>CM034240.1:13749893-15166885 GCA_019916065.1 Vitellaria paradoxa
AATTTTTTGAAATTTTTTAAAAAAAAATTGAGGCTTCAAATAAAAAAAAAATTGAATTGCGTTATTTTTGGAACATGGGAAAATAATGGATGACGGTACCCTTCTTTTTTTTTTTTTTTTTCTCTTTTTGGGTAGGTGACTTAATGGTTTGAAACTTTCAAATTAATCGTCACTGTTTGCATGATAATTGAAGAGCGTTGATTCATTCACTTTGGATAACAATTGGTATTCATTGAAATGCAAACTTAATTTGGTCAGTTTGGAAGCTAAATTTTGGTAATCTTTCGATAAAAAAGTTGTTAAGTGTAACTTTTTATATATTTGGTAAAAATTTAAAATTTTTAACAACTTTTAATAATTCTTGATTGTTTGATAAAAAATTTGAAAAATTTTCAAGACATTTTAAGAATTTTTAGGAAATTTTAATTGTTTAATAAAAAAGTTGGAGAAGTTTTTAAAAATTTTTAACAATTTTTGTAGGGATGTCATCTGGGCAAGTATGACTTTGTTTGTACTTGTTCCCGTTTAGCAATACTCTTCCTTATCCCCGTCCCCATTTAAGAGATAAAAATTTTTCCTACACCCATCCTCGTTAGGTAACAGATTCTCTGTTCTCATTCCCGTTTGTCCGCCAAACATGATAACAATTATAAATTATATATTTATATGTAATAAATACTAAAAATTATTATAAATATTATATATTAAATAAATATTAAAAAATATGTATAAATTAATAAATAAGTATTTAAATAAGTACTGTTATTACATGAGTTTACACGGTTTTAATAAAATTATTTAAATATTAATATTCAAAAAACTTTGAAACATAACTAGTTGAAATAAAAAATTAAAATAGTAGAATTCACTTATCCTAATTGTGCGACAATACACAAAACCCAAAATAAAGCTATGTCAGAAAATAAAGTTGGCTTGTTTTGAACTTTATTGTAAATACGGATATCTCCCTTAAATTTTGTAATTTTTTTCTTTTTATATTTACTTTCACCTCTAAAAAAAAAAGAAAATCAAGTTTGGATACATTAGATTTTTTTTTTTTATCTTTTCTATTGCCAAAAAGATTAAAAATTTTATTTGATAATTTAGGCTAAAAAAGTAAACAGAAAAATCATGTTTTTACTCTATTATTCTTTCTTAAACATTATGTCAAATTTAGATTCTAATCAAAACATTTCGTCAATTATTATTATTTTTTACATCGTGTTAAAAAAGATTTATTTTATGAAAATGTTTTGTTAAATTAAAGTTATTTTATATAAAGAGAATATATTACTACAGTGAATTTTAATTAAAATTAAAATAATAGTTTATGCTAAAATGATTTGTTGTATTAAATTAAAATTATTTTGAATAAATATTAATTATAAAATAAAATTTTTATTTTATTTTATTAAAATTAAAATTAAAATAATAATTTATTATAAAAATAATTTATTTATCAAATTAAAATTATTTTTTAACAAATTATTTTTTAGTAGTTAGTTTTTTAATTTTTTATTAATTTGATATTTTTACTTTTTATAGTTTAATAAATTTAAAATATAAAATATTTCAAAAATAAAAAATAAAAAAAGCGGAGCCTGACTTGATATTGGTTGAATTAAAAGTTTTAGCTCTAACTCCCTTAGGATTGGCCACTTGGACTTTCTTATTGCCGTTGGCCACGTAGACATTGTCATTGCCGTTTGGTAACATTTTTTTTTTTTTTTGTCTTTTTTATGTTTATACATTTTTAAAAAGTTTAAAAAATTTAAAATTTAATAGACATTTTTTTCATTTTCTGACAAAAATAAAAAACTTATTTTAAAATTTAGTTAAAAATATAAATAAAAAATTCATGTTTTCACATTTCTTTTATTCCGTTCATTTCATTTTCAAATCCCAAACATAATATTTATCAAATTTTTGTTACATTTTATTAAAATAATTTTTAAATTAAATTATTTTTAATAAATAATTAGTGAATAACTCATGCCTACGCCACTCTTCTACTAAAGTAAAATATACATGTATTTTTGTACCCTATCTCCTTCTCTATCGGGCAACATAATGTTAAGAAATAAAATTTTTGTCTCTTTCAATGCAACTTTTTAGATATTATCATTATATTCAACTCAATAATTTATAAGAATATGAAGTGACGTAAAGATAGGACTGGAGTTTAAAAAGAAAGTTTGTAAAAGATTTCATCCATTCATTGAAAAAAAAAATCAATTTCAATATTTAAATTTTAGTTTGTAAGAATGACATTTTTGAAATGTGTTGTATTTTGTTATAGATATAGATATAGTTAATCTAATCAATTTAAATTAAAATTAGAATTTACAAAAAATTACTCCACAAAGACTAATTTTATTCAAATATTTGTAAAAATAAAAAATAGAACGATGAATATAAAATTTTAATTAGTTTTATAAAAATAACTCAATAAAAAATATTATTATTATATATGTATTTTATAAAGTAAAACAAATACAATCAATATGACTCATTTAAATTTAAAATTAAACTTTAAAAATAACTGCCTCTATACCTAGTTAATATTCAATATTTTTTCTACTTTTAAATGTTAAAAATATAAAGAGTTATTATTATAAGAAAAATAACCTAATTATCTTTAAAAAATTTTAATTTGTATTTTTTAATTCAATTCAATTCCATTTCTTATTTGAATTTTTAATTTAATACTATATAATTAAAAATTATAAATTTATTAACAATATTAAAATTTTAAGCAAGCAAGTCCGCTTTTGGAACCTATGAGAAAGTGGATCCCTTTTTAGAATTCAAGAAGATGAATCCCTTTTTAAGAAATCATGAGTTTTTTACATTTATTAATATTATATGCCACAATTTTAGTGCCTTTGTGTGTGTTTGGAGTGAAAAAAATTGAGATAAATTGAGAGTATATAATACGTTCAGTGAAAGAAAAAAATTGATGTGATATAAAATTAACAGAGTTTATAAAATTTTTTATTATTTATTGTCAAACCAAACGGTGCCTTTATAGGTACAAAGAAAAGTAAAATTATAGTGTTTTGACGATATAGGATAAAGAAACAAAAGATTTGAAGAAAAATTTTAGTTTGTAAAAGATTTCATCTACTCGTTGAAAAATAAAATTCTATTTCAACTATTAAATTTCAGTTTGTGAGATAGATATTTTTAAAATTCATCTTGTTTTATTATATAAATATATTTTGTGTTAATTTATTTTATTAAATTTAACGAGTGACATCTTAACCCGAACCATTTTAAAAAATAATGAGTCGGGTCTAATCCCGCCTCAGAATCCGACACCGTTCACACCTCTATTCGGGTCCCCTTATACAGCGAAATACGCCAATTTTATACTCTCGCGAGTGTAATAAAGATCGAATATAAACAAACTATTACCCTCTCTCTCTCTCTCTCTCTCTCCCCTTGCTTCTTCTCTCCCCTTTCTTTTCCCTTCCGGTCAGATGGGCAATGGTTGAGCACTAGAAGGCCATTGTTGAGCCAATCACAAGCATCAGCATCACCCAGCACTGCACCCTGCGCCTCTCATCTTCTTTTGCAGGCCTACATATAGAGAGATAAAGTGTTTGATATATATATATATATATAGAGAGAGAGAGAGAGAGATCTCCATCATTTCAATCCCATGTGCTCTGTTATAAACTTATAATCCTTCTCTTCAATCCCCATAACCCATCTCCATTGATTGTCCCTTCTGTTACTTAGCTTTCAGGGGTTTCGAAATAAAAGCTGTTAAGCACTCATATAGGCACACTCACACACACACACACACACACACACACACACACAAACACAAGGAAGGAATCACTTTGTTTCGATGTTTTCAAGCTGGTGGCTTTTTATCATATTGGTTCAAAGAGGCAATTATATATAAAGACACTCTGATCTTATGTATGATGGGTTTGGTAATCTTCTTCTCTTGCTGTTCAATGGTCCTTACTTCCTCTTTCATTGGAGCCCGTGAAGACCCAATACCCTTCTTCCAAGATTTCTAGAGAGAGAAAGTGCTATTTTTGGAAGAGAGAGACATATTTGAAAACCCCAAAAAAGTACTCCGTTTATCTATTATTACATTATAAGGGATTTTAGAGAGAGAAATCCAAGGGATTTTAGAGGGAGAAATGTTGGATTTCGTTGGGGCAGAAGGAGAGAGGAGGAGGAGCAGTGGGAGATATGGAGAAGGATTTTGATGCGCAGCTGAGAATTCAGGGCAATTCGCCCAATAGTGAGAATGCACAGAGATCCAAGAGCTTTGCATTTAGGGCACCCCAAGAGAATTTCACCATCCAAGACTTTGAATTGGGAAAGATCTATGGAGTTGGTTCTTATTCCAAGGTCAGCATTCTCTCTCTCTCTCTCTCTCTCTTTGTGTCTTTTGTTCGGTTAATTTTTTATTATTCATCTATTCATTGTGTTAATTTGATTTATGTTCATTATATGTAAGTGGGTTTTGGCTTCTTTGATGACTTTCGAGATTGGATATTGTGTTGCATACATCTTTGTATGCTCTAATTTCGTTATCTTGCAGATTTGTTTCGAGTGTTCTAACTTCTGCTGTCCTCCTTTTTTATTTTTTCTGTTCCTTGTAAATTAGTAGATAAACTTTCTTAGGAGACAAAGACAATTGAGTTCATCCTTTTAAAAAATTTGGTTTTTTTTTATTGGTTATTTTCAAGAATAGATTTATCTACCATGCTTTTAATGTTTTCGAGGAAATTCAGGTGATATCTGCATGTGACAATGCGGAACTCGAATTAGTCTCTTAAGTCAGATATGATATTGGTTTATATTTGAGGATTAAAATTGTTTAATTAATCTAGAATTGGATAGCATGACGGGACATTTGGAATTTTCCTTTAAAGCAGTTACATACCTTTTGTGTGAATGAATTCAGAAAAAATTGCTGTCGCTGGTACTAAAAATACGGGTAGTTCAGTGCATACAGAGTGAAGGAAGGTGAGATGTCCCCAGTAATTAGAAGTACATGGAATTTTTGTTTTCTTTTAACCGTTTTTTGGGTATGTTTTAGGATAAATTGTGGAAAAACATGGAGTGATGTGAGCTGATTATTCTGTTAATTCTCAGACTGGAAGTATTTGTATATTTGAATGAATATTGACTTGTTTTTTCCCCTCTATTAATTGTTCTTACTCCACTTGACAAACTACCTGAAATTGTTTCATAAGATAGCATTATATTTTCTATTGCAGACAATGGATTTATCATAGTGGTTCACTTGCCATCTGATAATGAATTTGAGTGTTAATGATGCAAGATTTTTGTTGGGTGCTTTGTGGGTAATGTTCTTATGTCATCAGATGTGCTTGAGCAATTTTATCACCATTTGTTTTTGTTCAAATTATTCTAGTTTTGGGGGGAGTGCATTTGGGTTCAATGATAAAAATTTCTAGGTTTCCTCACACTGCAATCTCCTTTGGGATGGTGTACATTTAATCACAATTTTTTTTTTTTTTTCTGATAACCCGGAACCCGCATTGGTTTTTGCAGACCTCAATGGTCTGCGTAGCCGGTGGGTAAACCAGCGGGAAGAGGCCACGACCTAAGGCATCCTCAGGCTAGTCACGGTGCTCCTAGCGCGATTCAAATCTGTGCCAGCCCGGGTTTACGGTTTTGGGCAAGTCCTTCTTGACCACTGGGCTACACTGCGAGGTCCATTTAATCACAATTAGTGGGTATAGACTAGTTTCATATTCGAGTTCAATCTGTGTGTATTGTTCTTGGTGATATGTTAGGTTGATACACTTGTATACCTCGTGTATTTCGATTTCATCTTTTTTGTTTTTCAGATATTATCATTAACTTGTAATATGTGACATTTGTTGATTTTTCAACCTATGTGTCACCAGGTTGTGAGAGCAAGGAAGAAGGACACGGGAATTGTGTATGCCTTGAAAATCATGGATAAAAAATTCATTACCAAAGAGAACAAAACTGCTTATGTGAAGTTGGAGCGCATTGTACTTGATCAGTTGGATCATCCTGGCATTGTGCGGCTCTTTTTTACATTTCAAGATACTTTTTCTCTATGTAGGTATTCTTGGTGAAGTATAAAATTTAAGGGACATATATTTTCCATTTTGTTATGGTTGGCTGATTTTCTCAGTTGTGTTTTTCGTTTGACATTATTCCTTGGATTAAATCATGAAGACATGGCACTTGAGTCTTGTGAAGGCGGAGAACTTTTTGATCAAATAACCAGGGTAAGTAAATTTCAAAAAAATCATGGATATTTTACTTTTAACCCATGTAAAATTGTCAGAATTTAACAACTTTCTGTAGCAACTAAAGAGCTATCTGATGTTTTTGTCTAGATCGCATACTGTACTAGTTGTTGACAGTTCTGTGTAGTGAATTATATTGTGTTGATCATTCTTAATGAATTAGATTGCCTGAATTTTCTGTGTAGCATCTACATGCAGCTTTTAGTCACACAAATAGCATTGTTTAAATTTTTGGTAGTCTGTTACATTCTAGCAAGATTAGATTGCGGCTCTGCATTATCTAAAAGCTATTCCTGTGCAATCTATTGCTAAGCCTATTTTTCAATTACAGGATGTCCAATATCTACTAAAATTTTGTGTGTGCAGAAAGGCCGTTTGTCAGAGGATGAAGCTCGATTCTATGCAGCTGAAGTTGTGGATGCTCTTGAGTACATCCATGGTATGGGATTGATACATCGAGATATTAAGGTAATCATCCAATGAATGCACTGTGTTGTTGTCAATATTTGAAATACTAATACTTGCTTGGATGCAGCCAGAGAACCTGCTACTTACTGCCGAAGGACATATTAAAATTGCTGATTTTGGTAGTGTGAAGCCCATGCAGGATAGTCAGATTACAGTCCTACCAAATGCAGCTTCAGGTCAATTTGCATTTGATGAAGAATTTATTCATATGTTGATTGCATAATGTGTTGAACCGTTCCCATTTGTGTGCTTTCCAGATGATAAAGCTTGCACCTTTGTTGGAACAGCTGCTTATGTTCCCCCAGAAGTTCTAAATTCTTCTCCAGCAACTTTTGGGTAGTAGACTCTTTCCTTGAAGGAGCCTGGAGCCTGATAATTGTGCATGTGTTCTTCCATAGTAATGTGGAATTGATATTGGAAAAAAAAAAAATAGTTATATGCAATTGATATGGGCTCTATTTGGAGCACTTTTTTTTCTCTTCAGATCTCTACAAATCTCTTTAAAATTCGAAATTTCTATTAACTGCACAAATTACGAGACTACAAATTTTACAAATTTAAATAAATTTAAACAACTCCAAACACTTCCATGAATGAGCCAAATTGTTAATTGTCCTGGTCCTTTGTTGTGAGAATTGAATTGTAATCCTACCTTATTGTGATTATTTATTATTTCTTATGATATTTTCAAATAGTAGTTGGTTCCTATTGTTTCGGTCTATGTTCTTTATGCTAGTAATTCTGTAATGGTTTTTTAGATGATCATTCGCTTCATTCTAATGTATTTAAACAGAAATGACATCTGGGCGCTTGGCTGCACCCTGTACCAGATGCTTTCAGGAACTTCTCCTTTTAAGGATGCTAGTGAATGGCTTATTTTCCAAAGAATTATTGCCAGAGATATCCGATTTCCAAATCATTTTTCAGAAGAAGCTAGGGATCTAATTGAGCGATTATTGGTAATCTATAACTCATTTCATAGCTTACTTTTCAGTTTAAGCATGCAATTCTTTTACTTCTTGAGTTTTAATGTAAATAGAATATTCCCAAAATGTCACAGAAAAATTGGTCCAACTACTCACTGAAAGTGACATGGGACATATTCTTTTGTGGCTTTGTTTCAACCAAGTTTTTGTTTTCTTTGCTGATAGAAATGTTTTCATCATTTTCTTTGCTGCGGTGTGTCCAGCTGTGCCTTTAACTTACCGTGCAACTATGACAGGATATTGACCCCAGCAAAAGACCTGGTGCTGGGCCTGATGGTTATGCTTCGCTCAAGAGTCATCCTTTCTTTAAGGGAATTGACTGGAATAATTTAAGGGCACAAGCCCCTCCAAAACTTGCTTTGGACCAAAGGGTATACTGCAATACCTTTTCTGTGTTTTATTTATTTCATATATATATATATATATTTCACAGAACAATCAACCTTCTCCAGCAGTTTTTGTTGTTTCTGAATTCTGATTAGATTTCTTTTTTCATAGGTTTTTTTTTTTTTTTGATAAGATGATTCCTGCAATTATTTTAACTAGCTGTCTCAATTTTTTTAGGCTTATTCAAGTGACAGTGATGATGTTCATGATTCTTGGAACCCATCGCATGTTGGAGATGGTTCAGTGAGACAAAATGATGGAAATGGTGGTTCTGTGTCATCTTCTGAAGTTGGCCATGTGCCTAGGATTGCTTCAATTGATTCCTTTGATTCAAGATGGTAATTATAAGTGTCCTTTTTCTTTTTCTCTGTGATTGGGATTGGGACCAACTTTCTATCTTTAGAATCATCAGTGAGAGTTGATACAGCTTTGAACTTTTATGAAAAGATCAAAATTTAAGTGTTCCTGACATGAGTGTTGTTGTGTTTTTTTTTTTTTAGGTGGTAATTCCAATATGTATTGATGTGTTGTGGGGTGGTTAAATTGGTGCTTTGATATGAAATTTTGAAGAAAAAACATATCCTGCCCTTTCTGTCAGAATTCTGTCTTACCTTTATTAATCATTACCTTGTATTTCTTGTGCACCATCTTCGATTCAGATTCGTGATTTTTTTACTTACATAGACTCATCTAAATGTATGGTGTGTCAGCTATTAATCACTTGGGTAAGGTCTTTAGTAAAGAGTATGGTGCACGTATCCACCTCTATAATTGGACATCTACACTAACATATTTAGTAATTCAAATTTAGTGCATAACACCATGCATAAAAATTAATCAATGCATGAAATAATCCAATGATACCTTGTAAAAACCATATTATCTTATACAATAAACTAATTGTATTAATATATATGAATATTATTAGCATCTCCATGTCCTTAAATAATAGAATAGATAAATCGAACTCTTGAGACATGCACATGTCACCGGCACTCATACCTGATAACATAGATTTGTGATAATGTCTTAGGTTCTCCATAAAATCTCGAAGGAAAATGTACTTCCACTTGCACCTCTGCAATAAATTTATAAATTATAGTGTGGCTTAAGTCTAGAAATTCAAGCAGTGGACAGAGAGAGTTACAGCTATGGCTCATATTTGCTTTTACATTTTTTCCACTTTTTAGAATATCAATTTTGAATATCAATTTTGTAGGAAAAATAATAATGGGAGGGGGATATGCTGCCGTAGATGATTATGGTAATGAGTGTCACTGTTCTATCGGATTGTTTACCAAAGCACCTGCAGTAGCTGCATTTGCTAGATTCCGCAGTGATTGCATTGGTTATCTAATTTATTGTCCCGTCATTTGCACAGGCAACAGTTTTTAGAGCCTGGGGAATCTGTCCTTATGATCTCAATGGTCAAGAAGATTCAAAAACTAACAAACAAGAAAGTGCAGCTTATCCTCACAGACAAGCCAAAGTTGATTTATGTGGATCCTTCAAAGTTAGTCGTTAAAGGGAACATAATCTGGTCCGATAACTCTAACGACCTCAACGTCCAAGTCATGAGCCCCTCGCATTTCAAGATTTGCACTGTAAGTTCGCTTTCTTTTCCTCTATTCTGATCAATTGTTTTATATGATCAGTGTAGTCACTAACCAATGATGTACATGGGTGGCATCCCCTTCAGGGTTGGAACCAAGAATTTATACATGGGTGAGCACTAATTATAAGATATATAAACAATTTAAGTCTTATATACCATATAAAATTTTTATAGACAAATAGGGTAAAAAGTCAATAATTTTTTTGTTATATTAGGTGGTTGGATACAATTGTATTGGTGTGTATTAATGGACTAAAATTTATTTTTTTCATTGCGTTGGCACGAATTGGTTTTAGGCTAATTTTTGTTTGTTTTTTCCTTTCCTTGGATGGGTACAATATTGGGTTAAATTTTTTCTTTTTTTAAGTGGGCACAATTTAACACTAAAGACAATGTTAATAGAAAAAAAAAAATTAGGGCGGGCACGTGCCCCCCTAACCTAATGCTGGCTCTGCTAATGATCCCCTTGATGCTTTTTAATAGGATTTCTTATTAAAAAAAAAAAGAAAAGAAAAAAAAACGTAGTCACTAACCAAATACCAAAAACAAAAAATCAAAAAAAAAAAAACAAACAAAATAATCAAATGCTCTGTTCCTAAATGAAGCACATACCATTCTGTGATTTCTCTTTTCTGCTTGGTCCGATAACTTGTCAGGAACAGTCGGTTCAATAACCAAAAAAATGGCTATGCACTGTGCCCTAATTTTACTTGCATCTATTCTGCCTCTCTCTTACTTCGTTATTTGGTTATTTTCCATGGTGCAGCCAAAGAAGATTTTGTCATTTGAGGACGCAAAGCAAAGAGCGTTGCAATGGAAAAAAGCAATTGAGGCCCTCCAAAACCGGTGATCTCTCTCTCTCTCTCTCTCTCTCTGGCTTTGACAACACATTCTTTGGATGTAACAATACCGTAGAGAGGAACACGGGGATCCCAAAACAGTTGGATGCTCCTGTGGGATTTTTATTCAAAGAGATCGTTTCAAGTTGCAGGACCAGCCCAGCGTTTGGCCTTCCCTCCAATTTACAATCAGAAACTGATTCATGACAAGGGTTTTGTAGTAGTCATATGTTGGCATGTCCTTGTTGTAAGGTTTGCTAAAAGGATGATGTATATTATTCATCACTGGTTTCTGTGACTATAAATACAAGTGTTCCATTTTGTTCTTAACATGGATATCTTTCAGTCTGGTCTGGGTTGTAGTCTGAAACTGGCTTGTGTAGAGTGAGGTTTGGTTCAAGATGGAATGCATTACCACATTTAAATCCCTCACGCTATTTATACATATCGACAGAGTGTAATGTATGCAGACGTGGCTAACATGAGCATGTTGCGATAGAACAAAATTATTGTGCTTCAAGCCACCCCTTGTTCATTACTACTGTGTAAATCTATATATATAGGATATATACGCACAAAGACAATGAAAAGAATGCTTTACCCATAAAATGAATGATATAGAAAGAACGTAGGACTGGAAAAGAGGGGAGACGATGGAGGTATAGTGACGAGTTCCCTCAAGTCAAATTTATTTAATAATAACTTAGTGAATAAAGCAAGCTTGATCCAACATATGTAGGCAGCATAGGTGGTGTTGAAATAAAAAATTGAAAGACGAGGAATAATAGTAATAGTGTTGGAGAGAAAATATAAATTCTACATCTTGTTATATATATTTATAAAGGTTAGAAGATACTTTTATATAGGCTGATAACGAGAGGTATTACGGTAATGGTTTACATATCAAAATAACTTAATTGCTTACTAAAAAGTAAGATTAGAATATTCTAATATATGCAATATATATAAAGAATATCTCATATCTAGGGTGAGTTTGGAGTGAGATAATTGAGAGTTCGTAATGCGTGCAGTGAAAGAAAAAAGTTGATGTGATATAAAGTTAATAGAGATTTATAGAGTTTTTTAGAGTTTGTTTGCAAACCAAACGGGACCTAATATAGAATATTCTAACATCCTCCCTCAAACACAAGATAACTAATTTGAGATTGAAATAAAAGTATTCCAAAAACAATTCACTGGATGGCAAACAATCCATGAATGTAGAATCTGAGATTATGTAACTATTGACAGGACAATTTTGATAGTGAGTTCTTGAAGAAATTTTGCTGTCACTAATATGTTATTTTTACGAATTAGAGATCGAAAAATAATCAAAGAAAATATACAGTGTGTGAAGATGGAACAGAAAAAAAAAAATGAAAAACGTAAGAAAAAAAAAAACACCTTACTCTCTAGAAAGACTGACATCTGTTGGTATTTATAGTTAATTTCGTCAAGAAACGATACTGTAAATAGGATAAAGACATAATGTTGAAAGATCATCCTAAATAAAAAAATGCGTCGAGACGGTGAAATACGAAGAAATAGATATCAGAATCAAAATACGAAGGGTAAAAAAAAAAAAAAAAACCCAAGAACTGATTCAGACTATGAAAGAAAAAAACTTTTGTGATAATTATGGTAGTATTATGGTAGAGTAAGTCTCTGAAAAGAAAAACAATAGAGAAGGAAAAAACACATAAAACTTTGATATGATTCAGAAAGTAAAAGAAATGAAACTATCAAAAAAAAAAAAAGTAAAAGAAATGAATTCTGCGATAGTTGTGATGCTTTTGTGGCATAGCAAGCTCTGAAAAGAAAAAAAATAAGAAAAACGCAGAAATTTTTGATGTCATATTGAAATAGAAGGTGAAAGAATTATTATATATATTGTGATGATGAAAAATAGTGCAATAACATAAGACAATGGCAGTAGTGGTTGGAAACTAATAGATCCGTCATGAAGATAGAGTTGCAAGATTTTGGCAAAAATAAAAATTAAAAGACAAATTAAACACACTAAACTTACGTGGCCTAATCTATCTAAGGATCGAAATTATGAGTTCTGATACCATATTGAAGGAGAAAGTAATAGAATTGAAGAGAAAATATAAACTTTATATCTTTGTCATTAGATTTCATAAAGTTAAGAGAAACCTTTATATAGGCTTACAATGAAAGGTATGTTGGTAATGATCTACGTACCAAAATAAACCTAACTACTTATTAAAAGTAAGATTAGAATATTCTAATATAGATAATATATAAAAGAATTTCATATTTAATATAGAATATTCTAATAGGTGGCATTGGCACACCCCAACAAATAATTAATATTATTTTATTAATTTTCTTTATTTATTTATTTATGTTTTTTGGTGGTAAATTTCTCCATCAAACACAAAATCATTGGAATTGAGGTTTGGCTGTAACATATGGCAACTAATTGAAAACGTGGATCACGATTCGGATCTGCCAGCAGTGAATAATGGGTGTTGAGAAATGGACAGATATTGAGACTGATTATTCGAAAGTCTTAGTAGTTTATTGCTGGGATGATGAAAAGCAACAGCTTGAATCGCGATTCAAATCCTCTACCAGGAGTAATCAAATCAATTAAACGACAACCGAAGTACCACCAACCCACAAGCTATAATCCAAGCTAGCCAGCTATATATATAGTTAATTATAAACAAGCTAGGACTGTATTTGTGTATATATATTATTATATATACAAGTCCATCATCTTCCTCAAAGCTCAACAGGGCCATGGCTGCAAAACGGTTTCACTGTGTTAGTTACATTAGTAGTATTAGTAATATGGACCTCCTCTGCAGCAGCGTGTCCTGTGTCGGCGAACCATTAAGGAAGTGGAAGTATCAGCATAAAGCAAACAATAAAGGAAGTGATCGAAAAAGGCCCATACCTTGTCTAATCACAGTCTATCAGCCTGAAGAAACCGCTTTCTTCAAAACTAGTGCCTTTAGGCCTGACAGGAACACGCCTTGTTGATCCTCTCAGGTATTAATAAACTCTCTCTTTTGGCAGCCTCTTGGACTGGTGCAAGCTTTAGACACACCTCATAAATAATAAGAATAATAATAATAATAATATAAACTTTTGACGGTTTAGTATTACTATTGAATCAGATATTTAGTCTAAAAAAAAAGGTATGTTGGTTTTGCAGGTAGAAGATTTCGGGTTGGGAAAGTGAATGGGAGAGAAGAGAGTCATTTATGTCAAGTGTGGCATTGGACTGGTGCATTGAAATTGAATCTCAACCTCTTTGCAGTTTCAGTTCAAAAATTTTTCATTTCCCCGAGTCAAATGTTGTATTTTTTTAGGTGAATGCGGCTGCAGCATTACAGCAGATGCTGGATGTGTTTGAGATAGTTGGAGTTGTGCATTTTTGGCATTGCGGGAAATGCCAATGACCCATGTCAATTGGAGATGTCATCGTTCCAAAACAATTTGCTGACACTGGTTTGTGGGATTGGCTGGTATATATATATATATATATATCTGAAGGTTCCCTCTGTACATTCCCCCTCCTTTTGTTTCCTTCTCGAGTGATGGCAACTGTTTTCTTTATTTTCTTTTCTTTTCTTTTTTTTTTTAAACCCACAAGCTGTTTTTGAAACAATTTTATTTAATAAAAGTGATTTTTTTCAACTTAATTAATGCACACAAGAATGATTTGTGAACAGAAAACCCAATGCAACACTGGAAGTAGTGATGTAGCTCACTTGGACTTGGAAGCTACAATGAACCTAAAGGACAAGGGATTAATCAGCTGGGGCGAATTGGATATAGCACTGAGCAATTCTACTCTGAGTCAGGAAAACCCAATGATCCCCAACGATTGTTTGGGCAGATGCAACCCCTAATTGGGTTCAGTTGGCTTCCAGTTTGGAGGCAAGGCTCTTTTAACACCAATTCCATTTTCTGTCTTATTCAATAGCTCCTAATTTCTGAAACATTTTGGTTCAAAATTTTATTGGTCCGGTAATAATACCTTAACATAAAGTTTCATAAATACTGTTATTTTCGATTGACTTGGTTTAATTTTTTCTAGACACCAATCAAAAATTCAAAAATTGAAATTTATATAATTTTTCAAATTGCTATCCAATCGAAACTAACGAAATAGATTGAACCGTTTAAATCAAATATAAATAGTTCGATTCAGAATTTTGATTTTAACTCCAATGTTCGTCGGCCCTACTAGTTTATATGATAGAAATTATGGTTGCGATGATAATATTTATATGTATGTGTGTAAAAATAGTCACAATTTATAGTTTATGTTAGTATTGGTGCAGCAGGGAATGGAGTTAGAACAATGCTTGAACTCAAGCGTGTGGCCTTCCACATAAGCCGAAACTAGTGGTTGGAACTCAAGAGGCAACTTGCAACAGCTTTGGGACAACGCAGCTTACAGGGATTTCCTATTCAAAACTTTTCAAGTTTGCTCAACTTGACATGGAGAGTTCAGCCATCGTCATGGTGGGTTTCTTTTCACTAGTTTCTTCTTTTATTTACCTTTTATTTGGTGATCAAATCATTCAATCAAAAGTTTAAAATAGATGGGGACAGGTTTTAAGCCAGGCTAACAACTAATCATCAGTAATATATATATATATATATGCTGCATGCACTCCACCCGAGTGTTTGATGCATCTGCGAATATTTATTTAAGCGTATTGCATATTGTATTGATGGAAGATATTATTATTATTATTACTTAGAAATGTATTTTAAATTAAATAAATATCTAATTTCAGTATGAATTCGAATGGGTGATGATTTCCCACTCCACAAAAATTTTCCTCCACTCTACCGATTTGTTTCCTTTTTCTATTTGTTTTGTTTGTTTTTGATACCATTCAAATGACAAAATCGCCCTTGATTCATTAATGTTATAGATTAGTTTCATTTATTATCAAAATAATCTTTCATTTATATCAAAAATAATGTATTAGCATAATTTAAATTTTTATAATAATAATAACTTTTTATTCTATCAATATAATTTAAATTTTATAATAAAATTTCAATTATTTCAACTTATAAAAATATCTTTAATTTTGAATCTAAAAAGACAATCATATACCATAAGTGAAATGTTTAAAAATTAATATATATGTATATATATTAAAGCGCTTTATATAATTTTGTTAATTAGTGTCTCACATAATTTTGATAATCAATTCCCATTATTTACTTGCAATTATCTTTTTTTTTTTCATTGTAGTCGTACATTGGCGTGACTAATTCACTATCAAAATTATAAAATTTTTTAAAATAATATTGTTTTAAAAATTATCCTAAAAAATTTATTATATTTGTCATAATGATTCTTAATAATTTATTATAAAATATTTTACTTTCTTCTCTGAGAAAGTATGTAATTTTCATCCTTATTAACTAAAAATGTTGAGCACCCTTTTGATTGGGTGAGAATATCACCCGCTATTTATAATTATGACGTATGAGTTACCTTTTATGTTAAAAATTCAAATAATATGGTAAATTGTATTTCTAGATTTTTTTTGATATGTGTGTAAGTAATTGCTACCGAAAGTTATTAAATATTTTCTTTATGCCATGTGGTTACGTTCCTATAATTAAATTTAAGAATAATTTGTTAAATTAACATAACTAATTATTTTTTAGTAAAAAGTCTTTTTCATTATAAAAATTTAAATTGTATCAATAAAAATAAAATATTTTTTTATCATAAAAATTTTAATTATATTAATATATTATTTTTATAATAAATGAAACCAATCAATAAAACTAATGAATCAAGGGTAATTTTGTCATTTGACTGACATCAAAACAAACAAATAAATAAATAAATAAATAAAAGAAAAGCAAAAGGGTGGAGTGTGGGAAGCTTTTTGTAGAGTGGGAATATCATCACCCAATTTGAATATGTATTTTGACACTTTTAATCTTGCTAAATCCAATAAGCCTTAATTTGGAAAGAAAAAAAAAAAAGTTAACTTTTTTGTAGGTGGCTATTAGTTAATTATTAAAAATTTACTTTTTTTTTTTTGTATGTTTGAAAAGGGAAAAAAAGTAAATTTTTTAATAGTTAACTATTTAGCTTTTTAATAATTTGACATTTTTGCTTTCATAGTTTAAAAGAAGTTTAAATTTAAAAACATAAATTTGATTAGTTTTAAAGAAGTCAAAAGGTTAAGTAGTTAAAAGTTATGACTTTCTAAGCGGTTACTTGAATATAAGTAGAAATTATATAAGAATTCTACATCCCACCTATCATAGTGCGCATCACTATTAGTGACTCATTTAACTCTCGAATTGTCATGTTAGAAGGTCAATTTATTACTCGGATTCTCATGTTAGAGGTTCACTATTAGTGATTTATTTTTGCTCTCGGCTTGTCATGTTAAAAAGTTAATTTATCAGTTGGATTGTCAAGTTAGAAGATCACTATTAGTAATTTATTTAATTCTCAGATTGTCATGTTAGAGAATTAATTTATCAGTCAAATTGTCATGTTAGAGGATTACTATTAGTGGTTCATTTTGCTCTCGAATTGTCATGTTAGGGAGTTAATTTATTAGTTAGATTGTCAAGTTAAAAATCACTATAGTGATTTATTTAGCTTACAAATTGTCATGCTACAAAGTCAAGTTATCAGTTAAATTGTCAAATTAGAGGATCACTATTAGCGATTTGTTTAGCTTTCGGGAATGTCAATGTAGAGGATCAATTTATTGGAATAACTAACTAATGTACTTATATATATATATATATGTATGTATTGTAATTGGCAGTCAAGCTTGTCAAATGGAATCCCAGTTATTGTCATCCGGGGACTATCCGACTTGGCCGGAGCACAAGCAGGAGAGAGTTTGATCGGTCAATTTGGGCCCCTCGCTGCTCTCAATGTTGCCAAGGCTGTCACTGAATTGTCAAAATTCTCCCGGGAGACGTCTCAACAGTAACACGGGCAATATGAGTTTTCCAAGGCAGTATTTAGATAATTAATTAGTCAAAAAAATAAAAATAGAGAGAAGAGTAGTTTCAAAATTATTTCTCTTAATTAGTTTATGATGAAAATAAATTTGTCAAAATTATTCTGACAGTCCTTAATTATGATATGGACATTATGAATTATCTGAAACTCTGTTTGAAGAAAGAATTTGTCGAGATAAAAAAAAAAAAGGAAAAAGACTTAAAATCACTTATTTTGTTTACAAATCTGTGAAATTTAAGAAATTAAAAATTATCAAAAAGCACTAAACATATATTTAGAGCTCTCTCTTATTCTTTACAAAATTTTACAGATCTCTAAAAAAATTTAAATTCTCTATTCACAATATGAATTATAAGACTATAACTTTTACAAACTTAGGGGACGTTTACAGTGATAAAATTTTGAAGTGAAAAAAAGTTAATAAAAGTTGATAAAATTTATAGTCTCGTAATTCGTACAGTGAGACAAAAAGTGAGTAACTTCAGAAATTTTTTATATATTTTTAGTAAAATTTAAAACTCCAAACACCTTCTTAAATTAATTTATACAATTTCAAACACACCCATTATTTGCACTCTCTAACGACAGCAGTCTTAATAAATTATATTCATTTTGCTTTCTAATTGAGGGATTGCTAAGTTGGCATAGCATTTGACTGAAGATTAAAGCACTGTTGGGAGTGTTTGGTTAGCTAAAACTAACCAAACTCATTAATTTTTACTAATCTCTTATATTTTTTCAATCAAATTTTATCACACATCACTTTTACGTCAAATTCTTATACTTTTATTATACTTTTTACTAAACTTTTGTCAAGCAAACACCCCCAAAAAGCACTTGTTCAATGGATTCATTTGACCATCTTTTGCAACTTTCTTTCCTTCACTATTTTTCCTACCCTGTTGTCCCAAGGAGGCCAGCCGGGCCCAGGGCCCCAAAAAAACTCATATACATATAGACTTATATATATATATTTAATTTTTTAATTAAAAATTATATTTTAATTTGACCCAGATTAAAATTTCAAAAACAATAAACACCAATTTAATAAAACACCAGTTCAAGAAACGTTATATGCTATAATTAGCTTTAGAAAATATCACTTATACACATAACTTTTTGGGTAAAGTATGTTCGGTTTCACTTTGTCCTACTAATTTCAATTGTGACAGTCAAATTCCAATACTTCCGATCAAGTAGTAGTGTAGACTCCTATTTGCTGCATGTTAATTGCAACCGTTAGGATGAGAGTAAAAGTGTCATTTTTCCAAAAGATTAGAGTTTAATGGAAATGGGGTGGCAACTGAGGAACTATGAGGCTGTCGGCTGACTGCCATGGCAGCGTCAACGCCAGTACCGGAAGCTAGACCGATTACTGGAGCAAGGGTCGCTGGAGTCGCCGAAACTGTCAGAAAAACGAGAGGGACAAGACCAAGGCTTTGTGATAGAGATATAGATTAAATGACATGTTTTATGTTATTGGTATTTCTATTTCATTTTAATGAGAAATTTTTTTTGAGTAATGAATGTCATTTATTATATTTGTGCATGTGTCTAGTATTCAAAATAAGCACTTGATCTAGTACGTAGAGTATGGTTTACACACAAAAGACTAGATCATCTGTTCTTTTGTAATACATGTTTATTGTTCACAATTTAGATAGAATTGGACACACTATCAGTAGAACTGTAGCACATATTTTTAGTAGATCGTCTGTCTTGATTACGGGAAATGGTTTAATAATAACTATTTGTGGTAGTACACGTTGTGTGTATTGAATTGGACTCAGTTGAGATAATTATTTTATAATGACTTTATAAAATAATTTGTACCTCATGCTTATTATGATTATTTATGCTTTTAATCTGGATTTTATTTTTAGACATGTGTATATAGTGACTGTTGCTTTGATTACACAAAGAGTGGGATTCTATATATGAGTCAATAAACTCAGTGGTTTGAGTAATGACATTGTATATATGGTATATATTAATAGTTGAACGAATCTACGTCCTAATAAATTAGATTGATGATATCCCCTTGAGGAAGTTTGTAAGTTTCGACCGTACCAAATCTTACGAGTGGATTTTGAATCCGATATATCAAATAAGTTAAGTGGGAAGGTCTTAAAGAAAATAAGAAACCAATTAAATTTAATTAGTGGATATTTGTAATCTTAACGTGGAAAGATAATAAGTATTTAATATTAAGGCTCGAAAATATAATTTCGAATATAATTTGGAGTGCAATTATAATTTTTAGTTAAATGAATTATAATTTGTGTAATTAAATCTTAATTCGGGTGGAATTAGGAGATTAATTATGTAGGAAGCCTTTTTTCATATTTACCTACTAGTCCATGCTGTAGTAGTACTATAAATACTCTCTCTGTTGGTAGTTAGGGTTAACGTTTTCTGAGAAGAAAAAAAAAACCCTGGAGGTTATCGGAGATTCCACAAACTCGTGAGAGGAGGATAGTATTTACGGAATACAGTAGAAGGCTAAAAGTTGAGATCGAGCAATTGATTAGAAGTCTTCAAATTTTCAGAGTACTATTGCGTCAAGATCAAACCAGAGAGATCTCGAAGGTATGATTTTATTCTCATAGATTAGATTGGTAATTTTTTTTTATTGATATACACTATAGCTGTGATCTTGGAATTTCTTCTGTTTCCCAACATTTTGGAAGCCAATTGGAGGATTTTTTTTTGGGCAAATCTACTCAAAATTTTGCTAGGATAACATTGATAACTTGGAAATTATTTTCCAATTCCGATTGAATAAATACGGAAAGCATCTCTCCACCTTAGCATGAATCATTGAAGAAATTCAATTGAAATTAGCAAAATGAGAAGGAATTTCATCTTGATTCGAATGGGCATGAACCAATCCAAAAGAAACCCTAATTTCTTTACTAGGGGCATGAATGGAGTTAGGGTCAACTTAAGTTGCCATCGGAGAAGGAGAAGAAGCGACCAAATTAAGAGGGTGTCAAACTCACTATGGGATGATCAAAAACGGTCAAAACATGGCAAGAAGTTGAATCCACATTATCCAAAATGTTGGGTGGCAGATCTGAGGATTCTTCAGCAGCCATGGTGGTTGCTAGATTGTCAGAAAATCAAGCTCAACTACCTAAGATTGAAGGAGAGAGGTCGGCGAGTATGGAGTCCGTTGGTGTCTTCGGAAAGGGTTGGACGGTGTTAGAAAAGTCGCTGAAAAACGAAGAACAATGAAAAAAGTTAGAGAGAAACTTTTTAAAGAGATAACGCTTTTACCCTTACCCTAATAGTTGTAATTAACGAGTAGTAAACGGAAGGACTATGTTACTGCTTGACTGAAAGTGCAAGAATTTAACTGTCATAATTAAAACTAGTGGGAGCAAAGTGAGATCGAGAGTAAAGTAGAGACGGAGCTATGTTAAGGCAAGGGGACAAGTGACCACTTTAATTTTGGATGTAAAATTACCAAAATACCCTTAACTTTTTACCTTTATTAAAAGAATTAAATTAATTTAAAATTAGAGTATATTGGTCTTGTTAAAAAAATTAAGGTTAACTCAAAATTTTTCGACATAAAAGAAGTTTATAAGAATCAAACTCAAGTATTTTTTGTGAAATAAATATATTCTCCCCTTATACTATTGAATACTTTTGTGCATAATATCAAAAAATATAATGTATAACACAATAAATTTTATAAACAATAAAACTTAATAATAACTATATGTTTTTGGTAACAAAAGACATCTCTATTAAATTTTAGGTGCATCTAAAAGGACCAGTTGAACCATTATAGTATAAAAAGTATATTCATCGATTTAATGTCCATTAATAATTCTCTCTCTCCCTAAAAGTAACATTATTTTTTTTCTACTCCCAACCCTAAGGTTACTCATTGTCCTTTTCTTAAGTGCCCGATGCCCCCTCACTGAAAATCCTAGATCCACCCGTGGGATAAAATATAAGAGTTATTTTTGTACTTTACTCTAAATTTTTGATTAAAAAAATTAGGCCATTAACCTACCTAAAATATAAAATTTTTTGTAATTGTTACATATAATTTAGAATTAAAAAAATCAAACTAATTTTACTATTTATACATAATCTAACCCCATCACCTATGTTAATGACACAAAAAATTAAGAAGTAAAAAAGTCTAAAATTTAATTAGTTTTAAAATTTTAATATAAAGATATTCTTAGTTTAAAAATTTTAAATCTATCACGAATAGTTATATATTAAATAATATTTAAAAAACTAGTAAAAGTTAAATAAAGAAAGAAATCAAAAGAACCCTTCAATAATATGGTCCACCATTCCATTCTGTATAGCAATTCTGACCAACAGATGCCTGCCTATATATATATATATATATATAAAACAATTTCATTGAGGTCAAAAGAGCTATGCCTGCAAAACAACCACATATCGTAATAAAAGGAATGGTGACATTAGTGTTGATCTCTCCTCACTGTTTTTTCTAGTGTCAGCTATGTGTCCTACTAAGAAGGTGGAAATCTTTGAATGCAACGAAGGATTTGAATTAGAAAGGCCCATCTATTAATTTATTAGTCTCAATTATAGGATCTTTGAATGCAATGAAAAGAGTGATCTATGTCAGATATAGGTTAAGGATGGTAATGTGAGTGTGTGTGTGTGTGTGTGTGTGAGAGAGATGTTTACCAGAAAATTTTGCCCACACTCGTAATTAGGAAATGGTGATAGCTAGGAAGATGATTCTATATAGGCTTGTCAATGGGTCAAATGTGGGTCAGATTTAGACCAGATCCATTGGGTTTAGATCCATCGAGCAAATATCTAATTCAAATCCATAATTACATAGGTCTAGCCATTATATTTTAGATCTGGCCTGCTAACCAACGGGTTTGAGTCATTTACCCAATCTGACCCATTTTTTTTTAAGAAGTTAAATAAGAAAAGAGAGAGAGAGAGAAGTAAAATAAGCAAAATAGGGTTTACATAATTGCATACAAATACATACCTATACGTATATGCAAAGCGAGAGCAATTGAAGGGATTTGTAGATGACGAGAGGGGTTTCAAGATCAGAGCTTGTTCCAAGTGTTGGAGAATCTTTTGCATGGATTGCAAAGTCCCTTAGCATATAGGGAAAAGCTACTTGCAATTTCAGTTAGGGTTGCGGTTCAAGATCGGAAGGTCCTTTCCATGCTTTCTTCTGCTTCTTCTTCTTCTTCATTACTTCCAAATTCTCTATACATATATAATATTATAATATATACCTCATATAATGCATACTCCTCTCTCTCTCTCTCGATATAGATATTTGTATGTGTTAATACACAAACCAAAAAGCAGATTGCCGTGTCTAGCACTGATTGCACTTTAAGCCTAGGGTTTCAAAAACAGAAAAAAAAAAAAAATAGAAATGGATCTTTGGGTCAAAAGTTGATTCGGCAAATTTATCCAAATCCGATCCAAAAATTAATGGATTAAGTGGATCTGGATATTCTGGATTTTCACAACGGGTCTTGAAGGTCTTGAAACTCATTAATGAATCAAATCTGAATTGGATTTGGGCCATACCCAACTCATTGATAGGCCTAATTCTATAGATAGGTAATTTAGTCACATGAGGAATGACAAAGGGTTAACTATTCATTTGATAGGTGCTAGTATGCATTTACACATATTACTAATTGAAATATTTAAATAATCATATAATCTTAAGTGTAACGCATCTTTTGAAGTCATTTATCATGTGAAGAAAACATAATCCTAACTCTTGTATATGGAACATTCATTAAAAGCAACACCATTGTTCTTTTTGGAAGAACCTATTATGCAAAATTGCGATTGTGTGTATAGACTTTCTCTTCTAAGATGCAGTTATTTATTTTATTTATTTTTTGCTTTTCATAAAATTGTGTTTGTTTTGGGATGCAAGGGAGAACTGTTATGGATTCCACAATTATAACATTTGAAGCAAAAGAATTTTAATATCATATTGATGATTTTCAGGTTAATTTTTTAAAGTAAAACTAATACTATAACAAGAGAGTTGGTATTTTTTCTCTGGACTCGAAGTTTTGCACACATTTTGTGTGTGAAAGAAATAAATATTGTCATTTAAGTAAATAATAAATAAAAGTATTTTAAGAAAATAAATAAAAATAATGAGAAATCAAGAAGCATACGAGAAAAATAAAAAAGCAAAAAAATAAAATTACTTAAATAAATTAGAAAATTTATAAAATTACTTATACACGCACTTTTTTTTTTAAGTTGTGAGTGGTTATTGATAATTAAAGAGTATTGATAGAAAAAAAAAATTAAAACTCTACCAAATAGCTGATTTCATCAATTACTTTTATTCTTCCTTTATTATGACAGTATAAATAGTCTAATTAAATTAATTTTTAAACTAATTAAACGGTTTGAAGATTAATTTTATTCTCTCATCACATTGCTAGCTCACCCTTAGTCAAACTAAGGCAATGTAAATTATTTGATAAAAAATAATTTATACTATATAATTTTATTCATCATCTAATAATATTTTGCTTCTCTCTATTTCATAGGTGGAAAGAATGGTAACTTATTGCACTTTTTTTAGGAACAGAGTTATATAGGGGTAAAAGAAAAACCTTGAATCCACAACTATCATAACCACTTTAAGTATTTCATATTTTGTAATTAAAAAAATTTTAAATATAGATAATTGACCTTATCCCTGTAAAAATTAAATATAACTATTTTAATAAATCTGGACACTCTGTTCCTGCTGTCTTGGGAGTGACTTGGACATGCATTTGACCAAAAATATTCCTTTAAAATTTTAAGCATAAAATGCGTGCTTTGTTTAAATCTAACTCAGTTTAAAGTTTTGTAATTTAGTCTAAATTTTTTTTGTAATTAAACCCTGCTCACTCTACTTTAAAATTTTTTGTGACTCTTATTCTTTATTTTTATATCAGTTCAGATGAATTCAAAATTTTATAACTTAAATTTATTCTAGTATAAGTTTTTGTAACTCAATCTTGCCTACTCTATTTTAAAATTCTTTGCGACTTCTATTCTTTGTTTTTATATTAATTTAGATGAATTCAAAATTATAGAACTGGTCTAACCAAAATCAACACCAATACTAACTTACAATTAATATGAGGGGCTGTTTGGATAATAAAAAAATACAAAAAGTTATTAAAAGTTACAAAATATTATTAACTTTTTTTAATTAAATTAAATTTTTTTATATTTTTTACTATCCAGATGCCCCATTAATGGTTATAAACAAAGGCACGCATAAAGATGCTTGCGTTTCTCGTGGCCTGGCTGTTTCTCGTGTCATGTTTGGCAAGGAAGGGAAGGTGGAAGGAAAAGAAAGGACAAAACAAGGATTGACGGAAGCAGGTTGATTACACAAGAGAGAGAGAGAGAGAGAGAGAGAGAGAGAGAGAGAAGAAATCCTCACTTTCACTTTGGGTTTTGGACAAGTTTAGGAAAGTGAGTACGTACATGATATATATATATATATATATATATATATTAGCGCTGGTGGTATTTTGTAGTTTTGATAGTTTAATAAAATCTTTTGTAGTTTTAATATTATAATTTCAGAAAAAAAAATTGAATATCTCTTCTAATTTGTAAGGCTCGGCCTTTTTATTTTGTTGTTTAAAAATTTAAAATTTTTACCTTATATAAATTTTCAACTTCATCGCGATCAAATCATGGATCTACTACTTATTTTGTCCGTATCATTAAATATTTTAAGTTTTTCTTTATTTTAAATTTATTTTTCTTTTAATTTAAACGTTATTTTTTTAAAAGAATATATAATAAATATAATATTACGAAAACACTTTACCCATATATTATTTTTTATTGTAAAATAGTTATTTCTATCATTATTATCAACAATTGCGAGTTGAATTTTATTTGTGTATTCAGTAGTTTAAAATCAAGTTTTAGTGGAAAAAAATTAATTTTTAATTAATTTATTTAGTTGATATTTTACTTCTTTATAGTTTAATAAATTTAAAATATAAAAGATAATTTAATTCTTTAAAAATAATATTAAACAAAAAAAAAAAAAAAAAAAAACCGAGAAGCTGAGCTTGACGACTATTATATATGAAACCAAACCTAGACTCAAATCCATCTCATGTGCGTTTTCATTTAAACCTATTCTTTGCAACAAATTACTTTAGTGAACCCGTCCCGTTTTGAGTTGCACGCTCCTCCCTGTAGAACTTCCACCTACCTCGGCCCGCCTTTCATTTCAGAGCCCAAAATCAACTAAAATACGGGGCTGAAGAATCAAACGCCTCTCTCCCTCCCTGCGTCTCCAGTCGCGTCTCTCTCTGTGCGTCGAAACCGCCAAGTAGCGCAGGCGGATGAGCTATGGCGCTCTCACGGCTTCGAAATCCAGTGATTTCTCGGGCTCCTTCTCTCCTCAAGGCCCGCCTTCTCTCCTCTGCCACCGCCACCAGATCCCTCACACGGTACTCTCTTTCCCCTTACTTTCTCGCTCTGCCGCATCGATGCATTTTAATTGTTCATTTCATCCGTTTATTTTGATCTTCCTATATTCAATGAGTTTTTTTTTTTTTTTTTTTTAAATTGATGCTTTGAAATTCGTTGTGGGATTTTCTGATTTAGTTTGGTGAATTATGATTAATGCTTTGACTTTCGACTTAATTTGTGTTGGAACAATGACAGTTGTGTTGTTGTGATCCTTTGAAGTTTCTGCATGTTGCCAACATGTTAATTTCAAGATCATTTAACTAACTGACAACCAAAAATGTCAAATGTTTAACTAGAGGGATGGTATTTTGATGACCTTTAAAGTTGTGATCCACTATTGCTTGCAGTTGACTTTATGTATATACCTGTGTAATATTATTGTTGAAGCATAAGAAGTGCTAGGATCCTACTGGATTTTGTTGCCTAGTAGACAGGATTTGGAGAAAGTTTAGGAACACGCAATTGTTTGCCTGTAATGATTTTTGGCAAATTTATTTTCATCCATATTCTACTGGCCGACCTGCTGCTTGAATGGTGATCTCATAGTTATGGTCATTTGCCATATGAAGGAAATATATTACTTGCTGCTTGAATGGTGATCTCATAGTTATGGTCATTTGCCATATGAAGGAAATATATTGTCTTATGAAATGCTGACTAGCCTGTGGGGATGAGGCACTATCTTTTGGTTTAATGTCGTTAGCAGTATGATACTACAAGAATGAGTTGGGTATCATAAAATATTATATGTGGTGTCATATGAGGAACTTCATACTAGATGATTTAGTGAGCTTCTATGAAATTTATATAATCCATTGGCTACCTAAAAACTCTTCTACAATGTTTAGTGGGAAGGATGGGAATAGATACCCAGGGAAGGGATTAGGCTTATTGTGGTTTCCAAGTTCCTAAATTTTTGTTTGGTTGAGTGGAAAGGAAATTGCAAAGAAAGTGGGGGGGAGGGGTTAACTTGTATGACTGATACTTCCCTCGCCTTTTCCCTTTTTCTACCCAAATGAACTAATGCTTAAGTAATATGTCCTCTCCAGTAGTTACTAAACTATCTGAAGATCCAGTTCTTGTATATCGTAGAATCTCATAAAAATTTGAGGTTTACATATGTGTGAGAGTAGTTTTTAGGTTAGCATTTTATTCTTTTTTTTTGGGGGGGGGGGGAGAGGGACATTAAAGGAAAAGATACCATGGATTTTGGACATTTTGGCAATACTTCTTGAAGAGTAACCAAAATGACTTAATGATGAATGTCTTAATACCAATGCTGTTTAACATTGGGATGTGACACACATGCCTTGGTTATGCTTTGAGTGTATTTTCCACTTGTGTAGATCTACACATTTCTGTTGACATTTTTGCTTATTGTGGACTTGTTGCTGCAGCATTTGCAGTTTGCAACAATCTTTCGTTAATGCTGATGATGCACTGTCAAGGTTCGCATCTATATCGTTCTCTTTTGTTCTCCCTAGCGAAAATGATCTGAGTTACCTATTTATCTGGCTTATGGGGTTCCTATGAGTACTGGTTGTCCAAAGGTTACTCATTCCAATGAGCAGACATTCATGTATGAATTAGAGTTTTGTTTTGATTTTTTTTGTTTTTTGTTTTTTTTTCAATCTGCCTTCATTTGAAATTTCGTATTTTGTTTTTTATTAGGGGGCCACTTGGTTAATGCTGCTCATATGTACATCAAAATTAAATAAAGCTAGATAATCTTTTGTAAAGCAGGTACAGATATATCAAAGCGGCATATTGAGCCAACCCAACCTGGCTTAGCATCTACATATCTAAACCCCCACAATGTTCTAGTGTTTGTCTGACTTGCAATTTAAACTAGGTTACGTCAGGGACTGTTTTTTTGTTTGTCCCAAATATATGTATTATTTTATTTTAGAACTATCATTTATGTATACTATATGATCGCAGGAGTCTGGCTAAAAAAATAAAAAATAAAAAATTAAACAACTCAAGAATCTCGAAATCTCTACTTTTTCACAAAAGGTTTAAATTTGATCTTATTTTTTCTAACATATGGTGGCCTAGTACAAAACTGGGGGATTTGAAATTAATTTTGTTTCGCATCTAGAGAATATTGAATCGGCTAATTTGCAAATTCACAAGTAGTTAATTCCAAATTTCACAATTCGTGGAATAAAGCTATTTACCCAAACAAATAGGCCCCTAGTGGTCATGGAAATTCATGTTTCATTATGCTCAACTCAAACTCGGCCTTTTTCCAACTAATTTGGTTCGGGTACATGGATCTTTCTTTTCCTTTGCTAAAACATGTGACCAATGTCTTTCTTTATAATTTCGACCCATTATAGTTTTGGTCTTCTCCACCCTCTCACATCACTCACGATTGGGATGTCATTACTCCTAATTGGTGTATTAACCTGTCTCCGTTGTGAATGGCCAAATTCACAATTGAACATATGGGACCTTAAATCAGTCCATACTATTTCTTTCTGAAACCATCACAGCGTTAGAAAGCTGAATCCAAATCAAACCACAGTCATTATGCTAGGACAGATCCTTCAGTGCTGATTCATCCCTTATTACGTGCCAGAAAAATGAACCTAGCAATCAAGTCAGTTTGGGTCTATTGGGTTGTTTGCTCACTTAGTGATGTGAACCAATCTAACATGCTAATCTTTGTTTCCCCTTGCTTTGCACTAACAATGAAGTTCATCAGGCCTGCTTCTTTCTCTGTGTTTGCTGGAGTTCATGATAGTTCTTCAAAGCTGAAGGTTAGTCTTTAAGATAAAAGTAGTATTTCTGCTAAAAGCATATCTGTTTTCTAATGATGATTGTGACTGTGCAGTTGACCAGCATCAGATATTTCTCATCTTCAGGTAAAAATTCTGCCACTATATATATTTATAATAGAGGTTTCCACACATTTGGTGGGCGTGGGACTGATCTTCTAGAGTTCCCGACCCACCCGCGCTGAACCAATTATGCCAATGCCATTATAGGTAAATATGTTGTTATGCCTATATTATCTTGTGTATGCGAGCTTGCTTAGTTTTGTCCCTTTTTCCTCTGTGTGTGTGTGTGTTTCTTTTCATCTGTTCACCTTTAAGAAGCTTGTAAGCTGACATTGGAATTTGACAAGGTGTTTATGGTAATGTCTAATGGTATTATATAGGAGAGAACCAAGTATTTACAGCAATGCATATGAAAGTGGCTCTTTGTCAAAGTTCATTCCTCCTTTAGGAATCTCTAAGTAACAATCTGATATTGCTATATCTAGTCAATTGTTTTTGACATTTTGTTACTGTTACAATTTTACTTGCTTTCAAAATGACTGACACATGTATTTTGTGAAGAGTGGTTCTTATTTTGTTGGACCATGTTACAGAGTTGGTTGTTGCTTCGACCATGGTATATGATTCAATTTAGGGTATCAGTCGGAATCACATGTTATCTTAGTTTAGGTTTCTTCTGTTTACAGGATTTTTAATATCCACAACCATATTGTCACTTCCCAAGTCCAGTTGCATGTGTTTCTAAGATTTCCCGCGAATATAAAAAACTGAACTGGACAATGAAATACTAGAGGACGTGCATTGCATGCATGCATGTATATATATGGTCGCTTGCTCCATTTTTGTTATATAGTGTTACAATTGAAAAAAACCCGTGCGACATTTTTTGTGATTGCAGAGACTCCTTCGCATATGGTAATTGGAATGCCAGCTTTGTCCCCAACAATGGTAAAAAAATTGTCTGGAATTATTAATGCTGAATCATTTTAGACATATTTTCTCTTTTCGGATTTTCTTCCTTCTTTTGGAATGAATGATTGGGATGATTGCCTTTTTTGTGTCTTTTTTTTCGGTGTACAGAGTCAAGGAAACATTGCGAAATGGAGGAAAAAAGAAGGAGATAAGGTCAGTTCCACTAAAAGATTGATGTTACATTAGTCTTAGGGTCATTCAATTTTATGTTTGCTATATTTTATGTGATAATTGCTGAAAATAAAGCTGTCCTCTTGAATGTGCTGCAGCCATTTTGTTATTTTAGCAAGTCTTTCTTTTGACTATTGATTTATTTTAACAGATAGACGTGGGTGATGTGATATGTGAAATAGAGACTGACAAAGCTACCCTTGAGTTTGAAAGTCTTGAAGAAGGGTAATCCTCTCTCTTCTCACTGATGTGGTATATTGGGCTGCATGGAACATTGGTTTGGAAGTTCTATGTTTGTCTTTGGAGTTGCACATTGTCTAGTACCTCCCTTTCCTCTGAATTTTTACTTTACATTGACGAGGAATGTTGCTTTGAATATTTTCACCTGTATTTGTTTACACCAATCTTTTTTCTTTTTCCTCTGCATACAGAAATAACCATTTGATGAATATGTACTTATTGCATTATTATGTTCCTTTTCTTTGTGCACTTCTTTTTTGGTGCATATTTTTGTTCAATTATGGTACCTATCTTGAAAAAGAGTATCATTTAATTGGAGCCTTAATTTTTTGTGTTAAGTTTAATTGGACGGTGCACATACAACTATATTTCTGACTGGAACATTTTAATTTCTTTAGTTTGGCGCTTAGGTTGAATGTTTCTACAGGTATATGGCAAAAATATTGGTGCCTGAAGGTTCAAAAGATGTGCCTGTGGGACAACCTATTGCAATTACGGTACATTGTGATAATCCCAAATATTTATTGCATTTTCTTCGATTTTTTATTTTCAATATTCTTTTGAATTTGTCTTTTTCATTTGGAAATTATGTAGTATTTTTATTTGACTTTCAGGGTTGCTTTCCCTCGATTCCTTTTAATACAGCTTTGTTTGCTTATATATATATATATATATAAATTGTCTGTCAGTGAATTAAATATGTATTTTGAAATGTTCTCTTTCTCAATTATGTTGATTTTTTTTAGTTTTTTTTTAATGTTCTTTATTTTCTTTTCTTACTTCTTTTCTTTCTTTCTTTCTTTTTTTTTAATGCTTTCTAAGTTATTGTCTTTGGAGGAAAAACTTCTCAGCATATCACATGCTAAAACTAGCTTCTTCTTTTACATAGCAAAGATTGACTTCTCACACTAAATACTGGTAGCCCATCTTCCTGATAATTTCTGTTGGAGCATTAAGTCTTTGGGGTTGCAAATGCTAACGTATAGTGTTTCACAAGGTTGAAGATCCCGATGAAATCCAAAATGTCCCTGCTACTGTCACTGGTGGGTCAGAGGTCAAAGAGGAAAAATCAACTTCCCAAAATGAAGTCAGGGAACAGGAAACAGGTTCTATTAAGATCAATGCATCAGAACTTCCTCCTCATATCATTCTTGACATGCCCGCGTTATCCCCCACAATGGTAACAGTTTTTGTATTCAGTATGTTATTTACTGATATAACAACAACAACAACAGCAACAACCAAGTTTGAATACAATTTGATTTAGGAGTTACTGTCAAGTAAATTCTGCCAAACTTCCTTTTCTGTCATTGACTTAAATTGACATTTCTTCTCTTCATGCAGAGCCAAGGTAACATTGCTAAGTGGAGGAAAAAAGAAGGTGATAAGGTTAGTTATGTTTGATGTAAGGCTGTTGAATCTGCATTTTGGTTACTTCCCCACTCGATGGATACTTACTTAATCTGCCTTCACTGTTCTTGATCACTTAATCTACCTAACAGATAGAAGTGGGTGATGTGCTGTGTGAGATAGAAACTGACAAAGCTACCCTTGAATTTGAATCTCTTGAAGAGGGGTAAGTATTTTCACATAATCAATTTTACTCATTAGAGAGAGCATGTTATTTGCTGATGCTATATGGAATAATTGCTTCATAATCCAAATTTCTGTTATCGTCCAGATTCTTGACCATTTTACAGAATTAATTCCCCCAAAAAGTAGCCTTTGAAGCCATTACATGATCTGATACTAGAGAAGATTTAAATGTGTATGATTGTAGCCTTTGTGTCAGCAGACAGTTATAGTGTGTGAAGGCCACTCTAAGCACTTCCTTATCCTTGGTTACATTACTGAAATCAATATTCTATAAGTTGTATTCATCAGCAAATGTCTTATGGATCTTACAGGATGTTAGGTTCCATTTTTGTAGTTTGCATTGAATTTTTGTCTTGAAATCTGATCCTAATTCTTATTTCTGCATGGATATATTTTTGTGATGGTTAATTTGATGTTGAAATAAATGAAACTGTGATGGACGTTGCAGTTTGGGAACTAGACTTTGTATGCATTTGATTATGTTTTTTCTGGCCTGTGGCTTCAGGTTTCTTGCTAAGATACTGGCACCTGAGGGTTCAAAAGATGTCGCTGTAGGACAACCTATTGCCATAACGGTAAGTTTTTAGAATGCCTGAACATTTTAATAATTGCTTTCATTATTCTGATGAAACACAAAGGTGAACTTTTTTCCTGCAAATTCAAGATGTGTACTGATAATGCTAACAGTTCTTTTTGAGAAAGCCTTTTTATTTACTGAACTGTTATACTTCAATTTTTACGGATTATCTTATAATGTTGTGTGCAACTATAGATATATGGGAATACCAATGCTATCTGTTTTTCAAGGTTGAGGATCAAAATGATGTTGAAACTGTAAAGAGTTCCATTACTGCTGGGTTGGAGACCAAGGAGCAAAAGCCAACCCATCATGATACTAGAAGTGAAGCAAAAGCGCGGAAAACAAGTTTTAATAGGATTAGTCCATCAGCAAAGATGCTAATAGCAGAACATGGATTGGATGCATCTTCCATAACGGCATCAGGTCCTCGTGGTACACTATTGAAAGGAGATGTTTTAGCTGCAATAAAGTCTGGAAAAGGATCTCCAAAAACATCCTCGAAGGAGAAGATTTCTCAGTCACCTCAAATTCATCCACAAACTTCCGAATCAAAGCCTCAGTTAAAACAGCCAGATTCTTATGAAGATGTGCCAAACAGTCAAATTCGCAAGGTAGCTTCAATTAAAATAACAAAGGCTTCATCATGGAATGCTATCGTCAGTCAATTGTGTTGTTCCATTATGCTGTAAATCATATATTATTTTGCAGGTGATTGCTAAGCGGTTGTTGGAATCAAAACAAACTGTACCTCATTTATATTTGTCTTCAGGTTGTGAACCACCATAAACTAGTTTTTGTTTGTTGATATTAATCTGCTTATGATCTGAATTATATTATGGTTTCTATCAGATGTTATATTGGATCCTCTTCTATCTTTCAGAAAGGAGCTCAAAGGTGTGGAATTTGATCAAACCTTTCATTTTTGAGTTATCTGTAATTTTGCGGACTCCTCATTTCCTGGTTGCTTAATTTACAGAGAAGCACAATGTTAAAGTTTCAGTAAATGATATTGTCATTAAAGCTGTTGCAATGGCACTGAAAAACATTCCAGATGCAAATGGTAAGATAATTTAATCACTGCTGCAAAGTATATTATTCAATGCTCTGGTAATCAGTTGATAAAATTTGCTTTATGAAGTGAAGCAGGGTCAACTATAATAGTCCTGTTAGCGTAATTAGTGTCTTTACATCGCTAGTGGTGTAGTTTATGTATTTTCCTTTAGCATATATTCACATTCTCATCCAGCTGTGCTTTGTATATTCTTAATATAAATATAATGAGAGACAGAAGGGAAAATTAATCTCGTCTAATTTCTCCTTTTCTCTCAGTTTGGTATCAGAGCCAGGTTCCAAAAAAGAAGGAAATTACTTTTTGGAATTCACTGAATTAACTTGTAGGTCTCTCATTTCAAATTTCATTGCAGCTGTTACAGTAGTTTGTTATAATGAGAGACAGAAGGGAAAATTAATCTCGTCTAATTTCTCCTTTTCTCTCAATTCGGTATCAGAGCCAGGTTCCAAAAAAGAAGGAAATTACTTTTTGGAATTCACTGAATTAACTTATAGGTCTCTCATTTCAAATTTCATTGCAACTGTTACGGTATTTTGTACACTGAAGTAACAGATCTAGACAAAATATAAGTGGAGCAACAATCACGCAAGGACAATCTGTTGGGAAGTCAAATACATCCATCTTTAAATAATTAAAGCTGGATCGCACGTCAGATTCTAATCAGGACCCCTCAACCCAACTTTTGATTCTCTCATATTCTGATTTGGACAGTAAAGGTATCAGCCATGGCCCATGGCTATGCGCTTCAAAAATTTTACAGGAGTTGATGGTTCCATTACTTCTTTCTAATGCTAATGTTCATTGTAAATTCTGTGTGATATCTGACTGTTTCTTGGCTTTGATTTGTTGCAGTTAGCATCTTTTACATTTTGTTCTAACACTGTACCGCCTCTGATTCAGTTGTGTTGACAAACTTGTGCATACTTTTTTGTCAAGCAAAGTAAAAAGGTGCCAAAGGGGTTGCAACCCTGTAGATAGGAATTATACTAAGCGGAAAACCGACAAGAGCCAGGAATCTATAGGAACAGACACTTGCCCCAAAATGTGACTCCAAAGAAAGGCCATAAACTCCTCACCAATAAAATAGGGGATTTAACACCATGCATTCAAGTTACATTGTGCATTCCTCCCCCTTGAAGGGGTGGCAATGCCATTCCCTCCGTGGACAACAAATGACAGTGAAGCTGCTCCCCAAACCCTCTTATCACATCCCATGGGACAAACCCATCCCCTGGCCTCAAATTCGGTCATACTTCTCTGTATGTAGGCATGTGTATGTGCACTTAAGAAGATCCAAACTGTGAATTGAAATTATCTATTTGAGGGAATTGAGATTGTGTGACTGGGACTTACTAAATTTCTTTTTCTATCCTTGGTTTTCCAAATTTATTACACAATTTAATGTGACTAAAATATTGGTTATGTCAAGTTGTTTCTGTCTTATGGGATTCTGTATTGAAATCTGAAGGAATGAATACTCTTTCATTTATACTTGTGTAAGTTTTGAGTGCTCTTTGTTTCCAGACTTTTGTTTCATTGCTACTTTTCTTGTCTCCATTTGTCTTTTCTGTGCACTGCATTTGACTTTAGTCACAGGGAACAAGCACGGTTTAGTGCTCCACATGAACTGTTACTTGGAAATTTGTTTTTTTTCCTAGTGCTGACTGAATTCTTCCATGTTTGAATAGAATTATCAGTAAATTTATACATCTGGTTCTGGTTGCTTGTTTTTCTTTGATACTTCACTTGCTTTGTGAATTACTGATACTGACAATATAAAAATGCAGCTTACTGGAATGCTGAGAAAGGTGAGGTTGTTCCATTGGATTCTGTTGACATATCCATTGCAGTTGCCACTGAGAAGGTATTTTATATTGCCATTCCTTTTCTTTCGAGGGATTTCGAGCTCTTGATATCATTATAATTAATCCGAAATGACAGGGATTGATGACTCCGATCGTGAGACATGCTGACCAGAAAACTATATCATCAATCTCCATGGAGGTACTTCTTCTTCTTCTTGCCCCCCCCCCTCTGTATGGCTCTGGCTCTTTTTGGCATGCCTGCGTTCCTTTTTTTTTTTTTTTTTTTTTTTGGTGCACGCGGGTGTGGAGGTGGGGAGGGGTGATGGTTTTAGTGCTCCAAACTCAAGTGGATCTACTTGGCTAGGAATCTGACACCCAGCCTGAGGCCCTGAGGTGTAACAGGGCTTGCGCAAGGCATTTCTGCCAAAGCTTAGCTTAGTGAGCTTGGATTAGGCCTGAGTTGGCTGAAGTTTCTGAAGAACCACAATCTTTTCTCAAAAACTTTTCACCAAGTATGTATAAATGAGCAGATTCAGGCAAGAAAAGGGAGAAAATGAAGATCAATGGTCCACTGGATACATGCATAGACAACTAACACCCAAATAAACTGCACCTAAAGTGGATATATGCATATGGTGTGCGTGCACTGTGTGTGTGTGTGTGTGAGAGAGAGAGAGAGAGAGAGAGAGATCCACAATGAATTCCCCATGTCAGAACTGTTCATGGTATGCCATCATTGCTGTAGTGATTTACTGAGAAGATCATATGCCAAGATGTTGTGTGGCTGAAGCCAATGAGAGGAAGACATGATAAACTATTTTTGGGATTCTCATATTGTGAAGGACAGTGACCCCATTTGGTATGATACCGGGTAACCTGTCACAAATTCACAATAAGTTTTCTGAGTGTATACAGATGGTAGAGTGTAGGAAGAAGACAGAAGCAATGCAGTGAACAGCTGCTACAGAAGAGTAGTGAAGAGGAGAGGGAGAAAGGGAAAGATGGGTTATTCTGGGTTCAGAACCCTTTTTCTTTGAATATTCTAGTTGTTTTGGTCTATTCTTTGTAAAATGGTGGCATCGCCTTGATGCCTTTCTTTCATTAATAAAATATTTATATGTCAAAGATGTCTGATATTTAAATTGAAGTTGGTAAAAAAAATCAGGAAGTTCTAGTTATGATCATCTAATGAGTACCAGCTGCACATAATATGTATGTTATAGGGGATATATGCATGTATCATACCACACATGTGCTTGGGTTGGTGTTTTTTTTTTGGGTAAGTTATGATCATCTAATGAGTACCAGCTGCACATAATATGTATGTTATAGGAGATATATGCATGTATCATACCACACATGTGCTTGGGTTGGTGTTTTTTTTTTGGGTAAGTAGCTTGGGTTCGTGTTGGCTCAGCTTGCTGAGGCCTCTGTCCAGGCCCAAGCTCAACCTCAAGTTCAGCTGAAGAAATTTATCTCCGGCCCAAACCAAAGACTTGTAACACCATTAAGGCCTGAAAAAACTTCGCTTAGGCTTGGTTTGCTTGGATTCAGCTGTTCCTTTCTTTTTTCTTTTTAATCAAATAAGCAGACTCAGCTCTGAAGAAAGTCATCATTACAAACAGAGCATATATTGTGGCAACTTCTGCCCTTAATAGTTTGAAACTATGCAGTTCTTAATGCTATCTTCTATCAAGAGAATAACAAAATCAAATCTCACTGTTTTAATATCAATTGATAGTAGAGATTCTTACAGTTATTGTGATTTGCAGATCATTTAGCACAATGACCTGCGAACAGTTTCAATCGCTATTTGGGAATTAACTAATGCATTGTCTTTAGTACTATATCTGTTCTTGTTCTTACTTGGTATGGAAACTTCAATTAGTCAAAATAAGGGCTGTTCGAATTTGGAAACTTCAATGCACTGTCTTTCCAGATTTTCATTGGCTTATCGCTTGATTTATAATTTGGAAAGTAACACAATGTCCCGAGCTTCATTTTCTGATACTTGTCTCTGTTTCTGTATGCACTAAGGTCAAGGAACTAGCAGCAAAGGCACGAGCTGGGAAGCTTACTCCCAATGAGTTTCAAGGTGGCACTTTCAGGTGAAGATGCTTTTAAAATTATTGATCGTACATCTGTTACATAGTTTTTGTTTTTCCCTTCTCCTGAAGGGTGAGGGTGCTATTTTTCACCTAACACTCCTTCCTGGAAAAAGAAGTCATCCTGAATCTGCCATAACTTGCTTGCAGCATTTCAAACCTTGGAATGTTTCCAGTGGACCATTTTTGTGCGATAATAAACCCTCCACAGGTTCTCTCTCTCTCTCTCTCTCTCTCTCTCTCTCTCTCTCTCTCTCTCTCTCTCTCTCTCTCTCTCTCTCTCTCTCTCTCTCTCGTAGTGCTTGTAATCACAGGTGCATGTATCCCTGTCTCCACTTGCTGAGAAACCAGCCATTATTTGTTATTCACTCACTCTACTGACCTTTGACCGCATGTCCAAACTAATTCGTTAGACTTAGTATGTGAAAAGCAAGTATTTCAAATATAACTTCGTCAATCATTTCCTGCAGGCGTGTATTCTTGCTGTTGGTAGGGGCAATGAAGTTGTGGAGCCAGTATTTGGAAGTGATGGTAGTATTACACCCCTACCCATTATTGAACTATACCACTGCAAGTGTGTATTTTGAATTTATGACCCAGAATTTTACGGTGTCCAGGAATTGAGAGGCCTGCTGTTATCACAAAAATGAACTTGACGTTATCTGCCGACCATCGCGTTTTTGATGGCAAAGTTGGAGGTAAACAAGGCTGCAATTTTAATTCTGTATTGAGAAGCTTTTATGACCTGTCAGATAAAAAAATCCTCTATGTACTGTATGCTATCCATATCAACCGCCGTTGCTATGATTTGGCAACTGAGAAGCACTAAACCTACCCAAAAAAAAAAAAAAAAACTATCATAAAAACGACTTGGGACATTGATACGATATGAAATGAAATTGATGCACCAACTTAGCGATTTTCAAAAATTGCAGAACACAACGCGGTAGGGACTCGACGAAAATATATATTTTTATGTATTAAATATCAATGCTTTATTCAAATACAATAGAAATGAGACAATACACAGCACTAACTAAAGTTTAAAATCATGTTTTTTATAGTTTAAAAGTCAACAAAGAAGTCACATTATAATTATATTTCATTCAAATTAGTAACTAATGCATCATCTTAACAAAACATTGTTATATGAATTGTAAATTGTAATGTCATTATTTTGATTATCTAAATATAAAATAACGAAAATTGGCTTTTTTACTTTTAATTTATAATTTAGGGTTCGTTATTTTACATGCTCTGTATTTAAAGTGAAAATTACTTGTAACCTGAACTTAAAAAACATACCTTTATACTTCTCGTACTTCCGACTAAACGTAGGATTTTGTCTTTTCCTTCTTCTTCTCCCCCCCCCCTCCCCTTTGCTTCCCTTCCTCTTCTACCTAGCCTCCCTTCCCCATCACTTCTCTGAGTATAATAGACAGTCAGTGTCAACTTGTATGTTACTTGGATAATCATAAAATTTTCATCCTTTGTCTTTTGTTCATGGACACGGTCAACTAGGGTTTTCTGTTATTTTCCCTATTTGCCTTTTCCATTTGGATATGGCCATCCATGACTTTCCTACCTGCTTCCAAAGCATTGTTTGTTAGGCCTCTATTGTTCGAGTTCAGACTCCGTTTGTTTCGTTGTAAAATGTTTTCCTATAAACACTTTTAGTCTCATGTTTTAAGAAACTATTCTTCAAACAATACAAGTTCATGTGTTTTTCGGAAAACAGTTTACGTTGAAACAAATGGAGCCTGTGTTTCTTAGATTCTGGCTCCTGAGTTCAATACAACTTCGTTTTGCAGGTGCTTTTCTCACTGCTTTATGTTCAAACTTCAGTGATATTCGGAGACTTCTTTTGTAATGACATGAGAGAATCTCTCAAATTTATGGAGAGAAGATCTTAGAGAATAATAATAACGAATGGGCATCTTCAGAGCCAATTGGGATTTTTCCAAGCTTAAGCACGGGAGCACTGGTTACCTCGATACCTTGTTTGTTTGACTGTGTTCTTTTTGCATTCATAGGTTCCTAACTATTTTGAGGTAGGAACTAAATCTATATAATTTTTTGAACCAAGGATTTTAATGATATTTGGGTATCATTTTGTCCGTTGCTTTCATATCTTGTCCTTGAAAGCTATGCTGCCGTTTTAGATGCCTTGTATGATTAATAACATTCAAAAGTCAGTCCTAGGTGAGAGGGCCTGGTATTACTCCTGAAAGGTATTGCCTCGTTTGATGTCTTGTACAAGAAAATAATGTGCAACACCACCTGAAAAAGAATGTTCCAATTTGAATGAACTTTTTTCATTTATTGGTGACACAATTTTTAAGTGTCATTTTTTTTCCCTTTTTATTTTATTTTATTTATTTCGTTTTGTTAATTAATTAATTATTTATTTTGGGGTGGTGGTGGGGGGTGCTGTAATTGAAGTCGCTGCAGTGAATTCTGGAATCATCACTAAGTTTGAACATGTTATTATGGTTCATTTGAGATCAGTTGGATTGCGTATGGCTTGTCGTTTTTGAATTTAGCTAGCTGTGCTGCTGAAAATTGGGAAGGGACGACTGCTAGACGAGGTACCCCCAGGCATGGTTTTCCAAGGGAAAAATAGAGTTTTTTTCCATTAGGGAAGGAGAGGGGGGGGGATTAATTGTATAGTCTTACCAAAGATTATGGATGCCACTGTTTTAGAATATTGGTTGAATTAATTCAGAAATCACTTTTGGTCTAGTTTCGTACGAGGAAATGAAGTTGATGGAACGCTAACGAGATTAGATATGGAATACTCATTTCTTGCTTCGTTGAAAATTAATTTTTATATATTTCATTTTATTACACCATAATTAGAATATGTAATCAAATAATGGGAATTAGAATGCCCTAATATTGATTTTTTTTTTTGAAGATGGTAAAAATAAATTTTATTTTTTTAATGTTTTTAACAATTATTATGTAACTATAATTTTTTTTTCTAATTTGAGCAAATAGTAAATTAGCTTCTTTCGTGTCATTGTCTTTACATATTTTTAATTATTTTCTCGACATTTTCTTCCCCTAGAGAGAAGATAGAAGAGTATGGACAGTGAGAACTATTCCAAGGAAATGTGCATTTCCTCCTCCTTTTTTCCTGACCAAAAAAAAAAAAATAATTAAAAATGTGGAAATTGAATGAAATAATTAATCCAAGGAAATTGCTATTTTGATTTTGAACAAGTATATCAAACAAATAATAAAATGAAAGTAATATGAAGGAAATGAGAATGTGGGGATAAAATGAAACGGGTATTCACTCTTCCTATCCAAAAGGAATCCTATTTTAATATTAAGTGTGCGAACAAGGTACTCGAAAACTGACAGTATATTTTCTCTTTTAAAAGAACAATTAAAAATGTGAGAATTAAATGAAACATTGAAAGGGAATAGTTATTCTCATTTTAAATAAACGTGTAAAAATCATAAAATAAAAGTGTGAAAAATAATTATCTTATTATAAGAGAACGTGCATCCCCCTTTAAAAGATCAATAAGATGTGAACATGAAATAAAATATTTATTCTAAGAGAATAACTATCCTCATTTTGAGGAAGTATACAAAAACAACGGAAAAAAAGAAATGCGCATTCTCTCTTTTAAAGAGAATGAAATGTCCTAAATGAAATTATTATTTTCATTTTAAACAAATATACCAAATAATATAATGAAATAAAATGTAAAAATGACAATTCCATTTCAAGGGAACGTGCATTATCTCTTTTAAACGAGAAATGAAAATGTGAGAAATGAATCGAATAATTATACCATTCTAAATTAGTATGCGAAACAAAATAAGAATAAATGCATATGAATAATCATTCCATTCCAAAAGAATGTACATTCCCTCTTCTAAAAGGAAAAGAAAATGCGATAATGAAACGGACAAACTACCCAACAATGTAATAAAATAAAAAACATGAAAATAATCATTTTTTTTCCTAAGAGAATGTACATTTCCTCTTTTAAAAGAGAAATAAAATGAAATAATTATTCTAATTACATATTTATTCTCATTTTAAATAAATGTATCGAATAAGATAATAGAATAAAAGTGCAAAAATAACCATTCCACTCCCTTCCCTCGTACAAAACTAGCCTAGAACTTGGTCTGCATGAGCGTGGACCTTAGTTCGATTGATTGAGAGTATCTGCGCCCGCTCACCCGGCTCGAATTGGAGCCTCCCCTCCCCCGGTTACCTAACAAAAAAAAAAGAAACTAGGTCTGCATCCAATATCGTGTCCACTTTTAAATAATCCACTAGATGATGAAAGTGCAGAACAAAGTAGAGCGCTGAAATCCTCTGAGACATCGAATGAGGCCTTAAAAAGCATTTATAATTCCGTAGAAATTTTGAAAAGAGAATGTCAAAGGCTCCTGACTTTGTTTGTTTGAAGCTGACAAAAAAATCTCTGTTTGAACCAAGCATTGCAAAACTCTCTGATCCTCGGCAAAACCCAAGAAAAGATACACAATTACCCATATTTGGTGTTGAAGATGATATAACGCAGCATGTAGAGAAATAACAGTGTCAAAAGGAAACAGACTCTTCAGGATGTCATCAATCTTTGACCACATCAAAAAAACTCACTTCAAAAAGCAGACAAAGCTTTTGCCAAGCAAGAATGCAAGAAAAACTCTAAAATATAACTTTATCGTCGCTATGAACTGCTGTTGCTGTTACTATCTAGAATCAAATATGCTTTTTCATTCAGGGTTGGCCTATTTGGTAGCAAGAGGTTCATACCACCGGGGGCCAAACCCAGCTGCTTTTCTAGCTGCCTCATTAAAAGGAGGCTTCAATGGCCCCCTGAAGTATGTTCTCACAGTCGCATGAAACTTGTGAATCACCTCATCATCCTCTTCCATCGTGCCATTGCTTTCGCCAGATCCAAGTTCTTGAGGGGTCCGACAAGCACCACCTAAGATTTGATCTTTAGACCTTAAGCAAAGATACCTGAACCATTTCACTCCAGCAGCACAATGAGTAATCTCTTCTGGATAAACTACTTTCTCCAGTAACTCAGCTGTTTGGTTATCACCTCCATTGCGGAAACGAACAATGGTTGTGGGCAACACATCAAGCCCCCTAGCCTGTGTTTATAATCTGTGATGTCATTAATTAAATACCGCGAAACAAATGTTGCAGGTTATCATATAGAGCAATATTTGTGATCATCAACCTTGCAGCGTAAAGAAAATGATTTGTTGGACTCAACAATTGATCAATGTTTTTGTTGACATTTTTTTTTTTTTAAATTTTGTTATTCCAATGAAAGTTATTATGCATTTAGATGTCCGAAACTAGAATTGTATTGTATTTGGTCTTCATATTCAAACGCTACTAATTGTAACCTGGCCATTTTTACCCAAACCAAACCAGTAGTTAGATTTCAAAAATTTGAGCCCACCTCATGAACACAATGTTCAACAGCCAGGCGTGCTAAAAGGTCCTTGGAAGTGGCAGTGGCAGAGTCCCAGAGACCATCATGAGCTGGCAGTGCTCCATAGAAGGAACCCAACTCCTCAAGTCGTGCTGCAAGGAGGCTGAAGTGTCTACCTTCATCTTGGGCCACCTTCACAAAATCAGTGAAGAATTCTCTTGGCATTGACTCTTGTTTACCAAAGCGAGCAATTATATCCTAAAAGCATTTCAAAATGGAATCAGAATGTTGAGATGGATAAAATTCAACAAAGTACCAAATAGAATAAGGCTAAACATATTATTATAACAGAGTAATTATCTGCAAAGCACACCAATTTTTGCAGTGGTAACCATATCATGCATATCAAATTGCTGGAATAGCATTCAGGGGAAACAAAAAGGGGCGAAAAACGAAATTTATTGGGGCAATCAGAGGAAATACATATCTAACTTTGATTTAAGGTAACATGTGGCTCCAAATACAGCTGAATGACCAAACTGGGTTTGGTCAATCGAGTCCAATTACTTGGGATTTGAAAGGTCAAGTCGAATTTATTATACATACGAAGAATTATGATTTACTGCCATGCATGGATTCCAAAACTATACGAGTGCTGCCAGTGCAGATCGTGTATCAACATACATATAAAATGCACAAAAAACTGATGCAAATTATTATTAACCGGTTTACTTCTAATTCGTTAACTGATGTATGTTGTGCATATAAAGAAGTCTACAAATACTGTAAATATTACAAGTGACATTTTATATGTATATTAGTATATATGCTCACATCATTTATGGGTAGATTGTGTAATGTGTATGAAGTACTGGGAATGTTTCGAAACGAACAATTTTGATTATTATCTACTCAAGTTTACATGGTCATTATCTCTACAATTCATTTCAAATGGAAGCGATCGCTGGCATTCCATCAATTCCAAAAGTATTATCTCCAATCACATTTCCTATATATAGCTTTGACCCACAATAAACCTTGTGGGTAGGTTATTTGCATTCCACAAATTAATTCTTTTAGTCCATTTTATATTTTTTTTATTAAATAAAATTACACAATTAAGAAATATATTTATAGCATTAAAATTATATAACATATCTTATTAAAACAATAACGCAATTATATAATTTTATTTAATAAAAAAATAGGGTGGAGTGAAGTAGAAATAGACCGGCCCCTGAAACTTGTTTGTAGATAATTTTCCGGTCATATAAATAAGTAGAAGAAATACCCATACCCAAGACAAGTCGATAGCCCAGCTCTCAGTGTGAACAAGGCTGTGCACAATCGCCTGTCTGCTCTGCAAGCTACCCGCCTTCCCAAGCTTCGGCATGAGACTGGGAGCCACCAGATTGACCTGAATATTCACGTGGAAAACAGATTCGTTTATGGGTCTCGATGAGTAAAATGTGGAATGAGTTGAAAAAATTGAGACGAATCTGAGTGAATTGGGGATCACGTTTGCGAGCCTGGCGGGGCGGTCTGGGACAGTGAAGTCTCGAGAAGGGTCGTAGGGTTGGGAGATGGCGCCTTGGAGCCATTTGGCGGCCACTTCGTCGCCGAATCGGGCCTTCTCGACTGGGTCCGCCGTGTTCAGCACCCTAACCGCGGCTGCCACCAAAGTCTCTGCGTCGCACATCCTCTCCTTTCACTCTCCTCTTTCCCTATCCTTCCCTCGTCTAAGGGCACTACTTCCTGTATAGATTTTTTTTTTTATATATATATTGCGTTTGTAGCTTCAAAAAAAAATAAGATAAAATAAAATAAAAAATGTGTTTAGAATTGTATAAATATGTATAAAATTGTAAAAGTAAATATCTCGTAATTCGTACAGTGAGTGAAGAATTTAAATTTTACTGTCTTGTAATTCGTATTTGTAGAGATTTGTAAGATTTTTTTTTTAAAGTTCCAAACGGAGTCAAAGTAAGATAAATTATAAATTCGTAATTCGTACAGTAAGATAAAAAGTGAATAACTTTAGAGTTTTTTCAGTATTTTTTACTTTTTTTTTTTAAATTTTTTTGACATTCCAAACAGAGTTGTACTTACCTTTAACATTTGAATAATCAAATATATTATTTTTACTATTTAAAAATTATATTTTTTTAAAGTAAATTTACACTTATTTTTTTTATTTTCAATAAAAATTTATTAAGACTGGCCGCTTTCATTAACCTGCCATTAGAGTTAGAACTAAAAGTCACTAGAAGGACGTAGTGGGTATTTTTAATTAATTTTTTTTAAGCTATAATTTTTTTTATTTTATTTAAAAAATTAAAAAATATTTTTAATAATAAATAATTATTAGTTAAAGATATATTTAAATAAATTGTAAGCAATTGAGGGATATTTAAATAAAATAACAATACTATAAAAATAGTGGATGTTTAAAGCACATTTAAAGAAAATAAAAAAATAAAATAATAAACTTATTTAAATAACTTACAGAAAATTAAAAAATTATTTATGTACCACTTTTAAATGGTGAGTGGTTACTTGCAGTCAAGGGTTATTAATGGAAACCTAAAGGACATTTAAGGAAAATAAAAAAATAAAAAGGTAAAATTATCTAAATAACTTTAAAAAATTATTTATACATCACTTTTAAATAGTGACTGGTTATTTGCAGTTAAGAATTATTAAAACAAACAAAATTTGGTTACACCAAAAATTAGTTTCATGAAAAATTTTTATTTCACCAATACCTATATTATTTTCTTTATAATAGTATAGATAGATATTAAAAAAATAAAGAGACTGATATCATTGTGTGATGTTAGTTTCATAATAATAAACTTTAAGACTGATTTAGATTTATTAATTAGATTTTAATTTAATAGTCCAAATATGATGTTTAGATAATATTGAAAGAGAGATGTTAACTATCTTAAATCTTAGATATAGATATAGATATAAACATCGGTGATTTCAGTTCTTTCGGATCATCTCCCACAAAATTCATATATATATGAATGTTTTTCACTTCAACAGTTCCCTGCTCCATAAGCCCAATCTCAAAATAATCCTCCTCCGGTTTAAATCTCAATTTGAGTGTGCGAATTCCTTTGCATTCTTGTAAAATACAAAGCAATGTTCTCTCGTAAATAATTATAATAAATATTATAAAATAATTATTTATTTTATTTTAAAATAATAATATTTAATAATAATAAATTTTTATTAAAGTAATTTATTTTCTTTTATTAATTTAATACTATTGAAATACTAACTTATGATTAAAATTATTTATTTCTCAAATTAATATTATTTTTAATAAAATAATAATTACTGGATTATTATGTACTGAATTAATATAATTTATTAAAATTAATAATTTATTTAGATAAATTAAAATTATTTGTTTTTAACAAATAATAATTCATCATTAAAATTAATTATTATTGAAATATTAATCTATGATAAAATTATTTTTTACAATTAATATTTTTTATTAAAATTAATTATTATTAAAATAAAAACTATTATGATGATTAATTTATTAAAGTATTTTACTAAATTAAGTATTAATTCTTATTCCCAGTCAATTTACTCTAATTTTAAATACAATTAACTTTCACTTCTTCGAAAGTTTTAGCATTTCAAACACTGGGTGCATTTAATTTATTAAAAATTAACCCCAAGGGGTTAGATGGGATGGTCTTGAACTGGGACTTAGGGGCTTACCACCCCAAGGTCTCAAGTTCAAGTCTCCTCTCTAGCAAAAACTTGGGGCCAGCCTCCCGGGCGCAAAGCGTAGTAAAGGTTGGTAGGACGGGCCTCCTTGGCTGGACGAACCGTATCCAGTTCTTGGGTGTGGGTCCGACTCCCCGCCGCTACGCGAGTTCGCGATTGACCGCTATACATGTTGAGGGGCCGGTATGTGTGGCACAAACCAAAAGAGATTCACTCTCTAGGGGTTTGACCTAGGGAGTGAATCTCTCGAGGTTAAATCCTTTTTTTTTTTTTTTTTTAGTTTATTAAAAATCACTAAAAATTTTAAAAAATCTCTGAAATTCTTTAAAAGTTATTTATTTTTTTATATCACTATACAAATTACAAATTCACAATTATTTCATTTTATCTCACTTTTTTATCACTCCAAACGCATTATATAATTCTTATCGGTTAATGTTATTTTCTTAACTTAAATATAAATATCATGAACTTGTTATTCTATATTTCATTAATTATTACGGAGATAATAATTATCTATGTAACTTTTTACCTCAAAATTCTCTTATTGTACCAAACATTTTTTAAATGTTACCTTGTCACGAGATTGTTTGAGAAGAAATAAATTAATTTGTTGAATAATTTAAAATAGTTGGGGTGCGTACACGTACGAAAAATGTCTAAAATATTATTAAAATTAAACAAGGAAGTGTTACTTAAAAAAAATAATAACTTTAAGGAAGCTCGCCTCTTATTATTATTATTAGGGTAAATTACATCTAGACCCCCTGAACATTTGTGAAATTACATATGGATCCCCTCGACATTTCAAAATTACATTAACCTCCCTTATTTTAAAATGTTTGTAACACTTAAACCCTTTCGTTAACTTTGTCACTAACTCCGTTAAAAATTTATTAAAAAAACAAATTTACCCTCAATTAATTAATTATAAATAAAACATAATAAAAATATATGCACATATAAACAATCTGTAATATATATACACATATATATATATACATATATATATATATAAAACAGAAATATGTAAAATCTAGTTTTCTTCTTCGGTGGTAAAGGAGACTCCATCGACAAATTTGAAGAGTTCGAAGGAGATTCAAATAACCCGGATCGTGATTTCGATTTCGAACCCATTTCGATTTCGATTTCGAAGGAGATGAACCTTCAGATCTGAAGATTTCGATTTCGAACCCATCTCCAACTCCTCCAGAAATATGCAAAATCTGGTTTTCTTTTTCGGTGGTGAAGGAGACTCCATCAACAAATTTGAAGAGTTCGAAGGAGATTCAAATGACCCGGATCGTAATTTCGATTTCGAACCCATTTCGATTTTGATTTTGAAGGAGATGAACCTTCGATCTGAAGATTTTTGTTTCGAACCCATCTCCTACTCTTCCCTTGCCTTGTCGATTCAAGCCACGGTCCATATATATAAATATATACAACTTCGATCTCCTTTCATTAATTCAATTTCTTTCTAATAGTTGAAATTAACTGGTTTTAGAGTTTTCTTCCCATCTGTTAATTTATAAAGTTCAACTGTTCAAGCTATAGACTGGTAAATTTTTCTTTCCCCTCCGATTGCTGACTGCAGAAAACTTATATATATATATATATATGTGTGTGTGTGTGTGTACGCATAGAGAGAGATAGATGGTATGAGTTTATGAATTTTCGTTCATGACTTCAATCCATTGAATAAAGTTTTGTTGAGATGTGAATTAATTTTGAGATTCTGTGGTTCAATTTCTAAGTGTAGCAATTTTGGGTATTGAGGGTTTAAGTCGAAGAACCACAGTGAGAAATAGTTGGGGGTAAAATAGGTATATTAAAAAATTTTTTTGGCTGACGTCATCATCTTAACAAAAAACCTAACGGCACATTAACGGAATGGGGTATTTGTTACAAACATTTCAAAATAAGGGAGGCTAATGTAATTTTGAAATGTCGAGGGGATCCATGTGTAATTATGCTAATGTTTAAGGGGTCTAAGTGTAATTTACCCTTATTATTATTGGGATGAAAGTGAAACTTTGCCTGGTTTATTTTGGATATCACCCAAACGGTCCCTAACTTCTTTATTTGCTTATATTTAGGGGTTGTTTAGAGTAAGAAAAAATGAGATAAATTGAGATAAATTATGGTTTTGGGAGAATTCGTAATGCATGCAGTGAGAGAAAAAAGTTGATGTGATATAAAATTAACAGAGATTTATAAAAATTTTTATGCATGCAGTGAGAGAAAAAAGTTGATGTGATATAAAATTAACAGAGATTTATAGAAATTTTTAGAAATTTTCATCAAATCATTGCAAACCAAACGGGCCTTAGTTGTTTGTAAATGGTAACGACCGTTACGCTGTTTATGATATGGATCTCCGTTTGCATCTGGGTAGGGGTTTCCTGAAATCGCTAGGGTTTAGTGGGGTGAAGAAATGATGGGTACCGTACCGGTTCACAGGCCGACTGAGTCGACTCACCATCGGGTCTTCGAGTTCGCTAAAACTGCCCTCATCAAGATTTTCGTCTCTCCTTACGCCACTGTATGTTCCCTATTCCTCCCCCTATCTGCTACATTATGTATGTATATATTTATATGTGTACATAATTGAATGAATGAAATGATCTCTGTCCTTTGCTGTGAAGGTTTGTGAGTTGTATTGCGGTGGTGTGCCTGATGAAGCCAAGTGGGACGAAGCCCAAATCGGCCACTACATTGGCATTGGTATGTCTCTCTTTCAAATTCACGCCTTGATGGCTTAATTTTGGACAAGATCAAAAAATGAAATGTGGGTTTAAATTTATATTGGTTTTCTGTGTTTTCTTTTTGTGGGTCTTTGTTTCTATCTCTTCGTTTTTTCTTTGTACCCATGCTCTTTGATTAATGCTAAACTGTGGATGGAATGTTGGTAGACGTTGCGCAAGCTGGAATAAGTCAAGTTCGGGAAGCATGGGAAAGTCAGCGAAAAGCTTACACTTCCGAGTTCTTTGAGCTTGATCCCTGTGTTGTGAGTCCCCTCTCTCCCTCTATATTGTGTGCATATATTACATATCACGTGTGTGTATCAATGTGTATAAATAAGGTATTAGCATTTTGGTATTGGACTTGTTGTATATTCGATATTACTGGCTTGTTGATATTTATTTGATCTCCTAGTAAGATTATTGAGGTGTGTGTTTTCATTTCCACTTGTCTGCACAAAAAGGTCAACCTTTCATCCAATAACGCCTTATAGCAAGTCTCAACTCTAAACCTGAAAGTTTCCACTTCTCAATCTACATGTCAACCCATCCTCTCCTTCTCCGGTATGAAAAATCTGATAGTGTGTGCACAAATAAATAAGTTAACTCCTCCACCCTGCAATCGTTTAACTACCTACAAAAGCAATATCCACGATAGATTGGTATTGGTGTGCCATATTGTATGCTATATATGTACTTAAAGTTAAACGAATAAGTTGAATTTCTATAATTGTTTTTCTCCTATGGTTCACAGTGCTTAATTTTGGCAGGAGGATGTAGAATCATTCTTGCAGGACAAGGGCAATATGGCTGACATTGTTTGCTGCATGCAGCATTTGCAGGTTCCTACTACATTTTTTCAGTGTTTCTTCCCTTGTATTTCTTTTAATGAAGAAAAATGAAATTTAACTTTATTCTACTTGCAGTTGTGTTTTGAAACTGAGGAGAAAGTAAGGAGACTTTTACATAATGTGTCATCATTGCTGAAACCTGGGGGTTATTTCTTTGGCGTTTGTCCTGACTCGTCTACCATATGGTATGACAAGTTTTACAGAGGATGTTTTTTTGCTAATCTTTGACCTCTTCATGACTTATATCATGTTCTTATCTTGCCATTTCTTTTGGATCTTACAAATTTGGTTGTGGAATTAACTTGTTCTTCCTTATGGACTGATTCAAAATTTATTTATTTTTTTATTTTTTTCCTGCAGTTATTAGTTATTAAATTGTATATTTATTAAGTTCTTAAAAAATATTGATTTAATTTTACTTATCACAAGAAAAAAAAAATTTCTTAAGTTCGAAGAAATATCTTGGAAATATTTGTTTTATCTGTCATAATTCAATCGATGTTATGGAAGAGAGAGAAGTGATGTGATCATGGTTTGAGGACCTTTTCTATTTGCTTTGAACACCCCCCTCTCTCTGTTGTGCCTATTATCTCCTCGTCCTATGCACGTGCTTGTGCGTTTCTGCTTTTTAATGCGAGATAGTAGTGAGGGTAGCCTAGTGCTAGTGTGGGTAGCTGGGGTTTAAACTGATAACTGAACCATCATAAGTGCTCTTGTTTGATTTATGCATACCCCAATACAATGAATAATTGTACAGGGCAATAAAAAATATACATTTACACATCAATAGGAATGCCCCATCTATGACAAATCTGCCTATTGAGAGAGCCAATGATGTTTGAAGGAAGATTGTTCTGTGCAAGGATGAGGCTTGGTGGTTTTTTTGGTGCCTCGAATCTTTTTCAGCTGGTCCATGAAGGAGATGAGTGGTAAAAGAAAAGTGTAAAGGCAATTGGAGGCATAGTTCAAAGTTGCGGTTGTGGAAATCATCTCGGTCAGGTGGCTGCTGCAGCGTAAATTTTAATTTGTGGAGCTATCCAAATAAATACATTGATCAGGAGATGAAGTATTAGGTTGATAATCTGGTGGGTGATTTATGATGATATCTTACAACTTCCAGGTAGATGAAAAAGGCCAAGACCAGACTCCATTGTTGATTATAGCGGAGACTATACTAGAGGTTGGAATTATTGCTTCATAATGCTCCAAACTTAGGAATTGGAGGGCCAAGAGGGTGCTAATTTCTGTGCCAAAATGAGATGTTCTTGTGATTCCCCACTTTGCATTTGAAGATAGGAACGACTACTTCTTTGAGCTTTTAATAGGTCTCTAATTAGTCCCACCGATGGTGGGGATACCCCTAGTATCAAAAGAAAAAAAACGTTGTTGATTACCCTATTAGGTTATTTTTCTGTTAACCATTGATGGAATCTTGTTAATTCCACTGTACATATTATTTTTTCATTTGCTTTGGGTAGTTTGAGAGGAATCTACTTTTTTGTTGAATCTGCTGCCTGATTGGTCAGACGTTCGAATTTTGTTGACCGTTGAAGTGTCAAATGGTTTATACACCTCTATATTGTCCAGAATAAGTGTGAATTCTCTTGTTGTGACATGCATGGATTCTTATTGAAATATAGAGATGCATACAAAATCAGTTGTTTATCTCTGCATTCTACTTTCAGTTGTTTATCTCTGCATTCTACTTTCTTCAGCATAAGTATCTGTTGTTATTATTTTTCCATTTTCATCCATTCAATGTGAAATTGTGTTCTTTTGCATTTGCGCAGGGCAAAGTACCAGAAGAATGTTGAAGCATACCACAACAAGAGCAGTAGCATGAAGCCCAACCTTGTTCCGAATTGCATAAGATCAGAGAGTTACATGATCACTTTTGAAGTTGAGGAAGAGAAGTATACATGATTTAGCTCTTAGCATGCTTCGTTTCCTTAGAAAATTGACCAAAACTAGTTTAACCTTGTCATCAAATATCTGAATTTTTTCAGGTTCCCCTTTTTTGGAAAGAAATACCAGTTGAAATTTTCAACGACAGTTCCGCTGAAACTCATTGCTTGGTTCACTTCCCTAGTTTGATCAGGTTATATTTCTATCTTTTAACTGTGTTCATTAAATCAAATACTATTGCTGGTCATAAATGTAAAACTATGTTTCCAGCATGTTGTCATGTTTAGAACTTTGCTTGGAATTCGATGGTATGAGTGGTGTTCACATAGAGGTGCTTACAAGTTGTCCAAATTATGGATTTGTGACAGTAAAATAGTATCCCATTACTTTGTATTTGTTAGGTTTATTTGCATCTTCAAATGATCTGATAATTAGCTGTGTTAATATGTTTTCCAGGTTGGCCAGGGAGGCTGGTCTTGAATATGTGGAAATACAAAACTTAACAGAATTTTATGACGACAACAGGTAAATGATTTTTCCATCCACTTGGAAATCAAGTGTATTTTCTTTAGTTCTCACAACAGGTGTCCTCTGCTTTAATTTTTTTTGATAAGTATATCAAAAATTGTATTGAAAAAAGCATCAGGGGGAAGCCACCTGTGTACAAAAAGGAGTAGATACAAGTATCACTTATCAAGTAGGTCCATATTCTCAATAAAGTGCAAAAATTGAACAGCTTATTATCTATACCCCCACTAGCCAACCATGGGAAAACCAACAAAGAATGTTTTCCAATCTATACAAAGGCTACTCACTGTCCTGAAAACATCTTCTATTTTTCTCTCTCCAAATCACACAAGCTAAAAAAAGGAGTTAATCATCATGCCTTTCTCTGCTTGATGTTGATGCGAGTCCCCCACAAAGCTTCTAAACTTGGTTGATTTCAATAGGGAAAAGCTAATCCATTCCAAACCAAGAGCCAAATGGACTTCCAAGGGAAAGACCTTTCTTCCTCTCCCATTTTGATAGTCCAAAACCTTATAAAAAGAGTTGACCACAAACTGCCCAGAGTGACACATCCCATCTCAAAGTGTTGTCTCCAACCCCTATCTTGTCAAATAAGTGATAATTGGACCTGTGCTATCCCTAGGAGCACAGGTTCTAGCATTAGACTTATTATCGAGAATTGCTTATGACATTATGTCAGTTAGACATGCTGACATTTGTTCCCCTTATTGACTTGGCTCGTAAGAGCACAATTTGCAGGCTTGCTACTTGATGTTGGTCCAAATCTCGTGGATCCTAGAGGAAGACTGCTTCCTAGATCATATGATATGTTAGGTAAGCCCCCTTGTTAGCCTTTTCTGCATGCAATTATTCCGACAAACTTGTACACGTTGCCATTTTATTCCTGAGTTCTCATTCTTGTGCAATTGCACTTTTGCAGGTCTGTTTACCACGTTTGTATTTCAAAAGCCTGACCCAGATATTTTGCCCCCTCTCATGACTCCTTTATTGCAAGATGGAAGTCATAATCATGATGAGGCAAGTCTTTATAATAATAGGAAAGCTATGATGAGCGCATACCGTCAGGCTTAGAGTCACAAGTACCTTTCTCATTACCCATTAACTAGACTTTAACCTAAATTAGGGAGAACATAATCCTTATGCTGCTCGCAACTCAGTTGTTTCTTTAGTTTTATATTATCATCTTTTGCTTGCTTCATGACTGTATTTTTGCCTTGACCCTTCCTTACTTAGGAGCCTGTAGAAACAAGGTCCTCTCTTTAAGAGAGTAGAAATTTTACATCTATTAAAAGGGCAATCTCTGTTGATGTTCAATATCCATCTAAAACTTCAATCCATTAGAAGTGAAGAAAATGAAAATTTTTCTAACCTTCATGTTTGGTATGAAGGGAAGGGTTGCGAGGTAGGAAAGGGCAGAAGAAAATGAAAGAATTGGAGAGAGTTACACACATTTGTTAGGAAGGAAACGGAAAAGATAAAGGGAGCTTCTCTTTGGCTCACTATTTCTTTTTGCCCACCCAAAAGTGGGAAGAAATAGGGGAAATTAAGGAATGTTTCTTCATGTCTTTGTCCCCTTCAAATAACTCCCTTGTGTTGGTACACGGGTATAGTGGCAAAATGCGACAGTATTTCTTTCTCTCTTTCCTCCTTGTTGCTTACAACAAATACAGGGAACAATATATCCTCCTTAGTCCCTCCTGCCTTCCATTCTAATTTCCTATCACTCAACCTAAACAAAAGACAAAGTTCAAAATTTTGCTGAGCTTAACGCCAAGGAGAATGGTTGAAGTATCACATCCTAAAAACATTCCCCAATCAGTAGGTTTTTTGTTGCACATACAATATTGCCATTATGACCTCTACAAGTGCCTTAATTGCCATTTTGAGTTTCTAACTCCTGGATTCCTTAACAAAACATTCATCAAGATTTGCTTCCTGCCATCCCAAAGAGGAAATTGCAGGATTCACGCCCCCGAGGAGCAATGATTTGTGTCTTACTAAAAGAAAGGGTACTAAAGCTAACTTAGAAACGTAGGAGGCCTTCACACTTGGGCATTGAAGAGGAAGTAGAAGAGCAAACAGCTTTTGTATCCTCAATCTCAAAAGGATATTGTTGCTCTTATCGTGCGCTTACTGAAATTAATTGCAAAATTGTACGGCATTGTTACAAAAATTGTTGCAATTTCTGAAATGTGAATTAAAGCTTTGCAATGGCATGATTTTGGATCACCAAATCATGGTTGCACGGTTGATTATTCAATTTTCAATTCTAACCGAATTGTCTGAATTTTTTTTCGATTTCTTAATAGAAGGAATCAAATAATCCACATAGAAGGTAGAGAACCGAATCAAATTACTTCTAAAGGGAAGGTAGGGAACTCAACTGAAGTAATTCGGTTCGATTTCGATTTAGTTCTAGAACTAAATTAAATATTTGATTTTTAATTTTTTAAAAATTATTATTATTATATTAGCTAAGATCATATATCTATATATTTATCTAATTTCTAGTTTTGTTTTTGTACAAACTTATTATATATTTATGTTTATATAGATAAACATCTAATTCGACTTTCGGTTCTACAAATACAAAAATAAGAATTGACCTGAAATATAATTTCTGTCTTAAAAAATAATCAAAATCAAACCAAAAATTGAATTAGCCATACCAAAAAGCGAAATTTCGGTTTTGGTTTGATTTTGCACACCCAATTGTTGTCACATCGAAACCTTTGAAACATGTACTAAAAAGAAAGGAATAACAATAATAGAAAATTATTTTTCAAGTGCATACTAAAAATATTCAACATAATCTTCAGAAGGATGGCCCCTATATGTATATATGAGGCTTTTGCCCAATGTATGCAAAAAGAAAACCTAATTCCCTGACCTGTGCACGACAAAAACCTATTCCTTGACCTTGTAAATCCCTGAAGTCATTGTTCCAAAGGAGGCTTCCTGATTCCATAAATGATGATTTTGGCATCATTAGGTAAAAAAATAATAATAAATTAAATTCTTCTTGAATTAGTCTTAGTGAACGACGACTTTGAAGTTGCCTTATCAAACGACAATTTCAGCTTCACAGGACAGGGATAAATTATAGAACACTTTGCAATTCTAGCTTCACAGATTAAAGAATTGATTTTAATCCCAAAATAGTCTTTTGTAATGATGACTCCTGGCCTTGGAAGTCAGTTTTTTGTATTATGACTTTAGGATTTTCAGTTATAAAGTATTTTGTGATGACCACATTACGCTTCTTGGATACTCAAGCCGTTGTTCAAAACGAGGTTAGGGAATTGATTTTTGAGGTGCATGGGTTGTGGAATAGGTTTTGGAGGGATCATGCACAATAGGCAAAAGACTAAATCTCCAGGAATTGTTTTTGGGGATGAAATTCTATGTATAGAGTCATTTTGACGACTGGTGTCATGGCTACTTTCTTGGAAACTTGCATCAGCACTTCCTTTTTAATCACATTGGGCAGGATAAAACATCCAGTGCACCAAGTGATTGTTACAGTCACCACCCAAATTCTGACCAGCAAAAAATCATAACTGAGACCTATACGAATTTGGTCAATTTAGCCAGAACAAAACTTTTAATGAGGATAATATGCGTGTCTGAACATTCCAACTTCTTGCATATTTTCTCTGCATCTGCATGCTTATTGTTTTATGTTGTGTTTGGATCAAGAATTTGTATAGGAAAAAGAAAATGGAAGGGAAATTAAATGACATATATATACTCATATTTTATGATTGATCAAATGAAAAAAATATTTTTTTTTGAGGAATATCCGTTTATATTTCTTTTCATTTTTCTAACCCAATAAAAAAATATAATAAATTCTTTGCCTCTCTATTCATTTTGCTTTCATACCTTTCTGATCTGCTTTTCTTTTTCCTTTCCAAATACAAGTACCTCCAAACACACACTTACAGGGTGGTTCTCTTGTTAAAGACAAAGATACTTCCAAGGACTCAACTTCACTACAGGCACACCTGCTATCAGACATTCTGTGTTTTAGATCATGCATGAGTTAGAAAAATTTTTAATTTACTCATATGGAAGCAAAATTCTGGCATCCAGAAAACGATCATAAATATAAATATTGATGTCTTCCGCTTCCACCTACCGATGAGTAAAAAGAGTTCTATCCATATTTGCTCCAAAGTTACCAACATGTCATTCCAAAATCTTCATATTTTCTCCGTTTTGTAGCAAAATCTTTCCTTCACAAGATATGATCCCAGAATTCCTAATCAAATATGTCATAGGCATAATTCTTTCGATTTGGATCCTCTCTGTTCCATGTTTGGTGTGGAGGGTTCCATTCTATATCATGAATGCGTGCCTTGACTGCTGTCTCATTAAATGGGTAACTAGTGGTCAAGGTGTGTTAAGTAATTACAAAAATTCTAAATATGACTGTTTTAAAATTAATGAATACTTGTCATGCCCTAATCCAATACTCTATTGACATGTGTCGTACAATTTTAAAAAATGGCGTCGTATTATCTTTTAAAATGAACACGGTAGATGTGTTAGATATATAAAAACGTATTATTTGATTATTTTTTGAAATGGAGAAGTGGCACGTTGGATACTTAACGGGTTTTAATATTTTTGAGGGACACTTATTATGTACTCGTCAAATACTTTTTAAGTATCAGAAATTTATAGAAATGTGCCTTAATATTTTTAAATTGGATACTTGTCACGTCTTTATTAAAGACAAGTGTCAAACACTGATTGAAACACATCTTATTATCTTTATTTTTAAAGTATACAATCGGACACATCTTAATTTTAAAATGGTCATATTTAGAAATTTTTTAATTACTTAATGTGAAAACATCTCAACCGTTGATAGATATGTAAATGCGTATTTAATGAGGTGGCACACTTCCCATGACACAGAATGAAACTCTGATCCTGATCCATAGTTCTTCAGCTTTTTTAATCGTTCCTCATTCTTCTTGGATAATTTTGATGTTGCAGAGAGAGTGGCAAGGCACCATATGGAGAGACGATGAGAAGAACACACAAACAGAGCCATCAATCGGACTGGGCAAGATAACTGAGCAGAAAGGGATTTTAGGTCCAGGACCAGCAGATTTACGTTTCTCAGAAGCTATGTAATCTGCTCGTGGCTGGCTGGAAGCGAACCAGATTAAAAATGGAGAGGTAAACTCAGTTTGCCTGGATTGTTGATCTTCTAGCCTAATCCTGCGTGTAGTTGTACATATAGTAGCTTGGAAAGGTCACTTATCATTAGCTTAAATGTGTACCTGATACGAAGCCATACACAATTTTTTTTTTTTTTTGGGCGTGTGTGTAAATAAATTTGTGCTTAGTTTCCAGTAAATGGAAACAAATTCAGCTTTAATGAAGCAGTAAATAGATGGGAGCTTTTTCTCATTTCAGATTCTGATGGAAAGCCCAGGTTATAAACTGGGTTCTTACTACTCTTTAATGCGAACGTTTGAATGGATGTGCATTGATTTGAGTATAACTTATACATCTTGAGGGGCTAGCGTGTGTGGTATTTATCCAGGGGAATTCTGTGCTAAGCTGATTTTTTAGTTGCTTTCTTTTGTGTGGTTTCTGTATTATGAACAGCCACTGCCTCCGCCGATGCGTTAAAATAAATCAGTCTTGTGCAGTGGGGAGTCACTAGATTCATTGAGGAAGGGAAAGGGGCTGTAATATCCATCCACAGCCTCTACCCAGATCTCTTTAAGCAGTAGTGGTCGTGAGATTCAATCTCTACAATTTAGTTTTTTTTTTTTTTTTTTAATTATTATTTTAACTCTGTATCCTTGATCTCTCTGAATTTTACGTTCTTTTGAAAACATTCTACTATTAGAATTGATTTCATTTTAAAATAAAGAATTAAGTTTATTTGATTTGATTTATTTGATTTGGTAAATAAAATTTTAAATCTCAAAATTTATGTTATAAAATGAGATTAAATTTAATTCATAAAATTTTATTTTAATTTCAAATATAAGAATTGATGAGAATTTTTATCAAATAAAATTAAATTCTATCAAATCTACCATTTCAAATACAGTATTAAAAGAAGTAAATAGATACAAAGAATTTACAGCGAAGTCTTTTTTTTTTTTTTTTTTCTTTTTTTGTCAACCCTTTGAAACACAATAAATTCGGTTTGGGCTACTGAGAAAGTGAACTAAAGAAACGTTGAATGAAAGTTAAAGAGACAACTTTAGTCATAATTCATTTCTCTTGAATGAAAAACTATAAATCTGTATCTTGGTTAAGGTAATTAGGTTGACTTTTTTCACCAATCATTTACAAGAAAACATAACTCAAAAATAGCAAAAATAAATCCAAATTACTCTACAAGCAACATAAAATGAAGAAATAAGAAGAATAAAATTAGGAAGACAAAGCAAATAAGTTGTTGGTACATTTGGTTTGTTAAAAATCGTTAAAAATTTTTAAAAATTTTTAAAATTATTTATTTTTATCTCATTACACGAATTACGAACTCACAAATTATCTCATTTTATCTCATTTTTTATCACTCTAAATGTATTCTATATGAAAGGAATAAAATGAATTTTATAATTTAAGACCACAAAGAAATGACACGCCACCTTAAATTTATATATTGGGGGGGGGGGGGAGGGGGGGATAATTAATTGAAAAGAAAAAAAATTGAAACGTGCGGCCGATGGCAGCGGGCAAACATCGGCTCCCCACTGGGGGGCTGCAGATTTCCTACGGTCTTTCGGTAATATTTGGTTTTATCTCAAGAAAAATCAACACGGGCCACAAAAAGATTAAAAAAATAATTGTTAACTTAGAAAAAAGCTTCTCTTACACGTCTAAGGATATATTTGGTGAACCAAAATTTACTGAAAATTTTTTAGAATTTTTAAAAATATTTATTATATTTTTACATATTTTTATCTTTTTGAATTTCGAAAAAAATTTAATACCTTCTAAAAAAAAGTCGATAACTGGAATTCGATTAATCAAATAACAAAAATTTTTTTATCATTCTCATCAGATTCTCAAACTACCGAATGACATCTACTGTGACTATTTTTTATGGGGTTGCAGAAATCGTTCCGACATATTCGCACAGTTAACTTTCATCCAAACGGATTATAGAAACCGTTTCGAATCGGGTTTAGTCTGTAAAGAGACCATGATTGATATGAAATTTTGAATCTGTGTAAATATAAATCCAATTTGTCGGAACGGGAATCCTAATGCGGTTTGAGATATGTGTACTAAACACAAAAAATTTTCTCAAATCACATTTTATCTTATTTTTTCTCATTTTTTTATCACTACAAACAGACCTTAAAATTCTTCACTTGAGAACTCTTCTATTAGCTAACTATGGGTGAGTTTGGAGTAAGATAAAGTGAAATAAATTGAGAGTTCGTAATACATGTAGTGAGAGAAAAAAGTTGATGTGATATAAAGTTAACAGAGATTTATAGAGTTTTTTAGAGTTTGTTTATAAACTAAACGGGGCCTATAGAAGTATAAATATAAAAAAAAAACTGTTAAACAATGAGAAAATTAATAATATTTTTTTGGATAAAAATATCTTTACATTGGTATAAATACAATTTTTAAATAAAATTATTTTAAACGCAATTTGATCACTAACTAATAGTATTTATCCCCATATAATTTTATTATGTATTTGATAATATTAATTATAATTTATTTATATTTAATTTTGAATCAAATCAAATTTATATCTGACCTAGAAGGAATAATTTAAGGGATAGTTATACACATTAACGTTCCTTCTATATATATGATATTATGAAAATATATTAAAACAAATCGTTAAAATTTGAGGGATTCAATAAAAAAAATAAAATATTAAAAGTTCTGTTTATTTTAATATAAAATATTTAAAAAAATAAATATTTTTTAAAAAAAGTTTTACACTAAATTTCATTTATTTTAATGCAAAATATTTTAGAGAAAATTACATTTATTCGACTTTGAAAACAAATATATCATTTGAAAATATGTATAAAATTATTTTCGAACAATGTACAACATTGAAACGGAGCCTATAAAATAAACGGTTTCTTTTTTATCCGTGGAAACTCAATGAAGCCCGATTGTAACGGCAACGCGACGGTTCGTGTCGCTGGTAATGACGGCAATATATACACCGTCCAATATTTGACTTGGCTCGGTCACGATCCGTTACTTCATGTCTAACGTCGTCGACCCACCCTTTCCTCTTTCTCTGGTTCGAAACCCTAACCGTAACCTCTCTCGTTCTCTATCCTTCAATGGCTACCTGCAACGACGACTTCGCTCTCATCCCAGACGATGACGACGACAACGCTCACCAGCACCATCGTCGACAGAGCTTTGCTTCTCACCTCATCAATGGCACAACCCCCAAGAGGGTCGCCGGCGATGGAAACGATGACGGAGACGCCGACGAGAATTCCAGAAACGCCCCGTTCTACGCTCAGTCCACCGGCATCATGCCCTTTGCAGCTGCCGGAGACGACTCCGCCGACCCGACCAAATCTAACCAGCCCACTCCCAACGGAAAGCGAACCCCCTACTACTACAAAAAGCTAAAACAAGGATCGAACACCGCTGATTCTCCCGGCGGTGGCGAGTATCGATTAGATTACCGGAAGGATCGGGAAGAATGGAGCGACTCGGCCATTGCGTCTCTTCTCGATGCGTATACGGAGAAGTATGTGCAGCTGAATCGCGGTAATCTGAGGGGGCGGGATTGGGAGGAGGTGGCCGAGATTGTCACCGAGAGAGGTGATAAGCAAAAATCCTGCAAGACGGTAGAACAGTGTAAGAACAAAATTGATAACTTGAAGAAGAGGTATAAAGTTGAGCTTCAGAGGATGAATAGTGGTGGTTTGACGACTAGTCATTGGCATTGGTTTAAGCAAATTGGGGCAATTGTGGGCAATTCAGCGTTGATGAGGAGTGCCTCTGACGAGGATAGATCTGGTGGGACAAATTCTGCTTACATGCTTAGGCAGTCCAAGAGGTATATCACTGATTAAACACAATGCTCTATGAATATAAACGCTGTTTTTGAATTGTAGTTTATTGCTTAGATGTTGTATACTACATTGTGAATGCTTGGAATACATGTTGCTTGCTGCTAGTTTTTCATAAAGGGTCGATGGGAATGGTATAACTGCAAGCAGCTGTTTTGCCTTTTAAGAGTGGAATTAGCAGTAGTATGAGTAGTACTCAAAAGATATTTGAAGTTCAAATAACAATTTGATGGAAAAATGTCATGAATGTTAAGCACTGGAGTAGGAAGTGATTGTACTGGAGAGGAAGATTCAGTTTGGAAATCATGTGGAAGGTGGTGTTCTTTATTGTTCAGTATGTTCATTATGGTTTTGGATTTTCATTGAGAAATTTGTAGTTTTCCTATCAAGGGATCTTTTATTTGCATAAGATTGTGAGTTTTATTTGACTCTGGCTTGGAATCCTATCCTAGAATCTCTGTTGGTCTAAGATGAGAATTTTTATCAAATGTTATTTGACAGAGGCTGTGGACCTGTGGTAAATTTAGTGCATTTGAAAGGCTTCTTTACTCTGCATGAACATTATTTTGCTGTTGGTAGGTTTATCATAAAGCCCAAAATCAATCTCTTTGCTTGTAGAGGCAAGGCTACCCACGCGGTGAGGAAGTCTCGTGCAATGTGTTGCCTTTTTTTCTTTTTTTTTTTGGAAGGTTTATCAGAAATAGAAGTTGAAGATAGGTGAGGAGTTGCTACCTTGCGACGTGATTGCATGCAAGGATAAGGCTTTACAAATGGTTTGTTTGGATTGCAGATTTGTTGAGGGTAAAGTAAAGGGGGAGAGATTTTAAATTACCTCTTTTGTTTGGTTGGGCTGCAAAATGAAGGGGAAAAAATCCCCCTATGTAATGTTGCCAGTGAATTCTATTCTGCTCTGAATATGTGGTGTATTGTCAATAGAGTTATTACTATCTCAAGTCCATGGTTACTAGCATTATGCTATACTTTTACTACCATAGCTTTAGGGTGCTGCAATTTATTTTATTTTATTTTATTAATTTATTTTTTTGTGCAGATACGCTTCCGGTAGTTCTGCCTTTGCAAACAATATGAAATCCAAATCAATGCCAACCCCCAAATGGCGGAGAGTGCTGTTCAAAATTAGTGGTACTGCATTGGCAGGCAATTGTCAAAGTATTGACCCCAAGGTGCAAGTTTCTTCTTTATTTATTTTTTTATTTATTCCTGGCCCCCACTTCCTGTCTATTTGATTGCGTCGTGGTTAAATATTTTAAATGTTTATTAAATAAATAAGTCGCACCAATTTGCTTCTTTATCTGGTTGCCTGGTCTAGAGTATACAAATGCTGAACTGCATCCTTCTACATTTAGGTGGCGTTGCAGGTTGCGGGAGAAGTATTGACAGCATGCCGACTTGGTGTAGAGGTATTTGCTTGGCATCTCGTGATGCAAACCCAGTTTTCTTTTTTTTTTTTTTTTCAAGCTAAAGACTTAACTGCCTTTTTGGATTCCAAGTTGTTTAGTTTAAAGTGATCTTGTAGGTGGCTATCGTTCTTGGAGGTCGTAACTTCTTTTGTGGGGACTCATGGGTATCAGCAACTGGTCTTGATAGACCTACAGCATATCAAATTGGGTAAGGTTCTATTTTTTTTTGGGTGTTTTTTGTTTGTCCCCCATGGATGAACTTGCACCTGATCCAATTTGGGGTTTGGAGACTACCATGCACTAATTATGACTTCCACTTATACCTTCAGTTTTTGCCTATTATATTCGTCAAGCTAGACACTTTCACTTTATTACGAAAATTTGAAGTGCAAGAACCATGCCACTTTGTTTGACTATGCGAGTGTCCTGCACATATGATTGGGAAGACAGGAGCCCCCCTAAAAAAAAATTCATAATTTTAGATGATTGGAAGAGAATCATCCCACCGTGAGGGCAACATCCACGTTGCCTCTACCGTAGCATGGTGGCGAGTGACTAAGATGACTTACACGAACACTCCATTGCTGTAGTGCTCAGCTCCACTCAGGTCAAGCCTTCCCCTCCCTCCAGTGAGAGCATTTGGGGTGCATTACAAACCCTCACTATGGGATTTCCCTTGGGAACTTCCAAAGTTGAACACTGAAGAAACTAAACCCACTTCCAAGGGTTAGGAGCGAGGCTCAGGGACCACCTCTTGAAGGAACCTCACTTACTAATGAGGACCTTTTAAAGGCTTGCACACACACACTCACTTGCAAAATCATCCGGGAACGAGTGTTTTGGTGGCTAGAGTTGGAACATCTGTTCAAACAATTTCGACCAGCCCAAGGAGAGAGGATCATCACCTGGCAAAACAAATCCCGTGCCATACACCCAATTCCGTACCTATATAATCACAACCCTTGTATTGGTCGACCATACAGGGGTGTCATCACCACTTAATTGGGTGTAGTTTCACTAATGGATGATTCAAGCCATGCAGAGTTGGCCAGGTGGCCATGGGACCATTATCTTGGTGCATGCAGACCAACTTCCTTGTCCTAACTTACCCTCTATAATTACCTCCCTCTTCATACAATCCACCAACCAATGATCTCTCTCCCTTTCGCTCCGGACTGCCCATCTCTCGCCCTGCCGGTTTTTTATGATGTGCTACCATTGACGACAAGCGACACTATTCCTGGGTAGTTGAAGCATCCCGACGTACTCCGATCATCCACAATAATAATTCTCATTGAAGGGGAATGCAAGTGTGCTGGGTTTTGTATACTGCAGTTAAGGAATTCAGGTTGTTGGGATATGTTAGTGATCAAGAGTCGCATGTTTCTACAAGTGCATATTGGTTGGTTGGGTTCATACTAAACCTATAACTGATCTCATCTGATATCCATTGGTTCTTAAAATTTCAACCTAAACCTGAATTAATAGCCCCAAATACCCAAACAGAAGAACCAAATGGGTAAAAAAAATCGGTTTGGTTCAGGTCTGAACTGTCATTTTATAATTGTAACTCCTTTTTTTTTTTTTCAATATTTTGGTCCAAGTAACTTGGCCCATTTGATGATAGGCAGCCATTAAATATTGTTAACAACACAACCCAAACAGAAAAGCCAGCCTATGATCTCATTGGGAAAGGGGAAAGGTTAACATTTTTGTAAGAGACACAATGAGATGAGATAGTGTTGCTTCCCATCGATCTTGGATAAGTTGCACAATAAAGCTATTTATTACCAGTTGCACGGTACAATCAAGTCAATGCATTGCGTTCTAATTCTTAAATCCTACGTCGGTTCTAAACAGCGATTCCATCCTTTTTTATATTGTCTAAATGACTAAATCACCAAGAACAACTTCTCGTTTGTGAGCTCTCTTATAAAACTATCACCCATAGATTTTTAAAATGGTGTTATACTTAGGCTTTGGATCCAACTTGAGAGCCAACATGGCAACTCAACAGCCAAACCAAGTCAATAGGTTCTGGAAATGAGAAAGGTAGCTAGGAGTCCTTGATTATCCTTTCCATTTGAGAAATGTTGGGTTTTCACGTTTTCAACATGAAATGGGCATTGTTAGAGAATATATTCATAAACCCTAGGGAACATGCATATGCATATAAAGTAAAACTATGTAAAGAATTAATAATTATAAAAATAGTAATAAGTAGGGCATTTCTAAATCTCTGTCAACTGTTTTTACATAATCGATGGAACTTTATTCCAATCTTTTTATATAATCTTGTATGTCACTTTGAAAATTTGGTGATAATGAAATATTTAATTAGTCTTAAACTTGTCCTCAATTGCTTCCTGATCTTATACTATTAATTGTTATCAGTATGATGGCAACAGTTATGAATTCTGTACTGCTTCAATCAGCTTTGGAAAAGCTGGGAATTCAGACACGTGTGCAAAGTGCATTTCCAATGGCTGAGGTTGCTGAACCATATAACAGGCAACGAGCTATCCGTCATCTGGAGAAAGGAAGAGTTGTGATCTTTGGTGGCATTGGAGCTGGCACTGGAAATCTACTTTTCACCACTGATACAGCAGCAGCTCTGAGAGCTTCTGAAAGTATTTCCTTTTCTTATCCTTCTCATTTTTAATTAATTAATTATTATTATTAATTTTTTTTGGGGGGTATTGGTGTTGGGGGTGGGGTGAGGTTTGTTGTAGACATTCCTTTTTTCACTGCATATTTATTGAAGATTATATTTTCATTCACCACTGCCCCACCTTTTGGCCTCTCCTATGATCCCCCATGGTATATATTTAAGGTGGGACTCGTTGAGGCTAAACAAGGGACACCTCAATTGGTGCAAATTGCCAATTTCACTTTATGTTTTTCCCCCCATCTCTTTATTCATTCTTTTGCTTAATATCCTTTGACATCTCTGTGAATTGGGGATCTTAATTTGGAGGCTTTTCTTTCTTCTAATTAAAATCATCAACTTTAGTATTATGAGAGCGATAAAATGACTCATTTTCTGTGGCCAAAGGAGAAAAGGGCAAGCATATCATGAAGTAACAGGGTTAATTTTTTCTTGGTCAGTAAATGCAGACGCTGTCGTTAAAGGTACAAATGTAAACGGGCTCTATGACTGCCATTCTGGTGACAACAGTGCAACACTGGATCATATTTCCTTTGGGGATGTAGTCTCTATGGGTGTAACGTCCATGGACATGATGGCAATACAATACTGTGAAGAGAATAGAATTCCAGGTTGGTTGGTTGGTTTAATTTTCTTTTTCTTTTTTTTTTTCTATTAACAGCTTTCATGTTAGTTGGTGTGTGAAATTGATAACCTTCTTTGTGTCCCTAAATTCTTCTGTCTTTACAGTTGTAGTGTTTAACCTACTTGAGCCGGGGAACATTTCAAGAGCATTGTGTGGAGACCAGGTTGGGACCTTGATTGATCAAGCAGGGAGGATTAATTAGCTAATATAATTATGCATTTGGAGTTCTAGTGTGGGCAATGCTATGCAACCAGAAACATTAATGAGAATGATGTGAACGCATCGAGGGCCAATCATTTTAAAATAAGTATCCACTAAAGTGAAGTTGTATTACAAAAATGTCATTACAACATCATTCTTGCACACTTCTGATTAAAGATTTTGGCAGAGTAGCATTTTCCAGAGAGTTCTGTCAACTCTGATGCTGGGAAGCCTGGTCTGGCACTGCTTCTAGTATATATTCTTTGGTGGTTATGGAATTCTGAAAGGTCCATTGTAACCAGCAAATGAGATAGGGATTATACAATTGAGTTGGGCAAGAAGCTGTGTCCTATGACATCTGAATGGATTGGTAAAGAGAAAAAAAATGCTTATTGCATTGGTTAGTGAATTCTAACCAAACTTCTTTTTAAGTAATAAGATAATGTGAAATGTACAATGAGTAGTTTATTCTGTGTTGGTTCTAGTTTTTCTTTTTTCCCTGCCCTGTAACTTGAAATTTGTTGGCTGGGGGGAGTTCTGGTTCCCAGAAATGTAATCATAATATATTTATAGCTCTACATCCGTAATAAATTAAGCAAGTTAATGTGATCCTCTCTCTCTCTCTCTCTCTCTCTCTCTCTCTCTTTCCCTCTCTCCACACGCACACGCATTTTTTTAGCACATTATATACTATAATATATATATCCATAATAAAGGAAACACTAGGAGGAATTGGTGAAGCTAATAAGTTTTAATTTTGGTGAAACATTTTTAGTTACTTAAAGTACCCTTTAACTTGTCACGAAATTCAACTTTAATTCAAATAACTTCTAATAACTACTCTTAATTAAGTCATCTTATAAATTTTAAAATTTTAATTAGTATATTATTTTTTTCATCCTTAATTAAATTACTCAAATGAGGTAATATCCACATATATTGTGACCACTAGTATTGTAACAACCTGAGTTGTGATATAATATATTTTATTCTAATGCATATGGTTATGAATTAATGACACGATGATATAAATAGTTGAATCAATTGCTAGGTGTAAAGATTGGATTTTGAGCTTTCGTCTTCCACTTAGCGAGTTTTTGGACAAAGGATCTTCTCTGGATGCACGAGCAAGCTTAACCAGATGCATTGAATGGTTTGGGGGCACGAGAAGACTTTTCCAGACGCACAGGATAGGTTAGGCATATGTATGCCTTTACCCAGGCTCCTAAACTGTTGTCGCTCAGGCATATCAGGCAGTATCAATTTTTTTTTTTTTTTAAGATTTTTTAACCACATTTTGTCTTCACTCTTGTCACACCTTAAGTCCACTTTAGACTAGCCACCCTCATCCCTTAACCTTGATTTATATATATATATATATATATTGTATATAATTTTTCGGATGAGAGAATCGTGAATAGATGAGGAAGGCAACTGTGGTAAGTTGAGTTTCGATCAATTTCGTTCCAATTCTTTTGTAAATCTTTAATTAGATTAGTATTAAATACATTGGTTGGATTGTTTCGGCGTTAGGAAACATAGATTGATCGCGATTGATTTCTAATTTTTTCAAACTTTATGAACATTAATTATTGATTGATTTTTCTTCATTCTCCGAACCTTGAGGTAAGATTTAGTGCACTTAATTTGCTTATGTGATGTACTCATGATGCTGGTAATTTGGGATTGATGCTTTGGTTTAGTTGATGCATGCATTGATAATTGATATTATATATACATGTATGCACATACGTAATATGCACACGTAAGTATCTGACGAAGACGATGAATAGTGAAACTTAATTTATGTCCTATGATTTGCAAAACTTCAAATTGGTGATATTGTTCGTATGTGATGAGAAATGGTGATTGATCATGGAATTGTACGAAAAATTACTCAAACCGAGATTTGGGTTTTCAAAATTTGGAAAAAAAAAATGGTAAACAAAAATAACTGAAATGGATACCGGATGGACACCGAACGCACGAACCTTCATGCCCAGGCTCACAGGTAAGGAGCCCAGAGCACACGACCCAATTCCAAGCTCCTCAGGCGCATGGACTAAAAATTTTTCAAAAAAACTTGTTTTTATTCTGAATTGATTTTGAAATAATTGATGATGAAAAAAAAATCAATGATTAAATAATATAGTAAACCACATAAATATCTTCTAAATATTTTTAAAATACAAAAAAAAAAAATCTTAAACCACTTAAAAAATTAGAATGTCACCTTTATTTGTTTTCAACAGTTAATCGAAGTAGTAATAGTTTAAAAACATTTACATAATGTAACTTTTTTACTCTATACTCTTCCTCAAACATGTAAAAAAGTTAAAAATTCAAAACAATTTTAAAAATGTTTTTAGAGCATATTGAAATTCTAAATTTTATCGGATTATTAAGAATCGATCCATTTTGAACATTTTACATATTTAAGAAATAGTAATACAAATATATATATACACACACATACATAATGCAAATATTATGATGTCAATATTTCTATTTAATATCAAATAACAGCTTAAAGTGCTAATAAGATTCGCATAAAATAGTACTAGAATTTTTGGCCACTATTTTGTTACTATTTCTTTCTTACATGGATTTGAATATTCACAGTATCTAATTCTTGCATTTAACAGAACATTTAATAGCAAAGTCTTAAGTGGCCAATCCAAGGGAAAGCTGAGCTAAAAGTTTTAATTGAACAATATCTGAGTTATCTTGAACAACAAGAAAGAGAACTCTTATTTATCTATGAAGACGAATATATCCCACAACACAAACAATTTAATCTCAGAGGATATATTTTCCACTCAAAATTAATGCAAAAATAATTATGAAAGAGAGCTAGTTCCACATAAATCTCAAACTTATTACTAAATACCATGCGTCAAGAGTTAATTTACATGAATTCTGGTTCAAACAGTCACAACAACTTTTGTCAAGAATATCTCTATACACTAATCGTTTTAATCTGGAGATGAATGCAATGTGCCACTTTTTATCTCATAAATGACTAGAAAATGGAAACTTTGGGTTGCCAACCCCTCAGATTTTGAACCAATTATTTCAAGCTTTTCTGTCTAGTTCCTTAACAATGTCCAGAAGCAGCATGTTTGGGAGGTAACTCAACTCAATATTCTATTCTATCCGTACATATAGTACAGTCGCGGACCCATTTTAGACGATGGATCTGTTTTTTCTCTGCTGTCCCTGTACATCCTACATATATATATATGCGCACAAAGTTATCCATCCGAATATCTATTCCAACAAAGCTTAATTTACCCGCAAAACTCCGACTGATTCCTTTCCTTTGGAAAGATCTCCAGCAGGATACTATGGGAGAAGATGGCGCTAGGTACCAAGGCGCTCAGGCTTGCCTCAAAATTAAGAACTCTTCACTTTGGCCGAAAATAACTGTCACAAATAGAAAGACGATCAAATGCATCAAAGTTGGCCTTGAGCCCAACAAACTGACTTCCAAATTGAGCACAGCCAGCGTCAGGCCACCGGCACCCTCCATCTCGGGTGCGTAATGGGCATAACGATTCACAAATCCGACTAATTGGATTGATGGAATCATCTGCCGTAATTAAGGACACGGAGATATCTGATTTCTCATCATTTGGCCCGGTTCCATCTGGTTCTCTTCTTGGAGGAGACTGCACAAAATTCAGTGGCATCTCTGTTGGGTTGCACTCAATGTCAACGGTACAATCACCCATGCCAGAGAAGTGAACCTTGCACCCCAGTGACTGTATTGCTCGCTTTATCGCTGCACTTTCCTTGCTAGCCCTCTTGGCCAAATTCATGGCTGAAATGCCGGCTTGTTTCTCATTTTGCAATGCTGCAGTCAAAGACTCCTTGATAGAAGCCATTTCTTGAGCCTTCCTTTCCGCCTCCTCTTTCTCCTGTTAAGCATCCCCAGAATTCTAAATAAAGCAATCCCAATGACAATAATCCAATTGAAAATCTAGAATTGACTGACCATTTCGTTTTGCATTACCATTATAGAGTAATAACAATCAAAGAAAACAAAAGCAAGTAAACAAAGTTGACCATATATTTCATTTTGATCAAGATAGTTCTATGACATCTATCATAAAGAATATCCCAGGACTCTGACCCTGACTAAATCTCAAGTCAACTTCAATCCCAGTTAATTTTGAGCAACTGCTCCGCTAATCCAAAAATAATCTACAGCTATGTAACTAATCTACTTAGGTATGTATAATACTGATTTAGAACAGTTAGCCATAAATTATTTGGAAGGATGAAGGATTCCAAGAAGAAAAGCTAGTTTAATTGTCCTTATTTTATTAGTTGCTTTCATTAATAATTAGGGATTTATTTGTCTTCTTTTCAATATTTAGGACCTAGAGTGCAATTCCTTTTTATTTCAGTGCAGTTTTGTAATTTGTGTAATTAGCCAATTAGAAGGCTGAATTTTTCAGCCTTTGGGATACTTTTTCAGATCATCTTTAAAAATTTTGAAGTATTATTCATGAAAACCATAGTTTCTACGTTGATAGATTCAATTGTTCAAGAAGACTTCCGTTCTGCGTCAATGAATGCGGAGAGAGGAGACACAACATCCGCCATTGAGCGCAACGTGAAGGAGTTGAAGGCATCCTTTGCCAATCAACAACGGGTAGTGGTCAAAAGGGGAATACTAGCCTTGTTCCTGGTAAAAGTTATGTTCCTTCAAGTTCAGGCGTTAAATGTTTTCGGGGTAGGATAGTTGGGGATCGATCTAATGAATATCCAAATAGGAGGCCTGTGAATTTAATCAATAGGGAGGATGATACTAGGGAGGAGGACGAGCCTACCGAGTTTGAGGAGGAGTTTGATGATGTGGCAGATGAAAATGAGTTGGAGGGTGAGAAACTTAACCTTATTGTTCAAAGGATTTTGTGCTCTTCCAAACTAGAGGAGCCATCACAAAGAAAGAGCATCTTTAGATCCCTTTGCACCATCCAAAAGAAAATCTGTGATTTAATTGTTGATAATGACAGCTGTGATAATTTTGTAGCAAAGAAACTTGGATTTTATGGGGTTAAAGACCAAACCGCATCCTTCACCCTATTCTATTTGTTGGGTGAGAAAGGGGCCGACAGTGAAAGTTACAGAAATTTGTAGAGTTCCTATTTCTATTGGGAAGTTCTATCATAAGGATGTTGTTTGTGATGTAATTGAAATGGATGCTAGTCACATATTACTTGGGAGGTCATGGCAATTTGATGTGGATGCCACTTATAGGGGGAGAGACAATATGTACTCCTTCATTTGGGAGGGTCACAAGATTGCTATGGTTCCCACCAAAAACCGTGGCATTCAAGCGAAACTTTCCAAAGTGGAGGGGCAAGTTACCATAGCTGGGAGGGAGTGGGAGTTTGAAAAGGTAGCTAAGGAGGTGGGTGAAATTCATGTGATTGTCATTAAACCGGTGGGTTAAGGTTTTGATGGGAATAATTTACCAACTCAAAAATACAGCCAAGTCCAATTTTCCAGTGCCTTAAACCCATGTTCAGCACCTTTTCAATCTCTGTACAGCACTTTAAATAGCCATTCCAGCCCAATAAAAACACCTCCTAACCAAGCCAACTTGCAACCCAAACTACCCCATTCATTTTCCAGCCCAAAAACACCTTTAAAAGCCCATTTACAACCACTGGACAGCACTGTCCAGCCACTTTCCAGCACTCAAAATGACCCCAACAGCCTTATGACAGTCCACCAAAATGGCACCCATAGTAGACAACAACCCATGGAAACTTTCAGAGGAAAAAGGGGGAAGGTACAACAGTATATTGAGGAGGAAAATGATGATTCGGAGGTTCAGAAATCAGTTCCAAGCGGTGTACAGCAAGTTCTTGAAAAATTTCCCAAGCTAGAGGCTGAAGATTTACCTAATGAGTTGCCACCAACGAGGGATATACAACATCAGATTGATTTTGTACCTGGGGCTAGTCTTCCTAATCTACCACACCACAGAATAAGTCCTAGAGAAGGGGAGATCTTGAGGGAGAGGGCTTTATTAGGGAGAGCATGAGTCTTTGTGGAGTGCCAGCTTTGTTGACACCCAAGAAGGACAGCTCATGGCGTATGTGTGTTGATCGTAGAGCCATTAATAAAATTACAGTGAGGTATAGGTTCCCTATACCCTGGTTGGATGACAAGTTGGACATGTTGGAGGGTTCTATGGTGTTTTCAAGGATTAATCTGAGAAGTGGGTACTATCAAATTCGTATTCGGCTTGGGATGAGTGGAAGACTGTTTTCAAAACTAAGGAGGGACTTTATGAATGGATGGTGATGCCTTTTGGCTTGTCAAATGCTCCCAACCCTTTTATGAGGCTCATGAATCAAGTAATGAAGCCCTTCAGTGGAAAATTTGTTGTGGTCTATTTTTATGACATCCTGATTTACAGTCCTAGAGAGGAGGAGCATTTGATTTATTTGAAGGAGGTACTGGAGGTGTTACAAAAAAAAATAAGCTTTATGTTAATTTCAAGAAATGCACTTTTATGATAGACAGGTTGTTATTTTTTGGGTATTTGGTGGGTTCTAATAGGATTCATGTTGATGATAGTAAGATCAAGGCAATAATGGAATCGCCTACACCTATAACAGTGATGGAGGGTCGTAGCTTCCATGGATTTAGCTGCTTTTTACAAGAGATTTATCAGAAATTTCAGCTCACTAACTGCACCAATTACAGAATGTTTGAAACAGGGGAAATTCAAAAGGGGGGAGGAAGAAGAGCGGAATTTTGCTTTGATCAAAGAGAAGCTCCGAAGTGCTCCAGTATAAGCTTTGCCTTCATTTGACAAATTCTTTGAAGTTGAGTGTGATGCTAGTGGTGTGGGAGTGGGAGCAGTTTTATCATAAGAGGGCAGGCCTCTGTCGTTCTTTAGTGAGAAACTTAACGAGGCCAGGCGACGGTGGTCCACGTATGATCAAGAATTTTATTGTGTGGTTCGGGCTTTGAAGCATTGGGAGATTACTCGGTATAGCATGAGTTTATACTCTACACTGATCACCAAGGTTTGCAATTTTTGAATAGCCAGAAGCATCTCAGTAGCATGCATGCCAGATGGACAACTTATCTTCAAAGACTTCCTTTTGTCCTGAACATAAGTCGGGTGTTCTTAGTAAAGTAGCCAATGCACAAAGTAGGAGAGCTACTTTGTTGGTGACTATGAGTCAGGAGGTTGTGGGGTTTGAGTGCCTCGAGGAATCATATGCTGCTGATGATGATTTTAAAGAAATTTGGAAAAAGTGTGTAGCCAAGCAAGCCACAGGGGACTTACACATTTTAGATAGCTATTTATTTAGTGGTAACAGATTGTGCATACCTAAAGTATCATTGAGGGAGAAACTGATGACAGACTTGCATGGGGGAGGACTTAGTGGGCACTTGAGCCATGACAAAACTATTGCTCTATTGGAGGAGAGGTATTATTGGCCACAGCTTAAGTGGGATTTTGGTAACTATGTGAGGAAATGCTATGTCTATCAGACTTATAAGGGCTATTCTTAGAACACCGGATTGTATACACCCCTACCTTTCCTAATAATATTTTGGAGGATTTGTCTATCAACTTTGTGTTGGGTTTGCCTCGCAATGAGAGGGGTGTAGATTCTATGTTTGTGGTGGTAGACAGCTTTTTAAAAATGGCTCATTTTATCCCCTGTAGGAGGACTTCTGATGCCTCACATCCTCGGCTTTTTTTTTTTTAAAAGAGATAGTCAAGTTGCATGGTATACCCAGTCCATTACTTCTGACAGGGACACCGAATTTCTTAGCCATTTTGGGGTGACCCATTGGCGGTTGCTTGATATTTCGTTGAAATTCAATAGCACAATGCATCCTCAGACAGATGGCCAAATGGAGGTGGTGAATAGAACTTTGGGAAATTTGGTGAGGCGCATATGTGGGGATAAGCCAAGACAGTGGGATCATGCCCTACCTCAGCCGGAGTTTGCTTACAATAATGCAGTGAACAGTTCTATTGGAGTGTCACCCTTTTCCGTGGTATACCGCAAGCAACCATGGCATGCTTTGGACTTGGCGAAGTTGCCTAAGGGTATGGGGAATGGTTCAGTCAGTTCGGAAAGCCAGATTGTTTCGTTTGATGTGTGCAGGTATCCAGCAGCTGGAGAAGAAGCGCTACCACAAAAATTTTTAGCAACCACAAAGAACATGACGCATCAATTTCAGGACATCAAGAAGGCGGTTCGTGAAAAACTAGAAGCCACAAATGCCAAGTATAAAGCAGCAGCCAACAAGCATCCCCATTTCAAAGCTTTCAAGGAAGAGGACACCGTTATGGTCTTCCCACACAAGAAGCGATTTCCAATCAGTTCTTACAACAAGCTCAAGATCAGAAAATATGGCCCTTACAAGATCATCAAGAAAATTAATGACTGCCTACGTGATTGATTTGTCGCCAAACATGGGAATTTCAAGGGATTTCAATGTAGCTGACATACACGAGTTCCATGAGCAAGGCAAGCACATGTATCCAGACATTAACTCGAGGACGAGTTCCATTTAAGTGAAGGGAACTGATGTAGAATAGTTAACCTTAAATTATTTGGAAGACCTAGGCCACGTGAAGGGTTCCAAGAAAAAGAGCTAGTTTAATTGTCCTTATTTTATTAGTTGCTTTCATTAATAATTAGGGATTTATTTGTCTTCTTTTCAATATTTAGGACCTAGAGTGCAATTTCTTTTTATTTTAGAACATTTTCATAATTTGTATAATTAGCCAATTAAAAGGCTGAATTTTTCAACCTTTAGGACACCTTTTTGGATCATCTTTAAAAATTTTGAAGTATTATTCAGGAAAACCCTAGTTTCTTTTTGCCCCTTTGCATGCTTTTGGGCGATACACGTGAGGATTGAGTGAGTTGAATTTACGCTGATAGATTCAATTGTTCGTGAAGACTTCTGTTCTGCGTCGAACACTGACCTCAATTTGAAGTCAAAAGAAATGCATAAAAACTCATGATACTGATTTATTACTGAAAAATATGGAAAATCTACAAATTCAGGAAGTTATACCAAGGTTCTGGATTGTATCAAGACTGGGGTTATCCATACGTCATCCCACTGTTATAGCTCCCAAAACCCTGAATCTTTAGGACATAGGGATACATGTACCCAAAAAGTTCAGCAGGGGTACACAAAAACATATTGAACGTCAAAATATATTATATGACAATATGACAAAGATATTGCCAAGAAATATACTTGAAATTAAATGAAATTTATGGGAAATAGAATCTATCTCCCATCTACGTAAGATACTAAGATTTTTCTTCAATGTAATAAATAAACTTTCTATCCTTCAAACACAGTTGAGCTAGCAGAACAAAATGTACTTGGGTAAGGAAGCTAAACGCATCCCATACCCTCACCCTTTTGAAGGAAAACAATGGGATTTTAGTGGGAGAAACAAATGAGACTAACACTAAATAATAATAAGAGATGGAAGGAGAACATTCAGATTCAGCAGGCAGAAGACAGAATTAAAAGCTATTACCTTCTGCAGTTCAGAGAATTTCCTAGCCATACTCCTAAAATGAGCTTCCACCTCCCCAGCTTGGACCTCTGAAGGGCAAGCCCATCGAAGATGGAATTGGGGCCACAGAGTTGGGGCTAATGCTGCTGCCGGCGGTAATAATGGTCTCTCATGTTTTGATGGATCATAAAAGAGGTTATGGTGCACATGAGAACTTCCCTCCGAAGCCCGCAAATCAGCCAAATACATCCATAAGCATCCACAGGCATCAGAGATGCCACATTGTTGTCTTTCCATCTCACTGAAATTTAAACCAGGCATTCAGAGAAGGTATTCATATTGTTTTTGATTGAAGTAATTCAATTTGAAAAACTTCACCAAGAGTTCAACTTTCCACATGCACATAGGATCAAGTGTGAGACAACTATTAAGATAGCTTAACATAAATTTATAAATTGTTGGGCCTATTTCCTAATAGTTTAAACCTTTGGGGATAATCGGCGTCTTAAGATGGCATTAGAACTCTTGATTCAAATCTTGTAATTTGTGTTTGTTTTCCCGTTTATTAAATGTGAGATTTGTTATGTTTATTTAAGCAAGTCTATTTGGTCTTTTAGTTTGTTTGTCTTGCCAATCTAGGGATGGCAGTGTATGACATAAATGGCTAACATGACAGTAGGGGTGGCTGCGAATCAAACCATTCACAAGTTATTCGAGTTCGGCTCAATAAGAGCTTGACTTGGGCTCGATTTGAAACCTTATCATGCCTAAAAATTAGCTCTAACAACATTTGAGTCGAGCTCGAGCTAGCTCGAACCAATACGACATCACATTGCACACCCCCACCATTTAAAAAAAAAAAAAAACTCATTTGTTTACTCATCACTCACATTAAATATCAAAAAATCCTAGTTAGTCCAGCGGCACTCTCGCTCTCATCATAATCTAAGCCAGCTTGGCCACCCTTCTTCCATTCGTTGGTCACCCCTTCCACCTCTGGCCATTCCTAGTCATCAGCCACACCTTCTAGTTATTCCCCCTTCTAGTCACCAGTCACACCTTCTAATTGAGCTTGTTCCAGTTGAGGAGCCCTTCAATCGATGATTCGACAACCAGCCATCAATGATTAGACAACGAGCCCCATCTTCTATTGGCTACAACCCTTTTGGTTGCCCCTTGTAACCTAGAGCTCTAAGAAAGTAAATAGTTACATCTCCAACTATGACTAGGTGACAGGGTCTCTCTCTATATAGGTGTATTTAGATGTTCACCTTTGTGTTTTTGTAGATTAAACTCGTAATTCTTCAATTTGAGAATAGGATTTTTGCTTGTTCTTATCTAATACGCAAGATCTAGTCTGTTATTGCCTTCAACTCTGTATGTTTAGAGTGACTCACAATCGAACCAACAATTTTGGATTCATTCATTTATTTTTCAATGAATTGATTGGAATAGGCAATGCTGTGGATTTACTGTACTGCAAATTTGATGAGTATTTTTTTTTCATCCATTTGTATCCTTTATCTTTATACGTAGGAATTATTACAATTGATTTTGAGTTACCATGATTACACTCTAAGTTGCAAAAAACTTTGGAAGATTTGTTCCATAACCCTCAAAACAAATTGATTTTTTGTTTTTTAAAAAGGTACATGTGAAATGGGAGGCAGGCAAACTAGAAAGTCTCTGTTTATCAGATACCAAAAATTATGTCAAGCCCTCTATTTTGTGCATCAAACCCATTTCCTTTGTTGTTTAAGAACTTGGATATGACCATATGAGATTATGATATTTGTTTTTCATTTTTCTCTGTTTATTGACAAGAGCTTATTTTTCCTTCCCTCACAAAGATTAATTCTTCACGTGCTCTCAATTCAAAGCATCATTTTTTTTAAAAATGGAAAATGTGAATTAGATACAGGCTATTTTCTAGACCTTTATGTGTCCTTTTTAATAGTTAGCAAAACCTTTCCACTTGTCCGGAAAGTATGTTATTCTTTAAACATTTCTTATTATGCCTTTTTTTTTAATATATATTTTTTACACAGGTCAGCAGGTTAATTATTACACTTGTAAATTTTTTTTTTTTTCTCTCAAGCTCAAACTCCAGCTTAGCTCGGGTTTGCTAGAAGCTTAATCAAACAATTTGCAAGTTGAGTTCAAGTATTTATTCCTTTGATGAGGTGAGCTCAAGCCCAACTAAAAGTTCAAACTCGAGTTCGAACCCAATGATATTTTTTTGAGCCTAGCTCGAACGCACTAAAGTTTTGCTCGGCTTGGCTTAATCCTACCCATACATGACACAAACACAAAATAGATATGAGGGTTTGGTTTGTATAAACAAGTTTTGATCATAATCAGGTTAACATAATTATGAAATGAAAAAATCTATACTGACCTGCATAACCTATACTGGCCCACAATGACCCATTAAATTAATCCAGTTGATTGGTTAATCTAAATTTCAATACCATTAAACCCATTTATTTTAAAAGACAATTTTAGCTTTTCATTACTAATGAAAAGAGTAAAACTGTAGTTATTCTATCATTCTATTATTTATTAATGGCATATAGATGTATTTGTAAATATGAATTGCTGATTACTAATCATTTCAAACAAGTCAATTCAGATATATGGAACAGATTTGATTGTGCCATATCTTGTTAATATGTAACACAACCCGTTTGATAAATTAGTCACTTGTACCGTCCATGCAACTCAACTTGTGTAATAAATATGTTGCTCATGTCAACAAAAATATTTATGTAATACACAAGTTACACGTGTCGTATAGCCTATTTAATAAAATAATCGTGTTTGTGTTTAGAGACATGCACCATTTAATTAATTGTGTCAGGTTCCAATTAACCTCATTTTGACTGAAGAATACATATGAAGCTGAAAGGAAAATTTAAAGTATGATTATAAGACCAACTATACTTTATACAGAGTGTTGAGGTATTAACAAGCAAAGAGCATAATGCTGTGATGGATGTACAATAATATAATAAAATATAGGATAAGAAATAAATATATTTGAATGAAAGTTGATATGGCAACGATAGAAGAGAAATTCAGATAACATTGTTTAAGATGATTTGCTTATATCCAACGAAGAACTAAAAATGCACCAATAAAGAAGAGCAAGTGGATCCAAATAGAAGAGGTAAAGAAAACAAAAGGCAGATCTAAGATTATACAGATTAAAATTGTAAAGAAAGACCTAATTTCATATAATCACGTGAAAAACATAACTCATGACATAAATGAATGGAGAAAAGGATTCATGTAACCAACTCCAACTAGTTTAAAACTAAAAAATTATGTTGAATTGAATTATTTATAAACATGTCCCTTTTATGAAGCAACTTAATTAAACACAGTAACAAGAATTGCACCCCTACTCTAGTCGATGTGCAAAATTGGTTGCATGTGAGGAGTGTTAAGCTGGATTGACATACAATATTGAACCAGTTATTAGCTTAAACTTTTAGAATAATCAGTGTCTTATTAAAAAAATGTAAACTTAAGTACACCGGGAAGTGCGTTGAGTATACAATAATACTATAAGGGAACAAAGTTTAACATGGTATTAAATCAGACAGAGGTCCTTGCCAAAAAAAAAATATGCGTGTGACCACTCATGTTGAGAGCATAAAATAGCAATATAAATAATAAAATTGTTATTCTCCCTAACAACTTGAGCTCTTAGGTGAAATGGTGGCTAATATTTTAACAATAACAAACACTAACAGAGACAAGTGGGAAGCGTTATCCTCTCAAGGTAAACTAGTCCATGTTTGTCAATATACACCACATGCATTACTCAAAATATGAAGTGCAAGTAATGAAAAATGCATGTTAGATAACACATTGGTTTGAACTACATGTACCTACACCAATGCTATAAAAAGAATATACCTGTTGCACAAGAAGTTCCCAAAACGACAAGAAAGTACGCTGTCCAAAAAATCTACTAGGAAAGCCTGCAATATGAATAAAAGAGTCGAAAGATTTTCCCAAACAATCAACAATTCAAAGGTCTTCTGTTTTAAAATTATAAGTTTCACAAATGGAAGAAACAACATACAGAGGAGAACTCAAAGGCGAAAGGGTACATCCGCAGCAGCTGTGAAACACAATCAACCCACTACAGAAATTCAAATACAAACCATTAGTTTCACCATGAAACATTAGAAACTCATACAACCTCAATTCCAAACTCTGATTTCATGCATATCCATTTTGAACAAGATCCCAATGAAGGAATCTAAGGGCATTTCAGCAGAAAGAATTGCTTCAAAACCAGTTGCAAGCTCCTTCTAGGTAAATCAGTTCACACAGTAGAACTTCTAGCAATCAACTAAAAAAGATTAAAATTTTCACTCTTAGCTTCTATGCATCGACCAGTTACTTTAAGCTAAATCTCCCTCTTTCAGCTCTTGCTTAAGAGAAAGAGAACACACCACATGCAACACCTGTTCCTTTTTTATTTTGGTATCTTTTTTTGCATTTATTTTCCCTTTGTTTGGGTGGAATTTCAAAGAATAGGAAGGAAGGTGAGGTTTGAGTCTGGAGGTAAACTGAGTATGGAATTAACTGGACGATTTTGCATGCCATGCTTTTACCATCCCAGGAAAACGAAGTATTTATTGGAATCATTTTTCAAGCTTCCACTTGGATGGGATGATTTGGACCAATGACCTCATTTAAAATTTGAGCGTACACTACGGATCACAGAACTATACACCCACAGAGATGCTCTTGCGCTCCACCACCATAATGAATCTTAATCTAATCATTAAACCAAAAGATAGAGAAAGCCAATCTCGTATAGTGATTTCAACAAGAAAAATTTTCTAAAATATCTTAAATTCTTAATTACTTCTGTAGATGCCCAATTTGAAGTGCCAAGGAGGGCAATCCATTTGTCCCCCTGTCTCCATCCAAGCACTTGACTCAACTCATGATGTTGCTCGACATCCAAGGTTTGACCATCCATAAATAGAAGGAATCCACCTTTGTGTAAACAACACCAAGGAGGAAGCTATTTGTCATCCCAACCACCTTCCCGTAATAATAGTATTTATTTATTTATTAAAAAAAAAATTGAGGAGGAGGCTACAATGACCTCAAGAAAGGCCCCAAGCTAAGGCTCTCCACTCCTCTTTAATACCATCGCAGGGCTGCTACTTTCTGAAAAACCCAAAACCCATTCACTTACCATCCACACGTATCTACCAATAACTGAAGAGAACAGTCCTGTTTAAAAAGCTATCATTCCTTACTGCAATTTTTCTCAGTATGCAAAGCACTAATTTTAACAACACTAGTCATCTGAATTTCAAAAGGATCTATATATGCAGTATCAGCATCCATAACAATGGTTTCTGATACCGGCTAAGTAGGCCAGATGGGTTCTAGTTGGACTCTCAATATCAATGGCAGGGGCAACTCTCGCTTTCTTGATGTGTTTTTGCTTCTGTGTGATCCTATTTTTGATGAAGGGATGATCATGTCTTTTGATTAAGTTTCCATTTCGTTCACTATTTTGTCTTCACATGGTAATAGAAGACAATGTGTGACAGAGTCGTAGGACCTTGACAAATCCACAAGCATCAATTTATAGGAGGGTGCTTACATCTCTTTACTAATTAATGTATAGGTAGATATAAGAATTAAGGCAGCAATTCTTGTGTCCTCCCCAAAAAGGCCAACAACCAAATAAATAACATATCTAGTTTGAAGAACAAAGGCTGAAGCGTTTTCCTTTTTACTTTTTCTTTTTTCAAGGAGGCGATCATGTGACAAACAAGTACGGACTAAGGAGTAACATCAGGAAATATTTTAGGTGTATAGACTACAATTGATGTGACAAGGAACAACAGAAGAATAGCATCCAGAATGAAGCAACTTTTCAACTACTACACACACATAGACATGCATGCCGCACAGCTACGCACACACACAAAAATGCAGACACGAGCATAAGCTTTTAACAGGTTACTAAACTAATAGACAAAAAATCCTGTTGCACTACTGGAAGACTAACCTGCAAAAATATGGGAGAGTAGTTATTTGAAGTCTGTGCATGAGAAGAACCTTGTGCTTGAGATGTAAATGATCCAGATGCTTGACGAACGGGGGATGATGAGAAACTCCCAGTCGAAGACTGCCTAGATAATTCATAAGGCATGTCACCACTTCTGAATATAGTTGGCATTCCCAAGCGATCTGAAAATGGATGGCCAAATGAAAGCCAATCTTTTTCCACTAGTGCCTGCAGCCAAAGTAAAAGATTAAAACAATGTAAGCTCTATCCAGTTAAGTGCAATCAATAAATGCTATGCATTAAGGATAATGGGGTTTGATGTCTGCCTGACATTGGCCTCGTCCATATTAAGTGGCAGAGATGGAAGCCTCAGATTTTTCTCTATATATATATATATACACTTTTGGTTATAGAGCAAGTAGGAAGCCTGAGATAAGTGAATCACAACATAGGTGCAGTTCCTGAAACAGCACTTGGACATCAGAACACCATTTTGTGGCTGGCACAGCAAAAGGAAATATTATTTATTTTGGAGGGTGGGAGAGGCGGACTGAAATGGGAGAAAAAAGAGAGAGAGAGGATTTAACTGATGAGGGGATATAATAGTTGTCTAAGCGTGTGTTTGAAATACTAACTTTGATTAGAGATGTCTTCCAGCAATATGAGAGAAAAAAATTGTTTTCTGCTCACCCGGACAAACCATAAGTACTGTTTCTATTTAGGCTATCCATTTTGAGTCTCACAAGCTACAGAAAGTAACGAGTGTATGCAAGCCACCATTCAGTCAATGGACGGAGGTTCACTTTGAAGTCCATTTTGAGTAACTATAATTATATATATTTATGCCACCAACAAAGGAAAAAAAAAATTAACAAATGCAATAGCTTAAATAAAGGCAGAGAATAAGCAAAAGACAGAAATGGAAAGATTCATTAATGTCAGGTCAGTACCTGAAACCCCTTAAAAGTCCGGTAATATGGATCTAACAACAAACTTGCAAGTGAAACCAGCTGAGTTGTTCTGTCCCATCCATCACTTTAAAAAAGGAAAAAGAGAGAGAGAGAGAGAGAGAGTGAATCCATATCAACAATCAAAATTGTGAAATTCTAAGGTTTTCAGAATGAAACTGAAATACAAAGAAAACAAAAGAAGGTAAGAATTTCTTATAGAAGTGAATAAAATGAAACAAACTGTAGGTAGTGAACTAGTATACATCATGTCAAAAGGGCTTACTGAAGATGTTTTGTATGAAGCGACAAATATGTAATTGGCAAAAATACAGTAAGGACGATAAGACTAGAGGAATTAAAACAATCTGGGGTTAGGTCCTCAATCTCTCTACATGAACTATCTTATAATAAGGAAGCACTAGGGGGTGTTTGGTGATGCATTTTTTGTAAACCCGGGTCATATATTTTGTCTTTCTTTAGTACCCCTCAAACCATATACCATTTCAAGGGTTGTGCATGCTTTCAAAAACTACCTACTTAATGAGATAATTTCACTTTATTATTTTTGCAACCAACGAGGGTGGATCACAAGCATATTGCATCCAACCACTTTTAATACATATGATATGATATGATATAAAAGCTTAGGATCCAAGAGGTCTTTGGTTCAAGAGTGTGTGTGTGTAAGTGTGCGTGTGTGTATTTTTAAGTAATAATCATATTGCCACTGAAATTGTGAGGGGGGGAAAAAAAAAAAAACTAATTTCATATAACCTCACAGAAAATATAACCCACAACATAAATGAATGGAGAAAGAGGATTCATGTTTGAGTTGAATTGCAAGTGATAATCATATTAATTAAAAAGGCCACCCAAAATTTAAAAAGAAAACCCCAAGCAAACATTATATTGAAAGGACCAAGACTTCTGACCTGCAATGAACAAGCACAGACGCTGATTCCAATGCAACACGTGCTGCAATCCAAGCAGAACCAGCCAAGACATTCTGAACATGTATTAACCAACCACTGTCTCCTAGAGTTGATACAGAAGCAGACATACTACTAAGGTTACCTCCACCCCAAGTCCATCCACCATGTCTCTGACAACCAAACAAACATTATATAGATATTGATAAGCACCAAATAAGCATTATATTTGCACTACCATTACATAGATGGCCTTAAAAGTCTTGAAAACTTTGGAAAAGGTGCAAAGGGATTTTTTTGTGGAGAGGGGTTGGGGAATGGTTTAGATACCCATCGGTCAGAAAGAAGTCAATTTGTCTGCAGGTGAAGAAAGGTGGGTTGGGCATTCACAATTTGAAGAATTTTAATGTGACTTTATTACAGAAATGTTATAGAGGTTTGCTCACGAGAAAGAAAGATTATGGATAAGAGTTATCTCAACCAAGTATGGCCTTAAATGGGGCGAATGGTCCTCTCTTCCGATAACGGTAATCTATAGGGTTAGCTTGTGGAAAGGCATCAGACAGCTTTGGGAGATTTTTAAAGAAAATTTGTCATGGCAGGTTGGCCACAGAGATAGGATAAAGTTTTGGAAATTCATTTGGGCAGAGGAAACTAGCCTTATGGACTCCTATTTGGATTTTTTTATTTAGCAGTAGATAAGAAAGCTTCTGTGGCTAATTATTGGGGTGGTAATAAGCTTAACCGGGTTTGGAAAATCACGCTGTGGAGGTATCTACATTATTGGAAAATGGAAGGTTATGTCACATTCGTACAGAATCTTCAACAGTTAAAGGTGAAAGACGCAGAAGATGGGATTAGATGAAAAACTTCAAAATCAGGTATTTTTGAATTGAGATCGTGCTACAAGGAGATAGGTGGAAGAGGAGAAGCAAGCTTCCCTCAGGGAAAAGTTTGCACAAGCATAGTGCATACCAAGATTTCATTCTTTTTGTGGTGCGCACTTTAGGGTAGAATCCTGATCATTGATAATTTACAACGGAGTGGTCAGGTGCTTGTGAATAGGTGTTGTTTTTGTGAAAGGGAGGAAACTATAAAGCATATTTTTATTCACTGCAAGTAAGCCAGAAATTCAGATTTGGTATTAGCAATTATTTGTACATCTTATTTTTGAAAATTAAAAATGTAGGTGGCCTTAAAAAGATAAACTCTACTTCAGAGAGCTGTGGATGATAACTCCTTGTTGAAGGTTATCTAAGATTATATAAGCTTGCCATTACATGAATTTTAACATCATCTTCCTCCAATTTTACTTTTTTTTGGGGGGGGGGGGGGGGTGGGGGGTGGGCGGGGAGGAAAAAAAATCCTCCTCCAGCATTTCCAGGAGAGAGATAGTCATTGCTGCAAGTATTATGAACCAAAGAAGACAATTTTTGTCATCCATTTTCTTAATAAACAACACTAGTAGACTGTAAATGATAGATAGAAATGCCATTAAAGTGTTAGCTTTATTTATACTAGATGCTAAAATTTTAAATTTGAGTTATTGATATAAATATAGAGCTAAAGGAAGAAAACCCTAAAGGGATTTTTCCCCCCTCATTAGCCGTCTTTTTCTTTTTTCTCCTCTCATCTTCCTTCTTATTTGTTTTTCTTCCAATCTATCATATACTTAACACGGTATGTATTAATGTAGATTAATGTGCAGTAATTATAGAAGATGTATCTAGACTTGAGTAATCTAAATAGTCACCAAAGTAAGATGGACAGTCACTATTGTATATATATATATATATATAAATTCACACACAAGAACACCCATTGGGTGCGGAATTCTCTTCAATTTATCTAGTTTTATCATGGTATCAGAGCATTATTGAGTTCTTGAGTGTGTTAAACAAAAATCAGCACAATGCCTGTTCAAGACCATGCTTGGTCTGCATAAATGTTGCAAACGTCACAGGCGGAACTGAGGGTTTCCATTTCTGTCAAGCAATAGACTGTCAACCTGTTACTTGTTCAGTGTTCCACATAACTCAAGTAATTATCGAAAGGATGCGACTACCGTCGAAGGAATGCCATCACCGGAAAGTATCTCACGCACTGTCCCACGCCACTCATCAATCTGCGCGTGGGCCTCACGCGCTGCTGTTGAAGCTTTGATTGCCAACGCATATGACTCTGTTCAACTTCCAACCTTCTTTATCACCTAGTCTCTTCTCTCCAGCAAGTCTACCAATGTATTTATTTCTTTGATTGGATAACTTTTCTCCCCTTCCTCCACTTATCTGTCACTGCTTGTATCCAAACCACTGTTTGCTGTACTTCGAACACTGTTTGCTGATTCTAAATAGCTACTAAGATCCCCCTTGAACAAAAAATGATGAGTGGTTCCATTCTTATGTCTCAATAGTTAACAACTAGGAAGTTAAATGGAACAAATTACATTCAATAGTCCAAAGCTTCAAGATTGCATTGACTGGGTAGAGTAAACAGAAACATCTAACTGAGTCTAAACCTTCTAAAGCTGACCCTAAGTTTGATGTTGGGTCCAAGAAAATGCTCATCTAGTCAGCTTACCATGAAATTCCATGGAACCCAATATTACTGATATGTGCACTCATCTTCACACATGTAAGGATATATGAGAGTATGTTCGTCCACTTTTTTCTAGTGATCTCACTTGCATCTATGATTTATCACTAGAATTCTTTCAATTTCAACAGTCTGGCAGACCGGTTACTGAATACTTCGCCTCACTGAAGCATGTTTATAAGGAATTGAATGCTCTACGACCCTTATCTAAAAACATGAATGTGATGCAGAAGCAATGGGAACAGATAATTGTACTCCGATTCCTTACCGGTTTAGATTCTGAGTTTGAGCCAATGAAAGCCCAAATACTCAGTGAGACTTCTCTTCCATCATTTGCAGAAACCTACTCAAAGGTAATGAGAACTGTTTCTAAGGATTCATCCACCACTTCGGATGCTACACGTTTCAACCCTAATCAATCAAACACTTTCACACAGTAAGAGTCCTAATTATCAGATTTGGTCTCAATTTGGTGATCGTGCGACCCGTCATGGTTGTGGTCGTGGACGTCATGGTACAACACCTAAATGCTCTCATTGTGGTCATGTTGGACATGTTAGAAAGAATTGCTAGGACCTTCATAGGAAACTAGCTCATATGATTCATGCAGCTTCATCTGATGTTCTTGCCCCTTTAGATAAACTCAGTACAAGTGAACCATCGACTATGACTCTTTCAGGAGAAGAAAATGCTAAATTTCACCAATATCAAACTGCTTACCAGGCATCTCTTCCATCAGCTTCCTTAGCCCATCAAGGTAATTAACTACTGCTTGTGTGTCTATCTCTTCACAGGTATCTTGGGTAATTAATTCTGGAGCTTCAGACCATATGTCCGGTACTCCGTCCTTATTTCTTGACATTCAGTGCTCTCCCATTTCTGGTGTTATCACAGCTAATGGTTCATCTAATCCAATTAAGGATATCAGTAAAACATGTCCATCCTCTAACTTACCCTTATCCTCTGTTTTATATGTTCCATCCTTATCTTTCAATCTTCTATTTGTCAATAAACTCACCAAGCAACTAAATTGCTTACTGACTTTCTTTCCTCATTATATGATCATTCAGGATTTGAAGACAATGAATAAGATTGGAGAAGGGCATGAAGCACAGAGACTATTATCTAGCCGGCCCGTCTGCCCCATTGTCTATCACCTATTCTACAGCTACCTCTCCACTTGAGATTCATTGTCGTTTTGGTCATCTTTCTTTTGAAAAGTTAAAACTTATTGTTCCTAGCTTAAGTCAACTTCATTCTTTGAATTGTGAGTTTTGTCATTTAGGAAAATATCACCGTGCTTCCTTCAGTCCCAGAGTCAATAATAGGTCCTCAAGTCCTTTTAAAACGTGTAATTTCAAAGATGGGGTTTCAATATTTTGTTACTTTTATTGATGATTTCTCAGGACTTATATGCGTTTATTTAATAAAAGATCGTTCTGAGTTATTGCCTATCTTTAAATCTTTCTGTATTGAAATTAAAACCCAATTTGATGTGTCTACCAAGATACTTCGCAGTGAGAACGCCAGAGAATATTTTTCTAAACCATTCAGTAATTTTATGGCCTCATTTGGCATGCTTCATCAGTCTTCTTACCCTTATACTCCACAATAAAATGGAGTTGTAGAAAGAAAAAACTTACATCTTATTGAAACAGCCAAGTGTTTGATGTTTCATATGAAGGTCAAAAAGAGTTTTTTGGGGGGACGCTATTCTCACTGTATGTTGCTTAATAGATAGAATGCCATCCACGGTTCTACATGGTCGTTTCCCTTATTTTGTGTTGTTTCCACAGACACCACCAATTCCTCTTCCTCCATGTGTTTTTGGGTGTGTAGCTTTTATCCACCAACTTGACAGTAGCATTGACAAGCTTGACCCCTGTGCTCTTAAATGTGTATTTTTGGGATATTCTAGGTTACAGAAATAATATCAATGTTACAGTCCTTCTCTACATCGATATTTTGTGTCTGCCGATGTCTCACTCTTTAAGAATACTCCTTTCTTTTCTGATACTTCATCCTTGTCTGATTTGAATGGGAGTCTTCCTTTACCTGTGATTTCTCCTTTTCATCTCTCTCGTCCTGATCTGCAGGTTTATACTAGACCGTAGGCAGCTTCAGAGTCTTTCCTAATGCTTCAGCCGCTCCATCTTCTCTGATGTTGTCTTCAGATCCCACTCTTGAGCCAGCACTTAGTGACCTTGATCTTCCTGTTACTCTTCAAAAAGGTAGATGAACTCGCACTTTTCACCCTATTTCTAACTTTGTTTCCTACACATCCCTGTCTCCATCATATCATGCTTTTGTTTCTTCTTTGTTCACTATTTTTACTCCTAACTATGTCTCTGAAGCATTATCTCATTCTGGATGGCGTGTTGCTATGAAAGAAGAAATATCTGCCCTACGAGCTAATGATACTTGAGATTTGGTCACTCTTCCTCCAAACAAGTCAACTGTTGGTTGTCGATAGGCATACACAGTCACAGTTCATCCTAATGGTTCCGTTGCTCAGCTAAAAGCAAGGTTAGTTGCCAAAAGGTACACTCAGGTTTATGGTCTTGATTTTTCTGATACCTTCTCTCCTGTGGCTAAAATTGCATCTATTCGGCTCCTCACTTCTCTTACTGCCACTTTTCACTAGTCTCTTCATCACCTAGATATTAAGAATGCCTTCTTATGTGGTGATCTTACTGAGAAGGTGTATACGAAGCAATCTCTTGGGTTTGTTACTCAGGAGTCTAGACTACTCTGTAAATTGAAAAAGTCTCTATATGGCCTAAAGCAATCCCCTCGCGCATGGTTTGGCAAGTTTAATGATATGATAATAGAATTTGGATTGATACGTTGTAGTGTTAATCATTCTATTTTCTACCATAATTCCTATCAAATAAAAATATGATTGCCGGTTTATGTGGACGATATTATAATCACAAATGATGACATACAAGAAATTCATGATCTAAAGATATTCCTTCAAACTAATTTCAACACCAAGAATTTTGATTCACTAAAGTATTTCTTAGGCATTGAGATTGCAAGATCACATGAGGGTATTGTCCTTTCTCAAAGAAAATATGTTCTTGATCTGTTGTTTGAAACCAGCATATTAGAAGCCAAACCAATTGATACTCCAATAGATCCTAATACAAAACTTTTGGCAGATAGGGGAGAATTATTGGAAGACCCTGGTCGATATCGCAGATTAGTTAGGAAGCTTAATTATCTGACAATCACCTGGCCAAATATCTCATTCACTACAAGTGTAGTAAGTCAATTTCTTGCTGCACTTAGGTCTAGTCATTGGGATGCAATTACTCGTACTCTGAGATATCTAAAAAATGCACCAGGATGTGGTTTGTTATATTGAGATAATGGTCATACACTTGTTCAAGATTACACAAATGCAGATTGGGCTGATTCACCAACAGATAGACGATCAACTACTGAGTATTGTATCTTTGTAGGAGGAAACTTAGTATCATGGAAGAGAAAAGCAAACAGTGGTGGCAAGATCAAGTGCAGAATCAGAATATAGGACTATGGCACATACTTCTTGTGAATTAGTCTGGATACGTCATATGTTGACAGAATTAGGGGTTCTTGGGTCCCAACCCATGGACCTATTTTGTGATAATCAAGCTCCTATCCATAGTGCTTCTAACCTAGTGTTTCATATACGAACCAAACATACCGAAGTTGATTGTCACTTTGTCAAAAAAAAGATTTTACGGAATGTCATCAAAACAAGCCATGTAAAGCCTGAAGATTAATTGACTGATTTATTTACTAAGGCCTTAGGGAGAGCTAGGGTGAGATGCATTTATAACAAGGTTGGAACATATGATATATATGCTCCAGCTTGAGGGAGAGTGCTAATGTAAATTAATGTGCAGTAATTACAAAAGATGTATCTAGACTTAGGTAATCCAAATAATCACCAAAGTAAGATGTACAGTCACTATTGTATGTATATAAATTCACACACAAGAACACCCATTGGGTATGGAATTCTCTTCAATTTATCTAGTTTTATCAGTATCAAAGCTAAGGAAACAAGGATCAACAAGGAGTTTAATGTCACAAGAAGAACTCCATCCTTAGCCGTCAAACCCCAACACCCCAAACAACCATGATGTGCACCAACCACTTCAGCCTGCCCACATCACAGTTATTGGCACAGGTAAAGTTGCAAGGTGAGTTTAAAAAAAAAAAAAAAATACATAGGTAAAGTTGCAAGGTGAGTTTAAAAAAATAATAACAATAAATTAATAACACTTTGAACTAAAGAACGTATTCTGGTCCGCATCTGCTTAAATCAACTGTGAGCATGTCCCTACTAGAGGTTAGACTTGGAATTCTAATGCTGACAAGGAAATCACACATCAATTTAAAATTAAGTAAAATGTGACAGGTAAATTTAAAAGGAATGGAAAAATACCAAAAATGATGACATTCCATCTGATGAAGTTGAACCGTGAGTATCCAAGTAGTCCCTAAGTCGATAAAGGCTGTCCCTCATTGCATGTATATTGTCTATCCCAAAGAAAACTACCTGGAAAGAAATCAAAAAAGAACATTAGGCTATATTATATTAGTCCAATTGTTATTAAGGTAAGATGCACAACTCAAAGCAAAGACAAACCTCGGACTGAAAATAGTTTGAAGATGACTCTGAACCACCTCCCATTGCGCCATTTGCTAAGGCATTTCTTCTAGGTCTTGCATCTGCAATATATAGCTTCCTGCAACAGCAACAGCAATGTGTGTGAGAGAGTGAGAGAAGAGAGAGAGAGAGTAACATGGCAAAATATATGTATAGTCAAACAAACAAAACTACTGAAATTTATACAGAAGAAAAGGAAAATAGAAAAGTGAGGGTACCTTCGTTGTTGTTTTGCATCAGTAAGGCAAGTGCAAAGTGCGGCAACTAGTTTTTCATCAGCATTACTGCATATAGAGGCATGGAAGTAAATTAAGGTCATTTCATCAGACGGAAAGAGATGAAAGAGAATAAATAGACTGCGAATTTCAGACCTTCATCAACCTAGTTATAAGCTTAGAGTAGTCATAATTCAATCTGTTCGGTTTAAGAAATCATTTAAGAAAGAAGCAGCAGACTGAACTAGTTGAACATGGCAATACCTCCTCATATTCATCATGAGACCAACTAATGGTTGGGATGACCGAGCAAGTACAGCCCCAGTTCCTGTAATACATGCATGAACAAACACATTAGCATGGAGGTTAGTACAAACTAGGGGTCATCATAATTTGAGTTTACTGCATACCTGGATCACACCATGAAATAACAGGCAACCGACACCTTCCACGAAATGTGGAAGCCTGGAGCATTTCTTCATCACTAACATCAGCAGCCCACAGAGTTATTAGGCACACAAATCTAGTGAAAAATATAAGTATTTTCTAAACAACTTTTAAGAAAAGTTGCAGGTGAAAACATGAAGCATGGGCATCTAACGTCTCACCTAATACATTTTGGAACAAGCAAAGCAAATGGATAAGTTGGGGAGATTGTGTAGTTGGAATTCACGGTGCTAATTCTCCACCACTCATGAGACAATGTGAATGAAACATCTTCAATCATGCTAGTTGATGTGCGATAAGAACCCATTCCAAGAAGCCGAATGTACTCATCTAGTAACCGCACCTTAGGGTCACTGTTCCTGAATCTGGAAGGGCCAGAAATAAAAGCATAAAGATCCCAGAGTCTTGTTGGCCTCGTCCACCTCAGCAATGCATCAAATACAGCACGTCTCTGTAAAGTTTATAAAGTAACTATATTAATTCTACTGGAATAAGAACTTGCAGGACTAATTATGAATTACCAAATTTTTACACTTGGATAAATAATATTTTTAAATTTAACAATTCGCAGCATTAATTTTGAACTATCTATTATCTAAATATAAACAATTAATTATTTCTAAATAAATAATTTTGATTCCAAAGGTGCATTGTATGATGAGATTAACTGTGATGCTTTAAAAGTAGAACTGAAAAGAACAATGTACATCTATTAAACATCACGTTTGTAGAAGCTGGAGTATCAAAATTTGAGACACAAAATAAATACCAGGAAGGCAAGCTAGTAGATAAAATTAGATCATTTAATTTTACTCCAAGTCTTTTCAAACTTTATAAAGTTTACCCATGTGAATTATCAATATGACGATTCAATGATACTAAAAATTTTATAAATATTTTCCCCCATAGCATAATAGAAAATACTTATCTAATGATAAGAATGACTGTTTCCAAAACTAAAATGGAAATGCAACACAAAGAAAAGAATTAAAGATGAAGTATTTGGGGTGGGATCAAATAAACCACCCCCCCCCCAACCAAAAAAAAAAAAAAAGAACAAACAAACAAAAAAACAAAAGAATCTCCAATTTTACAGCTAGTTGCCAATACTAATATAAGAAAAGTCTTGTAACGATTTTTTTCTTTAAAAAAAAAAAAAACATAAAACGTAAAGCAGAGTCGTAATACTCATTAGCACGCTTCAGAAATACAAATCATGTTCCCAAGACCAATAAAATTACAAAGGAAAAAAACCCTGATAATAATTAATATTACAATGAAATGTGATAATGTATATAATCATAAATTATAATTTCAATGTATTAACTTAGTTATCAAATACCAAAAGAGGTCTTAAGTTCACATTCTAAACTAACATTAATACTTACGATGAAGGTATAATTCTTGCTTATCATAAAACAAACATGAAAACATATTGCCGCAACATTTTTTATAATATATAGTTTTTTATCAGTAACATTTTCCATATTACATTAAATATTTTGCACTTACTATTTACGAACTTTTTTTGGGTTTCTTAAATTCAAATGCAGTGCATGTGTCACAATACTATGAAATTTGAAAAAGGAAGAGAAACAGAGGGAAGCATGGCTAAGATTTAAATATACCATTTAAAATTAAAAAAAAAATACACTTCTATAAAATTGATACAAGTGTGATAAAAAGTGATCCAGTAGAACTTCAATTTATTCAAAGACCTAAAAATATTGATGATCTCCAATGTACTTTTAACAAGAATAATATAGCATTTTTCAAATGCCTATTTTAACATGTGCATATAATTTTAAAGAATAGCCTGCAGAAACAAATACCAAAGAATGGTTCTCGAAAGAGTAAAGCCCCTTGAATAGCGTTTCTAGATATGTAAATAACTATCTAATTCTTTTAAAATGTACATAGAAAATTTGTTTGCAAGGATCCAAATATAATTTCCTTTCGGATGAAACATCCAAAACATCTTGATTTTGGTGAAAAATCAAATGAAAGAAAGTGTTTGTTAAAATTCCATAGTTTCTTTGGAAATGATTCGGTTTCAGTGTATTTCGACTGAGACTCCATAAATACCGTGGAACTGTTTTAGAGTGTCTTAGTAAAATTTTAATATACTAATAGTTTCTTTGGAAATGATTCAGTTTCAGTGTATTTCGACCAAGACTCCATAAATATGGTGGAACTGTTTTAGAGTGTCTTGGTGAAATTTTAATATACTAATATTGCGGTATATATTATATTACAATATAAATATGATAATAGTTAAATTATATTATTCTATTAATCATTTTAGTTACGATAGTTAAATTAACTACAGTTAATTAGTTGTAAAATTTCAATTCTAACTATAAAAAGATATATTGTGTGTTAATAAAACATAATTAAAACATATAACTATAGTTTTTTTTTTAATTTTTATTGTTTTTCCAAATGAAGTTTTTAACTAGATTTGTATTTATTAATACACATAATAAATAGATTTACCAACTTTTTGTTAAATTCTTTTTAAACATTATTTATAAATAACTAAAATCTTTTTAGTAATTACTACTATACTATTATTATTGTCATCATCTTAATTATTGTAGGTGACTAGGTGCCCCGTGGATCTTGGTCACAGTGTCCACATTGGACCATCTTCCCCTCCCCCACCATTATCCCGCAACAAGTGGCATTCCAGACGACCAACCCTTCCCACGGCATGAGGCATTTGATGATATTCAAGTTATAATAGACACGTAGAAAATTTGCTCTATGCTAGGAGCGAGGCCTAAGGATTGCCCAACCAAAAGGCTCACTAGAACGCACTCACATGCAGGACCACCGGGGACGAGCGGCTTAGTTATTAGAGTTGGAGGATCTGTCAAGGCACCCTCAACTAGCTCAAGGAAAGATCACTATATGACAAAACCAACTATGTACCTAATAACCATCCCGTACCTATACAACCATTACTCACATACTAACGGACCATGCAAGAGTGCCACCACCTCTTGGTCGGGGCACCTTCGCCTACAAACGTACTAGACCTTGCAGACCTAGTCACATGGTCGCGGGACCACTGTTTTTGGCGCATGTTAGCTAACCTCCTTGTCCTGAGTTGCCTCTATAAATATGTTTACCCACAACACCCTATGGGACATTACAAACTCCCTTATCACCCATAACCTTCAGCTACTCTCTCTCTCCGTTAATCTGGATTGTCCCAGCTCTCACCTCGTCCGCCTCCGGTGATCTCCCCCTATTGATAACATATAGCATTGTTCCTAGACGATTGGAGCATCCATCTGCATCTCGACCTCCCACAATTATCATCATGGCAATTTAACATTGAGAAAGCCATTAAACATTAATGATAGTTATCGTTATTATTAGTTTTCACGTAAAACAAATACATATTATAATAGTAAATAAATGACTTCACCATTATAGAAAAATGAAATAAGCATTCTAATCATTAATTTTTTGGTATTTATGTATAATTTAAATATAGCCTTTCAATAGTATCTGTACGATCGTTGTAGATATCATATTAAAAAGGAAAAAACAAATGATTTCTGAGTCTTCAAATAAAAAGGAAAAAAAAATAAGAAAGCAAAAGATAATATAACATTAGTTGGAGGGACAATAGAAAGCATATAATGTGTAACTTTTTGTCATAAATGTATCATGTTCAAACAACAATTGAGTTACAATCCAATCTGATAAACATGTGGAATTATTTATACGTTAGGCTTAAAAAAACAAATGACACATTCCAATTTACGTTTTCAAATGTTTCCAATTTTATCCTTGTTTCCGTCATGTTTTTGAAACATTTCAAAGCGCTTCCACTTCCAAGATGACCGAAATACCCCACAAGAATGATATTTTAATCCTTCATTATTTATTAAAACTTTGGTTTCAAAGTATTTATTCATGAGCAATTAATTGGCTCAATAAGTTCTTTCCATACTTTAATTCCACGGGAAAAAGAATACTGAACCGCCCCTCCAGGCAAGAATGAGGCACTTATGACATTCGGGTATTTCAATCCCATTCACAGAAATACCCCCATTAGGCCACATCCATAGCATGCAGCAAATATAGGAAACTGGAATAGTTGGAACAATATACATTTTTTTTTTTTGGGGTAAGTAGGAATAAGATGCCCATTCCCACACTATTTCTCACAATCAAATGTACCCTTGAGTTTGCAGCGTCATGTAGTTACCATATCTTTTAACTTGAAAGGAACATATCAAATCTAAGAATCTATAGGCCCAGAACATGACAGACGCCTTCATTTTCTGAGCCCACAAAACTACTTAGAAAGCTAAGAATCTGAATTGGCCAAGAGAAGGTCTAAAAATCTACATATTGGTTCATAAATTTAAGGAACACTACTTCAAATGCTACCAAAAGTACCAAAAACAACTTTGACTTAGTCCCACCCAAAATGCCAGACCTGGTAGGAATAAAAGCTCAATTTACATAGTCTCCATATCAAACAAACACAATGATATAGGTTGCAAGCCCTCAACTTTCTCCATCCTTTCGCACAAATATATTCCTAACTTACTATCCTTGTTCATTTGACGCCTCGACGGTCATAAAATTTCCTTGACAACTAAGACCCACACAAAGACCACCAGACCACTAGAAAATGATTCTACTGTTAAATTATCTAGTAGTTCTGCCTGTCTCGCCAACTCTGCCTCATACTGCCTAAATAAATAAAAGCCGGAAACACCCAGTCATCATTCAATACCGTCAATACCGCCAAGACCTGGTAGGAATAACAGCTCAATTTACCTAGTCTCCATATCAAACAAACACAATGATATAGGTTGCAAGCCCTCAACTTCATCCTTTTGCATGAATGTATTCCTAAATTAACATCCTTGTGCATTTGACAGTCATAAAATTCCTTTGACAACTAATATCCACACAAAGACCACCAGGCCACTAGAAAATGATTCTGCTGTTAAATTATCCAGTAGTTCTGCCTGTCTCGCCAACTCAGCTTCATACTGCCTAAATAAACGGAAGTAGGAAACATCCAGTCATCATTCAATACCTCCAAGACATTATGTCCATAAACTAATCTCAACTTCTTCACTTTTCAACTCTATGCCATTTGAATGCTGACAAAAAAAGTTGTCCTCCTACCTATATGTACCTTTCTAAGACTATCTGTTGAAAATTCGACTGAAAATTTTGCACTTTGTGTGTTACATGCAGAGGAAAGAGTTCAAATTGTGTAATGTAAAATTAATTATGGCAAAGCTCAAGCACATGATAATAGTCCACCAGTAAGCTCTCTTTATCGATAATCAAATAAAAATAACCAGATAAACCTCACTCAAACATCCATCATCCATCCCTGGGACACTCCAAAATTTGATTAGCTTATCATTCCCAATTTCAAATGTAGTGAATTTAATAAAATCATTCCAACCACTACGAATGCCTTTCCACAAGGCTGTACCAAATGTTCCTTTCACCTCCAGAGTAATCCACTCCCGCCACCCAAAAGAAATCCCATAATTTCATGTATAAACACTCCCATTATGTTGAACACAGATAGAATTATAATATGATGTAACTCTTGTGGGAAAACTTCCTGTTTTGGCCTATAATTTAAAAACTGACCACTGCATGTATGCGTATCAGCATAGCCAGCGCGAAAGGCAAGCATGCAATTTACCCAAGCGCAAACACCACTGAATTAACAAGCAAACATCTTTACCACTAGATTTAGATAAAATTCAACATTACATGTGAATGATTGTCTTGACTGATAATGGTTTCCTCGCTTATTGATCCCAATGTTTTTGGATGCCTAGAAGATGGTTGTGCATAGGCTTTTCGCAGGTTGAGGAAAATAAACTGCAAAATACCTCAGAAACCCACATGCCTCGCCACATCAATTTCACTATCAGACTTGGTAAGTATGTTATAGAATGAGATCATAATAGTGAACTTATGCAAGCTTCATTTTTTTCATCCCAACTCCTGAAGAAACTCTCACTATAGGGTCTGCCTGCAGGTCACACTCAAAACTCAAAAAAGAAAGAAAATTGTGATGCTAGGGGGTCCATGTTACACCTTCTCTACAAATCAAAAACCTAATGTCATGAATCAAGAAAATATGGCACTTATTGGGGAAAAAATAATCAAGTCAACATCATACAGCATGCACTACATTTAGTAAGACAAAATCTGTACAAATATTAATTCAAACGTGAGCTCTCATAATTGACCTGCTTGGTACGACTGCGAAAGCCAAAGACAACAATTCTCATATCCTTGCCTACAAAAGAAAATAAGAACCATGAGCCTATATTATATTTAGAACAGATAACAACATCAATAAATTAGTAATGACAAAATATTATTTTTTTGTATGTATAAATATAATGATGATGAAAAACCTTACCAAGTTAACCAGGTATATGAATCAACTAGTTAAAATCTTTGAGTAACCATTCCATCATAATCTCAGAAAATCTGAGAATTGCATGCACAACAACATTATAGTGCCATAAATGCAAATGCAAAATGTATTTTGTCCATAGACTTTATGTTCTGATGCATTTTGCTTTTACTAAAAGCAAACACGAGACTCAACAAGACTTGAGTATCATTCAAGGAAAAGTGCGTCAAATATTTGTATATCAAAAGTCCAAAAAAGGCACGAGGCAGGTTGCAGGGACATCTTAAAAACCCATGCTCCATCCACTACATGTGCGATTGCATCATATGATGATTTTGATAGCACGTAAACAAAGGACATGTAATAAAAGAATAAGAAATGTGAATTTACAATAGAAATATTAAAATGATATGAGATGCAAAAAATGTATATATACACTACTCGCATGAGTGTGTGAATGAGAGGAGATTTATGTCAAAAACAAATTTGGGCCCCATGAATTGTATCTCTTTCATTTTGGGGCACAAAAAAAGGTGGGGGGGATTCTAATAGACTGTACTATTCCATCAATAAAACAAACCACGATCGTTACACAAGGACTGGACACCAATATGCCTCTAAAATTAACTCCAATCCACAAGCCCAATACAGTTTGTCTTTAGAATGTGTGAATGGGAAGAAATTTATGTCAAAAACAAATTTGTGCCCCATGAATCATATTTCTTTCATCTTGGGGCCACCCAAAAATGGGGATGGTACTAGACTGTAATAATCCATCAATAAAACAAATCACAATCGTTACAAGGGACAGGACACCGGTATGCCTCTAAAATTGACTCCATCAATCCACAACCCAAGTCCAGTTCATCTCTAGCATTGCCACCACCACACCACAACTCTACATTGCTGCTGCTGCAGCTGCAGCTGCCACCACAGCAACCAAATGACCACATAAACCACTTGGAACCACCTTCTCCTTCATTATATACATTCCACCTTAGTGGCTAACACTACTCCCACAGTTTCAACTTTATTTCTTCCCAAAATTCATATTGAAGTGAAATAGCTGCCACTTCTCCAAGTTAAATGTTAGTCAATTTGACAAGGGGCTGATCACAAAGGATATATTTTCCCTCATGGCCTCACCAAAAGTAGCCAGAAAAGCATCAATGCTCTCTCTGGACGTGTGCAAGTAATAATGAAGAGTTCCCAACCTTTTCCAGTTATGGAATACTCATAGTTTTGGAGGAATAATTTGTTGGTCATTCTTTTCATCATCTTCCTCTTATCATCCCAAATTGAGAACCTGGTCCGATGATTTTTCCTCACAAGCCTCCCTCTTTTTTTGATGTGATGAGGAGAGGTGCCAATTCCCCTCCTCCCCAACAAAAAGTATGAACCGTCTTACAAGAGAATTTCGTTTTCCAAATGTTTTTCTTTTCTTCTCTTTGGTTGTATATTTTGCATTGTTCAGTACAACTGTCTTCCAATATCATCTCCCACATTTCCTACTGCACTTGCAAAATCTGGACTTCTTCACACGACAGCTACCTCTGAAAAATGCTTGAGGATTTGCCTGTTTAATCATTTGTAGTTCAAGGACACTTGGATACAAATTTTTTTAAGTACTTCCGATTTTTTCCAAAACAGGCAATGGACAATCCCTCTGTGCTCTTTGGTCTAAGATATGGATTAATCACAACTTCCCTATGCTACATGATTGCTTTGTATACTTTTGCATCAAGGGGAGCCTGAGTACAAAAGACTCCACGAGCTACAAGTAACAAAAACCTATCAACTCGTGATACCTCCATCAGCTCAATAAAGTGCAAAAGACTAAGAACACCAATCAATATCTAAAATAAACAAAAATGGGTTAGATGCCAAACCTTCCTTTTGCTTTTCTAAATCTTAGCACCCCACCACTAAAATTGTTATTACCATACTACACCACTTTTATTACCATACTACACCACTTTCTTGTTAACCCCATTACTGCACTTGTCGAACTAATTGCCACCAAATCGACCTCTAATTCCATTGAACACTTAAGTACCAAAAAAATTCCATTGAGCACCCCACCAACAAATGCTAACAGTACAACCATCCTAAATAAACTAACTCTTGCATCTCCAATTTAAAAAAACCAAAAAAAAAAAAAAAAGAATGGAAGAAAAAGGAAAACTCATCACCACAACAGTTAAACCACTAATTGTATAACCACGTCTTACAATGAAATCACTTCCAGCACCTTCATTGCAACAACCAAATGGCTATCTATAGAGCAGGGTTGTGCAAGCCAACCCAAGACCTGACCTGATGACTCAAACCGACCCAAGTTGGGTTAAGCCGGCATATAAATGCGTCAGATCAGCTCCGTTAAGAAAAACTTATAGGTTTTTAAATATATTTTATATATTTTAAATATAAAATATATTTAAAAATTGAATTACAAAAAATAAAAATAGGTTAACGGATAGACAAGGGGATCTTCAGAAACTACCGGCTCAGGTCAGATCCGACCTACCAGCCCAAGACCCGGCCAGTTACACACCCCCAATATATAGCCGCTTGTATTCCCGTAGTTTCCACACAATGGAATACCATTCAGTCAAAGGATCAAAATATCATTTCTTTTCCATGAAACAGTCAAAAACACTAGTGGAATAATCATTCTAATTTTTCCATTGAAATGTAATAAAATATACCAAAATACATCATAATAAACCAAAATAATAAGTTGCTTAATTATTTTATTACAAAAACTGTGTATTTAGATGGATTGTAACAAATACTTCTAAACATTTCTATATATTTTAATATTTTTGTGTGGCTTTCAAAAACGCTTCCAAAATGTTTCCATTTCCACGTTAACCGAAATACCCTAAACCAAACCAAACCAAACCAAGCATTTTCCCACTAGGTGGGGTCGGCTATATGGATTTGTCGACGCCAATTAGATCTGTTTAGAGGCATGTCCTCCGATAAATCTAGGTAGGTCAGGTCATGTTTAATGGTTTCTTTCCAGTTTCTCTTGGGTCTTCTTCTACCTCTCCTACTCCTGGCAATCTCCATACTTTCACACCTTCTAACAGGTGCCTCTGCTGGACGCCTTCTAACATGAACAAACCATCTTAATCGATTTTTTCTCATTTTATCTTCAATCGGTGCTATTCCTACTTTGCCCCTAATCTCCTCGTTCCTAATCCTATCTTTCCTTGTAATCCCGCACATCCACCTTAGCATCCTCATCTCCGCAACTGCCATCTTCTGACCATGATTATACTTTATTGCCCAACACTCTGATCCATATAGTAGCGCTGGTCTAACCGCTACCTTATAATATTTTCCTTTCACCTTGAGGGGGATTTTTCGGTCGCACAAAAATCCCGAAGCACTCCTCCATTTAGTCCACCCAGCTTGAATCCTGTGACTTACATCAGTATCAATCCCTCCATCTTGTTGCACCACAGATCCAAGGTACCTAAATTTATCTTTCTCTACAATCTTTTGTGTGCCTAAACTTACTTCTATACTACCCGTTATTCTATTTTTACTAAACTTACATTCCATATATTCCGTCTTGCATCGGCTTAGCCTAAACCCTTTTGTCTCTAACGTATCCCGCCACAATTCTAGCTTAGCATTCACTCCTTCTCTCGTCTCATCTACTAAAACAATATCATCTGCAAATAGCATACACCACGGCACCTCATCCTGAATATATCTTGTAATCTCATCCATAACTAAAGCAAACAAGTACGGGCTTAACGCTGAGCTTTGATGTAAACCAATCGTGATAGGGAACTCATTAGTCTCTCCACCAGTCGTCCGTATAGATGTCATGGCTCTATCATACATGTCCTTTATCGCCTCAATATATGCGACACACGCTCCTTTCTTTTCCAATACTCTCCATAGAATCTCCCTACGAACCCGATCATATGCCTTCTCTAAATCGATGAACACCATATGTAAATCTTTTTAACCTTCTCTATACTGTTCCATTAACCTCCTCAAGAGAAAGATAGCCTCCATAGTTGATCTTCCAGGCATGAAACCAAAGTTAACCAAAATACCCTACATAAGCAAAAATTTCAAGCCTTGCTTTCAGTCTAGCATATCCACTTACAATGTGTTTGGTCCAATGGAAATATGGGAGTAAAGAAAAATGGAAGGAATAAGGGGAGGAGGGAATAGTGGGAGGAAAAAAGTGTCGTTGAGTGGAAAAATGGAAGGAAGTAAAACGATATGTGTGTGTGTGTGTATTATAATTTATTTTTTAAATTAAAAATTATTTTAAAAAGGATGAGTCCCACTTTTATATAAGCGTGTGTGTCTATGTATTATAATTTTTTTTTTAAATTAATAATTATTTTTAAAAGGGTGAGCCCCACTTTTTAAATTTGTTATCACACATATCCTCTCTTTCTCTCTCCTCTTCCATCCTCTTCCCCCCATTTTTCCTCCCAAATTTGGGAGTATAAAAATGGGTGGGCCCCACCTTCATTTTTCCTCCCTATTTTCCCTCCCCTTTTCCATCCTCTTCACTATTCTCTCCAACCAAACAATAGAAATGCGGTATTATCCCCTTTCCCCCTTCCTACTTTCCATCCAACCAAAAATCCCCTTAATGTCAAAAGAGGGAGAGAGAAAAAAAATCCTACATTATAGAAATTATGTATGATAAATCCAGACCTCTTAGAAAAGTAAACTAAATGCACAAGAAATCAACAGGGCAAGTTATTGCATAACATACCTATGACTTGAAGAAGTCGTTGTGAAGGGGTCCTATCAGACCGCCGAGGGGCTGATGGAAGTTTCATGGCCTACAACCCAGCAAAGCAACAAAAATGAAGATTAAATCACTTTATACTCGATGAAGATAAATAATTAAGGCTTGTCCAATTTTGAGAAGAGTTTGATAGCCAACAATTACAAAAATGTCAATATAGTCAAGGCAAACTAACTGGATCCAGTCAGATTGCGATCATTGTAAAATATTCCCTAACAAAGTATTGAAGCATAGATATAAAGTCAACACAGGGATAAAGGATTTTATATTGCCTGGGGTCACTATTGTAGCAAGAACTTAGTATATGTAATGCTGAAACAATTTAGTAAGCACCGATTTTCTTAATGGCATTGTTTCTGTGAAGATATCAACTCTAAACTAAACTTCGTCTTCCTTCTCATTCTAACAAAGATTGAAACAAGAAGCAATACTTTAATACCTTCTTTTTATAGATAACAAAATAATTAAAAAGCACCAAACGGCACAACCCTTGTACACAAGAAGTATACAAACTACAAAAGCCCGAAAAGAAACCAATAAAAACTACAAATAAAAGGTCAAAGAGAGGACCAAGTGAAAACCCCACAAATGAATCAATCAAAAACCCCAAAGTAACCCAAGAAATCCAAAAACCTACCAAAAAGTAAGTAGAAGATGAAGAACCCTAAAAGGTTAACTTACTAAGAATTTCCTGCTTCACCTCCTATAATGCTCTCTCTTTCCTTCAAAAATCCTCTAATTACGATGTTACATTCACCTCATTTACACCTCCAAAAATATATTGGGATTGAATTCCACATATCCTCGAGGCTTTTACACCTACAAAGTTACTTCCAATACTTCAATAGATATATAACTAATGCCAACATCAACCTTGAAGATCCAGACAGAGAAAAATATCAACCAAATCTCAAACCTAGCAACTCGACAATGCAGGAAAATATAATCCACTTATCTCCCCAGCTTTTTCCAAAAATAGTATTTGTTCCCAAACGATGACCTTGCCTTTTTAGGTTAGGTTATCAATAGTTAGGATCTTACCTTTACCCACACACTAATGCTTTCCAAGGAAAGGTAGGAAGACACAGACCACTACGCAGAATCTTGTAGAACAACTTAACATCTGTAAGACAATGTGATTGAGGTAATTTTCCACACACAAGATTAGTGCGTGTGAGTGGATCTATATACACTAAAGAAGGTGACTTTACAGTTTACATCGGTGACTGTTCAAGTGACCGGATGTCTAGATACATCTCTACACAATTAACACATACTACATACATTAATGTTACATTAGTATTACATTAATACACCTAACACTCCCCCTCAAGCTGGAGCATATATATCATATGTTCCAAGCTTGGAACAAATAGATCTCACTCTTGCTCTTCCTAAAGCTTTAGTAAACAAATCAACTAACTGATCTTCAGACTTCACATGACTTGTTTTGATGATGTTCTACAAAATCTTTTCCCTGACAAAATGGCAATCAACCTCAATATGTTTAGTTCGCTCATGAAACACTGGGTTCAAAGCGATGTGGACGGCAGCTTGATTATCACAGAATAAGTCCATGGACTGGGATCCAAGAACTCCTAATTCTGTCAACATATGACGTATCCAAATCAATTCACAGAAAGTATGTGCCATAACCCTATATTCTGACTCTGCACTTGACCTTGCTACCACAGTCTGTTTCTTACTTTTCCATGACACTAAGTTTTCACCCACAAAGATACAATACCCAGTAGTTGACCGTCTATCTGATGGCGAACCAGCCCAATCTGCATCTATGTAACCTTGGACACGTACATGACCATTATTTCGATACAACAAACCACATCCTGGTGCACCTTTTAGATATCTCAGAATACGAATAACTGCATCCCAATGACTTGTCCGAGGAGCTTCAAGAAACTGACTCACTACACTTGTAGCGAATGAAATGTCGGGTCGAGTAATAGTTAGGTAGTTAAGCTTCCCAACTAATCTGCGGTATCGACCAGGATCATCTAACAATTCCCCTTTATCTGCCAGAAGCTTCGTATTAGGATCCATTGGAGCATCAATTGGTTTGGATCCCAGCAAACCAGTTTCAGATAGCAAATCCAGGACATATTTCCTTTGTGAAAGGACAATCCCCTCATGTGATCTTGCAATCTCAATCCCCAAGAAATACTTTAGTGGACCCAAATCCTTGGTGGTGAACTTATTTTGAAGGAATATATTTAGGTCGTGAATTCCTTGTGTGTCATCACCAGTAATTACAATATCGTCCACATAAACTAGCAACCATATTTTTCCCTGAGGAGAATGACGGTAGAAAACAGAATGATCAATACCACACCGTACCAATCCAAATTCTGTCACTACTTCACTAAACCTGCCAAACCATGCACGGGGAGATTGCTTTAGGCCATACAATGTTTTCTTCAATTTGCAGACTAGGCTAGACTCCCCCTGAGCAACAAATCCAGGAGGTTGCTCCATATATACCTGTTCAGTAAGGTCTCCATGAAGAAAAGCATTTTTAATGTCAAGCTGATGAAGTGACCAGTGAAAGATGGCTGCAAGAGAGAGAAAAAGGTGTATTGATGTGATCTTAGCCACAGGAGAAAAAGTATCTGAGAAATCAAGACCATAGACTTGAGTGTATCCCTTAACAACAAGCCTCGCTTTCAATCGATCAACTGAACCATCAGGATGAATTTTGACATTATAGACCCAACAACAACCAATGACTGACTTTCCAAGGGGAAGAGTAACCAAATCCCACGTATCATTGGCTCGCAGGGCTGACATTTCTTCTTCCATGGCATTACGCCATCTAGGATGAGGTAGGGCTTCAAAAACAGAGTTAGGAACAGAGATGGTAGATAGAGAAGAGACAAATGTATAACATGAAGGAGACAGGGCTTGATAAGAAACAAAATTAGATAATGGGTTAGAAGTACAAGCTCGTCTACCTTTCCGAAGAGCCACAGGAAGATCAAGGTCAGAAAACTCTGGATCTGGAGCAGGATCTGAAGACAATATAGAGGAAGATAGAGTGTTTGAAGCATCGGGGAGAGACTCTATAGCTGTCCGCCGCCTGGTATAAACCTGCAAATCAGGACGAGAAAGTCGAAAGAGAGAAGCAACAGGTAAAGGAAGACTCTCATTCATATCAGAAAGAGAAGACTCATCAGAAAAGAAGAGGATATTTTCAAAGAATGAAACATCAACACATGTAAAGTATCAATTGAGAGAAGGGCTGTAACATCGATACCCTTTTTGTACCCGAGAGTGTCCCAAAAACACACATTTAAGGGCACGAGGATCAAGTTTATCAATCCCACCTTCAAGTTGATGGACAAACGTAACACACCCAAAAATTCATGGAGGAAGAGGAAATAACTGTGTCTGAGGAAACAAAACGGAGTAAGGGGAACAACCTTTTAGGACAAAAGACGACATTCTATTGATCAGGTAACATGCTATGAGAATAGCATCCCCCCAAAAAATCTTTGGAACCTTCATGTAAAACATCAAACAACGAGCAGTTTCAACTTAGTGCAAATTCTTCCTCTCAGCAACTCCATTTTGTTGTGGAGTGCGAGGACAAGATGACTGGTGAATCATGCCAACAGATGTCATAAAACTAGTGAAAGGCTTAGAGAAGTATTCTTTGGCATTATCAGTACGAAGAATTTTAATGGACACATCAAATTGAGTTTTTATTTCAAGACAAAAAGATTGAAAAATTGATAACAATTCATAACGATCTTTAATTAAATAAACCCATGTAAGTCTTGAAAAATCATAAATAAATGTAACAAAATACTTAAATCCCAGCTTTGACACGACTCGACTAGGTCCCCATACATCGGAGTGAACTAAATGAAAAGGTCTCGAGGACCTGTTATTGACTCTAGGACTGAAGGAAGCACGATGATGCTTTCCTAACTGACAAGACTTACAATCTAAAGACTGTAGTTAACTCAAACTTGGAACCATAAACTTCAACATTTCAAAAGACGGGTGACCCAAACGACAGTGGATTTCAAGCGGAAAGGGCTGCTGTAGAACAGGTTATGGCGGAGGCAGATGAACCAACTAGATAGTAGAATCCCTGAGCTTCATGCCCTTCTCCAATCTTCTTCCTTGTATTCAAATCCTAAATAACTACAGAATCAGGAAATAGAGTCATTGAGCAATTCAATTGCCTGGTGAGCTTACTAACAGACAAAAGATTGAGAGACAAAGATGGAACATATAGTACTGAAGATAAGGACAAATTAGGAGATGGACAAATGTTACCAACGCCTTTTACTGGATTAGATGAACCAATGGCAATAGTGACATTTGAGATGAGAGAACACTGAATGTTAGAAAACAATGAAGGAATACCAGACATATGGTTTGAAGCACCAGAATCAATAACCCACGATGTTTGTGAAGAAGTGGACACACAGGTAGTAGGATTACCTCGATGGGCTTAAGAAGCTATTGGAAGAGACGCCTGTTGAGCCATTTGATACTGAAGAAATTTGGCGTAATCTTCTACTGAGAGTCACAGTTGCAGTTTCCCCGATACTGAGTTTATCCATGGAGGCTGGAGCATCAGATGAAGCTGCACGAACCATCTGAGCTGGCTTCCCATGAAGATCCCAGCACGTTTCTCTAATGTGTCCAACACGGCCACAATTAGTGCACTTAGGTCTAGTGCCACGATTCCCACGACCACGACCTCCACGACCACGTTCACCAGACTGAGACTGTGGTGGATGAACTGGGCTCTTGCTATCTGAGGAAGTATGACTGATTAAAGCAGATCGTGCAGAATCTGTAGTAGTGTATGTTTCCTTGGACGCAGCCCTCATGACTCTGGAATAAGTCTCGGCAAAAACGGGAGAGAAGCTCCACTGAGAATTTGGGCTTTGACCGGTTCAAATTCTAGATCTAAACCAGCAAGGAAACGAAGCACCACCATTTGTTCTATTTGCTTCTGCATAACGTTGATATATGAGGTTAATGGTTGTAAGGAATTCAATTCCTCATGGACACGTTTGAGAGAAGCAAAGTACTCAGTAACTGACCTGCCGGACTGCTAAAGCTAGAAGCATTCTAGTGATAGATCGTACATCCGAGTAAGGTCACTAGAAAACAAGCGACAAATATATTCCCAAATATCCTTACATGTGTCAAGGTGAGTACACATGTCAGCGATATTGGATTCCATAAAATTCCACAACAGACTGACAAGGTGAGCATCCTCTTGGACCCAAATCTCAAACTTAGGATCATCTTTAGGAGGTGTAGATTCAGTTAAATGCTTCTGTTTGCCATACCCAGTTAACGCAATCTTGACGGCTTTGGACCACTGGATGTAGTTCGTTCCATTCAACTTTCGAGTTGTTAATTGTGGTGGCATAAGAACAGAACTACCCATCATCTTCTGGCCAAAGGATGTCTCGGCAGCCATTTAAGCTCAACTAACAGTGTTTGAACAATAACACGGGCGATTGGCAGGTGATCAATGACAGATAAGAGGAAATGATAAAAAAAAAAAAATTGTCCAATCGCCGAACTAATTACACGGGTAGAGTCACTGAAGGGAGGAGAGTAGTCAGCAAAGAAGGCTGGAGATCAGACAGTGAGGCACACGCCGCCAATCGCGACTTCAGCGTCGACGCGTGAGGCCCACGCGCAGGCATCTAGGGTGGCGCGTGGGGGCTTCTCCGACGACGGCATTCTTCCGACGATGGTCGCCTCTCTCCGACGATTTGATTGGAAGCTGTTGGAAGCTAAACCAGCAACTGGTCGACAACCTTTTGCTTCCACAGATGACAACGGCCCTTGTTCTTAGACACCAACGTTGAACAAGAGTGATGAACGACCAGTGCTCACTCACACTCACACAAACTACTCACGCTCTGATACCATGTAAGACAATGTAATTGAGGTAATTTTCCACACACAAGATCAGTGTATGTGAGTGGATTTATTTACACTAAATAAAGTGACTTTACAGTTTATATCAGTGACTGTTCGAGTGACCGGATATCCAGATACATCTCTACACAATTAACACATACTACATACATTAATGTTACATTAGTACTACATTAATACACCTAACAACATCAAAAAGACATCTTGCCGTGTCTACGACCAACTATTTTGAGGGTGTTTAGGATGTGGGGAAAACGAAGAAGGATAAGAGGCATTAGACACATATGGAGGAACAAGCACTCATGCTTCACAATAACCATGAAAGAAAGTGCTTTAAGAGCAGAGGCTAAAAAAGTTTCACATTGTAGGCCTTAAAGTCAGATCAAGAGAAATAAGATAAACAACATAGATGGTGAAAGGAATAGGTAAGTTCTATTTTGTAGAAGTAAATCAAGCAATGAAAAGGATGAAGATAAAAGAAGTTGAAGGTTTAAATTTTATTTTGATAAGTTATTTAATAGTTGTCATGAGAATAATTTGAGAAACCTTAGTAACTCTATCGAGAATAGAAATATAAATTTTATACATAGTTGCAAAAGTAATGGAGGCCAGAAAGAAGATGAAAATATGAAAAACTATGGGTCCAGATGCAATTGTGATTAAAGCTTGGAAATGTCTAGGGCATGATTGGACAACTTAATTAACAAAATCTTATTGCATACCAATAAGATACCTAACGAATGAAGGAAACGTATCTTCGTGTCTATAATAAGAATAAAAGGTATATCCAAGATCATAATAACTATCAGGGCATCAAGCTTATACTACACTGTGAAACTTTAAGAGAGAATGATTCAGGCTAGGCTAAGATGTATAATCAAAATACCATAGAACCAATTTGGTTTTATGCCTTGTAGATCAACTATGGAAGCTATTTTCTTAGAAAGAATTAGCCAAGTTCTTTGCCATCTTCACCAATTGAACTTTGTTAGATTGTAGTAATAAATTAAAACTTCACCCTACGTGCTAAAAGGGAGGTGGGAAAACATAAATAAAAGAAAAAAGATCTTTGAATGATTTTTTTACTCAATTCTTCAAATGATTTTTATTTATTTAGAGAAAGCATATGATAAGGTCCCAAGAGAAATTTTATGATGGACTTTGGAAAAGATAGGAGTATTTATTATTTATCCTCAAAAAAAAATAAATAATAAATATCTATGAAATATATTAAAATGATTGATGACATATATGACGAGCATTTACTACTGTAAGAATGGTTTGTGGGGATACAAATGATTTTCCAATTACAATCGGTTTGCACCAAGGATCCGCTTTAAGGCCTTATCTTTTCACTTTGGTTATGAACAAGCTTACCAAACATATTCAAAGCGACATCCCTTGATATATGTTATTTCCAAATGAGTTATATTGATAGATAAAACTAAGTTGGGAGTTAATCATAGGTTAAACCTCCGGATGCACGCTTTTGGAGTCCAAAGGTTTTAGAGTAAGTAGGACAAACAAAATATCTGAATTGCAACTTCAGTAAAATTAAAACTACAAATGAAGGTATAGTGAAATTGATTGTCAAAGAAGTGACAATTTCTTGTATCTTAGATCAATTAGATGGAGGGATTGAAGAGAATGTTAGCCGTATGACATAAGCTCAAGGATTAAAATGGAGAAGTTCCTCAGATGTGCTATGTAACGGTCAAATACCTATCAAGTTGAAAGGAGAATCTTACAGTAGGTTATAAGGCCACCTATGCTTTTGCAGTGTTGAGTGTGGGTCATTAAGAAACAACTCTATCATAAGATGAATGTAACAAAAATGAGGATGATAAGATGAAAGTATAGTAATACAACAAAATACATAAAAAAAAAAAAAAAAAATGAAGATCCAAAAGAAAGTTGAAGTGATAACAATGTAAGAGAAGTTGAGGGACTCTCATTTAATATGATTTAATCATGTCCAACATAGAGCTAAAGATACAGTAGTAAGAAAGAGTAATCAGGTCTTAGTAGAAAGTGTAAAAAGGACAAAAGATATACTTAAAATTACACAAACTCAAAATGTGAAGAAATGCTTTCAACCACCTCGCAGGAAATATAACCCTTGACATGAATGAATGGAGAAAAATGATTCATGTAACCAACCCCAACTAATTTGGAACTAAAGCTTTGTTGAGTTGAGTTATCTTTTCCCATCTCTTGTTTTATTGTTGCGGTATTATCAAACTCAGATCAAGAAACCTGTGCAGGCCACGCGAAGCTTACAAGTTACAACCTTTAAGGAAACTAGCCTGACTCAATCCCAATGTCCTGGAAGCTTTATGGAACCCACTTAACTGAGGTAGGCCTTGCAATTTCCATTCTTATTCATATTATAGATAAAAACTTCAATTTTAAAAGCAGCCATGAATCCATAACCTCAACCATAAATGCCAGGTTGTAACCAAACCAACCCGAGTGTTTGTTAGCTATTGTTGTTCTCTATACTTTTTAGCGAGTGCTGTATGCCCACTTTACATCCAAACTATTAATATTGAACATAACTGCAAACAAATTTATACAATTTCATTGCATCTCTATTCAACGCGAGAGATAAAAAGGAACACGGTATGTACAGCAATTAGCATCATGGCCAAGTTCTCTAAAAGCAAACTCACATTAGTTGGCTCAGCAAAGCCACAACCCAATTGTTTGAGCTTGAGTAAATGAATCCTATGTCAACATTCTCTGTCCATTGATGTATCTTTAGTAAGTTATAGTTCCCATTTTTCTCCACATTACCCTCGCTCAACCTATACATGAAAACTCTGGTTAACATGTCTATACCTTTAAAAAAAAAAAATACATCCAGTTCTGTCACATGGCCAGAAAATTGAACCCCAATTACCTGGTCAGATGACCAAACAAGAAAAACCCATTTCTCAGATGACCGGAAAAACATGCTGGCCTGGTCTAAAAACTATGTTTTTGCAATAAGCAAATTAGATAGCCCCTCATAAACCCCAATTTCATTCCCAAAACACTCTCATACTAACTACTAGCACTGCAAAACCAATTCTGACTCTTTCATCACTCTCATCGTAAATATAGAAAAGGGAAACAAGGGTTTCTTTGAAAAAATAAAAGTAAGGATCAGACTTACAATTTTGTTGAACTTCTCAATGGTAGCCAACGGAATAGTGCCAAACGCGATGATATTTCTGGACCCCTCGCTCTTGAAAAAAGTAAGGAAAAACATTTTACAAAACAATTGGCTTAAAAAACAAAAAGGAAAGGGGAGCAACAGGGGAGTTGTAGCGAACATAATATGCATCACTTACCAGAAATAGAAGACGATAATTGGTCACAAATAAGGTACCTGCCTCATCAGTATTAACAAGAACAACGCCATATCCCTGGAACCAAACTTCAGAAACTTTCTAAGCTTTGTTCATATGGTGACAACAATTAGCCAAACAGAAAAATAGAAAGGACTAAGAAATATTCAAAATGTTATTTAACCTGGTCAGTTGTAGTGTAATTTAAACAGGATAAAGTTGAAGCCTTGGAGAGGAGGCAATATCCCCAACATCATTATAAGATCAGCAGACATAAGGTAAGGGGGGGGGGGGGAATGTTTAAAACACTTAATGCTTGATGAAGTTCAGTTTATAATATCTTATATTTGCCAGTTAAAAAAAAAAAAAAATCCAAGATCCCAAGCTCCCAGACAAAAGTGTGAATGCGATATACAAAGGCTAGAAGCTAGCAATAGAGAAGGAAGGAGAGGGCATGTAGCGAAGGAGTCATGAGGGCAGTCAGTTAGATCACTTCAATTCAACTACTGGATGTGCTTGTTAGAAAATAGAAATAGATTTAGCTCTGAGTTTATTCTCTTTCTTTTCTAGTCCATGACTGTGATCATTTCGTAGTCTGTACGTACCGCATACAAGGATAAATATATGCTAAGATAACCCCAAAAGTGCCAAGCCTTCCATTCAATTCTTATTTCTTGAAATGGTATTGGAACAGAGATCCTAATCCCTGTGGTTTTTCCTTTAGGTTTGTTTTTCCTTTGGGTTCTTGTATTTGTATCAAGAAACCCTACATTTTAGGTTCATGCATGTATCAAGAAACAGCCACCAATAATCACAATTGGCCCTGCCTTCACAGCGTCATTGCAGCCTTTGCGAACCTCCAACGAAGCCCATCAGCCTTCACAGCCATCACAGCCACCGACAATTCCAAACGAAAGATCTCCAGGAGCAATCATCGTCGTTCTCCAACATTGCCAGGCAATCCATCATCGTCCTTCCATCATTGACCTATTGTCGACCCATCGCTCGTCACCCAGCGGTAGCAAGTTATCATCGCTCGACATTGTCGAGTGTTGATGAGAACCCATCCGACAAGAACTCAAGCAATGAATATTCCAACCAATGAGTTCTCAGCCAACAGACCTTCTTTAACGAGCCTAGGTGTCACCATCTCTCTGGTCTTCACACCTTCATCGCGTTTTTATTTGCCTTTAGCAACAATATCGCGACTTCGTCGTTGCTTGCCCTTAGCAACAAGTTAATCTTGTTCATCGCATAGTCAATGATTTCTCCAATAATTTTCCCGTGTCTTGATTGCACACCCAAGAATCAATTATCCTATTCTAATAGCACATAACTTATTCCATATTTAATACTCCAATAAAGGATATACAATTCTAATGGCGTCCAAACTAATTGGTTCTACCAAGAGAAGTTGTGAGATTGTTTCATGTACATCAGTAACTACTTATAGCATGCAAGTTTCTTCAGTATCAGGTAGCTAAGCAGGCATCTTTTCTTACTACTTCTCTTGTAATCCTATTGATTATCTATCTACACATCTTTCTGTACCTTGGATTCCTAACTTTGGTACTTCCAACCATAAGTCTAATACACCCACATCATTTCTAATATTCAGCACTCATCTCACATTCCACTTGTTATTACAACTAATGGCTCCACTAATCTAGTTGGCGGCATTGGTACAACTTTCCACATGCCTTCTATACCATTATTCTCTATTTTTTATGTACTTTCTTTCTCATACAACCTCATGTCCATTAGTAAACTCACCAAGCAATTAAATTGCTCAGCAACATTCTTTATTAATTGTGTCATTATCCAGTATATGAAATCAAAAGAGAAGATTGGTGGAGGACATAAAGCTAAAAGGAATCCAATACCCTGACTCACCATCCTTGCCACCAGCTACAGCATGTTCTGCAATTGCCTCTCCACTAGAAATTCATTTCCTCTTCGATCATCCTTGTCTTGCTTGGTTAAACTATATGGTTCCTAATTTATGTCAGTTGTAGTCCTTAAATTGTGAGTCATATCAGTTCAAGAAGCATCACCGTGCTTCCTTTTATCCTAAAGTTGATAATAGGGCTTTACATCTGTTTCATTTAGTCTAGTTAGATATGTGGAGTACAAATCGTGTCATTTCCAAATTAAAGCTTTTGGTACTTTGTTACCTTTATGGATGATTTCTCCCAAACTACTTGGCTTTACTTTATAAAAGACTATTCTAAGACTTTTTTTTTGGGTAATTTATTCTAAGATATTTCTCATCTTTAAATCTTTTTGCACTGAAATTCAAACTAAATTTGATGTGCCTATCAAAATTCTTCGCAATGACAATGCCATGGAGTATTTTTGACAATGCCATGGAGTATTTTTCCAAACCATTCATTGTATGTCCTCTCATGGTGTGCTTCATCAATCCTATTACTCTCACACTCCGCATGATGTTGTCCTCACTACATGATATTTGATTAATAAAATACCTTCATCTGGATTGCATAGCCAATCACCCCATTCCATTTTGTTTCCCAAACAAACCCTCTTTCTTGTCTCACCATGCATATTGAGGTGTGCGGCTTTCGTTCACCAGCTTGATAGTAAAATTGAAATTTGCCTTCCCAAGCCAATAATTGTGTCTTTTTTGGATAATCTTGTTTACAAAAGAGATATAAATGTTTTAGTCCCTCTCTCAATAGGTACTTTGAATATGCTAATGTCACATTCTTTGAGTCCACACCATTCTTTTCTTAGTCTCAGATGATGTCCTCCCTTGATGTGAGTTTTTCCTTACCGATTCTTCCTTCTCAACCTATGTCTTCTCTTGATATGAGTCGTCCCTCTTCTCTTAATGCAAGTCTTCCCTTATCCATTCTTCCTCCCTCTCCCTCTAACCATGTATCTCCTCCTAATTTGCAGGTTTATAATAGACATCAAGTAGTTAAGCCCCCTCTAGTAGCCTCAGCCGCTCCACCAACTTCTCCCAAGTCTACAGAACCTGGTAATGACCTAAACTTGCCTACTGCTATCCAAAAAGGTAAACTTACTTGTACTTTTTGTCCCATTTCTAATTTTGTCTCATATCATGCCTTATCTCTTTCCAATCATACTATTGTTTCCTCTTTATCTTATATATATATATATATATATATATATTTCTAACTCTTTTCGTGAAGTCTTATCTCACTCTAGTTGGTTTACCGCCATAGAAGACAAAATGTCTGCCCTTCAAGCAAATCATACATGGGACTTGGTTATTTGTTCCTTCCAGAAAGTCAATTGATCGATGTAAATGGGTATATACATTCAAGGTGTGCCCTTATGGATTTGTTGACAGGTTAAAAGCCAAACAATTTGCTAAAGCTACACACGGGTTTATGAATTGGATTTATCTAAGACTTTCTTCTGGCTACGATTATCTCATTCCGACTTCTCATTTCATTGGTCACCATCTATCATTAGTCTCTTCATCAACTTGATGTCAATAATGCATTTTTATCTAGTGCTATAGTGGAAAAAGTCTACATGTAGCAACCTACAGGGCTTGTTACTCAGGGGGAGCATGGGAGTTTGCAAACTCAAGAAATCATTATATGGCTTACAGCAGTCTCTTCTTGCATAGTTTGAGAAATTCAGTACTGCATCTATAGAGTTTGGTCTGACTCGACGTGGTGTTGACCACTCAATCTTTTCTCATCATTCTACTCATAGGAGGATACAACTCTTAGTATGTATAGATGATATTATTATCACAGGAAATGATACACAAGAAATCACTGATTTGAAGTTATTCCTTCAAAGTAAGTTCAACACTAAGAATTTAGGACCACTGAAGTATTTCCTGGGTATTGAGGTAGCTCAATTATGTAAAAGTATTGCTGTATCACAAAAGAAAAATGTTATAGACTTATTGTCTGGGATAAATATGTTGGGCACTAAATCTGTAGACACTCCCATAAATCTCAATACAAAACTTGCTACATAAAATGGTAACTTATTAGAGAATCCTAATTAGTATAGAAGATCAATTGGATAGTTGAACTACTTGACAGTGACGAGTTAACATTCCATTTTTGTAAGAGTGTGTTCAGTCAATTTCTAGAATCACCCCGTACTAGCCAATGGGATGCAACTGTCCTCATTTTTCAATATTTAAAGGGAGTAATTGGAAGAGGCTTATTATATCAGAATAATGAACATACTTCAGTTTAGGGGGCATACTGATGTAGATTGGACAGGATCACCATCACATAGACATTTTACTACTGGTTATTGCAACTTTATTGGAGATAATCTCGTGTTTTAGAAAAGCAAGAAGCAAATAGTAGTAGCAAGGTAGAGTACAAAATCAAACTACAGAGTCATAACTCATAACTCATGTGAGTTGATTTGGATTCAATATCTATTGAAAGAGTTGGGAGTTGATTGTTCACAACTTATAAAGTTACTGTGTGATAATCAGGTTGCTATTCATATCAATTCCAATATAGAAAAAACAAAACACATTGACATGGATTGTCACTCTGTCAGACAGAAGATTTTACAAAATGTTATCAAGACTGGTCACGCCAAGTCCAAAGACCAGCTTGTTGATTTATTCACTAAAGCCCTGGGGTTCTCGAGTTAGAAACATTTATGACAAGCTTGGAACATATGATATATATGCTCCCGCTAGAATGGGAGTATTAGGAGATAGAAATAGATTTAGCTCTGATTTAATTCTCTTTCCTTTTTTGTGCATGATTATAATCTTTTCCTAGTTTATACGTATCTCATACAAATATAAATATATGCTAAGACAACCCTAACAGTGTCCAAGCCTTCCATTCAATTCTTATTTCTTGATAGTGCTTATTCGTTGAAGTTCTTATTACTCCCTTCCCAAGTGGTGTCATGCATTTCACATGACATGATGTGTTGGGCAAATATTTTAACATATCTGATAAGTATGCGTTAGACCATATACGACATCTATTAAGTGTCTGTATTTCATAGCTTTGGCCCCAATCATCAAAAATTCTAGGTCTATGTTGCAAATACATATACATGAATTAATTTTCTACTGTGTCTTGGGAGAGTTCACAGCATTCCATAAATTATATGTATTTACTAGAGAAATTCAGTTTATTAATCTAGTAAGCTCGCCATGCACCAAGATGCAATCCCAAATTTACAATTGACCCTTTTACCACCCACTTTTACACTAATTTTATATTCTACCTTCTAAATCACTCTTATACGCAAATTTCATATAAAAAAGTTAAAAAAAGACCTGTATATCAACTAACAAGCTAAAGATAGAATTTCTAGGTTCAGCAAATATTGGTCACCACCTAAATTTTGAAAACATCAATTATTCATAATATTTGGGGCATTGTTCAATAAGAAAATCAAAAATTCAATTTAGTCATAGTATTGTTCAAAATTTTAAAAAAAAAAAAAAGAATAAGAACTTTTGAACTTAAGCAAATTTTATTTAAAAAAAAACTATTTCTCAAAATTCTCAAATATTTTTTTCTTATAAATAATCAAAATTTTATAAAAGTATCAAAAAGATACAAAAAGGACCCGGTTACAGCTCCAAACTATCTACAAAATTTAGGAAAGTGAACATCTCTATATCTTTACCTCCCTCAAGCCAAACTATATAACAAAGACAGAAAACAACTCTTGAGCCTGGATAAAGGCAAAACTCAATCTGCAATATTTCTTCTATTCCCCCTCCCCACAAAGCACCCAAAGAATGCAGAAAGGAATTAAATTCCACACTCATTTTCTGTGCTTCCACAACTTAACCCCCATCATGATTCCGAGGAGATTCCCGTCCTAATCGGAGCCACCCAAGCAACACCAATGCATGACAGGGCAAGATTCCATAACTCCACAGCCCACAAACAAGTGGTCGATGGACTCAGCAGAATTTCCAGAAAGGCAACATCAATAATCATTCCTCACTTCCTTAAGTGTCAATGTCAGGATTTTTCCTTACAAGGTACACCATACAAATAAGACTACCTTGGGGGAGCCCCATACTTCCAAATCTTGCCCAAAGGAAACTCCACTCTTTCATATATGGTCAGCACCTTCTAGAAGGACTTAATCTAGAATGTACCTTTACCCGTCAAGGACCACATAAGCTTGTCCCCTCTTGTCTGCTCTGCAGCTTAATGAAGTGTAAGAATTGGACCGGACATAAACAGCGATCCGCTTTCCAATCTTGCAAATCCCTGCTCAATCTAATCTCCAAACTGAAGATTGCCACCAAGCACAGATAAACAATTGCCACTGAGCAAAATGCTCTTTCACACCCCTACATCACAAGACCTAGTTTAAAGTAGTCCACTCACCCCACTCAACCCCTTGCCGAGTACAAACCACCCGTCTTCAGAGTTTTCCCTCTCAATAGAGATTAATAGAGAATCTCCACAACCACTTACACAAGAAAACCTCATTAAAAGCCTTTACCCTTCTAATTCCTACTCCACCATCTTTGATCTGCCAACATACTATTTCCCACTTCACCAAATGAAACTTATTAGCCCCTTCCCCACTACCCCAAAAAAAGACTCTTTGCAATTTCTCAATTCTCTTAAAAATGTAACTCTAGAAGCCTGTAAGTCAAATTACAGCACAATTCACAATTCGTTTCTACATCACAAGAATTATTTTGGAACATCAAGATTCAAGATTATTAACAAGTGTCGAAAATTAATTGTACACACCAATACTAATGTTTCAATACTAATGAAAACATTCAAAATCATTATCACAATTGAAAACGATTGAGCAATAGCATTCTTGAACGTGACAAATAAACACCTACCTCTACTATGATCTGTTCGGCTTCCAGCAAAAACTGTAGCACCCCTTCAGGAACAGGCCTTGAAACAGGCTGCAGGCCATGGATGAAAATTAAAAAAATAATAATTAAAAAACAATTCAGTCACGAACATTGATTGAGAGAAGTCCGGAAACCCTAGAATGCAGAGAAGAATAAAAGAATTGAATAATACTTCGATTTTCGTCCATTCGAGGGCGTCCCAGCTACCAGTGCCCTCCATCTTCTCCGACTCGATGAGTTCACCGTAGTCCGACTCGCGGAGAGAGGCCGATCGGCCGGGCCGTGCCTTCGGCGGGGCCATGCGGTGACTCGGGCTGCTTGTGGACGAAGACAAAACGTTGGAGAGTTTGAGAGAGCAACGTCCGTACCAAGTTTTCTCTCGCCCGTTCACACATAGAGAGAGAGAGAGAGAGAGAGAGAGTGGAACTTAGATATTGGAACCGAGGATGTCTGATGGTAACTGTGAGGTTAAAATTTAACACATTCACGCATTTTTTTAAATTAATAATTTATAAATATATTATAATAACCAAATTAAGGGTTTAAACTATTAAATGTGTGTTTAGAGTGGTAAAAAAATGAGACAAAGTGAAATAAATTATGAATTCGTAATTTGTGCAGTGAGATAAAAAGTAAATAATTTTTAAATATTTTTAAATATTTTTAAAAATTTACAACAAATCAAACAGAGCTTAAGTTGTTACAATATCTTTTTTAATAATTATTTATCTATGCGAGTGTTAAACAAACTAAAAATTTTAAAACTTATTTTGACAACTTTTAAAAACTTTTAACAACTTTTCATAATTTTTTTGTCAAAAATTACTAAAGTTTTCAAAACCAAACAAGCATTAAATACTCTTAGGCCATCCTTGTATAATTGAATATTGGGTCAGATAAAAGATATCATCTTACCCTTAATTTTATCTTATATTTAGTTTTATATATTTTTCTTCAAATAGCATCTGTTATTTTTCTTCAGATAACATTTATCATAGAATCTATATTTTATAAGAGAAATTATTATGAGAGAAAAATTGTATTTACATATAAAATAAAAATTAAAAGTGTACTATTATCTCCCATCTCATCTCATATTTCATGAAATAGACATATTCTTAGAGATAAACATGAGTTGCATGACTCAGTTTAAAAATAATTGAGCCGAAGTTTTAAATTTCAAGCTCACCCATTTAAATTTATTTATTTTTTAAATATATTTTAAACTATAGTTTTAAATAAAAATAATTTTAAAAAAATTTAAAAACAAATAGTTTTGTACTAAAATAAATATATTTTTAGGAAATTTTAAATAGAATAGTAGGTGAATACGACGATTCAATCAAACAGTCAAAATTAAATTCGGTATCTTATGGAAAATCATTTTAAGGTAATGAATTTCTGATTTAATTAAATATTTAATATGTTAGTAGGTTATTACGTCGATAAATGATAAATATGCTAGCATTAAAAAAAGTAAAATTAATTTAATTTTAATTGATAGTTGGATTGTTAAATTGAATGAATGTTATAACTAGTTATGGGTAGGGCGGGGGTGGATCCATGAAGGGGCGAGTGGGAGTAGTTGCCCCAACTGACTATAGAAGTTTGTATATTTTATATATATTTTGTATAATTTTTTTTATTCTTTTAATATATAAATATATAAATTGTCCCACTGAAAATTGGTTGTTATTTAAAAATTTTTAATATTTACTTTTTTTAAAATTTTTTCCTCACTCAATAAAATTTATGAATCCGTCCCTAGCTCTGGGGATATTAAATGATAAATACGGTTACAGATTTTGGTAATTGTGATCATTTGTGATGGTAATAAGCGATTGATTTTTTTAATAAGATAATGAAAGTGGTATATTTAGAGTGCATTTGAAGTGATAAAAAGTAAGATAAAATGAAATAAAGTGAGATAAATTATAAGTTCGTAATTCGTGTAGTAAGATAAAAAGTAAATAATTTTTAAAATTTTTTAATATTTTTCACCGTTTTACAAAATTTTTTGTCACTCCAAACAGAACTTCAATCATAATTTGTGCCAAATAACATCATTGATTGGTAAATTAGTCGCACTAACTAATAAAATTTTCATGTTAATTAATAAATTTGGTCACATATAGTGGTCAAATCATTTAAATTAAAATAAAATTAAGTTTTTTTTTTACCAACATTTTTTTTATCAACAAATAAATTTGAGTTATTTATTGAAGGGACAACTTCAATGTGTTAGTCCCTGACTTTTATCTTTGAAATAATAGTGACCATATTTATATATGATTTTGCCTCAAAACCACCCCCTTTCTCTGTGCCGAAGAATCTCACGTTAAATAGTAAATTGTAGATCACATTGTTTTTAAAATTCCAAATTTTTTATAGGAGTAATAATGAGTCAAAATGAGCAAGACCCTTAACTGAGTGACAATCGGCTTCACTTGCCTGCTCATCCACCGGGTTTTGCTCATCCACTCGAGTTCAAAACTCCAAAATGTCCCCCCAACTTATCTTTCAAAAAAAAAAAAGAAATGAATCAAAATTGCTTGTAAGCTGCCCTCAAGCAGCCTATTAAGGATTCGGGTACTATCTTTTTAATAAATAAATCTAAATCGAACTCAAGTCTCTTTTGAAACTCATTTATTAAATAAGTCATACTTAAATTTGAGAACCTACTTACATAATTTATAATATTGTATATATACAATATAAATAGATTTTATAAATTTTATTTATTTAAATATTTTATTTGATGTAAGATGCATGGAGAAAGAATTTCTAAAATTCTTAGAGAGATTAAACTAAAATAAATGTAAATTTAAAAAAAAAATTTCCAAATGTGATTAGCACACTTAAAAACTAGAACTTATACAAAAAGTCATAATTTGGTTAAAAAAGAGAAAATCGTGTAAGACGAAATTAAGTTAAAAAAACGAAAAACTAAAAGTTAGTTCTTGTATCTAAACACAAGCTAAAGCTCCGTTTAGGCACCAAAATCAAAAGCTAGTTTTATGGTTTTTCACGTATAAATATATTTCACTATTATAAATATACCCTTATAAATACCCTTTATTTTTTTTTTGGGGCAAAAGATGAATAAAATTGACTTTTCATCTCCAAAACCCAAAAAAAAATTAACTTTTTATTTTTTTTTTCCAAACACACCTTTAAATAACGAGTCATCAGGGAGAAAAAAATGAAAATCATGATCCATCTGTGATATCATCGTTTTGCCAACTGGTTAAATTTATTCCTCAGTAATTATTAGTTCGAGTCTCCTTAGTTATAATACCCCGAATTTTCATGTTAATATAATTTGATGGTTTTAACATGTTTTGGGCATGTTAGTATGTTAATTAAGTAAGTTTAGTCATTAAAGATGACTTCGGTGTGTGAATTCTGGAAGAATTGGACAAAATAACTCAAAAGTCAACATTTTGACTAGGGGGCATGCAGAGGGGCGCCCAAGGTAGAGGAGGGGCGTCCATGAGTCTAGGATGGGCGCCCATGGTCCATGAGGGGCGCCCCATTTGTACAGAAAATCAGCAGAAGGGTGTTCTCTGCATTTTCCAGCCGAGACTTAACCCTATTGACACCTATACTAGCTAGGGGTGAGGGGAGACCTGAGGATTACTGTTTGAGGATTAAACATATTGTTATATATATATATTTTAGATTGATTTGATGCGAGAGAGAGAGAGAGAGAGAGAGAGAGAGAGAGAGAGAAATGGCTAGGAAGGAGAAAGAGTTCGGGTGAGAAGCAAAGGAAGAGCAAAAGAAGACCAAAGGAAGAACCGGTTGGGTTTTCAAAGGTAGGTTTTCCAAATCTTCATAGAATTCAAATTCCTTTTGCAAAGTTAAAATTAAGATCTTAAGAAACCTCCCTATGTAATTTGTTTTTAGTTTTGATCAAGGAGGGAGAAGATTGAAGCCATCAAAGTTTGAGGGTTTGGAAGCTTAAGACACCTCCATTTTGATCTATCTTTTTATCACTCAAGGTAGAGATTTCTAGTCTCATTTTGGTATATATGAGATGTATTTTAGCTAATAAACACTTCTATGAAATTTATTTAAGATTTGAAAACCTTAGAAGTGGAGTTTGTGTGGATGAAAGGTTGTGTGTACATATATGTATAGGTTGGAGCAAGATTTTTGTATTGAAGAAATGAATAGATTAAAATTTGTTTTGGTGGAGTCTTCTAGGTCCTAGACAACTCAAGAAAATAAAGTATTAGGTTAGATATTGGATTGAGTAAAGTTTGGAACCTAAAAACATGGCTTAGAGCTTGAACCTGAGCAAAGTAGCTTTCTGGACAACAGAGGGGCGCCCATGGGTTTTGGTAGAGCGCCCATGAACTTTTGGAGGGGCGCCCACAGAGACCAGAACACCTTTCCTGATTTTTCTTAACTTGACTTCCTACCTTAGGATTATGAATGAGTTAGGAATATGTTTGTATGTGAGACTTTTATTTGATTAATTGTATAGATTTTAAAATGGAAATGAGCTCTTAAAAGTGATTAAGGATTGATTATCTTAAACCTATGGGATTAAGCTTATAAAAGGGGGAATGCTTGCTACCATGAATGAAATGAATTGGAAGCCTACTTTGTGATAAGGGTCTTAATCAAATGGAATTGTGAATATGTCTTGATGTAAACTAAATGTTGAGTTATATGAACTTGTGATTGATTAAGTGAAAGGGTAACTTGACAAAGGGACGTATGTTTATAATTTTGGTAAATGTGGAATGCTTAATATGGTTTGATCAATGCGATATGTAATAAGCTATGGAATGAACCGTAACATTGACATGTGTGTTGAATGGTATGTATATTGAATAATATTAAATGTTTAATAAGGTTGATCAATATTGATATGTGATGAATCTTGGGATGAATCGAAAAGTGAACTTTTGTTAACAAATGATGGAAATTAAATGAGGCTTGGATTAAATAAAATGAAGAGATGAAATGAGTTGTGCTACATGATGAAATGGAATGTGGTTGTGTGTATTGGAAAGTGACGATGATGAATGTGAATTGTGATTGATGAGTATTGAATGTGATGAACGATTGGTTGTGTGTGACGGGGGCCGTGGTGGGGTGTGGTAAACAGGAAGGGTTTGAGATTACCCTCGAGTTGAGAGTCCCGGAACCTACGCAGGGTTTGGTGTCAATGCCAGTGGGTTAATAGCCCACAACATTGTGAGTGTATGGGTTACCCGTGACCTTGGATTGTGATTCTAAACGATGGTGTTCGGTTTGCCGTTTCCATTGGGTCTGGACCTATAAAAGACGGTGTTGTGCATACACCCAACCCCCGAGAATTGTGTGGTTATGACTATGTGATTGATTAATGAAATGATGGTACTGTGGTTGTGATTTCGTGATTGAAATATGAATAAATGTAATGAGAATGTGGATATGTGATTGAGTGTTGAATATGTGATAATGTGATATGGAATATGATTGGATACAAAGTTGGGAAATTTAATAATAGAGAATAATTGGACTTGAATGCTACATTATGATGTTATTGAATAAAGATAAATATTGTAAATATGGTTATGTGGTCGGCTATGCTTAAACATCAAAGAGATAATTGAAATGTGATATAAACACATGTATGAAATTTCATAGATTAAATATAAATTGGAAACTTAATCCTTCTTATGATTTTGTTGTGTATAAAGGTACATAGTCTAAATTGGTGATGTCAATGAATGATTTTGATTTTAGAGTATAGGTGGTAACTAGATACATCATAAATGCTTGCATGTGTGGAATACATATCATATATGTTTATTTGAGACTTGTGGGCACAAGTAGACCCGTGCTCACATCCCTACAGACTTTGATACAGGTACAAGCAATAACAATCAAGTGGGTTGATGTGTTGGGACTAGGAGGTTTTGCATGAGCCCTACCAAGCTTATCAAGCTCTTGGTCATCTAGTTTAAATTTTTTTGGGAATTGTAACGTTGTACATTTATGAACTCTTTCAATTTGGTTGTAATGGCCATAAGGCCTAAGTTATGTAATTTGGGAATGGTGTATTGTGGTTGGTGACATGGCAATAGTCAAGGTTAAACTTATGTTATTCTATCTTATGTATTGGGCTCACTAGCTTATATTGCGTTGCTTTGATTATGAGATTGGTTATATTAGTGCATGTTATGTGTGTTTATCACTCACTCCTCGGGTCACGAGATCCGGGGCGTGACATCAGTGCTCATTCGGTTATCTGAACAAACTTTGGGATATAAAAATAGTAAATATAGTAATGCGGTCCAAACAATGAATGTTTTATTGAACCGCATTACTATTTTTATATCCAAAACTGTCATCAGATAACCGAATGAGCAAAAGGTTAAGTTAGCAAAAATGTGCCACCCTACAAAAATCCTTTGCAACCAACCTCCCCCCTTAAAAAAATAAAATAAAATAAATAAATAAAAATAGTAATAATAAGATAAAAGATGGATAAATACTAATGACGTACCGATGTCATTACCACGTCTCTTGGACCCAAAAATGCTTCTTCTGCTATCAGTTGAAAACTTTGCATAAATTAAGAATACCGCCAATGTTGATTCAACATACCAAACTTAAACTCATCTTCCATATGTGAAGGAAAACCCTTCATTAAGTAAATTTACGGTGCATCATGGCACTAAATATAGAAATCTTATACATCAATAACAGCTTTAGGTCTCAACTACGTAGGCAGTGGAATTCTACCTATAAAGCAAATAAATACCAAGCCAAATTTAAGTGGCCAAAGGGAAAAAGGAAAATCACTTCTCATCTAAGGAAAAAAAATAATATTGGGGTGACGAACAAACTATACCTCACAACTGCAGGGGGGACGATAGTCTTGATGGGTATTATCAAATCCGATGGGTATTTCAGGTCCATGGCCTTCATCACTGGGCAATCGCTGTAACATTTTCAAAGTCAGCTGATAAGCACCAGAGATACCCACAAGCTGAAAATTGTTATCCATCCAAGTCCAAAGAATTATCAAATATTCTACCACTGTCACACTCCAACAAAGCATTGGCATTGACTTCTCTGCCAAATCTCCATACACAGTTTAGACCAACGAGGAGTTCAGTAATCAAGGCTTCTGTTTTTTCTTGATTTGCAAAGTAAAGCGTTTGTACTAGAAGAACATTTGTCCTGGAAACTAGGTTCTGGTGTTCAAAACTCCTTGCAGACTGCCACTTTACCATGTTATGGGCGAGCGGAGCTAACCATTCTAATATTCCAGACATTGCATCGTTCCACTGTCCCGCGAGAACTGTATCGTAAACTGATGAGGTCAAGCTCTTGGCGTGCGGCTGCAGCCTTGACCTGAGGGAAGCTTTTACACTTGCTGGCAACATATTGTACAAGTCATCTCTTGCATCATGGCCGATCAAGTGAGGAGATGCCACTAACTTTTCGATCACAATAATAACGTTTGCATAATGCAGTGCTAAAGCAGCTGCACCAAGTGTTTCAGGAGGTGCATTCAGCAATCTGTGCTTGGAATTGATGATAGACTGATGTTTGCTGCCATGAGCATGAAGATCTCCATCGGCATCTTTGCTACTGCCAAGAGTTCCAGAATGAACACCGCTTGCTGCAACTAAATGGGAGTTTTTCACTGGAGAACTGTTTCCACCCATTATGCATCCTTTAAGAGGTCCCGTTGGAGTCAAGCGACTTGTTTTTAACTGTGAACTCTTTCCTTGAAACGCAGATGAGAGATCACGAGTCCGCCACCACCTAAGCGCAGTTTTTTTTGCTTTGGGTAATGGGCCAGATTTTGTTGTTGACCTTCCAAGAGGACCTGAATAGAAGTACATTGCTTTATTCTCAGTAGAAATTGGGCCTGATGTGGTAACTGATTTCCCAAGAGGACCTGAATAGAAATTAACTGCTCCATTCATTCTTGTAATTGGGCCAGATTTAGTAGTCAGATCCCCCAAGGGACCCGAAGAAAACCTAACAATATTATTCTCTGATGGATGAACTGAAGATTGCATCAATGCAGAAACTGACTGACTGCGATGAATATAATCAGAATCCAAAACTCCCGAGTCTTTGATTTCAACATCGGCAATTTGACCAATTCCAAATACATGTCCAATCCTATTATATATGGTGAACAGGGATCTCGCCAAAAGGCAAACTACGCAATCATAGGTCCTGCTCCATAAAGAGGTCTCCTTCAGATGCTTCACTTCCTGCTGCTTCCATGCAACCTTCTTCTCATACTCGAGCAAAGTGGTGCCATCCGAGTCTTGATTAGCCTTCATTCTCCTCAACGTATGTTCAAGCTCTGAAAGGGATTCAATCTCTTGATACAAATTTGCATTGATTGAAATAAACCTTTCCATTCTCTTAGCTTTCCTATCCATCTTCCTCCATGTAAATTGCCACCCATATGGGTCAGCACCAGTCTTAATCAGATCATTAAAGACATGCTCAAAGCTCTTCAAAGAGGCATTGTTGCACTTCTTTGCAAGCCTGAGAACACCTCTTGCCACATGTCCCAAGTTCTCGATAATCTCAGAGCATATCAAACCAGCAATGTAATCATCATCTTCTGAAACAAGCTTCTTAATACCCACGGAATTCTTAATCTCCTCCCTCAACCTAGCAACCTCCTTATCACTCAAAGATTTCCACAGATGAACCAGCTTTGACATCAGGCTTGCAACTTCGAATGCCAATACTCCAATGGACACCTCAGCACCACCTTCATGCTTCCGTTGAGTTCTCCACAGATTGCGAAACCACGACTCTACCATATCTAATCCCAAAAAAGTAAAATAATTGAAGGAAATAATCTCCAAGCAAAGTTTACTTGGTAGTTCTTTCAACTCTGCATAAAAATTAAAACATAACAGATATCAGAATTTCATTCAATAAATGGTTGTAAAAAATATTCAATGATTCACGAATGATAAAGCCATAATTGATAGAAGCAGAAAAACAGAAAATTTAGGTGGCATTTGGTTCACTATTCTATTTTTGTTTTATGTGCTAAAAATCTCAAAACGAGGAAACAGAAAATGCTCTGTTTTCCTCGTTTTGAGATTTTCCTTATTTTTTGTTAAAAACTCTCAAAACGACTTTTTGTTATTTTTCAATTCATGTGTAAAATCATTTTTTGTTTTCGACAACAAATTTTGAAAACACGAGTAACCAATTGCGTTTTGGCCTGTTTCCTTTATTTTCAAAAAGCACAAAATGAAAAGTGAATTCAAAACAGAAAATGGAAAACAAAAACAGAAAATAGAAAATAGAAAATGGAAAAATAAACCAAATGAGCACTTATTGTTCCATTAATGAGAGGTGAGAAAATTATTATTCTGCCGGATTCCTTTTAACTGCATGAGAAACCCGAGATAAACAAAAGATAAAAGCTTGAGTACACACAGAGATTCCAGTCAACTGAACCTAACAGGACAACATATGCTGTGCCTATTTGGTAAGGTTCCTTGATTTCATCCCCTATTCATTAAATTGCTTTCCGTATCATTTTCTCTGGCCTTATGATATCATTCTCCCTACCACAAAAAAATAAAATAAAATCATACTTACAGAAATATGCTTTCTCCAGAACTTGTTTTTTCTTTTAGCATAAAACATGTTCTGAAAATCACATCCAAACAACTGCTCAGTTGAATTTCTCCACCCCCATCCCCCTCTCTCTCTCTCTCTCTTTTTTTTTTTTTTTTGGGGAAAGATGTCTCGTATAAAGTTCATTAGAATTTTCAAGTTTCTTTCCTTTTCTTATTTTATTGACTAGCCAGCTACAACTGATATATATATATATATATATATATATGTATAACATATTTACAATACATATATCACCAAACATATGTCACTTTTCAGATTAAGCCAAATCCTAAATACAATAGACAAAATCCTTTGCCCTAATTTCGGAACCATCCCTCGTTGTCTCAAAGAGAAGAAAGAAACCCAAATTTCAGAACCTAAAATAATTGTCAGGGCATCAACACAAGCAAGACTACAAATGGATTCAAAAGAACATATACATACATATGTACATATAAATAGAATACACGACCAGAATGATAAAAAAAACACAAACATAGAACCTGACCCAGAAGAGATAAACTCCATTTTTGGTCAAACAAGCACAGACAGTTGAGCTGAAGATAAACCAAAAAAAACTCACCAAAGCTCTATCGAAGATTACAATCATGAATCTTGCTGGAATCAGCTCGAATCACGAGGTTTGCGGTGGCAAAGGGCTCGTGTAGAGAGAGAGAAAGAGAGAGAGTCCTCTGAGAGGAAGGAGATGGGAAACTCTGGGGAAGACTGATACGCCACATAGAATAGAGGAAAAATGGTAGAACCAGCGAAACCGAGTGAAATTAAAGAGAACAGTATCGCTTAATTGCATTGCCTACCCAATCTTTCAACATTCCTGCAGATCTACCCCCAATATTGTTAATCTAACAACTAACCACTCACCGGGGGGATTCTCAAAAAATAAAATAAAATAAATTTTGTTTGGGTGAGAATATTTGTTTTTTATTTTTTCATTACTTTTCCATACTCATTTATTATTTCCTTATTTTTGTATTTGGTGCTAAGGAAATATAGATTGCGATTAATTTGCTAAAAAATATTAAAAATTTTTAAAAATTATTTATTTTTTATCTCACAATATGAATTACGAACTCACAACTTATCTTATTTTGTTTCAGTTTTTATCACTCTAAATACATATATAAGAGGAAAAAAAAAGTGAGAGAAAAGAATAAGGAAAAAAAGGAAAAGGGAGAAGAAGGAAAAATGTGTGGTTGAGTAAAAAAGTAGATATGTATGTACATATCATAATTTATTTCTTCAATTAAAAATTATCTTAAAAGGGTGGATCCTACTTTTTGAATTTTTTATCGCACATATTCTCTCTTTCTCTCTCCTCTTCCCCCCACTTTTCTTCCCAAATTTTGAAGGATAAAAATGGGAGCCCCACATTCTTTTTTCTTCTCTATTATCTCTCCCCATTTCCTTTCTTTTCACATAAGGTATTTTTCTATTTTCTCCTTCTCTCCTTCCTATTTTCTATCCAACCAAACAGATCTTAAGCAAAGAGAAAAGTAAGAATTTAATTATGAAAAGTGGGAAACAAAAAGGAATTATTTCTCCATCGCTATTATTTCCACCTTCATGCATATCCCTCTTGAACCACCATTTGAAGTGTGTTCGGTTTTTTTTAAACTATTTTTTGTATTATTTACAGTTCGTTTGACAAATTTGTCAATTTTTAATTTCTGTATTCAATTTTTATATTTAATTTTTTTGCTAAGTTTTTATTTTTAATTTTCATTTTTATAGTAAAAAATAAAAACTTGAAAGTGCATTTGGTGACGATATTTGATATTTATAATTGTTAATTAATTAAATTTAATTATTTTAATTATATTATTTATTAAAAATAATTTATCCAATAAAACAAAATCTATTAAACATAATTTATTATATTATTTTTTAAAATAATTTAATAAAATATATTTTATGTTAATTAAATTAATTAACTTAACTTAACTTAAATTAATTTGATTTAACTAATTAGTTAATTAAATTTAAATATTTTAATTATATTTTTATATAAAATAATTTAATTCAATAAAAATAAGAATATTTTTATATTAATTTAATTAATTAAATTTAATTATAATTAATTTAATTTAGTTAATTATTAGTTATTAATTAAATTTTATTTAATATATTAACTAAATATTGATAAAATTAACTATTAATTAAATTATATTTAATATATAAAAAATAAAAAAAAATCTACCATCACCAACCATAATTTCATCATCAAACCAAGAATTAAAAAAAAAATCAAGCAATCCAATGGAAAAATATAACAACGTTTGTTTTTTGTATTTTATCGTTGTGGTATATATATATTGAATAAAATATAAATTTTTATTTTTATTTTTATAAAATGATGATTTAAAAAATATTTTTTAAAATGGATCAAATCCGAGTATATGTATTGAATCTAAATTTTACAAAATTAAATCAATGACAGGCAGCGAGTAGCAATAGTTAGAGGTGGGTGGGAGTGGTGGCGACGACAAATGGCAATTGGCGATAGTCAGAGATGGGTAAAGGGCAACGATAGTTGACGATGACCGAAGATGGTGAGGGACAGCGACGGCGGTGGCTGGATGTAAGTGACAACTAGCGAACAGTAGTGGTTGATGGTGAGTAATGGTTGTAATTAGTAGTAGTTGTGAAAAATAAAAACTGAAAATGAAAACTAAAGAAAACACTCTTTTTTGTTTTCATTTTTTTGAAAACTAAAAATTAAAAATAAATTTATCAAATGAATTTTCATATTCAAATTTCCAAAAAAATGAAAACAAAAATTGAAAACTTAAAAGTTTGTCAAATAGGGTCTTAATAGTTTTAAGTTTTGACTTTTTAGTAATAAATAAGTTCAAAGTGTATGAAAAGAAGGGTAAAAAATTCAATTTTTAATTAAAAATAATAAAAAAATTTATCAAGATAAGCTAGTGTTGGTGCTCCTAATTTATGTCCTTTTGGGGGCGTTTGGGATTATGCCCCTAGAAATTGTCACTTATTTTAATTTCATTTTATGTCTATTCCTAAAGAAGTATTTAAATCAGAAGTTAAAGAGTAGGAAAAATGTAGTCAATATATTGTATCCTTATTGTTAATGAAGTATACTTTGGTGTAGACTTTAGAGTATGAGTTAAGCTATTAGAGTAATTCCAAAGAAAAAGATGCAATATACATATATATATATATATATATATATATATATATATTTTAAAACTTTTACTCAATTTAACCTTGGTACGTGTATATAAAATGTTTCATTACATTGGAGTGCCCGTTCTTTTGTTATAATTGATTTATGGTTTTGTATCCATCACGTATTTTTAACAAATGAAAAAAATTTATTAACTAATTAAAATGTTGAGTTTCTAGGAACTAAAAGAATAACAGCAATGCAATAATTTAAGAATAGAAGTATATGAACCACATTATTCAATACTTATTTATTTTTATCATTTTTGAGATTTTAGATCATTTTAATATTTAAACTTAGAGATTGGGTTCGTTGATAGTATTCATTTGATTTTTCCACTTGAATTTGGACCATAGGATTAAATTAGGGTCTAAACTTTTCTTTTTCCTCGTTCTTTTTTTTTCCCCTTTCTACTTTCTTTTTTTCTTTTTCTCCTGTTAACAATGAGAAAAAAATTGACAGAGAAAGTGAGAGTTTAAGAGCATGGTTTAAAGTTTTTGCTTGTTTTTCTATGCTAATCAATATAGTGGTGTCAGTTTGTAAAGATTGTAAATGAGGAGAGAAATACAAACACTTGAAATTTAAGGGTTCTTCTTTTTCTTCTCTCTTTTTATTTTTTCTTCGAATCAAATGCTGTAGAACTTATTGTGTAATTATTTATTTTCATTGCGTGATCTAGAGTATTATTGTGCTTGGAATTTTGGTTCTTAATTGAGATTTAGCTATATATATATGAATTTATATATATGATTTATATGATTCTTGCATATATCCTTAAGATTAATAACTTATACATGTATTGAGGCGATATGTATGTTAGATTTTGACATATTATAGTTTAGTTTGACATATGATTGGGTCTGGGGTATTTTTAGTTCAATATGAGTTGAGAATGAACTCAAGAATTGGATTCTAGATCAAGACATTCAAACATCCAAGCTCACACTTGAACAAACAATAGAGTGTTCGAATGCCCCTTTGCATGTTTGAACATGATTATTGATTTGAGACCTAGAAGCTCTCTAAGAAATGTCGTCCAAACACCCATTTTTCATATTTTAATGTCACTTCCCAAATTTTGTACAAAATATTTTTTAATTTAAACATTTAGTTTTGAAAACACTCATTTGGTCCTGAAAATACTTGTAAATAATGAAAATCATCCCAAATGAATATTTCTCTTTATAATGTATAATGTTGTGCTAAGAAATTGCAATGTTTAACATAATTGGTTATATCATATGCATTAAGCTGTGATGACATTATCTAATTATTATGATTGGGTGAAAGAGTTTTCTTGATTTATTGATGTGTCATAGGCATAATCATATCTGTTGAGGAAATATATTAGTTTTGGAATGATAAAATTAATTTTTTAAAATATCAAATGATCCTCAATTGATAAATATAACTACATATTTGCCATTGGTAATGAAATGTAAATTGAGACTATGATTAAACCAAACTGCAAACTACCTATTATAAGATATGGTAGAAGAGCAATTGAGATGTTATGATATCCCTGAAAACTCTCTATCAATGGAATGCAAGTTCAACGTTGGTTAAAATAGTTCAATTAATGGTTTCGTGTGCGTAGCTAATTGTCACCCAATTTTACTATAATACAAAATAGTGCGGTTAATGGCCTTTGTTTATTTTTTAAAGTATCATCCATCACAAAATAAAGTTGGGGGTAGTGGAGATTAGAGTAGCATAGTCATGTCACATACATTTATGTTACATATATTTATGTTTATGGCCATATTATTTTGATGCACACATATTATGTATATTGTTGAGCATATGTATTTGTGCACACTAATATTATTCCGCCTATTGAGTTACTGAGATCATCCCTTTATAACATACATATCTTGTTTTGGGTATCACTTTGGGTATAATGTATATTTTAGCATTGTAATATGTGCATTTTGGATTTTTTTTTTTTCCTGAGAGACGAATCCACTTTTACCACATGCAGGGTTTGTTTGGAGTAAAAAAAAATGAGATAAATTGTGGTTTGGAGGGAGTTCGTAATACGTGCAGTGAGAGAAAAAAGTTGATATGATATAAAGTTAACAGAGATTTATAGAGATTTTTAGAAATTTTCAGCAAATTTTGCCAAACCAAACGGGCCCACAGTCGTGATAGATAGTCTCTTTAAACTAAATTTTACTATTTCAGTCTTGAATTCTTGTCTTTGCAATTTTTGAACTTTTTTTTAGTTTGGTAATTAAGTTTAAGATGTTTTCTAGGCCATTGGGTAATATTAATTTTTTTATTTATAAATCAATTTTTATTTATAATCAGTTTTTATTTTTTTCTAAAATAATATATAATCGATAATAATGTGATTATTAAATAATTTCATTTTCACTTGAAATCAAATAAAACAAACAAAGAATAAAAAAGAAGGAAAAAACTAATATTTTAATACCATAAAGATTAGGTATTGAAAATCTGATGCAGTTACTTTTGAATAAAAGTTCTTTCAATTGAGAAAAAATAATATTTTAATTTGTAAAATATAGAATTTGTCAAAAAATACTAATGTGAATTATTTTATACACCAGCAACTTGCATTTACCCCTATCAATCTGTATAAGTCACCTCCTCAGGCCACAAACAAGCTGTCATCGCAAAAATCAAGCTACTGCTACCTATTAGCAAAAATTCACTGTGGTACATTTTACTCACACTGCAGCTATTTGTTTAACTGGGACTTTAAAAGACCTTTCATATAGTTTGGAGGTCAATATTTTATCACAAATTTTTATAAAATTTTAACTTTTTACATATTACATAAATTACAAAATTATTACTTTTATCAATTTATATTAATTTTTTGCACTCGAAGTACAATTGTTCTGAATTTCCTTCTTAATTTGAGTAGATATCCTTAAAATCATTCATGAAAATCTGGGTATTTCCTCTTAAATTAAAGAATCAGCTGGTGGGTAGTTAATTTTAGAAGATGACTTGAAGGTGTAAGCCAACTTACACTGAGAAAACGACGCAATAACAAAAAGTGCGTTTGGGGTAATGAAAAGTGAGATAAAACGAGATAAAGTGAGATAAATTATGGGTTCGTAATTTGTACAGTAACATAAAAAGTAAATAATATTTACAGATTTTTAAAAATTTTTAAAATTTTTTAACAAACTAAACGCAGTTAGTAATTTTTGCATTAAATTTCTCACGATTAATTGAGAAAATGTAAAATTATTAAAAAGTGCAGGAGATCGACAAGTTATAGAATAGAAAAGATTACATTAAATAATTTAGCTATTTAAGACAGGAACATATGTACGCAAATGCACTCAAAACTTCTTTGTAGCAACAAAGTAATTATTTAAATGTCAAAAAACAAAGTAATTATTTAAATGCTTTTATTTAATGAAAAAAAAAAAGAATGAAACCATTTTTCGACAGCTAAGTATGACCAAACTTCTTTAAAATAATCCCTCTTTACCTAAATATTTGCTTAAACTTTTTAACGATAGTCTTTTATTCATTAATTAGTATTTTTATTCTACTGAAATTTATTATCAAAATGATATATGTATTTATGAATCCATCACTTTTAAGATAATAATCTACTGATACATATTTTTATCACACATTACTATAATTTTATCATTTTAAAATAAATTTTAGGCCGTTTAGAAGATTAATTTTTAATATTTTTTGACTAAAAGTTGGTAGATGAAATTTTTGTATGTTTAGTAAAATAAGTAACAATTTTTAACAACTTTTAACACATTTTAATAATTTCTGTGTATTTGATAAGATTTTTAATGACTTTTAGTAATTTTTTGATAGCTTTTTGTGTATTTAGTAAAAATGTTTGTAACTAGAGTTGAACAATTTATTATTATTGAATATGAAAATGATAAATTTTTGGCGTTTTATGGAATACTTATGCACCAAAAATTAATTCATTCATGCTAATTTTTTTATCTACCAAACGGTACCTTAATAGAAAGTTGTTGCGGTATAAATCATTTTCTTTATTGAATTAACAAAAGACAAAGTGTAAGGGATATTTGATTTATCAAAACTCACAAATTTTTATTAACTTTTTATATTTTATTCTAATTAAATTTCGTTATATATTATTTTTACATCAATTTTTTATACTCTTATTATACTTTCTTGACATTCAAACACCACAGCAATTGTGTGTCGACATGGGCATAGATGAAACAGAATCTAAATCAGAGAGGAGAAAACAAATAGGAGGCAAGGTAGAAATTAAACTAGATTCTAAGGACATTGCTGCAAAATCCACCATGGAAAAAGGGAGAGTTGTCACAATCATTAATGACGAACACGCGGAGATTGTGCTTTTACCTTTTTGACCCCGAATTGATTGCAGTATTTTCTTTAAATGTTCAATTTTTTTTTTATTTTTGATATTTCCATAAATAGTTTTAACTTACATTTAACCTTGCATAGTCAATTTTTTTTTTGTCTCATTTGATATTTTATTAAAATTTAATTTTTCTAAAAATAACTTTTGGTCGTGTTGTTTACATTTATAAAAAAAATTAAAACAATAGAATCCAAGAATAAAAAATTTAATTTTTTATTCTGTAAGTCAGTTCTTTTATTTTGATCTTTTTCATATTTTTTATGAATACAAATAATATATCTAAAATTTTAAAAGATGAAATTTTGATTAAAAAATTCATAAAAGATGAAAAAAAGAGAAACTTAATACTCTATGTGTTATTAAGCTAGCCTTTATATTTTATTTTGGGATAATTACACTTTGTTTAAGCGTTTGACCCCAAAAGATGTAGGCACTCTTTAGTTTAAAAATCAATATATAACCCCATTGTAATTTCAACTGAAAATGCAAAATTTACTGAATTTGTTAACTTTAATTAGATTTGTATTTCATAAGTTAAAATTAATTCAAATTTTTCTTACCAAAATAAAAAACTAAAATAATTTTTATGACAAAATGAATAATTAATTTATTTTTTAAAGACTCAGTTTGGCTCTATTTTTAAATAATTTTTTTGAACAATCATATATTAGCTTATATGACATATGACGTAAATTTAATTAAATTTCATATTTTTTTGATAAATTTACACTTTAATCTAAATCAAGATGAGTTTTATAAGTTGACTTAAATGAGAGGAAGTCATGTATTTTTTAAGTTCAAATTACAATTGGTAAAATGTAATTATTATTTATTTTTTATTTTTTTATCAGCAGGCAAAAAAAATTCAAAACCAGTAAAAAGAACTCAAAAAAAAAAAAATTACGTTTAACTTGTTCTCGCAAAAAATTAAGGAAACTACATTCATTATTGACTTTTCGCACTAAGAATGCAATTTAGCATAAAAGGAGATGAAATGTGACAAAATAAAATATAAAGTGTATTTAATATTTTTTAAAATTAATAAAATAAATAATATCATAAAATAATAAATGATTTAATTATATATCTAATATAATTATTAATCTCCACCTAGATTACCCCTGCTCTTGCTCCATCTTACTACGGGAGAAATTCTTCCTTTATTCCCGTTCCTCCTTAAATTGTTTAAAAATAAAAATAAAAATAAAATTTTTTATTTGATAAAAATAATTTTATGTAATATTTATTAAAAATAAAATTATGCATTTTTAAAATAAAAATAACAAGCTATATTAAAATGTACTATTATATTTTATAAATAATATATAAATAAATATATAAAAAGTATGATATGGGGCGAAGACTATCACTTTCATCCATAGAAAATAATATCTTCATTCGCCTTCAAACGGGTTTCCACCGAACCGTCCTACACTCAAATTCTTAGGCTTCTTTGCCACATTTGTTTCTTAAAAAAATAAGCTACTGTTTGGTGAATTAATTTTCGGTGAAAATCAACTTATGGTCTTAAATATTTAGTAAAATATTAATTTTTATCATTTTTTCTCAGTTACAATAACTTATTCAACTTAAAAATTTCTATAATTTTTACCAAACACATAAAACGTTATAAAAAATTGTTAAAATTTTACTAAATATTAAAAATTTATTAAAAATTACTATTTATTTTATTAAACCCACCAAAATTTTCGATTATTAACTTCTGACAAAAAAAATATGAATAATTACTAAAATTCGTACATCCAAACCCCCCAATAAATTAAAAGAATAAGATAAGAATGATTAAGGGCTTGTTTGGTAGACACAAAATAGAGAAAAAGTATAATAAAAATAGAAAGATGTGACATAAAAGTGATATGTAAAAAATTTTAATTAAAAAAATATAAAAATTAATTAAAATTAATAATTTTTGATAAAATTTTATGTGACCAAACAGGTCCTAAAGAATGCTTCATTCTACTAATAAATTGATGTTGAGTGACTTCCATGGTGTACCCTGAAGTCGGTAGCACATGGTTTTATGCTCTTTTCTCATTTGTTAACTACAATGATAAGAGTATGATTATACACACACGTATGTTCAACTTTCAGGGTCAAAGTCAACATTCTCGTCCGAGTTACCTTTGTGAAAGCAATTACAAATTAGGCAAAAGCTTGCTCAAAAAGTTGCGTTTCAGACCCGGTCTTGGGTGAGGGGGGCTGCGGTCGAACGAAACGGCACCGTTGTTTCCAAAAATATATTAATTTGCTGAGATATGAGGGGGCTGCAGTCGCGTGCCGACTGCAGCGGCTGCAATCGAACGAAACGGTACTGTTTTGACGAAAGATCTATTAATTTGCTGAGATATATTAGACGGAAAGGTTGAGTATGGGGTAAAGAAATATATAAATAAAAATAATCTCATTTAAAAGTTTCAAAAATTTTTATCAAACACATAAAAAATTGTTAAACATTACTAAAAAATTTATATTTATTTTACTAAATACTAAAAAGTTACTAAAAATTACTTAATCATATTAAAAATATTTTTTTATTTTATTTTATTTTTTATCCTAACCAAATAAAAATTAATTATTTTTATTTATATTTTTTTTACCCCACACTCAGCCTTTCCATTTAACATATCTCAATAAATTAATATATTTTTAGAAAAACGGTGCCGTTTCGTTCTACTGCAGCCCCCCCAACCCCCCGGTCTTGCCCGTGCAAGTCTTGAGTTATCTTTTTAAATTAATTTACAAAGAATAACCCATTTGCCAATCGTTGTCGTTTCAATTTCTTGGAAATTAGGACCAAGAGTTTGTTTGGTTTAAAAAAAAAAAAGTTTTCAGCCTTTTTGATATTTTTTTTATCAAAATTTAATTTCTTTTAGAAGTTGTAGCTTTGGCCCTGTTTGGCCGATCAAAAAATACTAAAAGTCACTAAATTTTAACTACTTTTTGTATTTTTTTAATAAAATTTTAATACATATCACTTTTATGTCATATTTTTGTATTTTTACTATATTTTTTCCTTCAATTTTTTGTTTCAACCAAACAACCCTGTACATATATGTTAATCGCATTAGTTAAAAAATATATAGAATTGAAAAATTCATATTGGTTTAAATAAAAGATTTATTTGGAGTTGTATAAATTAATATAAATTAATAAGAATTGTAAATTCGTAATTCGTACTATGAGTAAAAAAATTAATTTTTATAGAGGTTTGTAGAGTTTAAAATACTCCAAAATGAGGCCGAAAACAATCCGCTTAGCCAACAAAGTAATAAAAAAATTTTTTTTTATTTTTCCAACATTTACCCAAATAAATATAAATTTTTAAATTTTTTTTATAAATGTGATTAATATACCTAAAAGCCATATCTTTAAAAAAAAATCAAATTTTAGTAAAAAAAAATAGTCATATAAAAGGGAAAAAAAGTTAAAAAAAAAAAGTTAGAAACTTTTTCAAAACCAAACAAAGCGTATGCGATCTGAATTGGGTGTATTTTTTTTTTTTTTTGGTTAATTACGTTTAGAAACAAATACATATATATGTATATATATTTCTAAATATTATAGAAAAATGATGTACATTAATATATATAACTATAAAGTGAGTGATAATACCGGATTGATATTTTTTCTTATATTTTAAATCGTGTCAGTTTTTGAATATTTCAAAATTATAAATTATAATGCTAAAATAATTTTGTTTTAGTTTAAATGACTTTCGGGTTTCATTAATTGTAAAGTTATATATACATACATATATAAATTTTTCGAAACAAAATATTTAGAGGAAAACTTACTAAAATTAATTTGACCTTTCTAAATTTGTTTGAGAAGTAAGCAATTGCTATCTTAACTTTTGAAAAAATCCACTAATGGCATGTGAATAATCATAAAGTGAAAAAAATTATATTCTAATTTTTTTAAAATATTTCTTATTACAAAAAGATCAAATTAAGTTTAATAATTATGGTTTGTCTGATAAATTTTTTCTTTTCTTTTTTTTTGGCTTAAAAGTTAAATTTTGATATATTTATTTACTTATTTTAAAAGTTTTTTTTCTTTTGAAAATTTGTATATAGACTTTACTAAATGATTTGAAGGGTGATGACAAAAGTTTAAATAACAAAGTTTGTAAAGAAAAATAAATGAAAGAAATAATTTTTTATTTGATTAAGTTACAAAATAAAATAAAATAAAATTTATTTTTAATATTCTTGTTAAAAATATAAACATAAATAAAATTTATTTTAGTTTTTCCAATATATTTTTTTCATTCTCTTGTGCCAAAATTAAGTTTATTTGTTCAAATTTGTAAAAAAAAAATTTTTTTGGTAATTAAAAAAAATTATTTACGAAGAACAATTATGTCATTAAAATTATACATAAGAAAAGTTAATTAAAATGATTAGTTTTGTAATCTTACTTAATAAAAAAAGTAGAATGAAGTGCAAAATGCCATTTGCGAAATGCAAATAAGATTGCCCATGTATATACACTAGTGATAAAATCCGTGGATGCACAGATTTATCATATTATATACTTATTTTAATTTTTAATAAAATTTATATTAATAATCATTTAAAAATAATTTTTATTAAATTTTGTGAAAAAAATTAATTAACTTGTTGAATAAAGGTTTTAAGTTATTAAAAAAACATGTATAATTAATTTATTTTTACTAATTAAAATATCACATGATAAATAAATTACATTATCACTTAATGATATTCATTGAGAATTTATTTTGGGTAAAATTTAACAATGACTTAAAATAATACGTTAAAGAATAATTAGATATGTAAAATAAAAGATATTTAAAAATAAATTTATTATATGATTTTCTATTTTCCTTTTTATTTATAAATATTATTAGTTTTAGTTTATTTGATCTTAATTACTAAAGTAGAATGAAATAAGACGGTGATAATATTTGAATTAAACTGTAATTTTAAATTTTATATAATGAAATAAAATTTAATTATTACTTGATCTCTTAATTATTAATATAAGAAAATATTTCAGTTATTTCATATGAAAAATTAACAAAATTAAAATATAAAATTTTTAATACTTTGATAATTTTTTATTATTACTGTATAATAATATTTTCACAATAAAAAAATAAAATAAAATTTAAAAAATTATACCTGGCATATTTTGAATAAATAAATTAAAAATTAATCCTAAAAAGAAGCTTTTGTTGGAATTTAATGTATAAAAATTTTAAATTTTATCAATAGAAAAAACATAATAAAATCTAAAAAATTATATAAACATTCACATTAAAAATTACAATAAAATAAAAAAATCATACCCTATAATTTTCAAAGAACAAATTGAAAAATATAGTAAGGAGTAAACTTTTCTTGAAATTTGATACGCAAAAAATTTATTAGTAATAAAAAATATAATAAAATTTAAAAACCTAATATTAATGATCATATTAAAAAAATTAAAATTTTGATATTAACAATCACATTAAAAAATAGAATAAAATCTAAAAAGTTCAAACTTGATATATTTTAATGAACGAATTCAAAAATAAGTTAAAAAACAAATGCATAAATAAATAAATAATTTCAATACAAAGAAATATCATCTATTCCAATACATATCAAATATTTGATAATTATTAATTGAAATTATTTAATTATGTTACAACTAATACATATGCAATATTAAGATAATAATAAAATTATATAATTATCATGTGATTCAAAAATAGTTTACTTAATAACCGTTTTATGGTCATCTAAATATATTAGTTAAGGATAGAATTTAAATAGATTTAGATTAATAAAATTTTTAATTCAAAAAGTTTTATTAAGATTTATCTAATTGATAAAATTTAATTAATATTAAAATTAATAAATGAACAATAAAATTGTGAATAAGTGATAATTATTTACAATGCTAATTTTTTTAAAATTATATAACTATAAATTAAAATAATTATAATTATAAATTGATGTTAATAAATTAAAATCTTTATTTAATAGGCCTATTATTTTGTTGCATTATTTTTTTAACAATAATAATATTTATTATTAAATATAATTATTTTTTTTCAATTTTTAATAATAATATTAGTAAATTAAACTCTTTATTTAATAGACTTATTATTTTTTTGCATTATTTTGTTTAATAATGATAATAATATTTATTATCGGAACTTTTATTTAACAGGAATTATCTTGTTTAATAACAATAGTAATATTTATTATGTTAATTTATAAAAATAGGGAAAAAATAAAAATATGTTTTAAATAAAAATAAAAAATAAAAAGTTATATGATAAATAAAAATGTAGATGAAATAAAAATATCAAGTGATATCTATAAATATTTTAGTTTGAATAAAATTAAAAATTTTGAATAAGTAGTAATTATGTAAAATACTAATTTCTATAATTAAGGCAACTGTAATTAGGTGCCACACACATAAGTGTCACAAACGTAGTACAAGTTAGATCATACGTGGCGTAAGATGGTTATAATTAGGTATCACGTATTACAACTGTAACAAAAAATTAGATCTTACTTGGGACAACGACATTGTCAAACTATACTTTATATATATAAATTGTGAATAAATAGTAATTATGTAAAATATTAATTTCTATAATTAAGGTAATTATAATTAGGTGGCACGTGTCACAATAATATACGTGTTATAACTGTAGTGTAAGTTAAATCCTATATGGCGCAAAATAATTATAATTAAGTGTTACGTGTTATAATCATGACAAAAGTTAGATTTTACTTGATGCAGCAACATTGCCAAACTATATATATATATAATATGATATGTTCCAAATTAAGATAATATAATGATATATTTTATATTTAATTTTCAAACCAAATAATAATTAAAAATAAAAAGCAACAAGATGTTTGTATTATTCTAGATGTTTTAATTCCGAGGAGGCATTTGGAAGCCCAAATTTTTACCAATTTTTGATCATTTTTACTTTTTGTGCATTTACTTTAAAACTATAAATTTTATAGACTTATAATATCAACTTTTATAAATTTTTACTAAGTTTTATTAATTTTTATCAATTTTTATTAATTTTTATTAATTTTCTAACAATTTTTTTTTGATTAAAAATCATTGGAATAAGTAGATGAGACTACGTTAAAACTTCTATTACAAAGTGACAATTTTCCTCCTAAACACTAAACAATTTTATTTTTTAACTTTTTTTGAATTCTGGCCGCCCCTCAACTTTCATCAATTCTAACCATCCATTGGACTTGGATTGTCAATTTTGTGCTCGTCCAAATTACCATAATTTATTCATAGACTTCAAACTTCTTTTTTATTTAAAAAAAGAGGGAGGGGGAGAGAGAGAAAGGCGGGGGGATTTGGGAATGTAATGTTCCAACTACCAAACATAGGTGGTTATTTATGTCCATTCAATTTTTATTTAAAAAGAAAACGAACAAAAAAACTTTAAGAGTGTGTTTGGAGTAATAAAAAGTGAGATAAATTAATATAAAGTGAAATAATTTGTATGTTCGTAATTCATATAATAAAATAAAAAATAAATAATTTTTAAAAATTTTTAGAGTTGTCCAGTAATTTTTAATAAATTAAACACAACTTAAATGAATCATGAATTGCATGTTGAATCCACCCTTCATATTATTATATTCGGAATGGGTGGACAAAAATAACCACGCTATTAAATTGTGTTTATTGCAGTCATGAGATTATTATAATTATATGTGCTTCCTCCAATATAAAACTAGTGAAAGGTAAGTTTACAGCTAGTTGACACTACGCTGGTCAAAAATATAAATAAAGACCAACTTGCGAATGGAATTGGAATCCATCAAAGGGAAACTTCACTTTTCCTGACAAAAAAGTGGAATGATAACTCCTTGGAAAAAGGGGCCATTTGTAAAATTGTCAAACAAATTATGGTGGATTAGCAATTGCATTATCATTTCTTAGCAAAAGGGCCACCACCAAACTTGCGTTCCCACTTTGGCTTCTGACCTTTAAGTTTTTATTGAGCGGGTATTTAAAGTGGTAAAAAATGAGGTAAAATAAAATAATTTATAAATTTGTAATTCATAAAATAAAAAAAAATAAATAATTTTTAAAATTTTTTAACATTTTTTAGTATGCCGACTGCACCCTAAGTCTCTGTTTGCCCAGACTTAGAGGTTTTTTCTGTAAATCTCTTTTCTTTTTTTCTTCTTACTATTTTTTGGCGGGCAATTTTTTATGCAACTTGGGGCGGGTTAGGATTTTAATAATCTCAAATCATACTTTCTGTAATTACATCTTAAATATTTATTTTATATTATAATAATAGTACACATATAAATAATACCCATCAATGAAAACTAATTTATAAGCACCATCAGTATATATTTATATTATGTTTTATATTCATATAATTGTATTGTATTGATTTTTTATAAGTATAATTACGAGTATTGTTTTACTTAGAGGCATTTTTTTTTTTTTTTGGTAATGGGAGAAATCATCTAACAGTTTTACCCACTGAGCTGCAAACTCTCAGGGGAACTAGGACAGCAACCCATTGTCACGGCTCCCCACTTAAATCCTGACCGTTTCAGGTGAGAATCGAACCTGCGATCTAGGTATATCACCCAAGGCTTAAGTTTGACTCCCACTCCACTGGACCAACAAGGGTTTGGTACTTTAGAAGCATTGGCAGTTTCAATCCGTTTAACCCGATTAATTAAGTGGGTGTGAATATAAGATTGGGAGAGTTTTCAATCTGCCGTAAGTACAGGAGATCATTTTTTTTTTAATTAAAAGTGATTAGATATGAGACGGGAGAATTTAATCTTTCACAAGTATGAGAGAGCATTTTTTTGTTATAACTTAAGGCTCCGTTTAGAATAAGAAAAAATAAAATTAATTGAGATAAAATGTAGTTTGAGATTAATTTTGACATTTTTTTTCTGAAAAGTAGTAAACTGTGGGAACGGTTTTCTAAATCCGTTCCCATGGATTCAAAAAAATTCACAAAAAATAGCGATAATGGTACTTGTTTGAAAGCTTTCAACACGAAAAATATAATTGTATAAAAAATTTACATATTCGGTTAACTTACTTTCAGAATTTTTTTAGTGAAATATCAGAATTTTTTGAAATTAGTGATGGTGGAAAAATTAAAGATAGAGGAGTTGTTGAAGATTTATAGAGTTTTTTGTAATTTTTTAATGTGCCAAACCGGCCCTAAATAGAATTTAACTGAATCTGCCTCAAGGTCGCCACTTTTAATTTCTTCCAATCAATTTTGCAACATACCACTTTTATACTAATTTTTTTATTTTTTATTTTTGATCATCCAAACACCACCTTAATATGTGTATAGATACAATATCTATATCTATGCGTATAAAATTTGTTAAATTAGATTTTTAATGGGTCACATATAAGCATATATTCATATTTATATTTATTAAGGTTTGTTAAATAGTTCAGATTAATAAAAATACCTGGATAATCGAAACCAAATTGGAACCAGATTGAAATCTAAACCTCATGGATTGACAGGTAATATTTTCATCCGATTCTATGCAAAAGTTGACCGATTGATCTAAATTAAATATTTTTATATAATCCCATTACTGTTTTAATTGCAAGTTATACAACACCAACAAAATTTAAACTAAATAACTCGAATACAAGAAAATACAGCAGAAATGAAAGAAGACTTGAAACATGACGGAATTACTTTCCTAAAAATGTTATTTGCACTCATTCCTCTTCAAGTTTATTGATGGAATCGTTTCAGTGGATATGATAAGTTTTTGAATATATTGCATACAGCAACTTGTGAAGAAAATTCAGATAAGAATAAAAAGTAAAATTTTGATCTTCTTATCCAGAGACAAATGATATCAAAATTTTCTATTTTTTTCATGTAATTTTGTTCTTTTTTGTTTTTGTATTTTTAACTTCTAGATTAAATGTAAAATTTATAGACACGACTTAGTTAAATTTTAAAAGGAAATAAATTTTAAAAAAGATATGAGTTGGTTGAAAGGAAACATCCTTTCGAGTTGATTAATTTATTTTGAACAACAAAATTTTTTAACAGTTACATGTTAGCAAACAACTTGTAATTCTTTGCATCGAGAACTATTTGTCGCACGGATGCCACCGCTCCAACAAAAGACAGCACGGTGGAGACGACGGCTATCAAAGTGTTAACCCGGAAGATGAGGGTCCTCTTGGAGGGCTTGAAGGTGACGTTGTAGAAAACCATTGGCAAAATGAAATCCAGGGGGATGCATCCGAATGCCCCGAACAAAGCCATAATGTCTCCAAAGAAAGCAACATCGCAGCCAAAAGGGTTGCTACGACTACGGACAAGGACCTGAAAATCAACCGCGGCACCACATTGCGGATCGAGAATTGGTCCGCCTTCGGGTCTGCAAACTTGCGTTCCAACACTACGTTTGTCGGTTGCAAGTAAGTCTGCATTAGTGTTAAATCAACTTAGGCAGAGTTCTTTATTATTATTTCTTTTAAAGCTAACTCAACCAAAAAAACTAAGTCAAAATTTGATTTGTAAGTGGGACCTAAACATTGCACGCACACACCCTAACATCCTGATGTGGGATGCCTGTCAACTATAATTCTTTGGGTTGAGATTCAGAATGAACGGAGTAGTGCATAGAGTGAGTAGAGTACTGGACATGGAAAAGGAAAAAAGTTAACTTTGTAGTAGTTTACTTTTTAATTTTTTGTTAATTTGATATTTTTGTCCTTCATGATTTAAAAAAAATTTAAAATATAATAGAGTAAATTTGATAATTTTAAAAAAAGTTAAAAAATTGAGTAACTAGAAGGTAGGTAGTAGCTAACAGTTGCCAAACGCAACCTCATTTTCCAATCGGCGAGTTAGGCCCTGTTTGAAGGACAAAAAGTTAAAAAAAGTTAATAAAAGTTAAATGCATCGGTTACTTTTTGATGTTTAAAAAACAAACTCAAATTTTGTGACATGAACCATTTGAACATATTCTCACCTACCTATTCAAATGATTTTTGTTGGAAAAATTGCTAGAAGTTAGCAAAATTTTGTAAAATATAAAGTTCTAAAATAAATGCACAAAAAAAAAAAGGAATGACTAAAAGTTGATAAAAACCTGTAAAACTTTGCCTTTCAAATGGGGCCTTGAACTTTTTTTGAACAAAAAAAATGGGGCCTTAAGTGAACTCATGTTGGATTGCAATGTATTGTTACCAGAACAACATCCACTAATTGCACAAGGGTAAAGACATTGGTCATCAGAAGAAACCATTTGGGCGCCAAAGGCTTTCCATCAAGCATAAAATTCTGAAGAACTGATCCCTGAGACTGGTTACCAAATGCCCAGTAACCGGACATGGCAACACTGAAAAATGTCGAGATCACAACAGCATAGCAAACCAGAAGTCCTTTGAACATCTTTCCGGTCACCGGAGGCGCCAGAGTTGCCTGAAAAAATCAACACACATGCACTTACCATGAATGCTCCGTGAAATGAAAATCCAATTTAGTGAAAAATTAACCTGTATCTCGGGGATAATTCCATTGCCATAAGTTGTGGAAATGATTGAAATAGCATTGAAGGTGCCAAAGAGGCGATTGACACCAACTGTAGTTACAGAGTAGTCCTTTGTGGGCGCTTTTTTTGAATATCCTACGCGACAATGAGTCGATAGTTAGAGATAGAGAGAGAGAATAATTGTACTGGATTTAGAGTAGGTGAAGGCATTCCCGAGACCTTGTACTGTGATTGTGTGTATATATATATAGCAAGAGAGAGAGAGAGGTTAATTTTTATTGATTACCAATGTAAATAGAACCAGCTGTGGTGCAAGTAGAGTAAGCAAGACAGAGAAGTAAGGAGATGAGGTTGATGTGCCTTAGGGAGTGAAAAGATGGCATTTGTGCCAGGATTAGCATTGTGGCTCCAAAAATTATAACAAAGTGGGAGAGCTGCATTTTCCCGTCTGATTTTGAAAGCAAGTAAAGGAACTGCAACACAAGAATACCAAAATAAATTGGATTACTAATTTAAATTGGAGAGATGGAAATTTGAGACTGAATTAAACCCAAAGATGTTTCCACTTTTGTTCTCTGTTTTTCCCTGCAACAAAATAGTTACATTTCTCGTCCTTCTTTATCGTTTTAAGTACTCTCTCTTCTACCACAAAAGATTTATATATATATTTGAGTTCATACTGGAATTAATATTTCAAGTTTACTCATAGCAGATTGTAACGGTTACTAGTTATTTACTAAAAGTTTTTTTTTTTTTTTTTAATATTTCAGGGTGTATGGGCTAGCTTGCGGCACCTCGACTAATCCTAAAACACTGAAGTTAACGACCGGGTAAACCTCTAGTGGTCCTGAGGAGACTTGAACTAGTGACCACTGGGGTACAAACCCAAGATCTTACCAATTGAGCTAACTCTCAAGGTTTAAAAATATTTTAGGGTGTCCGAGTCAGCTTGCACGCACCTCTACTAATCCCTGGGGCCCTTAAATTAACAACTGGGTAAACCTCCAGTAACCTGAGGAAACTCGAACTAGTGAGACACTGAAGTTAATGACCAGGTAAACCTCTAGTGGCCCTGAGGAGACTTGAACTAGTGACCACTATGGTGCAAACTCAAGATCTTACCAGTTGAGCTAACCCTCGGGTTTAAAAATATCTCAGGGTGTTCGGGTTAGCTTGCAGGCACCTCTACTAATTCCTGGGGCTCTGAAGCTAACGACTGAGTAAACCTCCAGTAGTCCTGAGAAGACTCGAACTAGTGACCACTGGGGAGCAAACTCAAGATCTTATTAATTGAGCTAACTCTCGGGGTTACTAAAAGTTGGTCTATTTTGTATTTGAAAATGGAGAAAAACTTGACTTTTTAATAGTTTATATTTTAATTTTTTTTAATTTGACATTTTTATCTTTTAAAATTAAAAAAAAAGTTTAAAATGTTAAAAAAATAATTTAGTCATTTAAAGAAATCAAAAAATTAGTAGCAAAAAATTAGTAGTTAAAAGATGAGTTACTAATTTTTTATTTTTATTTTATTGTTTTTCAAAGGCACTTTGAGTTCATCGATGGGATTAATTTTTTTTTTTATTTTTTTAACAACTAACCTAACTCAACAAATCAGATCAAAATTTAATTTATAACGGGTACTTATATACCACACCCATTATGCTGATATAAAATGCCTATCAACTGCAACTCCTGCTCCCAAGACCCAAACTGAACGGATCACCGGCAAAGATTGATGGGATTAATTAAATTCATGCAATAGAGTGATGGTAACCCGAAGAAATACGGACCTTGAGGCTTTGCCCACCGAGAAGTGTACAAGCAATGACAGCACCATAGCATATACCCAACTGAAGTGGTCCCACAAAATACCAGCCCCAACCAGGTCCGGCTCAAATTATTAATATATGCATACATTTGCTTGTGTGTGTGTGTATATATATATATATGCATATGAAACCAATGGTGAGATAATAACCAACATATAAATATATATATATATATATATATGTATGTATATATTTACCTAAAATGTCATGGGCCATGTCCCGGAAACGGAGCTGGCGCCTGCCAAGGGAGGCGTGGTGCTCCAAGACAATAGAAAGAAGGTTGTAGGAGTAGAAGGTGACGAGGCCTGAGATGGTGAGGCACACAACCCCACCCACCCAACCCAATAGGGCAAAAGCAAAAGGAAGGCCCAGCAGCACCGCCGATACTATCGCCGTCGTCAAATGGTAACCGCAGTGCAGCCATGACCCGGCCAGTCGTACCCACAACCATTACAATCACACATATATGATTAATTCAGAATCCCAGATCGCCATGACAATGCTTTTTGGTTAAAAGGACATAGGCTGCCATCAGGGCGGGCCAGGATTTGAGCTGTAACAAAAGGGTTTAATAGCAGAGGACCGAACTATGAAGATTTATAGAGTTTAAAGATAAAGGTAGCGTGGGGGTGCGGTGGAAAACAAGAAATTACGTGTGTGGGATAACATTTAGCCTATGATATTTTTAATTCAAATTATATATTTTTTTAATTTCAAAAAATGCAACTTTTAGATTTTTGTGTAAAAAGTTAAAGAGAGAAACTGTGGCAATAATTTTTTAGGTTTGTTCTAACGGATTTATGTCAGAATTTTTTAAAAATTGTTGAACTTTTTGATTTTTGCATAAAAAAGTTAAAGAAAAAAACTACGAAAATGATTTTTTTGGTCGATTCCCATGGATTTATGTCAGATTTGTTAAAATTTGTTGAAAAGTTATTTAGATTTGTGAAAAATGTACTGTGGTTTGTAAAAAAAAAAAAGTATTGAGATTTATAAAAAATTGTTGGAATACATAGATATATATAAAAATTTATAGAGATTTTATTAAATACGAGATGAACAAAATGCGTTAGAATGTTTTAGAGATTCTCATAGGTTTTCATAGATTTTTTTTGGTTTAGTAAATCAAACGTTTTCAAAGTAGGCTTGATTATAAAAATTTAGAGTAAGCTAAATTTGAAAAATAAAAAGTTTAAACTAATTTTTTTTTTTTTTTTGGGTCAGGTTACTCGAGCAAGGTTGTGAGCTGGTATTCTTTATTAGATTTGGGAGAGTTAATATAGCAGCCTATGTCAGCTTAGTAACTTATGGTTAGAAGTCATTGGATTAAAATTTAACAGTTCAAATGTATTCATATTTTTTAAATTAAAAAAGTATAAATACATCTAAACTATTAAATTTTAATCTAATGATCTCCAATCACAATGTTATCGAACTGAAATAGTTTTTGGTGTCAATCTCTCCCTTTCTTTTTTATTTGATAACCAAATCCAAAAATGATAGAGAAAATTCTTTTGAAAATTCGTATACGACATGACATGAATGTGTGAACTCAGATTGACATAATTTAATATAAGTTTGATTTAATTATAAAATAAATTAATTATTTAATATATTTATTAAATTTGAAAATATTAAATATTAAAATCGAATTGTCACCCAGTAAGAGTTACAGGGTCCAAATGGAACCCTGGCTCAGAAAAACTTACACTTCAAATTTAGCCCATACGAGGGAAAAAAATGGTAAGAAAAATTAAGGTGGCACTTGATTTATATTTATATTTTTTGTTTTATTTGTTTTATCTATTAAAAGTTTCAAAATAAGGAAAAGAGAAAATACATTTAGTTTAATATCTTCTATTTTTCATGGTTTGAGAGTTTTTTTATTTTTAGTTAAAAATGCTCAAAATGAATTTTTATTATTTTGCATTTCGTAAGTAAACACATTTTGTATTTTTTAAAACAAAATTTGAAAATACAAGCGACTAAATGTGTTTTAAACTATTTTTCTTATTTAAAAAAAATGTAAAATAGAAAAATGATGCAAAACAAATATATATCAAATGGCACCCAAAATTTTTTATTTTATTTTTAAATTTGAATAAAAATAGAAAATGATAAAAAGAAGCACAACTTACTTCGTTTCCAATTTCAATTTTCCTTAAAATTAATTAAGCAATTTGTTTTTTTGGTATTAAAATAACAATTTATACCGTTTACTTCCGTAGAAAAAATAGAAATTTTTCTCTCAGTCTTGTATAAATTTCGAAACTAAAGGGCGACTGCACATCCACCCCTGTAAATCCGGAAACAAAGAACCTGCGTAGGTCGGTTGAGCCAAGGTTTTCCTTATTGATTAAAAATGTATAATTAGTAATTATACATTTATAATATTTTTATATTAGTAATTATATTTGAAAATATATAAGAATTACGTAAGTTATAATAAATTTTTTTTTCTCATTTTTTAATTTCTTTTTCATTAGTATCAAATAATAATTAAAAAACTTTACTCTCAATTTTCATTGACACGCATTTGTTTTAATTAATACTAAGAGTATATGTAATACTCGATTCTCCACCTGTGATTGTATTCTATTTGAGGAATGCAGATGCTTGATTAGAGTGTAACACGATTCCCTAATAGAAGAAATAAAGGGTGTAATACGGTTTCCTTTAATCTTATACCAGTTGGGATGTAATATAGTCCTTTACTAGGTATATGTATATTGAGATATACGTACGCCGTAATCATACACAGTGCAGTTGGTAACCCTGCATGCTTTATTAAGAGTCATCTTTCCCAGGATATGATTAGGAGGTAGATGGAGATTAGAATATGTATTGGCATTGCATTAAATTGCATATGTTATTGTTGTATGTTGATATCCTGAAATTGTTAATTATAATGACGTTTAATATGTGATTTATTGATGAAGAGTTGAATTGAAAGCATAAAGTACTAAAGATAGGAACTATGATGACCTGATTTCCGAAGTGAGATGTGTAGGTAACTTAGATTAGAGTAGCTTAAGTCCGGTCTTACTTTTAAATAATAATATTCGTGTTTAGTTTTCTTAACCAAGAGTTAAATTATTAGTATTATAAGTGGCGTGACTCAGAGGATGGATCCGATACTTATATTTATAGCATTATTATTGGGAAAGGTATAAATATGATTATCATATTTGTTCTAACCGTACAGATCTTGGATGCGTTTATTGACAATAATACTAAAGTGGATTATATTATTGATAATTGACAGTAATGTATTCAAATATTATTTGATATGAGAATGAGTGATGATTTTTAATATATCAATGATTATAATTTAATAAGAATGGAATTTAGATTAATTTTTATTGATTTTATTTAATTTTCATATTTTCATACCGTCTATCTTGTATTATGAGGTTAGGGGCATGATAGTATAAAAATAATTTAATCATATTAAATTAAATAAAAAATACAAATCTTAGGGTATATAATCAAAATCACAAAAAACATAGGTGAAATAAATCTTTTTTGAAATATTAGATGGTCGAAAGAGTATAAAAGAAATAATACAATCCATCTAATTTATGTTTTCAGCAACTACCTTATTATAATAATAACTTTTTACTGAACAAAATTCATTGAAAATAAGCATCCACAAAATGTCTAATTAATAAAGCGAAATAGAAACCCTTCCGTCAATTAATAGAGATGAAAAAAATAGAGTATTGAGTTCTTAAATCCTAGAATATTTTACTTTTGAGTCACTTAGTCAAATAAAATGTTCGATTCTGGTAATATTGTTTATGCAGGGTATTTCGTTTGGTAAATTAATTACTTTTTATTCCCATATGTTTAATTTCCCTTTTATCAAATTTTTATAGATTTATTTATTTTTTATTTTTATTTTGGTAATTTTTATGTTATTCATTAAACATATACTTAAATATAGAAGGCGTGAAAATTAAAATGGGTTATTTTTAAAGGGAACTAACTCTTTTCACCTTTTATTTTAAGTATTTTTTATAATTATTTTAATAAAAAAATATTTCTAACACCAAATATATATACCAACTTCCATAGAATAGAAGGTAGTTCGGGAAAAGAGAGAGAGAGAGAGAGAAGGAAAAGAAAAACTACTAGTTTTGATCGATTTACCAAACGAAACAGAACATACAACCAGAGAGAAAAGTAATGCGTTACCTTTAGATTTCAGCGCAAAAAGAGCTCCGGCGTCGAGCTCTTTGGCAGCGGCGATTCCGTTTTCCCCATCTTTTGTCAGCACATCATCGGAGTTCGGTGCCTCAGTGCCCATCTCACTAGCTACGTCTCTTCTCTCGGGTTCTCTCGGAATTTTCTAAGATAGTGCAAAGGTATACAGCGAGAGATTCCAAGATAATCCATTTGGGACCTTAAAAAAACTCTAATAATAATAATAATAATAATAATAATAAATTTTAAGAAAATTTTAAATTTTTCCTAATTAAATTTTATCATATATTATTTTTTTCATCACTTTAATGCCAATTTTTATTTCAAAATTTTTCAAAACTCCGAGCCGCTAGAAGTAATACAGTCACGTAAGGACCAGAATGAGCTCAAAAGTCATGGTTAGGGGCATCCGTCAAAGTCAAGCTTGAGATTTTTAAAATTGATGATGCAATGATAACTACCGAAAAGTATATATATATATATGTAAGCTCAACCGGGTCAGCCCGTTGAAAGTGGGTGTACTCCTACGTTGTCAACGTGGTTTCGAATCCGGCGGCCCAACTGGGAGAGCGGTCAAGTGAGCTGGCCTTCTGTTTCTCGATTTACCAATTGGCACCTGCTCGGCAAGGTTTCGGGTTACTAAAATATATATATATATACATATACATGTAAACAATGAAAGGAAAATGATATTGAGAACTGGAATTTTTTTTATCAGAAATTAAATTAGACTAATGTGGTGATAATTATATTATAGTTAGAATATATTTTTATGATTTTATTATTTTAATTAATAATAAATTTATAAAAATTTTATATCATTTTAATTATGTATTTCCGATAACTTTTTCCCCTCTTTTTCTTAGTAGTGCAGCAAAACTCAAGATGAAAATTAGTAAGACGAAATCAAAGGCTAGTTGAAAACAGTTTTGGACTACTATCAAGAAAAGAGCATGATGACACCTTCAGGGGTAGCCAAGTTGGTTGGGTTGTTGGCGCGGTAATCGTAAGATCCTGCGTTTGAGTCTCTTCCCCGAGGTTTGTTTATTGGCCTTCTCGGTTGTGACAATCAGTCAGGACTTGCCTCAAAAGTCATGGTTAAGGGCATCCGTCAAAGTCAAGCTTGAGATTTTTGAAATTGATGATGCAGTGATAACTATCCAAAAGTGTATATATATATATATATATATATATGTAAGCTCAACTGGGTTAGCCCGTTGACAAGTGGGTGTACTCCTACGTTGTCAATGTGGTTTCGAATCCCACAGTCCAACTGGGAGAGCGGTCAAGTGGGCTGGCCTTCTGTTTCCCGATTTACCAATTGGCACTTGCTCGACGAGGTTTCGGGTTACTAAAAAATATATGTATACATATATATGTAAACAATGAAAGGAAAATGATATTGAGAACTGGAAATTTTTTTATCATAAATTAAATTAGACTAATGTGGTGATAATTATATTATAGCTAGAATATATTTTTATGATTTTATTATTTTTATTAATAATAAATTTACAAAAATTTTATATCATTTTAATTATGTATTTCCGATAACTTCCCCCCCTTTTTTTGGTAGTGCAGCAAAACTCAAGATGAAAACTAGTAAGACGAAATCAAAGGTTAGTTGAAAACTGTTTTGGACTTCTATCAAGAAAAGAGCATGATAGCACTTTCGGGGGTAGCCAAGTTGGTCGGGTTGTTGGCGTGGTGATCGTAAGGTCCCGAGTTCGAGTCTCTTTCCTAAAGTTTGTTTATTAGCCTTCTCGGTTGTGCCAATCAGTAAAGGCTTGCCTAGGCTGATTTTTACCTCCTCGTGGTTTTTGACCGATTAGGGACACGGGGCGAGTTTCACCCAATGCGCATCCATTGGTAGCGGCTACGGGTTTCTTCTCGATCCCAGAAGAAAAGAGCATGATGTAGCATGCCTAGATTAAATAATTGGATTGGACCTTTTCTAGGCTTACTATTTTCACTTGGATATGTCACCTATGCTTGGTTTGAATACAAAAATTTTTTATTTTTAATTTCTTTTTTTATATAAATTTTTTTATAACTTTTAACTTTTTTTGTTTTTGTTTTTTTTTTAAGTGTAACATCGTTCGATATAAGTTGAGTAAAGTTTATCTTCTACCATTTCAATAAGAAGAGGAGGCAGCAGTAGAGTAGGTGTAGTCATTGCAGCACTCCAAAAATGACACCATTTTGATTATTTTTCATTTAAAATGAGCCATTCTACTTAAGTTTTATATTCGAATACAACCACTACAGTACTTCCAAAACAATAACGTTTTGACTATTTTTTACTTAAAACGTCGCTGTTTCACTTAAGGTGGGGATACTGACACTTCTCCAAAAGCTTTCACCATTTCTTATTATTTTTTTGTGCTTACAAAATTGCAAAACTAGCCTTGTAGTAGAGGTCAATTAATACAAAACACATCAAATGCCATAATTATCCCCCATTTCTATTAATTATTATGAAATTAACATCTTACACTTTTCACTTTTTCTTTTATAACATTTTCCACTTTTTATTAATTTGCATGTTAAATTAAAAATTAGTTATCAATTATAATTTATTGAAGTTGTGTGAGAGAGATTTTTTAAATAGTTTTTTTTTTAAACTAGCTTTGTAAATATATCTTTTAAGTTTATTTTATCAAAAATTAAAGAATGACATAAAAAATTATTATTTTTTAATTGATACAAACTAAGAAATCATAATTGTTGATCAATTTATACATTAATAAAAATAACTAAAATAAAAGTAAATCAAATTGAAAAGTAAATCAAATTGAAATTTGAATCATAATATTCATCCTCAAAATCGGCCATCATTAAATAAAAAATAATATGGCATTGTTCAAAATAATTCAACATTTTTAACAAAAATCCTCTATAAATTACCAAGCAAAAAAAGAAAAAAAAAAGCTTAATAAGCAAATAGATCCTAATATTTCTATAGCATATATAGCAACAAAAATAAAAAATAAAAAATATTACATGCAATCTGTACTATATTATTCTACCAAAAAATAAATCACATGAAAGAGGGAAATTAGAAAAATTTAACAATTACTCTACTATTTAAGGGACTTGATAATTCTTAATAATATGAAATTTGTTCCATATTGCTTGTACAAATAATAATAATAACAATCATATTTGAAAGTTCTGCTTCAACAAAATTATCTTTCATGGTGTTTCATTTAAGGTTTGATCAATCAAAAAGAGAGAGAATATATATAGGCCAAAGTATACGTGAAAATATAAGAAATGTAGTTATAGAAGAGTGAAAGGTGGATTATGTCAAGTTTATAACAATAAATGGAAAATTAGAGCAATTATGGCATTTAAGGTGTTTTATATTAATTGTCATTCATTAATTATAAGACTAGTTTAGTAACTTTGTAGAGTAAAAAAAATTATAAAGAGTGGGGGAACTTTTGCAGGAGTGTTCCCATCATTCACTAGGTTTGATATTTGAATATATCAATTCATATTCGAAGATACATATTTGAATGTATCAAATTTATATTCGAATATAGAACGGAAACCTTATAGCACTTCTAAAGTAATCTTTATTAATTATAAAGCTAGTTAGTAACTTTGTAAAGTTAAAAAAATTACAAGGAGTATGACAAATTTTTGAAAAAGTACTAGTATTCTACTCTTTACTTAAGTTTTATATTTGAATATATCAATTTATATTTAAATATACAAATTTAAATATATTAAATTCATATTCGAATATAAAATAACCTTGCAGCACTTCTGAAGCTAATCTTCAAATTCATATTCAATTTCACTGTCCTTTTATGAAACTGTTTGTGTGCCAGCTCTAACTGCCGCATTGGCAATCATGTGAGTTGTGATTTCAAAGCTTGTTAGTGAAGTGGTTAGAATCCTAAAAGTCTTGTTATGATTACCCGTTCGTACTTTTACAATTTACATGAGCGTGAATGCCTCTTTCAAGGTTTTGTTTGGATTTAAAAAAAATCTGTTAATTTTTTTTTATAACTCTTTTTCCGTCTTATATAATTTTTTTTATTAAAATTTCATCTTTTAGTAATTGTAGATTTTAAACGTGTTAAATCACATTCGTGAAAAAAAAAAAGTTAAAAATTCACATTAATTTTAGTAAAAGTAAAAAAATTTAAAAAATCAAAATTTTTACTACTTTTTTAACCAAATGGATAGTTTTTATTTAAACAGAAAAATATTTTTTGATTTTTTTACAAATGCGATTAATATGCATAAAAGTTACAGTTTCTACCAAAAAAATTATATTTTGGTAAAAAAGTTATATAAGAAGAAAAAACTACGAAAAAATTTAAAAAAATTTTTTGAATCCAAACTAACCTTCAAATTAGCTTCCAGCTTTTTTGTAAGCTTTTTTTTTTTTGTTTTTCATCTTACATGATTTTTTTTTACTTAAATTTGATTTTCTTTTTAGGAGTTATATCTTTCCTTTTTAGGTTTATTAATCACATGTTAAAAAAAAATTGCAGCGTTTTGGATAAAAGTTAGAAAAAAGTTGACTTTTTGTTATTTTTTTAGCTAAACAGATACATTTTACTTAAACGGATGAAAAATTTTCAGTACATCTTTTAAAAAGAAAATTAAATTTTGATAAAAAAATCATATAAAGCCAAAAAAAAAAAAAGCCAAAAAGTTAGATAAGTATTTTGAATCCAAACGTACCCTGCGTTGTCCAAATTAATAAATATGTCTGATCAAGGCCCATAAGAAAAAATAAGATAAATTGAGATAAAATGTAGTTTGGGATTAATTTTGACGTCACTTTTTTTTAAAATTCACAAACCGTGGGAACGGTTTGCCAAATCCGTTCCCACGGATTCAAAAAAATTCACAAAAAATAACGATAATGGTACTCGTTTGAAAGCTCTCGACACGACAAATATGATTGTATAAAAAATTTATACATTCGGATAACCTACTTCTAAATTTTTTATTTTTTTAACGAAATATTTAAATTTTTTAAAATTAGTGATGACGAAAAAATTAAAGATAAAATAATTATTAAGAATTTATAGAGATTTTTAGTGTTTTTTTTATGCCAAACGCACCCCAAATATTTTGGAAGGCATGGTGGTGCCTTCATTTGCGCCAAACCGAGGCGAGGTTAGCTTCCGTGAGGTGAAGTTGTGATAAGCTGAGATATGTGCGTCGGTGAAGTTGTGATAAGCGGAGATTGGTGCGTCCACGTGGTAGTGTTATAAAATTTTCATAGAAGATTTTGCCTGAAATAAAATTTTTAATTTCTACCCTTAACATGCAAGAGTTAAGAAGGAAAAGAAATTTTTATAATTTTAAAAAATCACTTATGTAAAATTAATTAGAGAAAAATATTATTAATAATTTGTTTATAGATTAATTAATTAGGAAAAAATATTATGAGCCCTAACTTTTGATAAATCACTTGAATAGTTATATGTCAACTCATACTATTATCATACAAGATTTTAGAGAGGCAAGTATCTTGTCTAAAATAGGATTTTCAATTTCTACGTTTACCATATAAGAGGTTAGGGAGGAGAAATTTTTATAATTTGAGACAAATCACTTATGTAAAATTAATTAGAGAAAAACATTATTAATAATTTGTTTATAAATTAATTAACTTGGGAAAAGAAAAATATTATCATTCCTAACTTTCGATAGGCCACTTGAATAGTCATATATTAACCCGTATTATTATTGTACAAGATTTTAGAAGGCAAGTAGGTTGCCTGAAATAAAATTTTCAATTTTTACCCTTATCATATAAGAGGTTAAGTTCGGTTTAAGAGATCACTTATGTCAAATTAATTCGAGGAAAACATTATTAATAATTTGTTTATAAATTAATTAACTCGAAAAAGAAAAATATTACTAGCCCTAACTTTCGATAAGTCACTTAAATAGTCACATATCAACTTATCCTATTATCATACAAGATTTGAGAGAGATAACTATCTCGCCCGAAGTAAAATTTTTAATTTTCACCATTATCATTTAAAAGGTTAAGAAGGAGGAGAAATTTTTATAATTTTAGAAAAATCACTTATGCAAAATTAATTAAATTAAAATATTATTAATAATTTGTTTACTAATTAATTAACTAGGAGAAAGAAAAAGAAAAAAGTGCAAGGAAATCACTATTTTCCTTTGTTTGTTAAAAAAATAAAAAAATGCAATATCATGAAAGTGGCGAGAAAATTTTAGTTACCTTTAAAAAAAAAAAGAGAGAGAAAATTTTTTAGTTAAAATATATATATATTATTTTCTGTTGTTTTCACCGAACTTTTTATTGTAGAACTTATATTGGTTCTGTTTAGAACTTAAAAAAAAATAAAATCCTACAAATTTTTATAAATACAAATTATGAGACAGTAAAATTTAAATTTTTCACTTACTGCATAAATTACAAAATATTTACTTTTATAATTTTATACTATTTTATATAATTTTATATAACTCCAAACACACCGGCAAATGGCTTTCTTTCTATTCTTTCCCTATATGGCAATTTAATCAATGACCAAAACACCCACTTGCTCTCTCTTAAATATCTAACCTACACACGCACACAACTGCGAACTGCCACTGCCGCCGTAGAAGCTCATACAACTGAACGAATCGCCTCTATTTCTTCCCTCGAAGGTGGAAGCTCTATTCACAAGCAATGGTTAAAGGCGAAGACGCAGTGATGAGGAAGAGGAACAAAGCAAACCGAAAGAAGAATAGGCCGAAGGAGTCTTCCTCAGTGTCTAATCGCGTCGCCGCCATAATCGCTGCCAAGAAGCGTCGAAAGTCCGGTAAACGTCGCATCTGTCAGGTACTGCCCATGTTAGATTAATTATTTCTTCAGCTTTTTGCGCAAGTTCAAGTCCCGCCTCTTTAAGAAAGCAAGATAGAATTACGTCATTTATGTGGTTATTGGTGAATGCTGTTGTTTAGGATTAAAATCAATTGAACCTGCAACCTTCTATTAATGCAATATAAACCTTCAGTTTTTGGTTTTTCTTTGTGCTTGTTTTGGATTGACATTTATTAGATTTATTATCAAATGTTTGAATTGAATTAAACTTTAAGCTGCTTGAGGTTATGATTGATTGTGATTTGATGTGACTGTTCATTGAGTGTCAAGAATTATTGTAACCAGAGATCATAGTGTTGCACTAGAGCTGTTGTTTGGATTAGCCAAGTTGTTGGTTTTGAATTTGACTTGGAGTTTTGAGTTGTCGTTACAAGAAGGAAATTAAGCCTATAAATCTTTTTAGCTTGATGGCTGTTACACCCACCATTAAGTTTCAATGTCTATTCTTTTAATAATTTAATTAACGTTTTTAAATTGACATAAGCTTTTTTGGGAAATATTGATGTTCATATTTAAATCGCTTACATGTAGCCATAAAGAATCAACTGATATCAGCCTTTTGTTCTTTTTATGTGTGTTACTGTTGGATTGACATTTTGATCATTAGAATTTTGAACCAAGTCTTTTTATTTTGATTTTTTTATTTTTAAAGATTGCCCTCACTTAAAAACTGGTGTAAGACGACTGCGACTGTGTTGATCAAGCAGCAATTGGTGTCCCATTGGTGGCAATGTTTTTCATAAATGTTGCTTGGCTAGATGTGTTTGTTAGCATCATCTGTGTCTTATTTACTATGATAAATAGGTTAAAAAAAAAAAAAAAAGCTTTGGTGCTTTTGATCATTTGTGCTTTGGCTTGATATTTGCTAGTTCTTTGTATTATATTGGTAATTTGCTATAATCTAGCTAGGAGACACTGAAAGTTTGGTAAACTTTCTTGTGTGGAATGTGCTTTGCCAAAAAAATAGTAGAATGTTGTACTTTTTGTTGATCTTCTTTTGGTACAATAAAGATTACTTATTGGATGCGGGGAAATTTGTTTTTGTCGGAGTTAGAACCCATGCCATGATTTTGGGGCATTAAGGTCTTACCACTATGCTTGTAGATTGGGTTGATGGCATTGAGTTTTGATGTTTATTAACTTTTGGATATACTACACTTAGAACCATTGTACTTTACACAAAATCTCATTTCAGGAGTGGGGACCTCAACTTCTAAATTATAGCACCTAAGCTTGTAATTTTTTTATTGAAATTCCAACCTTATGTTAGCATATAAGTAACAAAACAAATGGAAATTCGTCATGTGAAGTCCTAATCCCACCCACCCAAATCCATATTCTCTTTTTCCTCTTTATTTTTCATCTCTCCTCCCCTCTCCTCTACCCCTCTTTCTCATTTTCATCTTTATCTTCATCATCTTCGCATATTGCCCCCCAAATACACATCCTAGCTCCTACCCCCATCACTCCTCCCTACCTTGCTAAGGTGCTTCCTTGATGTAGAATGTGCGACAGAGGCATTTTTGGAGTATTGAGAACATCATCATGCCAAGCAAGACTGAAAATAAGCCTAGGAGTAAAATTGTCAATTTTGTTAGCTGGCACAAAATGCCTGGAAACGTTGGTGGGTTGATTGGAAACAACCTTGGGAGCAATACTCATGCTTTTTCCACTATGACTTAAGGCACTTTTCAGCCAAATTGTACTGTTTAAGCTTTCAAATTATTTTTTTTTGTTTTCTTGAATATTGTGTATTTCCTAATCAAATTAGTGGATTTTGTACTTGTTACGAGTCTTAATGTAGTTAGTGATTTCTTTTAGCTTTATAAATATCCGTGCAACCTACAAAGCCCCTTCATTTGATTATTAATAATATTTTCAAAATTGGTTCAATTGTTTTGTTAATTCAGGAGCTCTTTCATCTATTAGAACAATATCTAGTCCCTGTCATCTTGTGGCTCGCCAACATCTATCACAGTGGCACGCCTCTGCCCTCACTATCCCAAAGTTCTAGCCCTACCCCATTTGTCACTCCTCTACCCTCTTTTCCCCACCATGTCCTTATCACTACCATAACCTCTTACTCACCCTACCTTGCCGCCCCATAGCCCCTCTTTCACTCAATTTGCCACTAGGGGTGGATTTTTGTTGGGCCTTCCATCGTCTTTTGGGGGGGGGGGGGAAGGGGAGGCAATCATCTTCACTTGACAATTGCACTTAGACTGCTTCTTGTTTTTCAGCTGAACAAAAAAATTCCACTATTTCAGCAACACTCACCCCACCAACACAACACAAATGTATCGAGACAGTTCGCACTACAACATTCTATACTACGACATCTCCTACAAGATGGATTGAGGATTGATGGAGAGACCAAGTCAATCAGTATAAGAATTAGCACAAGAATTAGTGTTGGAAAGGTTGATATGATTGATTTGCTTGCCTCGAAGATTGGCATTAGGCCTTTTGATCATGATGCACCATGAACATGCCGACATGTGATCGGGACGAGCAATGGTTAGATATAGGGGTAGCTTCGCTAGCTTGGATTGGAAGGAAGGGCTTTGCTTTTCGATCACTTTTTGAGGCCGGTTTGGATGAGCATGGGAAAGTTCGGGATTTGCTATCACTCTCGGTAAAGTTGGAAGAAAGAGGAACTCAAACAAGTAATAGAAGAGACATTTAGCCCCTTTTAATCTGCCTCCACAAGCTGCGGACTCTTCGTCTAACTACGTGGTAGTGGTCTAGGGAGCGCAATTGCTACAGCATGGGAGAATGAAGAGTAATGAATTCAGCATGCATGGGGGTGCACTTATCACCACTCATCTGAAAATTGTACTCAAACCTCTCTTGTTTTCTTGCTAAACCAAAAAAAAAAAAAAAAAAATTCCACCATTTTGCCCAACCCTCAGCATGATTTAAATGTATAGAGACAATCTGCTGTTGGTTGAAATAATTTTGGGTTTTCTTTCCCATACTTATCCCCCCATATTTTATTACATTATTATGATTACCCTTAACAAACTAATTTACTATTAACAAATATCATTTTTTCTCCTAATCAATCAATTGCTTTTGCCCCCAATTTATTAGAAATATTGGGTTTGCTCCTGCATGCAATTACTGGCTTAGTTGAATCCATACCCCACCATGTACGTGTACAAGTACTCCCACCCCGTGAGGATTCTATATGCACATATTTATGTATGCTTATCTGTTTATATAATACACATATATTTTTAGACCCGTATTTCCCACTCTAACTGACCATCCCTCTCGCTATATAAAACTCTTTTCTTTCTCCCATTGCCCTTTGCAACTCATCCCGTTAAATACGCTCTGCATTTTCAATCTTTTTATTTTGAATCAGATAATTTTTAATTTGGTCATTTTAAAGTTTTTTAAGTGCGATTATTTCAAGGGCGAGAAACTAGATGCTTTTGCAAGGCAGGTCATGTGAGTGTCACATGGGCATTTGCCATGAACTGAATCATCAGCAATTCACAAAATGTATCAAAGTGGTTGCTCTAAGTCAGAAGTTTGATTACTGCAATTGAAAAATGAGTTCCTAAATTAGGATTCTAAGCAAGGTGAAAAGCATAGTTTACCCTTATATCAAAAATAGGAATTATTTTTCAAGATTTTAGTGTCAGAAATTGATTTTTATAAAACAATATTTTAGGTTGTAAAATTGATTTTGAGCCCTTACATTGACAAAATTAGAAAAATTATGCTCTTGTATTTTTGTTTTGGTGTTTGACAGTTTTGTTATGTTTATTACAGTTTACTATCAAGATTAGTTTTTGACTGAATTTTCAATTTAAGCACTGTTCTCTCTCTGTTTTTATCATTACCATCGAAAAAATTTAGAGTTCCAATTCCTTGAATTTCCTGAAAAGTTAATTGAAACTCAGGTTACTCTCTTTTCCCAAGTCAGACTGAATTTTATTTTGGTGTGCATGCCAATTGTATCACAATTTAAATTTCTTCTTAGAGATGCTGGCAATTTTGCTTATCAATTGATGCTCATAAAAGCTTATTGGTTACACAATTTTTTTTTTTTTTTTGTTTTTTGAGTTGTCAGCATAAAAAACTTGGGAAAGAAAATTTTAGTTGCATTTTCGTGTTATTAATCATAAATTGTTTAAGCTATGCCGAATCAGTGTTTATCTTAGAGCTTATATTCTTTTATTGCCACTTAAATTGGCACCAATTCTGAAGAAAAATTTGAAACTTTATTCATTTAATTTTTAGTATTTCAGTCGTTAAGACCCAAGAGAAGTTAGAAAGAAACTATTAAACATGACCTTGCCTGCCTGGATTTAACGGAGGACGTGACTCTAAACAGATTTGATTGGCGTCGTCAAATTCATATAGCCGACCCCACCTGGTGGGAAAAGGCTTGGTTTGGTTTAGTATTTCAGTCGTTACATTTCAGTCAATTGAATTTGATACTGATAAACTTGCTAGTCAGACAAATACAATGCTGTTCATCAATTTAGTATGTCATAGCATGTTTTAATATATTATGATTCTACAGGGAATGTGTTTTAGCCTTCCTACTCCTGAGGACCCTTTCAATGAAGGACATGGGAAAAAGGATTTCAAAAGTAAGGAAACCAAGAAACCTCTGTCTTCCAAAGTGGATCATAGGCGGGCTAAGGACAGTGTGACATCAAGGAAAGGAATTCCTGGGAGGAATAATGCAAATGCAGATTGCCAAGAAAAGGAAATGCCAACGTTGAATAATTTGAGGAATGAGCAGACAATATCACTTACATCCATCGATAACATTGAGCAGAAAAATGTTAAGGCAGGACAAGCAGAGGTTCAGCTGAGTGGAAAGACTATTGATTCCTGTGCTCTGCATGGGCAGGCCTTTGAACCCTCCGCTTGTTCATCGAAGTTTCTAATTTTGTGCTTGAATGCAATTGAAAATGCATTGTTGTGTGGTGAATTCTACAGTACTGAATGTGACACTTATAAGCCTATGTTGACAAACAAATGGGGACTTAAGTTTTGGAAATGCTATTCATCTGGAAAAGACATATTGGATGCAAGTGTTGCTTGTTCTACTGTAGAGCAAATTGCCTGGATGACTTCAGCCGCTGCCGATACCCTTGCAAGAAAGGAGAAAGAGGGTCTATCTTTGACAAATCCCTTTCTTTTATTTCTCGTACCATTCCAAGAGAAAGCTGCTGAGGTTTGTTCAAATTTCTGGATTTCTGAATTCTTTCTTGTTAGTTATTCTCATTGTTAACTGCAATTTTTTATGTTTTGATCAATGTACACCATTCTCTGTTGTGCTTCAAAGGAAGGAGGAGATTTCTAGCCAACTCACTTTTTGGCTGATGGATGCTTTTTATTTCTGCTTAGGTACGTGCAGTTTGCAAACCATTGAAGACTCTTGGAATACATACCGTGAGTCTGCATCCTGGTGCCCCCATAGATCACCAAATTTATGGGTAAGATTTTTTTTTTTTGTTTTATTTTTCTTTTTCCATCAATGTTTCTTTTTTAGCTGGTTATGGACCATTGAAAATATCCTAGAATCAGGCAGTTCGTTATAAGTTTAACCTCAAATTTGTAGTTATAGAAAAGGCCATAGTAGAGGACTGAGTCTTGATTGAGTTTTTAATGCATATGCGTGTGGGAACAGATGGCGAATTTTTTTTTTGGAAAAGAGGTGCTTAATATGGATAGATAAGCAAGCTTTCCTGTGCATTTCATCACTTGGTGGTTTGTAATCTTGTTTTGCTGCATCTTCGCTCCTGCTTAGTGCTTGTAATCTATGGAAAATATGGTCCCCCTTGAAGAACTGCATTCTAGGTGTACTTGTGTGGTTGTACCGCTAGAACTGTTTACTGAATTGAAGTTCATTTTGGCTATTTTCATAACATTACTAAGCCCTTGTTTGGTAACGTTTTTATTTTCTATTTTTCTATTTATGTTTTCAAAATTTTGTAAAGTGGCAACAGAAACATGTTTTTTAAATCAGTTTATATTTTTTTCTCCAAACAAATGAAAACTTAAACAGAAAAACGTAAACAAAAAAAAAAAATGTTTTCATTCTATTTTTTTTCCTATTACAAACATTTTGTCAATTTAATACTTTGTCCATTTTTGTTGCATTATATTAAAATGAATTATTTTATTATTCAAATATTTTATTAAACTAAAATTATTTTAATAAATAATATAATTAAATTAAATTAATTTAATTCTCTAAATTAATGTGCAATATATTTATTAATATATTTTTAATAAATAATTAAGTTAATTTAATTAAGATGAGATATATCTTGTGAAATTATTTTTAATAAATATCTATTATTTATTAAAAATATCTATTAAAAATAATTTCATAAAATTTATTTGATATTAATTAAAAAAATATATTTTATGTTAATTAAATTAAATTAAATTATTATGAAATTATTTTTAATAAATAATATAATTAAATTGTAATTAATATATTTTATGTTTACTGAATTAAATGATATAATAATTATATTTTATTCAATTATTTTTATTAAAGAGTATGATTAAATTATAATTTAATATATTTTATATTTATCGAATTAAATGATTATAATTTAATATATTTTGTATTTATTGAATTAAATGATTTTTTATTTATTAAATAATTTTATTAAATTAAATTAATTTTATTAGTTAATTTAATTAATTAATTTGATTTAATTAACCTCATTAACTAAATTAAATTAAATTAATATGAAATATATTTTATTGTATTCAATTAATTTTTTATTTTATTAAAATAAATAATTAATAATTGTAAACAAAATTACATTTCCAAAATGTAGTTTCATTTTTCATTTCAGAAAAAAATGATAATAAAAAGTAAAAAAAACAAAAAATATAAATAGATAAACATAAGCAGAAAAACGCCCTTTCAAAAAATAAATAGAAAAAACGATAATATTACCAAATGACTGCTAAAAGAGTGATCTTGGCAATAAATGTCTTACCAGCCTAAATGATGCATCGATAAGGTGTGGTGGTGGGGTGTAGCATGCCGTTTGACAATCAAACAAAGGGATATCTTGCCTCAAAGAGTAGGACCCAATCAATGTTTTGTGACTTAAAACTATAACTCATGCTTATCAATTTGTGCATTTGTGTGTTCACATGCCTACTTTTTGATGTGGGATAATAAATTAAAAGCAAAGAAAGAGAAGAATTAAGCAGAGAGAAGAAGTAAGCAAGGAAGAAGAAGCAAGAGAAGAGAACTCAGGCAAATCCAGCCAATCAATTCAATAATATTCAATTCAAGTCTATCAAACTCTAATAATCTCAAGCCTTTAAATGGGCTAATAATTTCTTAAAATAACTAAAAAATAAAATCAAATCAAAGATTACAATATTTTAGCAATCCTACTCACAATAAGCTACGTAAAATAATAGAATAAAAATAAAATAAAATAAATACCTAATCAAATCCTATTTAAATTAATTCCTAAAGTAAAATCTTCCTTAAAATAAAATCTTAATAAAAATAAAATAATTTTTGGATTTGCATCATTTTCCACTGCTTAGAAAAACTTGATTCCATTGAGTTGAAAATTTGCTCGCTCCTTTAATCGCCAGGCCACAAACATGATGGATGTGCAAGCTTCTCCCAAAGCTCATCTATGTGTGTAATGGGTGTAGAAACTTGGTGACCCCACTAATTTTCTTAGGGTAGAAGGAAGTTGATGCTATAAAGATATCTTATGGACCTTGAATGAATTCCACTAGATCTCATTGCAGAAGGAGCTTGACTACAGGGAAGACAAAGTGCACAGTAGTACCGTGGGTTTTAGGCATACTCTTCAACTTAGGGTATGGGACAGTATAAGCCGGGACTTAAGTGATGCAATTGGAAATATTTGTGTTGATAGGACAAATGGCCTCAATAGTTGCAACAACTTCGTCAAGTGGTGTAATATGGCATGGCGTCACATCAACCAATTTGCTCTTGATTTGGTCATTAATCTCTTCATCTGAAAAATACAAGTCGTCAAGGTTAAGTTCATAAACCATAACTTCTAGGCCATCCTCATCAATCTCTGTTGCTTGGTCCTCAGTAACGGAAGCTTTGTTTGAATAATTGGTTGAAACATGATCAAATCTTTTTGCCTTGAAACATTGCACTATTTCCATATGGGTCTCCTTAATTTTATTATTTACTCGTGGAGCACTATAAATTGAGGGTCTAACAAACAGTTAGGCTTGAAGGAGGGAGTGTGGGTTGCAGAATGGTGGTTATCTCGGTTATCATTCGTCCAATTATGGCAGTTCTAAGTGTGGGACTTATCCAATGAACGACGAGATTTTTCAATTTTATCCAACATAATAGTTATGCTTTGTTGTTTCTTTCATGTAAAATTCATTTCAGTTTGAATGGCCCTCAGTTGATTTTCTACCTCTAGTAGTGACGAAATAAGTTGATTCATTTTCATATTTGAAAGTGTCCTAGACTTGTTAAGACAATATTGGAGTGTCATGTTGTGTTTATTAAACTAACTGGAGTGTCGCCGGAGTTTTGCCAGCCAGTTGCCGGAGCTTAGTTGGAGGTTGCTAGAAAAGTACATAATAGCTCGCCAGAGGGAAGCGAGGATGATGGTGGTCACTGGGGAATAAGATAGTAAACCACGCGTTGACATGCGTGGAGGAAGCTCCCTGCAAACTAGATCTGACATGCCGGCGGTCTGGTGGCGTGTGACGTAGCATATCGTAGGGTGTCGCTAGGCTTCTCAGTTGGGTCTGGGGGGGCTTGCTAGAGTTAGGCGCGACATGTGGTGGGTGTGGATTGCTTCTTCAACTGCTATAGTAACTCGTTGAAGCTATGAGGTCGCAATGAACAACGGTCGATGTTGTTGATTTTGGCCCTTGGATGCTGGGTTAGCAACAAAAATGGTGGGTTGTTGATCCTTGGATTTCATCAAACTGAAGTGGTCGAGAAGCGGGGAGTGGTTGTTTGACAGTGATAAGGTTCAGTAGTTATGTCAATCAGCAAATAAAGAGGATTTTATTTTATTTTATGTTATGACAATGTCGTTGCGGATGAGGCTGATGGTTTAGGCAAACAGTAATTAGGGTTTAAAACTGAATTGGGATTGATTCGGCTCTGATACCAAATTTAATGCGGGACAATAAATTGAAAGTAAAGAAAGAGAAGAATTAAGTAGAGAGAGAAGAAGTAAGCAAAGAAGAGGAAGAACTAAGAGAAGAGACTTAGGCAAACCCAGCCAATAAATTCAATAGTATTCAATTCAAGTTTGTCAAACCTAATAATCTCAAGCCTTTAAATAGGCTAATAATTTCTCAAAATAACTGAAAGATAAAAGCAAATCAAATATTACAATCTTACAACAATCCTACTCAAATAAGCTACCCAAAGTAATAGAATAAAAATAAAATAAAAGAAAATAAATCTCTAATAAAATCCTACTCAAAATAAATCCTAAAATAAAATCTTAATAAAATAAAATAATCTTTGGATTTGCATCATTTTATAACCTAACTATGACGACTTCTATTTTTCAGATGATGAGATTGATGACCAAATCGTGAGTGAATTGGTTGATGTGACGCTTTGTCATATTCCACCACTTGATGAAGTTGTTGCGACTATTGAAGCTATTTGTCCTGTCTACATAAATATTTCCAGTTACATCACTGAGTTCCCTACTTGTACTCTCCTATGCCTTGGGTTGAAGAGTATGTCTATAACTTACGGTTGACTTTGTTCTCCTTGTATTCAAGCTTCTTTCGCAGTTAGGTTAAGTGAAATTCTTTCGAGGTCCACAAGATATCTTTACGGCATCGACTTCTTTCTATCTTGAGAAAATTGGTGGGGACACCAAGTTTCACCACCCCTTACACATATACATGAGCTTCAGGAGAAGTTTGCACATCTACTGGGTTCGTGGCTCGGCGAGGCTCGGCGATTGAAGGAATGAACAAGTTTTCAATTTGACGGAGTGAAATTTTTGTAAGCGGTGGAGAATGATGCGAATTTAAAGATTATTTTATTTTTATTAAGATTTTATTTTAGGGAAGATTTATTTTTAGAATTTATTGTAACTAGGATTTTATTAAAGATCAATTTTTTTATTTTATTTTTATTCTACTATTTTGGGTACTTATTTTGAGTAGGATTGCTGAAATATTGTAATCTTTGATTTGATTTTACTTTTTAGTTATCTTGAGAAATTATTAACCTATTTAAAGGCTTGAGATTATTAGGGTTTGACAGACTTGAATTGAATATCATTGAATTGATTGGCTAGGTTTGTCTGAATTCTATTTTCGTACTTCTTCTTCTTCTTTGCTTACTTCTTCTCTCTCTACTTAATTCCTCTCTTTTTTTTACTTTCAATTTGTTGTCCTGCATCACTTTTTCTTCCTTCAATGTGTTTGTTTGCCTTATGTTTTGTCTGTGCCTTTGTGAAAGTAGGGCCCAAGTCAATGTTTTCCCACTTAAAACTGCAAGTCATGATTATCAATTTGTGCATTCATGCGTTTACATGTCTACATGCTATGCACCGTCGAACTAAGGTATTGGAGTCGGTATTCTCTGTGTCTTTCTCTTCTCTCATAAAAACTACTTTCTCTTCCAGTCTAAAGAGATGTGAGCCCGAATTCCTTGTGTCTACACCTGAGAGACTTATGGAGCTGGTTTCCTTGAAGGCCATTGATATATCTGGGGTTTCCTTGCTGGTAAGGTCTTTACACTGCCTCCTCTTTAGCTTACATATAATTTTGAAGCGTATTTGTTTTTCTATTGATAACAAAATGAATTGAAAGGCAAAGAAAGTTGTTGAAACTTTTTTTTTTTTTAATTTTTTATCATCTAATGTATTTACTTGACACTGTTTTTCAATATAATTCCTTTTTCTCGAAGTAAGGGATTCTTTATTTGGTAGAAGCACTTCCATCTCTCTTCTTGGTTTGTGCATTTCTTAATTTAATTTAAAATTTTAATACAACTATGCTTTATGTGGTGTGAAAAAGGCTGAAAGCCTTTTGTTTATGATTTGCAAATGGTAGTAGCTGGTGGGGTGTAGGGTAACTTGCCCTTCTTATTTTTTTTTCCTTTCCTTTTTCCCTTGAAATATTACTTGTGGTTATCTAGAAAGAATAGGCCAATTTCATTATGGAAATGTTACTAATGGTTATCTAGGAGCAGACCTATTGCTCGCATACTGGGTCTCTCTTTGAGTCATATGGTTCATGTGTTTTTGAAGAATCATACAATATTTCCGTTTCTTATTAAAACTACAGCTGTAATGCACCTCCTATGTGTGTGCTCACTAAAATAGGTTATTATGAAAACATGGGACTCTATCGAGAGGGTGTTGGAAGAGCATGGTGCTTTGAACAAAGAGGCGGTTTCAAAACCTAAAAGTTATATAAAAATATCTAGTCCCATTGAAAAATAGGACATAACTTCATATATAGGTTTCACCGAGCTTCACCAGCCCCTCTTTATTTCCTTGTTATAAGGGTTGTGTTTGGTTGGAAGATGGCATAGGCGTGATACAAAAAATTGATTTTTCACGTATGTTTGCAATGGGATAAGACTACATCATATTTTCTTAATATTAAATGAATATATTAGTTAATTCGAAATTTATATAAATGTTTAAAAGATATTTAAATTTTATTTAGTTAATTAAATTTCATATAATTGCCTGGTAAATAGTTTATTAATTTATTAGTTTAAATTATGTAAATATTTGCCTAAAATGAATTAACTAAACTAATTTTTTTAATATAGCTTAAAAATAAAAATTGCTTGCATGAATTTAATTATTTTATTCTAAATTTATCAATTCAAAATTTATTAGTTTGTAATTATTTAAATCCTTAGGTTAGTTCAACTGGTCAAGCTTTAGGTTTGATCCTTAATGTTCATTAGTTCGCGTTTTATCAAGGCTACTAAAATTGAAGGCTTAAGTGATCATTAACTTTAGGATCCAGAGTTTAGCCGAGGTTCATGCAAGTTAGCCCGGATATCCCGAGTTATGAAAAAAAGGTTTGTAATTAATTAATTCAAAATTTATAAAGGCACCTAATAAATAATTTATTAGCTTTTTTATTTAATTTAAATAAATAATTATTTAAAAATAATTTATAAAACTATATTTGTATGTAACTTGCAAATGAATCTACTTGCATTATTAAGTTATTAAACTAAATTTTATTTTAGTTTTAAATTAATTCGACTAAAATATTATTTTATTTTAAATGAATTGATTCAAATTTTATTAATTTGTAATTAGATAATTCAATTTTATTGTGAAAGTTAAATTATTTTATATTTACACATAAATTAAATTATTTTATATTATATTATATTAATTAATTCAAATTTCTTGATTTTTTGATTAAATAATATAAATTGTAATTAATCAATAGTTTTCTTGATTAAGATTGCTTAGAGGGCATATTAGGTTTTTTGATATGCTTGTATCCTGTTTAAGCATCTCAAGAAATTTAGTTTCCCACCTAGGGGTGGAGCCAAGTTGAGCCAAGTTTTTGAGCTTTTGAGCCGAGCACTTCTAGAGTCCAGCTCAATTCTAAAAACAAACCACAAATTGAGCTTTAGTTGCTTGAAAACAACTTGGCTCTGACTAGCCTTAATTTCCATCTCCCCTTAGGATAAACAATCCAATGTACATGGGATTTGATGTTTGATATCACATACTTATTTAACTTACCAAACCCATGCAATAAATGATAGGATATAATTTCTTGTCCCATAAGCATATCTTACAAAACAAATGTACCTAATAGTATATATATAGGTAAGCGCAATGTTGTTAAAATTCCGATTTAAATCTTAAAATCTTACGATTTTACGACGTTTGAGTGAAAAAACTTGTTCGATTTTATGTAAAATCTTAATGGGGGCAAAATAGGTAAAATCTCGATTTTAGGACGTAAAATCAGTAAAATCCCGATTTTATAGGCGATTTTACCGATTTTACAAATTAAGCGATTTTTGTTTAATTTTGTCAAATAAAATAGACTTTTATGATTTTTTTCAAGTAATTTGCCACAACTATTTCACTTGTTTTTTTTTTTTTTTAGATTTTTTTATTCTATAACACTATTATTTATTATACTACAGTAGTTGAGGACCACGAGCGTTATTGCACCAAAGTGATTACCATAAATTAAATGTAGTAGTTAAGATAGAAACTAAGAAACCTTTGATAAAATATTACAAATACATCAACAAAACTAGGATAAAATGAAGTCGATATTTTAATATCAACTATATAGATCACACAAATCATGTTAACGGTCTCAATTGTGTAGTTGGGTAAAAGGAGTACAGAACCAGATAAAATCTTTTGCAAACTTTATTGAGGATTCATTTTGTTAATATGAGTAAATTTTTGTGTATAGCATTTTTCTTGGTACATGTCTTTTCTCCCTTCTCTTATTAATAAAATATTAACTTATCAAGAAAAATGGAAGTTCTAAATGAAAAATTGTAGCATAATAGACTATATTTTCATTTTTTAGGAATTTGGTAAAATCTTATGATTTTACAATTCGATTTTACGATACAATTTTTGGACCCTCTATCGATTTTAAGTAAAATCCCGATTTTAAGTAAAATCCCGATTTTAACAAGCTTGGGTAAGCGGGTTGTGAATCAAACTTTCAAAGAAAAAAGGGGAAAAAAAATTAGAATCCTTTAATAAACAAAACTATAACTTGACTTGAACTGTAAGATTACGAAGGGTTTTTTCTTTTTTCGTCCCTGGGGCGCATGTACCCCCAAAATTTCAAAATTTGCTTTGATATCATTGAAATTTGACTGTAATTTGTATTATTATGAGTAATGCCCCCAACCCCTCCCCCAGCCCCCCCAAAAAAAAGAAAAGAAAAAGAAAAAAAAGAAAAATGTTTTTATCAAGATCCCTAAATAAATACCATTTTTTCCTTGCAAAAAATGATTTCTGTGCTTGTCACTGGCTATAAAATAAACGCCACCTCTCTTTCTTCCCCACAAAATTATACAAATGTGGGACTTGAATTCATTCATCGTTTAGATTTTTTGTTGCATATATTGGAATATATATATATATATATAGATAAATAGTTGAGTTTTACCCATTTGTTGAGTGTTTTGTTAATGGTATAAGATGTTATTTTTGTAGTTAGTTGGACTTTGAAGAGAAATTAATTGAATGTTTTTTTTTAATAAATTATATTTGACCAAATTATTTTTTTGTTATAAATGCATAATGCTTACCATGCAATTGCTTTTAAACAAAAAAATAATATAAAAATTTGGCTAATTTTAATATTTTTATGTTAATTTTAATAAAAAAGGTTGATTAACAATTAGTTTTTTTTACTCATTGGTGCTCTCTCCCACCCCCCCTCAAAAAAAAAGCTAAAAATAAAATAAAATTAAAATCCTGCCTCCGCAATTGGTGGCTATTTGATGTTTGGTCAGTTATTTTCTTTTTCTATTTATGTCATTTGCTTGCCGGGATCTTGATTTTCTTTGAAACTCGTTCTGTTTGGTTTGATCGTATTCCACCATGAAGCACATATGCTTCTAAACAGGTGCCGTATCTGTATCCAACACGTATTGGGTACATATACTCTTCAAACACTACAAAATATATGTCATATACACCACATGACATATTACCATTGTTAATTGAAATATATGAGTAAGGTAGACCTAAATTTGAGTAGTCGAAACCCTTAAATCCTATATCTTATGTTTTGTTATATTTTGTACATTGAATATGTATTAAATTAGTCTTCTTGTGGATGTTATATTCATATACATAACTAATAAAAACATGCAAGATTTATATTTTTTGGCTATATTCCTGTCGTATCCATATTCTATTTTTTTTTTAAATTGTCAAATCTGTGTCTATACCCATATTGTATCCTTGTCCATATTTCTTAGGCTTTCCTCTTGTTTTCTATTTTCCTTTTCTAAGAAAATGAAAACATTTGACAAACATGTTTGATTTAGTGAGTGTTTTCTGAAAAATGTCCTTGCATTTGTTTTAGAAAACGGAAAACAACACAGAAAATATTTTCCTAACCAAACAACACAAGTTTTTCACTGTTTTAATGTTTGAAAATGGATATATTTCTGGTGATAAATTAATTATTATGTGGCCACAATCACGAAAATGTGGCAAGGGATAGTGTTAGTTGAGTTGCTTTTGCAAGAAATTCTGTGGGTTGCAGTTGGATTCATCTCTTTCTGATATTTTTTGTATATAGCTTTTATGCTGCTAGATTTTATAGGTTTGCTTAAAACTGGATGCATTTGCTACAATGCATCTGTTAGTTATGAACCAAATGAAGGTCTTTTGGTTGGCAATATTTGTTTCATCAATCAAGAGTTTAGAATGCATTTTCATGGACTAGTAGAGTTACCATGTGAGTTTTTATCACTCTCTTCCTGATCTATTTGTTTTGGCACTTGGCACTTTCACAGGTTGTTGATGGACTGGAAATGCATATAAAAGGTGGATATGTTGACGCTATTAAATCGATCAGGCAATCTATCTCTGTGAATCCACACACTGTGGTTATCAGTGATAGCTTAAGCGGCGATGCATCCCTCCTTGTGCAAAGCCTTCTTGGGAAATCAATTTGCCGACTACCACTTAATGATTCTGTTACCAGTCAGAGTGCAGGCATCATCCAATCTGTACATGTCTGTGCCTCAGAAGAAGAAAAATTATCGAAGGTATTTCGATAGGAAAACCAATGCATGATGTTAGGTTAAATGCCAACTTATTTATCTCCAACCCCCCCCCCCCCCGCCCCCCGGGGGGGGGGGGCGAAAAAAAAAAAAGAAAACTATGCTCTGTTTTTCTGAACACTCGATGATTTTTGCAGGGCATTCAAATTTTGGATGAAGCCTGTGGTGATCAACTTGGCCTGCAGTTTTCTAAGGTGCTATATATAGTTGGGAAGGATTGTAATTTCCAGAAGGTAGCTGCTGCCATCAAGTCGAAGGGTTACTTTGACACTGTAAACTCAGACTTGAGTAAAGTTGAGAACAGGTAATTCCACCTTCTTTGATTCACATAACTATTTTAGAATTTTGTATGGAAGTCCATTCTGTAGCTTAGACATGTCGTGAGTTTCAGTTCATGGTGATTTTTATTTACTCTAGGCATTTGGCATTTTAGATATTCAACGAACTCTGCTTCTAGTCTTCTACATGAACCCAAGCATGATCTGTTTCTACTTCCCACCCATCACGATCTAACCATCTGCATGTCTCCACCAGTCATGCTTCTACGCACTTGTAATATCATTTGCGGTTCTTTTTATATAAAAAGTACTGCAAATGATAGGGTAAATTTCACTAACCTCCCCTGAGGTTTCTGAATGTGTAATTTTTTTATACAATCATATTCTTTGTATCGAAAGTTTTCAAACGAGTATCATTGCCGCTATTTTTTGTGAATTTTTTTGAATCCATGGGAACTGATTTGAAAAACTGTTCTCACAGTTTGCTACTTTTCAGAAAAAAAGATGCCAAAATCAATCACAAACTACATTTTATCTCAATTTATCCCATAGTTTGCTACTTTTCAGAAAAAAAAGGACCCCAAAATCAACCCTAAACTACATTTTATCTCAATTTGTCTTATTTTTTTTTACTCCAAACGGGACCTTTACGGGAAAAAATAGATCAGGGGAGGTTAGTGAAATTTACCTAATAAAGGAAGGGAGGGCAGTGTTATTTCAGAAAACTCAGGAGAGGTTTCTGTTGGTGTCAGAAACCTCAGGGAAGGGTAGTGAAATTTACCCTATCATTTGCGGTACTTTTTATATGCTGCAAATGTTTAGTTGTTCGTTTTTTTTTTTTGGGGGGGGGGGGGGACACACACATGCACATCCTTTTCCTTTTTAACTCATTAAAAAAAGAGAGAGGAAATGCTGTATTTCTTCTGAATCATTTGTGTGATCCAATCTTTTGGCAGAAAAAGCAGACCTGCAGTTTTTATAGTCGACGCGGAACACGTTGATACAAACGATTTAGGAGAATTTGAGGTCGTAATTATTTCTGATTTTGTTCAGTCAATTGACGACTATGTCCAGATCCTAACGAGAATGGGTCGTTTCACGGTGAAAGGTGTGTTGCATAGCTTTTTAATCGCAGATGACAAAATGCTCATGGGACCATTGATTGAAATCCTTGAAAAATGTGGGCAAGCTGTGCCCGAACCCTTAAGAAATCTCTGGCTCTCTACTCGCTTGTCTGAACATTGAACTCTGAATTTCGTTCCACCATTTTTGACATCCATTTTACTTCTTTTTTATTAAAAAAAAAAAAAAAAACAAAAATGTAAGTAACTGAATTTTGTGATTCAATGGATTCGTGCTTCCCAGTTTTGCAACTGTGTGTTAAGAAATATCTGCTTTTATCTATTCTAGAATCTTAGTCTGAATTACATTAACGGGCTTGCTAGGTCCCCCCCCCCCTTTTTCGTGGGGCATCGTTTATTTGTTCAAGCGATTGTCCATAAGGTGATTTTTCTCTTTGACTTCATTTATTTCAACGTAAAATGTTTTTTGAAAAATGTTTTCACTTAAGTTTTCAGGATAATATCTTTCAAAAACAAAAGTAAATGTGTGTTTTAAAAAATATTTTAATGTTTTTCACTTAGGTTTTCAGGATAATATCTTTCAAAAACAAAAGTAAATGTGTGTTTTAAAAAATATTTTACATTAAAACAGACAAAAAGATTAACGTTAGTCTTTTGCTTATCAATGTTTGGGGGAGTCGGAAGATTATTGGATTGTCAATTGGTGTTGATGGTGCAGTCTTTGTTTCCCTGGCATTAATCTTTTCTCTCTCACAAGTTATCTGAAAAAATAATTCAATGCCTGTTTCCAATTTTTTTTTTTTTTTTAAGAAAATTAAAAGAGGTGAAAAATATATTTAGTTTGGAGAGATTTTTGTTTTTGGAAAAATATATACCTCACGGAAAATAATAAAATATCATTTTTCACAGAAATAAAAAAATTGATAGTCCTGAGGAAATCAATATAGGGTTGACATTGACATATTCGTCACAATATATATACACATATATATATATACAGATACATACATATATATATATATATATATACATGTATAAATATACATATATACATACATATATAGCTAATGACAAAAATAGTTGAGGGTAATGGTCCAAATTTGTCACTGTCATGTGGTGAGGAAATTATATATTCTACCAATACAGGTCTTGGATGCATTTTGTAGAGGGGACTTCTCAATATATATATATATATATATATAAATATATTGTTAATGACAACAATAGTTGAGGGTAATGGTTCAAATTTGTCACTGTCATGTGGTGAGGAAATTATATATTCTACCAATACAGGTCTTGGATACATTTTGTAGAGGGGACTTCTCAATATATATATATATATATATATAAATATTGCTAATGACAAAAATAGTTGAGGGTAATGGTCCAAATTTGTCAGTGTCATGTGGTGAGGAAATTATATTCTACCATTACAGGTCTTGGATACATTTTGTAGAGGAGACTTCTCAGCTGTAACAGACAGCTCATCTCCTGCCCAAATCGTTGAGCCGTTAAAATCAACTTAAAAAATTAATCAAAATCATTCATAATTTCTTCCGAATCTCTACTTAGTTCTTCTTTGATCGTGATGCTAGTAATTCAAATATATATATATATATATATATATATATGTACATTTGACTTTTTTTTTTCCCATATTAAATTGTTATGGTCACCTAATCGCAAGTAAATTGTATTAATGACAATCTCGTATTGGTGCGCATATATTATGGTCTTTTTCAATTTCATTAAAAGGAAGCTAAAGAAAAAAAAGACCTATGGTCGGAACACTAGCGTCGGTAGAAATCGTTTTTCCACCATATGATATTCCTTTTTCCACCATATAATTAATATTCCTCCAAGGCTCAAACATGCATTGTCGGTGGGGGACCTGTTCCTCTCTGGTCCCGCCATTGATGATGTGTAATAACATGCCCGATTGGGCCACCATCCTTCCTGGTTTTGAATCAATATCGAGTGTGTATATGTATATATATATATATATGAAGTATTGCAAAGATCACAAATAATGTAAAATTTCTTCTGAAACTCTCAACTGCAGAGTTGCTTGTTATGCTTACTTTTAATGAATATTTATTTCACGGTAAAATTCCTTGGTTGAAAAATATTTCGTGATTAGGTCTTACAAATAATTATTATTAGTGCTTTGCTCACGTGACAATTGACACGTGGTTGTAGGAGGAGGTTTTTGGAAGAAGTAATGCTACACTTACACTATTTTGTTTACATTCTTCTTATACCCCACTGGTTATGACGGGTCATGATCAGTATAATTTATTTAAAATCATTGCAGCCGCACGTAGAAGATGACATCCAACGGCTGTGATGATTTTAAATAGAATACACTGGTTATGACGCGTTATGACCAGTGAGATGTAAAAAGGGTGTAAATAAAAAAGTGTAAGTGTAAAATTATTTTTCGAGAAGTAAATAATAATGATTTGAATCTCGTCAAAAATATTTGCAACACTGTGGCTTATTATTTGAATCGTTATAGTGTACAAATGCGATCTAAAATTTAGAGGACGTTTGGAGGTATACTTTTTAGCAACTTTTGATTTTTTTTGGAGTCTAAAGTTCTTAGTTGTAATTTTTGGTGTGTTTGGTGAAACAATTAGTAATTTTTATTAATTTTTAGTAACTCTTTACAATTTTTGAGTGTTTGGTAAAATTTTTGGTAACTTTTAGTAATTGTTAATAATTTTTAACAACTTTTGGTAACATTTAAGTTGAAAAGTTATTGTAACTAGGTAAAAAAAGTAGTCAAAATTTATAATTTGTCAAACACTCAAAAAGCAAAAATTAGTAATTTTTACTAATTTTTGCGCCTTCAAAGGGTAACCTATTCATGGCCGGATCACTTTACCATGCGAGTACAACCTGGAATCTACTTATGGCTGGTAAATAGCGACGTTCTTCATTTATACTAAAAATATATATATATGTATATACATATTATTTGAGTCATGAGAAAACGGTGTGCACAATTTACATAAGTTAGTACGCACAACGAGGTTCAATTATTATTTATTATACACAATTTTAAAGAAAGTTGGTACTCTATATATGTGTGTATATATATGTATATATAACAATCATATACGGCTAAATTGGACTCTTCTTTACTGTCCTTTCACCAAAAATCTTTGAGATGGTTAATTGTAGGAAATACCCACCAATGCATGAGGTCATATTTGTGAGCGCAAAAATCACAAACTTTATGGTGAAATTTTTTTGAAAAAGATCATCTATCGCTTTCTTCATTATTATTATTTTGGTTTCAATTAACAAATAATTTGACTTCAGATGGAGTGTACAATCAAAACCAAATTTTTATGGCTACCCCGAAAGGTTAAGATCTCCGCGTAACAAGGGCAACTTCTTGAAATAGACACGTTAATAACTAGAGTTGAACGGTAGATTTTTTTTTTCCTAACTAATTAACAAAATTAGAAGGATTGTTAACACTAGTGAGATATTCTTGCTCAAAAGTTGAGCATCGGGTTTCTTTGTCATCTTCAGTTTCTTCTTGGTTTATAAATACTTTGTTGGGTAAATTATACCTTACATCCTTTTATTTTATATTGAATTTTACTTTAAGTCTCTATTTATTATCAAGTTTCAATTTGATTTTTCTATTAACAACTGTTAAAAAAATTTGATAAAAGGCTTTACATATTCATTAATTGTGACTGAAACATAACATTTTTCGTCAATAAATTTGATAAAAATAGTCAAAGTAAAACTTGGCCATATAAGTGCAGGGATTAACTGATTAAGGAATTAAAGTGAAATTTAGTAAAAAGCGTAAGGACGCTAAGTATAAATTATCTTATTTTATTTGTATTTTCTAAGGTAAAAGTGTTATTGCGTAAAAATTTAAAAAAAACACCCACAATTTAAACGTGTAAAATCAATGTCCTGCCATTTTTGTAGAATTAAAAGGAGAATAAAAACAAATCAAGACCTCAATTAAAGGACTAGTTAATTTTTACAGAGTTAGATTTCATTTAACGGGTTAATTATATTTTGTATTTTAAACTTTCACCAAATCTTTTAAAATTTAATATTTTAATTATGACAATCAAGAGTTTTATAACTCAATTTGTTACAATGCTGAGTTCCACATTTCATTGAAATTCATTTATATACGTATTTATTTTTCCACCGGTCAATTAATGGTCACGGGTACATTTAACAATAGAATAGTAAACAAAAGATAATAAAGATATCATGTTACAATAAATTAAAATTTTAAGTTGTTAATTATATAATTAAAATATTAGAGGTTAAAAGTGAAATATTATGAAAAAGTCACAGGTGTAAAATATAATTTACCCTCATTTAATTTATATCTTTTTGCTTGACTTGATCAAGGCATTGTTAGGAAAGATGAAATCAGGTTTCTTTGTTAATATATTATTTTCAAAGTACTCTTGAAAGAAGAATTATCCCATCTTCTCATAATATGTGTACCCTTTCATTATTCATTTAACAAATAAGATATTTTGACTCACATTCATTTATTATATTTAACATTAATGGGTAAAGCAGATATATTTTTGAAATATTAGGTAATTTTTCCTCTTGATGAGATCCAATATTTTGCTAGCTATGTTCAAGGGCTCGGTGAGAGGGGTAGGTAGCAATGAGGGTGGTCCAAGTGCAAAGCACACATGGGAGATGACATGCCATCAGCTTTGACTCCAAAAGCCAAAGATAGTTGAATGAGATCCCTTTCAAGCTTTATATCCATCATTTTTTTGATGCTTCGATTGCTTTTCATCATATTCTCAATTCCCCCATTTTTATTTGCTTTGAGTTGGACAACCCACCTCACCCCATCTAACACCCCATTTAAAACTTAATTCCCAAGGTTGACCAATAATAATTCATCTTTATTCTAATATAATCTTATTATTGCATGGCCCCATATTCTCTCTCTCTCTCTCTCTCTCTCTCTCTCTCAACAGCATTAGCAATAGCCTAATTTGGAAACTCATATATAGGTCCAATATATGGCAAACCAAATGTAGCACTTGCTTTTTACCATCAATGTCACAGAGTCTCAAATGACACACTTCTGAACAGTAGTCTAGTTTTTAATCAAATTTTTTGCTGCTCTACAATTATGGGTCTTTGTTCTTGATTCCTCTTGTTTGTGAACCCTAGCTAATGGTTATTAGTTATGTATGCCCAGATTAGATATGGTATGGTTTGCTATTTGCACGCATAAAATGTACAAGTTTTATTTTTCCTTTTATAAACTGGCATGTCAATCATTGGTTGGTTAATTTTTTTAACAAACAACTATGCAAAATTGTTATGTATGACACCAATCAAAAGATTGATGTTAGATTTTTTTTTTTTTTTTGGTATAAAATTTGTGCATTCACTGACATTTTGTTGTTGTTGTTGTTTTTGGAAACGGTAATTCCATCATAATTCTTTACCAAAACATGGGGTAATAATAATTTAGCTGTATCACTATTGTAATAATAGTATATTTTTGTGGTTATTTTTTTATAAAATGATAGGTCCATAATCATGCTACAACATTCTAGTGTAAAATTACAAAAAATAATTTATGTGAAATTACTTATTTCCATTAATTACACATTGGTAATATAAATAGGTCAGGTTGATGTGTGACTCAACTCGACCAAGCCCATGCCCTTGCACCGCCCCTTTCAAGTGGTCGTCGGGTTTGTTTTGACCCGACCCAAGTGAGTTAAGGGTCTGGCCATCATATCTCGGTCTGAAATCCAATATGCTATCCTAACCCTGACCCGATTCACTAATTAAAATATTTAAAAAGTACTAAAAATATATTAAAAGGTGGGTTAAAACTGAATTTTCCTAATCCGACTCGACCCAAAAGGGAGGTGGGTCAATCGGGGTGGGTCAAGTGAGACCCCGCACATTTTACATCACTGCTACACATGGAAATATTAATGAGATTACCTTGCTATTTGTGTAATTTTGAACCCATTAGGATTCTCTAATGATATTCTCCTATTAAATATCTATTAAAAAATTAAAAAAGATAAAAAGACAAAAAAAAAAAAGAGAAAAGAGAAATATATATTTCTTTTTATTTCTTATTCGCCCCCTTAATTTTTCGTCGCATACAATCAAACAAAATAAATAATTTTTAATTAATTCCTTTTTTTTTTTTTTTATACTGGGTACAATCTTTGAGTTCAATGCTATTGCAATTATGGCTGTAAAGTAAGGATCTGATAGCAATCACAATAAATCGTGTTTCATTTGGCTTCTTCTACGTGCTAACAACCTTTCTAGATTTATAGAACTATGTCCACGCATGCACTCAATTTTACTTGTTTCTGTTTGTCGTTTCATAGGAACCCAATAATTAAGCCAATTAATTAAAGCAAAAGTTAAGTTTGTGTGTGTAAATATATATATATATATATATATATATGAAAATTTCAAACTCTGATTAACATAATTTCAATCGTCACGCATATACACTACTCTCTCACTGTCGGTGCGATGCTCGTGTACGTATTATGGACATAATTCTGCATGCTTATACTGAAATGAATGAATGAATAAATAAATAAATATCCTTTTTAAGTAGCTAAGCCAGCCTTTCTTGAATCATAATTTATGTTCAAATTATGCCACACACATGTACGCGCGCGCATATATATATATATATATATATATTAGCTCACATAATTTGAAGACTAAGCGGGAGCGGTGTTCAAACCCGCTCAGTGTTCAAATTATACCACATACATGCGCGCGCGCGCACACATATATATATATTAGCTCACATAATTTGAAGACTGAGCGGGAGCGGTCGCGATAACACAGAGCATAAATTTTAAAACATATAAGATTGAGAGAATTTTAAGAGCATTTATTAAAAATATTTAAATATATATTATAAATATATTTTGTGTAAAATAATATTGAAAATATATATAACTTATCTTTAACTTTTCTATTTTGAATATAATACGATTATATTATTTTATATATAATTTTTGTAAAATAATTTTATACATAATCATTGTATTTATTAAAAAATATTTTAATCATGTTAATTTTACATGCGTCTTTCAAATAATCGTTAAAAGATAAGTTCATTTCTAGCTTGAGATTGTAATTAAACGAATTCGAGAATTTGATCAAATTTTGTTCTAAATTTATGAATTTAAAAATTAAAATGCGAATTGTAACGCTAAATAAAAATATTGTGTGACTTTAACATAGATATCTCCTTATCAGTATCTACCTACCAAGAAGTGGGAATCATATTTTTGTTCACATGCGAGACTTGTTTGGACATATTGGGGTGTTTAAAGGCATAATTTTTAGAATAAATTATTAATTTTTTATTCTTGAGTGTTTGATAAATTATTAATTTTTGTCACTTTTCTATTCAGTTATAGTAATTTCTTATCAAAAATTGTTAAAAATTATCAAAAATTTTACCAAACACTTAAAAGTTGTTAAAAATTATTACTTGCTTCAATAAACATGTCAAAAATTATAATTAGTAACTTTTGGTAAAAAAAAAAATCAAAAATTATGTCTCCAAATATCCCCTTATAATGCGTACATATTCTATATATCATGTTTTATGTACTATACGAAAGGAGAAACAAAATATCCTTATTCTATATATCGGGTGTGTTTGGAATTATGTAAAAGTTTATAAAATTGTAAAAGGTAGTGTTTCATGTTTTGTGTAGTAAGTGGAGAATTTAAATTTTACACTCTCATGATTCCTCTTTGTAAAGATTTATAAAATTATGTATTTTTTTTTTATAACTCCAAGCATATGTTGTATATATGAAATGTTCTTGCAAAATTCTCATCCAAAATGTCTATTGTAATGCATGTTCAACATGGATGGTTTCTTATTTTTCAGAATTGTAGTCAAATGAAACACGACATTCTATATATATACACATATGTATTTTGCATCATCTTCACCCATCATATCTGCAGACTTGATGCTTGCATAGCCATCAATTTTACATAACCACATATATATATATATATATGTATAGATATATATGATACATCAGCAGACAGAGGTCACTTAACGATAACAGTCAAAATCAATTTCTTACAAGGCTGCAGAGATGACCAAAAACTAGTGTTTTTGTGTTCTTTTATTTTTTTATCTACTAATAATAATAATAATAATAATAGAAATTAATTGCTGGTTTACCGTAGAGGATAGCATCAATTTAAATCTACGTAATTAAGTCAATTGTAGATATAAATACGGGCAGGTTAATTAAGCAAATTGAAATGGTCACGAGCAACCAAAATTCAAAGCCAACCCAGCTTCACCTAACCCGAATACCATTTCTCTTAATTTAATTCTCTCCTCCAAACAGCGTCCCTCCCACTCCAAAACTGAAAGTGATGGCTACCCTAATCTCCATCAATTGACAATATACATTTGGAATATATATTGAAGTTGATTAATAGACTAGTTGATTATTAATTAAGACCAAATAGAGACTAATACGCACAGCCCTGCCTCACAATTTTTACAAGAGCTTCGTTACCGTCTGTCACTCAATGATGGTCACAGCTGTTAATGTGTAGACTTGGTCTCACGTAAACAACAGTTAGGTCGTGAATCAACAGTTAGATCCATGGGCGGCGCAGCCTTGTTGTCAAGGACTGTAACTTGGGTAATTTCGTCTAATTTTTTTTTAATTTTTTTTAAATTTAGTTTATTTTAAATTTTTTGTAACTCGGACCCAATTTATTTTTGAACTTTTTATTCAATCTAATTTTTACTAACTTAACCCATTCTATCTTTAAACCATTTATTTTTTGTTTCTGTAAACATAGTAGTTAAATAATCCCAACGTGTTACATAAGACAAATATTGTATAATTGTTCGATTTTTTTATCATTTTTTCCGTCTCTCAGTGTAAATAACTTAATATTGATTCACAGCCAATAATATTTTCACCATTTAGAGTAACGATGAGTCGAAGAACACCATGCATTGATGGGTGGTGAGGGCTCATATTGACTATCACGAAGTCTCCAAATAAATTTTAAATCCTAAATCCACCCTTTGGTAGATCAGTAACTATTATATTATAACCTTTTTCATTTTGAATTAAGTTAAGAGTAACAAGAGTAGCCCCCGCGGGCGTAGCACGATTGGTACTCAGGCAGTAGATTGCACCTAAGGATGCAGGTTCGAGTCCTGGCAGCCGCATTGTGGGAGTTTCATCCTTTTGTGGGGGTGGCTCCTTGTGAACACCAGACACTGATCCTCCTGTCTAGGAGGTCGTTGTGTACCGCGATTTACCTCTTCCACCATTCCCTTGGGGCCGAGGGGTGGGGCCCCTGGGGGTAAGGGTATCGCCTTTTTCACCCAAGAGTAACAAGAGTACCTTAAAAGGATCATTATTATTTTAGTTTAAAGGCCTGCTTGGATGCAAACAAAGCCCCCCTCCAAAACTAATACCCGGTCATAAGAGTGAGTCCCACACTTTTCAAATTGTTTGGCAAGCCAATTTCCCCTTCCCTCCGGATAAATTTTGGCATGAGTCTCACATTCCCCCCCCCCCCTAGGGGATAATTTTTGGGCACCGTTGAGGCTAGTAAAAAATTATCTCCCTTTAAGTTGATTGCTTTTGACGTTTTTAACCCTCGTTAACTGTATTGTTAACTTGATCAAAATAAATATAATGTTGATAAAAAAATAATAGATAGACTAACAAGTCAAATAAATATAATTAAAAAGATTGAATAATAACCAACCATTCAAAAGTACATATTTAAAAAAGAGTTCTTTAAATAAATCTATAAAAAAATTAAATTTTCAATGAAATAAATAATATAACTTTAAATTGTTCAAAAATAATTAAATAGAGTGAGTTTTACAATTTAATATTTAATTTAATGGATAATTAAATTTAGAACACCACAAGGGCAAAATAGTCATTTGACTACTTTTCCATCATTCACCCTCTCTTATTTATAAAACATCCAAACTAAGTAAAAAGTTATCCCCCTCCATAAACATTACATCAATGTGAGCCAACTCTCTAAAAATAATATCACCTCTTATCTTATACTCCTTCTAAAATTTAATCTCTTGAAATTTTAGCACCATCAAATCAGGCCTAACCATGTTCAATCCTAGAATTGCGATTATATCCTGTGCTTGTAGACCGTAAAAATTCTTCACATACCTAACTCAATTTAAAATAGACAACATCGGACTGCGGTGATTTTCGATAGAATTGCAGTAACAATTTCTTATTTATAATGACTCACAAAGAAACATAGCATATGCTGCCGGAATATGACACTTGTCATCGGTTTCGGGTCCGCCATCTTTGTCTTTTTTAACTTAATTTTTTTCCCTCTTTATTTTCTTATTTATTTAAGTACCGCACAACTCTGACTTCCAAAACATGAGCTAGCTGTGTTTGTCCCAGATAAATCATCCAAGAAGGCATTGCATTGCTGAAGAGAAGAATAAGCAGCTCTTAAGGCCACACCAAGGGTGTGTCCACCGAACTCTCTCTCTCTCTCTCTCTGTCTCTCTTTCTCATCACACCATTACCCATTCATTTCTCCCAAAGCGCCTTGACCTTTATGAGGCTTATTTGCTCCAAAGTCTGAATTGGGGTACTTCAGCTTCTCCTCTAGTGGGTGCCTATGTGATCAAGTGACTGACACAAATCCAGCTCTCTCAACCCTGGCAAAGCTCAACTCAGAAGCAAAAATCAAAGCTACCCGCAAAAGGCAGAGAAATCATATACGTATTCTTCTTGTTCTCGCAAAGCAAAACACCCAAACACACCTTTATATCACTGTACGTACTTACACACACACACACACTCATATATATAAATAGTAGGTTTTCAATCTCATTAGCTGAAGACACGAGAACATGGAAAGGGTATCATCTGGCGCTATTCTGCCTGAAGACATAACAGGGCAGATTGGGCTAGTGTGGGAGCAGTTGAAGGCTCCACTGGCTGTGCCATTGCTGAGGACCATGGTTGTGGTGGGTTTGGCTATGTCTGTAATGCTGTGCGTGGAGCGAGTTTATATGGGTATTGTCATTTCCTTCGTAAAATTGTTGAGGAAAAAGCCTCAGAAAAAGTACAGGTGGGAGGCAATGAAGGAAGATGTGGAACTTGGCAATTCAGCTTACCCTTTGGTTCTGGTTCAAATTCCTATGTACAATGAGAAAGAGGTTAATTGATTTTCTTGCATTCCAAACAACTCTCTTTGTGACTCAATGCCACTTTTTTTTTGGCTATAGACAATTAATGAATATTTTGATTGGAAAACTGATGATTAATTTGTTGTTTGTTTCCTTCTGTGCAGGTTTATCAGCTGTCTATTGGAGCTGCATGTGGTCTCTCCTGGCCGTCTGATAGGATCATAATTCAAGTTCTTGATGATTCAACAGACCAAGCCACCAAGGTTCTGTCACTGATTTCATCTCTCCAAAAATTGAAAAAAAAAAAAAGAAAACTTTGTTTTTCTAATGGAAAAAAAAAAGGAAAAAAGAAAATCTAAACCCACATTCAAATTATAATGTATGTGTATGTTTATGCAAACTACCCTAGCTATCAATAACTTGTGTATTGCTGTTTAGAACCAAGTTTTTCTATGGCATTTTCAAAAAGATTCTGATCACCACCAAATTACTTTAGCTTCTTTTGTTGACACACACACACACACACACAAATATATGTAACTTGTAGCAGCAATCTGATTAAGACCCATAAACTTCAGGAAATTTTCTCAATTATAAAAAAATTAGTCTATACATACCCGATATGGTAGTTAATTTGTAGAAGAATCAAATTCTTTTCTAATGCGGGGTTGCCTAAAATTTAGCTATGAAGGTCACAAAAACTTTTTGCCTCCCTAGCTAGGATTACTCCATTGGATAAAATCTCACACAATCCATGTAATCGGTAATGTATCCCATTTCATTCTAACATAGTGCTCATTAGAAATTCATGTTAACATATATATATATATATATATATATAATTGGGATAAGTAAAATTTCAAAGACAATTTTACGATTATTGTACATGTCATGAATGTTTCTATTTAGAAAAGTGATGACATTATGTCAGAATGATGGGGAAATTTTTGAATTTGACATTTTAAATTGAAAACACCCTTGATATAAATATATTGTAATTGTCAAATTACCATTAATGCAACGTTTGTTCTAGTGTATTGTTTTGTCAAAATAGCATCACTCTTTCATTTAATGTGATAAAAGCTTGAAAGTTTCCACGTTTTTGACAAATTTTGTTGGTTGATTATTATTTTTCTTGCTCCTAGTTAACCTAGCTAAAAGTCACCTAAGTTAAACCTATATAATTAATTAATGTTATTTCCGACGTACGTTTATTACATTATTACACATCCGACATGTATACATACATATATGTATATATAAACAGGATTTGGTGGAGATGGAGTGTAAGAGGTGGGCAAACAAAGGCATAAACATAAAATATGAGGTGAGAGACAACAGGAAGGGGTACAAAGCAGGAGCCCTCAAGGAAGGGATGAAGCACAACTATGTCAAACACTGTGACTACGTGGCCATCTTTGATGCTGACTTCCAGCCTGAACCTGATTTCTTGTGGCGCACTGTTCCTTTTCTTCTCCACAATCCCCAAATTGCCCTTGTCCAAGCTCGTTGGAAATTTGGTAATCAACCACTCTTCATTTTAACACGCCCCTGCGCCCCCCCCCCCTTTTATTTTAATTTTGTTATTTTACAGAATATAATCGAAACAATGTAGTTGAGTTATGAGCCAATCAAATAATTACTTCAATAGTGAAGTAGAATTATATTTTCCTAAATTATTTTATCTTCATCAAACCATAAATGTCATATATATATATATATATATATGTATGTATAGTAATTGAAGAAGAAGTTGTGTTGATAATGGTGTTGTGGGTGCTATTAATATTGCAGTTAATGCTGATGAGTGTTTGATGACAAGATTGCAAGAGATGTCTTTGGATTACCATTTCGCAGTTGAGCAAGAAGTTGGTTCTGCCACTTATGCCTTCTTTGGCTTCAATGGTATAAGCACCTACTAAGCAATAATTTTCATTTTTTTTCTCTTTTTGTTAAATCACATTTTCCCAAATTTTAATGTTTTAAAGATAATTTATAATAAAAATACTAAAAATAAATTCAAAACAGGAACTGCTGGTGTGTGGAGAATTTCAGCACTCAACGAGGCAGGAGGATGGAAGGATCGAACAACAGTGGAGGATATGGATTTGGCTGTCCGAGCTAGCCTCAAGGGCTGGAAATTTGTCTACCTTGCCGATCTCAAGGTATTCCACCAAATATATATATATATATATATATATTAGCAAAATTCATCAGCCATCTTGCAGGTACGAACTGAGTTGTCTATGCATTGCAGGTGAAGAACGAATTGCCAAGTACTTTCAAAGCCTATCGTTATCAGCAGCATCGGTGGTCCTGTGGCCCTGCTAATCTTTTCAGGAAAATGGCTATGGAAATCATAACCAGCAAGGTACAGTTTTTGAGATGACAACCTAACCAATAGTTTCTCTCTCTCTCTCTCTCTGTCCTTAATTCTGATCCTTTTTTTTCTTTATATCTACTCCGTTAAATTGCAGAAAGTCTCACTCTGGAAGAAGTGCTATGTGATCTACAGCTTCTTCTTCGTGAGGAAGATAGTCGCCCATTTAGTCACTTTCATCTTCTACTGTGTCGTTTTACCAGCAACTGTGTTGGTTCCTGAAGTGCAAGTCCCCAGGTGGGGAGCTGTTTATATTCCTTCCGCCATTACTCTTCTCAACGCTGTCGGAACTCCAAGGTAAAGGTCTCGATCCATCCATCTCTCTCTCTCTCTCTTTTATTCCAAACCAAAAAAATAAATTTATTTATTTATTTACTTGAATTGAAAATTGAGGTTCTTTGTAATTCCTCTGTTTCTTTTCCTCTATTTTTTTCAGTTGATTTGTGGTGCTTAATTTTATGATGCTTGCAGGTCACTGCATTTACTGGTATTTTGGATCCTTTTTGAGAATGTCATGTCTTTGCACCGAACCAAGGCCACATTCATCGGCCTGCTTGAGGCTGGGAGGGTTAACGAATGGGTTGTCACAGAGAAACTGGGGGATGCTCTTAAGATGAAAATGACTTCCAAAACTTCTAAAAAACCTCGGATCAAGATTGGAGAAAGGTACACACATATACATATATAAAACCTCTATGCATCAATTGGCATGTTATCTACTCATAAATAATAATGGTAATAAGGTATAACTGGAATTACAAATTTTAGTAACTTTTGGTATATTTTTACCAAAAGTTATTATTTGCAATTTTTTGTGAGTTTAATGAAGCAAGTAGTAATTTTTAGTTATTATTTTTTTTTTTTGTAACTTTTGGCTGTCTGGTAAAATTTTAATAATTTTTGATAATTTTTAACAATTTTTAGTAATTTTTAATAACAAGAAGTTACTGTGAATAAAAAAGTGACAAAAATTAGTGTTGTGCCAAACACCCAAAAAGCAACTTTTGTTAGTTTTTTGCCCATTTTTGCCCCTCCAAACTGGGCCTAATTCAATTGAAATACATTATGGGTATGTTTGATTGAGATGTTGTTTTGTTGATTGAACGGAGCAGGATCCATATACTGGAGTTAATGGTTGGGATGTATCTCTTCTTCTGTGGATGCTATGATGTTGCCTTTGGAAAGAACCACTACTTCCTCTACCTCTTCCTTCAATCCATGGCCTTCTTCGTTGCAGGATTTGGCTACATTGGCACTTTTGTCCCCAACACTTAGCGACCTCCTCCATCTTTCATATATATACATATATATATATATATATATTGGAATTAATCAAAATTATTTATTGGTGTAGATTGTTGAATAATCAAAGGGTGGTGATTCTTTTTTATGCTGGGGGGAGAGAGAGAGAGAGAGGGGCAATCAAGAATCATTCATTTTGAACTATATATATTCTCCAATGATACTCAAGGAAGAAGAGAATGGATATCATAGAAGATAGATTTGGTTTGATGTAATTAATTATGTGAATTACAACACAGAGAAATGCTGAAAAATGGGCTATGGGTTATGACTTCCAATTACTGTACATTGTTGAAATTGGCTTTTTGTTTTTTGGTAATTTATAGAAAATTTGAAATCAAAAGTTTTTGGATTTGGAGATTTTAATGTAACATAGGCATTGTTTCGAGTTTAAAAAAATATAAAAATTCTATAAATCTCACTATACATAAATTACGAGATTATAAAATTTAAATTTTTTATTCACGATATAGCATACTAATTTTTATAAATTTATACAAATTTATATAACTCTAAACATACTCATAATTTCAACTACACATCTAAAGGCCCATTACTTTGGACTTTGGACTAGGCAAAGAGTGGGTTAGGTTGGGTTGAATTAGAGTTTGGTTACTAGCTCGTCATTCGTTTGCAAAGGACACTAACCATTTTTCTAAAATCTATGACCTGGCTTGGCTTTTAATCTAATTGGCGACTTTTCTTTCCAATATAATAATAATCAATAATATTGTAAAATGAAGCACAACACAGCAAGAAAAAGTGCTGGCTATGGGGTTCGAACCCATGCGCACTTATGTGCAGAAGATCTTAAGTCTTCCCCCTTAACCTCTCGGGCAAACCAGCCGAATGAATGCGGGCTGTCCACTAATTATTTTTCATGGAAAGTTTCAAGGGCTGATTTTACCCACTATGAATCGATGACGAAGATATTGGAAATTAACACGTTTTTAATACATTTTTAAAATTAATTAATTAATATATTTATTAAATTTTAAACATTAATACAAATTATAAACTTAAAATATTATAATGCATAGTATGATTATCACTCTTTATCCATGGCTCATTCGGTGCACGAATTGATTAGGATGGCAGGGGCAACTCATAATATTATAATAATAAGAATTGATAGCTGATTTTGTGGTAGTATATAATTGGTGATGTCTAATTTAGAAATAATATTCATCCCTAAAAAATTTAGGCCCTGTTTGGAGTAAAAACAAAATTGAGATAAAATATAGTTTGGGATTAATTTTTTTTTTTTTTTGAAAAGTAACAAACCGTGGGAATGATTTTCCAAGTTCGTTCTCACAAATTTAAAAAAATTCACAAAAAATAGCGACAATGATACTCATTTGAAAACTTTCAACACAAAGAATACGATTGTATAAAAAAATTACACATTCGGTTAACCTACTTTTAGAATTTTTTTTTAACGAAATATTGAAATTTTTTGAAATTAGTGATGGCAGAAAAATTAGAAGTAAATGGGTTATTGAAGATTTATAGAGTTTTTTTAGATTTTTTTTTTATGCCAAACCGACCCTTAGTGTAAAATAACGATGCATAGCGCACTACAATTTTTAGTGTATGTTCATGTTAAGGTCCAACAAAAACCAAGTCGTTTTTTAGTGAGATTGGACTAATATTAACGGGAGATTAAGGTGAATTTTATGATGATATTTTTTTCATAAAATAATATAAACATTTTATTTAACAAAAATATTTTAAAAAATTTTACTTGGGGATAAATCTTCTAAAATCGTCAAACTTTTTGGAATAAAAAATTACTTACTAAATTTTTGTACTCAAAACCTATTGACTTAAAAAAAAAAAAAAGATGAAAAACACCAATTTTCTAAATGAATTTTTAATTTTTTTTTCTGATTTAAACGGCTCTTTAAACATTAATTTGAAATTGTTTGTGCAACCACTTCTATATAATTAATGTAGAATTAATAGTTATTAGATATGTTTATTGTGTATGTCACTTTTAGAGTTAAATATGAATGAGAATATCTGGTAATTGATTAAAGATAAAAAAAAAATAGAGTCCATCTAAATTAATTAGTTCCCTTAATAAATAATATAAGGGATACTTACCAATGCAAGTTATTATTTATATGAATTAAGATAGGTATTAATATTATTTGAGATTAAAATAAATATCAAAAATACTTTATTATATTAAGAGGAATAAAGTTAAAATCAGTAAATATAGAAAATTTAATTTTATAAAACATTTGGAACCTTCTTAATGGATGAACTTTGACAATATCCTAAATTGTCTAAGGGTTAAATTGGGTCTAATTTTCAACAAACTCATATTAAAAATGACTCATATCGTTCATTTAAATTAACGAGTCAACGTTCAATATTTATTTGATTTGATTATTTAAATGGCTCTGGCTCAATTAATTAATTTATAATAATTAATATCGTATATATTCTTCTTGATATGTATCTACCAAATAAAAATTTATGAATATTTTGAAGATTTATATGTTGAAGTCATATTTATTCTACTCTGTACCTATATATTAAATGCAATATTTTTATCTATTATTGCCAATATTATTATAGTTTAGTAGATCCTTCAAATTTGGCAAATAAAATTAGCCTAAAGAATTTAAAAATTAAACTTGAGAAACTAATCCAAGCCTAATGAGTTTGGCCGGCCTTATTTAATTAGACGAGTCTAGTTTGAATTTTTCACATTAATAGACACTCAGGCTCGACTTATTTACATCCGTACAAATATTTATGGTATACACCCATATATATATTTAGATTTTAGATAGTTCTCTTGAAGATAAGTCATGGTAAAGATTTTTATTTCTATGAATAGATTTAAGGTAATATATTTTTATATTACAAAATACACAAAAATAATGTAGCACATCCAATGAAAGTGTACCAACGGATTAAAACATGACTCTTTTATGTTTTCTAATTTAGTTACTAAATGTGAAAATAAATTACTTGTTACATGAACAAGTTTAATTAAATATTTCTTTCAAGTTTCAAGCCTTCCACATAAATAATGTTGCTGGTCCCATTCGTATCCAAAATTGCCTACGCTCGGTTCGAGGGTGTGGTCCTTGAGACTATATTTGGGGGAGGGTTGGGCTTAGAAATGTGAAGAGAGTTGGATTAAATTTTCACTTGACTTAATTTGGTTCCGACTTCAAGTCATTTGGACTTTGATCATATAAATTTAGTTTTATTTCTTTTTTTTTTCAATTATTTATTTACTATATATCAAAATAAATAATAGTTATGAATATTTTTATGATTTGAGAGTGGGAATTCAATTAATTACCTCATACGTGATTGAAAAACCCCAATACTTACAAATTTAGAAATATATTTATAGAATTTATTTATTTTTAAGACTAATTAGTTAATTATGTTATTTTAAATTCAAGTTATAATAATTTATTTTGAAAAACATAAAATTTATTAAAAATACATAGAGTTAACTAATCAATGTCAGATATGCTTGACTCTAACTTGACCCAACTTAATATTCGCAAGGACAACCAAAGTTTAGGACAAATCGGGCCAAGTCAAGTCAGAGTTGGATTAACCTATTCGCATGCCTAATTGGGGTGAATTAAATAATAAAATACTCAAATACTTTTATTTTTTAAATAAAACTAGAAAAACATCTTAAGAAAAATGACATTATAATTATTTTACACTCCCCCAATCTCTCTCCCGAAGAGAGCCTGAGTTCTCTACACCAAAGTAAAATTCAAATATACTGAATTGTCGAAATATGAAATTAAAGTTAATAGTCAATGTTATCAAAATGTACTTATTTTTTGTTTATTTATTTATTTTCTGAGAAGTGGGGGATTATACCACAGTAAGAATGTTAACCATTTGAACTAGGACAAACCCCACACTAAATTTATGTATAATTCTACTACTCACTTCAGAGCGGCAACATTGCCAGAATCTATTTTATATATATTTATGATTTGCAAGCAGTTCAAAAGAGAAATTATTGAGCCTCATTGCAAATAGATGACTACAAAGCGGGAACAAACCCTCTGGACATAACTCTTCCTTTCATCGAGAGAGTTGGACTGACTTGAATGTCCAGGGCAACCATACAATAGCTTCATCAATAAAGAAAGAAAATTTTGTTAAATTAAAAAACATACAAAACTGAAATACAGAGCTATCGCAAGTACATGCTGAAGATATAAATGATTGCCGGCACCACACTTTTTAGGGATAACAAAGAAAGACCTGAAATGAAATACTAGGGTAAGGTCTTTCTCGAAAGCTCGGGGATTCACTTATAAGAAGACATACCTAAACTTAAGAATGAGCCAAGTGAAAAAGACCGTAAAATACTAAAATCCAAAATCCTTCGAGCTGTATTCACGGTCCTGACTCTCTCACATTGCAGACCCATGTGAGAACTGACTACGTCTACTGAAGCTATGAATTTAGCGTCTCCATAGCAAAAAGATAAATAACATGAAAGCAACAGACACAGTAGTCCAACAGAGCACCACTGCAGAGATTCCGCGAGTTGCCCCAAGCCCATTAACCAATTCATCTCTTTTTTTTTTTTTTTTTTACTAAGTATCAACAATTTAATATTTTTTTCTCAACTACAACGGGCTCAGATATTGAGGCACCGTGACAGCACTTTGATGAGAAATCTGAGTAAATTTAATACAGCAAAAGAAGAAACGACAACAGAACTTCAAAGTAATTTAAGCTGAAAGAAAGTACTCTCGCATAATTTAAGCTGAAAAAAAGTACTCTCGCAAGATCACTTGTTTCTTTATTGGATTTTTGAATCCATGGTGTGAAAGGGACAACACGAAATCTACAAAAATGGAACAAGCCTATTGCCTGAATTAAGGTTAGTTCGGCAAATTGATCAAACTATTAAAATTGAATCTGGATTGACTTTTACAAACCCTGATCATTAATGAGCCAACACCTCCACTGGATGAGAATTCTGTTCCGAGGTGGTCTCCAATATGTCGTAGTGACCATAACCGTGAAACAGAATGGTAATGGGATTGTCTTTGTCCTTCTGGTACTCTTCGCCGTAATTTGATATCTTGACCAGACTGCCTGAGCTTCTATCAACCATGAAGACCGAAATTGGCGTCCTGTGACCACAACAGAAGAAGATGAAGAGCCAAATGAAAATTGCACTTCCTATCTAAAAGAATGCCTTGTGTCGAAAGGATTTCAGGCACTACTATGATATGATTCTGTTTTGATGTAGCAACATCAAAAAAGCACATAGCTGAATTTAGAAAGGAAGTCCCATCAGCCAAAAAAAGGAAAAAAAAAAAGTGGAAACATAATCAGATAAAGAACATAAGAAATGGAACTTTGTACACTTCTGAAGTTCTTAAGCACTACCAATTGGCTCCACTATTCTAATTGAAGTTAGAAAATTCGACTTGATTTTTAAAATATGTTTCATCTATCTTTTAAATAAATTTGAGGATGGAGCCGGTTCTCAAATAATTCATTTTTTAACGTGTCAAATGAGGATGGCAATAGTAATTATGTAATAAGACATACTTTAATGAATTATTATTTTCGAATGATTGGCCCATAAACCCATCACATCATTCTGGTGATTTTTTCCAGTAGAGTTTTCTAGTTGCATATGGCATTACTCTCAAGTAAATACCATTAGAAGAGAGGGACACCATGATATTGTTACCCATGGATAAAAAATTATTCCAATCTGACAATAGAGATGCTTTAGTGTAACATTGAATTGAACTCACTTAAGGACATGTGATGCCATCAGCAACTCCGGCTCTCCACCCCATACATAAGGTTGTTGAATTCTTTTCACATATGCATCGAAATCTCCTTCAATGAACCTAAAATTCACATAGAGAACAAATGAACAATTCAATTCAAGACTAATCAAATAAGACAGAGCTACCCATCCACAAAGAAGAAATCTCACCATTCGGTCTCTTCACGCCTCCTTAAGAGCTCATCCACAACCTACAAATCACAGTCCGTTAAAAGAAGAAACCAAGCAAATGAGAAATCTAGATGGTTACAGGATGAAAACCCACCTGAGCTCTTAGATCATCAGCAAGTTCTTTCTGACGATTCTCATCAGGAGCAGCTTCTCCATTTCTCAAGCAAGCCACATGAGCTATAGCTCTAAATAGACAGCGACCATCGGCTGCCACCCCTGTATTATAGAACAATGAGAATCTAGTTTCACTTCAGCGACCATTTCAAACTATGTGCATGAATTGATGTTAGAATGTGATTAATAAGAGCAGTTTTTGTTACTTTTAAGCTGATAAGAGCCTGGCTCCATCAATTGCTTACAACTCAACACAAACATTCAACATTTCAGAAGATAGCAAAGCTTTCAGAATACTCTCTGACAAAATGGAGATTTTATTTTATTTTTAAAACATGCTTGAAATTTAATACCAAAAACTATATATTTATGCAAATAGCAAATAAAAAAAAATAATTGGACAAACCAGATAAATAAAAACCAATCAAATATGAAATTCAATCCAAATACTATGTAAATGTATAAATAACTGTAATTGGTAAAAGCCACAGGCACACCTTGTCAAATTCAATTCATTTTGTTCTATTTTTTGTAACGGCAAAATTAAATAGCAATCATCCAGTTATTATATAAACAGCAAATTACATATTAAATTCAATGAAATATATATATATATATATATATATACACACACATAACTCTAAAAGGATACTTTGAAATTTAGGATCAAACATTCAAATCACCTTTTGTGTTTGTTTCTTTGAAATAACAAATGAATAAGCAATGATTCAACAATTACATAAAACTTAATCATGCTTGACACTCACCGCACCATTTTACACACACATATATATAGTAGAGAACTGCGATGCTAGATCAGTGTATGTTGACTGTAAATAACCTGTGACTCTGTAATTAGAGTAGCCCTCGTCATTCGATTCAGAGTCGATGATGTCCGCACTACGACCTTCGACATTCTCGCCGGCGGAGACCGCTTCAGGGCTCACGTCGGCGCACTCCAAGCCCAGGGGTGCGGCGAGGCAGGCACATACGCCGAAGAGGAGCCAAGCCGAGTCGGGGCGGTGGAGCCACCTGGCGGGTCGCGCGTCCCACGCGACGTTCCAGGATCCTTCCCCCTTCATCTGCTCGTGGTGGAACGCCGGACGCCTGTACACCCCGGCGGACGGCAGAATCGCGTGCCATATCGACGCCGCGCCAACACCCCCACTGCCGAGGCGGCAGGCGCTAGAATGGTGGCGCCGGGGCTGCTGACCCCCGCCGAGGCAGCCGACTAGCCTTATCGGGCTTCCCGAGAGCCGGTGGTGGTGAGCCGCCGCCGAGGTGTGGGCCAATGACAGCGACGCAAGGATCCAAGGCTTGGGACGTGCACAAAGAATACCAAGCATCACCGGAATGAAACCAATAGCTAACGTGCGCTCGTCGGCGATCCGTAGGAAAACCTACGCACCCATCGTCACAAAGAAAAGTATATATATATATAGATTCTATTCACAGCTCTATATGAAATCTGTAGACTTTGCAAGGTAGGTTAGGCGACCGCGAAGCTTTTAGAGAGAGAAAGCGTGAGAGAGAGAAAGAGAGTGGGAGCCATCAAGGTGAAACAAGGCATATGCTGGCATGAGATTCGAGATGGTTCGATCGAGTTGGTCCGTCCGATTTTTTCCAAAAAAGCATTAAACACCGAAACTACCCAACTAGTAGATTTTTGTTCGATACCCGAGACGGGGGTAAATTCGTCTGCGTAATATTGTCGAGAAATTTTAGGTGGTGGAAATTGGACGTTCACGTGTTTGCCAGGAAAGCTGGAGGTTGTTATTTTCCGCTTGGAAAGATGGGGTGACTGGAGGTCTCATTCCACGTTGGTGCATTTTTCATTTTGTGAAAAATGGAATTTCAAAAATCTAACCTTGGTTGGATAGAAAATGAGCAGGGGATTTCTCAATATCTCATTTTCATTTAGTGACAGAACTAAAAATTTAATCAAGGAGTTAATTTTAATAAATTTAAATATTTCTCTCCTAACCTAAAAAATACAATCACATATCATTAATTCAAAAAATCAAACAAAGATACAAAGTCTAATAAAAAATTATTCAATTAACTAGATTAGATTATTAATGGTCTAACTTAAGAATTAAATCTTATATTTTATTAGTGGCTCATATTTTATTAATGGCTTAACTCAAAAATAAATTTTATATTTTATTGATAACTCAAAATAAAAGACTAAATGACCATATTTGAAATATATATATATATATATACCTATATTATATACACATTTTTTTTTCAAATTTTGGAAGATCATGGCACACTATTATCATAGTATTTGTCTGTCTCTGTTTCCACTGTTTTGTTTGAGAGAAAGGTAAAAAGTAGGGATGTGCATAGGTCAGTTTGGTTCTGGGTTAGTTTATGCTTAACCCAGAATCAAACCAATTTTTTTCGGTTTCTAAAAATTGGACCTGAAACCGAATTGATTTTAAATTGGAATCAAACCGAACCAACCCGATTTTTTCAGTTCGGTTTGGTTTGATTTTCAGTTCGGCCCATTTCGGGTTGGGTCCGACCTATTTTTGGGTTGGGTCGGGTTCATTAATTACACCACTAAAAAAAATTTATGAAGCTAACAATGCAAATTACTTAAAAAAAATTAACCAACATTTAGTACAATCCATAATAAAATACAATCCCATAATATCATCAAAAAAATACAATTCTATAATGGCCCCGTTTGGTATACAAAAAAACACTGAAAATCTCTATAAATCTCCGTTAATTTTATATCACATCAACTTTTTTTCTTTCACTGCACACATTACGAACTCTCAATTTATCTCACTTTTTCTTACTCCAAACACACTCAATAAAATATCAATCAAACTAAAATAATACAAGCCATTGTTGTTCATAATACAAAATGAAAATGAAAACAAAATTAGTTGGTTTTCGAATTTTTCTTGCTTTATATATGGGTTTGTTTGGAGTAAGAAAAAATGAGATAAATTGAGATAAATTGTGGTTTGAAGAGATTTCGTAATGCGTGCAGTGAGAGAAAAAGTTGATGTGATATAAAGTTAACAGAGATTTATAGAGATTTTTGGAGATTTTCAACAAAAAATGGCAAACCAAACGGGCCCATTATTAGATAAATGTGCTAAATTAGTCCATGTGTATTGCTACAATTAAAGTAAAAAGATAATAGTATATACTATATATTACATTTATTCGGATTGGTTCGGGTTATTTCGGGTTCAGGTTGAGTTTAAGTTGGGTCGGGTTGAAAATATACTAACCCGGTTTTCGGGTTGCTCGGGTTATTTGTGCACCCCTAGTTCAGAGGAAGGAAAAAGGATGGAAATAGGTCGGAAAAGTAAGAGTAGGATCCACATATTTTTATCTTTCCAAATTTGGGAGGAAAATGAAGTAAAAAAGGAACCAAGGGAATAAAGAAAGAGAAAATAGGTGTGATAAAAAAACTAAAAAAGTGAGATTAACTTTTTAAAATAATTTTTAATTCAAAAAATAAATTATCTATAATATGTATACACACACATATATATATTTCACTACCCTCTTAGCATTTTTTTACCCGACCAAACACACTTTGTTTCTCCCACCTTTCCTTCTTTCTCTTATTCTTTCCTCTCAAATTTCCTCCTTTCTAGACTTCCTTTGTGCCAAACACAGAGTAAGGCTTTATTTGGTATCTATAAAAATGTTAAATTTTTATTTAGTTTATTAGAGGTTATAAAATGTTAAATCTTTATCTAGTTTTATTAGAGGCAATAATAATTAAAAAAAAATTGATAATTCATGATGGAGTATAGTTAGATTTTTATCAAATAGATGGCGTCCTTACAATGGTTAGAAAATTTTGGATGTAGCTAACGTAACTAAACCAATTTAACTCTGAGTTACGTTTTCAAGTCTCCCCAGAAATGGTTTTATTTAGACATAAAATAAAAATAAAAATAAATTCTTTTATCGAGCTTGTAAATTCTTTCTTTCTGTCTTTCTTTCTTCATTTTTTTTTTTTTTACGGTGGTATTTCAGAAAATATAGATATAAGTAGAAAAATATTAGGCTTAGTTTGGGATGAAAAAAAAAAAAGTTAAACTTTTGCATCTGATTATTAAAAAATTAATTTTTTTTTTTTTTTTTTTGTGTTTGAGAAAGAAGGAAATTAGTAACTAATTTTTTTTTATTTTTTATTAATTTGACATATTTGGTTTTAATGATTTAAAATGGATTTAAAATATAAGAGATTAATTTTAATTATTTAAAAAAATATTAAATTAAATATTAAATAACTAGAAACTGTGTTGGGACTACTATCCCCAAACAATACCTCGGTTAAAATTGTAATATTAAAACGTGAGCTAATATCTGTCAGCAACCGTAACCAGGATGCTAATCAAAATGAAAAGTTGGGTAGGCGGCCCCTCATCCCCCCCCCCCCCAACTGCCAACTTAAAGCCTGATTTTATATTTCTTTAATCAAAATCTAAACATAGAAAAATAAAAAGAAAGAAAATGCAAATATGCCGCCTCAATTTTCTGATCTATAAAATATGAAATTTAGTAAAACTCTTATTTTTATGAAGTGGTATTTTTAGTGAAGTCTTTATTTTTTAAAATGATAAAAATACCTCAAAAACTAAATATATATACATTTATTCATTTAAAAAGTAAAGATATAATAGTTATTTTACTATCTTTTCAAATTTAAAAATTCAGTTATTATGTTCAAATTTAAAAAATAATTAAGGTATATTTTTAATTTAATAGTTATCATCATCCTTATATATACCTATCAATATATATATATATATATATATATATATATAAAAATATTAGAAAAAAATTTCACATGCATTGCGTGTAGACGGCGTCTAGTATAATAATATTGGAGCACTATAACGCCCCTTGGATTTCAAATAAAATTTGAGATTTGATTGTATTATTAAAAGAAATAACTAATTTATAAAAGGATACATTAAAAATTTGTAGTAATGCCACTAAATTAAAGAGCTTTTATTTTTTTTTAAATAATTGAACCGCTAGTTAGTTGTAAAGGACATTAAATAATTAATTTTTTGTCATAGTTTTAAATTCATCATAATCTATTTATGTAATATCCGGTATTTAATTTTGGCCATTCATATGTTATGTTGGGTTAATAAAATATTTAAAATAAGATTGGATTGATTTATTTTATTTTTCTTGAGTCGAGTGTGAGTCGAATTGGTATTGGATTGGACATCTGGGCCAAAGGTCTAGGTTTTTTCTTCTGTTTCTTTCCTTTCCTTCTTTTTTTTTTTTTTTCTTTTTTCTCAGGTGGCTCTCGGGCATTCTAGAGAAAAAGGGGAGAGAAGAGAAAGAGAGAGAGAGAGAGAGAGAGAGAGGAAAGAGAGAGTAGAGAGAGAAAATGTGTTCTAAAAAGGAAGATAGCAGATCCTTAATATCCCCGACGTCGTGATCATCGTAACGGTGTCAGATCATGGTGATTTCGCTTGAGGTGAGAGAAATGGAAAAGAGAAGTTTTGGAGCTCCAACATTCTCCGCTCTTTTCCTCATATTTTCTTCAGCCTGAGGTATGTGGGACATATATTTGTGTTCTAAACATTATTAGGAAGATTTTGATATATTATTCATTGATTATTGTTGAGATTTGGAGGATTTGTATATATATGTGTGCATAAATGAATGTGAGTATATATATGCATCTATATGTTGAGATTTTGCATATATATTAAGTTATTGTTAGAATCAAATGTGGTAGAAAACATCTTAATTTATTAAGTTGTTTGAACATTTATATACGATTGATTGTTGAGTTTGTGGCTTAAATGAGTAATTTGAGGTTATTTTCAACGAACCTAGAAATTGGATTCTGGGCACTGGCATCCAGACAGCAACTCCAGCGTCTTGTTGTCTAGTCGAGACAGCGTTTGGCAGTAAGACTAGATGCTGGCGTTTGGTGTTGGTGTTCGAACAGCAAACCTAGCGTCCAGACAGCGCTAGGTAGAATGTCTAAAAATGTTAAATTTTAAAACTCCTATTTTGTGTCCAAACCCATTTATGGTTAATTTTAAATATTAAATGAATCTCAAATCATCATCAAACCTAATGAGAATGCATGTTTACATTGAGATGATATTTATTTACATGATTGAACATATCATGTGTATAGGGCTGAGGTTTCATTATCCGGTTGATATTGTAATTATTGATTGGCCGAGAGTGCTATGTTGATATTATGGACGTGCCGAGGCACGGGTTATATATATAGACAGGATCCATAATTTTGAGAAAATGATAAAATGAGATTTTCAAATTACCGGATGATTCCTAGTCGATATATATGAATATAGTTTAATTATTGGAACTGAAATGTTAATCTTGATATACTATTATTGATTTTTTGCTTAAGTTAAACAAATGCCTAATTAGGGGTGTAATACGGATCCCTAGCAGAAGGGTTAAGGGGTGTAACACGGTTTCCCTGAGTTTTACACCGGTGGGAATGTAATACGATTTCCCACTGGTGATTGTACCCTGCTTGAGTTAAGAAGATATCTGACTAAGGTTGTAACACAGTTCTCTAGCAGGAAGGTTAAGGGGTATAACACAGTTCCTCTAAGTCTCACACTAGTGGGGTATAACATGGCTCCTCACTTGTGATATATTGACATTATTATTTACCGTAAGCGTTAAACGGTGCAGTTGATGGCCCCGTAGCTTTACTAAGCGTCATCCGTCCTAAGATAAAATTGGAGGTAGATGGAGATTAGAGAATATGTATTGATATTACATTCTATTATTATTCATTACATGATATTGCACACATTAATGTTGTGTGTTGATATCCTGATATTGTTAATCATAATGATGTTTAATATGTGAATTGTTAATAAAATGTTGAGTTGTAAACATTGAATAATAAAGTTAGGAAATATTGTGACCTGATTCCCGAAGTGGGATTTGTGGGCAACTTAGGTTAGGGTACCCTACCATCCAAAAAAAAAAAAAATTAACTTCAAATGAAACTAAAATTAATAATTTTCAAAGTATATACAAATAAAATATTTTAAATAATAAATAAAATTATATACAAATAAAATTATTAAAAGTATTTAATCCTTGGATTAGCTAGAAATAAAATGAAAATTAATAATAATTGTATTTACTCTTCTTAACTGAAAGTTATTATATTATATAAACTATGTAATCCAGAGTATGGTCTGTTGTTACATTTATAATGTCATTACTTTAAGAGATATAGACATGATTATAACATATGTTCAGATTGGGCAAATTTAGGATATTGTCATTAAGAATGGTGTCAAAATAGATTATACTATTATTTGATTTATGGTAATGTACTCAAATATAATTTTATATGAGAATGAAGGATATTTGGTAATAGTAGAATGGATGTTACTAATATGGACTTAATTTAGACTAAACTTTTATTGATTTTTTATAATTATCATATTCTCATACCGTCAGTCTTAACCAATTAAGTTAGGGGCGTGATAATTTATATTAAATGATTGAAATCTACGTTGAAATTCACATCTAAATTAACAATTATATTTGAGTAATTCTCCTACAATAAATAACATTATATCCCTTGATTTCGATTATTTGAATGCATACACAATCTAAAAGTAGAAAATGTCTTTTTTTTTTATTAGAAGAAATACTCGTAATAAACATCAACTTTTTTATTAGAAGAAAATATTCATAATAAACGTCAGCAATCTTCATCAAACTTTTGTTTGAAAGTAGATGAATAGTTGTGGGATGGAGGGTAGGAATAAGAGGGGGGAAAAAAAGTTTTAATTTTGTTTGGGAGATGAGGGAGATAACGAAAAGGATGGAATGGAAGCTGCCATTTGGAGTATAACAAGTGTACAAGAAAATGAGTAAATTAAATTCTCTAATTTTGTTTTATCTGCGTCCTTGTTTATTTTCATTATTTGTACAAAAGTCCACTATAAATAGACATTTTCTTAAAGAATACAATGATATGTTTAACCATATTTATAGATATTAGGAGGAAGATTCTAATTTATAATTTACTAGTGAAGTTCTTCATTAACATGCATTCCAATTCTCTCTCTTCCCTAGAAAATAAAAACCATATAAAGATGCATTAATTATTTAAAAATCCGTTTGACAATCATTTCGTTTTCAATTTTTTTATTTTTGTTTTTATTTTTTAAAATTAAACGTAAAAACTCGTTTAACAAATTTATTTTCAGTTTTCAGTTTTCAAAAAATGAAAATTGTTTTCAAAATTTTTAAAAATTATGAAAATATAGAAAGTGTTTTTTTAGACCCCGTTTGGTAATATTTCCATTTTTTATTGTTCTGTTTATGTTTTCAAAATTTTATAAACTCGCAACAGAAACATATTTGATAAACCTGTTTACGTTTTTTTGTTTCCAAAAAAAGTGAAAACATAAATAAAAAAATGTAAAAAGAAAAAAAGTGTTTTCACTCTAATTTTCTTTTCTGTTGCCAATATTTTGTCAATTTTAAAATTTTATCTATTTTTGTTACATTACATAAAAATAAATTATTTTATTCAAATAAGTTATTTTAATAAATAATATAATTAAATTCAATAAATTAAATTAATTATATAAATTATTTTTAATAAATAATAAAACTAAATTAATCATAAATAATTTAATTTATAGAAAATATATTTTATTAAATTATTATAATAAATAATTAAATGAATTTAATTAATTTAAAAATAAATAATTTAATTTAATAATTAATCTAATTTAATTATTTATTTAATATGAAATATATTTTATTAAATTATTTTTTAATAAATAATATATTTTAATATATTTTATATTTATTGAATTAAATGATTTTAATAAATAATTTAACGTATTAATTTAATTAATTATATTAATTAAATTAAATTAATATAAAATATATTTTATTAAGTGCTATTAATTATTTAAAAGTAATAAATTAAATATTTTCTAAAATAAAAAAGTAATAATTATAAACAAAACTTAAATTTCCAAACGCAGTTTCAGTTTTCATTTCAGAAAAAATACAAGGAAATAGAAAACAAAAAATAAAAAATTGCAACAGAAAAACAACAACAAAAAAATGACAGTGTTATCAAACGGAGCCTTATATTTTCATTTTTAAATTTCGTTTTCTTATATAACCGCTATCAGTTACAACTATCAATCACTATCATCCGTTGATCGCCACCAATATCCGGCCACTGCCTCCCATTACTACCTCTTACTCATCTCTAGTCACCATCAAATATATTATTATTTAGTATAAAAGCATTTAATTTATATGTAAAATTAAATAATACAAAAAATATTTAATTAATATATAAAATATATTAATATAAAAATATTTTATTAAAGTAATTTAAATATAATTTAATTAATAATTAATTTTATCAATAATTAATTTAATATATTAAATTATATATTAAATATATTTTATTAAATTTTTTAAAAAGCAATTGTAGTAAATTGTGTTGGATATATTTTATTTTTATTGGATTAAATTATTTTTGATAATTAATATAATTAAAATGATTAAATTTATTGAATTTGATTAGTTAACAACTATAACTATCAACTAGCAACTATAATTATCAAACGTGCTTTTAAGTTTTTATTTTTGTTTTTTACTATGAAAATAAAAACTAAAATTTAAAAATTGAATACAAAAATTAAAAACTGAACACAAAAATTAAAAACTGACAGTTTTACCAAACAAGCCCTAAGTAATTTATAAAGCGTCATTTGGTTTATTTTTATGTTTTCTATTTTCTATTTTCTGTTTTATGTATTTTATATTTTAAAATTTTCAAAATAAGGAAACAGAAAATACTCTATTTTTTTTATTTTAAAATTTTCTTATTTTAGATTAAAAATGCTCAAAATAATTTTTTTTATTTTTTATTTTATGTGTAAACTTATTTTCTATTTTCTAAAATAAGTTTTAAAAATACAAATGACCAAATACGTCTTAAGCTGTTTTTTTATTTTTAAAAGTGTAAAATAACAAACGAGTTCAAAACAGAAAATAAATAAATAAATAAAAATAAAAAAACAAATAAATACCACCTTAGTAATTAGAAAAACAGAAAATAATTTAAATTACAACCCCATTAATTAGGCAACGTACCCATCTGCCTTGACAATCGCGTGGCAGTGTGTTGTCCAATTAACGTTAGTTGCTTAACGTGGAAATGTTGGAACCTCCAAAATTTTCTCAATGGGGTTGTGCAAGTTGGGAGAACCCCCATGGATTATGTTGACCAAACACACTCTCTCTCTCTCTCTCTCTCTCTCTCTCTCTCTCTCTCATCTCAGCAAATTACTTGTATTGAAAGGACTAAACAAATTTCAACACGGCTTGATGTGGAGTTGTTTAATTTCCATTGACCGCTTCGTTTTGTCTTGTAATAACTTCAACCGCTTTCATTCAATTCAATAGAATGGACCAGCAGCCAGGGCTGAAGATAATATAGGCTTCATGATGGATTATCGATGATATCTAATTGTAGTTGGGTTTTTCTTTCGGCTGATTTATATGTCCTTATTCACACAGTATTATTGCTATGATTTTTTTTTTTTTTTTTTGGACATATTAGATGATATTTATTTAAATTAAGTAGTTTATTTTATGAATAGAAAATGCCTAGCAACATCTGCTGTGCCGTAATAAGTCACGCATAGAAATAAAAATAAAAAAGTGAAAATCATGGTATGTGAATATTTTAAAATAAATTTATACTTTAGGCGTCATCGGATGAAGTTTTTTGTTTTTTAATTATTTATTTTTTTAATTTTTTAGGATTTTTTTTTCATATATAAAAGCAAAAACACAAGACATTTGATATTTACAAATGTTGTACCAATAAAATTAAAAATATGGTAAAAGTAGTATAAAATTATAAGAGTAATAACGAAAACAATGATTATGGTGGTGACGGAGTAGTGATAGTGGTGGGATGTTATGCACCCTTTAGCAACTCAATTTTAAGCGGAGAATTAACAAAAGTTACCCTTCGGGGTGGCCGAGTGGAGTTCGGGAGCGGCTGATGGACTTGACCCTTAAGGTTTCGAGTTCAAATCTCCCTTCAGTGGGACAGCCTTCCGTTTATTGTGGCAGGCTTTTAACAGCTCCCACGGTCGAACCGGTTAGTCAGGACTTGCCTAGGCTGGTTTACCCTTCGTGGCCCTTTGCCGGATAGGGTCACGGAGCGTGCCTCGCCCTAAGCGCACCCCTTACGGGAAAGCGGCTGCGAACTCCCACGTACCTAGAGAATTAACAAAAGTTATTTCTTGAGTGTTTCGTAAAATATTTATTTTTATTTTTTTATTTAGTTATAGTAAATTGTTTAGTTTAAAAGTTAGTAAAAATTATTAAAATTTATTAAAAATTGTTCAAAAATTTTACGAATACCCAAAAGTCATTAAAATTTATTATTTTTCCACCAAATACATCAAAATTTACTAATATCTAGATTTTCAAATGATAAGGTAGCGGTAACAGTGTTCAGAAACAGTAGTTGCGGGGAGTGATGCTGCAACGGTTACTGTGGTAGCACACGGCATGTAAATGCAATAACATATAGGGAGGGATGGTGATTTTTATTGTAGTAAGCAACAAAAATAAAATATACGGCTAAATGGCTTTACAAAGGTTCATTTAAGTTTTATAATTGTTCTAATAAATTTTCAGAATAAAATTGAAGTTAATTTCTTCATAAAATTTATTTTTTATTTTATCATGTAGAATTATTATATATTTATTAAATTTTATTGATATAATTTTATTTACCTATTGCAAAACTGTCTTGGGTTAAATTTATTATTTCATTTTTTTTTAAAGTCAAAAAGTATAGCAGGGTCCCCGGGTTACCATACCCGTACCGAATTTGAATTAGTGACTGACCGTAAGGGGAGTAAATCCTTCGGCCAATGCACCAGGGAGGAATTTGTTATTCCAAATTTAAGAAAAGTATTTTCGGCCAAAACAATCACAGCCTACAGTGTCAAATGAATCAGGTCATAAATGAGTCGGTTCTGAACATTGTCTTGCATCACTGCTTAAGAGATTGAATTAGTTTAATAAATATATATATATATATATATATATATATATATAAATATATATAACATACATTTAAAATGAGTAGCTAAAACGAGACTTAGTTTGGGAAGGAAAAAGAAATTAGCTTTTTGCAGTTAAATACTATCTATCTACTAAAAAATTAACTTTTTGTGTTTGGAAAGAAAAAATAAGTTAGTTTTTTTAACTTTTTGTTAATTAGACATATTGTCTTCCATAACTTAAAAAAAAAAATTTAAATGTAAGAGAATAAATTTAGTTGTTTAAAAAATTTAAGTAAAAGTTAAGAAAACATTAAACTGTGTAACTTGCCAAAAAAAAAAAAAAACATTAAAGTATGTAAACACACGAGATGTTTAGTTACTTAAAACCAACCAAAACTCACCAATTTTTACTAATTTTTATACTTTCTTCCGATTAAAATTTATCACATTTCATTTTACATCAAAATTTTGTATTTTTACTATATTTTTCGGCCAAACTTTTGCCAATCAAACACCCTCATACCTGAGCGAGTCCAAAAGGCCCAGGTCGACCTAGGGTTTGGCATTTGTTCTCTTTCTACAAATTTTTGTTCCGCTAGGTATGGACCAGGGCCCACAACCTGAGGCCTATCCCAGTTTGACTTATGGGTTCACTCAAGCCCATTAGGAGTCCCATAAAATTTTTATGGATGCGGATATCCATGTTAAATCAAAGTAGTGGCATTGTGTGATGGTCATCTTGAATAATTTTTAGGTAAATTTTTCCTACAGTGGTAATTATTTTGAATAATTTCTTAAAAACATTTTTATGTAAGAAAATTTTAATAGAAATAATCACTAAAATAATGTGAAAATAATATTTTTTTAGGTAAAACGAATCTTCATGATTATTTTTATTTAAAATGATAAATTTATAATTTTTTAATAAATTTATCAGATCACACGGGTTAAATAATGCTCACTCTAATAAGTATGGTTAATAATAAGTAATTGTTAATTATTTAAAAATAATTTTTTAATTTTAATAAAATAAATCCATTTAACAATATATTATTTATTAAAAAATAATTTTAATTTTAGCAAAATGTTACAAAATTGAGAAAATTTTCAATTTAGAGCCTAAAGTTGATGAAGAATTTATAAAAGAAAAAAAATAGCCTAAAAACATGATTTTAATGTTTACATTTTGATTATAAATTTTTGTGTAAATTTTTATTTCTTATAACAAAAAAATTAAAATAAATCTATTAAATACATTTTTATTGTTAATATTTAATAATTCATAAATAATTTGAAGGAGGCTACTCTCAATTGCACCTAGCAAAACTTTTGAAACTTTACAGTAGGCTGACAGGAAGGCCAGCCAGAGCACAAAATGGTACAATTGGAGCCCATTAGAGTCGGGGGAGAGAGCCTTGCATCAAAATTTACTTTTCAAGTCTGATTTGAGAAGGAAAAAAAAATTTTCTAAAAAAGAAAAAAAATAATTTTTTCATAAGCAGGTTTTTAACTTTTTGTTAATTTAATATTTTTATCTTTTAAATTTAAAAAAATTAATGTAAAAGAATAATTTTAATCATTTTAAAAAATTTTAAAAATTAAATAACTAAAAATTAAGTTTTAATTAATGTTATCAAACCAACCCTCAATAAAACGAAGCACTGTTTGCTTCGATGTTATCCTCCATCTCAAATGTACAAGGTGACTTCTTCGTATGAATTTAAGGAAATTGATATAATAATTTATGTCGGTTTGGTGATTCATGGTCGAAAATCGTTGGATTAAAAGTCAACAGCACAAATATATTTATATTTTTTTAATTATATTTATTTAGATTAAAAAAATATAAATTCATCTGAATTATTAAATTTTAATTCAATAATATCTAACTTTAATATCATTGAATTGATATGGCACTGTTTGGAGTTAAAAAATATAAAACTCTCCAAATCTCTATAAATACGAATTATGAGATTATAAAATTTAAATTTTTTACTCACTACATAAAATACGAGACACTAACTTTTATAAATTTATACAAATTTATATAACTCCAAACACACTCATAATTTTCTACAATAGTCTTAGTCTTTTCTAGTCGTGCAAAAAGAGTCTTGCACGTGTGAAAAAATATAAATAAATAAAGGATAAAAATATAATTTTATTTTCAATCATTAAATACACTGTTAGCGCTACATATGACATTACATTGTATAACACAATACGACTTTGGAGCTGTTTAGACAAAAAAATATTAAAAATTATCAAAAGTTGTAAAAATTTATCTATTTTTTTAAATTTCTTTTAATTATATTTCATCATATATCATTTTTACATTAACTTTTTATACTCCTTTTATATTTTTTTTCGTCCAAACACTCCTCTGTTTTATTAATGTTCGGAGAGTACTATGTTACGTGAGATTTCATAGATTAACGGTTTAAATACGACAGTTGGTAACTGTATTTTTAAATTAAAAATTTATAAAATTACGGCTACACATGGCATTACGTATGCAAAAATAAAATAAAATAAAACAAAAAGTTGTCAGTCTCAACCACCTACTTTTGTTGACTCATTGAAGATTTGCGGTGATCATTTAAAAATTATAGTGACGTCGCTCTCACTGCCTCAATTTCATCCCACACAATTCTTTGATTGGTTGAATGTAAATATATTAAAAAATAAATGAGATTTATGCTAGGCACAATCAGGACAAAAAAGGGAGACTGATTGATATATATATATATATATAAAAGTATGTTAACCTAGACGCATTTGGTAAGGCTCCATTTGATAACGTTTTTATTTTTTATTTTTTGATTTATATTTTCAAAATTTCGTCAACTCATAATAGAAATAGGTTTAATAAACATGTTTACGTTTTTTTTATTTTTTTAAAAATTAAAAACATAAAACGAAAAACGTAAGTAGAAAAAAAGTATTTTTACTCTAATTTCTTTACTACTTTCTATTGTAACTATTTTATTAATTTTAAAACTTTATCTATCTTAGTTACGTTATATAAAAATAAATTATTTTATTCGAATATTTTATTAAAATAAGTTATTTTAATAAATAATATAATTAAATTCAATTAATTAAATAAATTATATAAAATAAAATAAATTATTTTTAATAAATAATAAAACTAAATTAATTAATTTAATTTAATTTAATAATTAATTATTACTGAATTATCTAAAATAAATATCATAATTAATTTATTTAGTTTAATAATTAAATTAATTTACATAAAATAATTAATAATAAATAATTAAATTACATTAATTTTTAATTTAAGTTAATTTAATAATTATTATTAAATTATTTTAAATAAATATCATAATTAAATTAAATTATTTATGATTTAGTTAATTTAATTTATATAAAATATATTTTATTAAATTATTTTAATAAATAATTAAATTAATTTAATTAATTAAAAAATAAATAATTTAATTTAATAATTAATCTAATTTAACTATTTATTTAATATAAAATATATTTTATTAAATTATTTTTAATAAATAATATAATTTAATATATTTTATATTTATTGAATTAAATCATTTTAATAAATAATTTACTGTATTAATTTAATTAATTATATTAACTAAATTAAATTAATATAAAATATATTTTATTAAGTTCTATCAATTTTTTAAAACTAATAAAAGTAAATATTTTCTAAAATAAAAAATTAATAATAACTAATAACAGTTTTCATTTTAGAAAAAATAAATGACAACAAAAAATAGAAAACGACAACAAAAAATGACAGCGTTGTCAAACGAGCCCTAACTATTCCATTTTGAATTTTTTGTTTTTGTTTTTCTTTGTTTGAAAACTGAATATAACAACTCATTTGATAAATTTATTTTTAATTTTCAATTTTCTAAAAAATAAAAATTATTTTCAAAATTTTTAAAAACTATGAAAATATAGAAAATGTATTTTTTAAGTTTTCCTTTTCATTTTTCATTTTCTTATACAACCACTACTAATTACAACTATCAATCACCATCATCCGCAAGTTGCCACCAAAATCCGACCACCGCCTCCCACTGCTGCCACTATCTCCTACTTAGTTTTGGTCACCGCCAAATATATTATTATTTAATAAAAAATTAATTAATATATATAATATATAAATTTAATAATATATTATTTTTTATTTATATAAATATATATTAATTATAATTGAATTTAATTAATTAAATTAATATAAAATTTTTTTACTAAATTATTTTTAATAAATAATATAATAATTTATATTTAATATATTTTAATTTTATTGAATTAAATTATTTTTAATAAAAATATAATTAAAATAAGTACATTAAACTAAATTTAATTAATTAAATTAATATGAAAATAATATAATATAAATTATTTTTATAAATAATATAATTATATTATATTGAATATATTTTATGTTTATTGAATTAAATTATTTTCAAAAAAATAATATAGTTAATTTAATCAACCTGAAATATATTTTATTAAATTATTTTTAAAAAAATAATTATATTAAATTATATTTAATATATTTTTATTTTTACTGAATTAAATTATTTTTAATAACTAATATAATTAAAATAATTACATTTATTGAATTTAATTAATTAACAACTATAACTACTAACTAACAACTATCGTTACTAAACTTGTTTTCAAGTTTTTATTTTTTTTACTATGAAAATGAAAATTAAAAATTAAAAACTGAATACAAAAATTAAAAACCAACAGTTTTACCAAACAAGCCCTTAGTAACATAAGTTGTTATTTCAACTTTTCTAAATCCCAATTATGACTATGAGTCGATTCTCCACTTGATTAGCTGAGTGATTGTTTGGGAAAATACGTTACAACCTACTTGCTTTTTTATTTTTTTTAAATTGATTAAATTTGTCCTCTTATAATTTATGTCACGTTCTTAATTTTTCACAAACCTAGGAGCGTAAACAAACAACCATAAATCACCAAATTATCAATCCAAAGTTATCAGAGTTAAATATATTTAATAATAATGAACTAATAATCTACAAACTTAGATAAAAAAATAAATTCATCTCTAGTCTCCCAAACCGAGACATATACAATAATCAAAATCCAATTAAAAGAAGAAAAAAATAATTTGAAAATTGTGCAGTTCACTCCCTAGAGTATAATTAACAAACTATTCAAAATATCTACTCTGCTTAAGCGGTCCCATCATGATCATCATCTAGCGTAACACTCGCACCTACATTTGAAATTGTAAATGTATGAGCACAATATAATAATATGTATTAAACTAATCAACTAGTGATTGGAGAAAAATAAAAATTAAATACATCATGGACGGGTGTCCTAACATGAATCTCTAACGTATTATGTCAACATACATCACATATCAAAAATTTTTAAATTTAAATTTAAATATTTTGAACACGAAATAAAATAAAATAAGTTATTTTAACAAAACTATATTCTTAATTATTGGGTTAAGTACCGCCACTCAATCAACCTATGCCTCAATCATAGGATACCAAAAATATCAACTCATTAATGTTTTGTAGGGTACTAGCCTATTGGACACGATAACCCAACCCTGTGCTGATTCTCAAATTTTTCCCAATGGAGTTTTTAGTACCAACTACTTATCTCGGTATCTCTCTCAACCCAAACCAAAATCATAAAATCAATGAATAAATAATTGTTTATTTATTCAAATCCAAAACACATTTTAAAAATATTTTTTCCTTATTAAAAGTTTCATAATAAAACACAAATTTTAAAATTTAAAATTTTTTGCACTAATTAAATTTTAATTCCTCAAAATCAAAATCAATTTATACATACTTTTCTAATCTACAAGATAGCCACAATCACATAATTTATCATGTAACAATAAACCAAATAATTACAAAAATTCACAAAATTAAACTACACATAATAAATTTAATTTTTATTTAACTCTACCCTTACCTCAAATTAAATTTGGATTTGTTGTGAAAAGAAACCCCAAAAAAAAAAAAAGCATGCTGTCTTCGCTATACTTTGCCACCACTTCTTCTTCTTTTTTTTTTTTTTTTTTTCCCTCTCTCTGCCAAATTACTAATGTTATATGTATATACACACACACCGACACACACACACATGTAATAGTTTTCTAAGAGGCTTGGAATCCTTATGGAGTTGGGTTGCACGTTTCCCAATCCATCCGTATAACCATCAATCTAGCAGCATCTTTTTTTTTTTTTTTAAGTGTCATTTACATTATGCGTACATATAATGAAACATTTAAGTATTTTAAGTTTAAAAATAATTAATATCCTATTTAATTCATAATACATTTTTAATATTATATTTTTTATAAATTAAAATTTTATAATTTGCATAAAAGATTCTAACATCAAAAGAAACCTCATGCAACCCGTCCACAATCAAATCAATATTAATTAATGCCTAAAAAAATATAAATCAGCTAAATTTTTTTTGAAAAAATAACCAAAGTAAGAATTAAAATTCTGGGTGATTTCGCACCTTTTACAAATCTTAGTTAAAATAGTATGATCCCTAATTGGCGTCTCGACACACAGATGGGACCAATTAAAATGTGTAGAAATGAACGAATAGGAGGCTCTAATATCTATAAGTACCGTGGCTTTAGAAATAAAAATAAAAAAAGTATCTCTAGTTATAATTGGTTCAACAGGCCTATCATCTCGCGTCAATACAAAAACTCTTCCATGTGCCTGCGTAGCTAATGACTTGCCAACTCTTTGGCCCTTTTGAGATTCACCCAAGGTTACCCTTGAAAATTGTAGTTGCACGGCCTGTGGCCCTAATGGTCTAGAACTCTGCTAATAAAAAACTAACTGAGTGGATTGCTGTGATCGAACAACACTTGAAGTCCCCTGCTGTTATAGACAATCTCTTTGAATATGGTCCTGTTGGCCACACTGGTAGCATGACCTCAAATCAATCCTCTACTCAGCTCTAACTTATCCACTCATTTAAGGGTATTCTGACTTTCAATATCCTGGTTGTTTACACTAGAAGCAAATAATTAAACTTTGTGAGGTTATCCCTACTGTAGAATGAGTAAGAGATTCATTACTTCGTTGATATTGTGAATCGTCTCTTTTTATTTTTCTTGTTTGGTGGAGGAGCTGAACTCTTACCCTGCCTGTTATCTGTTTGCTGCCTCATGTCATTTAGGTCTTTTTCTACTATCATAACTCGAGATGTCAACATTTTGTAGTCCCCCAAATGTAAAAGTACTATCTTGCCCCTGATGGCTGGTCTCAAACTGCTCTCAAATCTTTGGCATTTATTATATTCCATCGAAATGATCTCTGGTGCATACTTAGAAAGAGTAAATAACTTACACTCATACTCCAAGATTGTTATCGTACCTTGGATTAAATTCATAAACTTCTTCTTTTCTTACATCTCTCATTGGCAGTAGAAAGAACTATTCCCTAAACCTCTCCTTGAATTTCTCCCAAGTGATTTTACTCACATCTTGAGAATCTTTTATTGATGTCCACCAATCACTAGCTTTTCCAGTCAATTGGAATGCTGTGTAAAACACCTTCACCTCATCCTGAATAATCCTCATTGTATTAAATATCCTCCCGCATTGTGATAGTAAACTCTTAACCGTATCTAGGTCTACCTTTCTATCAAACGTCGGTGGATTCATTTTCTTGAACATAGTCAACATTGAAATGGATTCGTCTTTCTGTACTCCTCCTACCATCTTCATCATTGTCGTAGTCATATTCCACATGAATTCTTTGGGGTTAATTGAACCTCCTTGAGAAACATTGGCAACTACGGCTTAATCATTAACAGCTTGTAGTGTATTAGTCACTTTCGCCTACTCACCTTCTACCTGAGGCACGTCATCAGCCTCTGATAGAACTCTAGTACCAGGTGGGACCTCTACTCCCTGCGGTGCATCTGCCACTCCTGGTGGTACCTTTGCTCCAATTCCTGCACGTGACTCCTGATCATAAGCCACGTCAGGCTGCATATGTCTATCCTCAATTACCAAAATTCCTTATCCCTGACCTCGACCACAGTCCCTACCGCTAGCATTAGCAACACGTGGAGGCCTCATCTAAAAACAGAAACCAAAAAGAGAATAAAAAATTGATTATTATCAACCCACAATTCTGATACCAATACCTCTCTTGAAATCATATAATACATGTAAGCACCCCATCACATAGAAGTTTTAGTCCCCGCTGCCCCTAACTAGTCTAACCTAAACTCTGATACCAATCTATCAAGTCCTAAATTTTTCACAAACCTTGAAGCATGAAAAAACAATTATAAATTCCCAAAAAGCCATCAACCCAAAGTTATCAAAGCAAATCTATTTAATAATAGTGAACTAATAATTCCCAAACTTAGGTAAAAAAATAAATCCATCTAGTCTCCCAAACTGAGACGTATATAATAATCAAAATCCAATTAAAAGAGGAAAAAAATAACCTGAAAAATTATACAGTTCTCTCCCTAAAATATGATTAACAAACTATTTAAAATATCTACTCTGCCTAAACATTCTCATCATGACTATTGTCTGGTGCAACACTCGCACCTACATTTGAAGTTGTTGGGGGCGTGAGCACAATATACTAATGTATATTAAAATAATTAACTAAGGCTCGAAGAAAAATAAAAATTAAATAAATCATGCGCGGGTGTCATAAAATGAATATCTAACGTGTCATGTTAGCATACATTACATATCAAAAATTTTTTAATTTAAATTTAAATATTTTGAACACAAAATAAAATAAAATAGGCTATTTTAACAAAATCATATTCTTAATTATTGGGTTAGGTACCGCTACCCAGTCAACCTATGCCCCAACCATAGAATACTAAAAATGTCAACTCATCAATACTTCATAGGTTACTAGCTTACTAGACATGATAACCCAACCTCGCGCGAGTTCCTGGTCTTTCACCAATGGAACTTTCAGTACCAACTACTTATTCCGGTACCTCTTTCAACCAAAAATCAAAATCATAAAATCAATGAATAAATAATTGTTTATTTATTCAAATCCAAAACATATTTTAAAAATATTTCTTTTCTTTATTTAAGGTTCCATAATAAAACACAAATTTTAAAATTGAAATTTTTTGTACCAACTAAATTTTAATTCCTCAAAATCAAAATCAAGTTATACATAACTTTCTAGTCCACAAGACAGCCACAATCATACAATTTATTATGTAATAATAAACCAAATAATCACAAAATTAAACCACACATAATAAATTTAATTTTTATTTAACTTCACCCCTGCCTCAAATTAAATCTGAATCTGCTATGAAAAGAAACCCAAAAAAAAAAAAAAAAACTTGCAATCTTCGTTATGCTCTGCTGCCGTTACTTCTTCTCTTCTTTTTTTCTCCCCTCTCTTTGCCGAATTATATATATATATATATATATATATATATACAAGCACACATGTGATAGTTTTCCAAGAGGTTTGGAATCCTTATGGAGTTGGGTTGCACGTTTTCCAATCCATCTATATAACCAACAATTTGGTAGCATCTCGTTTTTGTTTGTTTTTTTTCTAAGTATCATTTACATATATACGTATGTATAATGAAAAATTTAATTATTTTAAGTTTAGAAATAATTAATATCCTATTTAATTCATAATATATTTTTAATATTATATTTTTTTATAAAAAAAATTTATAATTCACATAAAGTATTCAAACAGTAAAAGAAATCTCGCGCAACCCGTTCACAATCAAATCAATATTTAATCAATGCCTAAAAAAAATTTAAATCAACCAAATTTCCTTTAAAAAAAATAACCAAAGTAAGAATTAAAATTTTCGGTTGTCACAATTTAAATTTTTTTTAAACATTAAAAGACAAAAATGTTAAATTAATAAATAGTTAAAAAGCTAATTAGTAAAAGTTAGCTTTTTTTCATTAAAAAAAACTAACCTTTTTCCCTAACTCAATATGTTAATTAGTAATTTGAGCAATCAAGTCACAATTAACCCTCGATTGCGATTGTAAAAAAATAAAGGATGTTTGGCTCACTATTTTTTATCAAAAAATAAATTTTTATTAATTTTTTAAAATTTCTCTAACTTCTTTTACCCAATAAATTTTTAATTTTTACCAATTTTTTTAATTTTCTCTAACTTTGATTGATTTTTCTATTTTTTTTTAATTTTCACCAACTTTTTCTAAATTTTATAGATTTTTACTAAACATCCAACCAAATATTCATATAACACGTTTTACATCCTAGTGCCACAAAATTATAATTTTAGTGGTGCACCTGTATAAATAAATAGAGGGTAAAAATATAATTTTATTTCCAATTATAACATACACTGTTAGTGCTATTACATCATGGCACTGTATAACATTGCCCTAGAACTGTTTTGACTAAAAAATATTAAAAATTATTAAAAATTATAAAAAATTATCTAATTTTTTTAATTTCTTTTAATCAGAATTTCACTCCATATCACTTTTGAATCAATTTTTCATGCTTCTCTTATATTATTAATTTTTTTTTGCGATCCAAACATTCCTTTATTTTTATTAATGTTCGGAGAGTAGTACTATGGTACGTGAGATTTTATATAAAAACGGTTTTAGTACGACAGTTGACAATTGTATTTTAAATTGAAAATTTATAATTGGCAAAAATAAAGTAAAATAAAAAGTTGTCAATCTCAACTACCCACTTTTGTTGACTCGTAGAAGATTTACAGTGATTATTTAAAAATTATAGTGATGTCGCTCTCACTGCGTCAATTTGATCCCACACAATTCTTTGATTGATTGAATATAAATATATAGAAAATAAATGAGATTTATGCTGGCCATAATTAAAACAAAAAGGGAGAAGGCTGACATTAAAGAAGGAAAAAAAAAAAAAAGTACGTTAGTTTAGTGACTTAAGCTATTATTTCAACTTTTCTAATTCTCAATTATGATTATGCGCCAATTCTCTAATTCTGGTACGTAGAAATCCGCAACCGTTATCCCGTACTGGAGTACGCACAGGACGAAGCGCACTCCAGGACCCTAGCCGGCAAATGCCCTTGGAGAGTTAACCAGCCTAGACAAGTCCTGGCTGACCGGCACGACCGAGAGGAGGCCATTAGGCACCCGCCATTACAGCGGTAACCCATCCCCCGTGGGGGAGTTGAACCCGAAATCTCGAGAGACCCAGGCTCTAGGGCGAGCCCGACTTCCACTCGGCCACTCCCGAAGGGGTGAGTCAATTCTCTACTTGATTAGCTGAGTGATTGTTTGGTAAAATAAATTATGACCTACTTGTTTTTTTATTTTTTTTAAATTGATCAAATTTGTCCACTTATAATTTAAATTTTTTTAAACATTAAAAGATAAAAATATTAAATTAATAAATAATTAAAAAGATAATTATTAAAAGTTAGCTTTTTTTTCATCTTCAAACAAAACAAAACCAACTTTTTTCCCCTAACTCAATAAGTTAATTAGTAGTTTGACCAATCAAGTCACAATTGACCCTCGATTGCAATTGTAAAAAATAAATGATGTTTGGCTAATTATTTTTTATCAAAAAATAAATTTTTATTAATTTTCTTCAAATTTTCTCTAACTTTTTTACCCAATACTTTTTTAATATTTACCAATTTTTTTAATTTTTTATAAGTTTTACTAATTTTCTCTAACTTTTATTAATTTTCTCTTTTTTTTTTAATTTCCACCAACTTTTTCTAAGTTTTTTAGATTTTTACTAAACATCCAACCAAACATTAATATAACACATGTTACATGCTAATACAAAATTATAATTTTGTGATGCCAAATAACCCTATATTCCAAAAAAAAGTTGATTACATAAGTCCCAGTTAGTAACACTGTTATTTTTCTTTTTATGTTTAACTATTTATACTTTTTATTTTTATTTTTTGTTTTGTCATTTTTTTCTTGAAATGAAGATTGAAACAACATTTGAAAATGTAATTTTGTATACAGTAATTAATTTTTATTTTAATAAAATATTTAATTTTATTAATTTTTAAAAAAATATTAAATTAATTTTAATATATAACATAATTAAAATAATAAAATAACTAATTTATAAACAATGATAAACAATAATAGTTGTTGATATAGAAAATATGTTGGACATTTTGCAATCACCTTGAGTACAAACGCGCTGACCTGAAGTTCAAACTTGTAAGATTAGCCCTGAGAATAATTTATTTCCGACGTCAAAGACTTAATTTCAGCGTGAAGAAATTAAATTCTAGTTCAATTCCAACTATAAAATAAAATTATAATTCAACTAATTTGTTATTATAGTTTAATTACTTTATTTATTTTGCTAGTGAAAGACATGATATGACCGACATTTTTGCAAACATATTGCATCTCACCTACCATTCTGAAAATAACTACACACATTAAATGTAAAGTAAACTGTTACTGTAATTTTATTGTCAAATATGTGCCGCGCTAATTTATACTTTTCCCAACCTATAAATAGTTTAAGAAGTTCAATAAATAAATAAGGCACACTTAGTCTTATTTACTGAATTATTTCTCATTATTTAAATATTCTTTGAATTTCTAACCGAGCAGAGTTTCGAAAACCATATGGTCAAGGACCTTTCCTGTCCTACGTCTTTATTATTTTCTTTGATTGCAGGTTACTAGGAAAGAAAAATATTGACACGGTGATCATGCCCAGAGGGTTTATTTTATCCCCGATAATTATGATTTGTATTTTGGTTATGCTATATATATTTGGTGAAATTTAAAAATTAATTAAATCTCAATTTTGATGAAATTTTTTATCTTCTTCAATTAATACCTCTCAACTTTCTATAATTATTAATACTTTTCATGGAAATAAAAAGAATTTTTTAATAACTACTAATTCATTAAGTAAATTTGATTTTACGTTTTTTAATATTTTTTAAATGCCTTTTTTAACCACCGACTACCTTTACATTTTTTACTTTTTTAAATGTCACTTAATCCCAATTTGTTTACTTAAATGCAATTTAAAACTATCTCATATTTTGTAAGTGTTTTAATGTTTTTTTCATTTAAATTTATTTGATAATTTATTTAAAATTAAAAAATATATTTACTTGCAAAGAAAAAAATCACATATATAGTGTGTGCATCCGCATCCAATAAATATATATAATTAGATGAAATTAAAAGATAAAAATATATGCAACATTTTAGAGGGACTCATAATTTCTATTCATGTCTAATATTAAGGAGTATTCAAGACTATTCTTCTTTTAATTAGGAACGCTTATAAACTAAAATATAGTAATGTAATAGTTAAATTTTGTAATTTTTTACAAATATAGAAGTGTCATTAAGTAATATCTAATAAGTTTCAGGTAACCCTTGGGCCTAGCTCAGCGGGTGACCTCTTGATTGTAGGGAGCCGAGACGACAACCCACAAGGGTTCGAGTCTCCGCTGGTGAAATCCAGTCTTATTAAGTTATTCTAATAGTCACCCACCGCAAGCGTAAACTTGTGACTTAATCGGTTCGGCGGGTTTGTGGAGTATCCGTAGGCCCCCGGTTTACCGGTCGGCTACACGGTCCGTTGAGGACTGTAATAAACTGGCCGGGTTCCGGGTCACAAAAAAAAAAAAAAAATTTCAGGTCGATTTTTATCAAGAGAATTTAAACCTTACATTGTCAAAACATGAAACATAATGGTTGATATTTCAACAAAAATGTTGGCAATCAGGATGCAATTTTTTTTTTTTTTTTTTCTCATCACAGTTGTGTGGTTTTTGAAAGTTGTATTTACCATTTATTTAAGCCTGAGTCTAAACCTCGGTTTCTCTTGAACCCTTGAACATGGAATCATATATATATTATATTTGAAATATATATAGCTTCTCAATATACAATAAAACATTTCTAACCTAAGATATTATGATTTACATTCGATCAACGTGCTTAATTGATTTTTATATATAATATATTCCGCAGTTAATTGGTTATTTGATTGATTGAATGAGTATCAAATCATAAAAACATTGTGTTTGTTTGTTTATTTATTTTTTTTTTTTTAAGGGGGTGGTCTAGCTGTAAATAACAAAATTTTATTTTTAAATCAGTGCATAATATACATTGTACACTAATCTACCTTTTTACAACTTTTAAGGATGTTATTTATATTTTAGAAAAACTAAAAATAATTGCCTAAAATTAGAAAACTTTACATATAAGTGAAAAAGAATAATTTGTTTGGCCAAAATTCAATTTTTTTCTGCAGTACTTTTTTTATTTTTAAGTATTTTTTGTAATATATTTTTTTTAAATCATATGAATAATAAACCTAAAAATTAAAAAAAAAATCAATCTATACCAAGATTTAAATTAGAGACAGGTCAATCGAATCTGACTTAATGTCTCTACCTCGACTCGTTTCTATCTCTATTCTAGAATGTTTGTGTTAAGACTTAGATCATCACCTGATGCCTTAGGATTAACCTGGTATCAAGCCACCCTAACTTACCTAGTTTTACAAACCTTCATTATTTAGATTATATCTAAATTTTAAACACAATTCATAATTTATTTATCTTAAAGTAAAAAAATTAAAAATATACTAAAAAATACATATGGTCAATAAGTTAGGGCAAGATCAAGAATTTCTACCAACCCAATCCATCCCGACCATGTTATTTAGTAGTAGAAAAGGGGGTTAACATGAATTTTGGATCAAATCAAGATTTAATTTATTCAATTTACATCACTATGTTTATCAAATATATCCAAAAAAAGAAAAAAAATTACATAAACTTTTTTACGTCAATTGAAAAATCAATTTTAGCAAACTAAGAGGCCATCCGGTACTACAAATACGCAACTTCATATTACGGATTGACACGTAACATTTTGGTAGTTAATGAGTTATTTGGTAAAAATTTATAAAAATTTGGGGGTGTTTGGTTGGAAAAAAAGTTGACAAAAAAGTATAGAAAAAAGTACAAAGATTTGATGTAAAGGTGATATGTGGTAAAATTTAATTAAAAGAAAGTATAAACTTTTTATAACTTTTGGTAGGTTTTAGTATTTGATTGGTGGCCAAACAGCCTCTTAGAAAAAAAAATTTAAGAAAGTTGATAAAAATTAGAAAAAATAAAAAAATTAGAGAAAGTTGATAAAAAAATAATTTAGTATTTGATTGAAAAAATTAGAGAAAAGTAAAAAAAAAATTAATACAAAATATTTTTTTATTTTAGTATGCCAAACGACTCCTAAGTTACTAACAAGAATCTTTGAAAGTTATTTGACTAAGTCTGACGTCAATGATGAGAAAATCTGATTGCATTGTTGGTGAGAGTTTAGTGGACCCCTAGGATGTCTCTTCTAGCAATAGACATTCTTGATTTGGGATAGCTGACTTAACAATACTATATCACTATTGTTAGGTTACTTTATAACTTATAATTTTAATTGTTAATTTTAAATTAAATAATTCCAATGTATTTATTCTTATTTTAAATTACAATAACATAAATGTATCTAAATTATTAAATTAAAATTTAACAGTTCACAATCAATATTACCAGACTGATATAATAAAATTACATCAACTTCCTCTTTTCTTTATATATTCTTTTTGAATCTCCCTGCTATCAATAAAAGTCAAGTATAAAATAAGCTATAATATTATTTATGAATTAACAGACATGGCGAACGTACTCTCAAAAGGTAAGATAATTCCTCATTCATTTGACTATTAACATTTTTATATTTAAAAAAATACCAAGAGAGAAATAGTCGTTGAAGTTCTATTTATTTAATTATTTAAATTTACAACACATGCTAGGAGTGTCTTTATTAAATTGATAAATTCAAAAGTCTTTCATGTTGTTTTAGCAACTTATATCGATTAAATATTATTTTTTTGTTTAATAATAATGTGATCAATAATTACGATGGTGGCCCCATTTCAATTAAATGAGCTCTAACCAAGGTGATCCGTGGATAATAGGAAAATCAAAAATAAGTCGGTCTTTTTTTTTTTTTGATTTGTGTAATTGAGAAATTATCTATATAACAGGTTTGACATAAATTTAGACTTAAATGTTTTTTTTTAACCAAATTCATATCTATATATATATATATATATATATGTCTAAACTCGACTTATACTTATAAATAATTTATATTATTTTAGTTTTATATATAGGAGACGTTTGTAGCGACAAAAGGTAAAATAAAGTCAGATAATTTAAGATAAATACGTAAAATATATTAAAAGTATATTTTTTTAATATATTTAGAAGTACATGCAACGCTTGCTATATCCCTAAGAGTGACAGGTTCTAAGGAGCGTGGAAAATCAACGGCCTTGATTTAATTGTATGATTTAAGGGTTCTAATTTAATTTAGTTAAAATTAATTTTTAAATAAAAATAAAGTTTAAAAGTAATGCAATTGGATTACAATTAATATAGAATATGAAAAATCCTTTCTTATTGAGATGCAATTAAATCTAAACCGTTGATTTTTCACTGCAATTCTCATCGTGCAGGGCGGCGCCACATGGATGGTGATGGATTCAATTGACCCTATCTGCTAATAAAAAATTTTTCCAAAAAATTTTTTTTATATTTAAAACATTTTGGTAACTTTAACCTAATTAAAATTTTGTAATTACTAACTTTGACCCATTAATATTTTGTAATTATTATTTAAATTTTTATATGATCCCATCATCTAAAATTTTTGGAGCGCGCCGTCATTATTACAGTGAATATTTCCACTACTGCCCCTGGAACCCTGAGAGTGACAATATATCTGTTAACAAATTTAGATCCTTCTCACCAAATACGAATTGAGTTATCTTGGGAATATTATGTAAGATAAATATTGGATTGTACAAAATTTTAATGATTATAGTTGTGGTCAAACGTATTTACACTTAATTTAAGATTGATTTGTAATTTCAAAAATGACACACTTGAATGAAAAGAGAGTGGTTAATATTATTTGTTAAATTAGTCATGTGATATTAGGGTTGTAAATTTTACAATAAATGTAAATTTAAAAATTTAATTCAAAAATTTACATATAAAATTTTTAAATTTATTTTTATTATAAATCGTTTGATTTTAATCAAATAATTCATAACTCGATATCACATGATTAATATCAAAAGTGAGATTAGCCTCTCCAACCCCATGGATAAGTTGATGACACACCAAATAAGAAAAGAAAAAAATTTTGAATTTTTTTTAAATAATTAAATAAAATTTATCGACGTAAATAATGTGAAACTTTTTAAATACTTAAACAAGTCACGTGTTAAAATGTTTGGGCGCAATTTTTTTTTTTTTAGGTGCCTTATTGCAGCACGTGCTTTATCCCGGTTATTCTTTGTTTGCCTCACGTGTAACTTACGGTAGGAGCCGGCACTGATAGTCTAGGTCATGTGTTATGCGAACCTATATTAAGGAAAATCATTCTCAAATTACTAATTTACCCTTTTGTCGCTTATACTTTGTTGATGGTCCCAGGCCAGCACTGGAGTTTATTTATTTATTTTTATTTCATTGAATCTCTTTACGGTAAAAGATGTTTTTTTTTTTTCAAGTTTTTATTTTAACACCCACATTTACTTTTTATGTTTTAATTACCATAAATTCCTTTGTGAAGTGACAATTAGGACCTAGAGATGTTACTTCCTTTACTATTTGTTTAAACATTTATTTATTACTTTTAAAGTTGAAAAGTCATTTGGGGCACTCTCAAAGTTGTTTGGTGAGGATCTTTTAATTAGTAGAATGGCCAAATTACTCACTTTCTTTTGGGAAACATACTTTCTTTTTAATACATGAATAAAGGATTGGTTACATAATGGGAGGTTTATTAAAAAAATAAAAAAAATTAATTTAAATTAATATTTTTAAATTTTTTCTAATCAAATTTTGTCACGCGTCACTTTTATATGAATTTTTTTTTTATCATTCAAACACCACGGATATTTGTCCTTTTCTTTCGATGCAATTGAATTGATAATTTCTTTGTTTTCATGGTAAAAAGATAAATAAATAACATCATTAGTCAATTAACGAATTATATATGCTAAATTCTAAGGTGTACATTTGCTTTATGGTTATCGTATCTTTTAATTAGTAGAATGACCAAATTACTCAGTTTCTTTTGGGAAACATACTTTCTTTTTAATACATGAATAAAGGATTGGTTACATAATGGGAGGTTTTATTAAAAAATAAAAAAATTAATTTAAATTAATATTTTTAAATTTTTTCTAATCAAATTTTGTCATATGTCACTTTTACATGAATTTTTTTTTATCATTCAAATACCACGAATATTTGTCCTTTTCTTTCGATGCAATTGAATTGATAATTTCTTTATTTTCATGGTAAAAAGGATAAATAAATAACATCATTAGTCAATTAACGAATTATATATGCTAAATTCTAAGGTGTACATTTGCTTTATAGTTATCGTATCTTTTAATTAGTAGAATGACCAAATTACTCAGTTTCTTTTGGGAAACATACTTTCTTTTTAATACATGAATAAAGGATTGGTTACATAATGGGAGGTTTATTAAAAAAATAAAAAAATTAATTTAAATTAATATTTTTAAATTTTTTCTAATCAAATTTTGTCACATGCCACTTTTACATGAATTTTTTTTTATCATTCAAATACCACGAATATTTGTCCTTTTCTTTCGATGCAATTGAATTGATAATTTCTTTGTTTTCATGGTAAAAAAGATAAATAAATAACATCATTAGTCAATTAACGAATTATATATGCTAAATTCTAAGGTGTACATTTGCTTTATGGTTATCGTAATTCGTATAATAATTTTATGTAATTAAATAATAAATATAACTATTATTTACTATTGTTATAAAAGACGGTTTTGTTAATGAATACTCCCAGACACTCTTTAAGGGTCAACAAAAATATGTCACGTAATAATATCTCGTATTTTAGTAAAGTTGTGCATGTAAATGCTTTATGAAAACAAGAATTATCACGTGATATATTTTTATAGGTCCTTATAAGTATTCCGGAACACCAGTTAATAAATGTCTAAACAATATAATACATATGATATGTTATATATCATAAAATTATTTGTCTTGCGCTCAACGAGCACATATAAATAATTAATAATTTTTTATTAGTAAAATAAATTAGAGAGAGTTATCAAGTAATTAATAATTTTTTATTAGTAAAATAAATTAGAGAGAGTTATCGTCAATGCAAGATTGTATTAAAAGTTAGTCAAACTTATTGAAAAATAAAAAAATATTAATGACTTATCTTATACTCATTGAATATAGGTTAAATAAAACTTTGAATGAGCTATTTATGACGCACGTATATTTTCATAATCAATTTACAATGACTTGCATAGCTTAAATACTAAGTATATCATGTTGCATACCTGCATATACATTTTGTATATAAAATATCATTTATAATTATAAATTATAAATAAAAAACGTAAATGTCATACAAGTATATATATGAAATGTGATGATTGTGGTATAGATTAAATAAAACTTTGAACAAGCTATTTATGTTGCGTACACGCATATACATTTTGTATACAAAATATCATTTATAATTATAAATTATAAATAAGAAATGTAACTATCAAACAAGTATATATATGAAATGTGATGGTTTTTGTATAGGTTAAATAAAACTCTGAATAAACTATTTATGACACATGTATATTTCTCATAATCAATCTATGATGGCATTCATAACTCGAATACTAAATATATTATGTTGCATACCTGCATATACATTTTGTATATAAAATATCATTTATAATTATAAATTATAAATAAGAAATGTAACTGTCATACAAGTATATATATGAAATGTGATAGTTGTGGTATGTATATCATATTATTACAAAAGAAATGCCAATTGTACTATACTTTTGGTTTATCCCAATTTAAAAAATAATATTCATTGTAAAAAAAAAAAAGATAAAGTGTAAAAAAGTAAAAAAGTAAAATATATTTGGCATTGAATTACAGTCATAATAATTTTTATAATATAAAAATTACATTTATATACACACTTAGATAATTAAACTATTTGATATGTTTATATGCACGAAAAAAAATTATAAAATATGTGTACCGTATAATAATTTAAAAGTGTACAATATAATTATTATAGCTAGCATATTAGAACATAGAGTAAATTACTTAAGCCTCCATTGAGGATTGCTGCTAAAATAGTCTCCACTATGGTGTATGAAAAATTACTTATACCTCCTTTATTGTTAAAATTACGTAATGGATTGAACCTTTTAGTTAGTTAATCAAATTTGAAATTTCTACTTTACCAATAAGACTTGACATCACCACAAAACATCACTTAGCTGTGTTGATCCAATCAACTTAAGAACAACCATAACTATTTTCTTTTTCTCTCATTCTCTTTCTCAATAACCAGTTTCTTCTATTATTATCTAATATCGTGTTCATCATTAGTGAAGTAAGCAGATTAGTGATGATTATGAGGTGTCAAACTATTTGGGCCTACGGTTAATTAAATAAAAAATTGGGTCATAAAAATTTTCATATATTAATATTTTGGACTTGAAAAGTACTTCAAAATTTTGGATCTAAGAAGATTCTTATAAATGTGAATGTGCTTAATTAAAAGTTATGAAAAAAATAGAAATAAAATAAAATTTTTATTAAAATAATCATATGAAATAAAAAGACATAGAGAGAGAAAAAGAGATCAAAATAGAAGTAGTCCATCTATTTATTACTAAAATAAACCTATTCAATTTAGTCAAGATAAAATATTCACACAATTTTTCAAGGGTTATCAATATAAGAGGTGAGAACTATTTGAATAGTAGTTGGGGATAAGTAAATTTTATGTAAAACTTGAAACGAAACTAAAGTATTTTAAAATATTTTAAAACTTTTAGGGTAATAAAAAATATTTTAAAATTTTTATTTAAAGATAATTTAGTGTTTAAGACACAAAATTACTTATTAAATTTTAGTATAGTTCTTTAAACAGTAATTTGAGACAACTATTATATAATTAATTTAAAACTAATAATCATTAAATATATTTTGTAATTGTGTAAGTGAATTTTAGAACTAAAGATAAGAGAAAACATCTTACCATTCGCAAAAATAAAATGAAATATAGTCATTTTGAATTAATTATTTTACTAATATATTATAGATACTCTTGGAAGATATTGTTTCTATGAATTAGAATAAGTTTCAAAATTATTTGAGATTGCTCTAAATATTAAAATTAAGGGGAAAATAAATTTAAAATAATTAAATATATATTTTTAAAATTTGGAGTCTTATTAATGGATGGAGGTTTTAGGTGATTACCCAAATTGTCTAATAGTTGAACCGGTCCTGTTTATGAATTTATAAAAGAAAATAAATAATTTTTGTGCAGTGTGATTACTTTCTTTTTTTTTTTTTTTTTGGTATTTGGTGATCGAGTGGATAGGTATGATTGGAAAAGATTACCGATAAGTATGTAGACTAGATTTGATAGAGAATAAATGTTTGAGAATCGAGAAGATAAATAAAATGAAAAAAAATTAGTTAAAGTAAGAAAATAGAATAAAAAGAAGGAGAAGAATAAAATACAAAAAGGGAAAAATATGCCAATCTAGAATGTATCGTAATTTTAATTTTGACAAAAGAATAAATTTAATTCTAACAACAAGTAACGCAATTTTTTATACTTCAAAGAAGGAATTCTATTATTAACAAATCTCAAGAGTGATTTCAGTAATATACCCTAATATAATTGTAATAATTATGAAAAGTTACAAGATTTTAGTTAAAATATAATAATTATTATATCAAATTGTATACATGTTTTCCATATTGAAATTGTAATATATTTGTATTAGAGTGCCTTTTAGGATAGTTTAATAGTTGCCACTATATAAACATAATCATTTTAAAAGATTTGCAGTGGGACCTAAAAAAAATGACGACCATAATTACACAATTATATTAATTGTGATTTTTATATGAATTACAATGGGACCTACAAAAAATAACGATCATAATTGCGCAACTATATTTATCTTGATTATGCATAGAATTATATATATATATATATATGCACATACATTATTCTTGAGAGTATTTATAAAGTAATTTACCAACTTATAATAATTTTGGAGCAATGCTATTCTATTAAAATCTATAATCAGAATCCATTGTTGCAATGATGCCGTTGTTTCTGGATCTATCACATTTGAAATAATAACCTATTAACATGTGCTATAATATTATACAAATGTTATTGTCATATTATTTCAGTAGCAAACTTTGGTAAAAAAATTCTAAAAGTATGTCATTTTGCATAAACATTTTACCCTTAAAATTAATTTTGACCAAGAATATAATATTTTAATTTTATGATTTAAATGCTCTCGGTCAAACTCATATTTCCCATGTTGCATTCTCATTTAAGTTTTCGGTAAAAAAAAAAAAAAATCCTTAATGGTATGTTGAAATATTTATTGTTGCGATTATATTTATACAAAAAAAAAATCACATTTATCTTGTGATTTTAAAACCCTTACACTTACTAAATAACACAGCAATAGTAGAAGGGGAAAAAAAGTAATAATATATTAGTAAAATTTTTAACCAAAAAGATTTACCAAAAAAATGCAAAACATTTGGAATTTATCACATTGAAAAACTAAATTTAAATCTATTAATATGTCTTCATATTATACAAATATCACTTTCACATCATTTTTGTAATTCATCCAATTAAAATTTTGAATGAAATAACACTTAAAAAAAAAAGTTGTAACCCCATCAAACAATGACTATAATTTAAAATTTTCATGACAAATAGGGCATAAAAAGTAACCCTTTTTTTGGGCCCATAAAGGAATTCTAACTCCAGTGTAAATGTTGTATTAAATTTCAACAATGGTAATTTTAGAGAACCATAAATGTTAATTGTGGTAAGGAGTTTTAAGGGGTTGGTGTGCCCACTATATAAACAGGGCCCGCCCAACGTTGCATATTTGCTTTTATATATAAAATATTCTCCATCTATATATTTTCTTTTCTTCTCTCTCATTCTGTTTCTCTCTCTTAAATCTTTCCTGTTTCACCGAAGACTGACTTGGTCCTCCGGCATTGACTGAACTCTGAGGCATCAAACTCCAAACGACACAGCCAGAGATCGGTAAGCTGAGCAGCACCTGACAAATTTGTTCCGAAATTTTCCTGTTTGGCATTCTCACTCAATTCCTATTTTGTTGACCAAACCTCTTCCCCGGGTGATTTGCATTTCCCACAGAACCAACACCAAAGATTCTATCCAGATTTTGTGGGTTTTGTTCTTCTGTTCATTTCAATCGCAGCCCATTGAATGAGAGGTATTCAAACCCAACAAATTCACTGAATTTATCAAATTCTGCTGTTTTTGAATTGTTGATTCCAATTTTGTTTATTTGAGTTTGCTAATTAGTAAAGATAGCTGGGTTGTTTAGGAGATTTTTTTTTTTAATTTGGAAAATGTTTTTTGGGATTGGATTTGGTGGCATTAATTGCATGGATGTGCTAATATGCCTTGTTGCCCAGAAAACATGTCATGTTTGTATATCAACATTTGCATTAGATTTTTATCAAGTTCGGTAGGGGCTGTTTGGTGAGAAATGTTATTGTGGGTTTTTTTACAGGTTAAGTGCAGGCAATGGGAATAGGGGGTGAAGAAGGTTTTTACCTATAAATTCCTAATTCAGTATATTGGCTCGAAGTAGTTTTAGCATTTAGCCGAAAAAATAAAGTTCATACCAGTAGGGAGCACAGAAGATTTTGTGGAATTTTTTGATGAATTTGAGATTGAACTCAAAGAGGTTGAAAGAGGGTTTACTTGTATATCTGAATTGGCTCGAAACTTTTATATATCAGAGAAAAACAAGAGATTTCATACCGAACTCTAGATTAGAGAGCGCATGAAGTGCTAAAAAGATTTGATCGGTCGCAATTCAATGAATGCAAGGATGAATTCGAAGAGGCGTGAGGAAGGAAATCAGTGTATCATTGGCTTTTTTAAAGAAAATCTAGAGATTTCATCCTGGAATCTCTAGATTAGAGAGCACAAAAAGCATTGAGAAGATCCAACCAGTGGGTGTTCTGATGGATCCAGGGAGAGGGTTCCTGGTTCCCCCAGACAACAATATCGAAATTGGGGGTCATTGGGTCCCTCTAACACCAGGAAGATCAACCCTTCTAGGATCAAATGGTATCCCCATCGAAAGGCAGGGGAATCAAGCAGGGAGATCAAATTGGAATGAATTAGCCGGTGTTCAACATTCACAATTCCCTATGAATTACAGAGGAGACAACCAAGATTTCAATATAATTGGACTGATGGGGCAGAGAGGCTGTTCTTATAATTTGGGGGCTCCTCCAGCCCAAATTGGGAGTTTTGATTACAATGTTGGCTCCACTGAAATTGCGGTTTGGGATAATAACCCTTTGGCTGAACTATTTGTGCTCAAGACGAAGGCATCTCCTATGGCCTCAGGAAACAGGATCTCATCCAACAGAAGCATTCAAGAAACAAATGCGCCCACAATTCTGAATACGTACTCTAAAGTCGACAGCAGTTGGACAGAAGCCAACTTTACTAGTTTGTTGCTTGGAGCCGAAAGCCCAAACCTGAATGACTGGACTAATGCTGACAGCCCACTGCAGAGGCCCCAGGGTAAGTTGCTTGAAACTGTGTCATCTTAGATGATTTTTGAACTACATTCTTGACTTGTTCTTTTTCTAGGTGCATTTTTAAGAATTGCCATGTGTTTTATCTAAATCTGATTAAAACAATCAAAAGAAATACAAGAAATATTTGTAGAGCTCAAAAATCTAAATTGTGTTGATATGATACAATGCCCTAAATAGTTTATCAAGAGCCAAAGTGAAATTGAAAATTTGAGGCCTAAACCTTAACCATGAAAGTTTTTTGATGTTGTATCAAGTCTCTCTATTCCATAATTTGTGATGAAATTTTCATTAAAATGATATCAGGAACCATGGAAATCAATTCATCTTGTTTTTTTATGATATCCAAAGCATAATTTTTACGCAAACAGTATGTTATTATTTACTTTTAAGTTTTTCATGTAAGTTTGTTTGACAAATGTACATTTGAGTAAATAAATTATAATTAAGTGAAATTTAAAAAAGATAAAAAAATATATAAAGATAGTGGATGGTTAAAATGTTCATTTAAGGAATAATAAAAATATAAAATTAATTTTACTTAATTAAATGATAGTTACTAAAAATTCTTTTTTTTTTTTTTTGGTTGTGAATTGTTTGTTCATTAACCCACTTAAATGCTTGGAACTTGATACTTACACTTCATACAAATAAACAAACTCTACCTCTATTTATATTCCTTCACTTTCTTAACAGATGACAGAGATTAATTTGATTAAAAGTGACGATTACGCCTCTAAAATCATCTACCAAAATATATAATATATTTATAATACTTATGGAGAGTTCTACAATTCTCTACAACATTCGACACAATTTTTGCAAACTTCTCTAGATTTTAGAATATTATAGTTTATAATATTTACAATTTATATAATAAAAAAGCTAACGAATTTAAATTTAAAATATTTTTAACCGTTGAATTTGTTCAATGGCAAGTATCATTCTTTTTCTCTCCACCGCCAATATCATTTTTTCTTTATTTTAATTGTCTTTTCACTCACTTCACATGAAAACAAAACTCTCACTTTTCTTGTATTTTTTGAATACTTTTTTATTAAATTTTTTAAATTAATTTTTTTTAAATATAATAATATTTGTAATAAATAATAAAATTTTACTTATTTATGAAACACTATATAGATACTTCCCTTTCAATTAGTAATTTTTATCCTTACAAGTTATTTTTACAATTTTTCATATAAATTTGTTAAAACTCTTTGTCCTTGCCTAAAAATACGAAAACATAATTTGACCTGCAAAAAACTTAAATATAAATTTGTAAAATAAACTTACATAAGAAACTATAAAAATAACTTGTAACAATAAAAAAAATTAATCAAAATAAACTAAAGTATATATACAATATTTAATAAATGTGTAAAATTTTATTATTTATTACCAATGCTATCACATTTTTTAAAATATTAATTTAAAAACTTATAAAAAAAAGTATTCAAAAAAATAATATGAGGTGTGAAACTGTGTTTCTACGTAAAGTGACCGAAAAAACAACCAAAATAGAGAAAAAAAAATAATCCTGACCATTGAATAAATTTAAATTCTCGAGCTTTCTTATTATATAATAATATTCTATGTAAAAACAACCATTTCCATTTCTGAAATTAACTTATTAGATTAAACAATAGAAAAAAATTAATCATTTCCGTAAGGCATGAAAGGCCCCGAGAAACATATCAAATGGAAATAGAACACATTGATGAGAAGGGCCAACTCAAATGGAAAATTAAGCACCCCAACCAGATCGAAGGTTTTGGCTTCAATTCATCACAACCCCCTTCCCCTAACACATAAAAAGAGAAATAGAAAACAGATTATCTCTGAACTGATATGGTGCACTGCATAGACAATTAACCATTGCAAAAGAGTTTTTACATATTTCCGTTGTCAACAAAAAACTGCTTTCTTACAGACGGATTTCCTATACCTTCCCTGCCCAAGTTTAATCTAAACTCACCACCAAGATCAGAAACTGATGCAACATCAAGTACAAGCAATTCCTTTCCATTTGCAACAGTAACACCAGATCAAACGAAGCAGTTTGAAAACCACCATCATTCTGACATGCTGAATTTCTCACTAGAGGATAGCTCCACACAAGAGAAAGATAAGCTAGAGCTGCTAGACAATTTGTTAACATCCATGGGAGGCGAAGCAATTGAGAACCACAGCAATGAACTCTTACAAAACATTGTGGACTCATCATCTGCTGCTCTTTCAACCCAGTTGAACGGAAAGAATATTTCTGAGGATGGTGATCAAGGCATTGACCTGAATAAAACACCCCATCAGAAAACACCCAAAAGACGAAAGCACAGACCAAGGGTAGTTGCGGAAGGCAAGCCCAAAAGGACTCCAAAGGTCAAAACTCCAAATACTGGCTATGAGACGAACATATCTGGAAAGAGGAAGTATGTCCGCAAGAAGAGCCTAGAAGCCACAGCAGGAACTGAACAGACCGGTGCTACAAATGAAGTTAAAGTTCCTACTTCCAAGTCTAAAGCAAAATCAACCAGGAGGAAGCTGAATTTTGACTCAGAAAATGATAAACAATGTCAAAGCCAGGGAAAAGCAGCTAATCTCCAGGCAGAAATACATAAAGAGGATTGCACAGCTCTCAATTTGAATTTGGATTCTCAAGCCACCAAGTTATGTACCAAAATCGACAGTATTGCTGGAGCAGAATTAGCTCACACAGTGGTGCAGAATGGATTTTCAGCAGGGAAACAGCAAGAAGAAGGCACAGATAACCTTACGAAGTCCATGAATCAAATGCCAGAGAGATATGCCCCTGCCCCCCCACCAGCTGCAACCAAACGCAATTATGCTTTAAATGCCATTGCGAGAAGTGTAAACATAAGATGTGCTGATACGTGTCAAAAAAGCGACAAAAACAGATACAGTCAGAAGCATCAACATATCCAAGGTGAACCGAACATGAATAACATGAATCTCTCTCAAGTGAATACCACTCACACAAACCTCAAGGAAACCAGACAGATGATATGGCAGAATACCCTTCAAATGGTAGAAAGAAACATGGTCAATTCCAATGACAAAAGAGGATCGAAGCAGTGTGTATTTGAGCAGGCAGGCCCCTCTGTTGAAAGTCAGATGAATTCTCCATTATGCTACCAGGAGATATATCGAGTTGATAACCACAACAACAATCACAATTTTGACATGGGGTGTTTAGAAACTCACAAGAAAAGGAGAATGGAGAATGGATTTCATTCAATAATATGTAGCACACCTTGTGTGGCAGTTGCCAAAGATGATTCAAAACAAGTTGTAACAGAAAGCGGGAACAGTGTCTATGCAGCAAGCAGCTATATGTCCCAAACCAACAACAGAATATCAGTCTTTAATTTTGAAGGTGACAAAACATCCAAGAAACTAATGAATGGGGTTGATAGAGCATATGATGACAAGTGCTTTCCTTCCATGACTGTTGAGCATAATAGACAGAAGAACTCTGCTACAACAGAGCTGCATTTGAACACGCCACAAGTGATGGCAGAGAAAAGATCCAGCAGATCAATTCGGGTCCATAATATTACTTCCCCAACCATGACAGCAAACGCACACCAGCCGTCATCAACTCCACCTAAGAAACTCCTTCCATATGGTTATGAGCATGGAATTGATGCTTGCCCCGCAAATATGTCAGTGAAGAGGCACTGCATGGCATCAACTTCATGCAAACAAGTCTCATCTTGCACAAATACAGTCTCACATGATTATCGACAACCATCCATGAAAGCAAGAGGTACCTATTCAGAAAACAAAAATCACTTAGAATCTTCAAAAATTTCCAAAATGTTGAAATCTAAAACAATAAAGCAACTTTTCTGTATATGTGATGCAGGTGAACCAGAAAAACAGCAAGGGACAGTTACAGTTGATAACATCACATGGAGACTGCAAGGTCTAAATATCTCTGATGGGCAAGAAAATTATGCACTTGTTCCATACAAAGGACAGGCTGAAATAGTTCCATACCAACCATTAGATCCAATCAAGAAACGCAAGCCACGGCCTAAAGTGGACCTTGACCCAGAGACAAACAGACTTTGGAACCTGTTAATGGGGAAGGAAGGACACAAAGGCATGGAAGCAGGAGACGGAGAGAAGGAAAAATGGTGGGAAGAAGAAAGAAAAATATTCCGTGGACGAGCAGACTCATTCATTGCCCGCATGCATCTCGTTCAAGGTACCAAAGCAACTTTTCTATACATTCAATCTAGAACTTTTGAATCCTTCAAAAAGTTACTTGATTTTATAAAACAAGGTAAGTTACATGAATTAGTTATTCGGTGCCCAAACCGGTCATTATGGCTTGCACTAACGATGTGAGGTGACCAAAGAATGAAGCCTATCAAATACTATATTCAAACAATATGCATACTCCCACAGTAACACAATAGTATATGGTCACAGATGAAACATAAGAAGTATGAATCAAAAGAGATGACCAGCTATTATTAAAATGGGATGTATAAACCTGAAATGCAGAACCTCCAGATGTAAACAAAGATAGCAAAGAACACTGCACAAAAAATGCCTAAACAACTTAAGCAAAGAAAAAACTACCAAAAAAACAAACTTAAGCAAAGAAAAACTAATTTTCCTGGTATTTAACCCAGCTTTACAAATTTTAATAGAGAAGTGAAAAATCAAAAACTGAGCCTGTTTATTTATTTCACATATTTTGTTGACTTGCCGAGTTTTTGCTGAATTTACTTCTAATTAGCATATATTTTCCAATGTTACCACAAGCATATCTTGAATAAAATACAATTATTATTTTCTGTACCTAATCTGAAGTCTGAATACTAAAAGGTTCTCTAGGATTTTGTGTTGAGTGCATATAAAAAGATATACTTACCTAACCGGTGACACAATGGTACGCTTCACAGGAGATAGACGTTTCTCGCAGTGGAAAGGATCAGTTGTTGACTCGGTAATAGGAGTGTTTCTTACTCAGAATGTTTCAGATCATCTATCAAGGTAAATTCAAGTATTTAATGTAGTTCTCTAAGGTCATAGTTCGTTAAGAGAGATGACAATCTGTATTTTTTTTTTTTCCCATTGCTTGCAGCTCTGCCTTCATGTCACTTGCTGCGAGGTTCCCTCTCCGGTCTACCGCCACTGACCAAACCTGCTATAAAAGTGGAACAAGCACATTCGCTGAAGAGCCAGTCATTCAGATGCTGGACCCATATGGCACCATCAATTGTTACCGAAAAACAAAACGGCAATCAGACCACATCCAGACGTCTATACCATACAATGAATCGTCGGAGCACAGAACAGAAAACCCTATCTCGGGAACAGGAAGAACGAGTGTAGCAGCTGAACATAATGGGATGGCAGAAGAAAAGGCCAGTTCATCACAAAATTCTTCTGACTCTTTTGCTCTTCAAGTTCATGGGGAAATTCAATCCTGCTCAGGGTCCAATTCAGGAGCAGAAGATTCAAATCTTGGGTTCAGCAAGATCCAAGACCCTCCATCTTTTCTACATACAAGGAGAAATGCATCATTGCAGGTACTTGAGAGTCATGTTACCGGGAGATTGTGCTTTGTTGACGGGTCTGCATATGGGCATAAACAATCAGAAGATATAGACTTCAACCAGAAAATTCCAAGACTGGCCAAATTTGATAACCTGGAAAACTCTTCCACCATTACTCACCCAATCACTTCTAACAAATCCTGGAAGCAAGTCCCCAATCAATTTCAACTGCACATAGCACCAAATGTGGAATCACAGGAAGTAAACAGTTTTGGAATGTTGAGAGAAGAAAGCATATCTTCTTTGTCTTCAGCTGCTTCTCAAATTATTACAGGAGAAGGCACAGATTATAGGAGTAGAATTGGACATGCTGCAGAAAGAATATGTAAAACCACTTTCCCACATAATGACGTTCCAATGATTCAAGCACCAACAATCCGCCACCCAACAAACCAAGGGAGAAGCTTACAGTCTGTAGTAACTCACACTGGAAATGACCAAATTTCTCTCCAAACACATCAAAGAAAGTCCTTGGTTGAAGAGCCTATAGGTCCCACTGAAGCAGTTCCTGCAAGGCAAAGTCGTACCAGGCATGAAGTGTCTTATGACCCTAGATTCAAAGGACAAGTTATTTGTGCGCAGGACAGAACAAACTTAGTAAACAAGCAAAAATCCTTAAAAAATAAAGCAGTTGAAGCAAATGCCAAAGAGCAAGTATATTTTTCTGGCGAGACAACTACTGGGATGAGCACAAATATGCCAAGTGCAAGGAAAGGAAAAGTTGAGGGTGAGAAGAGGAAATCATTGGACTGGGATAGCTTGAGAAAGCTTGTGCAGCCTCATGGTCAAAGAAAAGAAAGAACCACGAACACAATGGACTCCCTGGATTACGAAGCATTACGATGTGCAGATGTCAATGACATTTCTAATGCTATCAGAGAAAGAGGAATGAACAATATGCTAGCAGAAAGAATGAAGGTATGAATGTAAATCCTTTTTTATTGTTATAATATTTGTCAAAATCAGCTTCAAATGGCTCCAACAGTATCAAATTATAGGCCAAATGTAGAAACCCATAAAACAAGTCTAATATTTGCATAATCATGCAGGATTTCCTTAATCGACTGGTTAGAGAGCATGGAAGCATGGACCTTGAGTGGTTGAGAGATATTCCTCCAGACAAGGCAAAGTAAGCTATCTTCAACTTTTCCTACTTGCCTTTTGTAATATAAATACTATATCATCTAAGAATCAAACAAAAAGATAAATAAATAAATAAATAAATAACGCAAAAATTATCTTCAATTTTATTTTTTATTTTTAATTTTTTTTTTTTTGTGAAGTTAAATTTTCTGCATACTGGATATTAGAAAATATAAATAAAACATAGCATATTCCTTGTTTTCAATATATGTATATAAATATTAAAAAAGGCTACGTTTAGATAACAGCAGATTAAATTAGATAACTTCCAAGCTAAAGGTGCTTACATCACACATCTATGATACTGCTTTCAGTAGCCTATACATGGGATTACACAGTCTCTCACTAACATTTACGATTTCACTTTGGCTCCTGATAAACTATTTAGGCTATTGTATCATATCAACACAATTCAGATTTTTGAGCTCTACAAATATTTTGTTCTGCAGAGATTATCTTTTAAGTATACGGGGGTTGGGCTTAAAGAGTGTAGAGTGTGTGCGGCTATTAACTCTTCATCATGTTGCTTTCCCGGTAAGATTCATCTTGAAACTAATTGTTGCTGACAAACTAATTGAGATGTTTCATCTCAGTAAGTTCAATATATTTTTTATTAGGTTGACACAAATGTTGGAAGAATAGCTGTAAGACTGGGATGGGTCCCTCTCCAACCACTGCCTGAATCACTTCAGCTGCATCTCCTAGAACTGTAAGTAATGTGCACCAAGTTATGCTGAACTTTTCCCATAGGCCCCCCCCAAAAAAAAAAAAGTTGCTAACCATTATTCCACACAGATACCCGATGCTAGAGTCAATTCAGAAATATCTGTGGCCTAGACTCTGCAAGCTGGATCAACGTACACTGTAAATTCAGAACTCCCTAGAACAATTAATTTTTGAGGAATAGCATCCCTAAGATTTGATATTATATTCTTCTGTACATTTCACTGATTAGCATACCATGACTACAGGTATGAGCTACATTACCAGATGATTACATTTGGAAAGGTGCATTATCCTGATCTCCTCAGCAAATGCATTAGTTGTAACTAGCCATAAGGCCATATGACAATATGTTCCCTGATGTTTATATAGGTTTTCTGCACAAAGAGCAAACCCAATTGCAATGCATGTCCAATGAGAGGAGAGTGCAGACACTTTGCGAGTGCTTTTGCAAGGTATGCATTCCAATCGCTGTTCAAAAATTACTGTTGAGTGACAATGAGAGGCAGTAGCATTGCCTCATAATGTCCAAGCCCCTAGATTTGCAACTAGAATGTTGTACAAATAACAATATTAATAATCTTCAAATATCCAAAGTCCTGCATAATGTGGGATAGACAAGCAGCTTACTCATCATAGCAAACAGCATGCACAGTACACCAGTGGCTTTAAGTCCAATTATCATCTACTAACGGGATTTTGAAGGATATATGGGACCTAAAAACAAAATATGAATAATAAAAATTTTATAGTAAGAATATATATCAAAATCATATTTGATATGTGCTTACATTTCCTTGTATTTCTTTTTTTTTGGGGGGGGTTGCCTTGAACACTATAAAATATTAAAAATTGGGAAGCATTCTATATATAAGGTGCATTTAGAATGACAAAAAATAAGATCAAATGAAATAACGTGAGATAAGTTGTGAGTTCGTAATTTATACAGTGCGATAAAAAATAAATAACTTTTAAAGTTTTTTAGGCCCCGTTTGACAACTATTTCGTTTTCATTTTTTTTGAAAATTGAACACGAAAACGCGTTTGGCAAATTTGTTTTCAATTTTCAATTTTCAAAAAAATGAAAATTGTTTTCAAAATTTTTAAAAATTATGAAAACATAGAAAATGTGTTTTCTCAAGTTTTCATTTTCAATTTTCAATTTCTTATACAACTACTACTAATTACAACCATCAATTACTATCATCCACTAATTGTTATCAATATTTAACCACCACCGCCACTACCTTCCACTCATCTCCGGTCATCACCAAATATATTATTATTTAATATAAAAATATTAAATTAATACATAAAATATAAAATATTATTATTATTTAATATAATATATTAATATGCTTTATATATTAATATATATATATTAATTATATTAATATATAAAATTAATAATATATTATTTTTATTTATGTAAAAATATATTAAATATAATTTAATTAATAATTTTATTGAATCAAATTATTTTGAAAAAATAATATAATTAAATCTAATTAATATAATTAATTAATTAAATCAATTAAATGTAAGTAATTAAATTAAATGAAATTAAGTTAATTAAATTAATCACTTTAATTAACAAGAAATATATTCTATGAAATTGTTTTTAAAAATAATTATAATAAATTATGTTTATTATATTTTATTTTTATAGAATTAAATTATTTTTAATAATTAATATAATTAAAATAATTAAATTTATTGAATTTAATTAATTAACAACTGTAACTACTAACTAACAATTATCGTTACCAAACGTGTTTTCATGTTTTTGTTTTCTTTTCCTACTATGTAAATGAAAACAAAAAATTAAAAACTAAACACAAAAACTAAAAAACTGAACATAAAAACTGAATACAAAAACAGAAAACAGACAGTTTTATCAAACGGACTCTTAGTGTTTTTCACCGTTTTTCAAAATTTTGTCACTCCAAACGGAGCCATAGTGTGTGTAGAAGTAGTGAGGGAGGATTGTGGGAACTATTTGAACAGTAAGGAACCTACTAAAAGGCACTTATTTAAATAATAACGATATTTTTTTAATACTTTCTGCATCTTGCTTAGAAGGGATTTTTCTATAGGAACTTCCTAGCTCATCTGTCTCCACCTTCAGCAGCAGGATACACAAGCACCCACCAGCACAAGGATATCTCTGACAAATGTGATGTAAAATGAACTCTTTTTTTTTTTTCGGTAAGTAACGTAAAATGAACACTGCTTGTGCAGCGCAAGACTTGCCCTTCCAGTTCCAGAAGAAAAAAGTATGGTTAGTTCAACAATTCCAATTGCCGTAGACAAAAGCCCTGCTGCGCCAATCAGAGCTATGCTACTACCACCCGCTGGTAGCAGTAAAACTAATGAAATGGTGTCAGTTGTGGGCAGCTGTGAACCTATTGTTGAGGAACCAACAACACCAGAACAGGAAACCGCAGAAGTATCGCAGAGCGACATTGAAGATGCATTTTATGAGGATCCTGATCAAATTCCTACAATTGAACTCAACATCCAAGAGTTCACACAGACTCTGCACCAATATATGCAAGAAAATGATATGTCCAAAGCTTTAGTTGCGATAAATCCAGAAGCTGCTTCAATCCCTATACCCAAACTGAAGAATGTGAGTCGGTTACGGACAGAGCACCAAGTGTAAGTAGTCATTTTCTAATTAGACCCTGATTGACATTTATTACTGCATAGCTGGATCAGGTTCGGTTTATTAGGTTCCTATTAGACAAAAAAGTGTATAATCTGCAGCTGATTTGGCTTGACTGAAGTTACTGCTAAGCAAAAGATAGAAACTCTTCCCGAATTAAAGACCAAGCCAAAACACAGAAATTTAGGCTGGTAATTTGTCGAGGCACTGGCTCTGTAACTGTAAAGTATCGGGTTAATTGCCAGATTTACTACAACACGTCAGGATTAGCCTTAACTCAACCTGGGTCAAGGACACCTTGGCATAACCAAAAATGCGGGCAATCCTTGCTCCTTTAAAAATTATCATTATCAAAAAAACAATTCATTTAAGCATTAATAATACAAGTTGTCAAGGTATTTTTCTCTACACAATTTAACTCCTACCATCCTGCTACAGGTACGAGCTTCCAGATTCACACCCTCTTCTAAATGGGGTTGGTTATTCTTACTTCTTTGTTTTTATTTGATTTGACTATCTGCAACATAATTTTCCCCCAGCTAATTTCACCTCCAAAATATTCAGATGGACAAACGAGAACCAGATGATCCAAGCCCGTACCTTCTTGCTATATGGACACCAGGCAAGCACATGATATATTACGCCTACAACTACAACTCTTTAAACCTACGTTTTTCCTTAACGAGGAGGTTAAACTTTTATATCTACAAGAAAATAATCTAGTTCTTCTAATGTGGTCCTTAACATCATCAGAACCCAAGCAGCACTGATCAAATTGGTCAAAGGATATTTTAACATCTAATTTCCAAGTATTCTTGCAATTATTATCTTGTAAGTGCTAATTATTTACATCTACGTTGGCATCATTTGGAACAGGTGAAACAGCAAATTCAATTCAACCACCAGAAAGAAGGTGCGGGTCTCAAGAATCAGACAAACTGTGCAATGAGAAAACATGCTTCTCATGCAATAGTGTGAGAGAAGCAAATTCGCAAACAGTTAGAGGGACATTCTTGGTGAGAAAATCCAAACATAACATGCATAACACATTTATTGCCCTGCTAGAAGTTTTGCTGATATTTACCTCGTGTACAGATTCCATGTCGAACAGCAATGAGAGGGAGCTTTCCACTCAATGGAACATACTTCCAAGTAAATGAGGTAGACTAATTCTTTCTATCCTCAATTAGTCACTCTCTGAAAGGCAATTCTCCCACTTAAGATAAGAAAAATTGGAGCTGTATAACCTCACCACAAACCAGTAAAGAGATTATGAATTACCGTTGAACCTGCAAAAGAAGACTAGCTTACTTAACCTCTTACTTTCGCAAAAGATAAAGGCATTCTTTCGTTCAACAGCTGTTTTGTAACAGAATTGCACCTGTTGCAGATGTTTGCTGATCATGAATCAAGTCTAAATCCAATTGACGTTCCAAGGGCATTGATATGGAATTTGCCAAGACGGACAGTGTACTTTGGGACATCTGTAACATCAATTTTTAGAGGTAAAAATAATTTTTTTGCTTTAAAAACTCCATGCATTAATTTTGCAGCTATCAACTTAAAAAATGGCTTACAAAATTAATACAATTCTTTGTCAGGCCTTCCAACAGAGGGAATTCAATACTGCTTTTGGAGAGGTATGGAATGCTCCCCTAGACTTTTTTTGTACCCTTCATCCGCTTTGGTTGAAAAAAACAAAAAAAAACAAAAGAACAAACAAACAAACAAACAAAATCGGAACTGACAGATGATAATCTTAAAAAGCTAAATATCCAAACTATAACATAAAATGAAAAAGTAAGTATGGTTCGCTTCTTAGTTGTTGCATTGCATCTTTCCTTTTCAATTATAGTGTAACATTGTATCTAGTTACCAATGTACCATAATTCATCATACTTCCCTCGTTTTGGGTAGGGGCAAGAAGCGAAGGGAAAACCGAAAAAGGACTTTACACATGCCAGTAACATTGCTCTCTGCTTACTGTAATGGTATAAATAAATACATAATAGTGAAAGAGATGTTACTTTCAACTTCTGTTCAGATAGTGTACATGTGGCAAGTAAATGTCTCTGCCTATCGTCTTCGTCAAACTAAAAATCATAGTATCAAAGAAAAATCATTAAATTTTATTGGCATTAAATGCATATCAAAATGCGAATTACAGAATTTAATAAAATAGTGTTATAAATAAGGGGGCAAGAGAGAGATAAAGTTAGCTGTAAATTGACATATACCCTAAGTTTTGCACCTTGTACAAGAGTATTTTTTTTTTTTTAAATGAAAATACTACTCACATTCAATTATATTGCTGTAGATAGCTACCATGTGATGCAAAGTGCTTTAACATATTGTGATCAAATGGGTTCATCATTAGATTTGTACACAAAATCAATTTGATGGTCACAAAAATGGTCTGCCATAGTCAAAAAGCCTCTTGCAGAATAGTGGCTTAATATAATTGAATCTTGTGGCCAACCAAATTCAAATGTACCTCATTTAAAAATGCTCGTGTGTCTGTGGTACCCACTCTAAGGAGTGGATTTTATTCAATCATATTTTACGTTCTAATGTTATTTGAAATTTATTTTACAGGATTTGTCTGCGTAAGGGGATTCGACCAAAAAACAAGGGCACCTCGACCTCTACAGGCCAGATTGCACTTCCCCGCAAGCAAGTTGGCCAAGACGAAAAATGAAGAAAATAAAAGAAGTCAATAATGCTGAGAAAGTACCGATACAAAAGGTTCTAACTAAATCCATCAATACAAGAAGAAAAATTCATTGCTAAGCATAGAAAGGACTGGTGACCAACAGAATGTTGTACATTCAATTGTTCCTCCTCTAGCATTAGATGATTTTACATCAAACAATTGTTCCTCCTCTACCATTAGATGATTTTACATCAAATCAGGCTGCAGAGAAAAAATAAATAAAAAATAAAAAATTCGAGTCATTTGATGAGATCCCCAGACAAGTAGGCCTGAGTCTGTATGCAATTAACATTTTTTGATTTTTCAATTCAACAATTCAATGCTCAAAAATGAGCCGTTGTTCAAAGATTTAGCCAATATTATGAAGGAAGCAGAAAAGAAGGAGGAATATCACTTGTGATGTAGAAATTTATTCTCATTCCTTGTACCATGTGCGAGCGAATAGAATCACATGATTTACATTAATTGTTGCACGCTTCCTGTTGTTTTCTCGTGATAAAATTTGCCCAAGGTATCTATCTTCCTACTTTACAAGATAAAGTGCTCCAAAGATTCAAGTCTACACAGCCTACATTCTAGCAGGGTCAAAGTATGTCTTCGTACTTTACAAGACAAAGTCCCCCAAAGGTTTAACTTTACAGCCTACATTCTAGTAAAGTCTACATTCTAGCAGGGTTTCACCACGGTTACTTCCACTATGATTTTAACTCCATCCCTAACACATGAAACTAAACCAGGTAAGAAATACACAACAATGTATATTCAATACCTACAACACAAGCACATAAACCAGGTGAGAAATACACAAGAATGTATATTCAGTACCTATTAGGTATTTAGGTGTACTAATGACATTTTAAGAAGTCAATCAAGCACCATATAATCTTATAACTATCCAAAAGAATATTCCAAGTCCAATATACTATCTTATAACTATCCAAAAGAACATGAAGTCCAACGTATATTCAATACTTATTAGGTATTTAAGCGTACAACCACTTTAAGAAGTCAAGCAAGTACTATGCAATCTTATAAGTATCCAAAGAACATGAAAGTCCAAAGAGTTCGGTCTAAGATCACTGTATTGGCTTAGTTGGGGGTATCAAACGTATTGGTACTTGGAGGTCAAAATCTGAAATCAAGACGAAGAAATTACATTATAATGGGATGTTCTTTTACCAACTACAAAGATGACCATGTCCACAGTGGCTAAACTTGAGTAGTGTCAAAGAAAAATAGGACACGTTGATTGAGGGCTGAAAAAGTGTCCCTCTATGATTAAGAAAAACTACGTAGTGGTTTGTACCTCCTTAATGAAGCCGGTACAAACCTTAATCATGGGAAAAATTTATAGGTGTTCCATTATTAAAATTAAAAAAAACAAATTAAATTATCAAGTTTTAAAATCAACAATCAGTGTGTTGTCTCACAAATTCCTCTTCAATACTATGTTGAGATGAGAAAAAGAATGAGCCATGTTAAGGTGCTTACATCAATATTTTGTCCTACCTCCACTTGGTAATAACACGGAGGATTAACCTTGTGCAATTGCCCCTATATATATTAGTTCCCCACCCCCCACCCCCAAAAAAAACAACACACAGACAGACACAAAGTAGTAAGCAATAAATCAACTCAATCAACCTCAAATCTTCAGATGATAGTGACCCAAGCCTGCTTCAGAGCAAAACCACTAACATAACTACAAAAATGGTAGAAATAATAATGGCCAAATTATTGATGTACTTGTAGCTGGCTATTAGTTTATAAGAAGTTTGGGAAAAAAACGAAAAGTCAAGCTATAATATGGTATCCTGATGGACATCAAGATAATACATGCTTCCACTTATGAGGTCATAAAAAATTAGAGCTTGCAATGTTGATGATCAAAAGATCTCCCTTCCTATTCTCATTTAGACATGCATAAGCCTGATTTCTAACCCTTAGCTGAGCTGGTGGTTGCTTAAATATAGGACAGTTGGCATTCAAATAACTACAAAGATCCAATTCCTCAGTGCTGCTCACTTTTATCTTATTTTATTTTATTTTACATTATTTTTTGATAAGTAATCCTAAGTGCTGCTTACTTGTGGGAAATTAGAATACGAACTCTGGATTTAACTTCATTGTACTACACAAAAATGTGCAAAAAAATAAAATATCCTAGTTACTGAAATCATACTGGATTATAAAAATAAGATTCACCTTTGCCAACCAATCTCCTAGCCCCAAAACTAAAAATATTTTCTTCTACTTTAAAAATTGCATACCTCATCATTCTCCTATCGATAGGTTTGATTTTCACCTGGAACGGCCAGAATTTAAGTGGAGGGCCGTGACAATGGGTTGCTGCGCTAGTTCTTCAAGGGTTTGTAACTCAGTGGATAAAATCACTGGGCGATTTCCCCCGTTACCCAAAAAAAAAAAAAAAGAGAGAAAACCACCTTATCTTACCAATACCAAAAAATTGGCAAAAGAAATAGAAGTTTTAAACTCAAATTCCCAAAAACTACAAAATATTCTACAATTATACGCGAGGCAAAAAGAAAGCATCCTAACAATAAGAAAAATACCAATACATTCCAATATATATATATATATATATATATTTTTAACTCTCTAATACTAACTACCATTGCATAATTTAAATAAAAGTTAATCATTAACAGCTAACTATATATTATCACAAGAAACAGAGATTGCCTAAAAAAAATTGCAAAATTGCAATAGATCAATTATATGTTGCAACATAAAGTTATAAGAACAAGATAATGAATTAAGTAGAAAATATATGTCAATTTATATAATCTCAACCACACAATATTTATTTATTCATGTCCATTAAAAAAATAAAAGAAAATAATTATAATGACCTGAAACTTCTCGCAAAGTACGATAGTAGATTGCCCATTAAGTCACCAAACCTATATAAGATATGAATAGAAAAGATGTGAAAATCCATCCTCGCAACAAACTGATATGATAATTTAACTATAAACTAGCAAACACAATTCATGATCAAATTTGCAATTAAAAAATGAAATAATTGACATCCTTGCATATATTAGAATTCGATTGTACATTAGTAAACACACATTATTAATATAATTACATGATACCAATTAGAAACACAAAAATCGAAATCAAGACGAGAGAAAACACTGATTAAAGACCATATAGGGGAGAAAATCGCCTACTTGGGGGGGGGGGGGGATAGAAGATTGATCACTTTCTAGCAACCACACAATTTAGGTTAATGCCCTCTCTACAATTTATAAGCACCGACACTGCAATATCTAGGCAAATACCATCTAAAGAATCTCTTACCCGATATAAGATATGTAATATTTTTCATGTTTATACTTTTTAATATAACAGTAGGGTAAAAAGCAAAGCAATGCGTATTTTACACAACTCTATAAAATATAATTTTAACTTACCATAAGGCCTTCAACCAATACATTGCATATTTTTATGACATATTAGGGCAAGTCAAATCTACATTGTGATGCTTCCAACAACATGCACATCGGTGCAAACTTGTCAAAGTGGCTAATCCATTTCTCTCAACCAAGAAGTTCCTTGATTGGGACTAAAACAAAAGGCATGGGAATCTAAAAGAATAGTTTAGATAAGCAATTTTTAAGACGCCTCCAAAAAATAAAATTTCAATGTTAGATACGCAATTTAAGAATTAATTATTGCAAATTATTTATTTCCAAAAAGGATTGTTTTCTTTTTTGCTGTCTTAGGGGCCTCCTCAATCCATTTTAAGCCTAGACTACTTATAATATACATTAATGTGTCCCATAACCACGTGCCTCCATTAAGCCTAAGAAAAATCAAATTTAAGACGAGCTAGAAAAATCAAATTTAAGACATCTAGCTCCTAAGCTATTAAATTTGCCAAACAATATGCAATTATAGATCAATATATGCAAAAATAAAGCAAAAAGAATCTAGAAACAATCAAGAATAAACAAGAACATAGATTTAACGTGGTTCAACAACGTGCCTAAATCCTCGGATACAATAGACCTTGATCTCAATAAAGAAACTCCAAGAATGGAGTTAGGGTTACAAGAATTAAAATACCAAAAACAAATCCGTGCATTGAGGACTATTAACTGGCAAGACGATCAAGCCCAACTGGAAAGACAACAGAAGATCCACTGCACACCATCCAGACCATAGCTCCAATATTCTTCAAAAATACTATTTTATCAACCAAGGCTTAATATGCCTAAATTTTTAGATCAAAATTTTTTGATCACCATAATAATTATTTTTGTATAATATCTACCTCAACATTAGTTTATATTTTTCACAATATGTTTATGTCTTAAAGCTTACCTTGCATCTTCTTCTAATAAATTTTACCCATATGAAAATATTTTTAATTTTCTTCTTTTATGTGAAGAAATCTTACGCTCCTTGATTGATCCTTTGAATCCCCCCAATCCAAGGTAAGATCCGTATTTTGGCAATTATGTACTTAGCATGAATTATTTCCTTAATTACATTAGTTTCACTTGTGCTAATTACAAAAATTTCAAGATCTACAAGAGAAGTAGATTAAATATCTTTCAATTTTCCCAGCAAGCAAAACACATACAATAATTTTTGTTTGACCCCATCGAAATGAATTCCAAAATCTACAAGAGACGTTAGGAGTGCTTCCATTTTTCTTGTTATACCATGCAATCGTTGGCCACACTTCAATGTTTGCCAATGCATTTTAGCCATTTGTTATTGCCTCTTCAAAATGCAACTCTCTTAACTTCATTCCAGTTAATGTACCCATGAGAATAATTCTAAAGTTTTGTTATCACATAGAAAAAAACTATCTAGCACAACAAAATAAGCTAGTAATCCAATTCTTTAAGTAATCAAGCAACTTAAGCCCACTCCAATTGTCCTGGAATTGTTTTAGAAACATAAGACGGGTGAACATGTAAACTAAGAGCTAAACCTCAATAGAAAGACATAAATTAACAACCAAGTGCACATCTAACCCTTCCAAAACCCCAAAATGATAGAACTCTAGTTTACTATTATTGGGACCTTATTCTCTAAAATTTATGTAACTATGTATATGAATAATTCATTGCTATAATCTTTAAAGTAATAATTTGTTAGATTGCTTGCACTAATTATTGCAAGTCAGCATCTATAACGCCCTAGCCTGCTCCAACTCATAATATATTGTCGGATTTTGGGCCTAATCCATCAAGGTTTTAAAAGCTCTCTTACAAATTAAAGAAAAATCTTATTGTTATTAACTTCTTAAGAGCATCCTCACAATTCAATGTTGGACAAATAAATGGCCCCTCGCCGGGCGAGTTTCACCAAAACAAAACTTCACCCGCCCTCAAGCAGTCAGATACCAGAATATTTATAACATTGCTGAAACTCGTCAACCCCCACTATTTTCACTCAAATAAGATTTCACCAACCCCTAAGCAAGGGGGTACCCCAACATAATTTTGGAGATAGCCAAGAACATATCCAACAAAATATGGTTTTCATTTCTTCATGGTTTAAAACTCCAATAATCACGATAAAAATTAAAAACAAAAATTAATAAAGAAAATATTGAAGAGAACAATATAACTACCTTTGAGTATAAATTGACTTAAAAAAAATTAAATGTGAACTCTAATTTAATCTGCGGGCTCAAACAGTTTTACAACAACTTCTCATGAAACAGGAGCTCAATCATATCAAACATGTACAATTTACAAAATTCAAATAAGCATTTGTCCAGTTTAATAGAAGCCAATTAATTCACTCTCAAATTCCAAGGATGCATCAACCACTGACACATTCACCATTTTAACTTCTCATCCAAAATGACATGGCCAAAGGTGGAGTGCGAAAATCAGTACCCTTGATAACTTAGATACTATAATTACAGCATCAAAAATTATCACTAGAGGGCAGAACTATGTATGGACAGAGGGGGCCTCTCGATCCTAAAAACCTCCCTGTATCTTTGAGTTTAAAATTTGTACGGGTAAGAGGTTTCCCCCTGTCCCTCAAAGTACTGGTCCCTCACTGGTTTGGCCCCTCATTAGAGATTTCTGACTCCATTCCTGACTAACACCATTCAAGATAGTTATTAGCATTCCTTAAGTGGCTAGCACAGTTCCAATTAAAATATTAACAAATGCTGAATTTTTTTCAGCTAGATATTAAAACAAGCCATAACAAGAATAAGCCTTCATTGTCTCCTCAAAACTAATAAAAATTTGCACATACATCAAATTTATGATGATCAAAAAATTCTGATCCGAAAAATTTAGGCATATTAAGCCTTGGTTGCAACCTTTTGGAGCAGCATAATCATCATTATATGTGTTCAATCAACAAACTTAATGACTACAACATGCATATCATAAAATTACGCAAGAACCAAAAATTCCACAATACTCTGTTTGATCGCAGAGCAAGTGTAGGGAAAATAGAACAAATCCGTCTCCCCGTTCTATTGGCACCAAACAGCGAGAAAATAAAATGAAATAAAATAAAAAATACAAACTCTCGGATTCAAAATTACAAAACAAATCGAATTAGAGGAATCTGTATCAAGAAGCAAACCTGTAGATTGAATCCGACGTGAGAGTGATCTGCCTATATGTATATATCTATATAAACACATACACATGTATGTATAGATAGTGTGTGTGAGGGCGTTTGATTTTTTTTTGTGGGGGGGGGGGGGGGGGAGTGCCGCGAAAGTGTTCCTCGCAGACTTTCGTTTTGATTAGTTTGCCGCCACTTGCTCTTTCCCTCCACTCTCTCTTCTCTCACTTTCGTCTGTGTTTCTCCCCCGCTTTCTTTTTGGAATGCTCTGGTGACATATTATATTATAGTTTGACGAAGCTTTCTGAAGAAGACCCGTTAGAGGACACGTGTAATGCAGGATGGAAACTTAGAGGTTTTTTTTTTTGGCCGATATTTTGAGTAAATTTTATGTGGGTTTGGAATGATAAAAAATGAGATAAAATAAAACAAAATGTGATTTGAAAAAATTTTTTGTATTTGGTATACACATCTTAAATTGTGTTTTTTTGAGATGAATAGTAAGATTTTCGTTCTGACAGATTAGATTTTCGTTTGAATGGATTCAAAATTTTGGACAGTCATAACTTCTTTGCACTACAATCTGTTCAAACGGATTGTAAAAATCGTTTGGACGGAAGTTGATCGTAGAATTCGTCGAAACGATTTTTACGATTCCACAAAATAGTTAAAGTGACTGTCATTCGGTAGTTTGAGAGTCCATGATGTGGTGAAAATTTTTTGCTATTTAATTAACCGAATTCTAGTTATCAACTTTTTTAAAAGATATTGAACTTTTTTTGAATTTTGAGAAAACAAAAATATGTAAAAATGTATAAAAATTTTCTGAGATTTTAAAAAATTTTTACCAAAATTTAATTCGCCAAACACACCCAATATGTTGATGATTTTTTAGTATTTAAAAATATGCTTTTAGTTAAGAAAACACTATTTAAAAGAGTATTTTCATCCCTTTAAAGGACTTTTTTAAAAACGCTCTTTTAGGGGTTGTTGGTTGAAAAAAAAATGAGAAAAAAATATAATAAAAGTACAAATATGTGACATAAAAGTAATATGTATTAAAATTTTATTGAATGAAAATATAAAAAATAATTAATTTTTAATATTTTTTAATCAGTCAAATAAGTTCTTAAAAGGCGTCTTTTAAAAGTACCTTTTAAATAATAATTTCAACGTAGTTAAACTTTCAGCAAAAACCTCTTCCGTTCATCCACTTCATTCATTGTTTCTTTTTTTTTTTTCTTAAAAAAAAAAAAAACTGTTGTAATGACGAGGATATCCCACTTCACCAAGGAGACTTCCCTCACCCCATTTCTCAAATCCAGTAACAAGGTTCCATCCCCACTTCCCGAACACATAAACGTTGGGTCATTAGGCAAGTTAGACGGTTATATAGGACTCGAAGTCCATTTAAGGCCCTCATTTATTATATACATACATGTATGTATATATATTTATATATACTATATACGTATTAAATGTATGTTTAGAGTGAAAAAAATAAGATAAATTAAAAATTCATAATGTGTGTAATGAAAGAAAAAATTAATGTAATATAAAGTTAACAGAAATTTATAGAATTTTTTGTAATTTTTTTCAAACCAAACGAAACCTAAATTGCCCCAAGAATTCTGAACGACATTAAATGGAGGGAAAAAATCATCACTTATTAGGTTACATTTTTACAGCATATTTTTATTATATTGAAGGCATCCAATGGGATAATTTTTCGACTAAACTTATAATTCTTTTTTCGTTTAATTTTAATAATATTATTTTTTCAATTCAAACAAATCAAAAAAATAATCAAAAATATATCTTTGAATATCGGATTTCAAAATTTTGATAATATTTTAACTAAATCTTTTAAAAAATCATTCATAACTTTAGTATTAAGTGTGATGTAAATTACATTTTTTTCCGGTTAAAATTCAAATGCTTAATTTATGTTTCATTAAAGTAAAATGTTTAATTTATATTTTATTATACCCTATATATCATTTTATTTGTAAATTATTTTAAAATCTTAAATTTTTTAAATCAAAATTTTTTAAAAATTATTTATTTTAATACTAAATTACTTGAACTACATGAAACATAAACAACACTTTGAAGAAATTTTATATTTTTCATATTTTATATATTTTCCACCCTGAATAAAATTTTGATTCATAATTTTGTAACTCAAAATTTATACGAATAAAAATTTTTTAGACCCAAAAATTTTTTCACCTTAGACCCAAGATGGTTTTACATGGCCCTATGGATACAAGGTTAGGTTTGCTTCCTCCTATTCTTCTATCTGCTGTTTATGCACATATATACGTATACATAAAAAGAGAATGTTATATGTAAATATGTATATTGTATATAAATGTATATATTATATGTAAATGTGATTAGTTATGCACACATCATGCATAGGATTTATTTTCTTCCCCTAATTTTCCTAATTTTTTAAAGAGTTAATTATTAAAATTTTTGGAAGAAAAATGGTTGAGTTTAAATTTTTGGCCTTGGGAAGAAAATTTGTTGGGTTGAAATGGCTATTTCTCTCTCTCTCTCTCTCTCTTTTTTTTTTTTTTTTTTTTTTTTGTAGATTGTTGGAATTTTTCCTTTCTTTTTTTTTCTTTTTCTGCAATTTCTCCTATAGCCTTTGAAAATTTATGGATGACCTTCCTCTAACCCAATGTAAAACTCTATAATTTTTAATTCTAAACTTAATTTCAAAACATAAAATTAAAATAATATGGTTCTTAATTAGCTGTTAATTATTTATTTGAACTCTGTTTGACAAAATCCTAATATTTCCCTGGTATAAACCTTTCTCAAGTAGATTTTTATATATTATTTGACCAGTGATTAACATTTTTTTATAGAATTGGTCGTATCTCATTTTTTTAATTTATAAATTTAGTGAATTAAGTTCTAATTTTGCTATTTATAAATTTTCCTAGTGGATTATTTTTTGAAATTATTCTTTTTGAAAATATGTATTTTTTATTTACAAATAAGTAGATAAATGCATTGTGTATGATTTGTTTCAAAGTTTTTTTTTTTTTAATACTCTCTTAGCTAAATTTCTTGTTAAAGTCTTTTGATGCAATGTCACTGTCACATGTAGATCCTGAATTAGTTACTCCTGTTGCTACTGTTTGTCGCAGCACATGATACCAGAACTAGCTTTCCTCTAGGCACTTATCCTGTGTTTCAGGTCTATCAAAGGAAGAAGAAGGCCTGTTTTGATCCACATATACTACAGTCACATGATGACCTACCTCAGGAGCATATTATAACTTATGATCCATAAGTAGAGTCCACCTGCTCATTCGTTGACACAACTACAGCTAAGAAAGAGGAGGGCCAAGGAGAGATTGAGATGAACTGTAAAGAAGTCTTGCTGTGGCATACATTAGATCAATCATTGACTAATTTATAGTTTATGGATGTTTTGTTATTTTACTATATATAAACTAACGTTATTATTTTTGTTCACACTTATAGATATCATAGATGTTTTAGTTTATATTTTATTGATATTATTATTTTTTAAATATATTCACAGGATTGATATTTTTTGTTATTGTATTGGTGGTTGTAACATATAGGGCTTGTTTGGCATGCAATAATTTGCTGAAAATCTCTGAAAATCTCTATAAATCTCTATTAACTTTATATCACATCAACTTTTTTCTCTCACTGCACGCATTACGAACTCTTCCCAAACCATAATTGTATTTGTTGAATTTGTTATATTAGTGGTTGTGTTAAAAGGGATTATATGAAAATATTATGTTTGTTGTATTAGTGGTTGTGTTAACACATGAGTTATATAGTTTGTTAAGGGAATTGTAACAGTTCAAAAAGCACGCTTTGAAATGATGTTTACAGGAAGCACTATTTGAAATTGTGCTTTTTTAAAAATACTTTTTTGAATTGTGTATTTTTCAACTCACAATATTTTTTTAAATATTAAAAAATCATTAGCATTCAACCAAATTTTGCTCAAAATATCAGTTAAAAAAAATCTTGAAACTTATCTTATATGAAAATAACACATAGCAAAGCAAATAAGGAAAACTAGTAAAAGTCTCGCGCTTTACTATGGGCACTTGTAATATAACCAAGTTTTTTCACTATTAAAAATTAAGCATATATAATATATATAACTAATTATCATGATAAATTAGTGATACATGTCAACGAACAAAAACACCTTCGATAACAAATGTCAATCAAGAAAAGATGACTTAGGCGGAAAAAAAAAGTGTTAATGACAAAAGTTTATAAATTTTTAAATATGTAGAAAAAAATTTAAAATTGTATATTAAGCCAATTTAGTAACTTATCATTTAATACAAAACAAAAATAAAAAAAAATCTTCATTTGTCAATGAAAACATATATATCAGTTAATTAATTTAAGAAATAACCCAAATACTCGTTACAAAAATAAAATGACCCATTATAAATTTACTTAAAAATAACAAAAATAAAAATAAAATATATAAAAAAAGTGAGACTTGTATTAATTTTTAAAAATATAAAAGTAAGAATAAACAAATTCAAAAAAATAAGAATACATGCAAAAATTTACTGCATATCTAATTATTGATTAATTCTAAGTTATGAAATTACCTTTATATTTTTAGTATTAAAAAAAATTACCTTTATTTTATTTTATCAAAATCTATTACATAATAAAATAAATAAGAAGTATTATTAAAATTAAAATTAAACAGAATAAAATTGTCAGTGTATTGGAGCACTTTTTTAATTAATAACAAGGGCATAAAATTTATCTCATACTATTGAATTGATTAACATTTATTTTTTGGATTAAAAAAAAAAAACGATGAGAGGGTTTAAGTGAATGTATTAAAAACATTATTGCGTAAATGTATACTTATAAAACTTGTGTGGTCTTAGGTGAAATAGCTTTTATATATTATGATAAAATAAACCCATTACGTATCATACGTAAACGTAAGCACATGTATAAAAAGTTAAAAAAATTAAAATATTTCTATAATATGATGATGTTCAAAATATTAAATTGCATAACCATTAACACACACGCGCGTGTAGATAAAAAGTTGAGGTTAGAATTCTTGCCAGTAATAAGTTAATTTTGATCGGCAAATTAATTATTCAGACAAAATTTCCTCGCAATGTTTTTTTTTTTTTTTTTTTCGATACGAAGGAAACTTCTCGCCGGTGAATCGTCGCGAGTAAAACTTCCAGGCGAGCGCACCACCCCGCAAGATACGTCCACATATAAGACCGAGCGCCCAGGAAAGAATTCGAACCCGAGACGTAGAAAGTATACCCACTCTCCAAGTCGGCCCCTGCTCCACTGAGTTAACCCGTGCGGGTCCTCGCAATGTTCATAGTACCTCTTCAATTGTTGGACTTCCAAATGGGAGAATTTCTTCAATAAATAAACTGCTCCTGGGAATTGATCTTTCATTTCCCCGTAAACACATATTTCTCCCGGAAAGCAAACAAATGTGTCCTTGTAAGAGGAAAATTTCACACCCTATTATCCAACTGAGGTGGCTCTCTTTATGAAGGGAGCTAAAGTTACACTGCTTAGATTCAGACCCGATCACCTCTGCAGAAGTTTGTATTCATCCTCGACATTTAACAACGAAACAACTCATTACCTTAATTCCCGCATTAATTTCTTCCTATCTAACCAAATTACAGATCCCAAATCTCTTCCCCAATCTCATGGCTACATTATCACCACTGGGCACATCAATAATATCTTCATTGCGTCAAAGCTCATTTCTCTTTACGCTTCTATCAACAAACCCTACTCGTCCGCCAAAGTGTTTGATTCGGTTCCTTTCAAAGATACATTTCTTTGGAACTCCGTGATCAAAGCCCACTTCTCTAATGGCAATTACTCAACGGCCCTTGAATTTTATCTCCGTATGCGATTATCTGATATCCTACCTAACCATTTCACCGTGCCGCTGGTTGTTGCTGCCAGTGCTGAGCTCTCCTCGCTAAACAATGGCATGGAAATACATGGGTTGGTTTCAAAACTCGGACTTCTTAGGAGTAGTTCTGCTGTTGGCTCTTCGTTCGTTTATTTGTATTCGATGTGTGGTTGTATGGAACATGCAGCTCTTGTGTTTGATGAAATTCCGATGAGAGATGTGGTTGCTTGGACCACCCTTGTAATTGGGTATGTGCAGAATGACGAGAGCGAGAAGGGTTTGGAGTATCTTTGTGATATGCACAGGATTGGTGGGGATGGGGAGAGACTGAATTCTAGAACATTAGAAGGTGGTTTTAAAGCTTGTGGGAATTTGGGGGCTATGTTGGAGGGCAGGTGCTTACACGGTTTTGCTATAAAAACTGGAATTGGGTGTTCGCAAGTTGTTCAATCTTTGGTTTTGTCTATGTATGCTAAGTGTGGGACCCCTGAGGAAGCTCGTCTTTCATTTTGTGAAGTTGACAATAAGGATATTATATCATGGACATCTATTTTTGGTGTTTATGCAAGGTTTGGGTGGATGACTGAATGCTTACATTTTTTTTGGCAAATGCAGGTTGCTGGAATATATCCAGATGGGATTGTTATCAGTTGTCTCCTTTCAGGTTTTGGTAAGTCCATGGGAGTTTCTGAAGGAAAGGCATTTCATGGGATTATTCTGAGAAAAAATTACGTACTTGATCGGATGGTTAATACCGCATTGTTGTCAATGTATTGTAGGTTTAACTTATTTTCTCTTGCAGACAATCTTTTTGTCAGAGCACATAAGTTGGACAAAGATTCTTGGAACATAATGGTTTTCGAGCATGGTAAGGTGGGACTGGAATCAAAGTGCATAAATCTATTCAGAGAAATGCAACATCTAGGCATTGAATTTGATTCGAATAGTTTGTTGTCTGTTATTTCTTCGTGTTCACGATTAGGAGCAACCAATTTAGGTCGGTCACTTCATTGCCGCGTGATTAGAAGTTTGATGCATGAAAATGTCTCCATTGCCAATTGCCTAATAGACCTGTATGGCAGAAGTGGAAATTCAGTCATTGCATGGAAGATTTTTTGTAGGACACAGAAGGATACTGTCACGTGGAACACATTGATTTCATCTTATACTCATAGGGGGCATTCCGGCGAGGCTTTAAGCCTCTTTGATAAAATGGTTTCAGGTGGCTTCAAGCCTACTATAGCAACACTGGTTACTGTGCTCTCTGCTTGTTCCCATAGTGCATATCTAGAGAGAGGACAACAGATTCATAGTTACATCAAGGAAATTGGGTTTGAATTCAATATATCTCTTGCTACTGCATTAATTGACATGTATGCAAAATGCGGGCAAATCGGGAAATCGAGAGAGATTTTTGATTCGATGAAAGAAAAAGATGTTATTTCTTGGAATGTGATGATTTCTGGTTATGGAATGCATGGAGATGCAGAATCTGCAATAGAAATCTTCCGGCGGATGGAGCAGTCGAATGTCAGACCAAATGAACTTACTTTTCTTGCTGTTCTCTCTGCTTGTAATCATGCAGGGCTTGTCGAGGAAGGGAAGTGCCTGTTTGGTAGAATGGGGGACTATTCTCTGACGCCAACATTGAAGCACTATGCTTGCATGGTAGATCTCCTTTGCAGGTCAGGCAACCTGATTGATGCTGAAGATTTTGTTCATTCAATGCCCATTGCGCCTGATGGGGCTCTGTGGGGTACTTTGTTGAGTGCTTGCAAAATACACAATAATACTGAGATGGGTATAAGGATTGCAAAGCATGCTATTGAAGCTGACCCAGAAAATGATGGTTATTATGTAATGATTGCTGACCTGTATACCTCTCTCGGGAGGTGGGAGGAAGCGGAGAAGATGAGAATGATAATGAAGGAAATGAGAGTGTGGAAAAGAGCAGGTTGGAGTACAGTGTAGCTTACAGGGAACACTCATCTTTCTTGGAATTGAATCCATTTTAATCCATTCCCATGTTTGGTATTAAAAAATAAGGTTGGAAGTTATTCCTAGGGAATCACTATCCCCACATTACGTGGAAAAGCCATTCCATATCATATACTCCCAAAAACATTAAAATAATTAATTTTAGACTTAAAAAAAAGCAACACCTGTTGATCTTTTAAAAAATATATATAAAAAAAAAATTAAAAAGTGAGACATATATCAATTCATCAATCTATTATGAGTTTGTTCCTTAATATTAGTGCGAGTGACTCGTGAGTATACTCCCTATAGAGACGACACGGGTTTGATTCCTTACTCAAATGGGGTGTGCGTGAGGAGCAACGTACATCTCTCTAGTTTATTCATCGTTACGCGGTTCGGTGTGTGTGAGGGACAGCGTACATCTCTCTAGTTTACCTATCGGTTACACGGTTTATTGAGAACTGCAATAAATTGATGAGGGTTTGGAGTTACTAATATATATATATATATATATATTGAGTTTTTAATGTAAAAATAATATTTAATATCTAAAGAAAAAACAAAAAACAAAACTTAAGCCAAAAAAAAAAACCCGTTGACTTCTTATGAAACCTAAGCAGAGAAAAAAAATTAAAAAAGAAAGAAGTTTACGAATGATAAATTTAATGAAAAAGAACTAATAGTTATATTTTATAATCATCCTATAACCGTTTATTATCACAAAATAATTTTGAGGGAGATATTTTTAATAAAAGAATTTAAAGTCACACATCAAGGTTATGGGGAACACTTTAACCTTGAGCATTATATTTTACTAATTTTAATAATACCAAGAGAATGATTTGTATATTTATACTATATACCTTAGTAAAATGATATATACGTTAGTTTTGTTTGTTTTATTTGGGTGCGTTTGGCATCTTCAAAAAATAAAAAAAAAACTCTAAAAATTTTTAAAATTTCTATCACATCAATTTTTTTATTTTACTGCACGTATTACGAATTCACAATTTTTCTCACTTTATCTTATTTTTTTTTCACTTTTTATTACTCCAAACACTAACAAAATATTTAAAAAATGTATATTTGTTCGTTTTTTCAATATTAAAAAAAAATCATACACGTAAGCTCTATTGTTTTAATGTATTTTTTTTTAAAACATATTTGTTCATATTTTTAATAATATTTTTTATACAGTGATATAAATTTAAATAAATTTGTTTATATATTTATAAAAGAGAATCTTTATATTTTATGTTCATAATTTCAAATTGGTAATGCTTGGAAATTCAAATACAAACATAGCGAAGTCAAAAACGATTTGGTTTTTGAGTTTTATTTCTGAATATATATATATATGCCGGAAAACTTTGAGGAATGTATTTATGCATATGTAACTATTGTACGTATAAGTGCACGTGTACTTATGGTTGTAAAAATGTCTTATTTGAAAAGGGGAGAATTTGTGTCAATATTTTTTTAGCAATTTTTTAGTTTTTTTTGGCCAAAAGTTAGTAGTTAAAATTTTTGGTGCATTTGATAAAGTAAGTAACATTTTTTAGTAAGTTTTAGTAATTTTTGACAATTTTTGAATATCTGGTAAGATTTTTTTTCAATTTTTAACAAATTTTGTGTGTTTCGGTAAAAATTTTGATAACTTTTAAGTTGAGTAAATTATTATAGTTTAGCTTAAAAAATGACAAAAATTAGTGTTTTGCCAAACACTTAGGGCTCGTTTGGAGCTCCAACAAACCTCAAAAATTTCCAAAAGTGAATTTTGAAATTATTGTGTAATGATTGTTAAATGTTTATGTTTGATTTGATATAAAATTGTTAAAATTATATAAAACACACGTGTCAAAATTTTAGTAAGGGATTTTGAAAATTTTTTAAGTTTTGTGTACTTTTTTGTACAAATGTCAGATCACTTTTTTTTTAAATTCTGGCAAAATCTGTTGAAACGCACCATTTTGGTATGTTCCAACGGCTTCTGAAGGCTTTTGAAATTTTTGGCACCTAAGACTGTGTCAGTTTTTGAAGTTTTTTGAGAACTTTTGAGATTTGTTGGAACTCCAAATGAGCCCTCAAGAAGTAAAAGCTTTCTACTGAAAATTTGTCCACCAAACACCATCTTAATACTTGTATAAGTGAAATATAGAAATTAGGGTATTTCTCGTAACATAACTCAAACTAAAGGCTGGTGATTTCTAAATTTTGCTCGGTGATGTTATTTAATTGTTTGACAATATCGACTCTGTTTGGAGTTAAAAAAATAATATAAAATTTTACAAATCTCTACAAACACGATTTACAAGATGATAAAATTTAAATTTTCTACTGACTACACAAATCACGAGACACTAATTTTTAAAAATTTATACAACTCCAAAACACAGTTAATATTATTGCCGTGGTTTGATATTTCCTTTGTTATTTAAAATTATTTAATTGGTAATTAGTTATAAATGTATCTCCTTTATTAACCTCCGACGCTCCTACTATCCCATTTTTTTTTTTTTTTGGTCCAGGAACTTGGAACGTCTTCGATTGAGTTTGTATTATTGTTTGCACCGTTAGGGAAGGTGGGGATTATAAATGAAAGTGGAAAGATGATTGACGCAGGAAATACACAATTACTATAAATTTCATTTTATTTTTTATTTTTGATAAGTTTAAATAAATTCAATTTTATTGGTTTGCTTTCTTTCTATTTGTTGATGTAATGATGATTGTCAATGCATCTTTACACATAAGATATTCAATTCTCCCACATAAAAAAAATAATAATAATAAAGAAGGTAATAGGTGTTTGGAATTTATAATTTTTTGTGTTCGGAAATTGGGATTTCTTGCTTTTGGTTGGCTTGGAAGTTCATGATTCACAGATGATTTTTTCTTATGCCACAATTTTGTTGCTGGCTTATTACTCTATTGCGTTTAGCCCGTCTAAATCGAAATTTGTTCTTTCTTGGAACAGGGTAGCTTCTCTTTCTGTTAATCTGGCTTCTTGTTTATAATGCTATCATCTTTGTTTGTCGTTTTTGGATCGGTCCCCGGGGGGGTTTAGAATTTTTTTTTCATCACTAAAACAAAAAAACGTTAAAAAAATCTAAAAAATTTTAAAAATTTTCAAAATTTATTGAGTTTTTATCTTATTATACGAATTCCGAATTATAAATTTTTTAAACTATATCACTTTTTGTCACTTTAGACACTCCCTTAATTGTTAGGATCATGATAGTATTATTTTATAGAATGAAAACATATTTTAATAGCTGAGTTTGTTATCATTCGAGGAAACAGGGAGACACACAATTGTTGTAGATTAAATTTTATTTTTTTATTAGTTTAGATAAATTCAATTTTACAAACAACTAGTAAACTCATATAATATACTTTATGCCTTTAAAAAAAAAAAAAACTCTCGTGTATTTTGCCTTAGCTGTACAAGGCAAAACACTGTTCATGTCAAAATAATTTTAGATCTGAGCCACTGTCGCCTGTTCTAGAAGTAATTTGTACCTTTTTTGTTTTTTAGTTAAAAAAAAAATCCAATATTTTGCTTTTACTATATATATATATATATATACACACATACACACAAGGTAATACATTGCCCATGTTAAAATAATTTTAAATTTTCTGAAAAACCACTACCATCTGCCCCAAAAGTAAACTATATATTTAAAAATTATATTTTATACCTTTATCGTTTTTTGATAAAAAAAAAAAAAAAAAAACTCTTCTATTTGCCTATGTTGTGCATATAGAAGGTAATACACTATCTATGTTATAATTAAGTTAAAACACAAAACAATAATACCACTCAATCACCATGTTAGAATATTCTTAAAATATTTATGTATTTATGTATATATCCTAAATTAGTACATATCTTAAATTATTTCTAATCCTATTCGATTTAGATTTCTTATTCATCTTATAAATATAAAATTTCGTTGTACAGTTTTGAACTCATCAATATTATTAATACACAATCATTATTTTTCTCTCTAGATTTTTATTTCCTCTATTATTTTGACATGGTATTAGAATCATGGTAAAATAATTTTTTCTGACGGATACTGCATCATTACTGCTGCCAAGAACAGCCAACCTTAGTTTCTGTGCTGATTTTCATTTTTCCAATCTGTGATTTTATTATACTGTTGGATTGCCATCTTCCTTGCAGGTTCAACCGTATAAAAAAATCAACCTTCCAAACCATCATACGCGAACCCACGCATGGCTTGAAGCCTTGAACCTTTCATTACCTGGTTCATGCACTGCCACACTCTGCCAACCCATGGCTACAACTGCGGCTCACCCAAGCTACCTTCCTCATCCGTGGATTTGACCCGCACTGATCATCTCCTCGCGATTCCACTCATGCTAGCCTCTTACAACGCGGTTCCACCTGAGCTGCCTTCTTCGCACGCGGCTTGCACGACTCTAACCTAGCCGCACCTCTCCACATCAGCTGAACTGGATTAAACCGATTTTCTCTTTTTCATCGACCAGTTCAATGCATTCTAGACAAATCCTTGACTGGTTCAGATCGATTCCTAAGGTTTTTCAACCTCCTGATTTAAGTTTTGATATCAGTTTTGCCAAATTCTGCTTCTACAGTATGCTGCTTGTTTCGTTATTATCAATGGAGCGTCCTAATGTTGCTCAGCCTATCATTACTATTCTCTTTGGCCCTGATTATCTTTTTTGGGCGTATGTTATGTCCAGTTTCTTGAAAGATTGCAAGCTTTGGCATTATGTTAGTAGCGATGTCAAACTTCCAACCAAGAATAAAGATGAACCTAATGAGCAATATGTGTAGCGGCTTGACGAATAGGATAGCAAGAATCATCAAATCATTACCTAGCTTTGTAACACCTCTATCCTTTTTATTGAGTCTCAATTTCATCGTTTTGAGACTGTTAAGGAGGTCTGAGATTTTCTTTACTCCCGCTATACTACTGATGATCTTGCTCATTAATTCCAAATCTTGTCTCAGCTTTACCATCTTCGTCAAGAATTTGGTTAGTCCATTCATAGTGTTTTAGCATTGATGCAAGGTTATTGGGATTAACTATCTCTGTCTGAATCTAACTGGATGAATTTTGTCGATGCCAAGAAATTATCTCTTTATCATGATAATCAGAGACTCATTATTTTTCTTATGGCATTAAATGATACATTTGAGCCGGTTCGAGCATCTTTTTTACACCAAAGCCCTCTTCCAACTCCTGACCAGGCAATCTCCAAGCTTTTTTCCAAAGAAACTCATCTTGGCTCTCTACAAACCAAATCTTCGAACACCGCTTATGTATCCCATCATCCCTGCTCAGCCTTTTCGAGGTCTTCTCGTGGTCATTCTCTTGATCAACTACCGTGTAAATACTGTAAACAATCAGATCATTCTTTGCTACTTTGCCCAAATTGCATTTGCATCCACTGCTCTAAAAGAGGTCCTGGCCACCTTTATCATCAGTGCCACCAGAAGCCTCCTGATTCTTGCAACAATGGGACTCATGGTCGTAAGCCTCAATGTTTGAAATCTACTCAGTCTGCTGCTGCCACTCCTACTATCTCCAATCTTCCTACTCCTGTTGAGCCATCCCCCTCATCCAACCTTAGTACCAGTGACATTACTGATATTATTCGTCAGCTCAACTTCATCTTTGGTAATCCCTCTACTGCCATGTCTGCCACCACAAGTACTTTTATTTGGCTTTTTAACTCAACTTGCTACAATCATATGACCTTTAATCCTAAACTTTTTACCTCTATGTCATTTGTCTCACATATACCTTTATTTAAACAACGAATGGTTTCCATATGCATGCTCAGCACATTAGCCACGTCTTTACTTCCCATCTCTTTCTTCCCCGAACCTATTATTCACCTACCCTATCTCTTAATCTTATTTCTGTTGGTAAATTATGTGATCTTGAACTTACTGTTACTTTCTCATCTTTTGGATGTCTTATACAAGATCCATAGTCGGGACAGATCCTTAGGATAGACCGCAAGCATGGTTGATTGTTTGAACTAGTGCACCTCCATCTTTCATCTACTCATGTACACTCTGCTGCTACTGCCTCCATTGTTTCTTTCTACCATTTATGGCATTCTATCTTGGGACGTCTTTCAGCTAGTCATTTACAGTCTTTAATTTCTAGTGGTCAGTTAGGGAAGGTTCGCAGTGAACCTCTTGATTGTGTCTCGTGTCAAATTACAAAATAACTTACTTTGTTATTTAATAAAGGTGATAGTTTTTCTTCATACTTTTTTGATCTTGTTCATTCAGATGTTTGGGAACCCTCTCCCACTACTACTATGGGGGGCTCACTATTTGGTTATATTTGTGAATGATTATAGTCGTTTCACTTGGTTTTATCTGATACACAATCGAACCTAACTCCTTAAAATTTACACTGAGTTTGTTATCATGGTTAAAACACAAATTTCTCGTATTATTAAAATTTTTCAATTTGATAATGCCATGGAATATCAGAAATTTGATTTTCTCGACTTTTTTCATCAACAGGGAACTTTTCCTCATCATTCTTGTCCCCATACTTCCCAACAAATGGTCGAGCTGAATGCAAACATTGCCACTTTTATGACACTGTCCGTGTTCTTCTCATCTTTTTTTTTTCCTGAAAAATTTTGGGAGAAAGCTACTTTTATCGCTGTTTATACTATCAATCGAGTCCTCACTCTCCTTCATCATAACCAAACTCCTTATGAATGGTTGTATGGATCTACCATTCCTTATGGACTTATTCGTGTTTTTAGTTGTGTTTGTTTTGTTCTCCTTCCCGCTTATGAACGCACCAAATTGGAACCTTAGGCTTGTCTATATTGTTTTTAGGGGTATGGAATTGAACATAAGACCATTGTTGTTGGGATCCTATATCTAATCGTCTTCATGTTTCTTGTCATGTCATTTTTAAGGAACACAAATGTTCTCATTTGTATCTTCTTTTCCTTCTTCATTTACTGATTCTCCTTCATTTTTTACCAACCTTTCTATTGATCTATTTCTTGACGACATACCCACTTCACTCCCTGAGGCACCCCCAGTTTTTGCCATACTTGCTCTGGACATACTCATTTCTCTTTCTGAGGTAGTACCAGTTCTAACAATCTCAGCACGGCCCTTTCCTTATTGTCCAATTTTAATCTTGTACCTTCTAACACTGCCTTTCTACCATCTGAGCTTTCTGCCATCGCTGACACTAAACCACCACTTCTTCATTGCTTTGATAAGGTAAAGAAACTTTCGTCTCACATTTGTGATTTTCACTATTTTTCTACTATTCTCTCTCAGCATGAGCTTCGTTCTTTTTAAGAGGTTAGTTCTAACTCACTTTGGTAACAAGCAATGTCTGAAGAATTACAGGCTCTTGAGAAAACATACACTTGGGATCTGGTTGATCTACCCCTTGGTAAGGCCGCAATTGGCTACAAATGGGTCTATAAGATCAAGACTCGTTCTGATGGGTCTATTGAACATTATAAAGCTCGTCTCGTAGCCAAAGGCTATATTCAGGAGTATGGCATTGACTATGAGGACACCTTTGCCCCTGTTGCACACCTCATTTCTATTTGCAATTTACTTACTGTTGTCACCTCTCGTAAGTGGTTCTTATCCCAACTGGATGTTAAGAATGCATTTCTCAATGGCGACTTGGCCGAAGAAGTCTAATGCAACCTTCTATTAGTTCTTCATATCATTCGCATCAAGTTTGTAAACTTCATCATGCTCTCTACGGTCTTAAGCAAGCACCTCGGGCTTGGTTTTCCAAATTCAGTGCTACTATTGGTAATTTTGGTTTCTCTTCCAGCCCTTATGATTCCACACTCTTTATTCGTCGCTCAGCACATGGCACTATTATTCTACTACTATATGTGGATGACATGATCATTACTGATGATGATCACAAGGGCATTTCTAAACTCAAGTCTCTGCTCAGTTCTCACTTTGAAATGAAGGACTTGGGTCCTCTCAGTTACTTTCTTGGTCTTGAGATCACTACTGACACTTTAGGCTACTTTCTCTCTCAAGCTAAATATGCATCTGATCCTCTCTCCTGAGCTACACCCACTGATAACAAGGCTGCACCAACTCTACTTGAGTCAGCTACTAGTCTTACACCTCTTGATGGTATTCCTCTTTCTAATGCTACTCTTTATTGCCAACTAGTTGGAAGTTTCATCTATCTCACTGTTACCAGGCCTGATATTGCATATATAGTTCACATTGTTAGTTAGTTCATATCAGCTCCTTGATTCGTTCATTATGCTGCAGTTCTCCGTATTCTAAGCTTTGTTAAGGGTACTTTGTTCTATGGGCTCCATTATTTTTCTCAGTCATTTCTTGCTCTTCGAGCCTAGACTGATGTTGATTATGTTGGTGACCCTACTGATTGACGCTCCACTATTGTGTATTACTTCTTCTTTGGTGACTTCCTCATTTCCTGGTGAAACGAAAAACAAACTGTCACCACGCGCTCTAGTATTGAAGTAAAATATCGTGCCCTTGCTGACACCACACAAGAACTACTTTGGCTTCGCTGATTACTTTCTAACATTGGCGTGTCTCATTCTGATGCCATTGTTATCTACTATGACAATTGCAATGCAATTTAAATTGCTCATAATGATATTTTTCACAAGCGAACTAAACACATTGAAATCGATTGCCATTTTGTGCACCACCATGTGGCTTAAGGTACTGTTTAGCTTATCTATGTAAACTCCGTTGCTCAGACTGCTAATCTCCTTACCAAAACTCTGCCTCTTGGATGATTTTATGAGTTGATTTCCAAACTTAAGTTGATCTTTCCTATACCTCCTTGAGTTTGCAGGGGAGGGGGTGTTAGTATATTCCTAAAATATTTATGTATATATCCTAAATTAGTGCATATCCGTTATGACATCTTAAATTTTTATTATTTTTAATTACATTATTAATTTGGTATTATATTAAAATTTAGTTAATTTAATTATGTTAATTTGGTAATATATTAAATTTTAGTTAATTTAACCTAAGTTAATTAGTGGATTATTTAAGTTATTAACATCTATTAGTTAGTAGATGTTCCATGGTGTTGGTTTAACATGGCAGGCATATATATATATATATATAGCCTTATGTATTGGCTGTAAAAAGTTGGTGCCACGACACGTCGCAAGTAAAAAAAAAAAAAATGGGGGGGAGTTGAGGCAGTTAACTTTTTCACCGCCAAAGGTACATATGTTAGTGTGTATATATATATATATATATATGAGATGCACGGGTAAGGGGAAAAGAACAAAAGAAAGAGAAGAAACAGTAAGGAAGACAGTAAAGAGGAATGGGGGAAAAATAGTGAGGAATAGGAGAACAAATGGAGAGAAAATTAGAAATTTTGGCCAGATTGTCGAGGTAAGTTATTTTATTTTATTAATATAAAATTAACTTTGTGAATGATTAAATAGATTAAATATGGTGAAGGTATAATGGTTCTGTTCTATTTATTAAATTTATATTATTAATTAATTTGATTTATATTTTAACCGTTCAATGTCTAATTTATATAATTTATTTCGGTTAAAATTAGGACCTGGAGATAATTAGGACCAACAACCCCAGTAGTTTGATTTTATGAGAATATTTACCATTTAAGTGGGTATATTAAACTTAAAGGTAAAAGATATTAAATATAAATTGATAAATTTTATTAATTTATTGTTGTTATTAATTGTTTGTTATAATATGAAATGCGGATTATTTATGAAATTATTGTGCTAGTTGTGAATTGTGGTTATATGTGAAATGATAAATTTAGGAAGTAATATTTTACTTGGAAAAAAAAATTATTGCACACCAGCATGTATTGTGTGCATTACAGTTGCATTATGATCAGATGGGATCAGGCCAAAAAATGAAAAAATGAGGCCAGATGGGGTTAGAAAAAGAGAGAAAAATGCCAGATGGGGCCAGATCAGATGGAACCAATAATGAGGCCAGATGGGGCTAATGGGACATGCTAAATTAAAACGACTGTCCACAGTTGAGCACTCAATTCATAGTTTAGATGGAGCCAAATGTGTGTTGTATTACTATCTAAATCATTTATCATGCGAACATGTCATGAGATGGTCAGGTGGGGCAAGTGATGTTGATGATGGTTGATAGGTGAAAAGTGATGATATATTGTGTGTTGAGATATTTTTATCACTGTTAGTTATGATACATTTAAATAAATTATTATCTAATCATGGGACAGTTGCTTATATAGTTACTGTGAATTACCTTTGATGTATATTTATTATCTTTTATCTTAAGATTAATACTTCCACTAGTGTGTAACACTCACACCTACATTTACACATTTTAAATTGAGTCTAGAAGTGGTTGCAAATGCCCGGAGCGACTTTGAGGGGTCTATTTCCCTATTTTAGTCATGTGTTAGTATCTGGAGTTTGTGTAAATGGATCTAGAGTTTTAATAATATCAGATTGAGACTTAGGTTAATATGTTAGAAATTACAAGTTTATACAAATTTAAGCGTTTGTAAGATTTTTGTTTATTATGCCAAGGAATTAATATAAATCTGACATATTGTATTTTATTTCATATGAGATTTTGTATGAAATGTGACTATTGACTTAATATGGATAGAGGATGTAGATGTGTCCCCTCTATTTAAAGAATTAAATATGTATCCTAAAATAGGGGTGCAACATCCTAAATTAGTCATAATTCTATTAGGTTTTAGGTTTCTTATTCATCTTATAAATATAAAGTTTATGTCCTGTTTGGTATCGTTTTAGTTTTTTGTTTTTTTGTTTATTTTTTTAAAATTTTGTAAACTCGTAATAGAAACATGTTTGATAAACCTGTTTACGTTTTTTTGTTTCCAAAAAAAATAAAAACTTAAACAGAAAAAATGTGTTTTCATTCTAATTTTCTTTTCTGTTGTCAATATTTTGTCAATTTTAAAACTTTATCTATTTTTGTTACATTAGATAAAAATAAATTATTTTATTCAAATATTTTATTAAAATGAGTTATTTTAATAAATAATATAATTAAATTCAATAAATTAAATTAATTATATAAATTATTTTTAATAAATAATAAAACTAAATTAATTAATTAATTTAATTTAATAATTAATTATTGCTAAATTATCTGAAATAAATATCATAATTAATTTATTTAATTAAATAATTAAATTAAAATATTTACAATTTAATTAATTTAATTTATATAAAATATATTTTATTAAATTATTTTAATAAATAATTTAATTTAATAATTTATCTAATTTAATTATTTATTTAATATGAAATATATTTTATTAAATTATTTGTAATAAATAATATAATTTAATATATTTTATATTTATTGAATTAAATGAATTTAATAAATAATTTACTGTATTAATTTAATTAATTATATTAATTAAATTAAATTAATATAAAATATATTTTATTAAGATCTATTAAAATTTTAAAACTAATAAAATTAAATATTTTCTAAAATAAAAAATTAATAATTATAAACAAACTTGTATTTTTAAACGCAGTTTCAATTTTTATTTCAGAAAAAATAAACAGAAACAGAAAATAAAAAATAGAAAACGGTAATAAAAAAATAACAACAAAAAAATGACAGTATTGTTAAACGGGCCCTTAATTGTACAATTTTGAACACATCACTGTTGCTAATACACAATCATTATTTTTCATTTTTATTCCTTGTGTTATTTTAACACAGCATATGACAGAATAGACCCCACCAAATAAACAAAAGGCCATAACGAGCACTACTTCTACCACCATCCATCTTTTTAAAATCCTCCAATCACTGACCCTCATATTTGTGAAGAATCAAGTGAGCACCATGTTGAGGTTGAAGAGTAGCACCACCAAAAGGAGCATGAGTATAAGACGGGGAGAGCTCGAACCAGAACCTCTGCAGAATCATAGATATAGCCACCTTGGCTTCTAACACTGCAAAGTTTTGTCCAATGCAGATCCTAGGTCCTAATCCAAATGGGAAATAGGAGCCCTGTCGTTTTGTAGCCTTTGACACTCCTTCGCTGAACCTTTCTGGTTTGAACTCGCTAGCATCGTCCCCCCAAACTTCTCTATCATAATGAATAATTATTCCGAGGATTACAAGTTCCACACCCGATGGCAAATGCAGCCCTTTTAAATTTATATCTTCTTCAACATTTCGAATGATCGCTGGTGGAGGTGAGTATAATCTAAGAACCTCATGCAAAATCATAGTAACCTGTTAAAAAAAAATTTATAACTTCATCTCTAGTTTTTAGGGGTTTTAGGAGCTGAAGTATTTAAATCAATGATATTGGTTGATTGAAATAATAAGTTTTGATTAAGGGGCTATTTGGAAGATTAAATAGTACAAAAAAAAAAAAAAAAAAAGTGTATTGCGTCAGTTATTTTTTAGAAAATCGACTAAACTTTTCTTACACAATCCGTTGGAATGGGTTGAATCCATTCTAACAGTTTTAGTTTGTCTGTTTAAACATGATCTTTTAATCCCGTTTCCACCAATTATGTCAAAAAAGTTAAAAAAATTTGTCAAAAATTGAAAAAAATTTGGTAAAAATTCAAGTTTAAAAAAAAAAAACGCCCGTAAAATGAGAATGACAAAAGTTGATAAAATTATGTAAACATTTATAATTTTTTGTAAAATTCGGTAACTTTTGACAAACCAAATGAAATCTAAATTAAGATAATTGATTTAAACACTGCACTGCAAAGAGTACTTTAGCCCTTGTGACCCAGTTTTGAGAGACTCCATGAAAAATACTTACCGTTTTCAGACGACTCAATCCGTCAGAGTCTGGCACATTACTCCCAAATATTTCGAAAACCTCTGCCCTAGCCCGTTGTTGCCAGTCGATATGCTTGGCCAGCAAAACCATTGTCCAAACTAGAAAAGAAGAAGTAGTCACCTGCCCAGCAACATAGAACAGTCTACACTCCTCGACCACCTCCTCAATGGTCATTCCACGTTCTTTATTTTTCCCATTTTCTTGAATTTCTCTGCGATTGGATTCCAACAGAATACCCAGCAAGTCATTTTGAGAAGGCTTTCCCGCCTTCATCGCATCGACTCTTTTGTTAACAATATTTCCAATCGAAGCAAGTACATCTCGGGAAATTGCCTTCATCCTCTTGTTCCTCTTAGTTGGCAAAAACCTGAACAATCACACTTGGCATTTCTTTATTCAATGTTGACCGAGTAAAAACCACACAATACTTAATCAACTTGACAGCGAACAAGACAAAGCTTATTTATCTAATAAAATGAGCTCGATCAGAACAGCAGCACTATACTAGATATAAGTAAGTTTAAAGTGAAAAAAATTAGCAAAATTTGATAAAAGTTATAAGTTCGTAATTCATGCAGTAAAATAAAAAATAAATAATTTTTAATTTTTTTAGCGAATGTTAAAACTCCAAACGGAGCATAAAATAAATCTTCGGAGTAACAAAAGGAAAAACAGTATAAGATTTTACAAATAGAAAAATGTTGATGGAATTGAAGAGGTAAACAGTTGAAAAATTTTTACCTCCACCCTGGGATGTAAACAGAATTTATAGCCTGGATTGTAAGGTCTGACTGTTCTTTTTGAAGTTCAAAAATTCTTGTCCCTTCTTCATAGTTACTGCCAAATGCTGTTCGAGATAACATGTCTCTAGCCAAAGTTTGAACGTCTGGCCACACGTCCAACTCGTACGATCCATTTGTGGAGACCAAGTTCTCCCAATTGCTCATAATCTTCCCGCAGCTCAAATACATTGCAGGCAGCATATGCTACACACACACAGACATATATGTATATATATATATATATATATTATATTTTTTGAAAATTTAAAAAATAAACAAACACACCCACATTAACTATCGTTAACATATATATGTTATAATTTAGAACAAGATAACAATTCAATGTGAAATGAACTTGTATCTAAGAGAGAATTGATGAAAAACCTTCAATTTTTCCATATGGAATGCCGGGTTGATAAGTTTTCTGTGCTTGGCCCATTTCTCACCCTTGTAACTAGTGAGTCCAGTGGTGAGCAACTTGAACAAGGGCATTGGGTCTGGCTTGGGAAACTTCGCATCGTTTGACAGTATTTCCTTTACAAGTTCGGGTTCCATAACGTTCACCCTTGGTCTAGGCCCATGCCACGTGAACGAAACCTTGCCTGCACATTTTCATTCAGCTTGTTGCTTAATTACTTGAAAACAAATTTCATCCACACGTTAACTCTCACTTTGTGAGTTTAGGACTAAAATAAAATAAAAGAATAAATTAGTAATTAAAGAGAAATGCTTATATTTTCCTTTCATGTATCGATGTGCGAAGCTAGCATTAGCCAGGGGCACATGCCCACTTTTGAATAAAATATTAATATATATATATATATATATATTAAAAAATATATTTATTATTTTTTCTGTCGATATATTGTCTTCATTATTCAATTGTGTCTACCTAATAAAAAAAATTAGTTCAATATTAATTATGAACAACCAATAAAAGAAAAAAAAAATTAACTACCCCTCATCTCCTGCGTACCTATTCAACTTCCCCTCCCCCTCCACCCCCCTTCTCTCCCTCTCTCTCTCTTTGAAATAATTAATACATATAACACACATATAAATTTATATATTAATTATTTGTATTAAATAATTTAATATTAAACTTTTATTATTAAGTAATAATTTACATTAAATTAAATTATTAAATAATAATTTTATTATTATTAATATGCAAAAATTTATGTACATGTATTATATATATCAAATGTTTTTTAACTTTTAAATAAGATTCACAACTTTGATGATTGTATTTTAAGCTATGATTTAAAAAAAAATGAACTGATATTAATAATTTGCATTAAACAAATTAGTATTAAATTTTTAATATTAAATTATTTAATACAAATTGTTAATATAAGTTCAATTTTTTTAATTGTAGTTGAAAACTATTTGATATATAATTCACATATATATGAATTTATATATTAATAATCTGCATTAAATATTTACTATTAATAAAATTTAAAATTAAATTTATTACTTTAAGAAGACGAAGATGAACAATAAAGTATCATTGAAATCCGTAGTCATGGACCCAAATTCATTAATATAAAATATTTTCTTTTTCAAATGAAATCCCAAGATCCAAGTATGAGATACTATCATTACCGGGAGCGATGCCTAAGCGCTCCTTGAGTTCCATATCAATCACTGAATTCAATTATGGTTTCTTTTTTTTTTTTCCTTTTCTATCATTCTCTACATCCAATCAATGTCTTTCTCATTTAATAAATTTAATATTAATATTTATTAATTCAAATTAATAATTTGTTAATGTTAAATATTTAATGCAAATTACTAATATATAAAATCATATACATGTGTATTATAGATATCAAATAGTTTTCAAATATAATTAAAAAAAATTAAACTTGTATTAACAATTTGTGTTAAATAATTTAATATTAAAAGTGTAATAATTTTTAAAAAATTCAAAAAAAATATTAGATATATATAATAAACATGCGTATAATCTTGAATATTAATAAAAATAAAATTATTATTTAATAATTTATTTAATAAAAATTATTATATGTGAAATTATATACATTTATATATGTGTATTATATATACGTATTAAATATTTTTAGGCGTCCAGGGTGGGGCGAAGGGTGTGGTTTGCGGGTTTGATAAGGCGGAAAAAGCTAAATGATTTTGGGTTTTTAATTAATTTCAGATTTCAAACCGTGTTCTCATTTCGTGGTTTCATTAGCAGTATTTATGCAAATATTTTTTTTAACAATATTTGAACAAGTATTTTATGTTTATAACCAAAAAAAAAAAAAATTCCCCAGTACGACTAAAAAAAACGAGTGCCCAACCACTGGCAAGCCCTTCCAAGTCAAGTTGCAGAAGCAGAAACATAACAAGTTGTTATGATCATTACAATTTAGCTAGAAAATAACTTCCAAGGATTATATCAAATCAAGAATATATATATACTAACAAATACATGTGCAAAACATGAATTTTCTATCTCTTAATTTGGTCTTAAAGTTTTTTATTTTTTTTTTTTAAGTTTTTTCGTCTAGTTTTTATTAAAAATTATTTTTTTCAAAAGGTAAAAATTAGCTGTGCCTAAAGATATAAAAACATAATTTGGTCTACAAATAGCTCAAATATAAATTTATAATACAAACTTATATAAAAATAATCTATACAGTCTTTAATAAACATATACAATTTTATTATTTATTACAAATAAATATTTTAGAAAAAATATTTAACAAAATATAAATTAAATAAAAGATTGTGTTTTTAGGTAAAGTGACCAAAAAGACAATTGAATTGTAAAAAAATAACAAAATAATAATGACCATTGAGTAAATTCAATAGTTAAAAATATCTCAAATTTAAATTTTTTAGTTTTTTTATCTCAAATATCTCAAATTCTGATACAAAGAGTGTAAAAATGTACTTGTTTACAATTTTAAGTTTAAGTAAATTAAAATTAAAATTTTCCCATAAAAAAATTAAAATTTTAATTTAAATGTTTATTGTTTAAAATTAAAATTTTAAAGAATATTATTTTTAATTTTTAGTTTGAGTACATTAAAATTAGATTTTAAATATTATTTTTTTAAAACAAAAAAAACTTAGTTAATTTTTGTCACATCGATTATTGTGTTTTATTATATAAATATAAAAAGTATTTTTAAAAGTGACAATTAAATAATCATGACAATTAAATAAATTTAACGGTTAAAAATATATCAAATTCAGATGCTTTAATTTCTTTATTATATATATGACACAAATAATGTAAAAATATATAAAAATATATGTATTTAAATTTAATTATTAATTATTATATAATAAATTTATTATTATTATTTAAAAAAATTCAACTTATTTTAAAAAAAAAAACAACTCTCACAACCCCTTCTCTCTCTCTCTCCCGTTCTCTGTGTTAAATTTAATTATTAAATAATAAATTAATTATTTTTATTTAAAAAATTCAACTTACCTTAAAAAAAAAAAACTTTTCCAGCCCGGTTACTCTCTCTCTCTCACACACTCTCTCTCTCTCTCTTTCTCGTTCTCTGTGCCCTCTCCCTCTCTCTTCCTCTCAACCCTAACCCCTCTCTTTTTCTCTCTCCTCTCAGCAAATCCACCTCCTCCAAATGCTGTCACACACACATGTCTCATTAAAGAATATGTTTTATTATATAAATATATATATATATATATGTATAAAAATATATTATATATACATAAACTGACGAATCTAGCATAAACCACTGCAAATAAATTTTTTGAACAAGCAACAGAATAATAGTAATAAAGTTAAAAGAGTTGTTAAACGGACCATAATCCTGGACGGCCTGATAAACGAATGGGTGGGCTCGAGCCGGGATATCATCTGTGAAGTTGATCGGTTTGGACAGAGCTTCTTTAGTCATCAAAGAGCTCTGTTTGAGGTCTCCAAACAAGAGTCTGTAGGAGTTTCCGGCCAGTCCCTGTTGTCTGAGACACCTCTCTAGCCTCTTTGGTCTCAACCATACCCAGTTGAAGACCCTCCACGCCCATATCAGAAGAGCAATCACACCAACTGCAACCCACATATCTCAATATTGTGTTAATTCCGTATTCTCTCCGTATCTATTCGAAAGAGAAAGCTGGAAAAACAATGACTGGCTCTCTATATGTTCATCGGGTATGAGATGTGTTATACCTATAAATATACATATGTAATGAATTGGGCTCCAATGCATGGCAAACAGCTGGCACTGCAACAAAAACTAGATTGGGCGGCACCGATTTAAATGACATTTTTTGGATAAATGACACACTATTCTATATTTATGGTATTTTTTAAAAACTGTTATGGAAACATAAATAAATTGGATTGAGGGAGCCTGAAGTTGTTTTTAAACTTTAGGGATCTAAAGTTAAATCTTAACCGCTCAATTAATATGAGTTTGATCTGACCCTTGAATTTTAAAATTCATTTTTCACCTTTAAAGTGGAGTAAAATAGTCAATTGAGAAAATATTAAATGATGAATTGAATGGAAGAAAGAGAAAATTTTAAATGATGAAAGAGAAAAAGAAAAAAAAAGAAAAATTAAACATAAATAAAAATAATAATTAAATATAAATAAAGATATAGTAAAATTTTAATTATTTTTATTTTTAAAAAATAATTAAATTTATATTAACGATAAATAAAAATATAGTAATTTTTTAATTATTTTTTTAAAGGTATATTGAAATTTATGTATATTAATTTAAAATTTTAATTATTTATTTATCTTTAGCTGTTATCCTTATTTAGTTGTTCAGTTGTAAATCTTAGTCTGACAAGAAAGTTATTATATATCTATTTATCTTTAATATAAATTAACATATTTTTAAAAAGTAAAAATAATTAAAATTTATTATTTTTATTTATTTATAGTTGTTATCTTTAGTTGCTATATCCTTATTTATTTTGAATTTGTAACAGTAAAAATATGATAAGAAAAAACAAATAAAGATAACAATAAAAGATAAATAAAAATAATAAATTTTAATTATTTTTACTTTTTAAAAATATGTAAATTTATATTAAAGATAAATAAACAGTAAAAATATGATAAGAAAAAACAAATAAAGATAACAATAAAAGATAAATAAAAATAATAAATTTTAATTATTTTTACTTTTTAAAAATATGTAAATTTATATTAAAGATAAATAAAAATATAATAAATTTTTTGTTAGATTAAGATTTACAACTGAATTGTGTCATTATTTACTTTCGATTTGTAATAGTAAGAATATGGCAAATAAAGACAAATGAAGATAACAACTAAAAATAAATAAAAAATAATAAATTTTAATTATTTTTACTTTTTAAAAATATGTTAATTTATATTAAAGATAAATAGAGATATAATAATTTTTTTGTCAGACTAAGATTTACAACTAAACAACTAAATAAAGATAACAATTAAAGATAAATAAATAATTAAAATTTTAAATTAATATACATATATTTCAACATACCTTTAAAAATAAAATAATTAAAAAATTACTATATTTTTATTTATCTTTTATATAAATTTAATTATTTAAAAAAATAATTAAAAATTTACCATATCTTTATTTATATTTAATTATTATCTTTATTTATGTTTAGTTTTTCTTTTTTTCTTTTCTCTTTCATCATTTAAAATTTTCTCTTTCTTCTATTCAATTCATCATTCAATATTTTCTCAATTGACTGTTTTACCCCACTTTAAAAGTGAAAATGAATTTTGAAATTGAAGGATCAGATCAAACTCATATTAATTGAGCGGCTGATATTTAACTTCAGGTCCCTAAAGTTTAAAAGTAACTTTGGGCCCCCTCAATCCAAATAAATTGGACTGATTTAATGATATTTTATGCAAGAATGTCACTCTTTATCTATGAATTGTTCCATTTTTTAAGCAGCGTCATTAAATAATAAATACATAATAATTATTTAATGACATTTTATTAAAAAAACACCACTACTTATTTAATAGTTATGACATTTTCTAAAAAATGTCAAGTAAATTGTAATAATTTAATGACATTTTATAAGAAAATATCATCATTTACCCACTAGTTATGGCATTTTAAAGAAATATCATTAAATAACAAATAGATTATAATCATTTAATGACGCTGGTAAAGAATGCCACTTTTAGTTGAACAACAATTATGTCACTTTTAAACAAATGTTACTAAATTCCAAATAAAATTTAGTTTTTTAATAGTACTTCATTAGAGAATGTCATTATTTTTAGCAATTATGACACTCTCTTCTTCTTCATTCTATCATATTCTCTTATTTTTTTTCAATTATAAATTTTAACTTTTTTGTGTCCCACATAGAAAAATACTACAACAACTTCACTCTTTTTTTTTATATAAAAAATCACTTAGTTGTGGTATATAATTTTAAATGATACGAATAAACTCATACGTTCTTAAAAATGATTCACTTGCTTATAAATTTAATATATATAAAATTTACTTATTTTAAATACATTAGGTATTAAACAAAAAACATAAATAAAAAATTAAATTAAATTAAAAACAAAAATAAAAATGCGTAAATAATAATTAGATTATTTCTTTTATAGTAATTAGATTCTAATCTCATTTGTTAGCGCCACAAAAATACATAATTATGGCATTTAAAGTGCCATTTAAGAATCATATGAAAACACTTTTAAAGTAATAAAGTGTGTTCCAGAGGGCTGCAGTGAAAAAATGAAGGGTTGAGATTTGTTTTCACTTTAATAACACGTGATTTTTTACATTCTGCATTAATTGTGTTCCAATTAGATTTTTTTAACTTTTATTTTTATTTTAAAAATAAATTTAATTAAATTAAATTAGAACCATTCAAATAAAAACAATCAAGTCTCAATTTTTTATTTTCTGTCCCTGCAGTGAATTTTTTCACTGCAATCCCCTGAAACCCTAATAAAGTGTACAAAGGATATTTAATGGCATTTTTAAGAAATACAAAGGATACTCGCACCATACTAGGTGTTAGTGGCACTTTTGATAAAGCTTAAAAGTGTCAGTCTAATAAAATGGCTTGATTTTTTTATAACACTTTAAATATCAAATATAAATTATTTTCAATACTTTTAAATGTCATTAAATATATTCGCTAATGACACTTTGATTAAAAAATATCATTGGAAGAAATTTGTAGTAATAATTACGGTTACCATTAAATTCATATTTTGTTGTAGCGTGGTGTCACGAGATAGGGCTTCGAAACTTGAACCAATGCAAGAAAAAGTGCAACAACCCACACCAGCCAGTAAGAGAGCTTGCATGGTCAAATGCTAATGAATGGGCGGCCAGTCACGGAGGACCAAAAAACCAAGAGCAACGCGAACGCGGTTTGGGTTTGGTAGAATATTGAAAGTTGTTAATATCTTACGGGGGAGATTGCCAACCAAAAATTTTTATTTGTTTTATTAAATAGATAAAAAATTTCATTTATCAACTTCAAAAAATATATATCAAAAATTAACTGAAAATTGAATATTCAAACGGGCCCCATCTATAATTGAATAATCGAATTAAACACTCTCTCTAGTTACATGTATATCCATTTTTAAATAAAATGACCAAATGCAATGCGTTTAGTATAATTTAGCTTAAATATTTTGTTAGAATCTTATAAAAAAATATATATTTTGGCCTAAAATTTTGTGTGCATTTGGAATGTTAAATTTGACAAAAAAATTTAATTTTTTCATTTTTTTTTAAATTTTCATCAACTTACTTTATACCAAAAATCTATAATTTTTAAATTTTTTCTAGTTTTCTTTAGTTTTTACTAATTTTCTTTAACTTTCACCAAATTTTTTCAATTTTCACCACCTATGCTTAGTTTGTAAATAGTTTAGGGTGGTTAACACTATTGTTAAGCTGATTAAATCAACAGAAAAGAGAAAAGAGCACAAAAGAAAAACCTTAACACTCAATACAACACTCAATAGACTTACAACTTGGATACTTACTCTTCATCCATTACTTTATGCATGTTTGATTCTTATAAATGATCTTATAGATCCCTATTTATAATCTTACTTAGTAGAAATTATTTCAAGTAGATGATGGAAATTTGTCCTCTAAACTCCCCCTCATAATATATGGATATTTTAATATTTAAACTTTTAGTAGGAGCAGCCTACATATGTATTATAAAATATTCTGTCATTCTCTACAATTATGTACAATATTTTACGATATTCATGATACCTCTTAGAATTTCCATTAGGGTTTAATATATTTGCTTAGAGTACTCATTTCTAAAAAAAAAAAAAAAAAAATTAAACTATGTTAAAAAATTTCACAATTTTATAAAACATTTTGAACCATTTTAAGATATTTTGGAATATCGTAAAAAAAATCTAAAATGCACTAAATATATATATATATATATATATATGTATGCTACACGTGATTGAAATTTTCTAGGCCCGTCGGTGATTGTTATTAACATTAGATACATCCATTATTTTAGCTGTGTATAAACTAAATAGACAAAGCATATCAATTTCTCATCAGAAAGTGAAGAAATATATATATATATATATATATTGGTTTATTAACTAAAATTATTTATTAATTTAATCAATAGAAATAAAATATAAATTATATTATTTATTAAAAATAATTTAATAAAATATATTCCATATTTATTAAATTGTATTATATTATTTATTAAAAATAATTTTAATTTAATGAAATACTTAGATAAAATTATTTATTTTAATATCATGCAACAAAATGAACAAAGTGTTAAAATTAATAAAATATTTACAACAAAAAAGAGAGTCTGACAGATTTTTTTTTAAGTTTTTATTTTAACAAATATATTTTTGTTGTTAATTTTGAAAAAATTTGAAAATTTAAATAAAAAAATAGCAAATACAAATGATTACAAATGGAAGGGAGGTGACATTAATGTCTATCCTCAGCGGCTAACATTAAATTCCTACCGCACGATTTGAACATCTGTGGCCAAGGCGAAAAACCAGCAACTCGAGTCCTATTTTTTATTTTTTTTTTAATTTTCAATACATGAAGTGCAAAGGTAATTAGCTGAAACCAATATTTTTATTTTATTTTATTCTTTTGTTGGGATGTGGTTCGAATGGCAAAAATATCTTTGAGTTATTGGCTTAATATAATAATTATATTAAATATTAAAATATTTAATAATAAAATTTATCAATCTAATTAAAATATTATAATAAAAATTCATTTATTGTAAAATTTTTCAAAATCTAGGTAATAATATTTGTCTACTTATTAAAAATTTGAAAAAATAATAATTCATCAGTATAATTAAATTTTTTATAATAAAAATAATTTTCAAAAAATTTCAAAGAGAATAATTTATTCTTAACTTTTATGATGTGGAGAGAATTCATATGTTATTTACATATATATATATATATTTATTTATTTAAATTCTACCTGCAATTATTTATCTTTTAAATAAAATTAAGTTTGACCAATTTATTAAAATATATTCATTTTTATCATAAGAAAGTACTCTATGTATTTTTTTTTTAAATTTAAATATGAATTCAAGTAGTCATACAAGCTAATGATTATTTTTTATAATAATTATTTTTATAATAATTTCTTAAATTATTTTTATAATAATTCAAGTAGGAATTATTGGTTTGTTTGTCAAAAAAATCTAAAAAAAATAATTTATCAATATAATTTATTTTTTATAATAGAAAATATTTTTATATGGACGAGACATATGGAAATAGTCTATAATTTTTACAATAATTGAAAAAGCTTACCTAAATTGCAAAGCAAAAAGTTAAGTAAAATTAACATTTTTATTTATTTATTTTTGTTGGAATTTGGTTCAAATGACAAAATTTATCGGTATAATTTATTTTTTATAATAGAAAATATTTTTATATAGGTTTAATAAGGCATGTGGAGATATTCTGATAGTAGAATTTTTATTATAATATTTTATATTATATTAATAAATTTTATTTTTATATATTGTGATATTCAATATAATTAATATATTAAGCCAATAACTCAAAAATATTTTTATCATTTGAACCACATTATGAGAAAATAAATAAATAAAAATGTTGATTTGATATTAGTTGGCAAAAATATATTATACTGATAAATTATTATTTTTTAATTTTTAACAAATAAACGAACATTGTTACCTGAATTTTAAAAAGTTTTACAATAAATGAACTTTTATTATAATAGTTTAATTATATTGATAAATTTTATTTTTAAATATTTTAATATTAAATATAATTATTATACTAAACTAATAACTCAAAGATATTTTTGCCATTTGAACGAAATTTCAACCAAAAAAAAATGCTAATTTCACTTGATTTTATCTTCGTAGTTTAACTATGAAAAAAATCTAAAAAAAAAAAAAAGAATATGTAAGAAACTCAAGTTGCTGGCTTTTGAATTTTTTAATATTTTAACAAGTAGATGGACATTGTTACTTGAATTTTAAAAAATTTTACAATAAATAAATTTTATTGTAGTATTTTAATTATACTGATAAATTTTATTTTTAAATATTTTAATATTCAATATAATTATTATATTAAACCAGTAACTCAAATATTTTTGTCATTTGAATCACGTTTCAACAAAAAGTAAAAATAAATATGTTAGCTTCACTTAATTACCTTTGCAGTTCATGAATTAAAAAAAAAAAAAATGAAAGAAACTCGAGTTGTTGGCTTTTGGTTTGCCTTGGCCGAAGATATTGAAATCGTGCAGTGGGAATTTAATGTTAGCCGCCAATGTATTTTAATAAAAATAAAAATTATATTATTTTGGAATAATTAAATTTATCAAAAAATTATTAAAATAATGTATTAATAATAATTTTGTAATAAAAATGGATCTTAATAGAATTTTATACTGAAAGAACTAAAGTTCAAAAAAATGTGCGCTACTATTTTTTGGCAAATCTTTTGATCATAATATTTATTTTCCAATAAAATAAAATAAAATAAAATAACATGCAGTCCCTCGAAGATGATAAGCTTTGAGATAAATTTAATAATTTTAATTTTTTAAATTTTATTTTTTTCTATTCATTTAACGAATTTTTAATTCAAATAAACATACATATATCCATTGTTATGTTAGTGATTTAGCTTAATTAGTATAAAAGAATGAATCCACTTTTATTTTATTAGTTTAATTTTTAAACCGGTTGAATTTTAGTTTGTGGATTAGATATGACTCATTTAAAGCTTAGTTCGTGAATTTGATTTAATCCATATTCAAACGACCCAATAATAACTAATTATTAAATTAATATAATTGAGTTCAATCCGCTTAGTTACAATCCATTGTGACTCGGCCCAAATCCGCTTGTTTGTTAGCTCTAAGTTTTATCTATATTTATACTATTATAAAAAGTATAAATAATTATAAAATTATTTTTGACCATTATACTCCTCATCTTGTGAGATATAATTGTAAATTTTTTTTTACCATTATACCCCTCATCTTGTGAGATAAACCCAAATATATATATTGTAGCATTCACAGAGAGTTTTAGTGGCCAAATAATTGTAAAATTATATTTTCCCAACCCCCTTCGATATTTCATGATCTTTCATCTTTGATAATTATAACATTTGTAAAGCGTATTAAAAATTAGATAATTATAATTTTTTTAACGATTTGATCCTTAATTTGTGAGACAAACCTAAATATATCTTTTATCTCTAACCATTTCTTCAATCCTTCATCCTTATCCCATTTTCATAATTCCCCAACCTCCCTTTTTTTATCATAATTGTAATATTTGTGGAGAGTTTTAAAGGTTGAATAATTGTAAAATTATATTTTCCTAACCGCCTTTTCCATCTTTCGTGATCCTTTGTCTTCCATTGAGACAAACCTAAATATATCTTTTATCCTTAACCTTCTCTTCTATCTTTCTTAATCTATCATCTTCTATAACTGTAATATTTATGAAAATTATTATGGTTTATATTTTTGAAAAAATTACTGTATTTTGCAAGTAAAAAGTATTGTCACAGATATGTGTATTCATAGCGATAGTCATAATCGTAATTGGACTAATTCTAACTAATTTTTGCACAGTAGAGGGCGATGATAGCTGCCACAATAGATTCTTTTGGACATTAATATTGACAATATCTTTGCTCTCTTGTAAATTCAATTAGCAGATTTATTTATGTATTTTTCAAAAATGATTTATTATCATGATTATCGTTTCTATTTGTTTATAACTATCAATGATTTTGATACTCTTTTGATGCATATGATAAGCTTTTATTTGCAAAAACATACATACATATATATATATATATATATGTACGCATAAAGTCAAACTGACTTGTAAAATCTTCCAAACTTCAATATAAATTCACATTTGAAAAAAAATAGTTTATTCACATTTCGTTAGCATACTTACAATTTTTCTGATTATTATTAAGTAATTTTGTAAAAATATTTCTAATTATAAAACTGTTTTTTGGGTTGAATGAGACCTTATGAACTAGATCAATTTAATAGGATTTGTGTAAATTACAGTTTATACTTGGTCAAATTTAACCAACACAATTTTTCTTATTTATTTTGTGTGAAATACGTGGTTAATTAAGATTATCAAATGCTTTTGAGCAGAATGAAAAAATAATAATAATAATAATAATAATAATAATGATGATGATAATGATATAAAGGAAAGAGAGAAATGTTTTGGTAAATTATGATTTACACTCTTATGTGTTTTTATTTTGTCAAATTTAATTTTAAATCCTCATATTTTAATTGTTCAATTTAAATTTAAGATTTTAATTTATTAAAATATCAACATTCCGTAATCAAATTTTTTATTAAATGGCCATATGTCAATTTGTTATTAGATAAAAAGTAACGAGTAAATTACAGTTTATACTCTTCAATTTTTTTTCTATTTGAAATTGTTGAGCCCACAAGCACTTGTAAAGCCCGCAACGAAAGCGCACACACAAATAAGGAAAGAAAAAAATTTAGAGTACTCAACATAAGAATTTTTAACGTGGTTCGGTCCCTCAAAAGACTTACATCCATGATCCCAAAAAAGGATAATATACTCAACTCAATATTAAACTATTACAATTTTTGCACGGACAAAATTGTAAAAGTTTCTTCCACTCACACAACCCAAAAACCTAATTACACCCACACTTTGGTAATATAGGTTTTTAGTTGTGTCCTTGGTACATATAATAACTATGGGGGAAGGTCTTTTTTATAGGAGCCAAGCCTCCCATTTTTTGTTCCCTCTCCCGATGTGGGATTTGGGGAGCCAACACAACAGAAATCTCATTTTATGGTCTGGAATTCTTTTTGTAACAATTAAGAGTCTAAATAAATATATATATTTTTGTAACAATTAAAAGTTTCATTGACCATTTTACCGCTGAAAGTTAGATAATGAACAATGAGATTATAGGGGCTTTACGAGCAAAATGGTCGTTGAATCTCTTAATTGTTAAAAAAAAAAAAAAGAAAAAAAATCTTACGTTATGACATGAGATAATATGTAACGTGAAATTTTCTAATAATAGTCCAAAGATGATTGACATTAGAATAAACTAAAAATTCAGTTTCTTAACTGTATCAATTAAAAAACTCAAGTCAAAATTGTAATTTATGCAAATTATATATTTTTAGTAAATTTTTTTTAATTTATGCAAGAATATTTTGTAGTTTTTACTTGGGACTGTTTGTATAATAAAGCTGCAAGAGAGTTTTTTTTTCGCATTATTACTTTTTATTCATTTAGGGAGATGTATTTTAATATATTTTTCAAAAATTATGCAACAATATTTTTGTACTTTTTTATTTTTGTAATTTTTACTTGGGCTTGTTTGTGGAATGAAACTGCAAGGGGAGAGGTTTTCTCGTGTCATTACTTTTTATTCATTTGGGAGAGAGAGAGAGAACTTTTATTGAGGTTGAGAAGCGCAAATGGTAGTGGATAAAAATAATTTTATCTCTTCAGTCTTTAAATTGATACTATTTTTTCACTTTGTTTATTCTTATTTATGCTATTATTTAAAAAATCGAGCATTTATTTTTAACATTAATTTAAATAGTTTAAATTAATCTATTACAATCAAATTGTTAGTTTTGTAGTGTAATTGCATTCTAGAAGTTAGATGGGTTTTCAAAACTACTATTGATAAAAAAATATATATAAAGATCTTAATGTAAATTTATTTTTTAAAATAAGTATTTATATTTTTAATTATTAACTTATCTTTAAAATTTACGTGTTAGCTTATTTTCAAAATTTACAAAGATAAAAAAATAAACATACACATGCAATGCATGTGTATTCATCCTAATTATTATTAAAAGTATAAATAAGTATAAAACTTTATTTGGACTACGATGCTACCATCTTTTCACATAAACTTAAATGTATCCATTCATCTGATATTAAATAAAATTAATTATTTACCTTAAATATTTTGTTAGAATCTTGTAAAAAATATACATATATTTGGCCTAAAATTTAAAATGCGTTTGGAGTGTTAAATTTAGTAAAAAAAAAATTCTAGTTTTCTTTAATTTCTACCAATTTTTTTCAATTTTCTTTACGTCAAAAATCTTTAATTTTCGTCAACTATAACCAAATTTTTACACTTTCCAAAAAATATACCAAATACTTGACAATTCAAAATTTTCCCCCTCCTTTTTACCGAAATTTGGCACTTGGAACAATTAAGCACTTAGTTTTACGTTGTAAATTCAGTTAGTAAACATCTGTGAGTTTTTTATTCGATTAGCTCATGAGATTGGTAATCGGAAATGCAAGAACTAGAAAATTTTGTTAGAGATGTCACCATATTTATACTAATCTATTAAAATCTAAGGTATAGCTAAGGGTTTACATGTGATTTCACGGGAAATTGACACGTTCAGCTGATTTTTTTTTTTTTTTTTCTGTTTCGTTTTTGTGTTTTTTATATTAAAAATTTCAAGAATTGGTGGCGATGTGATATGCTTTCTTCATTTTTTAATTTTTGTGTTTTGTTTTTTGTTTGAAGGATTTAAAATGTGTTTTTTTTTTTTTTTAAGCAAGTCTATAATGGGTCATTTTATTATTATTAGTATTTGATGAACTGTTAGTGGTTCGACTTACGTCATTTTTTATTTTTATTTGTTTTTAAGTGTTAGACCTTTTTTATTGTTTTTATTTATTTTGTATATAATGAATCATTTTGCTATAAGTTTAGTATTTGGAATATTTTTTATTATTTTTTGGTATTTAAACATTACATATTTGTTTCAATAACTACTATTTTGCTGGGCGTGGCCTTAGTTTGGTTGGTTGATAGCATTTGTGCTTGCTCACCTGGCTCGGATTCAACCTTCCCCTCCCCTACTTACCTAACAAAAAAAAAACTATTATTTTGCATATGTTAATTTTTCATCCATCATAAAATTAAATATATTACAAAAATTCGTAGTAAAAACGTAAACATTCAGCTGATACTAATAGTAAAACTTTATTTGGACTATTATACTATCATCTTTTCAAATAAACTTAGATGTATCTCTTTATCCCATATTGTTAGTTAATTAATTAAAATTTTAAAAGTCTATTAAAAATATAAGTAAGTGTAAAATTTTATTTAAATTATTATACCCTCATCTTTTCTGTAATAACTCAGATTTTAAATATATATTTTATATATATTTTAAAGTAAGAGTTGATTGTAAGATTATTTTAATGGTGTTTGGTCAATTTTATTAAAGGTTGGATTGATTTTGACCGAAATTGGTTTAGATATTAACTGTGGTTGAACATATATCTCAAAGTTTTTAAGTCTGATATTTTTGTTCAGACAAGTGTCCTGTTTAAACGAGCATCTAGATGGCCGTCTGACGGTCTGGGTATATTTTTTGATTTGGTGACTTTTGTCTCTCCATCCCGCAACTTTTTATATGTATATATACATATATGTGTGTGGCTGGACCGTAGATCGGATTGGTAATTTTTATAACTCAACTGATTATTTTTAAAAATAAAAAATAATAATCAAACCAACTAAAGAGTATATACCAACCGAATATTAACTGAACTGAAATATTTAGTTACGGTTGGTTTAGTTATATATACTTATAAATTTAAATATTTTTTTATAATTTAATTACAGAAATAAAATAATAATTCCTTTATAGGTGCTATTTGAGCCTGCGAATATATATTTAATATTACAATAATTTGTTTATTTCTTATAATCATTAAGATTTTAAAAAACAAAACCATTGATAGGAATTGATATTTAGGTTAACTATATTATATATATGTGTGTGTTTTTAATTATTAAGTAAATTTAATTCGATTTATTTGATTTTAAAATTTTAAAACTATATCTAAAATTGATAGCCATTATTTTTACTAAAAATAAATAAACCGATCGTTACTAAATAAATAATCAAATCAAACTTCTTAAATTTGATCAGTATAATTCAAAAATTAAATTTTAATCAAATTGCGCACACCTTACTGGAGAAGAAGGCTTCTCGGGGAAATCTCTCATTCCTCTCTCTCCTGGTCATTTCTTTTTTCTTTTTTTTTCTGTCTCTTCCCCTCTCCTCCCATTTTATCTATGTGTGTTTGTGTGTGTTGTGGGTTTTCAACCGAGAACGGAAAGGGAGACCAGAGAAGAGAAAGAGTTGAAGATATAGAGTTGAAAGGGTTGAGAACTTGAGAGTAATATGAGATGAGGGTATATATGTGTAATGTTGCTCGATGGAGGTCTTGGGTGCAATTGTGGTGGTGGTGTTGAATTGTTCTGTAGCTTCCCTGTTACTGCTTCATCTTCTTCTCCTTTTTCTTCTTCACTAGATATCCTTCAATCGAGGTAGGGGGCTTGCTTGTGTTGTTCTTATTTGTATATGCATATTTGAGTGAGTTTATGTGCGCGCGAAATGATTCAAAGAATGATGAAAGTGTTATATATAAACACACATGTATATGTATGCGCACATATATAGACAGGTGTGTGTGAAATATGCAAAAATTTTAATGAAATTGTGAAATTGTTAGAAAAATATGAAATTGAATGTTTAAGTGTTTATTAATAGTTGATTTGTGGTTTATTCATCTTAAAATTTGAGATGGATATTAGTATAACACCTTATTGGTCTAAAAATGACGTTTAAGTAGAAGTCTAAATTTTGTGCTGACATGTAGACAGTATACAGACGTCTGGATGCCCCTCATTTTCCTGTCTTGTAATTTTTTAACTTGTGTTTTGTACCCATTTTAGGATAAATATGACTTGGAAATTGATAATGATGTTTTCAAAAAATGAAAAAATGGATTGAAGGAATTTTAGTTTAATATTTAATATTAAATAATTAGAAATTTGGTTACCCGTTTATTATAATATTTACGAATATGTTATTTGGTTGATGATGATTAAGGGCTCGTTTGGAGTAAGAAAAAATAAGATAAATTGAGATAAAATATGGTTTGGGATTAATTTTGGCGTCATTTTTTTCCTGAAAAATCGCAAACCGTGGGAACGGTTTTTCAAATCCGTTCCCACGGATTCAAAAAAAATTTTAAAAAATAGCGACAATGGTATTTATTTGAAAGTTTTCGACACAAAGAATGTGATTGTATAAAAAATTTACACATTCGGTTAACTTATTTTTAGATTTTTTTAGCGAAATATTAAAATTTTTTGAAATTAGTGATGGCGGAAAAATTAGAGGTAGAGGAGTTGTTAGAGATTTATAGAGTTTTTTTGAGATTTTTTTTACTCCAAACGAGCCCTAAGCATGATAGGCTGGTGGGTTTCGTTTATACTATTACTCTAGCATGTTGTGAATTTTATGAGGATAAGACTAATATGAAGAGTATGGCATTATATGATAATATGATAAGCATGCTTTATAATTATGAACATGATGTGCTTTATAAAGGTTATTGAAATTAAGTGTTTAATTGCCATGTCGGGCATATTTATAACCTTGAAAAGTATCTTGCTGAATTATGATAATCAACATAGTGTAACATGATTTAGCATATGAGACTTAGGTTTTGAGGTTAATAAAAGATACAAATGATAAGAAGTAAAGTTCGATTGATAATAAATTATTACCAAAATGAATGTACCATGTTGGGGCAATGTTCATTATCACTGATTGGTATGCTAAGTAAATTGATAATGATATGATTTATACTAATTTTAGTTTTCTTATCAAGTTTCTTGATATTTAGTTTTGGGTAAAGTACGGGAAACATAGTGTGTTAATAAACCCAAAAATTGAAAGTTTTGAAATTTGCGTATTTTGAGTACTCACATTTGATATGTTAATAGTTTACAAATTGTGACAGACATTGTTTAGCGTGGTTCATACTTGAGGGTTATCTCTGGTGGTTGATGCAGAATCGTGATATTCACTCATATTTTCAAGTTAAATAATTTTTGAATGAATTTTCATATTAATTATAGAGAGTTTACATTTGGTTTTGTAATTTATTTCTCTTTTTTGCATTTGATTTAGTAATTTATCTATTTCTTTTTATATTATTTTCATCCTTGTTTTTAAATCTCGAACATTCTAATAAAATGTTATTAGTTTTGAAATTTTTATAAGTTTTTTTAGTAGTTTTTGTTATTACTAAAATTTTATAAATCCTCTTTTTCCTCCTTTATATTAGGTTAAAATTTTATCATATCATTTGTTTGAAGTGTAGATCTTTCCCTTGAATACTTTTTGTTGACTATTTGGTTCAACAATTTTTTCGTATTTGTTAGTAGATCTAAATTATTTATTTTATTTGCAACACTTATAACCTTAAACACATTGTTTACTAAAAAATTAAAAGTTTTAACTATTTTATACTACTTGATTCCCTTTAAAAAAAAAAAAAAACAGCGAACTTAAGGCTCATTTGGTGATGTTGTCATTTTTTAGTTAATGTTTAATTATTTATATTTTTTATTTTTATTTTCTGTTGTTATATTTTCCTAAAATAAAAATTAAAATTAAGTTTAAAAATGTAAATTTTTTATAGTAATTAATTTTTATTTTAATATAATATTTAATTTTATCCGTTTTTGAAAATTTTAATTGGATTTAATAAAAATATTTATATTATTTAAATTAACTAAATTCAATAAAACTAAAAACTAATAATATAATTTAATTATATTATTTATTAAGAATAATTTAATAAAATATACTTCATATTAAATTAATTATTAATTAAATTTAATTATATTATTTATTAATATAATTCAATAAAAATATTTACATTAAATATAATCCAATTATATTATTTATTAAAATAATATAATAAAATATATTTCATGTTGAATTAATCAAAAATTTTAATTTATTAAAAATTAATAAAATATATTTCATATTAAATTAATCAATTTAATTGTATTATTTATTAAATACAGTTTTAATTTAATAAATTATTTGAGTAAAATAATTATTTTAATATGATACAACAAAAATGAGTGAAGTATTAAATTGACAAAATATTTACAACAAAAAAAGTGAAAATAACTTTTTTTTTTACGTTTTTTGTAAGCAAAAAATAAAAAAGTTTAATAAATATGTTTTTATTGCAAATTTCAAAAAACTTGTAAAAATAAATAGAAAAATAATAAACATAAATGTTAGCAGGGTCTTAATGTTTAAAAGGTTCTTTTCTATTTTTTTCTACACATAAAAAACATTATTACTATTATTAGTTATTTTTAATTGTTTATTCTTAAAGGAACTCACTTATAAGTTTAAATATGGTCTTAAAAAATCCTAACAATGTTTAACAATAATTTTAAGATGGACTTATGTTGGTCTACTCTCTAGATACTTATGCTACATTAGTTTAGAAATAATTTTTAATAGCTTTTAGGGTATATATGTAAAAAAATAAAATTATAGGGTTAAATTTATATTTTATAATAACAATAAGTTACTAAAACAGATTTTTTTTTGTTTATTAAATCTTAAGAAATTAAAAGTAAAGGTATATATTACAAACTTAGAGGGGCTGTATATGCAATTCACCCGTGATAATGAGGAGACTCAAATTTGATTATTGAAGAGGAGATAATTACTTTTTTCATCTTTTGCACTTAAGATACATTTTTAAAATTTTTAAAATTTACTTTTACATCTTTTATATTTTATATTAAAGTGAAGATATTAAAAAATTAGTTAAAAATAATGATTTTAATTTTAAGTAACTTTAAAATTTACATTTATATCCCTTTAATTTATATTACTTACATTTATATTCTTTGATTTTTTTATAAATTTTAATAGATATTTTTATTTTTTTACTTAAAAATTTAATACGGATTACAATTTTGTTTTAGTACAAAATATAAAGATACAAAAGTAAAATTTTAAAATTCAGGACATGTAAATTATTTTACGTTATGTACAGAGGTAAAAAGACGCGGAAGAATAAGTTTAAAGCCTGATTAACTCAGTTAACCCGTTTAACTCATAAGATGGCCGGGGGAATCTCAAGCGGGTGGGGAGCAGGGACTTCCACTTATGACCAACCAATCAGTTCAATGCATGTGGTGTCCAACTGGTTCAATGCATGTGATCCGTCATTTCTTTCCAACGACAATACATGTCTTCTTCACACAAAAATAGTCCCCCGCAGTCTTTGAGTTTTTTTTTGTTTTACAGATGGTTGATGCACTTAATCTGCAATTGCTGTTGAGGAGAAAGTAATTCGATGAATACGATTAATGAGAAATCGCGTTATGATATCGCGGTTATGGAGGATGTAACACTCAAAAAACGCGGTTTGGAAGCGCGATTTTCCTGCGAAACCGCTATTTGAAACCGCGATTTGAGATTCAACTGTAATTGAAGACCCGCGGTATGGAAGCGCGGTTTTAGAGTGAAGACCCGCTGCATGAAAGCGCGGTTCTATGAATACCCGCCGTATGAAACCGCGGTTCTAGACTGCTGACGAAGACTCGCGGCATGAAAGCGCGCTTCATGGAGACCACCGCGCCTTACAGCTTTTGCTTGGGGTGCAAATTCATTTGAACCGAGTAACTGAATTTGAAATTTTGATTATTGGTTTAATTAATTAGTTCGATTTTAATTATTGTATTTCCGGAAACTAAACCGAATTAGATATTTATATACATAATAATAAATTTAAAAAATATAAAATTAGATATTAAATATTTAGACATATAAATATTATTTGACTAATAAAAAATATAAAAATAACATTAAATATTATATATATATATAGATATATATGATTCCAGTTTATTCACTTCTAATTATAATCGAATTTTGTTCCAATCTTTTAATTTAAATTAAAATAATTCAAATAATTTGGATAATAGAAAATAACAAAATTGAGAATCGAATAACCCATTGGCCATGTAAAATGAGACTACATATATATATATATATATATATATATATATATATATATATATATATATATATATATATATATATCTATATCTTTTACCTGTGACTGACAAGTAAGGAATGTGGAAGAGAGGTTTTGCATTTCTGAGGCAAAAGCAGTTAGGTGATTAAAATAATTGCATATGATGACAATAATAAAAATTTAATAATATAATTAAAAAGAAAAAGTAAATTAATTGAGTCTTATAGAAATTATTTTTTTTTTTTTGGAACATGAGAAAAAACAAAATAATAATAACAATAACAATAATAATAATAATTGTATATTAACCACAATATTTAACTTTTGTCAACAACAATGAAAACATTTATATGTATTAACAACAATATACAGAAAAAATAAATTTAAAAAGTATACCTAAATATTATAATAATAATTTTTTTATTGTCGTAAAATTTGCTTTGTGAACTTGGAATCAACCATGTATATCTTTTCTTTTCATTTTTTTGTTTTTTTACAAGCAAAATATTTCTCTTGATTCATATACACCCTTTCTAATATATATATTAGAAACTTTATGAGTAAGGATATGGACACTCCTCTAAAAATTTCTATCACTCCTTGTTACAAAATAAAATTTGCAAGAATAAGACAATGAGAGAGTTTTTTCTTTTTTGGAGAGGGGTGGGGGAACTTTTGGACGAATGCTAATATCTCCATTCAAACTTTATTTGGTTTAAGCTTCGGAGTCCATAGGAAAACGAAGAAAGCCCCATTCCATCTTGAATAAATTGGGAAATCAACCTAAGTAAATAATTGTTGTTTGCTACCAAATAAATTTATAAAAATAAAATAAAAAAAAACAAACAAGTAAATCAAACCATAAGAAATTCTCAACCGCAGAAGAAAATAATCAAAATATATTACACTTGGATCAAATCTGTCTATACCCTTCATAAGCTTAACAACAAAATATATTACATATTGTATACACATGCATTACATATTACACTTGAACTTGCAAAAGCCTAAGCATGTAGAATACAACACAATCGCAAACATATCACTACAAAGTTACATCACATGATGCATTTTTATCCAATGAAACATTGTACTCCTTGTAGCTAGCTCATCAATTTAGCACTTCGCGCAGAACAGATGTTGAACAAACAATGTGCTTTTCACTCTGTTTCGAAGCATAAAGCTTAGCAAGGGCAGGACCAGCAACTTTCCAAGTGAAGTTGCATTTTTTGACATCTTTACGGCTCTTTGCATAATCATAAGTCACATGATAAATTGCAAGAGTCTCGTTGTATATGTCCTCGATCCTCCAAGTACTTTCTTCAAACTCCATAGCATCATATAGCAACTGAATTCAAACAATGACAATCAACAAAAGCCCAACTCAACTTAGCCCTTGCCTTTTTCCTGACTAAATGAAATGAGGGTAGGCAATGATAATCAACGAGCGGCTAAAAACAAATTAAAAGTAAAAATTATGTATCAGTTATCACCTGTTTGTATCTCTTAATCACTGCATTAGTAGCATCATTCTTTGTTTCATTTGTTGAATTCAAAGCATCTTGCATCTTGTTTCGGTAGTTACAGTACCTCTCACTCCATAACTGCAAGCAGGGTCCTGGGATTTCAATCTTAAAACAAGGTAATTTCCAGATTTATACACCTGGAGGGCACAGGGATACAAAGGGTTAGTTTAATGCAAGCTATTCTCTAATCCACTCAGCACATTATGTTTCAAATGCCTATTTGGTTTTAATGGTATGAAAAAAAAATATGAGCACAAAAAATTATTCATTGATAGAATCTGCAAATGATTTTTGCCTCCTACAATATCAAGTTATTCTCTACATTGTATCCCATTAATCATGCCCGAGACGAGAACCTTGTTAGCAAGGAATAGAACCACACGAATGGTTGACAAAGTCTCACCATTTGTTAAGAAATCTTCAGATTTAAATGACTTTACAGTTATAGATAAGTCTTAAAACAGAAGTCGAGTGATATGTGTTTTGTCTTTCCATATAATATGGATATCTTTAAACCTACAGGTGAAACCAGATATTATTCATTCAAAGAGTGCTCAAAAATAAAGTCTAACATTGAAAGTTAAGTCATGCAAACATGCTAACATACCTCACATTGTCACTAGCATGCTGCCTCATAAATTTGGCTGCACTTTCAATTGTCCTTGAACAGTATATTCCTTTTATTCCTAAAAATAAAAAATAAAAAATTACACCAACTGAAAAATTGTGAAAAGAAATACCTATGAATCATATGGTTTCACAAGCTTAAATAGTCATTAAAAGTCGATTTTGGAGATCTTGGGAAAGCAAGACCATACAAGTAAACAAGTACATCAAAGATTTCTTCCCCCCTTCGGTGCAGGAAGATTATTGACTACAAAAAGTTAGGAAAACAATAGCAATTTTACTTACAAATTTTGCATGTCCTAATTGAGCGACCAGAAGCATACATAATCAGAAATTTTTCAATCATTTCATGGAAAATAAATGATATTTTTATCGTTAATCCCGACCAAAGATTAACTAACAAAAAGAAATTATATGAGGAGTAACAAAATAATTATATAGGAGGAGAAGACACCAATATGCAACTAAAACTAGGCAAGGGTTACAAGCATGCCTCCATTTGCAAAACCACCCAAGGAGATAGAATGAAGGGGCAGTAATGATCAGGAATAAATTCAACGGTCAAAGACCTTTTACAATGTAAAAGGTCCATCCCACCATTTCCCAACCAGTAGATCTAGGAAAATGCAACACGAATGATGACACTAGGTAGAGTCTAGGAAGAAAAAAAAGTAAACTTTTTTGTTGTTAGCTATTAAAAAGGTACCTTTTTTTTTGCGTTTGAGAAGAAGAAAAAAAGTTAACTTACCTTTTTGTTAATTTGATATTTTGTCCTTCATAATTAACAAAAAATTAAAACATAAAAGGATAAACTTGGTTATTTTATAAAGAGTTAAAAAGTTGAGTAACTAAAAGTTAGCTAATAGCGGTTGCCAAACGCAACCTAACTTACGGGAAGAGACATTGCACGAGCCTTGAGTATTCCTTTACAGGGCATGATCAGTGCATTGTCGGACAGTACAGTGTAAAAGCATAGTCCGTTCCTTCCTTGGGTCCATTTTGAAGCGAGAAAGAACAAATCGGGTGAGTGTACATGTGGGGACAGAAAGAAAGCCACAACAATAATAAAACACACATTAAAGTCTTAGTATTATTTACCAAAACCGTAAGTTTTGCCATGGAAGCGTGCTTTCATTTCCGTAATAAAACGGTTCTCCAACCAAGAGTTCAATCTGCGGATAAAACACAAAATCCCCAAAGTGTTTACATTCTATTTCATAATTGGTTTGCAGCAGCTTACTGTAATGAATTTCATTAAATAATGAAGGAGGGAATGAGGAACAATCTTATGTTTAACCATTTGGTAAACTCTAAATCAAAGCAACAAATTATATCCTACCACGAGTATTAGTTAATCATCATTTGCAAGGTGAATAGGACTGAGCAATAGGTGAAAAATTTAGAAACCAAATTCAATGAAGAAAGCAAAAAATCGTCAGTACTTAATTTTAAACAAAGTTTAGAGCTCTGCCAAGAGATGGAAGTCAAGTGTAAATCTGTTCGCAAACTTTTGGAAGAGGGTAATCATCTGGGAGAAATTTTGGTTGATCGACCACCAGAATGTGTAGAAGTGATTGCAGCACCAGAAATCCAAAAATTTCAGACAATGAAACGGCATGTGGATGAGATTTTGAATATGCTGAGGGATGATAAAGTTAAAGGGATTAGAATCCATGGAAAGGTGGGGAGTGGTAAAACAGCCACTCTTAGATGTTCTTGCTACTCTTAGATGATGTGCATCAAGACCTGAACTTTTATCAACGAGGAATCCCTGAAAGTAAGAATGGTAGCAAAATAGTATTGACAACTAGATTTGGTCGTGTCTGTTCGTCAATTGTGCATAGGGCTGTCACAGTAAACTGTTTATCAGAAGATGAGGCATGGAAATTGTTTTGTGATGTTCTGCAGCATCCAAAACTTATAGATAATGGAAAAATCTCACCAATTGCCCGGAAAATTGTCAAGAAGTGTGCTGGTCTTCCGCTCGTTATATATTTGGTAGCAAGTGACTTCAGGATGAGGAGTGACAAAGAACAATGGGTTGATGGATATAACAACTTTAGAAAGTGGCCTGACATCCAATATGAAGGCCTGGAAGAACTGTATAAATTATTGAGTTTTTGTTGCAACAATTTGAGCAGCAAATAGAAGAAATGTTTTTGAGAATGCATAAGTTGAAATATATTAAAAAAAAAAATAGGAACCTCGCATTCTTGAAGGTTTCTTTGCAAAGTAAAATTCAAAGTTACACAACTTCCTTGCATGGACTTGCACTCAACTAAAGCAAACTTATTCATCCTCAGATCAAACAATATCGGGACCATGTCCTTCAAGCTTCTTCCATCTAATCGTGCATCTTCCCAAAACTTAACTCAATCAGCTCTCCTTACTTTGATACAAGTAGACTTCTTGAAATCATTCCACAATCTTCTAATTCCTTTCCATGAGCTATATCATAACCTCCGAACCTCTCCATCGTAGTCCAATCTCCCCAGTCACCACCATATTTGGCCAACACCACTGATAGCCACAAACTATCTTTTTCATACTCATATCTCCGCAACTATTTTCTCAAAGAGCATCATTGAATTTCACAAGACTCCAAAAACTCACTCCACCCTCCTTTATAGATCTACAAACTAAAACAGAGAATTCCCATTTCACATATCATTAGCTAATGAAAAAGAGAACCCTCGTACCAAAAATTAAACACTACTACTTCAATGTCCAAAAAAAGAAAAAAAAAAAAACAAATTACTACCATGCAATAATAGACACTGATAGGCTTAAATTCCTCAACGAAACGCAAGCATATATATATATATATATATATCAAATGTAGATGTGTTCCATTACACCGTATTATCAGTTGTTTTTTTTTTTTGAACATCAAAATCGCAAACAAGGGGGAAAGGGTAGGCAAAGATAAATAAAATGTTGGAAGTCAGAAAAATTGCTCAGGGTCTAATGAACAAATACGTGAGATGTAAAGTCTTAAGCTGAGAATCACAAATCATAAGTTAAAGAAATAACTTACAGTGAGGGATGAGAGAGATGAGCTGAGAGCAAGCCAATGAGGGGCACCAGAGCTGAGTGAGAGAGCTGAGCGAGACCAGCTGGTGCTGTGTGCAGCGTGCGGTGGTGGTGGTGCTGGAGATCGCCAAGCGTCAGGAGCTGGCTGAGACAGTGAGGGTTGAGAGTGAGAGAGAGAGTGAGACCAGCTGAGTTATGCGATTCAAGAACCAATCGGGGTATATTGGATTCAAGAACCGTGACTTCAAATCGCGCTTCATTATGTTCATGTCCGCTGCTGAATCGAGTTGGTGACCGATTGCTGCTGAATCGGGTTGGTGACCGATTGCTGCTGAATCGGGTTGCCCAAGAACTGCTATTTCATAGCGCGGTTCCTTTAAGAACCGTGGTTTGAAATCGCGTTTCATATTCGTAACCGCGCTTTCAAATGGCGGTTTATGCAAAAAATTCGCCGTTTCATAGCGTGGTTCTTCAACAACCGCGATCTCAAATCGTGATTTTCTTGCTAAGGATATGGACCGCAACCGCGCTTTCGAAGAGCGATTTCTCATTAACCGTATTTTTCGAATTTATTTCTCCTCCGCCGTAATTGCAAAATTTGTTCCCGTAAAACAAAAAAAAAAAGTCGCAGTCCTTTCCTTCTTCAGTGGACATCTGCGTAACGGCTGAACATTCGGCAAAGTACTTTTGATAACCCTGTGATGACTTTCCAAGTTTCTGCAGAAATTAAAAGGGAGTCGATCGAATTGTTTTCTCGATAGCCAAACAGGCCTTTCTCCTGTATTCCCCCGAGACAATGAATACCGGGTCCGCGACCTCTTCATCGGAACTGGAGCTGTTCGGTCACGACGGGTACGGCAGGTCGGGGGATTTGCACTTGAGGTTCGAGGGGAAGGAAACGGCGTCTTACAAGAGCTGGGCTCAGCAAACTGAGGAGAGCTACCAGCTGCAGCTTGCTCTGGCCCTCCGGCTCTCGTCGGAGGCTACCTGCGCCGATGATCCCAATTTCTTGGACTCCGGAACCGATGACCGGCCGGCTGGCTCAGGTCCGCCCTCCGCGGAGGAACTCTCACATCGGTTTTGGGTACGGACTTCGTTCAGTTTTTAATTTGTTTTCATGTTAAAAATAACAGTTGGGTTGTATTTTATTGATTGATAATTTATGCTCCATATGATATTCCCTCCCAGTAATAAGAAAAGGTCCGCTATCGATGCCTCCTTATCCTTTGCTAAGACAACAATATGCGGGAAAATATCTTGTAATTTTTTTACCATCCAACCGTAGATAAGACCAAAATTTGATCCAATTCCCTCTCCCAACTTTTAAAGGACAATTCTTCAAAAACTCATCCCACCTAGTCCAAATGTCCTTCCATTAACTTGTTCCATGAGATATAACCCCGATAGATGTAGACCATTCACCCCTTGAATTCCCAAATTTAGAAGACACAACCTTCCTCCAAAATTTATCTATTTTACATGCTTACTTTCAATGCCACTTATCCAAAAGTGCCTCATTACACAATTCCAACCTACTAGTACCAATTCCACCCGACCTAATGGTTAAGCAAATTGAATTCCAATCCACTAGATTATATTTGAAATCATCCCTTTACTCCTTCCCATAAAAATCTGTTTGTAGTTTCTCAATCATTTTTAATCACTAACATTGGTATAACGAATATTGACATGAAATAAGCAGGTAAACTTGATAATGTACTCTTGATGAGGGTAACTCGAGACCCGTTAGATACATAAATATTCTTTGACCCAGAAAGCCTTTTTACTTTTTCCGTTGCACAAGATACGGCAAAGAATTGCAAAACACAGAGAATACACCAGGAAGGACAATAGGGGACCAATTCTTGGTGCGGTATTAATAACCAACGAGGTGATTGATTAGAGACTTACGAAGCAAAGCTTTGATTATAAGTTGCAAGCTCGGTATGGAAAAAGATAATGACCATGTGAACTGGGACTTCTTTATGTACTTGATGGAGATAATGGGTTTGGGCCGAAAGTGGAGAAGATGGATTTTCTAGTGCATCTCAATGACGAGATTCTCAGTGTTGATTAATGGAACTCCAAAGGGGTTTTTTGGAGCCTTTAGGGGGCTACAGTAAGAGGATCTTTCATAACTTTATTGTTCATCTTAGGGATGGAGGCATTTAGTAGGATGTTTGGGAAGGTAATAGCAGTGGGGGCTTTATTAAAGGTTTTGCTGTTGGGAATAGCGTTCGAGGAACTTTGAAATTTCCTATCTTCTCTTTGCCAATGATTCTATTGTTTTCTATGGAGCTAGCATTTTGCAACTATAGTATTTGAGATATGGGTTATTATATTTGAGGCTATAGGGGGACTGAAGATCGACTTGGGTAAATCTGATATTATTAAGGTGGGAAAGGTGGATAATAAGGGGGTCTTAGCTGCAATGTTGGGTTGTTAGCTCAACTCGTTACTATTATCTTATTTGGCTCTCCTTTTAGGGCTTCTTACAAGAGTGAGGAATGTTTGGGAAGGGGTAATTGATAGATTCCAAAAGAGGCTCTCAGGATGGAAACAAAAGTACCTATTGAAAGAAGCGATACTTTGAAGAATGGCCCTGATTAAAAGTACCTTGTTGAGCTTGCCCACATACTTCATGTCCCTGTTTCCATTCCTTCCTAAGTGGCGAATAGGCTTGTAAAAATTCAAAGGGTTTTCTTGTGGGGAGGAGTAGGAGGTGGTTTTAAATACCACTTCATTGATTGGAAGATAGTTTGTCGTCTAGTTAGTGAAGGTGGCTTTAGAATTAGATATTTGAAGAAATTCAATAATGCTTTGTTGGGGAAATGGTGTTGAAGATTTGCTACTAAGAGCGTGAGAATTTGGTGGAAGGTCATCTTGACTAAATAATGGGTTAGAGGGGGTTAAAATTCCAAATATTATTCCTATCACCCCTACCTCCCTGACACATGATACTTTTCCTAACATCTTTACTTTGGTGTAGATCGGGAAGCTTCGCTGACGGATTATTTATCTATCTGTGGGCAGAATGTGGTGTGGAATGTTACTCTAAGGAAGGATTTATTTACTCAGAGTTGGAGAGGTTTGTTTCTTTTATGGAGTTGTTACAATCCATCAAGGAAGGAAATGATGTTTTAAAATGTCTACCATCAAAGGGAGGTGGTCTTAAGGAGAAATCTTATTTTAAGGTCCTATTAGGGAGAGAAGAAGTGGATTTTCCGTGGAGAAAAATTTGAAAAATGGTAACATGTTACACTAAAGTGGCCTTTTTTGTTTGGTGTGCTGTTCATGGGAGTATTCTTACAATTAATAATCTACATTTGAGAGGCTAACTGTTGATTAGCATGTGCTGTCTTTGTAAAGACTATAGAGAGTCCACTGATCACATTTTTATTCACTGCTCATGGTCAAAGGAATTGTGGATTCTATTACTATCTAGTTTGGAGCGATGTGGGTCTTCCAAAATGACATCAAGAGCATGTTATCTTCTTGGTGGGGTCATAAGCCTTGCACAAGAGAGACGCTTGGCAGTTGGTTCATTTTTGTTTATTTTGGTTGATATGGAAGGAGAGAAATAGAAGAACCTTTGAAGGTATAGAGGTGCCAATACACAAAATGAAAAGTTTGCTTTTATCACACTTATATAGTTGGTTGGTAAGGGGTATAGAGCCTGATTTGAATTCATTTTCTACTTTTGTTGAGAGTATGGAGGCTTAGATTCTTGTTATGGTTGTACTTTTGGATTGGCATATTCTTAATGTCTTTGCTTTAATAAAATTTTTCTATTTATCAAATATATGTGTGTGTGCGCGCGCGCGAAGGAGGATACTTGTGTTCCATCTAATCTTGATCAAGGTGGGATTAGTATGACCACAATAAGAATTTACCACTATTTAGATTTGTAATGATTTCAAGAACTTTCTTACAATTATACTCAGTTTCTTATAATAAACTTCTAGGTCATTTTGGAATGTTTTTAATGTCTTGTAAGATGAAGACTTTCCCCCTTTTTGATCCATAAAAACATTATGTCATTTCCTTGTCTAATTGAGTATATTTTCAAGTCATGCTCACAGTTTAATCAGTCTTGTATTGTTTCAAGCTTGTATATTAACAAGTAATATGCAAATGGTTTTATAATATATGTTTGGACCAGGTGAATGGCTGCATGTCTTATCATGATAAAATTCCAGATGGGTTTTACCTGATTCATGGAATGGATCCATATGTATGGACTATAAGTACTGATCTACAGGAGGCTGGTCGATTACCATCATTTGATTCATTGAAGGATGTTGACCCTCGTGAGGGTTTGCCGTTTGAGGTGGTTTTGATTGATAAATCTAAGGATTCTGGTTTGAAGAAATTGAAGAATAAGGTACTCAGCCTATCCAGTAGCTGGTTTACTGGAGAAGAGGTGGTTGATCATCTTGCTGAGCTTGTCTGCAATCACATGGGGTAACTTTTGTCATTTCCCTTTGCTTTTGAACACTAGGATTAAATGTATTTTAATTTTGATTCTGTATTCTGGCCTCTTTGCTTTTGAATACTCAGTTAAGTCTATTCTTTTGGCAATTCAATATATCAACTTTCCATTCGTCACAAGGGGTGTAGCTTCTACTGAAGATTGTTTTGGCACCCGCTGGAATCAGTGCACCAGGCTGTTGAAGGGCTGCCTAGGTTCCATCATACTTCCAATTGGAAGCTTGTCTGTCGGTTTGTGTGTTCATCGGGCTCTTCTGTTTAAAGTAAATTTCCTAACTTAGTTGTAATCTAATGACCTGTCTTACTTGGTACTTTTTTAGCTGGTGTAATTTTTAAACCATACATTGTTAGTGGATTGGTTCACTCTTTTCCTCCTATGTAGTTTCTCTGCCTATATTCACTTATTGCATAGGTTACAGCTTATTATTCACTCATGGCAAATGTTACTGCTTACATTTACTTATTAAATTTATCGTTTATTAAACACTAGTGTATGTGTCCAATTCTTCAGATGCGTATAAACAATCTAAAAATTTCATCCTTATTTACTTGTATGCACCTATTAAATTTATTGTTTGTCGAGCACTGGTGTACATGTTGAACTTTTTAACTGCTCTTCAGATGTGTATGAATGACCTAATAATTTCATTCTTGCAGGTGTTAGCAGACATGGTTAACTTACCATGCCGGATAGCTAAGGGGTGTAAATATTGTGGAAGTGATTTTGCTTCCTCTTGTCTTGTGCGGTTTGGTTTTGACAGGTATGTTGTGCTGTGTCAAGTATCTTTTAATTAACAATCAGTGTTGCAGTCAATTAGGGTACATCTGAGGTGGTCCATGGCCCACTATCAAACTTCTACTTGCAGGCTTGACTCACGCTCTGGTTTCCTCTCTTTAAAAAAGAATTTAATGAACTTATGATACACCATAAATAAGTTTTTTTTTTAAAAAAAAAAGAAGAAGAAGAATGACGCATATTGATCAGTCAATAAACTAGACCAGAAAGTTTATAACAAGTTGGCATTCCATGAATTGGGGCATCTGAAGGTTGCGATTTTGCAAAATTTGGTGGTATGGATTTTCAGCTCTCTAAAGGATACATCTTCCACCATCCGATAATACATGCTCCACAAAACAAGCTTCCTATTATGTACATTTTGTATCACCAGTGCCACATAGGTGTTGGCTTGGATTGTGAATTATACGGTTAATCAGGTTGGAGGAGGATGAAGTGGTTCTACTTTATGTCCCTGATTCAACACAAGTTGGTGGATATTACAAACCTCTACGAGTATCAGATCTTAGTTCCCATTAAATTAGTTATAAGCCTACTTGCTTGAATCATCCGAAAATACTGTGGAAAAGATTGACTTAGTTGCAAGTTGTGATAAAAAATTACTAATTAATTATCCTGTGCACTCTTTGGCTCCTCCCCTTTCTTAAATCTGGGACTGATTATTTAGGCATGGTTTGGGAACCATTAGCACTTGCTTTTTTTGCGTTTGGGAAGTATGCTAAAAGCATGTTTTTTTTTTTTTTTTTTATATATTGACATTTTTGCCCTCGTTGCTTTATACTATTTTCTAAAATTACCTTGAAGACACAAATACCTAATAAAAAGGTAATTCTGTAATTTTAAATTTAGCCATTAGCATATGCTACAGTAAGCTAAAAAAAAGCATGCTTTTAGCATGAGTTCCCAAACCATGCCTTAGTTCATACACCCCATAAATGCCTCTCGGTTGGTCTTTCCACATTTTTGAATGGTGAATAAATTGCCAGATGACTGGTTTTCTTCTTTTATGCTTGTCCATCAATATGATAATTTTCCGCCTTACAGCATCAGAGTTGGGATGTGACCAAATCCAGATGATCAAATCCTTAGACATGTGTCTCCTGTAGGACAATAATAAAAAAGTTGTATAATTTTCCTAAGGAAGGATTAGTGTGGGCTTAGGTTATATAAAACCAGTAGGTTTGGGAGTTTAGAAGGGTATAAGAGATTTTAGGGTTGTCAGATGGAAACGGTTGTAATTGACTTGGTTGTGAAAGTGATACTTCAAGGAACATGAATTAAATTGCGGAAAGAAACTAATATGGAGTTTTGATGTGTTTAACTAAATTTCAAATGGTAGTTGAAAGTTTTGAAGTAAAGAAATTAACAGTTGTAATTGTAATCAGGATTCTTTCAGACATTAGAGAATTAAAGAGAATAAGAAATGATATATGGAACTTATTAAGAAAAAAAGAAAGAAATGATATATGGGAGGATTTTCTTGGAATTCCACCTTGATTTCTTCAGGCTTCAGTTTGTAAAATCAAATTGCATTATTCAGACAATCTTACTATTATAAAATTTGATCCTCTTTGATAAACTGTAGCAATACGCGAATGCTACAGTTTTAATACTATGACAAGGACTTGACTGCAAATTATCAAACTTTGACAGTTCATACTAAGACAATTCTAGACCTACAGAGCCAATTATGTAACTGGATTTAATAATACTTGCAGACCACTGCTATAGTTCTTGTCCAATTTTGGTCCCAGACTTGACTGCAAATTCTCGAACTTTGACAGTTCATACTAAGACAATTCTAGACCTACAGAGCCAATTATGTAACTGGATTTAATAATACTTGCAGACCACTACCATAGTTCTTGCCCTATTTTTGCTAGATTACCAAATCCCTTGACTCCTAGATCATAAGAGTGCAGACATAAAATTGCATTAGCATCATATGGGACTATGGCATCAAAGGACAAGGTTTCTGGGGGACTCAATTTACCAATTCTTTTGTTTGTGTGCTTGTGTTGCCTCAATTCCTGATTCTGAAGGGCTTTCAAGTTCTTTTCCATTATGATGGCATCTAATGCTACAATTGCCTAAATAATGAATTGTTTGTTTTTCCTTTCATAAGCTTGAATCAAGGTGCCAAGTAGCTAGCTGGTAAAGTATCTTTGTAGTTATACCAAAGACCTAGTTTTCATTTAACCCTCTATTTGTTATTTTTATTGTTATCGTTTTAGTTTTTGGGGAGGGATTATGGGTTTACAATTTTTTCATATGTTTTAGCAAAGTTGCACAAGTATAGACTATATTTTTTTGATAGATAAATGATATTTATTAGGAAAATGGGGTTTGGATACTCGTACCCGTCACTTTTTGGTCTGGTTGGGGTAGGAGAGGCAATTCATTTTTAATGGCCGTGTTTGTGTTCATACTTGTGTTTATGATCAAATATCTCAAAACTTAACAAACATGTTAAATAATTTATTTCAAAGTTAGGTCAATTTTGGTTTAACATGTTCACGTTTTGTCGTATTCATATTTCTCTCTCAATAATTTCATTTTTGAGATGTGTCTAGAATAGCCACCCTAAGGTGGTGGTGCCTTTTTCACTTGGGCTACCCCCCCCCCCCCCGGGGGGCCTTGCGGGCGTATGTGCATAAGTATTGACTAGTTGGGAGCTAAGTAACATGAACGTCATGTACAGAGATGGGACATGGAAATTTTGAAAAAAGTGAGCGTAAAAAATGTATTTTTGTTAATCTTGTTAGCCATATATAAATAAAACATCCACAAACCACCAAAAATGTTAAAATTTAGCACTAACTCAATGTTTCAATCCATAACTCAATCATTCAACAAAGGATAAGACAAATAATTGAGATAATGTAATAACAACTTTGCATTTCATTTCGTCATGTTCAACAAGAAACTATAATAAAAAATTTACATACTCTAGATGGCATGTAGACTTATTTCTGTACATGTGATGAGTATGATCGTCTAATACACCCATTTTAGAGTGCTTGTGCTTCCTAATTTGGTAGGAAATGGTACACCCACTCAGCATTATGCCCCTTAATTCACATAAAAAAAAAAAAATTGAGGTCAAATATGGTGCTTATTAATAATTACAATTATTTTTTCTAGGGAATATATAGTTGATCTGATTGGAAAGCCTGGATTGTTAAGCCCTCCTGATTCCTTGCTTAATGGTGCATCTTCCGTTGTGGTTTCTTCACCACTATGTCATCCGAGATTTAGAATTGTCAAATCTGCTGAGAAGTTCAGGACATTGGCCAGACACTATTTTTCCGACTGTCAATCACTTAATATTACGTTTGGCGACTCTTCGTCGGGTAATTTTCTTATTTCTTTGTGCATTATGATACGTGATTGTGGAATATCATAATATTGGCATATGGCCCTGTTTTTACATTAACATCACATAATTGCTTGTGCGCACAATATTTATATGTTTGGGTTTGGATAAATTATAGTAATCACCCATACAGTTTACGCTGCATTCCACTTTGGTCCTTGTAATTTTAATTGTAACAGCCAATCCCTTGCAGGTCTGATCAAGTAGCAATGTGATCCTTTCGTCCATTCCCATTTGCAAATCAATCGTGAACCGCATAAGTAAAATTGATGGACAATGAAATAATTTACCCTTCACCAATACTATTGAACAACTCAAACACAATTTGTGTGAGTTTCTTCCAATCGAAATCACTGATAGAAACAAAATCCATGTATGAATCTAGGGTTACATACAACCCCAATTAGTGTATGAACGTAGGGTTTCCAGTGCAAAGTCTTCGTCACAACTAATTGCGATAAGCTCGAACAAGTATGCAATCAAGGAGAATGATGGGATCCTCGAACAATGAATCTATTGTTAGGAATATAAATGGTAGAGATGATGAAGGAGGTTCAAGAGGTAATCTTTAGTGGGTATTCTTTGTTTGGAATAAGTTTTAGTAGGGTTTTATGCGTTCAATATAGTTTTTGGGCGAAGTGAGTTGGGCAGAAATTGATTTGGGATGAAATCAATATGGAAGAAACCCACACAGATCGTATTTGAGCTTTACAATGGAATTAGTGGAGGGTAAATTACTTTATTTCCCTTGAATTTTACTCACGTGATGTTCATGTGTGCGGTTAACGACTGATTTGTAAATAGGGCTGGACTTGAGGACAGAATTACTACTTGACTGATACTGTAATATTTTGACTGTTACAATTAGAACAATATGACCAAAGTGGAACGTGGTGTATTGTAAAGGTGATTATTGTAATTTTCTATTTCTTGCAATTTTTATGGCAGAGTAAATAGTTTTTTCACTCTTATCAAAGGTTTTTTTTTTTTTTTTTGAAGAGGACAATATTTTAGAAAAATACATAAAAAAAAACATTGATAATATTTTGATATTCCATCTCTACACCTATGATGGGAAATTGATTGCAATTTTTTGAGCTTTAACAATGGACAATAATTTAGTACATCTAGAAAATGTAATTATGGAGTATGATTTTTGTTTCATTCTAAGTGGAATTTGTGGATAGTGTTAGGGAGGCTAAAACAAATAATAATGAAAATATAGTTTTAAACGTAAATGAAACTGAAGATATAAATTCCACTAGTGTTTGCATTTTTTTCTTGATGAAGTGGGATGGAATTCTTGCTTTGGAGGCAAATGTCTCCCCACTTGCCCCCCTGCCCACCCCCACCCGCCCGGCCCCAAAACCAAAGCCACCACAACCACCGCGCACACACACACATTTGATGATGTTAAAGCTACCCCCTCCTTTTTTTTTTCTTCTTCTTCTGGGTCATAATTATAATGCTTGCCACTGAAAATATTTATGCAACTTATAATCACGAAGCTTCCTAAAGCAATTTAAAGGTGGAAGCATTGTCAAGCAACTCTGTCAGATGCTGGCTGACTGAAAAAAAAAAAAAAAAATTACCATGAATCTGTGAAATTGATTGGATGTAATTCTTGTTTTGGGGGCAACACAAAATTTAAGATCAACATATACTATCAAACCTAGATGCTGTTGTATTTATCAACTTACCATTGAGATTTTCTATAACTTATGATCACAAAGGTTTATAGAAAAGTAATTGAAAATGGGAAGTATTTCTAGAAACTCCACAAGATGCTAGCTGAGAAAAAAGAATGTAAAATTACTGTGAATATGTAAATATACGAGGAAAATAATGCTTTCCGCTTGATTGACAAGTATAAACTATGAGAAAAGAAAAAGCAGCTGATCGGTATCTGTAATCCAGGTGGAATCAACTTCTCAATACTTGTCTTGTGATGTTCTAAAAAATTGAACCACATTAAGATGTTGTTAGGCGGGGGGATGAGAAATATTAATAGCTTTTTTATGCTGTATGGGAATAGATTGGTAGGTGAGATTGTATTGGTTATCTCCATATTTCAATTAGAAGGTTTCAAGAATTTGAAGTCATATGATTTGCCAGGGCTTTTGATCATCTGATCCTCATATGTTCATGTGACAAATTTGTGTGACTTATGATTGTAAAAAGCTTTATGTTGTCTTCCCTTAAATCCATAGCTGGATAAAGTTCATAGAATGTAGTGTTTAGATCTAAGGTCATGGACCTTGCGAGTTTTTTTATCTTTGCTCTACATTCAGATGTTAGCATTACATTATGTTCGAATCTTGTCCAAGTAACTTTGAACACTTAGAGAAGGCCAAACTCTTCTTGGAGGTACATGGTATAAAATCTAGGGCGAATCCAAAGATATGTATTTATCGTTTTGGTTGTTTTTTTCTTTTTTTGTTGGGGGGGGGGGTTTAGTAAGTGTGGTTTCACATCAAACCTCATAATTTACTAAATAGAAGTGAGCTCTGTATTAACCACTGAAAATATTTATTGAATTGCTCATATTAGATATCAATATATTTCAAAGGCCTTAAGCGTCATGATTGTCGAGAGTCTAACATATTAAATCAAGTAATAAACCTCTCTTCCCAACACGAGTTTTTAGATGACATGGAGAGAAAATCAATTAAGATGGTTCGATCATGTTAGAAGACGTCCAACGGAGGCACCTGTTAAAAGGTGTGAAATCATGGAGATTGTCAGGAGTAGGAGAGGAAGAAGAAGAAGACTCAAGAGATGTTGGAAAGAAACTATTAAACATGATATTGCCTACCTGAATTTAACGGAGGACATGGCCCTAAATAGATTTGATTGGTGTCGTCAAATCCATATAACCGACCCCACCTAATGGGAAAAAGGCTTAGTTTAGTTTGGTTTGGTTTGGTTTTTTGGTAGTCAACAAATCTAATATGGTATTAGAGCAAGTATCCAAAGTTCAAAACTCACCGCCAATCCAAAAATAAAAATCAATGGCCCAAGTGTTTGCCGAAGTGAAAAAAAAAAAAAAAAAAAAAAGGAAGTTAGTCTGTCCATGTGTGTGAGCGCGTTTAGTGCCTAAAATAGTAACATAGGTAATAAAGTTGTCGCCTTTTCTATTAGCTTTTTATGTGAGAAGGTGGCTAACAAGTCTAACAATGACTAAAACTTGTACTCATGCTCCCACTTAAGCATCCTGATTGATGATGCTATTAATACTAACTTTTACATGAAACGAAAACAACAAAATAAGCATTTGCATTGGAGACTTTGTAAAATGGATAATCAAAATTATTGAATTATCTTTTTAATTGATTGTATAATGGTAATCACTATAAGGGTATTAAATAAGGGGTTTGATATTCATGTGTAAAAGATAAGAGGAAGAATAGCGTAATTATTACTTAAAAGTCAACAAGCTTCAGATTTATTCAATTATGAATAGAGTCTTAAATATTGAAACTATAGATGCATAAATGGTGCATAAGTTTCCTGAATGAAGAAACTTTGACAAGGGACTCCTAATAAATTAGTTAAACTAATTTTAACGATGCATATGTTAAAATGTATGAACTTTTCTAGATGGATAAGCATCATTTATTAATCTGTAAGTGGTTATGGCAGTCTTTTATTCTTAAGAAGGGAAAAAGTAAATTTTAAATATAAGGCAAATGCATGCATGCGTGATTTTTTTATATGGCATGACAAAAATACACAAGATTTGAGTCTGGCAGTGATGCTGTATTGATTGCTGGGTAACATCCTCCTCCCTTGGTGATTTATCATAACATTTGTGTAGGTTTTACTTTTCATCATGACAGGTACTGCTATTGATCAAGATAACACAGATCTGCAGTTGAAGCCTTATGAAATGAAAAAGTTTGATAGGAACAACCCTGTCTCCAATTCAAGTAATGACCGTGAATCATCTTTATCACCTTTGCCAGGAAAGGATCCTTGGAGAATGATCCATGACAGAGGTTTCCAGATGCCAAACTCATTTAATCCTTTTGTGAATGTCATAAGCTCCACACACAATCTAAGGCCTAATCTGATGTTCATGGAACCAAATCGTTTGGCAACCAGTAATCCAATCACTGAATTTTCTTTTGGCAAGGAGGATTTGGACATCATCTCATGGAGTGATCTTGTTTTGAAGGAGAAAATTGGATCAGGTATCTGCTAGTGCTTTAAAAATATCTTAAATTTCAAGTCTTTGTACAGGTTTAGTAATTCAATGCAGTTCAATGTAAAAGTATTCTTAGATAGTACACACAGAATGCAATGATGAAACTCATTTCAGGTTCTTTTGGAACTGTTCTTCTTGCTGAGTGGCGTGGTTCAGTAAGTATCATTTTCCCTTTTCTATTGACTTTATTCCCTGAAATATCTCTTTACATTTAGCTATTTTTGATAAGAACCCTTTTTACATTGTTCTTATGTTTATGCTTTGAAATATAATTTGGTTTATTAAAGAGCTGAACATTGAATGTGACAAGAAACTGGGATGTGCATGCTGTCCTTTTCCCTATTCAACCAGGAAGTATCAGCCCTTGTCAAACTTGAAATAAATGACATTTGGAAAAAATATTCATTAGGGGCAATTAGTTGCAAGCAGGGATGTAAAGCGGGCCCGGTTAACCTAACCCACTTTTTTCCGTACTGCCCCGACCCACCCGCCCCGCACCGTGGTCTGGGCTTTGGCCACCCCACCCTGTCCCCCTCCTCTTTGTTTTGCAGCTTTTGTTGCTTCTAATCTTTTTTAATTTTTCCTTCTTAGTTGTGGGACCCTCCCACCCGCCTCTCTCTCTCTCACACCCCACCCCACCTGTCCAATGAGTGACCCCACCCTCTCCTTTCTCTTTCCCCCACCCCAACCAGTGACCCTTGTCGTCTCCCTCTCAAAAAAAAAAAAAAAAGGTAATTCCCCTTTAATTATTTATATATAATAAAATTATTCATTAAATGATTCTAATTTTATTTGTAAATTATAAGCGTTTTTCTACTTTTAAATGTCATTTTGTGAATACAAATTATTTATTACAAAATTAAATGTTATTGAAATTTCATTAATTTTTTTAAGGCCAATTGGATAATTATATTATTTTAATTTTTTTTAATTTATTTAAAAAATATTAAAGAATACATAGGATAGGATTTGTTTGACACTGACCCAGCTCGACCCAATTTTCTCATAGTTAAGGTCAAACAAGGTCAAGTCGAGCCAATTTCTGAGTCGGGTCATGCCTAGTTGCAAGGTAATGTGAATCCTTATTGAAGCAAATATTCTGAAAATGTCTCCATCATTTGATTCTGTTTATTTTCTGCCTTGATGTATATAAATTGGCTTTGTTTTCTCAAATGATTACACTGGATGGGGGATAAGTTTTCTTCCTTCAAATTCTTTGCCTTTCTGCACAAATATTTTAAATCTCTTATATTGGATTCAATGTTGCTCAAAGCCTGAAACTAGTATCGGTGTGTTTCAAGCAAATATATGTTAGATCCATTTGATGAGAATTAGCGGGGTGATCTCTTCTCAAAAATAGTTTATAAGACTGCAGCATAACAAATATCCTTGTTGTGGGAGATTCCATCTAATATAAACACTACAAAAATCTTCAATTTGAAGGCTAGTTGAAGAACACTTGTTTTGCTCAACTAGAGGGGTATTTATTATTGGTTAAACATAATGGTCGATTTGACTTGCGACATTCATTTGTTTTGTCCTTGAATAACGAAGTATACAATTTTTTTTTTCTCTGTTAATCACCTTGGTTAATAATTGGTAAGGATGTGACAGTCAATGGGGGATTCCTTTTCTTCTCTATTATATTTTTATATGCATGAAACTACTCTTTCCTTCTAAAGAAGTGGCATTGAGTGAATATTGTACTAACTTGGCAAAGAAAGAGATGGAAAAGAATACTTAAAGAGCATGTTAAAAGGTTGGGGGTTGTGGACAAGGTTTAATCCTATGGTATAGAACTGCCAATTTTTAGGAGCATATAGAAGGCTGGGGGTTGTGGACAAGGTTTAATTCTGCGGAATAGAATTGCGAATTTTTAGGAATTCTATTCTAGGCAGGTTTATGTGTCCAGTTCTGATTATATTTCTGGTTCCTATATATTTGGGACGTGTTGTACATCAGGACTAAGTTTAGGTTAGAGTTTTCAAAAGTTAGGGTTGAGAGAAAAGTTAAGAACAAGTGATAGGGTTATCTAAGGTTCTTTAAGGTTCTCTCATATCTCTTTTGCAATTTCTTGCTCTATTGTTGGAGTTTCTTATACTTGCAAACCAATTTTACCATACCTATGGACATAGGCAAATTGTCGAATCATGTAAATTTTGTGTTCTTCTATTATGTGATTTTTCTTGTATTCATTTGTGAGATTGCCATTATTCATTAGGGCATTTCTAGAAGGTAATTCAAGGTTTCCGCTTCAGTAGAGCAATATATGGGCTACATGAGAAAAACTCACAATAGAGGTGCTAATAGCAAATGAATGATACAATAACAAGTATACACCCTAGAATTGATGAACAAGTTACAAATAGATCGGAAAGTGTTGGTGATGGCTATGGATTCTATTTATGATTAAGAAGCATAAACACAACTGGGACATGTTTTAGAACATGTTCGGACCAGGGCCATGGCAACCCCTAGGTCAATGAGACAGTCGCCTGGGGCCCCACAAAGAGAGAAGGCCCCAATGTTTTAAAACTTTTATTAACTATAAAAATATTAAATAATATTTAAACCAATTAAAATTTTATTAATGCATTAACTATTATTTTTTAATTTTATTTAAAATTTTATTTTGACTTTTGAACTTCCTATAATTCTATCTGCACAATTTATAATTGTCTTATTAAATCTAATATACATTAACGAAGACTTTTGAACTTCCTACTACTCTATTTTCATAGTTATCTTATTAAATGTATTGTTATTATCTTATTAATTTTATTTCTATCTGTTAGACACCACCAAACTTGAAAAGAAGATACATATTTAATCACTCATTCAGTCATTCATTCTACAGATCATCATATATTATCGTTCAATCATTTTGATAATTCAAATCCAATCCTTATCTTCATCTATAATATTTCAAGTTATCAAGTCATCCATTTTGCAGATCATCATCCCCAATCCTTCTGTAGGTCTTCTATCGTTGCATAACCTTCTTTTTTTAGTTTATTTATAATTTCTTTTTTTAGTTTATTTGTATTTTTTTTTTAATTTCTGTTGGTTACTGGATTTTAATATTTTATTTTTTTAAACTAAATTTGTATTGCTAGATACTGTGATTGTTTATTTTTTAGCTTTATAGTGAAGAATATATGTCAAATAAAAAATATGAATGTGATTATGAAAAATTAAAAAAAAAAAAAAATAGAAGGGTTGAAAAATTAATTTTGTCTCCCTAAAAATTTTGTCTAAGGCCCCAAACTTCTAGACACGATCTTGATTTGAACACATCAAAATGGTCATTTAGAAATGTTAGAATTTAGGAGTGATATGATTTTATTTCCTATTAGGATTAATATAAAATTAATTAGGTTTGATATGATTGTCACAAATATATTTCCTTGTCTTGGTTTCTTTCCTTATGCGATGTAAGGTTTTTTGATTATAAATAAGACTTAAGGGAGAAGAGAGAAAACAATTTACTCTTTCCTTTTTCTTTCTTCTTTCTCAACTTGGTATCAGAGCGCTCTTACATAATTAAAAAAAAAAAAAGGGGAAGAAAGGGGTCGAAACTTCTGTCTTGCCGCCGGCCGGTCCTCCGATCATCGGAATTGATCGTCGACCATCCTAGGAGAGTCGCCGGCTGCCGACGACCCTCACCCACCTGAGCACGTCGCCGGAGTAGCATCGATGCACCCTCACGCACAGTTTGCCACTGTCCTCACGCGCCGGCTTCCTCTCGGCGCGTGTAGGCGCGACCCTCTGGCGTCCTCCCGGTGTCGAACGACGATACTCGCTTGAAGTAGGAGAGTCATCCCGTTGCTCCTGATCTGGTTCTTCTTTGTTGTTGGTGTGTTTTGCTCCTGATCTGGATCTCCTTCGCTAATGATTTGGTTCCCCTCTGCAGTTGCTGCTGATCTGTGATGATGATTGATCTGATTCCTCTTTGCTGCTCCTGATCTGATTCTCTTTTGTTGATTGATGTGGTTTGCTTCTTCGTTGTTGATGTTCTGTTGCTGCTTCTGTTTGCTGTTGCTGATCTGTTAATGCCCTGTTGCTGCCGATCTGTGATGTTGATTGATCTGGTTCCCCTTTGCTGCTCTTAATCTGGTTCTCGTTTGCTGATTGATGTGGTTTGCTTCTTCGTTGCTGATGATCTGTTGCTGCTTCTATTTGCTGTTGTTGATCTACTAATGCCCTGTTGATGCTCTATTGATCTGGTTTTGCCCTGTTCTCTTTGGTGTCTTGATTGCTGATTTGGTAATTCTCGCCCTTGTTGATTTCGGTTTCTTGTTTATTATTCATGGCCGAAGGAAAAGTTAATGCTATTGAACCGAAATCAATATTAATGAAAGATGAAGATGTTCCTTGGTCGATTACTTCTAAGAAATTAAATGGATTAAACTATTTGGCTTAGGCCCATGCTGTGAAGGTGTTTCTTCGTGGGAAGAAGAAATTGAAATTTCTTACTGATCTTCCATCCAAATCAGATAATAGTGAGTATGATGATTGGTTGAGTGAAGATTTTGTTGTTATGGGCTAGTTATGGCACAGTCTTGAGCCTCACATTGCCACTACGGTAGAGTTTTGTGACTCTTCAAAGAAAATATGGGATTCTCTTGCTGACTCATTCTCACAACAGAGTAATGTCTCACGAGTGTTTGAGTTATATGAGCAGATTTTTGCAACCAAACAGGGTGGCCGTCCTCTTTCAGAATATTACAGTGTCCTTAAGAACCTTTGGGATCAGCTGTTACAGTATAGGCCCTTTACTACTGACCTTGAGTAACAAAAGCGACACTGGGAAGATTTTATGATTGCCTCTCTTCTCTCTGGACTTAATTCTGACCTACGTAGCTTCAAAGATCAAATTCTTGCTAATGAGACTTTACCTACAGCTGCCAATGCTTACTCCCGCCTTTTGCGATCATCCTTAGGCCATCATACTCAAGGTCAGGCCACTACTTCAGAAACCTCTGCCTTGATCTCCACTGACACTGTTACAAGAGTTTTTCGTGGTAGTATACGTGGACGTGGTCGTTCTTCTCGAGGCTCATCGCGTGGTGGTCACTCTTCTCAAGGGCGAGGGGATCGAAAATGCGCCCATACCAATCACACCGAGCCTTATTGTTGGGCTAAGTATGGTAAACCGGATCAAGCTCATCATGTGTCAGATGGTTCTACTCTTGTCACGTCCACTCAGTCGACACACGCTGCTTCAGAGCCTTCAAGTACCAACAATGATCTAGCTGCCCAACTTAGTGAGCTATTGCAAACTCTTTGGAAACCTCACCCATCTACTTCCACTGTTACCTTGGCAAATTCAGGTAATATTGCTTGTACTACTTCCACTCCACCTTCCTGGGTCATTGATTCGGGTGCAAGCTCTTATATTTTTGGTAAATCCTCCTTATTCTCTCATTTAGATTTCATTAATCATCATATTGTTTTAGCTGATGGATCTTCCCGCCCTGTACAAGGACAAGGGGTTATTTCTCCTCATTCTTCAATTCATTTGCCTCATAGTTTTTATGTGCCTAATTTCTCATTCAATTTACTATCTGTTAGCCAATTGACCAAATCCTTACACTGTTCTGTAACATTTTCTCCTACCTCTTGTGTATTTCAGGACCTCAAGAATAAGAGGACGATTGGTTTGGGGCATGAGAAAGACGGGCTCTGCTATCTTGATCCAGCTAGCTTTTCTACTACCGCTTCACCTGCTTTGAGTGCAACCGTGTCTCCACTCCAATGGCATTTTCGTCTTGGGCTTCCCTCATTAAAAAAATTGAAGTCTGTCATTTCTCATTTAAGTCCTGTGTCGAGTCTAGATTGTAAGGTTTGTCAGCTTGGCAAGCACTACCGTAGCTCTTTTTCTAGTCATGGTGTCAGTCGTCAACCAGAACCTTTTGATTTAGTTCATACTGATATTTGGGGACCATCTCGCATTACTAATGTTAATGGTTGTCAGTATTTTGTTATTTTTGTTGATGATCATTCTCGCATGACTTGGTTATTTTTAATGAAACAGAGGTCTGATTTGCCATACATTGTGACTCGCTTTTATAATGAGATTTTTACCCAATTTAACAAACGTATCAAAATTTTTCGATCAAATAATGCTCTTGAATACGTGCAATCTATTATGGAAACCTTTTGTACTGATCGTGTTTTATCCATCAGACCACATGCATTCAAACCTCCCAACAAAATGATGTCGCTGAGCGTAAACATCGTCATTTGCTTGATGTTGCTCGTACTATGATGTTTAATATGCAAGTGTCAAAACCTTTTTGGGGGGATGCTGTTCTCACTGCTTGCTTCCTCATTAATCGGATGCCATTTCCTGTGTTAGGTAACAAGTCTCCCTTTTTTATCTTGTTGTTGGAGAAAGGAGGGAAGAATAGAGAAATGGAACTGCAAATATACTTCTGAATTTTGTTCGTAATTTTTTTTTTCCACTTACAAATGACTGTTATAGAGCCATTATATAAAGAAGCTGAAAAACATGGGAAAATGTGGGGATATTTAATGATCTAGGGACTTAACAAAGCATTAAATTAATCTAGAAACAAAGCAAGGAATATGAGAGTTTCCAAGACAAAATTTGGTCTTCAAGGATAGTGCTTGACAGCTGTAATCCAGAACTTGACTGACTTGCTGACTTGGATGATTGGAATAACTAACTCACAAATTACTTCTCACAAATTCCCCTCTTAATTTGTGAGTCTGAGTTGTCCTTTGTGCTTCTCAAATTTTTCTGTTGTAATAGCTTTGGTGAGCATGTCTGCTGGCTGCTTAAGCGTGCTCAGAAATTCCAGCTGAATTTCTCCTTTCTGAACTAAGTCTCTGATAAAATGAAGTCTTAATTCAATATGCTTGGATCTGGCATGAAAGACAGGATTCTTAGACATTGCTATGGCTGACATATTGTCACAATAGATTACCGTAGGTCCTTCTTGCTTCTGTCTTAGGTCTTCAAGGATCCTTCTTAACCACACAGCTTGACATGCAGCCTCAGTAGCTGCTGAATATTCAGCTTCAGCTGAAGAAAGAGCAACCGTTTGTTGTTTCTTTGAACTCCAAGCAATTATATTTGATCCAATGCAGAAAATATAAGCTGAAGTACTCTTCCTTCATCTGTAGATCCAGCCCAATCACTATCTAAAAATCTAATCAAATAACTTTCAGATTCCTTCATGTATTTGATTCCCAAGTTCCTGGTTCCATTCAAGTATCTTAGAATTCGTTTTGCTGCAGCATAATGCAAAGTGCTTGGAGAATTCATAAACTTGGAAATCATGCCAACCGATTGCATGATATCAGGCCTGGAGTGAGTGAGACACATCAAAGAACCAACCAAACTTCTGAACATTGCATCATCAACCTTCTTAGCTCCATCTTCCATCTTCAACTTTTCATTTACAGCCAAAGGTGTAGCAATAGGTTTGGAATTGTGCATCTGAAATTTCTGCAGAAGATCAGTCAAGTATTTTTCTTGAGAGATGAAGATTTCTCCCTTCTCTTGCGTCACTTGGATCCCTAGGAAATATTTCATCATTCCTAGATCAATCATCTCAAATTCTTTCATCATGGAACTTTTAAAATCTGCAATTAACTTCAGATTAGTTCCCATGTAAATAAGATCATCAACATAAATACAAACTATGATAAAATTCTGTCCATCCTTCTTTATATACAAAGAAGGTTCACTAGGGCTCCATTGAAATCCATTTTTCTGGAAGTAGTAATCAATGCGGCTGTTCCATGCTCTTGAAGCTTGCTTCAGGCCGTACAATGCCTTTTTTGGCCGATACACCTTTTGTTCCTTTCCTTTGATCACAAAGCCTTGAGGTTGTTCAACATACACTTCTTCCCCAAGCTTTCCATTCAAAAACGCTGATTTTACATCTAGCTGATAAACTTGCAATTCAAGTTGTGCTGCAATAGCAAGAACAATTCTAATGGTCTCCATTATTGCCACTGGAGCAAACATTTCATTAAAATCAATATCGGGTTGTTGTGAATAACCCTTTGCAATTTGGCCTTCAATTTTTGAATGCCTCCTTCTTCATTGAATTTGGTCTTATAGACCCATTTCAGCCCTATGACATCTTTGTCATTTGGAAGATCCACAAGCTCCCAAGTTTGGTTTTTTTCAATCATGATTATTTCTTCCTTCATAGCCTTTATCCATCTTTCATCTTTTGCAGCCTCTTCAAATTTCTGAGGTTCACATGAAAAGAATGCAAACTTATTAGTAACATCTGCATAATGACTTGTAAAGTCACCATACCTGTCCGGTTGCCTTCTCACACGATCAGATCTTCTCAGAACAGGTTCTGCAGGTTTTGGACTTTCATTCCTGATGTCTGATTCTGAATTTTCAGAAGAGGAAATACCAGAATTTTGTGGCTGAAAGTTCTGTCCAGCTTTAGAACTTTTTGCAGGAGCAAAATCAGGAAGATTTCTTGCATTTTGAGAGCTTTCCTTCCACTCCAGCACTGCCATCTCATCAAATATAACATCCCATGCAACAACCAACTTCTTATTCAAAGGATTGATCAATCTATAACCCTTCGATTCATCACTATAACCAACAAATAAGAACTTCTCCCCTTTCTCATCAAATTTATCTTTTAAGGGAGATTTATTAAGAGAATATGCTGGACAGCCAAACACTTTAAAGTTACTAACCTGGGGCTTTCTTCTGGTCCATGCCTTATATGGAGTCTTGTTTCTTATAGCCTTGGTGGGAGAACGGTTCAAAATATAGGCTGTAGTATGGACTGCTTCTGCCCAAAGATCATTTGGAAGACCTTTTCCTTTTAACATACTACGTGCCATCTCAACAATGGTACGGTTTTTCCTCTCAGCAATACCATTTTGTTGAGGACTCCTACTCACGGTTAGCTGCCTTTTAATCCCCTCTTTTCTGCAGAACTCCATAAAGGGATGATATATAAATTCTCCACCACGATCTGTCCTTAAGGACTTGATTTGGAAGCCACTTGCCTTCTTAACAAGAGCCTTATACTCCAAGAAGGTGTTGAATGCATCTGATTTCTGATTTAAAAAATAAATCCAGATCATTCTAGTAAAATCATCAACAAATAAAAGGAAGTATCTCTTTCCTCCAAGTGAAGGAGTCCTTGTAGGACCAAAGATATTCGCATGTACAAGCTCTAGAGGATCTTTGGCTCTCCATGCTGATTTTGGGAAAGGGAGATGGTGCATCTTCCCATATATGCATCCTTCACAAATTTTATCACACTTTTCAATTTTTGGTAGGCCAATCACCATTTTCTTTTGTTGTAGCAAATGCAACCCTTTTTGGTTCAAGTGGCCGTATCTCAAATGCCACAAATGTGACTCATCTGTTTTAGTTTTCAATGCCATACCTTTAGAATATGACAAAGAAAGAGGAAAGACTTTATTTGTAGTCATCTCCACCTTGGCCATAGGAGAGTTACTCTTAGTATCAAAAATTTTGCGTTCCTTGCCCTCAAAATTAACTTGATATCCTTTCTGAATCAGCTGGCCAACACTTAACAAATTGTGAGCAAGATTAGGTACATATAAAACATCATGACTGTACTTTTGTTGGCCTGCTTTGGTGTTTACAGCAATAACACATTTTCCTTGAATCTTCTCAGCTTTTCCATCCCCTAGAATCACTTGATTGTTGATGTTCTCATCACTTGTATCCTGAGGGTACTCTTTTTCCTCTTACTACTCGAGTCTTTGGTTGTGTGGCCTTTGTTCATATTCTGGAATACTGGTTTAGATAAGTTATCTCCTCGTTCTCGAAAATGCATTTTTTTAGGCTACTCTCGTACTTAGAAAGGGTACCGTTGTTATCATCCACTTTCTCGTAAGTATTTTGTAAGCGCTGATGTTATTTTTTTTGAATCCACACCCTTCTTCTCTGACTCTGGGACTCAATTATCCCATGACTTACTGTCCAGCATTCAGGGGGAGTCATATCCTACTCGTGAGGGGGAGACTAGTCAGGGAAGACCTAGTCCTACATTATCTTTACCTCTTTCTCACCCTTCTGTGCGGGAGTCTCAGCAAAATCAGTTGCATGTATACCATCGGGATCAGAATAGACAAGTTGTTTCTTATGGCCCATCCAACTCGTCAGATTTGTCTGAGATCCAACCCTCTACTCCATCTCCCTCTGATGATGATTTACCCATTGCTCTGCGTCGATGTAAGCGTGCTTGCACCCAACATCCTATTGCTAAATTTGTTTCATATCATCACGCTTCCCTTTGTTTGTATTCTTTTATTTGTGCCTTGTCTTCAGTCTCCCTTCCAGTCTCGTATCAAGCAGCGTTGTCTTCACCTGGGTGGAAGCGTGCCATGGATGAGGAAATGGAGGCACTTTATACAAATCATACTTGGGACCTAGCCAAATTACCTTTCGGAAAGAAAACAGTGGGCTGTCGTTGGGTTTATAACGTCAAGTATCTTCCAGATGGTTCAGTTGAGCGACTTAAAGCACGTCTTGTTGCTAAAGGTTATACTCAGACTTATGGCGTTGATTATCTAGAGACTTTCAGTTGCTCGTCTCAATTCAATTCGCATTCTTCTTGCTGTGGCTGTAAGTCGATCTTGACCACTCTACCAGCTGGATATTAAAAATGCTTTTCTTCACGGTGAGCTCCACGAAGAGGTTTATATGGATCAACCACCAGGCTATGTGGTTCCTGAGAGTAAACACTTAGTCTGCCGGTTACGTAGGTTCTTATATGGTCTGAAACAATCTCCTCGTGCTTGGTTTGATCGCTTTAGTGATGTTCTACTCAAGTATGGTCTGCAGCGGTCTACCTCGGATCATTCTGTCTTTACTCTGCATTCTTTTACTGGTACAATTGTGTTGATTATATACGTCAATGACATTATTATCTCGGGTGATGACGCCGCAGGCATTGCTGATTTGAAAACTCATTTAAGTCACCACTTTCACACCAAAGACTTGGGTGCCTTTCTCTATTTTCTTGGCATTGAAATAGCACGATCCAACACAGGACTTATGCTTTCCCAGCGCAAGTATGTTTTGGATCTTTTATCTGAGACTAGCTTACTTGGTTCCCGGCCTGCTGAAACTCTCATGGATGCCTCTGTTAAACTGGATGCGATTACTGGCTCACCATTTTCTGACGTGAGTCGTTATCGACGTCTAGTAGAGAAGTTGATTTATCTTACAGTCACTCGTTTTGACATTACTTATGCAGTCCATATTGTTAGTAAGTTTATGCATGCTCCTTGCAACACCCACTTTGAAGCAATATGTTCTATCTTACGTTATTTGAAGGGTGCTCCTGGCTGCGGTTTATTTTATCGTCCTCCTTCTCTTTTGGTGACTGGTTATAGTGATGTTGATTGGGCTGGAAACCGTGATGATCGAAGGTCCACTTCAGGTTACTGTACCTTTGTTTGGTAATAATCTGGTTACTTGGCGCAGTAAGAAACAACAAGTTGTGGCTCAGTAAGAAACAACAAGTTGTGGCTCGTTCAAGTGCTGAGGCTGGGTATCGTCCTATGGCTTATACTGCCTCTGAAATGCTCTGGGTTCGTTCATTACTTCGGGATTTTGGTGTTGATATTCCTACTCCTATGGCTATGCATTGTGACAATCAAACCGCCATATTTATTGCGACAAATCTTGTGTTTCAGGAACGTACCAAACACATTGAGGTTGATTGCCATTTTATTCGGGACTTGTTACTTCGTAAAGAGTTGAGCACTTTGTTTATTCGATCCTCTTCTCAATTGGCTGATCTTCTCACAAAACCATTGCCTCGGTCTTCATTTCAGAATCTCTCATCCAAGCTGGGCATTTTTGACTTATATGTTCCAGCTTGAGGGGGAGTGTTAGAATTTAGGAGTAATATGATTTTATTTCCTATTAAGATTAATATAGAATTAATTAGGTTTGATATGATTGTCACAAATATATTTCCTTGTCTTGGTTTCTTTCCTTATGCGATGTAAGGTTTTTTGATTATAAATAAGACTTAAGGGAGAAGAGAGAAAACAATTTACTCTCTCATTTTTCTTTCTTTTTTCTCAACTAGAAAGAATTAGGGCACGAGTTCAGCAAGGTCACATCAACAAATAAATGCATAACTTTATATGTACACATGGAAATTATAGCTATATTTTATCTTTTACATTTTATATAAATTTATATTTTATTATGTAATATAATTCCTTGAGATGTCCTACAATCATTGTTGACTGCTATTTTTCCTTGAGGGCCAAGGCTCTGCCAAGTAATACCTGGGTTATCTAGCTATCAAAATAATATTTTATCTAAAAAATAAGTTAATTTTTTATATTCTAAATATTGGAAAAGAATATAAACAAAAAGGTATAGGACCTATTTTAAAGTGCTTTACTCATAAACGAATTCAAAATTTTAGATTTTGAAGTGCCTAAGATTAAAAAATATTTAGTAGGGTATCATAGATCCGCATTATTTTTTTTTTAAAGTGCGAAGTTCTAATTATTTTTTCGAACTTGTAATTTTTTTATCAGTCTTTGAGTGATGTAAATTTGTTCAAAAAATAATAAAAATAATAGTACAACATATTTGGACACAGATTCTGATGTGTTCAATGTCAGTGATTGTTAGACACGTGTTCATCAGACATGGAACCTTCTTAGAAGTGTTTGTGGTTCTTAGTTGATGTATAAAGCGATGATATTGTTTAAAAGAGGGAGTGAGTAGCTACTGGAAGGCAATTAGATTGAGGTTTGATGGTTTTGACTTTCAGGTGAAATTCTGTAAGGCTTTGGTGGGTTCTCAGTATTTTTGGAATGGGATTTGAGCATCCAAAGTTCTATCTATGATACTGTCCTTTGTGTATATGGCGACACATGAAAAGATACTCATCGTTGATAATCTTGATAGGAGAAGGCAAAGATGTGTGAATTGTTGTCACATGTGTAAGTAAGATGGGGAATCTATCAATCATCTCTTATTCGTTGCTTGGTGGGAGGAGATATGTAGTCACTGGATCTATGCATGTCAAATATGGACTGGCTCTTCCTGAGGAAGATGGAGGGGTTAATCTATGGCTTCCTGCATAGAGAGGGCTTATGGTGGTAGGAGAATGAAAGAAGCTTGGTGGTTGGCTTGACTTGATGTGTTGTTTATGGGGGCAATGGAATCATACGTCCTTTGATGGGTTGAAAGTTTCCAATGCTAGACTAGTGAAAACTTTTGTCTATTTGTATAGCTGGGCCTCGTTGACTCGGTTTTTGGATTTTGTAGAGAATCTTGAATAAGTTATTGTATAGATTGCATTTGATTCTCTCTTTGCATTTGGGTAGCAGCCCTTTGTAGTTTGTGTCTTTTCGAATATGCTTTTTCACTTATCAAAGAAAGTAAAACTGCAACTAGGAAGCAGTATATTCTGGTCAAAGTTTGGTTATGGTGCGGGCTAAACTTGAGTTCAATCGTAGCTTGACAGTTGGTGCTTGCTAGTGGACTTTCATAGCTTGAAATTTTGGTGGTAACTGATTTTAGGGGAACTTAAGCCTATATTAAGTCACCTCTTTCATGTTTTGTAATGTATTGAATTTTGCTAAAAAAAGTAAAACGAGTGTTTGAAGTATGGTGGCTAGTAAGATTTCTATAAAAAAAAGGACGGCATGGAAAGCAGCATCTTTTTGCCTCTGTTGGTTGATATGGAGGAGGGGAAATAGAAGAAGCTTTTAGGATAGAGAGTTCCCATGGTATAGTTTGAAAAGTATTTTTTGTCTTCATTGTATGGGTGGATATGGGGGTTTTGAGCTGGATTTTCATATATTTTTTAATCTTTCGTTGAGGACATGTATGGTTAATTGTTATTTTTTTGTTTGTCTTTTGTAAGCAAGCTCAGCGTTAATCCCGTACTTGTTTGCTCTAGTTATGGATGAGATTACAAGACATATTCAGGATGAGGTGCCGTGGTGTATGCTATTTGCAAATGATATTGTTTTAGTAGATGAGACGAGAGAAGGAGTGAATGCTAAGCTAGAATTTTGGCGGGAAACGTTAGAGACAAAAGGGTTTAGGCTAAGTCGATACAAAACGGAATATATGGAATGCAAGTTTAGTCAAAGTGGAGTAACTGGTAGCGTAAAAATAAGTTTAGGTACACAAAAGATTGTAGAGAAAGAAAACTTTAGATACCTTGGATCTATGGTGCAACAAGATAGAGGGATTGATACTGATGTAAGTCACAGGATTCAGGCTGGGTGGATCAAATGCAGGAGTGCTTTGGGGGTCTTGTGCGATCGAAAAGTCCCCCTCAAGGTGAAAGGAAAATATTATAAGGTGGCAGTAAGACCAGCGTTGCTATATGAATTAGAGTGTTGGGCAGCAAAGCATAATCATGTTTAGAAGATGGCAGTTGCGGAGATGAGAATGCTAAGATGGATGTGCGGGATTACAAGGAGAGATAGGATTAGGAACGAGGAGATTAGGGACAAAGTAGAAATATCACCGTTGAAGATAAAATGAGAGAAAATCGATTAACATGGTTCGGCCATGTTAGAAGGCGTTCAACGGAGGTACCTGTTAGAAGGTGTGAAATTATGAAGATTGCCAGGGAAGACCCAAGAGATGTTGAAAAGAAACTATTAAACATGACCTTACCTACCTGGATTTAACGGAGGACATGGCCCTAAACAGATTTGATTGGCATCGTCAAATCCATATAGCCGACTTCACCTAATGGGGAAAGGCTTAGTTTGGTTTGTAAGCAGGTGGCATCCCCTTCATGCTAATTTTTAATTTGACTGTTAAAAAAAAAAACTATATTTTTATATATTTCATGCTTCTTATCAATTGTTATATAGGTTTGTTTTTTATTTAGAAGTTGTCTAAGTTTGATTGTAGGCATGGGCTTTTGATTCTTGGTTTATGGATTATTGAGTACAAAAGTTTATAGGAATTCAGAACTCCAGTAGTTGGGGTTTCATTTAGGCTTCTTTGAGTTCACTGTGTAGGATCATGCAGTGGAACTTTTTTGAAGTTCTAATTCTTCATTAAAATTTTCATTCATTCTCCTCTCTCTTCTTAATTTTAGCTCTTTTAAGTTCTCTTATAATTCTTCATTAAATTTTTTCATTTGTTCTCCTCGCTCTTCCTAATTATGGCTCTTTTTAAGTTCTCTTATAATTCTGCGTTAAAATTTTCATTTGTTCCCCACTCTCTTCTTAATTTTAGATTTTGTTTATGGCTACATTTGCTAGTGCAAATAAGTAGGTTATTATAGTTGCAACAAACTTTAGATGGTGCAACAATGAAAATTTTGTACTTGCATCTAAAGCATCCTCAGGTAGGATATCTATTTTTAAAATCATAAATTAATATTAAAATGTCACGTGTGAGGTGTTGTGACTAACAAGCACCTTGTCTGGGAAGGAGACAGTCATTCTCTAATGTTCAATGAGCCTTCCAGAGGGAGCAAACAAAGAATGAAGTGTCAAAAGTGTGAGAGAGAGTTCTAGAAAGAGATGGCCAAAGCCTAGAGGGTTGGTGAGAGTGTCCAATATCTGTAGTAAATAAGGGGGAATTGGGTATTTATAGGGGTTGACATGGTTCTCGAGCTAGGTAATGGCCTATGAAGGTTGCATGTGGTGTGCAAAGTAGAACAAAGGAAGGGAATATCTGTGGAATCTCTTGTCATGACAGCTGCTTTACCTGTCCAAAGTGCTTGCTTGCAAGTTGTGAGAGGTTTGCAGTCTAAGTAGGGAAGGATATACCTCTGGTAGTTGGTGGTTCAGGCATTGTTAACTGCCAGAGAAGTTGCATTAAATGTATGTGATATGAATGTCCTCTTTTAGATGGCCGAGCGGCAGCCCTTAAAAGAAAGGGCCAGTGGTGCGACAAGCCCTTGCTATTGCCTTCCAAGCTACTGTCAGCCTGAGTAAAGGGCTTCCTTAGAGACGTAGTTTCCTAGACTTGGCACTTTCCAGAGTAGAGAGCTAGGGAATCGAGCGGCTCAACAGGGAGGTGCTGCCAGGAGGGGTGGCTCGTTGAGGAGGTGCTTGTGGACCTGTGAGAAACAAGCCATGTGGACTGCGGCAGGGTGCCAACATATCCTTTTTTTTTTTTGTCCTTTCTTCTTTTTTATTTTGACACTTCTTTTGTAAAATTTATGCAGGAATCTATTTCTAGTCCATTAAGCAAATCCATATAGTTGTAATGACAGTAATATGACATTTATATTTTTCCAACTTCCCATTCAATTTTAGAGCTTTGACGCTACACTTCTAACATGGAGTCTGTACTTTTAGGATGTTGCCGTAAAGATTCTCATGGAACAAGATTTCCATGCAGAGCACTTGAGAGAATTTCAGAGAGAGGTATGGTTTAGTTACTTTGTGTTGTTTATCAACAAATACATGCTGTAAGCAAATTAAACAATGTGTCCTATGTCTCCTTTTCCTTCCCCACCTCCTCTTAAGATTTGAGAAAGATTTGGGAAATGTTAACTGAGGACTTCTATTGTTTTTTGTTAGGTTGCTATCATGAAATGCCTGCGGCACCCAAATATTGTTCTCTTTATGGGTGCTGTGCTTCAGCCTCCAAACTTGTCCATAGTTACAGAATATTTATCTAGGTTGCTGCAGTAAATTTTGTTTAATATTCGTACTTAATTTGTTCCCTTTCAAACAGAAAGTTCACTTGGGAATTGCTTTTATATGTGTGGTTGGTTTTCTGAATTGCAGAGGCAGCTTGTATAAGCTTCTGAAATTGCATGATGCAGAAGTAATATTGGATTATAGGCGTCGCTTGAATATGGCTTTTGATGTGGTATGCATTATTAGCTTATTTCGCTCATGTCTTAAAGCCTTCATTGTTTCATGTTGTGTATGCAAATTTTGTCAATCTTGTTATGACTGCTGTCTCTAAGAACCACCTAAGCCAAATGGGGTAGCAGTCTGCAGGGGCAAACCCAAGATTTCTAGTCAGTGGGCGAAAAGTTACCTTCAATTGATTGATTAGGGAAAAAAAATAATATTTTTGCAATAAAATTATTTTTTGAGGGTTATTATTATAATGTGGATAATTTAAAAAAAATATAAAATTATTTTAACCTGGGCAGCATGTTGCCTCCGTACATGTGAACAACATTGGGCAATTGCAAGTGGGCAGTGAGGCAAAAGTACTAAGGAGTTTTTTGTTCAGTTGGAAAACAAGGGGGGTTAAGGGCAATTAGCCTTCGGTGCGTCTGCCCTTGGCGATGGTTGAGGTTTGAGGCAGGTTTCCATTTCTGGACCTGCCCTGGAGGAAAGAAATTGTTTCTCAAACCCCATAGCAAGGATTGATGGGTCTAAAAATGTATCAAGCAGGCTGGGTGGTTGACCTGTCTGATCTCAAAACTTTGAACTAATTTTTCATGAATAGAAAATAATCCACCTATGGTGGAACCCCTTCCATTTAACCAAATTTTAGAGAGGGGCCTTGCTTTCATATATGAACACCTCTCATCTTTTGCTTCTTTTCTGTGTAGGATTAATTGCCCACTTTATTATTTATTTGTTGAATATTTCAAGAAGCCCGCTGAAAAACAGAAGCACTATCAATGCCACACTCCTTTGCAAAGCTATGTTTGATAGCGTGCCTGATAATTGTAGGAACGACATTTTAAATGTTATATAGGGTGCTTTGTTAATTAGAAAATACAATCAGGCAGCGCAGGGCAGGTGAGATTTGTGTGTACTGATTCTGACTGAAACTTGAGTTGCATTGACTTCTCTATTCCCAACCACTGCTCTAACCTGATTACTTGCATCTCAAACCTATAATATTAGGGTTTGGTGGATGTGATAGAATGAAGAAAATGGTGTTGGACTTCATTTCTAGAGCTAAGTGTGCGGCTTTGTATTATTATCTATTTTGAGGAGAAAAAAAATAATAGAAAGAAACTTGTAACCTTATCTTTGTCTTAATGTGTGTTTATGAATATATTTTTCTTGGATTTTGAAGCTAGTTGTTGCTTTGTACAGGCAAATGGAATGAATTACCTTCATCAGCGTAGGCCTCCCATTGTCCATCGAGATTTAAAGTCTCCCAATCTATTGGTGGACAGCAAATATACCGTAAAGGTAGGATTCAAATACAAATTATGCTGTTATACCGTATTACTTTTTTGTCACTTATGTTTTTTTTTTTTTTTGGGCCCCCTTGCATTTCACTTCCATTAGCCAAGGCTACAATACTTATTATTTATTTTTTTTTTCTTTGAGCTATTTGATACTGAATGAACTTCCTTAATATATATATATATATATATATATTTTGATGAGCGAAGATATAGATTTTTTTTAGTTTCTTTGGGGTTACATAAAAGTTTAAGATAGAAGGCTGTGTTGATATACAGCCTTATGCAGGTGACTCAAAAATTGTTCCATTAATTCACCATTTTAAGTGCTTATGAAAGACCTAATATGTAAACGGGCTTTGCATAGACAGGCTGATAACCACCACTGGTGGGTGTTGCTGTGTTGATATATAGCCTAATGCTGGTGACCAAAAAATTGTTCCATTCATTCGCCATTTTAAGTGTTTACGAAAGACCTAATATGTAGACAGGCTTTATGGGACTGGTGGTTGTAGAAATACGATAGACGATTGATCTATTTGTTTTAAGCGGTTGCTTATTGCTATGCGGGCTTCAAAATTTTAAGTAAAGGTAAATTGAATTTCTTGATTTCCATATCTTCTCAGGGAAATTGAGTTACTTATATATGCAATACCAAAAAGATAAAGTAAATTTAACATTTTTTTTTTAATTTTGCTCCTCTACATTTTCACTGTGCTTTTCTTTTCACTTCACAATTCCTTATTCCAAACATTGTATATAAAAATTCGAGGTAAAAATAATTGTAAATGAATGACCATATGTAGTGTTGGTGAGTTATCGTCAGCCATTAAGTGTTGTCCATTTGCATTTCTTTTCTTGAATTTGTTTATGCTTCTTTATGTTCATGTTTAATGTCAATTTTTGTTTTTGAAGAAATAGAGATTCAGACTTACGGAGACCATCATAGGTTTTGTTTCTCAGTTCTGACATATCTTGACTTAGTTCATTTTCCTGATGTAATACGGGTTAATCTTGTATGATATGTATTCTAATATAGCTGACAGATTTCTTTATAAATATTTGAACAAGTCAATGGTTTCATTCATAATAGGGTTCATAAAGTTTCTTAGCAAATGAAAAAGAAAGGAGTAAACATAAAGTGATAAAAGTTTCTATTGTTCCTCACATTGTGTACTTGATATACACGCACTAGTATCCTAAATTTACTTGGTTTCTCATTGGTTCTGTCATAGTTGTCGAGAAAATGAAAATGAATACAAACACATAAACGCTTACTGGCAGAAACTACAAAATATTAACTGAAAATATGTAGCTTCTATTCGGAGATCTAACGGAGTAGTTTTCAAGATACCTCTCATTTTCCCAAGGGATCTTATAACAGGTAGTGAGGATTTTTTAGGACGGTTGACTGACCAAATTTGTAACTATTATTGTATCTGTTGCCTCATATTGTAAATAATAATAATAATAATAATAATAATATTTAATAAATGGTGGGAATTATTTGGTTCCCAAACTGCAAGGGATTTATGTAATATAGCATGCAATTTTGTTAAAATCTCAATTTAGATCTTGAAATCGTACGATTTTACGATGTTAGAGCAAGAAAACTTCTTCAATCTCATGGAAAATCTTAATAGGGATAAAATATGTAAAATCTCAATTTTGAGATGTAAAATCAATAAAATCTCAATTTTACAGGCGATTTTAGCGATTTAAAAATTAAGTAATTTTTGTGTAATTTTGTCAAACAAAATAGGCTTTTACTTTTTTTTATTTTTTTTTTGTAGATTTTTTTTATAAAATTTTATAACACTATTATTTCCTATGCTATACTAATTGAGGATCATGTGTATTGTTCCACCAATTTTACTCTCATAAATTAAATGTAGTAATTAGGATGGAAACCAAGGGACCTATAATAAAGTATCACAAATATATTTCAACTCCCATAAAAAATAAGATAAAATAAAGTCAGTATTTTAATATCAATTGTAGAGTTCACACTAAACACTTTAAAGGCCTCAATTGTGTAGTTGGGTAAAAAGAGTATGGAACCAGATATAGAATCTTTTTTGAACTTTGTTGAGAATTCGATTTGTTGATATGAGTAAGTTTTTTGCATATGGTATTTTCTTAATGCATGCCTTTGCTATCTTCTCTTATTAATAAAATTTTTTACTTATAAACAAAAAAAATATAAAAAAATAAAAAAATAAAAGCTTTAAAAATGAATTGTAACATAATAGACTATGTTTTCATGTTACAGGTATTGGTAAAATCTTATGATTTTGAGATTCGATTTTTTGAACCCTCAGATTTTAATTAGAATCTCGATTTTAACAATCTTGATAGCATGTGTACACCAAGAAGCCTGTAATAATTCAAAAGAACAGAACAAATGAGGGGGGAAGAAGCAATGCATGTTGGGAAGCATGTCATTATTTTAAAATTTGTCCTTCTGGACCTCTAGAAATTTAGAGATTCTATGTTAGAATAACCCTCTATTTAGGTGCATTTTCTTACCATTAGTTTTTTCGAAACTTGAATAGCTGATTATATCAACATCTAACTTATAATATTTTATTGTTGGGGCTTGTATTACATTATCTTTGGCATGCGAGTTGATTTTATGCAATTGCAAGCCCTTTTTTTTTTTTTAATAAAAACACGTGGAAGGGGTTCTATGAACTTTTGCTTCCCTTGATGCACACGTTGCAAGTAGGCACGGGTGGAACCATAGAGGGACAAGCGTAGGCTTGCTTCCAAATTTTGTTAAGGATAGGCATAATTTTTCACCTTGATTTTATGCATTTGATCCCACTTTAAAATTTATTTTTGCCCCAACCTATATAAGGATTTTGTACTTAAGGAAAAAAGAGGTCAAAATAGAAACTCCAAAAGTTAAAAACATTTTTTTGATTAACTTGTCAATTTAATTGTTTCTTTTAATTAGCAACTAGAAAAAGGAATCGCACATAGTTCAAATTTTCGACCCCACTTATTGAAAATGCTCGCTTTCGCCACTGCAAGTAGGATCCCTTGGGGAGACCAATAAATGTGCCGGTTGGTAGCTACATTATTTTCTAAAAAGTAATTAAGGGTTTAGACATCCAATATTTGATTATCAAAATTTGATTGAAAAATCTTGAAGGATCTATTTATAGGCTTATGCCTTGTGGCAAGAATCAAAGAGATTTAAACAATTTGCAGGGATTTATGTGGCTTGTTACTATGTTAGGTTTAAAGTGGAACCCGACCAAATGGTTTGAACTTTGAGCTGGAGCCTTCACTTGGTTTGTATATGAAATATGATGTTTTGTATCTATTTTCCTCTTTATTAATTGTAAGGTTTAATTTTTTGGGTGTGACAATTGCGAGTCATTGAACGTAAAATGTGTGTAAATTTTCGTATTGAGTCTTGTGTTGATCAAGTTGTTTCACAGTGGGAAGATTGAAATGAAAAGTTGATTTATTCCAAATATGGTGTGAGTGAGATTTGAGTTGTTTGTAGATTTCTGATATATTCTATTCTTATTCTATTTCCATATTGGGAATGGGTAGAGCGAAAATAAATATTTCATATGCTGCCAGACCTAAGTTCATCACTTTTGGAAAGAAAGAAAACATATTGCAGTAGAGGCAATCAAAAGCAGAGATACACAAAGAAAAACATTCGATCATTGCTTCAAAGGTTTGAAGAATCAAGAATATCTTTGGGTTCTAGGAGGTGCCGTTCGGGTCTAAGAACGGAGTCAATCGCACGGGAGACGATTGATTGCGGGTTCTAGCAAGTAAGAGGTACTTAGACTAGGTCGGGTATCGAGTTGAGTCATGTACAGTAAACTCTTGTAATTTTTGATTTTATAGTGGATTGATTTTTAGGGATAGTCGGCTTATAGACCAGAGGTTTTTGTCTAAAAAGTGGTTCTAGGGTTTTATCTCGTTGAATCCTGTGCCTCATTTACTTTCGCTTTTGTGTGTTTGTTTTTGAGGTTTTTTTCCATATATTTTTGGTTTTTCATTAATGATATTCTCTATAATTGTTAGGATATAAAGCATCAAACATTCTCTTTAACCATTGAAATCTTTTCTAACTGTTTATAGACTCAATTTTTGGCATAATCTTTTGCATTATAGACCAAGTCTTTGGGCCAAAAAACTCTCTGGTTCATTCAGCTTCATCAATTGATCCAAACTAATACATATTTGGATTTATGGTTATGATTGCATTCTGTAGCTTCAAATGACATACCATTGCTCTTTCTTATTCCTTTTTTTTTTTTTTTGGGCTGACAGTTTTGAGTATGCAGATCTGCGATTTTGGCCTCTCACGTTTAAAAGCCAACACATTTGTTTCATCTAAAACAACTGCTGGGACGGTAAGTTATATTGGAGAGAAGTCTTATGGTATCAGTTCCTGTAATTTTTAATGAAAAGGGAATGTTATTTTAGTTACTGACCTGTGTTGTTGTTGTTGTTGTTTTTTTTTTTTTTTTTTTTTCCTCCCCCCTCCCATCAGCCTGAGTGGATGGCACCAGAAGTCCTCCGCAATGAGCAATCAAATGAGAAGTCAGATGTTTACAGTTTTGGTGTAATTTTGTGGGAACTTATGACCCTTCAACAGCCATGGCGAAACTTAAATAATCCATCACAGGTTTTTATATAGTACTCATCACAAGTCCTACGTTCTTAGTAGCAAAATTATTGAACAAATCAAATGAAATTGGCTTGTGTCAACTGACTCAAGTTTTTATAAACTTATCACTTGATGAAAAAGAAATCTTTGGAGAATATTCTAATATAGAGTTTGGTACTAAAATGAGTATGTAAGAGGAATCATGAATTCCTTCCCATCCAACAAAAGGTGCGGGACTGGTTGTGGCTATAATGGAGGGTGTAATTAGAACCGCTGGTGAGCCTTCGGAAACTCTATTGCATGTGATATGCATCGTATATCTCTTCAAAATGTGCTGCGCAAAAATTTTTTATGGACCCAAATAAAACTGTTTATAATGGACCTGCAATTAAGTTTGGTTGTGAATTTAGTTCCAACCCATATGAAACTTCATGATTCACTACTATTCTCTGGCTTGATGGATATGAAATTTTGAAGATACCATTGACTCAAAATGGGCTGGGAGAACATAAGAAAGTAGTAGGCTAGCCTTGTATCTGTCCAACTTGACATGAAAACAAGACCCAACTCAAACTCCAAAAGATATTCAGTTGTCTGTTGAGAAACAAATAAAATTTCAGTCTCGAGCTTGCTTGGAGTGGGAACCAATAAAGTTTAGCTTCACTCTCTGTACATGCTTTTAGCATTAAAATTTGATTATTTATTTATGACACTAGTTATCTGTTGTTTTTAACTCAACTTAGTATACTATCAAATAATTCCTTTTGTGCTCATATATGCTCATGCTTACAAGAGAATAAGCATGTGGTTTTTCAAGTGTATTACAATTACACAATCAATGTTCAGCCACAAACAATTTGATGTGTACACTTGGGTAGTCCCTTTTTTATTGCTAGGATCTAGCTCAACTTACGAAAACTGATATTCTGCAGGTTGTCGCAGCTGTTGGATTCAAGGGGGAAAAGCTTGAAATTCCTAGTAATGTCAATCCTCAAGTAGCCGCCTTAATTAGAGACTGTTGGGCTGAGTGAGTAGATATTCAAGATATGTTTGCTTGAATTTTTAATCAGATTCACTAACACTATCAGATGGAGATGGTACAAACTGTGTGTTTCTGGAATAATTAACCGGGAGATGCATTGCCCCTCTCTCGTCTGCTTACTTGTAAACTGTATTTTGCTGCAGTGAACCATCAAAACGACCTTCATTCTCCTCCATTATGGAGTCTTTGCGGTGGATAATCGCATATACAACAAATCAACCAGCTCATGAACATAGTCCATAAATTATCTAAAGACGAGGAGACACCATGAGAGTAATTTTCTTGCCGACATCTGACCTTTTGATGCTCTGGTGGTAGCAAGGGTATGTTTTTACCATACTGCATCAGCTTTCCTTGTTGAGAATTGAAGCTCTCAAGACTCAAAAAACAGATTTTGTTATTATAAACCCTGGTCTTGAAATGCTTGCTGTTCTTTGCAATGAGAATCCGACAAATGAAAAGAAAAGGGTGTGATTCTCTAATTATTTTACTTGTTCTGGATGTTTTTCTTTATTCCCTTCCATCGATCATTGCTGTCTTGCAGGACATTCCGATGTTAATTCTGCTTTTGCATATGGTAACATAGGAGTACCAGATTTCAAGCGTTTTCAACCTTTTGAGTTGCTGTCATGTATATAAAGGATTATCTCAAACTAACAAATCTGAGAACTCATTAGGTTTTGTTGTGGTGCTGGTGGTTGTTTCTTGAGTACTTTGATGAATCCTTTTGAACCTGTGACTTATCTAGTTAATTAAACTGTATGAATGTACTGCCCACTTCAGTCACATGGAATATTACATGGCTAATCTGGAAATTAATGTGGCTGTAGTTTCAAAGTACATTTAGTGTAAATGCAAATTACACTTTGTAATCTTACATTCTACACTGATATTAATTTAGTTCTTGTTATTTCAATTATAACAGTCAACTCTCGATACTTATTGTAAGTTTTAATTTGGCGCTTCTGTCAATAATGGTTAAAAAATGACAAAAAAAAAAAAAAAAAATTTCACAAATATCCACCGTGTGTAATTCAGGTGCATCTTTTGTTGATGAATTTGACAGAATGGTCGAATTTAAAATTTAACCATAATCATAAATATAATGGGTTAATTGTATATTTTAAAGAGTTTCTATACTTCTCATTAAATTGTTTAAGACAATCATTAGTCTTTTAAGTAAATTGTATTTTGTAATTTTTTACACTTTAATAGCAAGATCGTTGCTAGTTCATTTGCTAGTTCATTTAAAGACTCGCATTTTTTATTGTAACAGTAAAGTTTCTATACTTACAATTTGTTAGAATGTGGATCTTCTATAAATTTTGAAATGGGAAAGTTGCACTAACCGGCTGCATGACCATTTTTAGGTGTAAAAATATAAAATTATTTATTTTCTTCTATATGTTAGCCCAAAAAAAAAAAAAAAAACCTCTTTTTTTCATGCTTATGCTTCATATGCAAAATTATGACTTATGTATTATATTAAAGAAAATATCAAAATTTGAACTTATCAATTACCATCCCATATATATGTATTTAGTAAATAAAAGCAACTTTTTGTGGAAACATAAAATAAATCAAGTACATTTGCTTTTTTTTGTCCCTAGAAAATAATCATGTGACTAATTAATATAAAATTATCAGATGAAAATTTACAAAAAAAAAAAAAAAAGAAAAAAGAAAAAGGTTCATGTTACAATAAATTAGCAGAGTAGAAACTAAAATATAAATATAACTGAATGTACAAATTCTTAAATAAGATTTGGTGTAACATATGAAAAGACAAACTGTAATTTACTACAGTCGTCTTGCATTCAAGATGAAAATTTATTACTTACCAAAAAAAATAAAATAAAAAAAATTATGAAAAGTTCACATTACAATAAATTAAAAATGTAGAGACTTAATTGATATAACTGAACGTACAAATCTCTAAATAAGGTTTAGAGTTTCAAATGTTGTCGCGTGAGATCCCTCGTATGGCTTCCCTTGATCACCATTTTCATCGTCAAAATAGTCATAGCCAGCTTGTGAGCAAAAACCCTCCCCTTAGAATCTAATCTTCTTGTCATTTTTTCTATAAAAACATAGGAAACTATTACCGAAGAATGCAGTCAGGGTAACCTGGTTCTGACTTCCAGTGCACAGGAATTAAATATGAGAATAATTTGTGCTTTTGTTCTAAGTTGAAACTTAGAAGCTTAGACTAGCATTTATATGAAAATTGAGAAGTGATACAGGTAAAGTTATAGCCCAGACAAGAGGTGACTGCTGTAACTTGTAAGAGTTCCTATTGATGTTTACCGTGTGGTTTTCAACTTCCTACTGAATACTCGTAAGACTTGGTTTTAGTGGTTGTTAACTGTTCAATTTAAAGCTGAAATTATTCACGTGTCCAGGGACTTGCTACTTAATTATCATGTTCTATAATTCGGTTTTATTATTGTAGGTGGGTAGCAACCCGCCTGCTCCGAAGAAGATTAGGTTTGATGAAGAATAGATCGTTATGGGAGGATCAAAGTATGTCTTGTTGCTTCTTTACTCTGCATTTCCAGTTTGTAGTCATATTTTGCTTTCAGATCCATGAAAAGCTTGATTTCCATTCCCCATTCCTTTGCAAGGCTTTGTGCGCAACATGGAGGAGGAGAAAATGCACCAGGGTTGGGTGTGATATGAAGTTCAAAGATGGTATTTGTGCTTTTGTGGAGGAATTCGATGATGTAGCTGGTTGACATATGCAGATAATTTACAGAAAATGATATTAAGCCCCTAACTGTAATCATTCATCTGAGCTCACCCAGAAATCGTAACCATCCAAAACACTGAATTCCGTTCAGGCATTTAATCAAATAGCTCCCGAGCTTCACTCATCAGACAACAATGACAACACCCGGTAATAATTGAATTCTAAGAAGCAACATTTCTGTCTGGCATGTGATCAAACAAACTCAGAACATTTCCCATGCCATCATTTTGGGAATACCCGCTAATCATAGCGTTCCAAGAACCAATATTTCGTTCCGGCATGGACTCAAACATCCAACGAGCGTCCTCAATGCGCCCGTGCCTCGCGTACCCAGTTAACATTGGGGTCCAAGTCCTCACTTTCTTCCCGGAAAACGCGTCAAAGAGCATCCGGGCTTTGTCCAGTCGGCCACTTCGATAGTACCAAGTAATCATCGAATTCCAAGCGACAGCGTCTCTCTGAATCATATCATCGAACAGCTTCCCGGCTACCAACCCTACAGAACTCTTGAATCCTCTTGTTGCATTGGAAAGGACGGGTTTTCCCGATAGTGGACATAGAACACAGCAGCGAAGATTCGAAGAAGAGTACGACTCAGAACAATAGAAAAAGTTAAATTACACTTGTTAAATCACACTTTTGCTTTGTGAATTGAAATAAAATATGGTCTCGTAATTCTATTTTTTCTGTATGCAATTTATCTAATTAATGGATCTTTTTTTTTTTTTCTAAACAACCCAATAATTTTTTAGCTAACCTACAAATTATAGTTAAATTCTAAAAATACTCACAAATCACTAAATTTTTTTAGTGACTATTGTTGAAATTGTTTATTTTTTTCAACAAATATCTGTTAAAAATTTTTAATTTGTTTAGTAATCAGGTGCTGAAATATTTCATTTATTTGTCGAAAATTTATTTTAACAAATAATTGTTGAATTTATTTGATTTTTTTGTGATTGTTGATATTATTTGATATTTTGAGCAAGTTTCTATTGAAATTTTATATAAGTTTTTTAAAGTGTGAGTTATGTGTAGAGATGTCAACGGGGCGGGTAAGAGGCGGGTATGACTTTTCCCGTCTTTCCTGTCTCCGTTCCCGCCCCTGTCCCCGTTTAGTAATACCTTTATCTATCCCTGTTTCGAGAAAAAAAATTTTCCCATACCTGTTCCCACGAGGTAATGCCTATCGCTGTCCATGTTTACCCGCCAAGTATACTAATTATTACAAATTATTTATTATATGTATAAAATAAATATTTAAAATTATTATAAAGCTGTCCATGTTTAATCGCAAGTATACTAATTATTACAAATTATTTATTATATGTATAAAATAAAAATATATATTACATATATATATTAAATAAAAATTATATATATATATATATATATAGGGTGAGCTTATTTGCACTCTACTTTTAGTTTCTTACACTCCGAATAAGTATTATTCATCGTGAGAGAAGATGGAGTATAAGAAATTAAAAGTGGAGTGCAAATAGTAATTCCCTATATATATATAAATATTTAACTTTGACGGATGCACTTAACCAAAGACGAAGAGTCATTTATTTATAATCTCACAAGACCTCCATTTCTTTGTGAGAAACAGATATGAGACTTCTAAAAGAGTCACAATGCCAACAAAATTGACAAATAAATATTTAAACAGGTACGGGGCGGGGCGGGGACTATCGTACCTGTCCCCGTCCCCATACCCGTTCGGGTAACATTTCAAATCTCCGTATCCATCCCTGTCCCCTCTATTAACATTCTCATACTCTCTCCAAACGGGACGGGTGAAGTGAGTATCTACCGAGTACGAGTATGAGTATATTTGACATCCCTAGTTATGTGTAGTAAATATGAAGGAAAAGAAAATTATTTTGTATTAGGGTATTTTTGTCCTAAGACAAAAAAAAAAATTTTACTGAACTGTGAGAAAAAATTGGATTGCGAATAGTAGTGCCCATAAAATAAATCACTTTTTCTAGTTGAAAGCTTATATATAACTTTTTTTTAATTTAAACTAAAGTATAAAATTATAAAAAAAAAATTTAATTGAAATTATGTTATTATACTATTATCAGATGTAATTTTTTTAAAAAAATATTATTTAGAATAATAAAGAAAAATTAAATTTATTTAAAACATAAATGTTATCTTAAGGATTATATTTTGATTTTTAAAATAGAGGAAAGTTACAAGGAAAAAAGAGCTTCGAAAAATTAAAAAACAGAAAATAAATTTAGTTTCAAAAATGTAAATCGACCACAGTGGGAGTCGAACCCACGACCTTTTGATCCGAAGTCAAACGCGCTAATCCACTGCGCTATGCGGTCGTTGTGTGAGAAGTGCTCTTTTTAGATTTAAAAGGTTTAAACGTGGGTCCATTTTCTTGAAATCATTTTATATATTAAGAATTTTTATGTCACTGTTGATATTAATAGACTTTTATACCACAATGGAGTGACTTGAACAAAATTTACCAAAATAAAAACAAAGTCGTGAGTTGTAATTGCGCCTAAAATAATAAAGTCCTATATTTAAAATTTTAGTTGAAATTGGAAGTCGTAGTCATGCCCTTGACTGAAGGTGCAAATACTGCTTACGACTTGTAGTAACACATTGGCTGAAGGTGTCGATAGTAATTACGACTTCAGCCACCACCCACACAGTCAGTCCTTCCTGCTATAGTCCAAACAACAAATACCTGCACATTCAGAGAACATAATGCAAATATAATGCGAAAAAAAAAAGAAAAAGAAAAAAAGGAGAGAGAGAGAGAGAGAGAGAGAGAGCGAGAGAGAGAGAGAGAAGGCAGTTTAGACAGCCCACAACAATATAATATTTTTTCTTTTGTAAATAACAACAATGTAAAAAACTAGCAACCAATAGGATAAACTGAAATATTACCCAATTGACTGGTGTTGGATTCTCAGGGCATGGTTTCAGAATGTGCTTGCCGATAACAAAATTCGGCAGCCGCCATACATATGCCTGTGAGGTATCCATATGGCATGTGGCCACATTGCACCAATCACGCTCCCTTGTTTCAGCTAAATTGATTTTAACAAGAAAATCAAGGAATAATATCATATCATTATGAACGAAGACCATGGATGGGGGCAATACATAGAATGCAAATGGAATTAGCTAATAGCAATTGCAAATTTGCTTAAAAAAAAAAAAAAAACAAACAAACAAACAAACAAACAAGTAGAAATCCCCTTTTCTCTATTTTCTATAACAGAGTGCCTCTACTTTACAGAAAGTTCTACATCCACAATTAAAAATCAAGAAAAAAATTTTGTTACAACCTAAGACAAGTATGCAATTAATACAATGAATCTTACACTTCAAATTTTAATATCAAAAGTTACTACCATGCAATCCAGAAGTGATTGATATTTCATTTTGACAAATAAAAGACTAGTCATCTATTCTCTTTCTTTGATGGAGGGCAAAGGTCAATCTCATTGTAGAGCCGTATGCAATGCTATTGATTAGATTTGCAATAAGATACAATTCTCAATTATGTGAAGCTAAATTTGAAAATTGGCCATTTTTTGAGTCAAGCAGATTTTCTGATGACACATTGTAATGTAAACAATTGGCTCAGAAGGTCAAAACTACTGACTTCAAGCAATTGAGGAAGAATCAAACAAAAACTAAACAATATCAGATAGAGGAGTTTGTTCCCTACTTCCTTCCTACTTTCGAAACTATTTAAGGTAGGAAAGAGAACAAAATCAATTGAATAAAGGTAGGAAAGATAGATCCAAGCACAGTGTATCATTTTTTAAAGTGTATCATTTTTCAAATGATGAAAAAGATAAAACATCTATATTTTAATTGAATAATATAGGAAATTTAGATAAGAAGGTAACAAAGGGTAATGACTACACACATTGATCATAACTTTCATCCTAACTTCCATCCATCAAATCATAAGTATTTGCCGTAGAGAAATAGTTGCACACAACAATGAATTTGTAAAAAACTACTAGATAATATGCATGTTAAACTCTTATACCGAGAATAATAGATATACAATTATCGATAATAATTACACAAATCTGAGTATATAAGTATAATGGAGTCCAAATCACTCTATGCCACATCTAAGCCTCTTTCGCTCACGTCGTGGTCGCTTAAGGTGTAATGGCTGTGTAGGCGGTATGTCAATTGTAAAATGCACATTTGGTGCAAGTGGAGCCATATCTAGTCTGAGTGGTGCCACATCTACTGTACATGCTGCTATAGCTGTATCCACCGTTGCTGATGTAGCAGGTGTGACGTCATCCACACCATCCTCCAAGCCCATAGGAATGTGCGACTTTGATGCTGCATTAGTTGCATGTAGTCGACGTTGCGTGTACTGCTTAGCTAGTGCAGTTGTTGTTGTCACAGACTCTTGAATATCGATGACGACTAGGTCAGTGGGGAAGCCGTATGTAGGGCCCATAAATGTTTCTGACATTAAAGGTAGTTCAATATATAGCAATTCTAACCAGTATTCATCTTGATTGGCTGATAGCGAAGTGTCAACTGATAGTGAAGTGTACGAACTACCAGAAGCCTGTGTGGTCGTTGTTGGGGTCTAGATCTCAACACTAGATAGTGAAACCATAGCTATGTCTGGTATATGTATCTCTGGACAAGTGACATGATCCTCTATCTCTAGAGGGGCCGTAGGAGCCGTAGCTGTACCTAGTATATCTAGCTCGGCTGCAGGTGGCTAGGGCTCATTAGCTCGTGGTGTAGTGCTATATATAGATGGTTGCTTGTGTAGTTGTCTACTTGCGTGCACTGGGATTGGTTGCGATAGATTGGCCTGAGATGATGTGTTAGGTTAGTCAATGTCTACAGGTACTCTTAGCCGTTCCTCATGATTGAGGGCTGTGACTACTATTATTAGAATTACACCTAATAAAAAAAATTAAAAAAAAATGACATTCAAGAACAAATTTAGAAATCTGATTTCATATTGCACTATGATTTTTTTATTAGAATTACTCCTAACAAAAAATAAAAAAATAAGAAGAAAAAATGACGATCAATAACAAATTTAGAAATCTAATTTCATATTACACTATGATTTTTTTATTAGATTTACACAAAATAAAAAAATAAAAAATGATAATCAATAACAAATTTAAAAATCTGATTTCATATTACACTACGATTTTTTTATTAGAATTACACCTAATAAAAAAATAAAAAAATGACAATCAATAACAAATTTAGAAATCTAATTTCATATTACACTATGATTTTTTTTTATTAAAAATTGCACCTAATAAAAAATAAAAATAAAAAATGACAATCAATAACAAATTTAGAAATCTGATTTCATATTATACTATAACTTTTTTTTTTTAATTAGAATTACACCATTAGGTTAGAAATAAAAAATCACAATCAATAATAAGTTCAGAAATTAGAAACCCAAATTGAAATTAGAAATTTATAATCTCAAAATTTCCCTAAATTAAAAACTCAAATTCAGAAACTCATATTTAAGAAAAATAGGAGAAATGTAACTCATAGATGACTCTAAGCAACTTACAAATGAGTAGAAGCAGCTCACAAATGAATAGATGCAATCACCCTTTGATTTAGATAGCACAATCGAAGTAATGCACAATTTATACATGTGTTTTGTTGTGAAACATTCATATGTATATGTATAACTCATAGATGACTATAAGCAACTCACAAATGAGTAGAAGTAGCTCACAAATGAATAGATGCAATCACACTTTGATTTAGAAAGCACAATTGAAGTAATGCACAGTTTGTACATGTGTTTTGTTGTGAAACATACATATGTATATGTAAGTATATATATACACAACTTACACCACCGTTGAAGCCTTAGTCGACCATTGAAGCTTTGAGAGGCTGTAATGGAGACAATAGGAGGGAGGCGGTGCTATTCGTAACTTGGCAATAGTCTCTTTGTAAGGGAAAATTAAAGCAGAATAAAAGAAAAAAAATAACACACACAAATTAACGTGGTTCGGCACTCTTGGCCTACATCCACGGGCAGGAAACAAAATCTACTATATAATCATAATAGTGAATACAAAATTTTGTCTTTCCCTCTCTCTCTTTCTGGATTATCTGAACCAGAGTATATACCCAACTCTCTTCCCTCCCTTTTTATCAACAGTGGTCAAAGGGAGGTAGGTAAGATATTAACTCCGTAAACTGATAACAATACAAATTAATAAATGAGAGAAGACTCTTTGGGGAAAAAGATAGCAATAAATAGGTCAATTAATGGGTAAGGACCCAACAAATCTCCCCCTCTGAACCCATGGAGAGAGGAAATACTATCTTACTAGCATCATCTGGTACCCATGCCGATCCTATCTCGGCAAAACTTGAACTTCTCTCTGGTGACAACCTTGGTCAACATATTAGCAGGATTCTGATCTGTGTGAATCTTCTCCAAACTTCAAGAACTGTTTTTTCATAACTTCGCGTATTTAGTGATAACGGATGTCAATGTGCTTTGTCTGGGAATGATATATGGCATTCTTGTTCAAATCCAGTGCACTCTAACTATCACAGTAAACCATATACTGATTCTGTTCTTGGTCCAGTTCTTGGAGAATTCTTTTCAACCAAAGCATTTTTTTACCTGCTTCTGTCATAGCAATATACTCAGCCTCTGTAGTAGATAGAGCTATACAAATCTGCAACTTGGACTGCCATGAGACAGCTCCCCCTACAAAAGTAAACACAAAGCCTGAAGTGCTCTTTCTATGATCAAGGTCTCTTGCCATATCTGCATCTGTGTAGCCTTCCAAAATTGGTTCTGAACCCCCAAAGCACAAGCATAACTTTGAAGTACCTTTAAGATATCTCAGTATCCATTTCACAACTTCCCAGTGTAGCTTTTCTGGATTTGAAAAAAACCTGCTAACAACACCAACAGCATTAGCAATGTCAGGTCAAGTGCAAACCATAGATACATCAAACTTCTTACTGTTGAATAATAGGGAGTAAGGTCAATTTCATCTCTGGTTTTCTGATCATTTGGACATGACTTCTTGCTTAATTTGAAATGGTCTGCAAGAGGAGTGCTTATAGGCTTAGCACCTTTCATGTTGAACCTATCAATCACCCGTTCAACATATTTTTCCTGTGACAACTAAATTTTCCTTTCTTTTCTATCACGGATTATCTACATACCCATAATCTGCTGTGCAGGACCCAAATCTTTCATCTCAAAGAACTTTGACAACTCCAACTTTAACCTTTTAATCATCCCTGAACTCTGGCCAACTATGAGCATATCATCAACATATAGCAGCAAAATGACAAACTTGCCATTTGAAAATCTCTGGATGTAGACACATAGATCTAAATCTGTTCTTTTGAATTCATGACTCATCATAAAAGAGTCAAATTTCTTGTACCACTACCTGAGTGCCTGTTTTAAACCATACAGACTTTTTTTCAACTTGCAAACCAGATGTTCTTTACATTTGACTTCAAAACCTTCTAGTTGCACCATATAGATTTCTTCCTCCAAGTTACCATAAAAAAGGTAGTCTTAACATCTATCTGTTCAAGCTCAAGATCCATCCCAGCAGCTAAAGCAAGCATCATTCTGATTAAAGTCATCTTCACAACTGGAGAAAATATCTCATCAAAGTCTATCCCTTTCTGTTGACTAAATCATTTGACAGCTAAGCGAGTCTTATACTTTGTCAATTTCCCAGTTGCATCATTCTTGAGCTTGTAAATCTATTTATTCTATGAAGTTTTGACTAACACATAAGTCTTATTCTGAAGCAATAAATTCATCTCTTCTTGCATGACTTTCATCCAGTTATCTTTGTCATTGTGTGTTCTGGCTTCCTTATAGTTTTTAGACTCCCCCTTATTAGTAAGCAAAACATACTCAGATTCTGGATATCGAACATTCGACCTGCGTTCCCTGGTTGGTCTTTCAACTCTTGTTTTTGGTGGAGTAGAAGTCTCCCCCGAATCAACATTCTCAGTATCCTGCTCATCCACAGCATCATCAGAGTCTGGAAACTGAGATTCTTGAACCTCTTCTGCTGTTTCTTCCTCATTTGAACTCGAGGAAGAAGGATCTGACACTAAATCTGGAACACTAAATGACTTTTGCTATGGAGCCTTTTCAACAACTTGATTTTCATAGAAGATCACATCCCTACTCCTAATGACTTTCTTCTTCACTGGATCCCATAGTCTGTATCCAAACTGCTCATCTCCATAACCAATGAAGACACAAGGCTAAGATTTATCATCAAGTTTGGTTCTTTGTTCCTTAAGCACATGTACAAAGGCCTTGCAACCAAATACTCGCAGATGTGAGTACGACACCTTCTTTCCTGTCCACACCCTTTCTAGAATATCAAATCCAAGTGGTGCTGGCGGTGATCTGTTAATAACATAGCAAGCAGTACGAACAGCTTTTCCCTAAAATGACTTAGGTAGTGTAGACATCCTAAGCATACATCTAACTCTTTCCATAATGGTTCTGTTCATTCTTTCAACTATGCTATTGTGTTGTGGAGTTTCTAGTACTGTAGTTTCATACCGAATTCCATGTTTGAAGCAATACTCCTTAAACTCACGCGAAGTATACTCACCACCATTATCTGTTCGGAGACATTTCTACAGTTTACGGGTTTCCCTTTCAACCATAGCATGAAACAACCAAAAATAATGAAAAACTTCATCCTTAGACTTCAAAAAATACACCCAAACTTTCCTAGACCTATCATCAATGAAGGTCAGGAAATATTTATTGCTGCCAATAGACTCAACCTTAATCAGACCACAGACGTCCAAGTACACCGTGTCTAACACATTAGACTTTCTTCTAGAAGAAGAACTGAAAGACACTATATGTTGCTTACCAAACAAATAATGCTCACAAGGACTCAGGCCTATAGAGCTATCAAGAGGTATAAGAGACCTCTTGGCCAACATTTGCAAACCTTTCTCACTCATGTAAGTAAGCTTTCTATGCCATAAATTATGCGAAGACTCCTCCTTAGCAGCATTCAAACTATTTGGGCAAACTTTTACTTGGGTTTTGTACAAATTTCCTGAAATCAGTCCTCGAGCAACAACTAAAGCTCCCTTAGTCAACTTCCATTTTCTATTTCCAAAATGGCTAGTGAACTTCTAGTGATCCAGAGCAACTCCAGAAATTAGATTGAGGCGCAAGTCTGGAACATGCCTCACATCCTTCAGCAGTACTGAACAACCTGCACTGGTGCGAACAAGAACATTTCCTATTCCAACAATCTTGGAATAGTTAGTGTTACCCATTTTCACAACAACGAAGTCTCCATCTGTATAAGAGATGAAGAAGTTATTGTCAAGAGTTGCATGAAATGAAGCTACAGTGTCCATAATCCATTCAACTGTTGAATTTGTCACTTGAAGGCACTGATCCTGTTTGAGTAATAATAAGACAATATCTTCAGTTGTTACCGTAGTATTGTTGTCTTCTTTTTTCTCCATGTTGCCTTCTTGTCTTTGTTCACTCTTTAGTTTCCAGTAATTTCTTTTCATGTGACCCTCTTCACTACAGTGGTAGCATCAATACCTGGGTTTGGACTGGCTGTGATTTCTGGATTGGCCACGTTTTCCGGACTTGCTCTGATTAAAATTATTTATGCGGTGTCTACTCTTACTCCTGCCTCGCCTTTGATTTCTGTTATCTGTGACAATGGCTTAAGATGACTGAGAGCTCATCTCATTTCTTCTTGCCTCTTCATTCAACAAGGCATCCTGAACCATTTCCATGGTCATTAATCCTCCAGGAGCTAAGTTACTGAGAGATACAAATTAGAGTCTCCCAGCTATCAGGCAAAGTACCTATCAAAAGAAGAGCCTGCATTTCATCATTCAACACTTTATTCACAGAAGCAAATTGATTCACCAGACTCTAGAAATTGCTCATATGTTCTGTCATGGAGTTGCCATCCTTGTATTTTTGATTTGTGAGCCTTCGCATTAACAATACTTTGTTTCTACCAGTTTTACGTTCATACATATTTTCTAATTTCTTCCGAATTTCATTAGCATCAGTTTCTTTTAGCCACATGATGAAAAATACTTATATCAATTTGTTGTCTTATCATCCCCACTGCTTTTCTATTTATCTTAACCCATTCTTCATCTTTTCTGTCAGTCGGTTTAACCCTTTTAGTTTCAAGGGGGTCAGCTAAATCCTTGCAATAGAGTAAATCTTCCATCAATGGCTTCCAGATTGGATAATTAGATGAGTTTAATTTAGGCATTCCATTGTGAGAGACTTCCATTTCACCAATCTGGAATTTACTGAAAAAAAAAAATCTTCACAAAAGTGTTTGGGGGAGTAAAAAACTTTTGGAGGGCTTAAACGACAAGTTTCAAAAAAATGGGGGCAAATCAGTAATTTTCCAGGGATGTTTTTGAAAACTTTTAAATTTTTCTGGGGCTTTCAGCAATTTCAAAAAAAAAATTTCTCCAACAGGGGATAAAAAAAAAACAACCACCACAATCAACCGGAACACGTATCAGTCAGTGATTGGCTGACTCAGAAAAATTGTGTTGCTGTGTGCCACGTGTCCTTTTATTACTGGGTGATTACAACACTTTTGCCACGTGTCAAAATACAAATATCACAAATCTCACAAATACACAATCTCACATGACTATTTCTGATTGGGCCAAATTGTACAGTCTGATATGGCAGTGGGCCCCAGATGCTAATGTGGCAGTGTGATCTGATGATGCGTCTACTGATGTGGCAATGTGATCTGATGACATGGTAGCTGATATGGCAATCTAATCTGGCGATTGACGTGGCACGTGGCCCGCGATTATGATGTTGATGTGGCAGTGGCTCATGATGTGACAGTAGTGGGCCAACGCTGATGATGTGGCCGCAGTCTGATGGTGTGTGTAATAACCCAGAATTTTCTTATTTAATTTGGATATTTTTATTTGATAAATTTAGTTTGTTATTTAAATTTAATGATTTGAAATTTTTGTTATTTTTAATTATATTTAAAAAGATTAATTTTTTTGTTTGGTTATATTTAAAAAGATTTTTTTTTTATTTTAGGAGTATGGTGTAATTTTCCTAAACCTATGGGGAGTAGGAAATTAATTAGTTGGTTAGGATTAAAATTTTTCTTTTATAAATATATAAAGCTGTAATTATTTTGATAAAAATATAAAACCCTAAGTGAGAGAAGGAGAGACGGAGGGAAAAAGAAGAAGAAGAGACGGTGGCTTGTGTTTTCTTCCGATTGCCAAATTAATAAAGGTAAGGGGCGGAACCTCTAATGCCTTATATGTGTCTGTGTGTGTATATATATATATATATATGTAGATTTTGAAGGTTTGATTGGTTGAGAAATTCGGTGTACGAGACGTTTAATGGAAGTTGTTTTTATATACACACATACATATATCTATACATACATGCTAACGTGTAAGGTTTGGTGCCCAGCAAGGCTTAAATTTTCGTCCTTATGTGTCTTTTGTCTTTTTCTTAGTTTTGTCTTCATATGTTCATTTGTTAAAAAAAAAAAAAAAAAAAAAAAAATAGAAACCCTATTGTCTGGCGACTACACAGTGCGTTCTTTACAGATTACCGACTGAGTTCTTTTTCATCTTGGAATTTTCCAAGTAAGGGGCGTGAACCTTGTACATTGTTAAGTGAATTGCTTGATTTAATTCATGATTTGTGGTATCTATGTACGTATAGATATATATATCTATATATAGTCATGGAAAATCTTCCCCGACCGTGTAATTGATTGTTTGGTGGTATTTTATTTATTTATTTAAAACCTTTTAATTGATTGGTTGGCATGAATTGATTGATTTAATTATATATATATATATATATCTATGATCGTCCTTGAGTGTACTGGAAATTAACAGTTGGTGGGATTTTTTTTTTCTCACCATTAATTGATTGAAGAGCTGATGGGTTGCCGTGAAAGAAAGTTTGATTTGAAACTTCATTTATTATATATATATATGTTATATATATATATATATATATCTCTAAGGTGTATGCAAACCGTTTCTTTATGTATATAAACATATATTTAAGTAAATGCATGCATTCAACTTGCTGGGAGGTTAAATTGCTTGAACATGGCATTAAAGTTCTTGATTGTACCTGCGGCATGATATTTATGACAATTAATTATTTAATTACACTTTTGTCTTTTAGTGACCTTGTTGGGCGTGAGTGTTCAATTGTTAGTTTTATTAAGGCATTGTCAAGACACTTTAGCAATTATCTATATATATATGTAACTAATGTGTATATATATAGGTACAAAAAGACAAAGAATCTGGTACTATTAACATATATTTATATTTATGCATTGAATTCTTTATGGAGCTTGTTGGAAAACCCGGTTAAGGGTAAGACTTGCATTGGTCGTCTTGACAAATTGTGATTTAATCATCTGTAATATGATGAGTAATATGTTTGTACGAATTTATTCATTTAACTTTCTTTTGTTCATTAATTATTAGGGAGTTTTGAGCATAAAAAAAATAATAATTTTTTTATAATTTATTTATAAAGTAAAGTGAGAATTGATTTTGTGCGTTTGTTGGGATTGAGGGGTACTGAAAATATCGGGTATATGTACCCAAGGGTTGCAAGTCCCGAAACTCACGCGGGGTTGGTTATCGATTGCAGTAGGCTAGTAACCTACAAACGAGCAGATGCCAAAGGGTGGCATAGTACATTCCTAAGGCCTTGGCCTAGGAAGCAGACACCGAAGGATGGTGTATATTGGTTGTGTCCTATTTCTACGGGACAACCAAGCAGACATCAAAGGATGATGTATATTGGTTGGGTCTTGTTTTTACGAGACAGCCAAGCAGCAGTACCTTAAAATCGAATTGTTTTCTTTAACGTGTTATTTGGTGCTAAAACACCATTAATGGTAACGAAAAGAGATTGATAAATAAATCTAATTTCTTGTTTGAAATTGCTACTTGTGCATAATTTGATTCACTTAGTAGCATGCTAGGACATTTTGCATTTTATATTATTATTATTAGGATTTCGAGCATACGTCGTATTAGTGCTAAACCCCTTACAGCTTGAGATGCAAGTAATGAATTTGAGTCTCGTGTTGGACCCTCTGAGCATAGGAATTAAAGTCTTATTTATTATTTTTTTTATGTAATTGTTTTAGACATCTAGGAAATTATTTTTGAGTGGATTGTGACAAACCTCTGTTTTTAGTGAATGTTAATTATTATTATTTTTTTTTGAGATTGGTTGGGTTTAGTTTTGGAGCTTTGTTTACCTAGTGAATTAACTGAGGCGTTTATTTAAATTTAAAGTTTAGTTTTAATTATTTTATTTTCTTTGCTCCATAGTATGTGTGTATGATTCTGATGTGAAACAGGAAAGTTAGTTAATGAACGGTATAATATGTATTATTTGTTCGCGTACTAGAGTTGTGAAACCCGGGGCGTGACAACTTGGTATCAGAGTCTAGGTTTAGAATACCTAGGGACAGTGGGTCTTTTATTTTTCTAAGTATTATGTGATTACATGTTAGTTTATTTAGTTGTGATACGTGAATTTGATGCTTTGTTGGACTTAAATTGTTAAGAAGGCGTTGACCTTAGTATATTTTTGTGAATTTTTAGAGAAATGCTGCCACGTGTAGCTCCAGGTGTTAGAGGTAGAGGCAGGGGCCAAGGTCGTGGTCGTGGTAGAGGCCGGGGCCAAGGCCGAGGGATTCAGGCTGGGCTAGGAAAGTTAATGAAACACTTATCCACTGGATCAAGCAGTGTCTTATGGCAAACATTTACACCAAAATACCTATAAGATATGTGTTGATTTCACCAAATGATCTCCAGACCGTCTTCTTCGGCCACGGCAAAAAATTCTAGGAAACTTCGGTTAGCAATTACGGGCACATCCGAATTCCAATTTCAACATAGTTTGAACCGTTGCGTTCGTCTTCACGAGATCTACAATCAGATGATTTCAAATCCAAAAAATGGAACAACTTGTTTTTATGACAGAGTACAAAAACAGATTGTTTTCTCCTTTAAAGTCGGCTTTGATACCATTTGCAAGGGAAAATTAAAGCAGAATAAAAGAAAAAAAAATAACACACAAAAATTAATGTGGTTCGGCACTCTTGGCCTGCATCCACGTGCAGGGAACAAAATCCACTATATAATCACAATAGTGAATACAAAATTCTGTCTTTCCCCCTCTCTCTCTGTGGATTATTTGAACCAGAGTATATACCCATCTCTCTTCCCCCTTTTTATCAACAGTGGTCATTATCTGAACCAGAATATATACCAAGCTCTCCTCCCCCCTTTTTATCAACAGTGGTCAAAGAGATATAGGTAAGATATTAACTCTGTAAACTGATAACAATACAAATTAATAAATGTGAGAAGACTTTCTAGGGAAAAAGATAACAACAAATGGGTCAATTAATGGGTGAGGACCCAACACTCTTCTGTGTAGTCGACCGTTGCTAGAAGTTTGAGGAATGTTGTTTAATAGCGCTAACAGAAGAAGGTAAAGGTGCAAATGCTGGGTTCGCTGGTGGTTTCAAAAACGTTTACTAGGTGCGATTTTGATTCAAAAGCATAAATCCCAGCTATAATTTTGATTCAAAACGTAAACTATACTTATGATTTTGCATTTGTACTCCTTGAACGTTTACACTTCAGTTGTGTGGTTTCATTTGTGTGATTGGAAAAGTTGATCAGTTGTTTGAAAACGTAAATGGTATTTACAAGTTGATTGAACACGTAAATGACACTTACGATTTTTGTCCCAAATTGGCAGGTTCGGATTTTCCTTGAAGTTGTCAGTGGTAGTTACAACTTCATTACTGAAAACGTAAATTTCACTAATAACTTTACCCCTATTTTGGTAAAATCTTTTTAGATCACTCCATTTTGGTAATATAGTAAATTAGTATTAATAGTTAGGTAACAAACTTTATATATTAAAATTCCTTGGTTAGTATACTATTTGAAGACATGTTTTAAAGTATTTTTAAATTTTATTTCATAATCAACTTTAAACATAAATATTAAAAAATTATAAATATTAGTAAATATGACAAAAACTAGGAATTTATAATTATTTTGAACTCATATCAGAATAAGATGATTGAGGGATTGATTATTCCTTAAAAATGGGATGTGCATCTCACCGAGTAGGATGACATTTCTCTTATTTACGAATTTAATTGTTACCAAAATTTAAAAATTTAAAATTATTTTTTGTTAAATCTTCTGTTGTAATATTTCTTATTCTACTTTACATTCCACCGATCAAATACAAGAAAAAAAAGTCACCTAACAATTTAATTTCATATTATATCTAATTTTATACATTATCTTATCTTATTACTTATTAGTTATCATCTTATTCTTCTAATCAAATGTATTCTCAATTCCTAATACTTTTAGGCTTAGCTTAGAATAAAAAAATTATAATTTTTTTTTTTTTTTTTGTAGCCGAAAGCTAAAAGCTAGTTTTTTTTTTAATTAGGGAAATAAAACAAAAATTTAGTGTTTTGTAGTTATTTTTTATTTTTTTATTCATGTTACATATTTATTTTTATAATTTAAAAGAAATATAAAATGTAAGAAAATAATTTTAATTACCTTAAAAAAGTAAAAAAAATTAGAATTACTAAAAACTGAGAGTTATACGAGCTCGTTCGGCATAGTAATTTTTTTTTTTTTTTTTTACAAATTTATGTGATTTTTGATAAAAAAATTACTTAAAATTAGTAAAAGTAATTGATGGAAATTATTAAAAATTACTATCTCCCAAACTGGCCGATGGGTGGAAAAAGAAAGACCTGAGACCCACTTGACTTGATAGAGGAAGTGGAAACTAAACTCATTGGGTGACGAGCTTCCTAAAAGATAAATAGTACGAACTAATCATGTTTTGAGTCACCAATAAAGTTCACAACAAAAGGTTATACAGCTCGATGACAGAAATAAAGAGTCCATCTTACAATACAAAATTTTTTTCAATTTTGCAGATAATTTTAAGACGTGTAACTTTAGTTAGATATTAAGTATTTAGTATAAATTAAAAAAAGTTAAAGAAAATTAATAAAAATTAAAAAAATTGATAAAAATTAGTAAAAGTTAGAGAAAATTAAAAATAGTAGTAAAATTAATAAAAATTTGATAAAAGTTAGTTATCTGTTTGGCCAAAAAATTTGAAAAAATTATAGAAACTGATTTTTTTTTTTTTTTGGGGTAACAGTTGGTGAGCCAAACACAACTAAAGTCAAAGTTCAAAATAAACCACGGATAAACTTATTAAGGTTGAATTTAAACCAAATGTTTTCCTATTTCTTTTCAAAAAAATTATTTGATTTTCAAAATTCGATCTTTGAATCGATGGAAGAACAGAAATTTACACACACATATATATATTTTTTTTCAATTGATAGCCCACCAGAAGAGGAACTTATCCATTTAACTGCATTCAAGGAGTCGGATTCTATAATTATCTTAACGTTTGATGAGTAAGGGAGGTCCAGTGAGTACTTTAATGCAAATCTAATACCTTCTGTCTCAGTATAATTTGAGTGCATTATGCTCACATGTCATGAAAACATACATGAAAAAAATAATGCGTTAGTAATTTTAAGCGATTCCAATCGCACAATCAACTAATAAAACAATTAATTAAGTACGAAAAGATCAGAGATAAGGCATAAATATGACAAAAATTCTTAAAAATGACATGAAAAAATATTAAACTCTAGTATGGGGATCAAAAATCATTAATTACATAATTTTGGTTAACAAAACTTTTTTGTGGTAGTTACGTAATCAAATCCACAATTCTATCATATGCATATCTTACTTGCGCCCATACAACTCATCAAATCCAGGTGATGAATCACCATGAACTGAATTAATGATCAATAAACACTAATACTCTTCTATGAAGATGTGTTGTTATTGACTAGTAATGGAAAGAAATCTCAATGAATTAGTCAATATCATATATTCTTCTCTTTGGATAGATTGATGAATACTGCAAACCCTAGAAGTAAATCGAGAACTTAATGGGTAATCTTAGATAAAATTGGTAAAGAACTCTCATGGTTTCCAAATTTATGAGAATAATAAAACTCCTAGATATTAGGAAATTTTCTTGTATGTCTTATATAATATAGAACTCAAAATTTTGGACGAAATGGATTTTCGCATGTAGTCTTAAAAGCCTGTGAATTTCTTGATTGCAAAACTCTTGATTGCAAAACTCTTTTCATCCAATGATAAACTCAGTATTTTCTTGTGGTGATTCATTAAACTTCTAGGAATGAACATAATTTTTAACTTTTTAATAAGTTCAAAACAATATCGCTTTATCCTGTTATATTTTAACTTTAAAATTTTTAATATAATATTTTATGACAACTTAATTAATGCCTAAAAATATAGAACTAAACTTCATTATTTTGTTCATTAATTTACTAACTAAAAACATAAACCTACAAATACAAGACATACTCCCATAAAATATTCCATTTAGGCCAACCTTGAGGTGGTGTGTCTTCTATTCACAATGCATTCTTGTTGCTGTAGGGGTGGACGGAGATTTTAACCAAGATTTTATGAGTAGCGCCAGGCCACTGTACGCCCTTCATTTCTGTTGACTCCAATATTTTCAGTCCATCCTAGTTGTCCATTTCCTTTACTTTTTTATTTTTTATTTCATGGACCCTACTAATCAAGACCCGCGATCAAAAATGTTATTCATGTAGGTCTCACAAAATATGATGCGGTATAATGACGAGGATTAGGATGTCAAAGATTGGGAAGCACATTAATTTTATAATTTCAGCATATATTATATATATATATATATATATATATATATATTAGAGACGCACACGCGATGCATGTGAATTTTTTTCTTCCTAATATTTTGATAAATATATATATTTTGATAAAGATAAGAATAACTATTAAATAAAAAAATATATCTTAATTGTTTTTCAAATTTAAACATTATAACTGAATTTTTAAATTTGAAATTTTTGAATTTAAAAATGTTATAAATTAACTATTGTATCCTTACTTTTTAAATGTAATATGTGAACATGTATTTAGTTTTAAAAATATTTTTGTCAATTTAGAAAATAAAACTTTTATCAAACCTAACACTTCTTAGAAAATAGGAGTTTTATCAAAACTGTCGCTTCATAAAAAAATCATTTTAATTTATCAAATCTCATATTCACTCTATAATAATAATAGATACGCACATATACACATAATCGTATATATAAGATGGGATTTATATTCCTCATAATTGAAGTCAAGTTTCTAAAATTAATTTAAAATATTAATAGCCCTCTCAATTTTTAGCTAATTAACTTTGAGTTAGATATTTCATGTTGTATTGAAGTTTAATTTGAAAGCCTCTCTTATCTATTTTGTTTTTTAATCTTTTCTTTGTACAGTTCTCAGATTTATTACAACTCGTGCCTCTTCACATACGACATGGTTCATATGTAAAGGAGCTGTTGAAATTTATCCTATATCATTAAAATCAATCGTTCAAAAACTGTATGATAAGATTTTAGTAGGCTGCTTCACTTTTAAGCTAATTAATTTAGAGTTAACTAGATGTTTAAAACTTATATGCCCCTCTTTTCTTTTCTCTTTCTTCATATTCTCCATACTTTTTCATTTGTATATCACCATCTTTGACTTGCTTTTCATTGTATATCACCATCTTTGGCTTGGCTTGAGACTAGTTGAGTTGAGGAAGATACATACCATGTATCAACAACTTCGAATAGCTTGATACAGGATAGGATAAGGAAGATATTATCAAAAAAATTGTAAGACAATCAAATTAAGTTGACAATATCAAGGGATTCAAAAGTTTTAATTTTTGAATGGGATGAAAATTACACATAGGGATGGACGGATTGGTAAAGTACATCCTATTAAGGAATAAGATGAAGAATTTGACTCAAACCCTTGACCATAATGTCAAGGGTAAGAGCGTCCCTTTTTCAATGGAGTTGAACTTGATCTCTTGTGGTTAATTTGCATAGCAACCCATTAATATATATATATATATATATATGTATATGATTTTTTTGAAAAGGTATACATATATGATGAAGCAATATTTGCCAATTTCAAATTTCAACTCACCCTTTCTCGTCGTTATGTGAAAGTTGGTAAACTAAATATATTGCTCATCATTTCTTCCATGTGCACCAAATTATACTTCGCTGGGAAATCCTACAACTTTTAGGCGGTGATCATTACTCAACAACCCATTATTTGAGAGAGAGAGAGAGAGAGAGAGAGAGAGAGGGTATATTGAATTTATTTATTTATTGACAAAGAGGTATTGAATATATTGTTTGAATGTGATTTATTAGCACTTTTAGCACGACTAATGCAAAATTAGATTCATAAAATATCTATAAGAAAAGCAAAATTGTCATTGGTTAGAGCACAATTGTGTCAAAAGGCACCCTTTGTGTCCCTCTCCCTTAGAACACTAACATCGTAGTCCCAAAATGTAGGAAAAGTCAATTTTTTTTTTTTTTTCAATTCAAGTGGAAAACGTGGATTAATTAGTTTGTAGGGACTTTTAGTCGCAAGATATTCAAATTCTACTCTTTTAATTACGTTGTAAGATGAATTAAATTATTTGAGATTTGTTGAAATTTGATTCAATAGTAAGTTTTATAAGCTTGAGTTAAAATATAAAAAATTGAAATTAAGTCATATTTTTAAACTTAATCAGAATTTGACTAGATAAATATAGTTTAAAATATAAAATAATTTAAGATCGACTCAAAATCGATTCAATTAGAAGATAACTCGAATATATTCAACTCAAACTATTATTAATTATTAAATCAAAGATGAACGATTTTTTTAAACCTATTAAGATTTAAAAACACAATTTAAACACCTTACTACTCGATTAAGTTCAATTTATTTACACCTTTACCCTTAATTGTTACTTTGCAATTTTTTTTTTCTTAGAGTTCATTTTTTTTTTCCCTGGAAAAAAGGACTCTTAATTATTTTTATTTATGCACCATGCAAAAGATTTCATTACCATTTTCACAAATTAGTCAAGTTTGAACAAAAAAAATTAAACTTATTTAAGTACATGAGTAAAGTTTGAACTTGTTTGGTTTGATTTGTTGAGGGCTCTAGCTTGTTTAATATTTAATTATATTAAATTAAATACATATAAAACATATCAATATATATTTATATTAGTGTACTTTTTCATTTAAAAAATACATTATAATTTACTTAATTTGTAATTGAACCATGCATTCTATGTTAATATTACTTTTTGAACTATCCTGATCCACAATAAAAAAAAAAAAACTATATTTGTACTATCACACCATCTAATTTAATAGATTTAAATTTTATTGACAACATCCTATTGATTAATTTAATGCTTTACCATTAAAATATTACAAAAATGCATAAATAAACTATATCTATTTATTCTGCATCTAATTACAGATAAAAATGTTTATTCCAACTAGTGTTACAAATAAATTTTGTTATATATTCATCAACACCTTGAGTTCGATTTGCCAAAAAAAATTTTTCTTGAAGGCTTTTCCATTTAGTAGTAGAGTTTTTGAATACAAAATTTAGAACTATTTAATAAACGAGTAAATCTTAAAAATAAACTCAGCTTGGTGCTTGAGTTCTCGTAAGTGCACGGAATCGTTGCAATATACCACCGATGAACATTAGGTCATCTTGTCCATTGGTAGAGGCTCAATGGCACTCGAATTCTCTTTTGTGCTTGTAGATGGTTGCTGATCTAGCAAATCTCTTTTTCATTACGAATTAAAGCTATACAATTTAATTCCAATCTAATAATAGTGGATGGAAATCGGAGAATTAAGCATTTAAAAAACTTGTTTTGGAAGATTATATTCTATTAGAATGTAGGAAAATAAGTTCCAACTCAACAAGACATTGAGTCAAATTAATAATGTATATGTAATTAATAAACATGGATTTGCAAAAATAATGCATCCATTCAAGAAAGATAAATAATTAAAGAATCAAAATGCTACCAATACATAGCTTAGAAGAATCCCAAGAGTTGAATCCATATTTAGCACCATCCTTTAGAATTGCATAACAAAAGTAAAATGAAAATAGTAAGAGAAATGAGAAATGGGAGAGGAGAGGGATAAAATCCCCTCCCACTGGAAAAAAAAAAAAATGGAGTCAGCCTTGGCTATAAACTCTAGTTGGGTTTATACACAAAATTTTAACAAAATGACAAAAATGACCCTAAAATATTGCCCTAGGTCGCGACACTCAGACTACATTGTGGCACATTAATGGGACATAGGGTGTCTTTCTCGTTGAAAACGGCCACTACAATCTTAATTTGGACACAAAAGAAGATACTGGGACAGGATTATGTTTAGATGTTTAACTTAATGTTTAGATATGGGTGGCATGTCAGTCATTGGGCATGAGGCTAATGTGAGCATTCGCATGATATTTAGACATCAAATTTAATATCGTGACATGAATTGGGCATGATTTTGAACAACAAATTTGATGTTCAAACGTGAGCTAGTGATTGGCTCATTTTTTGCATTTTGTCTCTCTAATCTGAACATAGACTTTTATGGCTAAAAATGGACTCCTTTAACTCCATAATTGGCTCATTTTCAGCACTTTGGATCATCTTGACTCAACTCTCTTGCTTTCATATTCATAGTGTTTCAATTGATCTTAATTATCTTTAATATGTAAACATGAAACACCACAAAAAAATAAGAATATAAAATTTTTACGATAAAACTTAGAAAAAAAAAGGATACACCGTGTAATAAATACACCAAAATAATATATAAATCCTTGCGTTTTGGGATATGGATATATTGAAATTATACTCAACAACCATTATGAGAGAGAGGGAGAAGTATTGAATTTATTTATTTACCGGCAAAGAGGTATTGAATATATTGTTTGAATGTGATTTATTAGCACTTTTAGCATATGACTAATGCAAAATTAGATTCGTAAAATATATATAAGAAAAGCAAATTCGTCATTCGCAGGAACACAATTGTGTTAAAAGGCGCCCTTTGTGTCCCTCTTCCTTAAAACACTGACATTGTACTCCTAAACGGTGGGAAAAACCCTTTTATTTATTTATTTATTTATTTTTTAATTCAAAGTGTCTACGCTAATTGCATGTGTTTCAACTAATTCTTACGACTCCGACGTTAACGATTAAGTAAATCCTCCAATAATTCTGAATAGATTTGAACTAATGACCTTAGAGTTTAGAGAATAAATTTAAAATTTTTTCAATTAAATTAATCTCAGAGTTCCCTTTATTTTCAATTCAAGTGAAAAAGGTGGATTTATTCGTAGGGACTTTTAGTCCCAAAATATGCGACTCTATTCTCTTAATTACGGCTATAAAATTATAATTAAACTATTTGAGATTTGCTCAAAGTCTAGTTCAATAGTAAGTTAATAAGTTTGAGTGAAAACATTAAAAAATTAAAGCTGAATCACATTAAACTCGTTATACCATGAAACTCAATTAAAGTTTGACTAAATAAATAAAGTATAAAACATCAAATAATTCAAACTCGGCTCAAAATCGACTCAATTAAAAAATAATTCGAATTCAACTCAAAATATTGTCAATTAATGAATCAAACGTGAACGATTTTTTTAAACCTGTTAAAATTCACATGACACAATTCAAACACCTTACTACTTGATTCAGTTTGATTTATTTACACACTTACCCTTAATTGTTACTTTGCAATTCTTTTTTCTTAGAGTTCATTTTCTTTTTCTTTCGAAAAAAGGAATCTTAATTGTTTATATCTATGTACTATGCAAAAGATTTTATTGCCAGACCATCAATAGTCAAGTTTAAAAAAAAAAAAAAAAACTCATTTAGTACATGAGTTGAGTTTGAACTTGTTTGGCTTGCTTTGTTCACTCTATCTTGTTTAATATTTAATTATATTAAATTAAATACATATAAAATATATCTCTATATATTTATATTAGTAAATACATTATAATTTACTTAATTTGTAATTGAACCGTTTCTATGTTAATATTACCCTCTGAACTATCTTGACCCACAATAAAAAATTTATATTTAAATTATCACACCATTCAGTTCAATAGATTTAGATTTTATTGACAACATCCACCTAATTTAATGCTTTAACATTAAAATATTGCAAAAAATGCATTAGTAAACTATATCTATTTATTCTTCATCAAATTAGATAACAAGATTTATTCCAAGTAGTGGTACAAATATATCTTGTTATATATTCATGAACAACTGGAGTTCAGGTCATTTTGTCCGTTGATAGAGGTTTAATGGCACTTCATTTATCTTTTGTGTTAGTAGGTAGTTGCTAAAGCATAAATTAACCTAAATTAATTTAAATTAATCTAATTTGGATTTTATCTATTGTAGAATTGTTAGTGGGTGATGGACAGTCGAATTAAAAGAAAATAAAAATAAAAAAATTTAAAATATATAAATACTATTTTATTGAACACCTATTGAGCATCTTTTTCATCATGCATTAAGGCTATATAAGTTAATTCCAATCGAACAATGGTGGATGGGAATGGAGAATTAAACATTCAAAAAACTTTTTATGAAAGGCTTCATCCTATTAGAATGTAGGAAAATAAGCTCCAACTCTACAAGACGTTGAATCAAATAATTTATATACAATAAACATGGATTTGCATACACATTCAAGATTTTATCATTGTTAAGCTGATTTCTAGGGAATCAAACAAAGAAATAATGCATCCATTCAAGAATAAATAATTAAAGAATTAAAATGCTATCAATATATAGCTTAGAATAATCCCAAGAGTTGAATCCATGTTTAACACCACACTTTAGATTTACAAGACAAAAGTAAAATGAAAATACTAAGAGAAACGAGAAATGGGAGAGGAGAGGGATGAAATTCTCTCTCTCCCCCTCTAAACAAAATGGAGCCAGCCTTGGCTATAAACCTTGTGGGGTTTGTACACAAAGCTTTAACAAAATGACAAAAATGACCCTAAAATATTGCCATTAATTTAGACACAAAAAAGATGTTGAGACAAGTTATGTTTAAATGGTGCATCTTGATATTTAGATATGGGTGGCGTGTTAGTCATTGAGCATGAGCGTTAATTAATGTGAGAGTTCCCATGATGTTTAGACATCAAATTTAATGTCGTGGCAGAATTGGGTATGATTCTGAACACCAAATATGATATTTAAACACGAGTTAATGCTTAACCTATGTTTTTTGCATTTTGTCTTTCTAGTCTAATCAAAGATTTTCATGGCTAAACATGGACAGCGTAGTAAAGGTTGGTAAGATGAGGCATACTTGGTTGAACGAATCGTATTCAGTTCTTGGGTATGGGTCCGACTCCCCGCCACTATGTGAGTCCGTGATTTACCGCTGCACATTTTGAGGGGCCGGTATATGTGGCATAAATCAAAAGTGATTCACTCTCTAAGATTTAGCCTAAGGAGTGAATCTTTTGAGATCAAATCTTTTTTTTTTTTTTTTTTTGGGCTGAACATGGACAGCTGTAACTTCATAGTTGAATCATTTTCAGCATTTGGATCATCTCGACTCAACTCTCTTGCATTCATAGTGTTTCAGTTGATCTCAAATTATCCTTTTAACTGTTGTAAGATGAAACACCACAAAAACATAAGAGTACGTAATTTTTACAATTAAACTAGTAGAACTGAGGAAAAATGGATGCACCAATGTAATAAATACAGCAAAATAATGTATAAATCCTTGCGTTTTAGGATATGGATATTTAAACTTAAAATTACCAAGCAACCATGGTTTCGAGACATTCAAAATAAATTTAATTAACTAATAACTATAGTCTCTGTGTGTGTGTGTGTGTATTATATACAAGCAAGTTCCGTTGATGTTGTGAGAATTTTTCATTGCATTGCAATTTGTCAGGTTGCTATAATTATTATTTCTCTTAAGTAACCTCTTGTGGTCAATGTTAATTATTAAGTTATGGTTGTGATCATTGTTAGTAAGTTCTAGTTGTGGGCAATGTTAGTTATAAATGCATGATTACGGGTCTTTTATGTGATTCTATTTTTTTTTTTAACTACAGTGATCAGTTATTGATGGATGCTCTTTGATTGATATATATATATATATATATAGGCTGTGAAAATTATTATATTTAACAAAAGAATTTGAGAGAAGCCTTATTTTCTCTTTCTTGTCATGTTTATGTTAATTTGGCTCTGTCAAAGCTAAACAGCTAGAGCTCAAATAAATGTATCTTACAAAAATCAAGTTTAAACTAGTGATGAACAGCCTGATCCATTTGTATCCCTTCAAAAAAAGAAAAATCTTTATCACCATCCAAGAGTAAGCTAACATTGGATCTCCCTTCCCCTCTTCCTTTTCAACATTTGTCGGCCACTCACTGGTGGAGAGTATCTTGTATTGATCTGGCGCATCTCTCTCTCTCTCTTTCTCTCTCTCTCTCATCTATAAACTATATAGACAGAACAGTCACACAGTGGATGTAGAGCTAGAAGAGAAGAGAAGAGAAGAGAAAACTCATCTATAAACTGTATAGACAGAACAGTCACACAGTGGATGTAAAGCGAGAAGAGAAGAGAAGAGCAGAGAGAGAGAGAGAGAGAGAGAGAGAGAGAGAGAGAGAGTATTGATGAAAGGTGCGCTAGACTCGGATCCTGTCCTTCACCAGAAGCTCGAATTTGTGCCCCGGCCCCCACTCTTGGCCCCATCTCCGTTTTGAATGTTCTAAGTCTTTAACCCCCCCTCCACTCTCTCTCTCTCTCTCTCTCTCTATCCGTGACATATCTGCATCTGTATTGTTAATTATTCCAGTTTCAAAACCTAATGGAGGAGAGAAACGACTACAACCCTCTGGATCTGAGACAGCTAATGGCAGGAAGGACCTGCTTTCCAGATGCCCTAAGGGGATCGGAACCATTCAAGAGTAGCTTATTAATGGGTAGTCACAGTACTGCTGCAGTAGAGGTTTTGAGTCATGGGTTGTCTGAATTCAGACATAATGATATTAATAATAATAATAACAATACAAGTGTTGTGGCTCCTAGTACTTCAGTACTTTGTGCTGCTCATCAGTTCGGTCTGGAGATGGAGGGCTGCAACAATGGAGGTCGGGGAAGTGCTAGATGGCCAAGACAAGAGACTCTCACTCTCCTTGAGATCAGAACTCGTCTTGATTATAAGTTCAAAGAAACCAATCAGAAAGGAGCCATATGGGATGAAGTCTCTAGGTATATATATTTGTATCTAACCCTCTCTAGTGTTGTGGTTTTGTTTTTATTTTTATTTTTCCAGTTTTTGGTGCCGAGCTGAGTGAAATAATATAGCCCCCTTGGGTACCGTATAGTCCATAGGCATAACCTGATGACAAATATATATATAAACATATTTTCACAAAATTTTGAGAAACCCTAACCGGTTTTAATTGTAGTGAAGATTGCTTCTTATCTGCTTTCCTACTCGGTTCATGCTTTGAATTAATTTGATTAATGTTTTACCAATGACTTCACAGTTTACCTTTGTCTTCCCAGGTGCAAAATCTCTGATTGTACCGATTCAGTAAAAACAAATGGCTGACCCTTATTGATCAATACCTCAATACCAATATGTATATGTGTGTATATGCACATGGGGTTACTGCTAGGGCCAATCCAGGAATTTATTTTCCATGACCAGTCTTTCTATTGAAACTCAGATTCCTGCTTTCTGAGTTGCCTTATATCGCCAGTTACCATTAAACCATAATGCAACATGAATGATCCTAGAGAGTGTTTTGGACATGCCAATAGTTCAATCATTTAAATTACCAACAAAGTAAACAAAGGGCTTTTTTCTTTATTTTTTTTTTATTTTTTATTACTATTATTTTTTTAACGTTGCTGGAGTATGTTTGAAGACTATTCTAGGTGCTTAAACAATAACTTGATCCCAAATGTTAGAGGAGAGATATAAAAACTAGGGTTCTTTTTTTTTTTTTCTCCTCATCTTTTATATGTATATATTACATCTATATCTATGTATATATCAATTTTTAGCTTATGTTATGCACGGCATACCTTCTAATTTGCAGCTCAAGTTTTTCTGGTCTTTTTGTGTTTGAGTTACTCTCTTGCTGTGCAGAATAATGTGGGAGGAATATGGATACCAGAGAAGTGGGAGGAAATGCAAAGAGAAATTTGAGAACCTGTACAAGTACTACAAGAAGACAAAGGAAGGTAAATCCGGAAGACAAGATGGCAAGCACTACAGATTCTTTCGCCAGCTTGAAGCCCTCTGTGGAGAAGATCAAACCACAATCCATGAATCTTCAGATACTCATCATGATCATCTTTCAAAAAACAACCTTCTTCATCCAACCACAAACAATTTTAAATTCCAACAAGAAAACCAAGAAGTGTTGCACGTCCAGAGGCTTTGCGAAAGCCTTAGCCAATCTAACTCATCTGAATTCGATACCTCCTCGTCGATAAACAACGATGAAGATCTCTCAGCGATTGCATTGATGTTGAATCGTTCGATGGAGAAGAAGGTGAATGAGAGCCGAAGTTTGAGAAGTGCGAGGAAGAGCTGGAAAGCAAAGGCGGTGGAGGAGTTTGTAGAGTCACAAATGAGGAGGCTAATGGAAACACAGGAGGTTTGGATGGATAAGATGTTGGAGACTATTGAGAAGAAAGAAGAGGAAAGGGTGATCAGAGAGAAGGAATGGAGGAAAGAGGAGGCGGCTCGGATGGATCAAGAATACAAAGTCAGGGCTAATGATCAGAGAGCGTGGATTGAAGCTCGAGACACTGCATTTATGGAGGCTTTACAGAAATTTAATCACAACAAAGCCTATAACAACAATAATAGCAGAAGTAGTCCTTCATTTTCTTCATGGGTTGAGCCAGAGATTTCGAGTTTCATTCAGTTGAGGACTAGCATGGAACCAAGGTTTCAAGGAAGTGGGTATTCAAAAGAGTATCTGTGGGAGGAGATTGTGGCAAAAATGGCTTGTTTGGGTTATGATTGGAGTGTGAAAAGGTGCAAAGAGACATGGGACAATATCAGCTCATACTTCAACAACAGCAGTGGTCAGAATTCAAGAACCAGCTGCTGTGATTATTTTCAGCAGTTTAGTTCTTCCTACCATGGCCAGGAGATTGCTGATCAACAAAATGGTACTGAAGGCTTCCCAGTTATTACTAATTGTAATCGTAAAATTGGTAATGCAGTGACTGCTGAGAGTAACATTCACCTGCAGATGGGTGGAAAGGACTTGCTGTGGGAGAACCATGGTGGCGAAGCTTAGTAAAGAATGAAAACTAGTCTATAATGAGTTGCACTAGTTTCCCTTGAAGACTGCAAATCCTAAATAATGTAAATTGTTTGTTGGAGCAGAATGAGGTATGTTGATGTGTTCATGTGTTGTATTACAATTAGCTTAATTCTTGAAGGTACCTGAGACTTTTTCATGTTTTTAATTGGATTATCTAAAACAAATAATCTGGGTTTGATGGTGCAATTTATTAGCACTTTTTCATTTGGTAAGAAATTGATTAATTTTCAACATTTATTTCTCAGTGTTTCCTATATGTATCCTGCAGCCCAAACAATGGGAAAATGCTTTAATTGGATGTGCCATAATATATATGGTGTGGATTGTCTATCTACTATTTCTTCAAAATTTTAGGTCCCTCTTCTTTATTGAGTTTGAGTTGAGTTTAACGCATGCATGTCTATATGAATTCATCTTAATAATTTCCTCGATGGTTGTGATCTCGTGAAAATGCAAGATAATTTTATTTTCTTCTATGAGTGATATTCCACCCTCCCATTGTATTTGTGGTGCTCTATGCTTATAGGTACTCTTATTAGTAGTAGTAGTAGTTGTTGTTGTTAAGTTAATGGGTTTCATTTTTCTTTTCTTTCTTTTTTTTTTCTTACTTTTTTTTTTTAATTTTTATGGGATGGTTCCATGTCCTAAAATAATTAAAAACTAGGGTATATTTATGTATTTATATTTGAAATCAAAGATTTGATGTCAATTATTTAAGAAGAGTTACTTAAACATAATTTTTGTAAGTTTAGATAAATGTTTTATCTTAAATTTGAGTTGTTTAATATAATGGATTATACAAATTTGAAATCCTCATAATAAGATGCTTATTTAAAAAATTTTATAATAGTAATTTCATTATTTTATGAAGTTATGTTACCACTGTTTTGATAGTAATTAATTGTTATAAGACTGTCATATATTATTAAATATATTTATTGATCTATTATTGTATTTTAATAAAATTAGTTTTAAATTTGTTGATTTAAATTGGCTAATTATTCAAATAAAATTAAAAGTTTTCTCCTTAAAAATATTTTATTTGATCAGATATCAACTATACTAATTTGCTGGACGCATAGATAGTCAAATTTTAATAAAATTTAATTCTTTTTACACTCGACACTCTTCAAAATAGAGATGAACACCCTTTTCATCTTTACTGATTATATATTATGCAGGAGGTAAGTATGTTTTGTTGAATTTGTGCAATTACAAGTGCAATAATTTTTTTCATCTCAAATATTTCTACAATATCACGGTGAGTATTGGTTTTATTTTTTCACTTTCTTTTATTTTTCTCAACGTGCATAATATATATCTAAAATATACTTTAGCATATTATCTTTCTAACATGAGAACTCATATAATATACTATATTCTTCCAATTATGAGTGGATTTTTGAATTCGGGTTTGAAGGTGGGAGGAAGGGGCAATAGATCCTTAATTCGTTTGCTTTTAACTTGAGTTGTTATACCAATTCAACCTTGGTTATTATCTTCGATGTTGCACCATATTTTTGGTACTATTGAGGAATACTTTGTCTCTTTTAAATATATGCAATGGAGTTAAAAAAAAAAAAAGTCATATATGGACTAAATAAACAAATTTCTTCCCATGCTTCATTCAAATTGAGTTCTTGCTTTGATTGCAACATGGACGTGCGTGCTTCCATTCATGTTACACGTATCCACACAAAATCAATATATGTAGAAAAGCCACTAATTATTCACAGACAACATAGCATGGGGTTTAAACATTTTATTCACCATAAAATTGAAAGTCTTTACTCTTTGGATTCACAAATCTTTTAATTCTTGCATGAATGACTGCATACACACGTCAAACTTACGAAAAGTAAGAATCTAAACTTATTTTGTTCCAATAAGTTATTAATATTCCGTTTGGTAAAGTTTTTTATTTATTTATTTTTATTTATGTTTTCAAAAATTTGTAATTTGGCAATAAAATTTATTTGTTAAATCTGTTTATATTTTTTTGTTTTAAAAAATAAAAACTTAAACAAAAAATGTAAAAAAAAAAAGATGTTTTTATTCTGATTTTTCTTTTTATTGCAAATATTTTATCAATTCTAATACTTTATCTATTTTTGTTATATCATATTAGAATAAATTATTTTATTCAAATATTTTATTAAATTAAAATTATTATTAATAAATAATATAATTAAATTAAATTAATTAAACTAATATGTAATATATATATTAATTTATTTCTAATAAATAATTAAATTAAATTAGTTAATTTAATTATTAGGAAATATATGTTATTAAATTATTTTTAATGAATATCATAATTAAATTAATTTAATAATTAATTTATTTAATATGAATTATATTTTATTAAATTATTTTTAATAAATATCGTAAATTATTTAAATTACTATGAAATATATTTTATTCAATTATTTTTAGTAAATAATATAATTAAATTATAACTAATATATTTTATATTTACCGAATTAAATGATGTAATACTTATATTTTATTCAATTATTTTTAATAAATAATAGAATTAAATTAAATTAATATAAAATATATTTACTAAATTCAATTAATTTTTTCAAAAACTAATAAAATTAAATGTTTTATGAAATTAAGAAGTTAATAATTATAAACAAAATTATATTTTCAAATGTAGTTTCAGTTTTCATGTAAAATAAAAATAAAAATAAAAATAAAAATAAAAAAATAAAAAAAAATATATATAAACATAAAAAAAAAGATAGTATCATCAAACGATCCTAAATGATTTAAGTATTTTAAACAATTTGTCACATGACTACATTCATTGAATCAATGACGGAGAAAGGGAAAAACATGGCTAGGGGTTTACATCAGAAGGGAGGAAAAGGAGAGTTTTCATACGAACAGTAAGGGGAATAAGCAGAAGATAAATAACAGAGCAAAGGCCATAGAAGAACATAACAACTTTGAGGAGGATGAGAAACAGAATTAAGAGATGGTGAATAGAATTAATGGTGAAAATGAGGAGTTTCGTTTTGGTTCTGTCAGGAGTGATAAAAAGAACTTTGAAAATAATAAAAATTATTAAAAAATTTTAAAAATTATTTATTTTTTATCGCACTATACGAATTACGAATTCAAAATTTATCTCACTTTATTTCATTTTATCTCACTTTTTATCCTTCCAAACCTACTATTTGTCACATGCCGGGGCTGAATATTCCTTCAACTGAATTCACTTTCAGCCTTTCATCTCACACCGTTCCGTGAGATCTGAACTATTCATGGCGAATGGTAGTGGGGCTTGGATAGAGTGGGTCTGTGCCCTAAAATTGGCTTAGGTGCTGTACACAGGGAGGGCCAAGATCTACCCCTGAACGGCCAAGATCTACACCTCAACCGAGCCAGAGCTTAGGTGCGAGTACAATCATCTTTAATGGTCGACAGGTGGGTGGCGTAAGTGAAGGGACGTGATCGGTCATGAGAAAAGCAGGGGGAAAGGATTCCGGAAGGCAGCGGAGTCAGCGAAGGGGCCCAAAGGGGTAAAGGGCTTGGGCCGGTCAACCAAATTGGGCTTAATAAGAGTAGAGGAAGCTGGGCCAACTTAAGGAAGTAGATTCACGTGTAAGCAAAAGAACCTCAGGTCGAGTTGCGCTGCAAGAGCGGCTAGATGGGGACAGGCCCAATTTAGGGAGTAAACCCAAGAACACTCTGCCCTCATCACCGTCTGCTGCCAACTCAACCTTCTAAAAGAAAGGGTGTATCTTTTCTGTTACACTGTTAGTACGTAACAATAAGTAGATATATAAATATAGACTGATGTAATGAGAATTCGGTTAGGCAATGGACGATTTTGGACAATTATTATCTTGGGAGGATTGAACTACCCCGAAATAGGTTCATCACCATTTCCATCAATTTCTATCAGTTTCTTTTATTCTTCTTTCTTTCCAAACAACTCCAAAAATAATAATAAATAAATAAATAAATAAAAATAACATGAACTTTTGGACGCCATTGGATAAAAATAAGAATTACTAATCAAAAGAAATTAAATCATTCATACAGTGTTTAATAAAGATATAAAATTTTATTATTTATATTGCATTTTTTAAAATATTAATTTAAAATCTTTTATATAAAAAGTATTTATAAAATATTGAAAAAGTGAGAGAAAAAGAAAAATAATCCTAACCATTGAGCAAATCCAGCAGTTGAAAATATCTCAAATTCAAAATTTTAAACTTTTTTATTATATAAATGACATAAAAAGTGTAAAAGTATATGTATTAAAATTTTAAGTTTTAAGCACATTAAAATTAAAATTTTAATTTTAACATTTATTTTTAATAAAATTTTTAAAAAAAAATTAAAGTTTAAATTTTAAAATAAAAAAATTAGTTAACTTTGTCTAATAGGTATCTATACATTATTTAACAAATATTATCATATTTTAAAAATATTAATTTAAAAACTTTTGTATATAAAAAGTATATAGAAAGACTGAGAGATTATGTGTTCATGTAATGTGACTGAAAAAAAAACTAAAGTAGATAAGGAAAGAAATAATTTTAACCATTGAATAAATCTAATGGTTGAAAATATACAAATGTGAAATCAATAAATTATATTATCGTATAGATACCCATGACATTTGTAAATAATATGAGTAAAAAAAGAAAAATGGTGACAGTTGGGACTGTCAATTCATATTGATTGATTTAAGTTTCACGTGGCGAAACTTTGATGACGTAGAAGAAAATATAATTTAAAAAATAATTAATTCTTTATTTATTTAAAATTGAGAAAAATATAATTTGTATAATTTTACAAAATATAACACACACACATAACAATATAACTCATTGATTTGATATTTGTATATTTTCAACCATTAAATTTATTTAATGATCAGAATTACTTCTTTCTCTCTCTACTTTAGTTGTCTTTTCGATCACTTCATATGAAAATATAATCTCTTATTCTTTCCATATATTTTTTTATTACTTTTATATATAAAAGATTTTCAATTAATATTTAAAAAAATGTGACGATATTTGTAATAAATAATAAAATTGTACACATTTATTAAACAATGTATAAATACCTATGAGACATGTATACCTATTAGATAAAGTCAATTAAATTTTTTTTATTTAAAAAAAATTATATTTCAACCTTAATTTTTTTTAAAAATTTATTAAAAATAAACATTTAAATTAAAATTTCAATTTTAATGTGTTTAAAACTTAAATTTTAAATATATACATTTTTACATTTTTTACATTATTTATATAATAAAGAAGTTAAAATTTTAAATTTGCGATATTTTTAACCGTTGGATTTACTCAATGGCCAAGAATAATTTTCTTTTTTCTCTCTACTTTGATTGTCTTTCGATCCTTTAATATGAAAACATACTCTTTCACTATTCCCATATTTTTTTGAATATTTTTTATATGAAAGTTTTTAAATTAATATTTTAAAATGTAATGTGATAATATTTGTAATAAATAATAAAATTTTATAACTTTATTGGATACTGTATAGATATCTTACACTCTTTTGATTAGTAATTTTTATTTTTATAAGTTATTTTTATAATTTTTTATAAATGTTTGCTTTATAAATTGAAATTTAAATTATTTACACGTTAAATTATATTTTTGTGTTTGTAGGCACAGATAATTACTGGTGTATATATATATATATATATATATATAAATATAAGGTTTGAATTTCAAATTTTAAAATTTGAAAAAGAAATTATTTGACATTTAAAAGAAATTATTTTTGTCAGCTGAAACTCTCAGGCTCTCACCATCACTGTGGTCAAAATTGACCCCTTACGAACGTCGAGTCACGTGAAACAAATGTCAAATTAATAAGCGGATTTGCTATATAAATATTTAGAGAGTCTTCCGTGGGTTTTTTTTTTTTTGGTTGGGTGGGTGTTTAGATAGGTAAGTCACATTCAAAACTAAAATGGGCATGCCAACGTTTTTGGAAATTGTTGATTATCGATTTATGTTTAGATAGGTAAGTCGTATTCAAAACTAAAATTGGCACGTCGACATCGCTGAAAATTATTATTTTTTTTGGTAACGGGAGAAATCCTCCGCTGGGCCCTTCGGACGCACCGAGTTACAAAGTCTCGGAAAGCCTAGCGCGTTCTACCATCACGGTCCCCCATTTAATTATCTGGCTTGTAGGTAAGTCGTATTCAAAACTAAAATTGGCATGTCGACATTGCTGGAAACTATTATTTTTTTTTTTGGTAATGGGAGAAATCACCCGTTAGGCCATTTGGACCCACCGAGCTATAAATCATCAGAGAGATTAGTGCGTTCTACTACCACGGTCCTCTACTTAATTATCTGACTTACTCAGAAAGAGACTCGAACTCGCGACTTAGGTAAATCACCCAAATCTTGAGTTTAACCCCTGCTCCACTGAACCAAACTAGCGGTGGTATCGCTGGAAATTATTGATCATCGATTTATGTTGAAGGAAACTCAGAATGAGAATCTTGATCTATAATTGAGTTACTCTTGCTTCATGCATTTTCAAGATACAATTTTATTCCTTCTTTGTTTTTGGTGTTTTGATAACTAAAAAACTAAGCAAGGACATAAAACATTAAAAAAAAAAAAAAAAACTGTACTAGGAAGCTTACATTTACCCATTTTCTCCCTTGATCTCAATAATTTTACTCCCATATAAAAACATTATATTCTCTTAAAAATCATAAATACCTAAAAATTTTATAATTTAATACAATTTTTTTATCAATTTTTTTATAAATATATCATAATAAATATCTAAGATTTTCAATGACATAATACAATTAAAATATTATTATTATTATTATTATTATTATTATTATTATTACAACATAAAAGTATGAATACTTGAAAAATATTTTTTGAACAAAAATATTCTCATAAAAACTATAAAAAAACTAACAAACTCTATAATTTAATACATAAATTTTTTATCCAAAAATATGTACATAAAGATTATAAATGCCTAAAAATTTCATGATTTAATATATTAATATTACTATTTAATATGACTTGCATCAAAATATGGTAACTTGAATTTTTTTTATTATTTAAAAATCTAATTAATATTGAACATCAAACTAACCCTTATAATTTTTGCTTTCGTTCACTAAAATTATTAATTGAAGTTCAAATTCAATGAAGCCACCATTGCTGATTATCAAATTAAATTACATTCACTTGATAATTATAATCTTGATATACTATATAAAAGTATATGAATACTTGAAAATTTTTTTTTTGAGAAAAATATTCTCATAAAAATTATAAATGCCTAAAAAATTTCTTGATTTTATGCACAATTTGTTTTTATCAAAAATGTCCTAATAAATCACAATAAATACTTAAGAATTCTAAAGATAGTGGACCTAGGATTTTGCATAAGAGGGTTAATGTAAAAAATTTTGTATTAAGCTGAGAGTAAAGTAAAATTTTATAAATTTTTTTGAGAGAAAAGAACACTATATTATATAAAAAATTCTTAAAATTTATAAGATATTAAAAGATCTTCAAAACTTAAGGTAGACCAAATACTATATTATATAACAAAATCCTAAAATTTATGGGGAAACAAAGGATTTTTAAACTTAGGGGTGCTGTGGCCCCCTTAGACCGCTATGCTAATGACTTAATACATTGAAAATATTATTATTATTATTATTATTATATAAAAGTATGGATGCCTGAAAAGTATTTTTTTTATAAAAATATCCTCATAAAAATCATAAATACCTGATATTTCTAATGGTTAATACATTGAAAAGGTTTTTGAACAATGTTTTCTTAAAAATTATAAAAAAAATATAATTTAATACATATTTTTGTAACCAAAACTATCTATATAAAAATCATAAATACCTAAAAATTTTGTGATTTAGTATATATTAATATTACTATTTGATATGACTTGCAGTAAAATATGCTACTTGCATACTTTTTCTTTTTTCATTATTTAAAAATTCATTAATATTGGTTATCAAATTAACCTTAATAATTATGCTTTTATTCACTAAGATTCATAATATAGATTCAAATTTAATGAAGCCATCATTATCAAATTAAATTATATTCACTTGATGATTATAATCTTACTACTATATAAAACACGAATACTTAAAAAACAAAACTCGACAAAATTGTCCTCGTATGAAAATCATAAGTATCTAAAAGTTCTCATAATTTAATATATAATTTTTACTAAAAATATTCTCATAAATCAAAATAAATGCCTAAAAGTTGGATTAGAGGGGTTATAGTGCATTTGCACTTCAACGATCAGTTGAAATGTGAAATATCAGTTATTAAATTCACAATTTAGTTTCAAATTTAATGAAACTATCACTATTAATTATCAAATTAAATTACATTAACTTGATAATTATAAAGTCAAATTATATATATATATATATATATATCTAACTAAACATACAAATGTTGTATCGTATATATTAATTTAATATAAGAAAAAATTAATGTATTTGTCTCCTTTTTTTTTTTTTAAATTCCGTGCAATTTTTTAATTTTACAAATACCCAATTGGTTTTTAATTTCTTTGAATTTCTTTTTCTAACTTTTTATCTTATAATTAATTTATAGAAATAAAAAAAATACTGAATGAAAAATAAGGATAGAAAATAGAATTTGAAAAAGGAATTAGTATCACTAACTATATTTTTACCCTGGTATATATATGGGCATCTAGGGTTCTAAAAAAATAACAAAAAAATATGATTTGAGTAATTTTTTGATATTTAGAGTTCAAGCATAAAACTACCATTTTCAGATATGAATAGTATTGTTTGAACATATTTCGACAGAAATTTTTTGGTTATTACATCAGAATTTTTGAATTTTAGTCCGTTTGAAATTTTTTGACTTTACTATCAACTTTTGAAAGTTTGTTGAAAAGTTTTTGTAATTTATAAAAACGTTATTAGAGTTTGTGAAAATGTTATTGGGATTTGTAAACATTTGTTAAGATATGTAAAAATATATAAATTTATAAAAATTTTACAAAGTATAAAATGGGTAAAATGTATTAGAAATTTTTAGAATTTTTTTTTTTAAATTTTGTGTGTTTTTTAAAACACGCCGTACCTTACCAAACAGGCCCATATTCACATAAAAGATCAATGCAAATTAGTTAAATATAAGGAAGCTACTCACCTACATCGAGAAATATGCATCAATCCTGAATTTCTCCGGTGATTGGTTCAGAAAACTCATTCTGCGCCTCAAACTTACCTGCATTTAACCATGGGAAACAAACTATAATATGTATACAAGCATATATTCCGATAACATATACACAAATATATACGTACACATAAAATATCAAACATCACGCACGCAGAATGAGAGAAAATTTGAGTAGGTTTCTAACTCGCGTTGGCAGTCGACAAGCAGAAATATGCTTGGTTTCATTAATCTGGTCACTCTTTAGATAGGGATGAACAACCATAGCACATTGAAAACAGAAGATTAGCAGTAGGAAAATCTACAAAGTATCATAGAATCGATCGATTTCGATAATTGTTACTTACTATATATGATGAGTCTGCTACCGCCTTTAGGTTCTGATCAAGGCCTCGGCATAAATATCAAGGCCTCGCCATAAATAGTGAGTTGAAATTGTGTTTCAGACCCTCCTTCATGTCAACAAATTACAACCACAAATAGATTTTAGTGATGGACTAAAAATCAAGGGTGGGGCTAGCAATATTTTTCGCTCGGGTTTATAAGTTGAATATTAAACTGGTTATGAGATGAGTATTAAATTAGGTTAGAAATTTTTTTCGTCCTGAATTGTGATTATTTATTAATTTGAATTATGGTTAAGTATTGAACTACGTTATACATAGTTGGGATAGAATATTACATGTTATTAACAATAAAAAAATTTTAGATCAAAATCTTACCCCAAGGAGGGCAACTCATCACAACCCATACATACCTTCGCCAGTGACTAAAACTAAAACTTTATTTAATGATGTATGCTACTATCATTGAGTCGTCACTGTAAGTATGACGCTAAGGCTCAGTTTTTTTTGACAAAAAATTTTAAAAATTAATAAAAAATTTTAAAAATTATTTACTTTTTATCTCACTGCATGAATTACGAACTCACAACTTATCTCACTTTATTTTATTTTATCTCATTTTTTACCACTCTAAATGTACCTTAAATATAAAATGATAATAGTTATTTTCATAACAAATTTGTATATATATGTGTGCGTAAATCGATCACACAAATTCATCACTCAAATTTGTATTAAATTATGAGTGTGTTTGGAGTAATAAAAAGTGAGATAAAATAATATAAAGTGAGATAAGTTATGGATTCATAATTCGTGCAGTGAGATAAAAAGTGAATAATTTTTAAAATTTTTTAGTATTTTTTACCCTTTTTAACAATTTTTTGTCACTCCAAACAAAACCTATATATTAATAAAATTATTAGTGATGAAGTATGATTCATTATTAGAACTAACTTTTAGTGATAGAAATATTATATATTTTTTTATCACAGAATATATTTAGTATCAAATTTATTGTGACGACTATATTACATCACTAAAATTATCTTTAATGGTAAAATGTTACATTACGATTAAATTTTCATTAGTAAAACCTTAATTATTTCATGTTGTGAATTTTTGCATATATACTCTCCCAATTGTTATATATACATACATAATAATAATAATAATAATATATTTGAAGTATCCAATTGGGACAAATGAGTAGTTGAGAGGGACTCTCATTTAAAGCAAAGGTCAAGTATAGAAAGTGATAGGGGTTGAGACTTAGAGAGCTTAGTTGTTTTCTCTTAGGGTCATTTTATATGCTGAAACAAAATTAGTGACAACTACATTCTACCTAACTACGATGTCTTGATGAGGCCTAAAAATTAGTATCCGGTTCATGTCTAACCTTTTATCTTTTGTTTATTATTATTTTTAATCTTTTTTTACTAACCTAATTTAAAGTTTTAACAGAGATTATTCGATCACCCAACATGGATAATTTTTGTCTTGTCATGCTTTTTCAAGTAGTTCAAATAATTGCAGGTGTGTCCTTCTACACTGTGATTTTGCTTTCTACAAAAAACTTGAGGGTTGGGATTTTGTTTGATTTGTAGGGGATTTTGTTTAGTTGATGGAAGTAGGGTTAATCAATTTTGATAAATGAGTGTGCTTGCTGCTATCATATTTGATTAAAGTGATGCCATTTGTACTGAATGATTAGATGATTGACAAGAAGATTAAAAAAAGAAAACAACAAAAACAATTAAGTCATTTCACCAGTGTGAAATTAACTTAAAAAAAAAGGAATTTTCCGACAAGATTTAACTGATTTTTTTTTTTTTTTGAAAATAGAAAATTGGGGTTTTATGTAATAATGCCAATATCTGTAGTATTAGGGTAAATTGAATGGAGCAGTAGAGTTAATTTACTGAGCAGTTCTCTTTTTTATTTAACTTCCTTTGGAGCTTTAATTTTTTTTTTAAAATTTTAAAATGTTTTAATTTTCTAATTAAATTTCACTCAGGGTCATTTTTTACACTTATTTTTTAATTTTTTTTTTGAAATTTTTTCTGAACTCCAAGTGTCACCTTTATCTCAAAGGTTCTCTGTTATAGATATATTTACTCAGATTTTGACACATAGGTCTATTTTATGGTGGTCTCCAGTTATGCTTGCAGCTTGTCTGTCCAGAAAAAACTTGGAGATAAGACGCTATTAGGCAAGACAAAATAATGATCTTAAAAGAAAAGAGAGAGAGAGACACAGAGATAGAGAGAGAGAGAGAGAGAGAGAGAGAGAGAGAGAGAGCAAAATAATGGAAAAAAGTCAATACCTTCTTGATCCTTGACAAAATTGCACAATATGAGGAGAGAGCGAGGGAGAGAGAGAGAGCCAGTAGAGCACATGGGTGGGTCTTTTCATGCTCATAACAAACAGGGATCGAATTGCAAATATAGTAAAATTGGAAAAAAAAAAAAAAAGAGAGAAAAATCGAAGGTCATGACACTTTGAAATGATATCAGATTTAAAGCCATGTTTGGCAATTAAGGTTTGGGCCTGTAGTGGTACGGCGTTCCTTTTTCCCACCGTTAGATTATTAAACTGCGATGATCCAGCGGTGTGGAGAGGGCATTGCCCCATTGCGTCACTGCAGGGTGCCCCATCGTCCGGCAATGGGATGAGATCGAATGCTCATTTTCACGTCTTACTCCCGTTCTTTTATTTAGAAAGTTTATGAGAAGTGCTGATAGAGTATTCTTATGGAATATTCATTCTAATAAAACGTTAGGGATGGTTAATTATTCTTTTCCTCAATGGAACCATTTTCACATTTTTATTTTAGAGTGAGTAAAAATTAAGAAAAAAGTGAGATCAAATCGTGGGCACCACATCTAATTATTATCAATTTTGGTCATTACTATTATCTGTCCATTTTCACTATCATCACTCATTACGATTACAAGCATCCACTACCACCGCTCACTCAACTCGATCACTAATTAGTTATATTCAAAAATGTATTTTTAAAATGTATTGTGTGATTATATATATTTATGACATTTTTAGAATAAATTATTTAATTAAATAAATACTTTGATTAAATCACTTGGGTACAAAATTTAGTTATTTAATTTGAGTTTTTTTTTTTTTCTTCTTCTCCTTTGATTTGAATTTCTCTCACCTACTAACAATTTATCAAACCTCAAAAATTCAAAATTAAATTAATTTAGGTTATTTTAATTAGGTTTAAAGTACCACTTACACAAGAGAGGAATGTAGTACTATCAACCTCTTCTCGTTGACATAAGATCTAATATTCACCGGATATCCAATATTTACCAATTTATCTTACAACAATTCTATGCATTTGTGGGAATCCAAGCACTAACTACCCATCTCCACTGCCATCCTCCCATTACTACCAACACCCATTATCATCTCTACCTTTGGCACCCCAATCCCGCCACCACCTCGCCTATCTCACCTTCAAGATTATTCTATTTTATTTTAAACTAATATTAAAATAAAAAAATAATTATGCTATTCTAGTATTATATAACTTAACAACCAAATTACAAAGGAACAAAAATAGTAATTCTATTCTAATATTATTTGATTAATAATTGAAAAAGACAATGGTAATTGTCATCTAATTCCATTTCAATGTTCATTCTCATTTAATTTTAATTTTGGGTATCAAACGTGCACTTTGAGTATATTTGGATTAAGAATCTAACAAGGAAATAAAATAAGAAATGAAAAGATAAAAAAGAATAAAGAAGAGAGATGGGGAACAATACATAAAATTTCAAATACATATTCTTACTTGATATTGAACTAAAAAATATAAAAAAAATAAAAGACATTCATCAATCAACGAATTATACTACTTTTTTTCATTTAATTATTCAAAAATTTTTAAATCCCATTCTTTCTTTTTTCTTTCATTTTCTAATACAAATCAAATAAAATAAATAATTTTGAGATTTTTTTCCCTTTTCGTTTACCTTGCAAGCCTCTAATCCCAATATAACAGAATAACAAGGAGAAGGAAAAGAAAAAGAAAAAGAAAAAGAAAAAGAAAAGAAGAAAAAAGGGAATCCAAGGGCTAACAGTCTACGAATTAGTTGGTCCAAGGAAAGTTTTCTTTGTTTTCAAAATAATAGCGGATTTATATTGGATTTAGCATCCAATAGGATTCAAGGGTCGAGAGTGGGAAAAAGATCGAGGAAAAAAAAATGAAGTATAAGATTTGTTTTTTATTGTGATATATTGATAAGTAGTTTGGAAAAAATGGTGGTTTATATAAAAATGAGATTGTAATTTTGCAATGGTACATTAACGGTGTTTGGTTGAAAATTTCAACCTCAATGTCCCTTTCGGACTCTGAAAATGGGGCGTTTAAGCTGTGGGCTTCGTGGGCTTCAAAAAGAAACCTTCATAGGAAGTTCACTGGGTCCACTCGCCGCTGCAACAGCTCCCATCGAAGGATCTACTCTGGTCCATAGTCTTGGGCCTATGGGCCGAGAATGATGTTCTCATGTCAGAGAGCTTTATTACAGAGCTTCATTTCTGGAGCTAACTTCTACCAACAAGCCCCTCAATATTTTAGTTTGAGCTAGAAGTAAATGGGAACCTTTTTTTTTTTTTTTTTTTTCTTCTTCTTCTTCTTCTTCTTCTTTTTTTAACTCGGAATCTCACTGGTTTATTACAGTTTTGGACGCGCCGTGTAATTGATGAATAAATTAAGAAAAATATATGCTACTACTTTTTACGTGCATCTCACTTGGGTCAGCAATCAAACTCGTACGGTCTTTGTGAGAATTGTACCCATGAACCACTCAAACTAACTTAAGGGGACCAAATTTTCTCTTCTAGTTGCATGAATTGAAATTATTTTATTTTGAAACAGGTAGATCAAAATTTGTATGAGCACCCAAGAAAATAGTTTATTGGTCGCTAAATTTTGGTTAAGCTTTATTTATAAAGAAAATAAATTTGGAGATTTTGAGTTAATTCGTATCAATTACCGAACATGAATTTGTTCAAAATATATAAATGAGCCAATTCAAAATAGGTTAATTCAAAATTTTGAATTAGCAAATTTCAGGATTCCTTTCTTTTGATGGACAATAATGAAGTTCAAGTAATACTAAATATAGTGTTAGCGACCTAACTGGCTAGCTACTGTTTAACGTGCACAAATTCATAATGTGTTGTACAAATCAATTTATTGATGAGTTTAGAGCGACAAAAAGTGAGAAAAAATGAAATAAAATAAAATAAAATAAATTATAAGTTTGTAATTTGTATAATGAGATAAAAAGTGAATAATTTTTAAAATTTTTTAATATTTTTTTATCGTTTTTAAAAAATTTTTTATCATTCCAAACGAAATTCATATATATTATAATGCCGTTACATTAGATATATCGATTAAGTTGTTTTGTATGATAGTGATGCTAAACAAATTAATACGACTCTTACTCTCTTACCATCCATCCATCTATATATATATATATATATATATTAGCAAAAGAGGGAGAAAAATTAACTTTTTTGTATCTAGATTTTTGACTGGTCGACACCTTTTTCACCCGTTGCCTTTGTCAATCATCAAAAGTAACCTCACGGGACCATAGCGATACAACCAAGTTTTCTTGCCCTCGGGACGATAATAAAGCTTGCTTTTAGGCCAGCTTATGAAAATAAAAGAACTAATTCCTGTAATTGTCATTGCCAGCTGCTCTTTGCAAGCAATAGTTGAACTCGGAATTTTGTTGAGGAAACAAATTAAATTATTATTTTTAATTATATTTTAAGAAGTTAATACCTTTTTTATTATAAATATTTACTAATATATATATATATATATATATTTAGAGGGAGGGAGATTGTAACACCGCTAGTCTCTTCTTTCAGTACGTAGTAGTAATGGAAATTTTGTTCTTGAAAACTTAGATCCCATTTAGTAATGTTTATAGTTATTATTTTTCTGTTTATACTCATAGATTTTTAAATAAAAATATATAAATTAAAAAAAGTATTTTTACTCTATCTTTTTTATTAAAAATATTTTGTTAATCTTAATACTTTATCCATTTTTGTTGCACCATATTAAAATAAATTATTTTATTTAAATATTTTATTAAACAAAAATTTATTTTTAATAATATAATTAATTTAATTTAATTTAATTATCTTAATTAATATGTCATATATTTTATTAAACAAAAATTATTTTTAATAACTATTTTAATTAAATTAACAATTAATTTAATTTAAATTAATTAGATTAATTAAATAACTAAATTAATTAAAAATTAAATTAAAAAATTGTTTTATTATAATATGTATTCAAAATCATTTAATTCAATAAATATAAAATATATTAATTATAAATAAATTATCTTATTTATTAAAAATAATTGAATAAAATATAATTGTTATACCATTTAATTCAATAAATATAAAATATATTAATTTATAATTTACTTATATTATTTACTAAAGACAACTGAATAAAATAAATTTCACATTAATTTAATTTAATTAAATAAAAATTTAATTGAAATATATTTCAATTGAATAAAAATTTAATTAATTTGAAATATATTTCATTAAATTCAATTAATTTTTTAAAAACTTAATAAAGTTAAATATTTTATTAAAGTAAAAAAAATTAATAACTATAAACAAAATTATATTTTCAAACATAATTTTAATTTTAATTTTTAAAAAATATAAATAATTAAATATAAATAAGAAAACGATAATATTAGATAAAATAGTATTAAATGCATTCAAAACCCACGCACGCGCGTATGTAATACCCACACATCCGTTGAAGTCCTGTGTTGTCATCACCAGTACTTGATGTTGGCTGTTTGCATAAATAAAACAATTTGTTGCCGGTGTTATGCGAAGGATAATTATAGGACACGGCATTGAAAATGTTTCGGACCATGCCCTAGTTGTTACACCGATTTTCTTCTTCATCTAATTAATTAAATTAAATTAAATTAATCGGTAGGTTTCTTATGCACGTGACTACATCTACCTACTTGCAAATCAATATCAATCATAAATTGCCATAAATTGTGGGCAAAGTGTCTCTCTACCGCTTAATAGTATTAGAGCCATGTCATGTGCATATGTCCATTTCTGTAGACCACTTGTCTTTTTAATTAATTTGCCCAAAATAAGAATTTCTGATCTTTTTTTTTTTCTGTTATGCTGATATTTTGAACAAATTTTGACTGAATGTTAATAATTTTGCAGTGTTTAAAAAATACTGTTAGCTAAAAAATCACTCTTTCAAAGAGTCTTTTTAAAAAACATTATTTCAAATAATATTTTTTGCAAGCACTTTTTCAAAATGTGTTTTCTGAATTTTTACAACTCCTTCGACAAACTGTTTTCATGTAACTTTTGTTAACACAACTATTAATACAACAAATATAACTTCATATCATAATCACCAATACAATAACAACAAATAAGAATCTTGTGAAAATATATATATTTAAAAATAATAATAACATCAACAAAATATAAACTAAAACATCTATAATATCCGTAAATATGAATAAAAATAATAACATCAATCTATATATAATAAAATAACAAAAAATAAATAAACTATAAATCAGTCAATTACTAGTCTAATGTGTGTCACAGCTAGATTTGTTGTTGTTGTTTTTTTTGTTTTTAGTCTCAGTCTCTCCTTGGCTCCTCTCCCTTAGCTGTCGCTGTGTCTAGAAAAACTTGGAGATTAGATGCTATTAGACAGGACAAAATAATGGTCTTAAAAAGGAAAAAAGAAGAGAGAGAGAGAGAGAGAGAGAGCGCAAAATAATGGAAAAAAAGTCAATACCTTCTTGATCCTTGACAAAATTGCACAATATGAGGAGAGAGAGAGAGGGAGAGAGAGCACATGGTTGGGTCTTTTCATGCTCATAACAAACAGGGATCGAATTGCAAATGGAGTAAAATTGCAACAAAAAAAAAAAAAAAGAGAGAAAAATCGAAGGCCATGACACTTTAAAATGATATCAGCTTTAGGCCCGTTTGAAGGATTAAAAATTAACAAAAAAAATAAAATTTTAGTAGTTTTTTGTGTGTTTTTTTAGTTACATTTTTTTGTGTGTTTGGTAGAACAAAGTGTAATTTTTAGTATTTTTTACAACTTTTAGGTGTTTGGTAAACTTTTTACTGTAGTAAAACAAAAAAGTAGCAACTTTTTGTGCGTTTGGTAAGTTTTTTATTGTAACAGAGCAAAAAAGTAATATTTTTGTGTGTTTGGTAAAACTTTTTGTTTTATTTTTTACTGAAACAAAGCAAAAATTTGAAAAAACTTGTTGTTTTACCAAACGCACTAAATGTTACAAAATATAACTTTTGATACTTTTTTACTAGTTTTGAGCTTCCAAACGGGCCAACTATGTTTGGCAATTAAGGTGGGGGCCTGTAGTGGTACGGTGTTCCTTTTTCTCACCGTTAGATTATTAAAGTGTGATGATCTAGCGGTGTAGAGAGGGCATTGCACCATTGCGTCTTAATTGGTATGTTTGAAGTTGTATAAAATTGTAAAAGTTAATATCTCGTGTTTTGTGCAATGAGTAGAGAATTTAAATTTTATTATCTCGTAATTCATGTTTGTAAAGATTTGTAAAATTTTATATTATTTTATTACACTCCAAACATTGTCATAATATAGCATTATTATGGAATATTCATTCTAATAAAACGTTAAGAATGGTTAATTATTCTTTTCCTCAATGGAAACCTTTTTCACATTTTTATTTTAGAGTGAGTAAACATAAAAAAAAAGTGTGAGATTAAATTAAAAATTTGTTTTATTATATGATGTATTAAAAATTATTTAATTCAATAAATATAAAATATGTTAATTTATAAACTAATTATATTATTTATTAAAAATAATTGAATGAAATATATTTCATATTAAATAAATTAGTTAAATTAAATTAATATAAAATATATTTCATTAAATTCAATTAAATTTTTGAAAATTTAATAAAATTAAATATTTTATTAAAATAAAAAAATTAATAATTGTAAATAAAATTATATTTTCAAGCATAATTTTAATTTTAATTTTTGAAAAAATATAAATAGAAAAACGATAATATTAGATAAAATAATATTAGATGCACTCAAAACACACGCACGCGCGTATATAATAGCCACGCATCTGTTGAAGCTCTGTGTCGCCATCATGGTACTTAATGTTGGCTGTTTGCATAAATAGAACAATTTGGGGCCTACGTTATGCAAAGGATAATTATAGGGCACAATTTTAAAAATGTTTCGGACCATACACTAATTGTTCCACCCGTTTTCTTCTCCATCTAATTAATTACATTAAATTAAATTAAATTAATCCATAGTTTTCTTATGCAAAAAGTTACTACATCTACCTACTTGCAAATTAATGTCATCATAAATTGCCATAAATTGCGGGCAAAGCTCAATTGTTAACAGGGGCCGAGCCAGAATTTTTGTTGAGGGGGCACCGGGCACCGAGGGGCACTAAGCACTCAAGAAAAAATAACAATCGACTTATTTTTCAATTAAGAGTATGAGAAAAATGATGTTATTTTTACAAAGAAAATAAATTATTCTTGAATATTAACTAGTGAATATATTTCTCACGGTTAATGGTTCAAGCACCTGAAGTTTATTAGAGATATCCCTCGTTACAAAAAATATAATTATTATTAAATTTTATTATCTATAGAATTTATTGTGTTATATGCTAAATTTATTGATAGTGTAAACAAAAATTTGCAATAATGTATTAAAAGAATACACTTTATTTCACAAAAAATATCAAGTTTGATTCTTTTAAACTTCTTATATGTTAAAAAATTTTGAGTTAATTTTAAATTTTTAATAAAATCAAAATATCTTGATTTTTAGTTAATTTAATTTTTAAATAAAATTAAAATAATAAGGATGACATTTTAATAATTTTACCTTAAAAATTGAGAGAGTCATTTGCCCCCTACTCCATGTAGCTCCGTCCATGATTGTTAAGTATTAGAGTCACGTCACGTGCATCTGTCCATTTTTGTAGATCACTTGTCTTTTTAATTAATTTGTCCAAAATAAGAATTTTTGAGATTTTTTTTCCTATTGTGCTGATATTTTGAGCAAATTTTGACTGAATGTGAATGATTTTTCAATATTTAAAAAAAAATACTGTTAGCTGAAAAATCGCCTCTTATAAAGAGTCTTTTTAAAAAACACCATTTCAAAGAGTGTTTTTTGAAAGTACCATTTCAAAATGTATTTTCTAAATTTTTACTGCTTCTCCAGCAAACTGTTTTTATATAACTCTTGTTAACACAACTACTAATACAACAAATATAACTTCATATTATAACCACCAATACATCAATAACAAATATGAGCCTTGTGAAAATATATATATTTAAAAATAATAATAACATCAATAAAATATAAACTAAAACATCTATAACATCCATAAATGTAAAAAAAAAAAATAATAACATCAACCTATATATAGTAAAATAACAAAAAGTCAATAAACTATAAATCAGTCAGTGACTAATTTAACTATGCTACAGCTGGACTTTTTTTTATAGTCAATCTCAGTCTCTCCTTGGCTCTCCTCTCCCTTACCTGTAGCGATGTTAGCGAGTAAGCAGGTGGATGCTCTGTGCAGTCCACTTGTGGGTCATGCGCCAGAATCTGCTCTTGAGGTGGGTCATCAAATGGTTATAGTATATGTGAATCAAAACAAGTAAAGTTAATATTTAAAAATTTAAAAATTAATAAATTAGATTAGATGTTCATATTATTCATAGTTTTTTTTTTCTTTAGAATTTCTTTCACCGCTGAACCATCCATTAAATTGTTTAAATTTCTATTTTGTTTTAATTTTTCAAAAAACTAAGTAAAAATTTAAAAAATTAAAAATAATGATGTATGCTTCACCTTTAGTTGTATTGAAAATAATTTCTAATTAATATTATGCTTCTGCTCTCATAAATGTCACTAAAAAAATATAGTGTTAATATATTTATATAATAGATATGTACATGAAAAAAAGAAATAAAAAATTAACGTTGAGAAAATACAAAAAAAATTTTGAAAAAAAATCATACACAGTATATTAATCTACTTACATGTTAAATTAAAATATATACGTTCGAAAAGAATAATTTCAGGAAATAGTCCGTTAAGAAAAAATTTAAAAAGCAAAATCAAAACTTAATTAACTAAATTTATAAATTAAAAAAAGGCCAAAAATGAGATATAACCAATTCTATTAAAAAAAATTGTAAATCACATGTTAAATAATATATTAAAGTTCACTTCAAAATATTTCATATCAAAGAAATATTAAGATTTTGCTAGAAAGAGTTCAAATAAATAATTAACAACTAATTGAGTACCACATGCATTATTTTAATTTTATATTTTCAAATTAACTTTAGAACGAAAAATTATATAGCTCTACTCGCGTTCCAGGAGGCTACAGTGAAAAAAATTAAGGGTTGAGATTCGTTTACACTTTAATGACATGTGACCTTTCACATTTACATTGATTACGGTTCAATCAGTATATTTTAATTTTTATATTTATTTTGGAAGTAATTTTAATTAAATTAAATTAGAACTATTAGATTAAATATAAATAAATTTCAACCCTTGATTTGCCACTGTAACTCTTACAGTAAATTTTTTCACTGCAACCTCCTACAACCCGACTTTACCGTGGATTAGAGTAAGTCTATCACGCCCTGAATTTTTGCATCCCGAGCACGTGAACAAATAACACGTATTATACCGTTTAACAATTTTTTCTGTACCACATCAGAATCATATACACACATTATGAAGTAATGAAAGAAAAATAAATAAAATTCATACTTTAAATTTAAATAAATGCCTTAGTCAAAACCAACTAGGCAATAAAGCTACAAAAAACTAAGCCCCAAAAAATTAAGCCCAAATATTCTCCCAAAACTAGATAAAAGTAATTATTAATCACTTCACAAATAGAGGTTTATCACAATTCACTAAAAACAATTCTCTAAAGAAAATTCTAATGTAATTAAATAAAAACAAATAGATAAAGTCGTAATTTCTATGTTGAGTAGGTTCTTCGTGTGATTCAAATTCATTACCTACATCACAAGCTGCAAGAGGATGAGTACTAATACTACGTGTGCTCGGAACCCTAGTAATAATATAAATGCAATAATGCCCTAGCATGCTACTAAGTGAAACATCTCTGTACAAAAAGCAATCCCAAACAAATAAAAAACAATTAAATTAAATTATTAATCCCTCTTCATTTAATTGTATATTGACATCACATAACACATCAAAAGAAAACAATTTGATTTCAAGGTACTGTTACTTGGTTGTCCTGTAAAAATAGGATCCAATCAATATACACTATTTTTTGGTGTCTGCTTGGTTGTCTCGTAGAAACAGGACACAACCAATATATACCATCCTTCAGTGTCTGCTTCATAGGCCGAAGTCTTAGGAATATAATATGCCACCCTTAAGTATCTGCTCATTCGTAGGTTACTAGCCTATTGGACTCGATAACCACCCTGCGCAGGTTTTAGGACTTTCAACCCTTGGGCACGTATACCCAATATTTTCAGTACCCCTCAATTCAAACAAAGCATATCAAATTTTATTTTATATCCATATTAAATAATTTTTTCCTTTATTCCAAAGTTCTATAAATAAATAAATAGCGAGCAAACCCACACGACACACTGTCAATCACGCCACAGATATAAAGCAAACAATTTAACGCCACACTCAAACAATCAAAATTTATTTAAAAGCAACACTTTCAATTACACACACACACACACACACACACATATAACTAATTTACAACAATCTAACTGGCTATTCCAATTTGGCGTCAACTCATAAGTAAAAAATTTAAATTTTGTTATTTCGTAATTCGTATTTATAGAGTTTTATAAGATTTTGAGCTCCAAACGAAGCCATAAGTACACAAATCACTCAATTATCACCTCTGCTGTTTTGTTTATTTTATTTTATTTTATTTTATTTTTTACCATTATGATTCACATATCACATAAAATAAAAAATAAATAAATAAAAACAAACCTTTAACATCATTCAATCCGTTAACGTGCTGTACACACGTAAGATTATAATATATATATATATATATATATGACTTAAAAAAAAAAGCTTACTAGTAACCGAATTCACCTAAATATATATATATATATATATATTTACAAGCTTTACACAGTTCCGGGCCTTCCTTGGTAATTCGGCAGTCCGAAGCACAGTAACCCAGCAATCTACCAGGAAATCACAGTGCAGCCGCCCAAAGAAAAATTTTTTTTTAGAGTTTTCTATATATTTTTTCTCCAGCGTTATATATATATATATATATATATTAGCTAAAATAATCAATATCCAAAACCAATTTAATTAATTGCACATCACCCCATAGATTTAAGAAAAATAATATATTCTCCCTAAATTTTAAAAGATTACTAAAATTTAACCCTTTTTAAACATAACTTAAAATTAAATAGAAAAATTTCAAATTATTAAATTTAAATAAGAAATTAAATTTATTGAGTAATCAAATGTAAATTAAATTAAATTAAATCCGGGTCATCACAAAGTCCTTCCAAAAATTCTCAAAGGCCATAGGAGAATTAAAAAAAAAAAGAAAAGAAAAAATCCAACAATTTACAAAAAAAAATAAAAAATAAAACAATTTCAACCTAACAATTTTTTGTCTTGAGGCCAAAAATAGTTTAACCCAAACATTTTTAACGCAAACATTTGTTTCTAATAATTTCGGCCCAACAAATTTGAATAAAATTAACTCTTTCAAAAATGAAAAAAAATTAGGGCAAAAAATAAATAAATAAACCCTATGGATTGTGCGTATACATTAACCACTTTTGCATATAATATATAATTTATATACAATGTCAAGCCCCGAATTTTACAACTCGAATACATGAACAAATAACACATATTATGCCATTTAACAACTTCTCATGTCAATCGTCGGAGCCATACACACGCACTATGGAATAAAAAAAATAAAACTAAATTTTAAATTTAAATGGATGTCATAGTCGAAGTCAACTAGGCAACAAGCTTCATAACTAAATCCAAATAATTTTCACAAAATTAAATAAATTAACAATTTATCTTCACCTCACAAACAGAAATTTATTACAATCCACTAATAAATAAATAAATAAATAAATTTTCCTAAAGTCTATCACAACTATATATAACAATAAATAAAACTTCTAATTTCTATACTCAGTAGGCCCAGCACGTGACTCAAACTCATTACTTATATCACAAACTATAAGAGGATGAGTATTAATACCACGTGTGCTCGGAACCCTAATAATAATATAAATGCAGTAATGGCCTAACATGCCACTAAGTGAAACAATTATGCACAGATAGCAAACTCAAGAAAGAAATTAAATTAATTTATCAATTTATTTTCGTTACAATTAATTGTGTTTTTTGCACCACGTCACACATCAAAGAAAAAATAATTCGATTTCAAAGTACTGTTGCTTGGTTGTCCCGTATAAACATGACCCAACCAATATACATCATCTCTCGATGTCTGCTTGGTTGTCTCGTAGAAACAAGAACTAACTAATATACACAATCATTCGGTGTCTGCTTCCTAGACTGAAATCTTAGGAATATAATATGCCACCTTTAGTCATCTGCTCATTTGTAGGTTACTAGTCTACTGGAATCAATAATCAACCTCGCGTGGGTTTCGGGACTTTCAACCCTTGAGTACGTATACCCAATATTTTCAGTACTCCTTAATCCAAATTAAAAAAAAATAAATAATTAAATAAATTTTGTCTAAATTCTACATTAAATGTTTTTATTTATTTATTTATTTGTTTAAAATTTAAATTCTATAAACTATCAGTTCTGCAACAATCTGTACACAATAAGATTTGGTTTGAGAATAAATTTAGCTAGTTTTTTTTTTTTAGCTAGCTACTAGTTAGCTAAATTTGTATTTATAAATTTGTATTTGAGAAGAAAAAAAATGATTTTTTTTAGGTGACTAATTTATTTTTATTAATTTGATATTTTTATCTTTAAAAATTTAAAAAAATATTAAAATATAAGATGATAAATTTAACCAAATATTATTAAAGTAACTATTAACTTAGCTACTATCTACCTATGACAAACGGAACCAAAATCAATCCGAACCACCTTCCTAATTTAATAGGACATGTCACTCCTGAGGATTTCACCAGAAGGTCATCATATCTTTATTTATATATATATATATATATAATTAATTAACTATTATATATACAATGCAATCATTCCACGTCCCTTTATGTATGAAAGAGTCACCAACTTGATGTTGTATACGTGGATACAACAAGTTCCGCGTTTTTACACCTTTTTTTTTTTTCACATAAAGACAAAAAAGAAAGCCATTCATCCATGCTTTACGCATAAGCAATTCACATGCCAATTTACTTCCCCAGAAAGAACGTTCCAGTAGGTTCAATTCAAAAGAAAAAAAAAATTATTTATATATTTATATGTACTAAACACATAAATACGAGTTCCGCCCTTTATCTGTATTTTGTGAACTGACTTTGATTAAATCAGTAGGAAACTACACGGCCGCCATTGCTTCCGCTCCTTTTTCTTCTTTCTCTCTCTCTCTCTCTTTTCTAAAGGTTTTTTTATTTTTTTTTTCACACACAACCGCAGCCTACCCGAGTACCTCATATATATATATATATATATATATATATATACAGATGGTACATAGACTTGATGTTGGAATCCCATTAGAAATTGACTACACAAAATTGGCGGCTAAATATATCTATATATATATATATATATTTCGGGTCAAAACTTAGCCTTCTCGATGAGGATGTGTAATTATATATATATTTATGTATAGACGGCTGATGGCACCAGAATCCACGGCATTTGAATCCAATTTGGATTCAACTCCTCTCCATATAAGACTCCTAATACATTTGTATATCTAATATTATTATTTAATAATCATATATATATATGGATATATATATAAACACACATAATAGATGAAATATATATATATATATATTTTCTAAAAATAAACTAATTTTTTTTATAAGTCACAAAAATATTTAAAAACTTAAAATATTTTTACACAATAAAATATCTTCACACAATTCATGCGTTCTCAATAAAATAAATATTTCATCAATATCTTAAAATTTTTAATTCAACGAAATTCCTTATTATGGAATTAATAAAAAAAATCAAAGTACAAAATAAAAATTCTCAGGTCATTACATATGATATACAATATATACATTTATGTATAACATTCTTTTTTTATGGGATTGTTTGACCTTCAATCAAATACCAAAATTTATCAAAAGTTACAAAAAATTTATACTTTCTTCTAATTAAATTTTATCACATATCACCAATTTCTTTTTTCAACCAAACACTCCCTATGTGTATATATTCTATTTGTGTATATGTGTACCTGCGTGCGCGCATGCGCGCTTGCATGCATATACAGCGGGGAGAAGAGTTGAGAAAAGGAAACCTAACCTTGTATCTACCATTTGTGTGCTCGAAAAGTAGGAATGGAGCCCTCGTCGGTGGATCTAAGAAATGGGGTTGAAGGAAGTCTCGTTAGTGAAGTGAGATATCCTCGGCGTTCCAATATTTAAAAAATAATAATAATAAATGAAGTGAATGAAGGAAAGAAATTTTTATTGAAAATTATAACTACGTTAAAAGCACTCTTTGAAAGGTTAATGTTAAAAAATATCTTTTAAAATAATATTTTTAAAAATTATTATTTAAAATAGTGTTTTAAAAGCACTTTTTCAAAAAGTGCTTGCTTAACCAATAGTATTTTTTTAAATACTAAAAAATTATCAGTACGGAGTCAAATTTTGCTTAAAATATTATCACAACCAAAATAATTCAAATTTCTGATCATATCAGAGTTTGAGAAGTCCATATATACAAATAGAAAGGACCGGGTGTATGAAAAAATGTTTTTAAATACTTTCTGGATCTGATCTGTCCATTTTGTAGACTACTTGTATTGATATATATATATATATATATATATATATATATATATATATATATATATTTGTATTTAAGATTAAATTGTATAAAATTAGAGAGTCATTCTATCTAATAATATATGATTTTTTTTAATAATTACTAGTGATGCCACTACTTCTAAAATGGTAGTTAGAGTCACTATTATAAAAAATTTTAAGTATTTTTTTTTTTTTTTGGGTGATGATTCAAACTCGTTCATAACTTATTAATTTGAATTATTTAAATTTATGGTGAAATCTTTACCAAATTAATAAAATTCTATTGAAACAAGTACCTTTAAATAATTATATCTAAATTTTTTGATTTCAAATTTACAAATACAAATATAACTTAAAATTTATTACATACTATTTAACTAAATTTGACACATGGAAGCATAATGAAGCCTTCCCTTACAAGCATCATCTTCCAATTTCAAATTCACAGAATCACAATAAAGGTGATTAAAGATCATCTGCCAAAACCTAGGGTTAGTTTTTTTTTTTTTTTTTGTGCATGAGAGAGAAATTCCTAGATATCAATTTGACGTGGCTGCTGGCAGTTCAATAGGATACGAGACGGATGACATCAAAATGAATTGAATTCTACCCAGGGGCTCGAAGCGCTGCAATGGGGGAATTAAAGGATGTGATTTCATCAATATTTATTATTTTATTTATTAATTCAGTATTTATTAAAAATCGATGAAATCACAATTTTAGATTTCTCTATTATTACGACCCTTGCAGTGAAATATTAACTGTAAAGACTGCAATACAAATATGAGGGGATGGTATATAATTTTGATTTCTTTCAAATGATTTAATGATTTTAATTTAACTTGATTTTTTATAAATAATTTAATGATCATTTAATGATACAAATTTCTCAGTACTTTAATAATACACATCTCAATTCTTTATTTTTATATTGCAGCTCCTTGTTTATTCCTGCTCTCTGTAACCCGTAAAATGCATCTCAATTCTTTATTTTTATATTGCAGCTCCTTGTTTATTCCTGCTCTCTGTAACCCGTAAAATGCAGCCTTTAGTTAAAACTGTTGGCCGAGTCCAGATTTAGCCATTCAGACCCTTTCAGGTATCTCAGTCCAAAGCACTGATTTCTGTAACTTTCTCGGTCCAGATTTAATGACTATAGAAGGTCGCCTCAAGCTTGCAAGTTATGATTAATTGAACCATTCAACCCTCTGTTGAGCGTGGCCTTGGCTCAGTTGGTTGAGTGCTTGCCTACTTGCTTATTTGGCTCAAGTTCGAGCCTCCCCTCCCCCACTTACGTAACAAAAAAAAAAAACCCTCTACTCATTTTCCAAAGCCTCTCTTCCTTAAATAATCATGTCCAAATTTTTTTTCAAATCTCTAAATACATACGCTAACCTTAAATTCATTAGGTACAAGTCAACTAATTAAATTTCACGTGCACATGGATTTCTTGAATGTAATAACAGCATAATTAAGCCTCCCCTTGATCATTCCTTAATTACAAGCATCATCTTCCAATGTCAACTTCACAGAATCACAATGAAGATGGCCAAAGAAAGATCATCTCCCAGAACCTACTCATGGGTTAGTTTCTTTTTGTGCATGAGAGGGAAATTCTTAGATATTTGATATGGCTGACAGTTCAATAGGAGATGGATGACATCAAAATGCATTGAATTCTACCAAGGTTTAATTGGTTGAATCAATGTAGCCTGTTGGCTGAGTCCAGATTTAGCCATTCAGTCCCTTTCATGTATCTCAGTTGAAAGTGTCGATTTCTGTAACTTTTTTCTCTCCAAATTTAATGACTATAGAAAGTGGACTCAACCTCAAGCTTGCAAGTTGTGATTAATTGAACCATTCAACTGTCTCCGTGTTTGCTCATTTTCCAAACCCTCTCGACCTTTATTTCGCTGATCATTCTCACTCTCTCTCTCTCTCTTTCTCTCTCTCTCTCTCTCTCTCTCTCTCTCTCACACGCACACACACTTCTCTCTTTGTATATGGATTTATATGTCGAATGTGTACAGTTTTCTCTGGACTATGGTATTTAATAATTACCACTGCCAGTAGTCTCGATAGCCTTAATTGAACCCCAACTACAATTTCAAGCTCTTCCCCATTCTTATACCCCTTGTGCCCATTTTCTCCCCTCCTCATTGCGCTCTCTCTCCCTCCCTCTCATGGATTCTATCTCATCTTCCTCGCCCTCTCCCTACTACCATCTCATCTTCACTGCCCTAGCTTTCACTCTATCAGGCCTCATATTCTTACTTTCACGAAAAAGCAAGGCAAAACGGCTCAACCTCCCTCCGGGACCGCCCGGTTGGCCGGTCGCCGGGAACCTCTTCCAGGTCGCCGGCTCCGGCAAACCCTTCTTCCAATACGTGAGAGATCTTCTGCCAAAGTATGGTCCAATTTTCACCCTAAAAATGGGGAGTAGAACCCTGATTATCATAAGCAGCGCCGACCTCGCCCATGAAGCCCTTGTTGAGAAGTCTCAAGTCTTCGCAACCCGACCGAGGGAGACTCCAACGAGAACCATCTTCAGCTGCAACAAATTCACCGTGAACGCCGCCCTCTACGGCCCGGTGTGGCGGTCGCTGAGGCGCAACATGGTTCAGGGAATGCTCAGCTCGAGCAGGCTCAGAGAGTACCGGAACGTGAGAGACCTCGCAATGGACAAGCTTATTGCTCGTCTCCGATCCGAGGTGGAGACAAACAACGGCGCCGTTTGGGTACTGAGAAACGCTCGTTTCGCGGTGTTTTGCATCCTTTTGTCTATGTGTTTCGGCGTCGAAATGGACGAAGAAACGATCGAAAGTGTTGATCAGATGATGAAGACCGTGTTGATCACTCTTGATCCGAGGTTAGATGATTATTTGCCTCTTCTAAGCCCGTTTTTCTCGAAGCAACGCAAGAGAGCCATGGAGGTTCGAGACGAGCAAATCAAAACCCTAGTTCCGCTGATAGAGAAGCGTCGGTCGGAGCTCCAGAAACCGGGATTGAATCCGAATGCGGCTTCGTTTTCGTACATCGACACCCTTTTTGATCTAAAAATTGAGGGAAGAAATTCTTCTCCGACGAATCCCGAGATTGTCACGCTTTGTTCGGAGTTCATAAACGGCGGCACCGACACCACGGGGACAGCGATTGAATGGGCTATTGCCAGAATGATTGAAAACCCAAAAATTCAATCCAAGCTCTACGATGAAATTTACAGAACAGTGGGATATAAGAAAGTGGACGAGAAAGATACAGAGAATATGACATATCTAAACGCCTTTGTGAAAGAGTTATTACGTAAACACCCTCCTACGTACTTCTCGCTCACCCATGCAGTGACCGAGCCCGCCAAGCTGGCCGGCTATGACATACCCACGGGCACAAATGTTGAGTTCTTCTTGCCGGGTATTTCTGAGGATCCGAAGATTTGGAACGACCCGGAAAAGTTCGACCCGGATAGGTTCCTCGCCGGTGGCGAGGATGCGGACATCACCGGCGTGACCGGAGTGAAGATGATGCCGTTCGGGGTGGGCCGGAGGATCTGCCCCGGCTTGGGCATGGCCACCGTGCATGTTAGCTTGATGATAGCCAGAATGGTTCAGGAGTTTGAGTGGTGTGCCTACCCGGAAAATAGCAAGGTGGATTTCAGCGAGAAGTTGGAATTCACTGTGGTGATGAAGAATCCTCTGAGAGCTAAGATCAAGCCAAGGGCGTAAGAAATGCTTATTAGGGTAACAACAAGCTAGGGTTTTATAATTAAGTATATTTTTCAACATATATATATAAATATATATATATCATGGATATAGTATATATGTATGAGTATATTTAATTTTGTTCCTTCTTGTTATTATTGTTGTTATTGATTAATTTTGGGTTGTTTTTGTTGTGTGTTTGGAAAAAAAATAAACTTCTTATGCAAAGAATGCAAAGAAAGAGGAACTCCAGCCATATGTTTCACTCAGATGTCACATGTTTTTTTTTTAATTCATTTTTGATTATGTGGTTGGAGTATTAAATGTTGGTGTTTATATAAACCCTGAAAATTGCCAAGAAATTTGAGTTTTTTTTTTTTTTTTTTAGGATTATTGAGTTGATTTACGTTGAATTTCATAAAATTTTGAGGGAATCAAGTGATTTTGGTATGCTCAGCGCTTTCAACAATGTCGTGGTTGTATGGAGATTTGAGTCTTTTATGGAAGTAAAAATGATAGTATGTTCAAAGATTAAAAAAAAATGTGATAATGATGGGAGACTTTTAGTTTATTAATTTAAATGAAAACACCTCTGTAATTAATGCACTCTAATTATAAAATCATTATTGTTATATTATTATCTATATAAACTTAGACTGGGGTTAAAGATATTAAAATTTAGGTTCATAATGGATTATTCAGTCTTCAAAAAATTCAGGAAATCACTTTATTATGGGAAGAGCTCCAAAAAATCAATTTAGAAAAATTATTTTGAAACTTTTGACTCCACGTGAAACTCGCTAAAAGGACGCGAAACTCACTAGAAGAAGGCACCCATGAACGTCGGCCTAACAATTTTTTTGAATTACATCACAAAAGTTCTATTTGTTTGGGATTTCATGTACTATATATATTTTGGGATGTCTCTAGAATTTTCATAGGAGACATATATTTTAAGGATTTAAGATTTTTCTCACTCTTTGTCGATAACGCGTTATCCGTCTAAGATTTCATATACTATATATTTTGGGACGTCTTTAAAATTTTTAGAAGAGAAAAATATATTCTAGGTATTTAACTTTTTTTCTCACTCTTAGCCAACAATATCCTAATTTTTTTATACTGTAGATTTAGTTAGTTATGGATAATTATTACTATAGATTCGATAGTAGCTAGTGGTCCAAAGAAATTTATACTTCGGTTGGCTATGGATTACTATTGTGGATCCAATAGTGTAGATTGATTTGGCACGTAATTTTGAAGATTGGTCACGTAATTAGTGCTTAAGTATATCGTAAATTTGAGTACACATATTAACAATATAAAGTTTGAATTCGAGTGTGTATTGTGGATTCGAGCACATGGCATCAATAATATAGAGACATAGATTCGAGTTCATTGATAGGTTAAGATTTTGCAACTCATTTGTTATGTAGTGAAGAGTTTGAAATTTTTTTAGGATTTGATTTTTCATCAATAAATCTTGTGTCTCTTTATCTTTTTGCCTACTTTTTATTATTTGTAATTATGTGTAATTGATTTAATTTGATTGTATTATTTAGCATATTAGGATTTTTTAATTATAGAATAGTAATATTCTTTTTTATTTATATATTTATTTATAAAGTTATTTGAATTTAGCGCTTTAAATTAAAATACTTTTAAAATGTACCCTCAATAAAAAAACTAGAGTTGACACGCAACATCACCCCCTTTATTGACTTGTGTATGCAAGGAGAGTTGTCGAGTTTTTAACATAAATATAAATATTAATTTAAGATTTTGCAAAAGTCGGATGAGTTAAATTAATTACAGCTGTCCTTAGAAATTGTGGAGTCTAGGAATTGCCTTTCAATCAATTAAGAGCTGTCGTTAGTTGGTGAAGGATTGATGGCACCCAAAAAAAAAAAAAAAAAGTAATGGGGATATTAATGGCACTCATCAAATGCCAATTGTGTAACCACAAATTACACATGAATTTGACTTCTTTCGAAATGCCTGCCAAATGGCTTTGCTTTGTCACTATCTTAACTGTTAGAGGCGGTTCTTTATGAAACCGAACTGTGATTTCAGTGGCCGATTTGCTCAGGGAAGACTAAGAATAATTACTCATACTTAGGATGCGTTTGATACATCAAAATTTGATAAAAATTTTTATAAAATTTTACACATTCTCACTTTTTTAAAATTTAAAAAACGTTCAATATTTTTTCAAAAAAAAGTTGATAACTAAAATTCGATTAATCAAATAAAAAAAATTTTTTCGCCATTCTCACCATGGACCCTTAACCTACCAAATGACACCTACTTAAATTATTTTTTATAGCATTTTTAAAACCGTTTCAACGGATTGTAGAAATCGTTTCGACGGAATCACACGGTTAACTTTCGTCCAAATGGTTTCTATAATCCGTTTGGACAGATTGTAGTATAAAGAAGTTATGACTGCCTAAAATTTTGAATTCGTCCAAACGGAAATCTAATCCGCCGGAACGAAATTTTGTTATTCATCTCTAAAAAGCGCAGTTTGAGCAGTGTGCACCAAACACAAAAAGTTTCCCCAAATCACATTTTTTCTCACTTTTTGGTGTGCCAAACACACTCTTAATTAAAAAAAATATATGATAATTATACATATTTTTTAATATTATTTTCATTAAATTTTTTTTTTACTTCACTATTTTAATTAAATTGTCTTTACTTGTTTATAAAAAATATTTTATAACGTAATGTTGAATATTCTGAGATATGTGGTAAAAGTTTTTAACTCATCTTTATCTCCTCTCGGTGACTTATAAATCGAAACGGGTGGTTTTGGTGATTTGATCAACCAATTACCAATCGACTAAGTGGAGCAATCCAAATATAAAAAAGTTATATTAAGCTCCTATTGACTAATCATTTTTCTTTTTTTTTTTAAATTATTTAATACAATTTTTATTTATTATTATTATTATTTTTACTACATAGTAAAATAAATTCTAACTCAAATAATTTCTTTTGTTTTTTTAAATTTACCCCAACCCACTACAATTTTTATATGTCGCACTGCCTAATTTGAGAATCATCTTTGAGAAAACGCCTTCTCTCAATTAGTTGTTAATTAGCTGCTATTTTAGTGGATGAGAACTAGTTTCTTTTTTTTTTTTCTTTTTTTTTACTTATCTTATATGATTTTGTTTTTTATTTAGTCAAAATTTAATTTTTTTTTTATTTTTACAATTTTTAAACTTGTTATTAGCTTTTATATATACATATATATATATATATATATATTATAAGTTAGTATACAATGAAGTCATACTATATCATGTAATTAATTAATACTTATCTGCTTTCTGATGAGCGTAAGAAATCGACTTGCAATAATTATACCATTTACGCAAAAAATAAGTTCAAAAATTTTAAACAAAAATTTTTAAATTTGTTTTTGTTACGAATAATTCCATTTTGATTAGACGACTCACAAAACCCGATGTCAAATATCTTGTGATGTTAACCTCTCAATCCAAAAACATTAGTCAAGCTAATTAATAAATGTCTGTTTTTGCTCAATGTATTTTTTTGGGAAACAAAAGTCTCCGCACTTCAAACTCATTTTTGAAGCAGAGCCCTCTTACCTTCGCGTTCTCCATTCGAGTTCAAACCCCTAGTGTTGGAAAAAAAAAATAAATAAAAAAGATTTCACAAATGTAAATTTAGAAAAAAAAAAAATCAAAACCGAAATTCTTTAAAAGAGATGAATATATCAGATTTAAAGTGATTCCATTCCATGCTAGCAGAGTTCGAAATTCATTATGATAACAAAAGTGTTTTTACAAAGGAAATTATAAGAGGCACGTAGCATCACAAACACTGTAAAGCGTACAACAAAGTATTCCAACCAGGGCCCCTTCGGGGTGGTCGAGTGGAAGTCGGGCTCGCCTCAGAGCTTGAGCCTCTCGAGGTTCCGGGTTCGACTCTTCCACGGGGGAGTGGGTTACCGCTGTAATGGCGGGTGCCTAATGGCCTCCTCTCGGTCGTGTCGGTCAGCCAGGGCTTGCCTAGGCTGGTTAACTCTCCAGGGGCCTTTGCCGGCTAGGGTCCTAGAGCGTGCTTCGCCCTGTGCGCACCCCAGTACGAGGTAACAGCTGCGGACTTCCACGTACCAGAAATATTCCAACCAGGGAAGTACGTAGCATCACAAACACTCTTAAAGCGTTAACAACCACCAGAGAAGAAATCCCGCAAAATTGGACGGCCGATCGATGCCCAAAAATCGATCAATCTCAGATTAACATTATGCACATACCTATTTACAAAAATGGTCATAATTAATTTCCTTTTGTTAATTAGAAATGCCATATGATTTGCAGCGTTAGACATTAAAGTAACATTTGATTTACTTTTCTATTTTCTATTTTTTAATTTTATTTTATGTGTTAAAAATCTCAAAACGAGAAAATAGAAAATGTTCTATTTTTCTTTATTTTGAGATTTTCTTTGTTTTTTGTTAAAAACTTTCAAAACAACTCTTTATCATTCTTCATTTCATGTATAATTCATTTTCTGTTTTCGAAAATAAATTTTGAAATCGAAAACACAAGTAACCAAACGAGTTTTGAGTTGTTTTCTTTATTTTCAAAAGTACAAAATGAAAAATAAACTCAAAACAAAAAATAAAAAATAAAAACAAAAAACAAAAAATAGAAAAACAAAGCAAATGACAACTAAACAAACCAACCTTTCCAACTATACGAATATCTAAAAATTTGGAGCTCTGCACAGAAAACCAATACCTAAGGTATTAGAGCTCTATACAAAATGGTAACACCTCACAATCACCCTAAAAACAAGAATTGAAACATATAACTTTGTTCATTGGCTTGGAGATTGGATGACGGTCCAATCTTCAATTACCGAATTAAATCTTCAACCAACTTGTAAACGTAGATGCATCTCTTCCGTAATGTAAGAAAGATTGGTGCTGATATTGATAGAGACAATTTTGTCCGATAATTAAATAGAGGTGAAAACGAATTGAATCAAGTTTTAACTTGTTCGAACTTGATTCGAGTTTTTATATATGTTCGAGCTTGGTTCAATAAAAAAGAATTTGAGTTTGAGCTCGGCTCACGAATTGCTCTAATTAAACTAAACGACGTCGTTTTGGTTTAAAATATAATAAATAAAATATTATAAAAAATTAAATAAAAAATTATTAAAAATATATATATATTATTTTATCGAGCTTGCTCGCGAGCTTTTGAGCCGAGTTTTTTCAAAGCTCGAATCTAAACATGACATAAATCAAGCTCGATTCAAAGTCATTTTAGTCACAAACCGAGCTAGAGCCGAGTTTTTTTTCGAGCCGAGCTCAGATAACTCGTGAATAGTTCGATTCGTTTCCACCCCTATAATTAAAAAAGATTCTAACAAGATAAGCTATCAGCACATAAAACCAATGACTAGAATTGATGCTTAGATGCAAATTGAAATATGTCTTAATGATCTTTGTCTCTTCATGCATGAGCATCATAAAATAAAAATTTCTAAATACAATCCACAGGACATGTTTTTTTGTGGCAGATAAAAATAAATTTCAAACAGCTGGAATCACAGAACGATAATTGGAAATTCTAGACAGCATCCCAGAGTTTTCGGTATTAACTAATTATGGCCGAAAAAGGGGGGCTGGTTAGTGGGCTTGATATGCTAGAGTTCTAGTTTATTTTGCCTTAAAAATGACTAGCAAACACAAAATTAGACCAAATTTTTGCCTATAATTGGTCATGGCATGCATCAAAGAAAGTAGGATGAGAGATCTTTAACAAACACGGACAGAACATCCAATTGCACAACCCTACACCACAAACGAACAAGGAGTCCCAATTAGACTAGTTTTCATTGAAGGAATGCTGAATAATGGTGAAGTTTGTGACTAAATTCAAAATTGATGAAACTAATTTAATTATCTCGTACAAAGTTTATCAGCATGTGGGTCATGCCCGATGATGGAATTTTATTCTAGTCATTAGTTATATTAGTTCTGATTATTTTCCTATTCCATCAACATTCTGGTTCACTTTGATTCTCAATCATCAGTCCTAGGAAGTCGCTATAAGATCCAATACTGCCACAGCTCAAGACAGATGCCTGCACTTGGTGAAAAATTTTCCTCTTCAATTGCAACGAATGTATTTGGAACTCAAGTATTTGCATACTATTCTCATTTCCTGGGTGACTTTATCTATTTGTATTGTCCGTAGTAAAGCATAGGTGGTCGTTGTGGCTTTTTATGGAATGGAAGATCAAGGAATGAGGATAGAAAGCAAATCAACAGGAAATTATAGAATTAGAGAACCCACTGGCGGCTGCATGAAAGGATTAATAAAACTGAGAAATTATCCACGGCGATTAATAAGGTTACATGACTCCAAAGTCCAAATGAAGTCTATGAGAAAGATTAAAAGCAATAAGTGTTATCAATACTAAAGAATGATAGCAAGGCAGCCAATGCTTTATACGACATGGATTCTGCTAAAACTATGTACTATACCCATGTCAGAATACTAAAGAATGAAAGCAAGGCAGCCGATACTATATGCGACATGGATTCTGCTAAAACTATGTACTATGCCCAATGTTGGGCATTTCACAAACTAGGGAGTATGAGACATTTTGTCCACTATGCCTGCTAAGACATGCGTTGCACAAAACAAAATAACTCATTTAGGCTGGAAAAGAACAAAACAAATCAAAATTTAAGATTAGATCGTTTGCAATATAGGTTCACTCAAATACATCTGCCTGATAACCTTAATAACCACAAAAAAATAAAGTACTACAAAAATGAAAAACAAGATTAAGCTAGTGCACAAAAGTGGTAATCAATCCAAAGTACCCTAAAAGTAAAGAGCTACAATTTTATTTTTTTTCCTCTACATAAACCAGTTTGGAGAGAGGTATTTCTGCAAATGAGAACTGAGAAATCTTACAAAATCTGCTTAAAGTTAACGATATTTAATATTACTCACCCAATTTTAGCTTTTTTCTAGAAGCATTATTGTGAAGTGTTAATAGCTGTCATGTTAGAATTCAATTTATTGTGTAGGAAAACCTAAAATTGAATCCAACCACACAGACCTGTATCATTATCGTCATCAAAACCCATTCAAAATGCCAGATTCATAAATCATAACTGCCGAGAGGACATACAGTCCAAGTGCTCAAGTCCATCTGTGAAAGCATCACTTTGTTCAAGTGCACTTAGGGTACAAAGACATAAATTCATTATTGGACAAACAACCCCTTATCTTTAGAAGAACCAAAAGCCCCGAAAGGTCTCTTATTTAGACTAACTCACAAATAATATAAAAAAAAAAAAAGGAAGAAAAATCCAACAATTCCTTCTCCATACAAATCAGCAATAAGAACCTCTAGAAAACACCAAGAAGCCACCAGAAAAGCAACATTGCCATCAGAGATATCAACTGACCTTTCACACCCCCAAGATTTTAGTATTGTCCTATCTATGACCAGAAAAAGGCAATGGCTGAAAGAATAGACTACAGAAAAGACAATGGCTGAAAGAATAGACTAATTCTGGAGCCAATCGGAGCTCAAATGGGCGTTAGACACACAACGAGAGCAATCACATTACTAACACTAACAATATTACCAACTAAAATCACTCAATCCAAACCAATGCTACAAGGTCTGAGCAACAATTTGGAGGGATGCGATCAGAGCAACACTTCCCAAAACTCCATCCATGAACCAGGCTAGACATCACATTGTAAAATCTTACTGTAATATATATAGTCCTGTAGATATACTTAGAGATATAGTTTCGAGGGCCACATCCTAAGGAACCCAAAACATCAAGAGACTCCCAAACCCCGAAATTTCCCTTTGTGTGTGGCTCTGAGAATCACTGAATACTGTGGTCACATTCCCCCCTTCATCCCAACAACCATTTCATGGAAGGATTAATTTACCTGCTAATTTAACACCTACAGTTCCCTCAGTTCCACCTTGGAATTATTCTCTTCTTAGATTGAATTGAAGACCACTAATTAGTGCAGCCACGATTCCATGCATGTTTACAAGTTCCAATTAGTCTATTTCCCTAAACTTCCATGATCGGACTTGTTGAGACTATCGATGTGATAGATAACAAATTCTAAATAAATTGTTTATAACTACATCACACTATCCTGCTTGCCGAACCTAGGAATATTAGGGCATGTTATAATAAGGTTATCAAACATGCCGGTGCCCATATAGTAAAGATCCAATTAGGGAAAATTAGAGCCTTCCCATAAGGAACAATGGGCTTATACAATTGAAAACAATGAGTACGGTAAGGACTTCAATATGTACAAAAATTCAACTTACTGAGCATTTTCTGGAGAGGGAAAAAAATGCATATCTGTACTTCTTAGCTGGAAAGTTGGACATGACAAGAGGCTCAAGGCCATGTAACCCCTGTTCCAGCAGTACCATACAGAAGGAAACAAACACTTGGGAGTTGGGACATGATAGAAGTGATCCACAGAAGACAAAAATAAATGCTGCAAAATGTGAACAAATACTGGATTTTGTTTAGTCTGAATTGATATTACTTATGGGCAAAAAAAAAAAAAACAATACAGCAGTTTAAATGAAAATAAAGACAACAAATTTTCAAATGTCAGCAAAGAGCTACAAGCCTGGATTAAGTGGTTTGACTGGGTTTTCAAATTGAATTTGAGCAAACAAAAAACCCACGATCATAAAGTAATGAACTATGATAAAAAGGGTCAAGGGAAGCCGAAGTTTGAGATACAAAATAAAGCCTATGGAATCACATCTTCTATGTTCCAACAAATGAACACTTCCACCTCAATCAAAACCAACAATGAAATGAAAAATAAAACTATGTTAACAATATATCTTAAAAAAAGGTTAAATTACATTAACTACTCCTAAGATTTAACAAAAATATACAAGTACCCTAGTAGTTTCTAAAATTACACTTACTACCCATGCTTTCTAAATTTTGTTACAAATTGCCCCTGTCATTAGGAAGACGAACACATGGATGAGCTCAAAAAATTCTAAATAAGAATCCCGGCCGTATAGATTCTCATTAAGAAAGGAACTCGACCTTGGCTAGCCGGCCAGGAATGATGACCAATTGCTAGGCGAAGAGCACTTGAGCATAAAAAATTAAAGATCTCATTGTTAAAAGTTACACCAAACAATCCTGTGAATGTTGGATTAACACTAAGACAGTCAAAAGATGATTCAGACAGAACTGATTATTTTATAATTCTCGTTTGAATCCTAGTTAAATATCTACGTGTTCAATTATATAATTGAATCAAATCTCATTATATATTTCAAATATCGTAATTTACGAATTTCAAATAGAAATCAAATACTCCAGCAGTTCAAATGAATAATCAAATAGTTAAAATTGTCAAAATAATACATATCAAAGCAAAGCGTTGATGATCAATCAGGCATGACAGGCACAAAGTAGGAGGATCAGACCAAATTAGGGAGAGTTCATAACGGGCTTTAAAAAGTAAGTTTAGTGAGTGTAATATCTGAAACCACAAAGATTCATTGTATATTTTCATTAAACCCCAGGTATAGTCATTGTAATTTACCCCAAAAAATTACTAAATTTTAACAAATAAACTACTAACCCACGGAAAAAAAAAAAGGTTCGAAAGCGGATGCATGCACACAGGGGCAAGGGGGTCAATTGACCCAACTGAAAGTAAAATTTATGTAAAAAATAATATAATTTTGGAGATATTTTTATACTTTTGTCCCTATAAAATATATATTTCAAAATAAATTACTCGTATACTTTAAACAATTTACAAGTTTTGCTCTCACTGGAAACAAAATTTTTTTAAAAAAAGTATAATTTTTGAGATATTTTTATATTTTTACCCTTATAAAATAAATTTTTAAAAATAAATTGTCTCTATACCTCAAGCAATTTACAAGTTTTGCCTTCATTAGAAGCAAAATTTTCTTAAAAAATAGTATAATTTTTGAGGTATTTTGCCTCCATTAGAAGTAAAATTTTTTTAAAAAATAGTATAATTTTTGAGGTATTTTGCCCCCATTAGAAGCAAAATTTTTTTAGAAAATAGTATAATTTTTGAGGTATTTTTATCTTTTTACTCCCATAAAATATATCTCTCAAAATAAATTTTTCATAAGTCAATTACACTGTCTTTATTATCGACTTGACCCACTATAATAAAAATCAGGATAGATCGAAATAAACAAGGATAGTGGTAATGAGAAAAGTTGGCCTTTTGGTTACTCAAAGCAGAGTTCAAATATCACCTACCAAACCAAACTAATTAAATTTCGCAAGTAGATGTAAATTACGATAATTATTAAGAGATGAATCGGGAAGGAACAAATCTGGAAGCATTCAATTGAAAACGCGCGCAAATCAGACGGGTGCAAACGAAAACGACGAACATAGGACTCACCGCGAATCCAATCACGGTCATCACCAAATTTACCCCTGATGATATCATTTCGTACTTCACCGTCTCACACTCCAAAACCCTAAAATTTAAATTACCATACATAGTTCAAATCCCGTTCCATCGAAACCTTTCAAAGCTCTTCACGCTTTACTATATAGAGTTAACATGATGAATCAACCAATCATCGGTTCAAACAGCAGTCGATCTAAAACGACGTCATTTTGACATGTTTCTTCTCAAAATCACGCCGTTTTGACATTTTTCTTCTCAAAATGACGTTGTTTTGATTGACTGCAGCCTCGAGTCCGTTAGAAATGGGCAAACATACCAGTATGGTATCGTATATTTTTATAAAATTTAGAAAAAAATTGTCCTGTTTGGAATTAAAAAAATATAGGGGATTATTTGATTTATTTTTTATTTTTGTTTTATATTTTTTGTTTTTAATTATTTTTTATTTTGTACTTTAGAAAATAAGAAAATCAGCTCAAAATTCATTTGGTTGGTTACTTGTCTTTTTAAAATTTATTTTCGAAAATTGAAAATGAGTTTACACATGAAATGAAAAATGATAAAAAGTCTTTTGAGAATTTTTAACAAAAAACAAAGAAAACAGAGCATTTTTTATTTCTTCGTTTTGAGATTTTTAACACATAAAATAGAAAACAGAAAAGTAAATCAAATGTCAGCTAAAATTTTACAAATTTTTACAAATACAAATTACGAGAATGTAAATTTTAAATTTTTACTCATTACATAAAATACAAGATATTAATTTTTATAAATTTATACAATTCCAAACATATCAAATATCATTTCCCATCTTATGATGTTTTGGTTAATGCATGCTTCTCTCAGGGATTAATAATTTAGTCAATTGTTCATACATTAAAAGTTTAGGGAAATTTTCACTTTTGTCGTTTTGTTTTATTAGAAAGCTCATTTTAAGATTTAATTTTTTTTAATAATTAGGAGCTTAATTTTTTTAATTAATTTTAATAGTAGATTAATAGAGAGAGTATAAACATAAAATAATCATTAAATGAGGTGTTGTACCTAATTAAATGATTTAATGCTTAATTGTTAAACACAAAATAGAATCAAGCTATAAATTAAATTTTCATTGGTAAAAGTAAAGTAAAGCCCTTTCGAAAAAAAAAAAGGGTAAAACTAAAATAAAATTTATCCAAAATTACCTGTAATTTAGATTTTTTTTTTTTTACTTTAACCTTGTTGAAAAAATAAAGGCATGTGTCTAGAGTGATAAAAAATTAAATAAAGGACCTGTTTGGTGCAACATAAAGTGGGTAAAAGTACAACAAAAGTAGAAATATGTTACATAAAAATGATATGTAAAAAATTTTGATTAGAGAAAAGTACAAAAATTAGTTAAAATTGATAACTTTTGATGAATTTTGGTTCCACCAAATAGCCCCAAAGTAAGAAAATAAATTTTAGATTCGTAATTAGTGTAGTAAAATAAAAAAATAAATATTTTTTTATGAGTTTTAAAAATTTTTAAAATTTTACAATAAAGCAAATGGAGCATTATCTAACAAATTATGGCCAAAAATATGCAAGATATACAACAGGTAATTTCTCCATCTCATTAAAGCACCATTATTGAACAAGCAAATTCCCAACAATCGTAAAAAAAATAAAAAAATTTCAACCCATACCTTTCTTTGTCGGTATATTTATATGTATATATGTGCACGCGCGTGTGTATGTAGATTAATTACAGTAGAAAATTAAGGTCATATAAATTATTTGGAATTTTTGGGCTTTGTATTCCCTTTGACGCCACCACTATTGCCACCCTGAGCGCCGCCGTGGCCATTGCCTTGTTGAGCCCCGGTGGAGATCACATCTGGAGTCCGCACTTTGAAGCGCTCGAGCCTCAGGGAGGGGTCCTGAGCAAAATCGAGGCTCACACTTCTTTGAATGGTTTGAAACTTGTTTCCTTCATTTCTTGATAGCCCCGTGCCAATTTTCCTGAACAGCTCCGCAAATTCATCGTGAATCCCTGGAAAGATTTTCTCGAAGAATTCACGCCTTCCGACGAAAAGTTCCCTGAAAAAATTTAGCAGCGTGAGCAGCCTCGGATCCACTGATTTTCCCGACTTCCATCGGATCAGATGAAATTCATCCATTTCACCGTAATTCCCTCCTCCGTGGAATTCACTTTCTTGTTGGGCAGTGGAATCACAATTTTCTGACCTGGGAAATGGAAAAATGTTTGTATTTGTCCCATCGGAGGGATACCCAGAATGATGATAGGGGCCATCCATGGCCTTGATTTCTGTATAGAAGCTTGAGAGAGGAAACTAGGATTAATTGAAATTTATGAAGAAAAGTGAAGGGCCTAAGTTAATTTGGCAACACATATATACATATATATATATATATATTATAATGGTAGGAAACTTGCGGAATTATCAAAGCTTATGTCGTTTAAGGATTTGATCATTGGACTAGGCAATCCATTGCTGACCCATTCCCAAATATTACTCTAGAAAATTCTAGTTACCAATTAATTGTCTGTTACGTAGAGACATGACAACCAAATCGTGACTAATCGCTTGTTAAAGAAGATGTTCAAATTTGATGGTCATCGATTCATCATATATAGATTCACTATTAGAAGATTCATCGTGCGTTCACAATCGTCAGTTCCTCACAAGAATTATATATATATGTACATGTTCTTGATATTGTGGGGCCCAACCTATATACGACTTTTGTGCATGACGTTCTATGTGTATTGTGGGGCCCAACCTATGTACGACTTTTGTGCATGACGTTCCGGGAGAATTAAGAAAGCTATAGCTCCCACGCCTTGGTTGTTAACATTTTTTGACTGCCTCATTCTGATCTGGGAGCTCATGGCCCAGTTTGATTTGTTTTAAATCATTGAAAATTTTTAAAAAAATTTTAAAATTTTAAAAAGTTATTATTTTTTTATTTCATTGTACGAATTATAAATTTACAATTTATCTCATTGTATCTCTTTTTTTATCTGTTGACATATATAAGATATAGAAATTTAGAAATTATAATTAGGAAATTCTTTTCTTTTTCATTATAGGTTTTCTTATAGTTTCCTATTCTTATTCTAATTTAGTTTTCTATTTCTATTCTGATTCTACTTTGGCACCTCTATAAATAGGGTTGCTATTCTATTGTATTCAATACACACATTAATACAATTATTTTCTTTTCAATATTTTATTTCTTCTTTTATTTCAACTTGGTATCAGAGCCGATGGTTTTTGATCCTGGGTAGACTAGGTATCCAACAACCACATCTTTGGCCGCCAGTGTTGCCTTTCCTGGCGTCGCCGCTGCCTCTGCTGCTCTTCTACCCAATTTCATATCATTTTTTGTTTATTCCTATATCTAGTTTTTTTTGGAATTTTTAAATTTCAAATTTCTCTTTTGGAGAAACTTCTTGTTACATCAGCTTTTCTATTGAAGACCTCGATCACTCTGTTGGAGACATGCACATGTTATCTTGCGCTTTTGGCTTTTGAGGTTCTCTTTTGGAGATATTTGTTGCTGCTTCAGTTTCTCTATTGAAGACCCCAATCACACGTTTGGAGACATGGATATGCCATCTTGCGCTTTTGGCTTTGCGTATCTTGGCCATTCAACACGTTTCCACCTGATCTACATTTTTGTGACCTCGAGACTTGTTAGTAGATTTTGGCTTGTAATCTACATTTTTGTGATCTCGAGGCACGTTAGTAGATTTGGATTCGTGATCTACGTTTTTGTGTCCTCGAGGCTCATTAGTAGATTTGGATCTACGTTTTTTTATGATCTCGAGGCGCGTTAGTAGATTTGGACTCGTAATCTTATGGCGTCTAGTCAAATCTATGTTCATAATCTCTCAAGGCATATAATCTCTCAAAGTTAAAGCGTATTCGTGAGATTGCTTTCCAGTTTACAGCGTATTTCAACATTATCACTCTAAACAGACTATGGTAGTATTTTGAGTGGTAAGAAAAAAAAAAAAAAAAGAAAAACTGTGATTTGGGATAACTTTTGACGTTTGGCATTTCTAACCTAAATCGCATTTTTTAAGATGAATAGTGTAACATTTAAACTTTTGAGATAAAAAGTTAGAGAGAGAAACCATGAGAATAGTTTTTTGGATTTATTCTTACAGATTTATGTCAGAAATTTTTTAATATTGTTGAACGTTTTGACTTTTATGTGAAAAAATTGGAAAGAGAAACCGTGGAAACGGTTTTTTACATTCATTCTCAACGATTTATGTCAAATTTGTTGAAAAATTATTAGAATTTATAAAAAAATTATTTGGGTTTGTAAAAAAAATATTAGGGTTTGTAATAATTTATTGGAATATGTATATATATATAGAAATTTATAGAGATTTCACGAAATACAAGGTGGCCTACATGTATTAGAGAATTTTAGAGATTTTCAGAGATTTTCAGAGTTTTTTTTTTTTTTTGTTTTTTAACACATCAAACAGTGCCTATATCATTTAATTAAGGGTTATTTGGTACGACGTTAAGAAGAAGATAATATTCAACGAAATTTCACTCATTTAGTTATATTAATTATATTTTACAAAACTTTAAATAAATTATTATTTCTCGCACTTACAAACGGCCAAATGTTGACTTTTTAGGAGAAAAGGGTAAAAAATTTTGAAGTCCTAGAAAAATGTTGACAATTATTTTAGTAATGCTGATCTTATTAATTTTTAATCTTTAACCACAGATCAGATGAACTCTAAAGGCATGTCTATTTTAGGATAAAAGAGAGTAAATTTTAATAAGGTAATTTTTGTCCTTCATTACATTAGTTTAAAATAAGGGGTAATAATTACAAATTTAGAGGGTTTGAAGTCGGTTTTAAAATTCAGCCTCCTAAAAGTGAATTCCAATCGTTCAAATTATTATGAAATGATCTGATAGTCAAATTTAAAAAATAATAACTTTTTAAATTCTAATGGTTTAAACGTTAAATCAGTAAACAACTTAAAAACAAAAAACAAAACAAAAAGAACTGTTCATTTTTAAGTTCGGCACTGTCACAACCATCGTCTTCTTCGGCGATCCCTCCTACTCTGGCGAGAATTTTCTTTTTCTTTCTTCTTCTTCAACACCTTGTTCAGTCCTTCAATAGAAGCAATCGTGTTGCCTGCAAGTTTCAACAGGGATGGATTAAGATCGGGGTTGTCAAGTGGCAATTCATCGATGACAGGCTTCTATGGCGATTTCTTCTTTACGGAGCTCCAATCCAGTGATGCTTGGCCCATGAAGTCAATCAAACCCCTCGTTCCAGTTTAACCCATCTTTTTTTCTTTTTACTCAGATTTTGATATACCTTTCTTTCTTTCTCTCTCTCATATACACACACTAAAACTATACAAATATACAGACAGCTGGTAATATGGGTAATCTCAGCCTTGTGAAAGAACACACCAGAATTCAAGAAAGGCCCAGTAAATTTTCTGCAATTCTTTCATATTTTTGTTTAAGAAATGATTAAAAGAGAAAGAGAGAGTTAAAAGCGAGTTGGTGGTGAATATGATAGTGTTTGGTTAGAGAAGGAAGATTAAAGATGTTTGTAATCTTATCACTCATTTGTTAGAATTTTCTTATACTGAGCTTCCATTAATTGTCTATTTTGTTTTATTAAAACAGGCTGGACCAGTATGATTATGAGACATTGAGAATGGGCCATTGTTATGATCATTTTGTGGGCTCATGTACACCTATTATAAAGTAATTGTGGTTGGACGGTAAGTGTGGGCCTATTAGGTCTAATGGTCTCTTTATGGGAGGGTCAATTGGACTACATATATATGTGTGTTGGTTAGGTCCCCTCTCCATTCTATGGGTTTTGTTTCAGATTGCTTGACCCATAGATAGCCGCCATATTGGTTTCTAGAGAATGAGAGGAAGACCTAACCCTAATAGCTTCTGTTTGTTCATCGTCTCAAGAGGCAATTTACAATCAAAAGAATGGCTCAAACAGGTATGTTTCCGCATAATTAAATTATAAAACGATGTTCTAAATTCATATTCATGTTATTTTTCTCTTACACTTGGTATCAGAGTCTTATGGATGTGAGTTTAGGACTCTTGTGTAAATATATTTTGCACTTAGAGTTTACATCATATCTGTTATTGATTGTTTGGAATTAAACAAAAAAAATTATTTTATTTCTGTCTTGTGATGTGAATGTATTGTTCACAAAATTTTTTTTCGGCTTTCTTTGAAATTTCGCCGCACCGTTTCCTTACACGCTATATTGTTGTTCGATATATATATATATATATATAGCATACACTCTGCACTGCTATTCCATATATATATATATATATATATAGCATTTGTATTAAAAAAAAATAGAAGGCTGCACGTTTCCAATTGGAAGTACATGCTGTATTCTTTGTTTTATTTATTTACTTATTTCTTTTTCAATCACATACACCAGTTAACACTAGTTAACAAACACACAGATATATATATATATATGTATATATATATATATGTATATGATAATACATTGAAAGACTTGCTTGGCACGTATTACTCTTTGGAAACATCCAAATGTTTTTTTTTTCTAATAACTTACCACTAAAATTTTAATTAAGATGATTTTTTTTCTTGAATGTTAGAGAATATATATATATATATATATATATACATCTGTTTTCTTTTAATTTTAGTGTGTATTGTAGTTTTATTTTTTTTTTTGTTATTAGTAAAACATTAAAAAAAAAACTCAAATTTTATTTATTTTTTGACGTGCCAAACAGAGCTATAAAATAAAATTATTCATTTATTCAAATAGCTCAAATTGTATTTTTCTAATATAATGGAATTTTTTTTTTTAGTCTCTCTAATTTCATTCCTAATATTTATAACTTTAAGCCTTAAGTTATTAAACATAATTTGGAAGATTAATTTAGGTTTCCACTAACTATACCTATTTAATTTGAGAATAGGACAACCATTGATATATTTGTGATCTTGAAAGGTACATTTTGATTCGTACCTATCTTGTTTGGGATCACATGCATACATGATGTATTAAAGTATGCATAATGTTAATTTGGCCAATTTACATTATTAATTAGTACTGATGTTGAAAGTTTGGGTTGACATGGGTGTTTGCTGCCAAAGTGGTACACTCATTGAGATCTAAGTTTTCTTTTTTTGTTACGATATTTTCTCGGACATTAATGCATATAATTACTTGTCCAAAGAGGTCATTGTATGTTTTAATGTGGAGAGACATTGTGGAGCATTTGGTTAGAAAATACTTGAGTTTAAAAGGTTAGTCTGCCAAAGAGGATTACTTTTGAAAACTTAGGTGCTTTTATTTAGTAGCTCCATGGATGGAGGTCCAATAGCATGTTACACTCTCTGTGCAAAAGGGAGACTGTAATAATGCAACTGGATTCTCTTGATAATGCTTATGTTGTCAAAGCATATTTATATTATGTTTATTACCCAATTTATGATTTAATAATATTTGATTGTTCCGACAGTCTCTTTTGTAGTCAATAGTAGCAACACCACTATTGAGCTCTTGACTGGTTCCAATTATAAGAAGTGGAAACAAGATATTGAATTTGCTTTGGGTATAGTTGATATTGATCTGGCACTGAAAAAGAAAAAACCACCTAAACCTACCACTACTAGTATTGCTGATGAGAAGGAATATTATGCCAAGTGAGATAGATCAAATCGTTTGAGCCTCATTGCTATTAAAAGATCTATTTCTGAGCACCTTATAAGTGGCTTGCCTGAGACTAACAATGCCAAAGAGTTCTTTGATGCTGTGGGAACTAGATACCATGTATCCAGTAAGGCTGAGGCTGGATCTCTAATGAGTGAGCTTACGAGTATGAAGTATGATAGTCAGTCTGGGGTCAGGGAATACATTCTCAAACTTATCTTTATCCAGTCCAAACTTAAAGGTCTTGAAGTTCCAATTCCTGATGACTTTATTGTTTACCAAGCTCTCAATTCTTTACCCTCTGATTTCAGTCAAATCAAAACCAGCATATAATACCCAAAACCAAAATTGGACCACCAATGATCTTATAGCCAAGTGAGTCCTAGAGGAAGAAAATTTGAAAAACAAAAAGAGTGAGAGTGCCCTTATTGTTTCTAATGTCAAATTTCATCCTGGGAAGGGTCATGGGAACCACGGGAAACCTAAATTCAATACTTCTCATAGAGTTCAGGATAACAATAGGCATGGTGATGGTCAAACTTACAATGTAGGGGGTCCTAAGGGAATGAAAGATGTCAAGTGTTTATTCTACAAGAAGAAAGCTCATAAGAGAGAGACGTGTGTCAAATTCAAGTCTTGGTTAGATGAAAAGAAGAAGGAATGAGGTAATTCATTTTTTTTTTTTTTTTGTTGTTTTGAATCCAATTTAGTTAATGTCCCATCAAATTCTTAGTGGCTTGACAATAGTGCAACTGTTCATGTTGCTATTTTTTTTACAGGGGTTCACAATCCAAAGGAAACCAAATGAGAGTGAGTCTAAACTTAAAGTTGCAAACGACGTGGGAGTTACAGTCAAGTCTATTGGAGTAGTAGTTTTAAATTTAGACTCGGGCTTTCAACTAGTTTTAAAAAATATTTTTTATGTACCGTCTTTTAGACGGAATTTAATTTCTATTTCTGTTTTGGACAAACTGGATATTCTCTTCATTTTGGCAATGGTAGAGTTGATTTGTTACATAATTCTCAAATTATTGGCCACAGTGTGTTGTGTGATGGTTTATACAGGTTGTCTTTGTCTCTTAATGATGTGTATGCCTCCTTTCATGTTGAACATACTGTGTCTAAAAGATCTCGCACCAAAGAGTAGTCTTACTTGTTATGGCATAAACGTCTAGGTCACATTTCTAAGGAAAGAGTTGAGAGATTAATAAAAGATGATATTCTTATTCCTCTTGATTTTAAGGACTTAGATGCATGTGTTGATTGTATTAGAGGTAAGCTAACCAAGACTAAGAAGACAAGAGTCACACGTAGTTTGGGTCTTTTAGAAATTGTTCATATTGACATTAGTGGACCTTATACTACTACGTTTTGTGGCAACAAATATATGATCACCTTTATTGATGACTTTTCTCTTTATGGCTATTCTATCTCATAAAGGAAAAATCTAATGCTCTTAAAAAGTTTAAGATTTTTAAAACAGAGGTAGAAAAGCAATTAGGAAAGGTCATTAAAATTGTTAGGTCTGACCGTGGTGGTGAATACTATTACCCAATACACTATGCCTAGTAGTCCTAAACAAAATGGTGTAGTCGAATGGCGTAACCGCACCTTGAAGGATATGATGAGAAGTATGATAAGCCGAAGTAACTTACCTATGTACCTCTGGGGTGAAGCCATTAGAACTGCCTTATATATTCTGAATAGAGTTCCCTCTAAATCTGACCCTAAAACACCTTTTGAGTTATAGACTGGTAGAAAGCCTAGCCTTAATCATTTACGAGTCTGGGGTTGTCCTGTTGAAGTGAGAATTTATAACCCATTAGAGAAAAAGACTGACCCTAAAACCACTCGTTGCTACTTCATCGGGTATCCAAATCATTCTAAAGGATACAGGTTCTATTACCCAGCACTAGGTGCTAAGATTGTTAAGTCAATGACAGCTAAGTTCTTGGAGCTTGACACTGCTGATGTTGGCTGCATTCATCTAGTAGACATAAGTGACAGAGATGAGGTGGTTTCTGTACCTTTGCCTGTTATGAATGGTAGTGTTGTTCTAACACCTATAGAGAGAAATGATCACGAGGAACAATAGGAGATTGCTAATCTTTCTGCACCAGTTAATATTCCTCAGTCTCTTAAGCCTGTTCCAGAGACACCTATTAAGAGATCCATGAGGGAGCGAAGACCTACTATTTCTGATGAGTATATTGTGTATCTTGGTGAAAGTGACTATGATGTAGGTCCAGTGATTGATCCAGTGACATATAGTAATGTTATTGCAAGTTCTCAATCTGACATGTGGGTGAATGCACTGAAAGATGAGATGCAGTCCATGTCACATAATGAAGTATGGGAGCTTGTTGATCTTCCAGAAGGATGTAGGCCCATTGGTTGTAAATGGGTGTTTAAAACCAAGAAAGATGCTAAAGGGCAGGTTGAGCGGTTGAAAGCAAGGTTGGTTGCTAAGGGGTTTACTCAGAAGGAAGAAATTGACTATAATGAAACATTCTCTCCAGTTTCATCTAAGGATTCTTTCCGGATCATCATGGCATTAGTGGCCCATTATGATTTAGAGCTTCACCAGATGGATGTTAAAACAGTTTTTCTGAGTGGTGGTCTGAGTGAAGAAATCTACATGGCACAACCTGAAGGTTTCAAAGAAGTTGGTAAAGAACATATGGTGTGTAAACTGAAGAAATTTATTTATGGTTTAAAGCAAGCTTCTCGTCAGTGGTACTTGAAATTTGATGAAGTTGTCACTTCATATGATTTGTTGAGAACAAGGTCGATCAGTGCATATATCTTAAGGTCAGTGGGAGCAAGTTTATATTTGTTGTTCTTTATGTTGATGACATTCTGTTGGCAAGTAGTGATCTGAAGCTTCTATATGAGACTAAGTCACTGTTGTCTAACACTTTCGAGATAAAAGACCTTGGTGAGGCATCTTTTGTTTTGGTTATTGAGATTCATCGTGATAGGTCTCGTGGCATATTAGGACTTTCTTAAAAGGCATGTTGATAACATGGGGATTATTGGATCTTTTGATGTACTTAGTTAGTGGGAGTTTCTTTTCTACATTCATTGATTCTTATTTATTTGGATTTTATGGATTTTGTTGACATTTATTTCAATTATATTTATCAATAATGTCATACTAAGGATAATCATTTGGCATTTTTTATTTTATTATAATAATGAAATTATTCATGCATATTATGATCGCTTAAGATTTGGTGTCTATCTTAAGCATATGGTTTCTTGAGTGTATGTTTTATTCATGACACCGTATGGAATCTCGAGATATTTTGTTAAGGATATACTGGCTTATATTTGAAGCCTATGTAATTCTCATGTTGATAAAGAGAATTCATTTTGAGGACTGACAATGAAAATAACATTTGATATGATCACTTCTAGAAGCTATTTTCATGCCACACTACCACAATAAAATACATGTTGATGGCGTTATTTGACATTTGTAATCATGAGTAGCATTATACACATAAAGTATAATGATTGCCTTGGTTCGATGTCGATAACTTTGTTGGACCGGACTTGTTTAAGGTGGATTGTCTCATGATTTTTTTAAGTGGCCACATAAAGTTTTTTTTGTGTATCAGCTTGAGAGTCATTTTGTACAAATTTTTTTTAGAAACATTAAACTACAATTAATGTTCGCTTAAGTGGGAGAATGTTAGAATTTTCTTATATTGAGCTTCCATTAATTGTCTATTTTGTTTTATTAAAACAGATTGGACCGGTATGATTATGAGACATTGAGAATGGGCCATTGTTGTGATCATTTTGTGGGCTCATGCACACCTATTACAAAGCAATTGTGGTTGGATGATAAGTGTGGGCCTATTGGGTCTAATGGCCTCTTTATGTGAGGATCCATTAGACTACATATATATGTGTTGGTTAGGTCCCCTCTCAACTCTGAGGGTTTTGTTTTAGATTGCTTGACCCATAAATAGTCGTCATATTAGTTCCTAGAAAAAGAAGGGAAGACCTAACCTTAATAGCTTCTGTTTGTTCGTCATCCCAAAAGGCAATTTACAATAAAAAAAAATTACTCAAACAGGTATGTTTCCGCATAACTAAATTATAAAACGATGTTCTAAATTCATATTCATGTTATTTTTCTCTTACATCATTTCCTTGCTGCTGTTCTTATACTAGTGCACAAACACATACCAACTCCAAAAAAAAAAAAAAAAAAATACTCAACCAAAAGAGAACTTTGCTTCAATCTTCCTCTCTCTAAAATGTGAATGGCATAAACTGAAAAAATTTGAAAATTGCAATAGATGGAGTTCAAGAGACCGGAGAATATGAAAAAGAAATTAAAGAAAAAAAATAAAAAAACTCTTGTACAATTCTCGCCAAAGCGAAAGGGATCTCCAAAGAGGAAGATGGAGACAGTGTTGGAACATGAACATTTTTTTTTTTAACCTTTGTTAGTTGTTTAGTGATTTACCCTTTAAGCCATTAAAATTTAAAAAGTTATTAATTTTTAAATTTGACGACCAGATCATCTCACAATAATGTGAACACTTGGGATTCAACTTTAATTAGGAGCCTAAATTTTAAAATCAACTTCAAGGCTTGCAAATCTAACAATTACACTAGAGTAAAAATTGCCTCCATATAGGAGTAAATTAATTCGAGTAAATTAATTCTTACTCGCGGGATTAATAACGGAGAGTAATAAAAAAATTATACTCTTTTTTTTTCATTACCTTATAAAATATTTTTTTATACCCCTCTCTCAAGTGATATCCTCTCTTACCATTTTAAACATAATATAATTATTACTAAGTAATTTTTATTCTCTAAAAATGTATGGTACGTAGAAGAGTGTTACTTAACCAATTCTCAATTATAACTTTATAATATTCATGCCTTCTTTGATTTAAAAATTGCTTTGGTTCGTGAACAATTTTAGCCATTTTAATATTATTGCCCGGTCACCGTGCACGCAAGTCAAGTCCCAGTATATCTAGATTCTGTTTTATATTTAAAATATATATATATATATATATAACAATGGAACCTATGCACACTACAATAATTGATACATACCACACTTGAAAATTTATTAAGATTACGCTTTTAGAAAAAATATAATAAAAATTTATAAGCTAAACTTTTTATCTCAGTTTAATTAAAAAACTGAGATAAAAAATTACTTTTAATACTTTCTATCTCAATTGTGTTGAAATCGTGATTGTATTTTATACATTTTGTGCGGTTTTTTAAAAGAAGAAACGAGAAAAAAGTATAAGGAAAATCATATTTTCAAAAAAAGCAAAACAAAAGAATGAGAGATAATATTGTTATTATTTTTTTTTTTTTTTTTAGATCTCACTCAAACAACTTTATTCATCACTTTATATGATTTAAGTTAAATTTCATAATTTTTATTGTAACATTTATTTATTAATTTTAATTAATTTAATATGCTATAAAAAGTACAATCATCGATCAATAAATAAAAATGTTTTTAGATTAATGTTAAAACTAAATTTACTGAATCAAATTTAAATAACTCTAAATGTCTAATCATTTTTTTCCAGCAAATATATGAGAGTAACTTTTATAGTTTGCATAACTTATAATTAGGTGAATATTAAAAATTTAATAATTAAATAAATGTTTAATGTGTCTTTAATATTAATTATATTAAAAGTGACATTATTTTATATTTTGTTGGAAGTGGTAAAAATTTGAAAATAAAAATAATAAAAATTTTCTTTTTATTTTTGTCCTTTTAGGACTAATTTTTGAATATAATCATTGAAAATATTTTTTTTATTACAAATCAATTCTTAAAATAGTTTTCAAAATTTTTGTTTTGAATAATAATTTTCTAAAGCTAAAACTAAAAGCAGTCTAATTACTTTTAAAAAATATAATACAGAATAAGAAAAATATATTATAAATAGTGAGTCATGATTAAATATGTGATACACTCATGGATTAAAGGAAAATAAAAAAAAAGATTTAAGTTCATTTTTAATTAAATATGATAGATATTCATAAATTATTTATTAAATATTCATACGGTTCTATATATTACTTATAATCTCAAATTATTGCAAAAAGTTAAAATAATTAAATAAAAGTAAATTTTTGGGTAAAGTACAAAAATCACCTCTGTCTTTTACTTGCAGTCTTACTTTGATTCCAATTATTTCAGTTGCGACAATCAAATCTCTACACGGTCTTACTTTGATTCTAATAGTTTCAATTACAACAGTCAAAATCTTTATACTTTCGGTCAAATAACAATCAGATCTCTCCATCTATTGTCCGTTACAAAACATGACGTGGAAACTGTCTGGCACGTGTCAGATTGCTAATTGTTCACGTGATAGAGTAATGATATGAAGATTGTTTGCCATGTGTCAAACGCTTACTCATCCACTTGTGCTGTGTTGGTTGATGTGAGTTGCTATTATAGAATTGTTTCACTTTAAAAAAAAATAATAAAACATTAAAAATTATACTATCCATAGGAATCGAATAAAAAATCTTAAGGATAAGAAACCAGTAATAAAATTAACTCACCATGGGCTTGGTTTGTATAAGGTTCCAAGATAAAATTTATATATATTAAAAAGTTGAAGTAGATTCTCCCTCACTGCAATATTTATATAGAATATATTTCTTTATAAATAAATATTTATATAATATATATTTATGAAATATATATTAAAATCTATTATATTTATATATATTTATAATATATATATATATAGAATATATTTATATAAAAGATGAGGGAGAATCTACTTCAATTTTTGAATATATATAAATATTTTCTAAGAATTTAAACAAACCAAACCTTTGGTGAGTTAGTTTTATTACTAGCTCCCTATCCTTAAGGTTCTTAGTTTAATTCTTAAAGGTAACATAATTTATAATACTTTATTTTTTTTAAAGTGAAGCTACTCCATGACAGAAACCAACACTAACATACGTGGACAATTAATAATCTGACACATGGCGGATGCCAACACTAACAGACGTAGATAATGAGTAATCTGACAAATGGTAGACAGTCTCTACCTCATCTGAGGGTGCCATACATCACTCTGCCACATGGACCATCTTGTGAAATAACAATTTTACTCTTCACGTCATCCGAGAGTGCCACATCATCACTCTACTATGTGGATCATCTTGTAAAATGATAATTTTACCCTCATCTTAACAGTGTTTTGTAACGGACAATAGACAAAAGGACCTAATTGTTGCTTGACCGAAAATGTAAGAATTTGACTGTCGCAATTGAAATCATTGAGACCAAAGTGAAACTGATGATAAAATCTAGGGATGGTTTTTTTTTTTTTTTAGCCTAAATTTTCTATCATTTTTCCCAACTAATTAATCAGCAAAGATGTTACTCATATGTACAAATTGGTCGACAAAAGTGATAATAAATTATTGTAAAAAACTTAAAATAATTAAATAAAAATAATATAATTTTATTAATTTTAGCAACCAATTGGTTGCCAAAAGTGATAAAAATTTGTCTATATATATTAATATGTAAAATCTATATTCAAATGATAGTTTGAACTAGCGATCAACCATATTAACTTCTAAAGGAATAGCATGAGTTAAATTCTCAGCCCAAAAAAAAAAAAAAAAAAAAAACCTCAAATATATAAAGTTGTCATGATGACAAGGCGCCACATGATGCCACTATGGTATGATAGCAAGTTACTACGTGTATTTTTGTTATTTTTAAAATTAGCACATTTTTTCAACGTGATTATTTGTCCTATATTTGACCATAGTTTTTTAAAAAAAAGTGAGGTCAAACTCATAAAAAATCACATAAGATTTGTTTTCATCTCGATTTTTATCATAAAAAATAACACTTTTAGTGGGTGATTGTTATAAGTTTTCGACCGTGGTGTAACGATGATCGAAAAGAGGCGATTTATAATCTCACCTAAATCAATCACAGTTTTGTAACTGAGATAAAAGTGAAATATCACGTCTAAAAACTATGATGTTTAAGCATTTTTGTAGTAATGATAGTTTAAAATATGCTCGTTTATTGTTATACTTTCTTTTTTAATCTTTACACTAACAACTAAGAAAATGGAGAAAACGGGAAAATGGTTTTCATTTATTAAAGATTGGTTGTCAACCCCTTTTATGTGTTATTTAAATATGAGAAAAATAAAACTCAGTGGAACTCCTACGCACTTCTATACAAACACGATACAAATCAATGGGAGGGGGTACAAAAAGGTATCCGACCTTACTAAATTTATAAAAAAAAATTCATTGAAAAATATCTTAATAGAATTGGGATGGTTTTGAAATTGAAATTTAATATGCGTGCGGACTTCAGGACGAATTTAGAATTTGTCTGTAAGGTAACTGATACCCGATATCCATTTATTCTTATAAGGTACCTGTTAGATACCCATTATAATTTTGTCCCTAAAATAAAAGTAGCTAAAGTCTCATGTGTAGGCGAGGTTATTTGATTGTGAATTATTGTTAAGTGATTCACGTTTTGAAATGATAATTAAATTATTAGTTTTGTAAAATTGTTAGAATGTAGAAGTAGTAATTGAACTTATATGTATTCTGTTATTTGCAATTTATTTGAATGAGATTTTTTTTTTTTTTTTACTTGACATGGAGAACAATACACATCATTTGTTTTAAAAAAATTCAATTTCTGTACTTAGTGATTTTTTTTAAACAAATATTTAATAAGTGAGACATGACTGGATGGATTAGTTTGGAATTCTAACTAATAAATTAAATAAACGAATTTGAAATGGTAACAAATAAGAAAAAATAAATAAATTTGATAATAGTAATGGTTAATTGAACAACTACCCGAGCCGGGTACGTCCTAACACAAATCAAAACACCCTTCATCACATTATTTTTTACCGCCCTTAGATGCCATTTAGCACTTATACTAGAGGTTAATGCTTTTTCGATAATGCAATTAAGTACTTAAATAAAACCCACTCATTGTATGGTTAATTTCCTGGTTGTAATGTAGAGGGGGCCTTTAGCCTTGGCCGTTGATTTAGCTGAGAGCACACGTGAGATACTCATGCCAATCGTTAGTCCATAGATTGACACAAGTTACGTTACCAAAACTCTTGTAGTGTATTTAGTACGTAACCCAAAAAGGTCTTACCATTAATTTAGGTCTAAATCTAATATCCATTGAAGAAGTGCTTTTAATAAGTGAGAAAGCTGGACGTAACACTAATGTTCAATATAATTATCCAAAATACACTTGGAAAGAATGATCTCATCTGCTATAGGGATGGTTATCTTGGCCAATCCGTTCGAATCTGATCTGTTATCTGAGTTGAATGAATGTGAGATTCAAATTTTTTTTGGAGATCAGATCGGATTTGGATTAAAAAAAATCAAATATCAGATTAGATATGAGGATGGAACAATTTCGCCTCAATCCGTCTCGAATCGAATATCCGACAGATTCGCCCCAAATTCGGTATCCGATACTTTTTGGAGATTCAAAAAATTAAGATTAATAATTATATTATAAATTATCATATTTTGTATTTGCTATTTTGAGTTAGGACAATGTTAGTGTATTAGAATTATGTATCAACTGGTAAAATGGTATTTTAGTGAAATGTTAGTTTTGGAGATGTTTATGTACTACTTTGGTAAATTATTATTGTAATTATATTTATGTATTATTTTGATTTTAGTGATGAATTATTTAGTAATAATAGATTACATATGAAATCAAGTTATGTATTAAGTTAGAGGCAGATTCAGAGGCGGACGAAGGTTTGAATTTTCAGATATCCATGAATATATCTATTCCCTATTTGGAGTAGGGACGAAAGTCTAAAATAATATCCATTTGGAGTTCGGACGGGATTCAAAAGTGGCCGGATGATTCAGAGTTCGGATTCAAAGTTTGGATTTAGATATTATTATATCTACCTCTGATTTGTCCAGTTACCATCTCTAATCTATTGGTAGGTACGTTAGTGTTAAAGAAGTGTAAATAGCATGATCACAAATTCAGGGGGTGTTTGATTGATCAAAACCAACAAAAAAACTCGCTAACTTTTGCCAAATTTTTTTTACTTTATTCTAATCAAATTTTACCACATATCATTTTTACATCAAATTTTTATACTTTTACTGTATTTTTTACCTAAACTTTTGTCAACCAAACACCCCCTCAATCGGCAAAATAAATATGCCTGTTAGTGGGAAAAACAATCCTCCAATTTTAAATTTGCACAAAAGTATAGACTATGCAGGCACATTATACATTTCAATACAGAAATTTCTTGTATACAATTTACATATACTTATAAATAGGGTACGTATCCCGTTAATTAATATCTACTAAATATCATAACAACAAATGAACAATACAATCAAATCCATTACATACACAAAAAATATATGCATATATACGTAGAAATATATATATATACTATAAATAAATATATATATATACTATGTTTCTCCAATGCTTCATTTGGTGGCAATGGACTCAGTATCCTGTATTTCTCCAATGCTTCATTTGGTGGCAATGGACTCAGTATCCCCCTGGCTGCTTTTGCTGCCTTGGCCACTACCAGCAGGTTGAGCAATTTCACTAAGCACGTCTGGAGTCCTTATTTTGAACCGTTCAAGCCTTGATTCTGAATCCTCCCCAGTTCTAGGTGAACCAAAGCTCAAGCTTCTCTGCATGGTTTGATTCCGAACTCTCACGCCTTCTTTCCACTCTGTTAACGATACCCCAAGTTTTCTGAACAACTCCACGAATTCAACGTACATCCCTGGGAAGATTTTCTTGAAAAATTCTTGTCTTTGAATGAAAAGTTCCCGGAAAGATTCTAATAGAGTGAGCAGCCTTGGATCCACCAATTTTCCCGACTTCCACCGAATCAAGTTAGATCGGTCCGTGTTATGTAAACGTGGATGATCGTTGAAGAAACCAGCAGATGAAGAAGAAGCACTGCTGGTACTAGATTCCATGATCTTGATGTTGTGTGATATTTGATCTTTTCAGTTTTCTGAAAAAGAAGCTCTGAGAGGAGAGACAAAAAGAAAAAGTGAGAGGCTATCAAAGGGATGTGGTTGTGGGTGTGTGTGTGTGTTTCTAAGAATAAATTGATGGGGGAAGTTTTCTCTTTGTGTCCGCAGCTTTGGCCTTTGTCTTGCGTGGTGTATGTATATATATATATATATATACGTCGTGCTAAAACATGCTGAATAGTCAAAACTATAAGGTTGGTCATCAAGGACTTGGTCGTCAATCTAAACAAGCAACGCGTACGTGGTGTTATTTCCAGATGCTTTCGACTCTCCAAATAGTCATACATATGAATATTTCCTAGCCAGAATAATCGTTCGGTTGTGATGGTTCAATCTGAATGGGTCCCACCCAATGAATGGTGGAGATTTATCATGACTGATCAGTGGTGATAGATAAATATATATATATAGAGAGAGAGAGAGAGAGAGAGAGAGAGAGTGAGAGGGAGGGAGACAGAGAGGGGGGGAGAGAGAGAGAGAGAAAGAGTCATGTAATTTCTGGGAATTAATACAAGAAAATGGGAACTAACCTTCCACTCTCTCGTCAACGATGACTGAGTTGAATGAGAGACCTTGGTTACCACGACTCAGTTCTTAGGTCGTGTACACGGACCAGCTCCGGTGAAAAAAACCTACCCCTGATTAGAAGAGTTCAGGTTCTGTGTCTTCATACTTTTCTTCGGGTTTGAAAATAAGAATTTCCGAGTAATATTTATATATAATTTCCTAGATTATTAGCAATACCCTCATTGTACTAAAACTTATGTAGTCCCACATTCAAAAATAGAAAATAGGGCACGCAATTAATTCTCCCAAAGATCGAAAAATAAATCATTTCCACCTACACATCCAAAATGCACTCGCCAGCTGCAGATTAATTATTTCCTCTCAGTTCATTCCAAAATTAAATTATACTACGATGAAGAAACTTTTCTTAGCTTGTACCATTGGAAATGCTGCTGCTACTCCGCTCTTTGAATCTCTCAACCCAATCCCTTGGTTGCATCAATCCTGAGGGTGAGAACCACCTCCACCCTAAGCAACATATATCCGACATAACAATGAAACAAAGTTAGAATTTGAGGGGAAATGTGCAGGAAATACACAAAAATGCCACCTTACAAGAATGAGGTGGACCATCTGCTTAAACATCGATGAGATAGTAAATCATTACCATAAACAAAAGGAAAAGAGTTAAAAGGGTAATTAACTCACATGTACCTCCCTCTCTGACATTTGGCTAATCACAAGTTACTATTTTTAATGTTTAAAATGTACACTCATAGCTCTTATTTTGAAATGTAAGTTATAACAAAAACTTTATATCATATAGCATCAATGTTAATTGAAAATTTGTGAGGTTACATGTGAAAATCATATAAGATTCTTGTTTTTTCACATATAAGATTCTTGTTTATCAGTTTAGAGTATATCAAATGTTCAAAACGCTATTGGAATTTTCAAAAGGTAGAAAACAAACTATGTGCTAAGAAAATAATTTACAATAGTTTTGTTTTATTTCATTGTTTTCTATTTTGTGATATTGATTTCAATTTTGAGGATGGAACGGAATTATAATATGAAAAGTCAATGTTTGTTATTTTTAATATATATTTCAAGGGAATAAAAAATACATTTCTTATATTTTTTCCATTTTGACCATATTTTTTTTTTTCATATAGGTCTGTATATCAAATTGACACAAAAATTTAATTGGGACAAACATTTCCAAATATGGGGTGTGAGTATAAATTTTAAATGTTAAGGATAATTACTTGTACTTATTTTAACTTAGGGAAAATAAGTGTAATTTACCCAAAATATGTAAAACCTCAAATGAATTTATTTAATTGAGCTCTAAAAAATCAGGAAATGAACAATGTTTAACAATAAACAATAAACTAAAAAATATCCAATATTTTTTTTTTTTCATTTATCAAATCCCAACTTTTTCTCTTCCTTTTTCACTAGAACAGACCAGGAAAAGAACTGTGGATCTCATTCCCTTGACAAATCCTTGAACCTAGCAAACCAAGCTTCTGATCATCTGGACTCCACTTCTCTATTTATGTCTTGGCTTGCATCTTCCACCTTAGCGGGAGTCCAGATCTTCAAAGCCCAAGCACAACAGATCATAACAGATACAGTCAAGCAAACAAAGGTAATTTGAACTATCATCTTTCAATAATTAATGCCAAATCCAAAAATACAACTGACTATTATCCTCTTGTAAATTTTTCAAAAATTAATCAAAATGTCCAAATTTGAAACTGAGCACACGTGCAGGCCAGCGGAAGAGTTGACGTGCCAAAAGCTCACCCTTCACCCACCCAGCTTCGAATCTGGTATGGTCACCTCCGCCCCAAAAAATAATAAGAAACAAGAAAAAAAAATATTCTTATCTTCCAAAAAAAAAATGTCCAAATTTGAAGCTAGAAATCAACTGTGCTACAACATTCCACTAATTCCAAGCAAATTTCAATGAATCAACCAGATGCCAATGCAACATAATCCTGACAGGTAAAAAAGGCAGAAATTACAATACAGAAAATGGCCGCACCTATTTGCAAATTACATCAACATTTCAATATCACACACAGCGCCAGATAAAATGATACGGTATATATCCCCCACCCATATCCAGTATATATCCCCCACCCACCAATAGAACATTCAGATAAAGTATGTATATTACACACACACCATATCTATAGAAACCGCTACTCTTGAAGTTTCTCAATCAAGCTGCAACAATAGCTTAATTACAATATCTATACATGTTTGGCCTAATATGGTCATCATAAAAGGAGAAGTTATTTGCTGGAGGCATTCCAGCTCTGCTACTTGGAAAGAGCCGTGTCCCACTGTCAGGGGGTAGCTGTGATGCCGTTTCTGGATAGAATGGAGATGTAGAAGTGTGTGCACTCGGCAAAGCAACAGACCTATCCATGTTTGGAGTATTATAAGCATATCTACTGGAAGAGGGTATCGCATCTGGATAGGATGAAGATGTAGAGGTGTATGCACTAGGCAAAGCAACAGACCTATCCATGTTTGGAGTATTATAAGCATATCTACTGGAAAAAGGTATCACATCTGGATAGGATGAAGATGTAGAACTGTGTGCACTAGACAAAGCAACAGACCTATCCATGTTTGGATTATTATAAGCATATCTAATGGAAGAAGGTACGCCCATATCGAAGCTCAACCCAAACAATGGTTCGGGAGAAGGAAATCTTGACTGATTCTCCATTGGTTCCCAAAATGGAATTTTGGGCCTCCTCTTCTTATGGATACTTGTTGGAAAGGCAAGATGTCTATCACCATTAGAAACACTTGACCTGGACTCGGTATGATGACGAGTGATAAATGAATCAACAGCAGTTAGTGCATGTCCTGCATCAGGAAAGTAATTTGTAAATGGATCAACAGCAGCAGTTGGTGCGCGTCCTGCATCAGGATAGTATTTTTCAAATGGATCAACAGCAGTTAGTGCCCGTCCTGCATCAGGATGGTAATTTGTCAAACTCAATCGAGAATTTGAACCCAGGATGTTGGCTTTAGCAGTTCCTTCCAGAAAATCAGATGGCACCCTGAAAAGCCCAGCACATCCAAGAGGAACTTCCGGTCTGTCCGCAACAGGAAATTCAATAGCTTTCTGGACAGACTCACCATCCATTGCTGACCCATTGAGTTTTTGCGTTATTGATAACTTAGCTTGGTGAAGAGCGCCCAGCACAGATCCTAATTTATTGGGTGTTTCATGTCGCATTAATGCAGAAAGCTCATTTTTGCCACCTGAAGTATCTCCTTTACAGAAACTACCACCTGAATGAGAAACAACTGAATCTACTGACTGATTCCCAGCAGGACCCTCCAACTCTGTAGAGCGATGATAGCCATGTGAAGGTGGAATGATGAAGTTTCCTGCACCCTGTTGATCTTGCTTCCCAGGAGCCACAGGGAATACGAAATCTGAAGCTGGGGGGGATTCATGAGCGAGCATGTTGGTAGGCTTTTGATCCTGATAGCATCCCATAACAGCATTTGGACTTGACTGCAAGTCATTAGATTGACTTTTGGATGATTCTTTAGTACAACCAGCATTTTCCACCTTCGAACTTTCTTCTTGGTTATGAGAGGCAACAGTCTCAACAGCATATGGAGGAGAATGTGTCTTAGCCTCATCCCTTTCTTCAGTGACATCGGAGTGGTTCCCGGGTTCACAAGAATCCTAATTGGTTCATGATCAAGATAACAGGAGAATTAAATCTAGTATAATAAATTTCTAACCATAAAAGGAAAAGGAAAAGGAAAGTGAAACTAGTTCAAATATAACGTCAATCAATGTAAACCCCAATAAGTCAATGGAAGAACCAAACATGAAAAGAAAAAAAAATACAAAAAAAAATAATAATAATAATAATAATAAAATAAAAAATAAAAAAAAGAAAGAAAGAAGCAGAAGAAAACGGTGCCTCGAACAATCAATGATCAAAGAAGTATAGTTCGTGCCTCTTTATCTCTAGGCAGACTTTCCAATAAAATTTTGGAGGAAACAGAGTAGGTGAAATGTACATTTCAAGCATTTTGTTCAAATATCCCTTGGAAGCAAATGGCTTATACAACACTCTGAATAATAACATCAATTCTTTGGTCAACAGTGCGTTCCTTAAAATTTCTCCAGAAGTTTATCTCATGCAGGGGATTTTCCTCCATGGATGTTAAAAAGTTTGAGTATCAGTTATTTTCAGAAATTTGTTGAAATTTATGTGAAATGTTAAAGTGCCACAGTCCTTCCTTATTGCCTTTCCACCTACTTTTCAATGCAGATGTTTATATTTTCAATTCAGCAACCAAACATCATTATAATAAAAGTTTCATTTATCATACAAGTTGCCCTACAAAAGTAATTCCATAAAGCACAACACACACTCCATACCAGAAATGCAAAGCTAGCCTATAAATGATGATAATCAAGAAGGTAACATGGACACTAAAGGTAATGTCATTTTCAAACCAATTCCCCATTTAGCAAATTTCTAAAGAATGTAAAGATCATTCCAGATGCAAGCTCATACAATCACTCCGCTAACGTTACTCTTTTATAACAAATGAGCAAGTTTACCCATTACACATTTGCAAATCAATGAAATATTCACTACTTTGGACTACAATCCACAGCCTATTTAACACGTGAAACTTTAAAATATGCACCTCAAGATAGTTATTCCTTTGGTTAAATTCAATTCCCACAAGAAGAAAATGAAAAAGAGACGATCACAGGACCATACTTTGAAATGACCTATAAATAAAAATCAATCATTTGTATAGATGGTTCTTCAGAGGCAACAAACCTGACACACAGTTTTTTGCACTACATTGAGCATATGGAGATATTGAGTTTATTGGTTTTCATTAATTGTAGTTCATGGAGACTTTTGTATACGGGTGGTGTTAATATAGCATTAACACTTAAGAGTTAGTATAGCATTAATAGTTAGTGTATCTGGACACTTGGTAACCGAATGGTCACCAAGGTAAGCTGTATAGTCTTTCTCCTTTGTGTATATAAATCAGTCCACACACTTGAATCTAGTGTAGAAAATGTTTATCACAATATTATCATAGTATCAGAGCAAGATTAGTGAGTGTAATTGAGTGAAATAGTCGTGTAAAACAGTGAGTTAGTGAGTCACTCACTGTTTATCAACGTTCACCGTAAAAAACGAAGGTCCCGGGTCATTTTCAAAGCAAAGGTCATCAAACCTTTGCTAGTCCAGTTGGTCAACACTAAGATACATCGCCGAAAGTAGACAATCACCATCGGAGGAGCGCCGTCACCGGAGAAAGTCCCACGCGCAGCCACGCGCCTCTACTGTCACTGTGCGTGGGCTTCACGCACCGACACCAAAGCCACGCGGGAGGGCGCGTGTCTCGACATCTGAGTTCCAATCTTCTTTGCCGACTGTTTTACTCCATGTGACGAGTCTACCAGTGTAATCAGATTGGTAATTTGTCAACCTTTGTTTGATTCCTCTTCTTTGTCGCCACTGTTCATCTACCGTGTGTCCCTGTATTGTTCAAAGTTACATTTTTTGATTTTAAATGGCTGCTGGAACCCCGATTGATCAGAAGATAATGAGTGGTTCTGTTCCAATTCCACAACAATTGACAACTCGGAAGTTGAATGAAATGAACTACATCCAGTGGTCCAAGACAATTAAGATTGCTTTAACTGGATATGGTAAGAAGAAGCATTTGACTGAGCTAGCACCTCCTGAAAATGATCCTAAGTTTGATATTTGGGTCCAAGAAGGTGCCCATCTTGTTAGTTTGCTGTGGAATTCCATGGAGCCCAATATCGCTAACATGTGTACTCACTTAGACACGTGTAAGGATATATGGGAATATATTCGTCTGTTATTCTCCAGTGATCTCACTCGGATGTATGACCTATCACTAGAATTCTTTCAGCTCCAGCAGTCCGGCAAACCAGTTACTGAATACTTTGCCTCTCTCAAGCGTGTCCATGAGGAATTGAACTCTCTGCCACCATTATCCACAGATATTAATGTTATGCAGAAACAGAGAGAACAAATGGTGGTGCTTCGTTTTCTTGCTGGGCTAGATCCTAAGTTTGAGCCTGTCAAAGCCCAGATACTCAGTGGGGCCACTCTTCCCTCATTCGCAGAGACATATTCCAGGGTTATGAAAGTTGCATCTAAGGAATCATCAACTAATTTTGAGCATGTACGTTCTGCCTTAATTAGTCAGACTCCCTTAGATAATAAAAGCCTTGTTCATCGATCTTCATCTCAGTATAATGAACGTGGACGTGGGAGTCGTGGCCGTGGCCGTGGTCGTGGAGGTCGTGGTACTAGACCAAGATGTACTAATTGTGGCCGTCCTGGACATATTAGGGAGAATTGTTGGGATCTCCATGGAAAACCAGCTCACATGGTTCATGCTATTGCATCTGATGCTTCTACTTCTTCTGACAAGCTTAGTGTAGGAGAACCATCCACCGTGACTCTCTCGGGAGAGGAATACGCCAAGTTCCTCCAGTATCAAAATGCTCATCAGGCATCTCTTCCAACAGCCTCTTTAGCCCATCGAGGTAATCCCACTACATGTGTATCTACCTCTTTAAATACATCTTGGGTCATTGATTCTGGTGCTTCAGACTATATGTCTGGTACATCTTCACTGTTCTCTAATCTTCAGTGTTCATCCATCTCCAATGTCACCACAGCTAATGGTTCATCCAATTCAGTAAAAAGAGTTGGTAACATTTGTCCATCTTCTCATTTGTCATTGTTTTCAGTGTTATATGTACCATCCTTATCTTTCAACCTTATATCTGTTAGTAAACTTACCAGGCAGTTGGATTGTTCAATGACTTTCTTTCCTGATTCTGTGATTATTCGGGATTTGAAGACAAGGAAGAATATTGGAGAAGGGCATGAAGCTCAGGGACTTTACTACCTGTCTGGGCCATCTACTTCTTCATCTATGTCATGTTCTGCAGTAGCTTCTCCACTGGAAATTCATTGCCGTCTGGGACATCCTTCTTTTGAACGATTGAAATCCATGGTACCAAGTTTGAGTCAATTACAGTCTTTAGAGTGTGAGTCTTGTCAGTTAGGAAAGCATCACCGTGCTTCCTTTAGTCCTCGAGTCAATAATAGGTCCTCGAGTCCTTTTCATTTAGTACATTCTGATGTATGAGGACCTAGTCGTGTTATGTCCAAGTTGGGTTTTAAGTACTTTGTTACCTTTATTGATGATTATTCAAGAATTACTTGGGTTTATCTAATGAAAGATCGTTCTGAGTTGTTGTCTATCTTTCAATCTTTTTGTCTTGAAATAAAAACTCAATTTGATGTATCAATTAAGATTCTTCGTAGTGATAATGCAAAAGAATATTTTTCTAAACCCTTCACTGATTTCATGACATCTCTTGGCATGATTCATCAGTCATCATGTCCTCGTACTCCACAACAGAATGGAGTTGCCGAGAGGAAAAATTTACATTTGGTTGAAACAGCTCGTTGTTTAATGTTCCACATGAAGGTTCCAAAGCCTTTTTGGGGGGATGCTATTCTGACAGCCTGTTACTTGATCAATCGAATGCCGTCTTCTGTCTTGCAAAGTTGTTCCCCTTACTCTGTGTTGTTCCCCCAAACACCACTGTTTCTTCTTCCTCCACGCATATTTGGATGTGTTGCATTTGTTCATCAGCTTGAACGTGGAGTTGATAAACTTGACCCTCGTGCCATCAAATGTGTCTTTTTGGGATATTCTCGGGTACAAAAAGGGTATAGATGTTACCGTCCTTCACTCAATCGATATTTCATATGTGCTGATGTGTCGTTCTTTGAAAATACCCCATTCTTTTCCAATGATTCTTCTGTTTCTATTTTAAATGAGAGTCTCCCTTTGCCTTTGGTTTCTTCTTTTCGTCTTTCTCGTCCTAATCTGCAGGTTTATACCAGACGGAGGGTGGTTCCAGATCCAGAGTCTATCCCTGATGCTTCTAGCACTTCACCTTCTCCTATCTTGTCTTCAGATCCTGCTCTCGAGCTAGCTCTTTCTGACCTTGATCTTCCAGTTGCTCTACGGAAAGATAAACGAGCTTGTACTTCCCATCCTATATCTAACTTTGTTTCATACACAACTTTGTCTCCTTCATATTATGCCTTTGTTTCATCATTGTCCACTGTCTCTGTTCCTAACTCTGTGTCTGAAGCACTATTCCATTCTGGGTGGCGAAATGCCATGGAAGAAGAAATGTCTACTCTTCAAGCCAATGATACATGGGACTTGGTCACTCTTCCTCTTGGGAAAATCCACAGTTGGTTGTCATTGGGTGTACAATATCAAAGTTCATCCTGATGGTGCAGTGGATCGGTTGAAAGCAAGGCTTGTTGCCAAGGGATACACTCAAATCTATGGCCTTGATTTTTCCGAGACTTTCTCCCCTGTGGCTAAGATTACATCAGTACGTCTTCTCATATCACTTGCAGCCACCTTTCACTCGTCCCTTTATCAGCTTGATATCAAGAATGCTTTTCTCCACGGTGATCTTGCCGAAGAGGTGTATATGGAGCAACCTCCAGATTTTGTTGCTCAGGGAGAGACTGGACTTGTTTGCAAATTGAAAAAGGCATTGTATGGCCTAAAGCAATCCCCTCGTGCATGGTTTGGAAGGTTTAGCAATGTTGTGACAGAGTTTGGATTAATACATTGTGGTGTTGATCATTCTGTTTTCTACCGCCATTCTCCTCAAGGCAAAATATGGTTGCTGGTCTATGTGGATTACATTGTAATCACTGGTGATGACACACAAGGAATTCATGATTTGAAGATATTTCTTCAAACCAAATTCAACACCAAAGATATGGGTTTTCTGAAGTACTTCTTGGGCATTGAGATTGCTCGATCACGCATGGGTATTGTCCTTTCTCAGCAGAAGTATGTTCTTAATCTACTCTCTGAAACTGGTATGTTAGGAGCTAAATCAGTGGATACTCCAATGGATCCTAATACAAAACTTCTAGTAGACAGAGGAAATCTATTGGAAGATCCTAGCAAATATCGCAGATTGGTTGGAAAGCTTAATTATTTAACAGTCACACAGCTGGATATCTCATTTGCTACAAGTGTAGTAAGTCAATTTCTTGATGCACCACGGACCAGTCATTGGGAGGCGATTATTCGTATTCTAAGATATCTAAAAGGTGCACCAGGATGTGGTTTATTGTATAGAGATAACGGTCATACACTTGTCCAGGGTTATACAGACGCAGATTGCGCTGGTTCACCAACAGATAGACGGTCTACTACTGGGTACTGTATTTTTGTGGGAGGAAACCTAGTGTCATGGAAAAGTAAAAAGCAGACAGTGGTGGCAAGATCAAGCACAGAATCTGAGTACAGGGCTATAGCACACACTTCCTGTGAATTAGTTTGGATACGTCATATGTTGACAGAATTGGGAGTTCTTGGATTCCAACACATGGATTTATTTTGTGATAATCAAGCAGTTGTCCATATTGCAACTAATCCAGTGTTTCATGAGAGAACTAAACACATTGAAGTTGATTGTCACTTTGTGAGAGAAAAGATTCTACAAAATGTCATCAAAACAAGTCATGTGAATTCTGAAGATCAATTAGCTGATTTGTTCACTAAAGCTTTAGGAGGAGCTAGAGTGAGATATATTTGTAACAAGCTTGGAACATATGATATATATGCTCCAGCTTGAGGGGAAGTGTTAATGTAGCATTAATAGTTAGTGTATCTGGACACTTGGTCACCGAATGGTCACCAAGGTAAGCTGTATAGTCTTTCTCCTTTGTGTATATAAATCAGTCCACACACTTGAATCTAGTGTGGAAAATGTTTATCACAATATTATCAGGTGGCATCCCCTTGCCGCCTTTTAATACATCATATTTTATTTATTAAATATATATATATATATATATATGTACATTGGCGCACACGATCAACGAACACATAATGTTAAAATTATGAAATATGAACGTTAAGGAATAAAATACCAAGAAGAAGAAATTGTTCTAAAGACAGAATGCATTTAAAGAGAAATTAATGTGCAAGGTACTGATGGTGCCCAAATACCCCAAATTTTCCGACAGAAGGTTCTAGACAAAAGAAAGAAGACTTTTTGTAGAATGATGCCCACAACTCACATAGGCAAAACTCTATGGTGGAGAAGAGCATAGGTGTGACATTCAAGTAATGTTCTTGACAAACCATGCTAAAGCAAAAGCATATGGATAGTTCATGAAAGCCGCATACCGGTGTGCTGTTGTTAGTCTCTCTGAACTTCTCTTCCCATTCTCTTTGAGCTTTTTCCTCCTCTTCATACTGACCAATGAGTTTTGCTTGATGTTCTAGTGCTCTTTCCATGTCTCTGTCACTTCCATTTACATTCAAATAGTTGCGAGCATTAACCACCAATCGGTGATTTTCTGAATCCCCTGAAACTGGACCATCAAGGACTTTTGCATCCTGCTTATCATAATTTTCTTCCAAGCTCTCAGTCACAATAGCAGATCGTATAGGAAAATCTTCTGAATAAGTAGCAACTCCATTGTCTTGAGAAGCTAGCATGCTATTGTCAATCCGTGTGTCCTCGACTGCTGATCTGACAATCCAAACACTAAAACATAACACTCATTTGTGTGTGGTAATCTACATAGCCATGAGAAACTCCATTGGTGCAATTAGCCGACAAGCACAGGGAAGATTTACAAAAGCAGAAAGACCCCAAATTGTATTAAGAAAAAATTAAATGAAATGGTTTCACTCAATGAGCAAGGCAACCCCCCCTTCTCTTTTCCCTTTTTGGCTGGCTCTATGTTCTCCAGGACAATTTTCCTTAGCTTAGTAGGCTAAATAGAATCATTATGAGCACAAATAGGTCAAAATCACAGTCCATAAGTGGAAAGGTCACATTGGAAACGTTTATTTACACAATCACTGCACAACCCCCATGTGAATACAAAGTATGCATTCACATACAATCAAACTGAAGAAGACTAACAATTCTAACAAAAACAAAATCTTTCATGCGCAAAAGAAAAAGGCAACAGAAAGCATCGTAGGTTCTCTAAAGAAAAAGAATAAACTCACCTTGTCCCTCTATGTCGTATCTGGCGACAAGATTTACCAACCCGCCGTCTCAGCGAAGCAGATGCGGTGGATGCAAAAGCACTTCGCCTTCTACTGGAAGAATCGATATACTTCTTCTTCTCATGAGAACAATGAAAGTCCTTGCCACTTTTCCAGGACAAGCTTCTACCAGATAAATGAGAAGATTCGAGCTCACAAGAAGAGCAATCATCAGTAGGATTCCTCCTCATCGTTGAATCAACTGAGCCTTCCTCCTCTGGCAAGTTATTGCTCACTTTAGACTCACAAAGAATTGCATCCTGGTCAGAGCTCGAGTCAAAGTCCTCGGACAACTCACTTATCCCACGATTCTTCAAAATGGCAAGAAGATCTGCAGTTGCCTCTTCAGCCTTCTTTCTTTGTAGAGAGACAATATCAAGCTGTTCCTCCAGTTCCAATACCTACAAGGCATACATAACCAACAATTTGAAGTCCCTAAAGGGGGATTTAAACATGCGCACGCACACATGCTCGAAAATGCAGAAACAACGAAGGAAAGTGTAAGAAAGAAAGAGAGAGGGTTTGAGTTTTTTTTTTTTTTTTTTTTTTTTTTTTTTTTTTTTTTTTTTTTAACATCTGAAACGTAAACTAACCCTTTTATTCAGTTCGTCAGCTTTCTGTCTTGCAGCTCTGGAGACAGATCTTTCAGCTAGCAAACGTGCCCGAAGGAACTCAATTCTCATTGCAGTCGAATCTTCCATGCCAGCGCTTTTCCTGGTTAATAAAACCCCAGTAAATCAGGACTCAAAAAACCGAAAAAGGAAAAACCCATCCTTGCTTTGAAAATTTGAGGAAGCTGGCAATCCAAAATTAAGGGCAACAATTTCACCTTCAACTTTAAGTAGACCCCAAATATATGGAGAGATTCTTAGGAAAGGAACCATTTTTAAGAAATCATTATTTTTGTCTACATTTATTTATACCAAACAGAGCCTAAATGTACCAAGTACTGGAGGACTGAATCAAAGCGTATTTCAACTCCTACTTAATTAAAAAAAAAAAAAGTCCATCATTTCAGCGTTTCCTTCCACTATCCCCATAAATCAAACAATATTTAGGGTGAAAGCAAAAGAAACACCCAATTCACCAATTCGAAATTATCACTACAAATATATGGTAAATGAAAAAATTATAGAAAATACTAGAAAGGTAAATCTTTAATAAAAAGGCGCTTAAAAGCCCCAGCTTTTCTCAGAATCAAACAGAGGAAATAAATTTTCCAACATTGAAAATCCGAACTCAGGCGAAAACTCTCATTTCCACAATAATAACAGAAAAATCCCACGAATCTATGCACTTATGGAGAACAAATCAACAAAGCGGTAACTTAAATGTGACAGGGAAACAGGAACTACAACAATCACCTCTGATCTTGATCTGAGTCTAGCTGGTCCGAAGAATTCTGCATTATTATAACCAAAACCCTAACCCCAAGCCCTCACAAAAATTCAGCTGCCGATACTAGAGCCTCTGTTCAGAGCAATACAAACGACAAAAGTTAGAAAACGGCCGCCAATTAAGCTGCCGAAACACAAAACAGAAGGAAGATCTGAACAGAGAAACATGAGAATTTACCTCAGCAGAGACGACTCACAGGTGAGTGTTGAAAACCCTAATGAGGCGTTTCGGGTCTCATCATTGGTTGTTGGGGTCTACTGTGTTACACGCGCGCGCGCGCGCACACACACACATATAGAGAGAAAGAGAGAGAGAGCTTCGCAGAGCTGCACTGGGAACGATCATAGAACCATCTGTTGTCTTCTGATCACCATCGGAGAAATAAGGTAAATAGTATTTAGGACATTTGCACCTATATTGCACAATGCTGACTGGACCTTTAATTTTCATTTTTTCCTTTTCCCCTCTATTAACAACTTTTTTTCTTATTTATCTTAATAATTTTACAAATTTTTAAAAATTAACAATAAAAACCTATTTTTAAATCAGTTTTTATTTTTTTGTTTTGATAAAAAATGAAAAATTAAAAAAAATGTAAATAAAAAAAGCGTCTTCAATCTTATTTTATTTCCATTATAAATACTTTGGCAATTTTAACACTATATTCATTTTATTATAATATATTAAAATGAATTATTTTATTTAAATATTTTATTGAATTCAAATTATTTTTAATAAGTAATTTAATTAATTAATTGAATTAATATGAAACATACTTAATTAAATTATTGTTATAAATAATATATTTAAATCAATATTAAATATAATTAAATTATATTTAATATATTTTATTTTTATCGAATTAAATAATTTTTAATAAATATTTTAATTTAGTTAATTAAATTAGCATAAAATACATTTTATAAAATTAAATTAAGTTTTTAAAATTAATAAAATTAAATATTTTATTAAAATAAAATTAACTACTGTAAACAAGATTACATTTTAAAATGCAATTTTATTTTTCATTTCAAGAGAAAAAATGACAACAAAAACTAAAAATATATATATATATATATATATATATATATAATTAAACATAAATAGAAAAATGATAACATTACCAAGCAAGCTCTTGAGTTATTCTTAATATTAAGGTGGAGTTTGGAAAATAAAAAAAAAAGTTAGTTTTTTTTTTTAATTAACTATTAAAAAGTTAACTTTTTAGCTAACTTTTTTTGTTTTTTATAATTTGATATTTTTACTTTATAATTTAAAATAAATTTAAAATGTAAAAGAGTATATTTGATCACATTAAAAAAAAATAAAAAAACTGAGTAGTTGAAAGTTATATAGTCACTAGCTAATGATTGCCAAACACAACCTTAGACTAATTACAAATAATTACTCCTGACATTTAAAACTAACACTAATAACTCTTATTTTGAAATATTTGTCACAATAAATTTTTTTCATTAATATTGTCATTAATATTAAATAAAAAGTAATATGAGATATCTCTTTTCATACTTTACACTATATAAAACATCCAATTGCCCTTACAATTTTCAAAAATAAATTACAAACATCTTGAGGGAATAATTCATTATATTTTTACCTTGCTTCATTATTCCTCATTTTTAGACATTGATTTCAATTTTAGGAATAAAATTTGATCATAATAATCTCAAATAATGAATGTCTTTTTTTTGTGTTTTTTTTTTTTTTTTTTGACTTTTGAGATTTTAATGATGTGTTAGATATTTTATATAGTTTAAAAAAAATAAAGGAGACATTTTATATGATTTTTTTACATTGACCACACTAATTTTATTTAACAATCAAGATGGAGAAAAAAATTTAACTTTGATAAATATTTTAAAATAAAGAATGTCACTGTGAATTTTAGAGATTCAGAGTAATTTTTTGTAATTAATCAAATATTTAGGGGAGCTAAATATAATTTACCAGGTTGAGAGTAATTATCTATAATTAGTCAAATTTCAGGGGAGCTAGATATAATACCCTTTTATTTATTTCCAACTATTCAAGAGATACTATATAAATGTGTTGTTTTGATAAAAACTATTTCTTTTTTAATGAACTCATAATCTAATCTATTTTTTCAAATATTTAAATATCTTTGAGTTAATTTTAATACGACAACCATACACAACAACGCAATAATTTAATTAGTTTAATTAGCATGAAAAATTAAAATTACTTATCGTTTTTCAGTTCTTACTTAAATTTGAAATATATAACTCATATTCATTCCCACAAAATATATATTGGAATACAATTTTTTTGCTGACTTGTAATTGTATATGGACCCGTTTAGAGTGGTAAAAAATAAAAAAAAATAAGATAAAACGTAATTTTGGATAAATTTTGATGTTTGATAGTTTTTTCAAACTGTATTTTTTGAGATGAACAGTAATAAACCATTAGAATGGTTCTCCCAAATCTGTTAAAATGAATTCAAAAAATTCTCAATTTGTATTTTGCACCGTAGCCTTTAGACGGAGTAAAACGATACAGTTTTTTTTGGGCCTGCATTAATTCATTAGAACGGTTGTCATGCAAGCCGTTGGCACGGAATGGGCTGATTCGAGGAAATTACTCCTTCTGGTCTAGTTGTGACGTCATTTCTTAGGCTGTTTTGTAATTGGCCTAATACAGTAAACCGTGAGAACAGTTTTGGCCAATCTATTTTAATGGTTTGTGTGCACCCATTGCACAATAGTACTCATTCAAAAGTTTTGGAGTCAAGAAATATGATTACCAAAACAAAATTCTTCTACCTAGTTAACCTCCTCCCGAGGTTCGATTTTTTTTTAACAAAATATTTAATTTTTCTGAAATTAGTAACGGTGAAAATGTGTAAAAGTGTAATAGAGAATTTTAGTAGTTTTTTGAGTTTTATTTTGTTTTATTTTGTAATTACATTGTTTTATTCTTTAAATGACATAATTTGAGAGCCGTTCTTAATTTTTGGCTTGGCTAAAATTCGAATGTTAATTATTTATTAATTTAATTATGTGGAAACTATCATCGGATATATATGTACTAGCAATTACTAGTGCCTGAAGGCACAGAAATATAATTTGACATGTAAATAGTTTAAATTTCAATTTATAAAGTAAACCTACATAAAAAGTGTAAAAATAACCTATAAAAATAAAAAGAGATAAAGGTATAAAATTTTATTATTTATTACAAATATTATCAAAATTTTTAAAATATTAATTTAAAATCTTTTATATAAAAAGTATTCAAAAAAAATATGCGAAAAGTGAAAGAAAAAGAAAAATAATTGTGGCCATTTAGCAAATTCAACCGTTAAAAATATCTTAGATTTAAAATTTTAAACTTCTTTATTATATAAATGACACAGAATGTAAAAGTGTATGCATTTAAAATTTAAGTTTTAGGTACATTAAAATTAAAATTAAAATTTTAATTTCAATGTTATTTCTAATAAAATTTTAAAAAATTAAATTTTAAATATATTTTTTAAATAAAAAATTCAATTGATTTTGTCTGATAGTTATCTATATATTATTTAATAAATGTGTACAATTTTATTATTATTATTGTATAACTCTCATGACATTTGTAGATAATATAATTTATATAATTTTACAAAATATAATATACGTATATATATTTATATTTATTTATTTATTTGAATTTCAAATTTTAAATTTTGTGTGTATAGAAAATTGTACAAACATACCATTGTATCAAATCCTCACAACCACACTCCCGCAGCGCCAGCCACGTAAGACAACAATTGAACCCAACCAAAGCAACAATACAATCCACCTAACCCCATCACCCAAGTCTCTCTCTTTCATGCAATGTAGGACAAACATCACATCAAATGATATGTTTTATTATATAGATGTACATACATATATATGGTAACTCTGATTTTTATTTATAAGAAATAATTCAACATGAGATTTTCTGGTTTTTAACTTTCCTTATTTTAATTTTAAACTTTTTTGAAATTTTGAAAGTTATGTGGAAAAGGTCTCTAAATGTATATTTAAACTTTTAGATTTAATTTGGTAGCAAGTAACTTAGTTATTCATATGTTGGCACAAAAATAACCGAGGATACGTGGCATCTCTCCAAGCATAAGAACATTTTATGAAGATGTGCTTGGTATTGGTCTAGTGATCAATTGATTACCACAATTGGGTCCCACCATAAAATAAGATAAGGATGGTGTGATTCTAATAATAAATATGAAATAGTAGTAAATGAACTGAATTTATTATCTCATAGTTAACTCAGTTAGTTCATTTGTTTACAAAGTGACAGACAGATGTAGCATCTAAACATTTCTTAAGGTTATATTCTGTCTATTATATTCATTTCTTCCACGTGCATTTAATGCTAAGCGGGAAGCATTAAGGGTGTGTTTGGATTGCCAAAAAGTGAGATAAAATGAAATAATTTGTGAATTCGTAATTTGTACAATGAGATAAAAAGTTAATAAATTTTAGAGTTTTTTAAAGATTTTTATAATTTTTTAGTGATTTTTAGTAAGCCAAACGCACCTAAATACGAAATGAAAGGCATTTAAAATAAAGTAAACGGTCAAGAGGCCTGATATGTACATACAAAATATAAATTCATTACAACTTAATTGTTTACACATTTATTTATTTATTCTATCTTACCATAAATACAAGATTTAACCTAAAAATTCAAGTATACTTACTATTGTTAACTGTTTATTACTTCATTCTCCTATTATAATTCTCTTAAGTCAATTCTAATTTGACCATCGAAGGATTTTGGTCAAGGATCCTCTCTAATTATTTCCTTTGACTTTTTTTGCTCTGCAACCTTAAATTCTATTTTTTCTGTTGATATGATGAGCAAATCTGATGATAATTTTTTATTGTTGAACATCATATTTTCTTTTCTTGTTTAATATGATTATTTAACAAAACTTATTATTATTATTTTTAATTTTGTAACATTTAGGCATATTATTTTATATTAATGATAGCGGGGGTGGAAGAGGGCAAATTGATACAATGTTACTTAATTTCAAATTCCTTGATTTTTCCATTTTAACTCTTTAACTTTGATAAATTGATTTATCTGACCATGCTTATGTATAGACTAAAAAATAAAAATAAAAAGAAAAATAATTAATTTAATGTCATTTACAATCACACAAGAGTTTTTTTTTTTTGATAATTAATATAAAAATCACTCAAGAGTAATCCAATTGACATGAACTGAATATTTAAAAAATATTTGATAAAGATCATAAAATTAAAAAGGCACGTGATGAATTTGTAACATTTCCTAAATTCAAAATTTAATTTGATCTAAAATTGTTTTCAATTTCCTCTGTATGTCATTTCACTTGTTCAAATTGTCCTACATTTCGATGCATTATGTAATTTTCTCACATAATTAAGTTATTTTAACCTACTTTTAGAAGTTCAAGACTTTAAATACAAAAAAAAAAAAAAAAAAAATTGAGTTAAAGGATAAATTTAATATTTAAACCAACAATTGATATTTTTTTTAACAATTTACATCGCAAGTTTATTTTCTCATAATATATGAAACTATTAATTTATAAATTTATTAATTATTATCATGTGCCTATATTAAGCACGATCTATTATGAACTTCATTAATGTTGTTGATGTAACATAATAATTAAAACTCGTCTCAAAAACCTAACCACCCATCTCTAAATTTGCCGGTTATAGAAAGACAACCACTATGAGAACACCCCCCCAAATGACAGAAAGAAAGAAATTAGAAGAATCAAAGGTTGTTTAATGTGACTAAATGATGATTTAAGAAGAAATAGAAATCAAGTTTAATTTTTGTCAAAAAAATCATATTTATAAATAATTACGTAATAACAACTCTAGTTTTGGGAGAGGAGGGAAAAAAAAAAAAAAAGAAAGAGAAAGGAAAAAAAGTCCTATTATTGTACCACCAACACATTGCTTGATCTACAACTACAACATGATGAAAGCTACTTAATTGTCTCACCAGCACATTGCTTTAATCCTTTTTCCTTAAAAACTAAAAATAAAAAATAGGGCAATTATAGGGCCCGTTTGGTTGGTCAAATTTTAACCAAAAGTACAATAAAAATGAAAAGATGTGACATAAAGGTAATATGTGTTAAAATTTAATTGAAAGAAAGTACAAAAAGTAGTTAAAAATTGATGAGTTTTGGTAAATTTTTGTAAGCCAAACAGGGCCATAATCATGGTGTTTACTTGAGAACAAAGCATGCCCCAAGCATGCTTACTAAAATACACTTAATTAGAAAACATTAAATTAGTGGGTACATAGTTAAGACAAATAAATTATTATTATTATTATTATTATTATTGTTATTATTATTAAATGTTTTACAATCTTAAGCACAATACTGAAAAAGTACTTGGCACTATATGTAGTATTGGGAGTGAGGATAAAATAAAAATTATTTATTAATATATCAATTTTTAATTTCTCAAAGCACATATTTTTTCCATTCTATTCTCTTTTACAATCTGAAAAAAAAAATAATAATTTTGAATTCATATTCATTTCATTTTCACTCATCAAATTCTTAATTGAAACATAGTTTAATTATATGGATTTGAATATAATATGAAATTATTATTATTATTATTATTATTTTGGTGTTTCTTCGTTAGAATATAAAACAAGATAAGTGATTTGGATACAGTATGAAATTATTTATTTATTTATTTTGGTGTTTGTTTGGTAGAATATAAAATAAGGCAAGTGATGCGATTTGACGATGGATAATTTTAGATTTTTGAAACTTGACAGACAAATTAGAAGGTAGGACAAATCCCATCCTACCTCTATCATAGAATACTATGCATGTCCCTATTTTTGGAGATACACAATAAAATCCAGAGAATTAATCTTGCCAATTGTTTGAGCCAAAATTCTCTAACGCAAATTCTTTCACGGTTTTTCATTGGATTGATTGCCTCTGCAAAGTCACAACTCAATGGATAAAGATGTAGAGGAACAAGTGGTATAAATTGTCACTGCCAATCGCCGCAAGAACTTTAAATTCGTCAACATCTACACTAGGTTGCTTGCGGACAGAGATATGAATGTGATTCTTATATATGTATATATTATCTAGTGGGTGTTGGAGTTGTGTATCCTGCCATGATAGGCAAGGGTTTATTAGGAACAAACACCAACTAAATGCAGAATTAAAGTCATAGGTAGCGTTGGGTTTGTATTTATATTTTTTAGTTTCTGCTTTTATTTTCTATTTTCTTTTTTACGTGTTTTATATTTTAAAAATCTTAGGATAAAGAAAACAAAAAATGTATTTAATTTGTTATTTTTTGTTTTTTATGTTTTGAAATTTTTTTTTTATTTTAGGTTGAAAACGCTCTAAACGACTTTTTATTATTTTGCATATCATGTACAAGCTCATTTTCTATTTTTTAAAATAGATTTTAAAGATACAAGTGATCAAATACGTTTTGAACTTTTTTTTTTTAATTTGCAAAAAACATAAAATCGAAAAATTCCTTGTTTTCAAAAAAGATAAAAATAAAAAATTAGATCAAAGCAAGTATACTAAGGCACCGTTTGAGAAAATTAGCATGTGCTAATGGTAGCTAAAAATAAGTTAGGCTAGTAGTTAGCTAAAAAAGTTAGTTAATTTTGTATTTGGGAAGGAAAAAAAAAAGTTATTTTTTTTAGATTGTTAACTTGCAAGGGTAATTAACATTTTTACCCTAAAAAATTTAAAAGAAGATTAAAATATAAAAGGGTAAAAAAATTCAACCACTGTTAAAGTAACCATTAGCACATGCTAGTGACTACTCTTCCCAAATAGTACCTAAATAGGGGTTACATCCAACCCCCAATTTTATGTTCAGTAGTCAAACAACGTCTAAGAGTATCATCAGGTGCTTAGCCAAAAAAAAAGAAAGAGACTAATTTAAGGTGATATATTAGAGCTAAGAGAAGTTCACAGAGTTTTTTTTTTTTTTTTTTTTCTATTTTTTAATTTTTTTTTCTTCTAGGAATTTCAAAAATACGATTTGGGGCTGCCTGGAATTAGGATGTGTCAGGCCCATTTGTGGAAATATGTGACGTCATGAGTGTCCAATTGTGAAAGAAAAATCGTAAGAGAAAATGAAGTTCCATACATAATTTATTATTATTATTATTATTATTAAGAAAAATCATATCATATATAAATATCTATATTTATATTTATTTTTGTATTGATTTATTATATATATATTTGTAAAAAATACGAATAAAAATATTTTCCTAACAACATTTCATGTTGAAACAAATAAGCTCAAATACAACTTAGGGCTGTTTATCTAAATAAAACTGAAATCGAAAATTAAATTTATTGAATTTTTTTAATTCTCTTAAAAATAGTTGAAATTAAATTGACCAAACTGAATTGATCGAACTAATTCGGTTTGGTTTCGGTTAAAACTTAATTAACTGAAATTCTATATATATATATATATATATATCTAATTTTTAATTTTATTTTTATAAATTTATTATTATTGTTCATATAGATCATTTTATATGTATAAATTTTTAATTTTTAATTATTTCAAATTTTCATGTATAAAAATTGAAATCGATCTGAATTTTAATTTAAATCTAAAATATAACCAAAATTAAATCAAGAACCTATTAACTGAATTGAATTAACTAGAAATTAAAATTTTTTATTCAATTTTTTATTTTAATTCCGCAAACCAATGCTTTTAATTTTATTCCACAATGGACGTGCATTGAAATTCTAACGGTAACAAAGCAAATCTCTATATCGTTTGATAATACTGTCGTTTTTCTATTTATATCTATGTGTTTATGTTTTACATTTTTTTGTTTTCTATTGTGATTTTTTCTAAAATAAAAATTAAAATTACGTCTGAAAATGTAACTTTTTTTTACAATTATTAAATTTTATTTTAATAAAATATTTAATGTTATTAGTTTTTTAAAAATTAATTGAATTTAATAAAATATAATTCACATTATTTTATTCTAATTAATCTAATTAATTAAATTAAATTAATCAATTTAATTTAATTAATTATTAAACATCATATAACTCAAAAATATAATAATATATTCAATTATAATTTAATTATATTATTTATTAAAAACGAATGAATAAAATATAATTATTATATAATTTAAGTCATTCAATATAAAATATATTAATTATAATTCAATTATATTATTTATTAAAATAATTTAATAATACATATTTTGTAATAATTTAAATATTTAATTTGGATATTTAATAAAAATAATTTAATAAAATATAGTGATATTAATTAAATTAATGAGTTTAATAATTATTATTAAATTAACTAATTAATTAAAATATATTTTATTAAATTATTTTTAATAAATAATAAAATAAAATAAATAATTTAATTTAAATTAATTTTGATATTTAAATTAATTAATTTTATTTTATCATTTATTGAAATTAATTCAATAAAATATATTTTAATTAATATAAAATACATTTCATATTAATTAAATATATTAATTTAAACTAATTTTTATATTAAATTAAATTTATTTTATTATTTATCAAAATAAATAGAAATATATTTTATATTAATTAAATTAATTTAGTTAGATTAATTTAATTATTTGTTTATTAAAAATAAATTAATAAATATATTATATATTAATTTAGATAATTAAATTAATATTTACTTACTACAAATAATTTTATTTTAATGAATATTTAAATAAAATAATTAATTTTAATACGATGCAACAAAAATGGACAAAATGTTAAAATTGAAAAAATATTTGTAACAAAAAAAATAGAGTGAAAATATTTTTTTTTGTTTAAGTTTTTCTTTTTAAATTTCATTTAAAAAATATAAACAGGTTTAATAAACATATTTTTGTTGTCAATTTATAAAATTTTAAAAATATAAAAAAAAAAAGACAACAAAAACTTTACCAAACAAGACGTAGTAATCCACGCGTGATCCAAAGGCCAAAAATCGTGTGCGGACTTTGCAATCAGTAATAATACATCAATACTTCTGCATAATAAAAATTAGACATATCATAAATCATTTATTTTTTAAAACTAAATAATATTGAGATCTTATATTGGCCCCCAAAAGATGAAAATTTTTATTTTGACCCCCTCACCCCCCAAAATTTTGTTTTGTAAGCACTCTGAATATGAGAGGGGTTACTGCTCTTCTTAACAGTCAATTGAGGCTCAGAAGGAGATGATAAAACAATCAGAGCACAACATATTGATTCGATTTCCCTGCCAACTCAAACAACAACGCACTTTTAATTAAGAGGAAGCATAATCCTTGTCAAATTGCAATTAGATCTGTAGTTGGGTTTGGATCAAACTTGTCAGATCCAAACTTAATTCGAATTTAATAATAATAAATTTAATTTAAATTTAAAAGTAATCGTATTTAATTTTATAAGATTTAAATTTCATCTATATATTTCGATTCTATCACTTTGAAAAATATGTTTTTTTTAAGCGGTCAACTTTCTCTCTCTATATATATTGATCAATTATTTTTGTATCCACTGCTTTGGATTACACGGTGTGGTCTCCATGTAATATATATATATATATATTATACTCAACGTGATTGCATGTGTCATATTGTGGCCGGGAGACCTTAATTAGAGTGATCAATTCTTGCCAGTAACTTCCACGGGGCGACTTGTCTATTCTAGATGAGGAAGAGGGTTTGAACCTTTCTAGATATTGTCGACATAAAAAAGAAATTGGTTTTCAATTGGCTCATTTTCTGTTTTATATGATTTTGGTTTTATATGGTTTTTCACAAAATTAATTTTGTTTTACATTTTATTTGTAGTAATTTTTAGTAATATTATTCACATTTAAAAAAATACGAAAAAAAATGTTCACAAGAAATTGAAAAAATTCAGGTATGATTTTTTTTAATGAACTAATATGACTTGTAGGTAAACTTTTCCATTTTAACTATTTTTACATTTTTTAAAATATAAATAACATGTTTAAAAATTACTAAATTTATAAAAAGAAATTAAAATAAATATTGATGTAAAATGAAAAAAAAAACCCAAAAATGAAAAATTAAGGGTGCGTTTGGTTTGCTAAAAATTACTAAAAATTCTGAAAATTTTTAAAAATTATTCACTTTTTATCTCAATGCACAAATTATCTCATTTTATCTTATTTTATCTCATTTTTTATTATTCCAAACACACCCTAATAATGCGTTTGGAGTGATAAAAAGTTAGATAAATTAAGATAAAGTGAGATAATTTGTGAGTTCGTAATTCGTGTAGTGAGATAAAAAGTGGACAACTTTTAAAAATTTTTACAAATTTTAAAAATTTTTAGTATTTTTTATAACACTAAACGCACTCATAATTTTGTGTTGCCAAATTAAGCCCTGTGTACTAAAAATATAGCAGAAATGAGGATTTCGAATTCGAAATTGAATGACGAGTACGAGACGCAAGACCTATATGATTTGTTTAGATGTCTTGATCAAATCGCGTTTGAACTTGACAACGTCTAAAGTTAAAATTGCTTTTTAATAATTAAATCGTACAATCTTGTCTACTCGAGAAGAATGTTGCCCTTTTGGTTGTCCAAATTTTGATAACAAAGTATAATAAAAAAGAAAAAAATTTGACATAAAGATGATAAATGTTAAAATTTAATTGAAAAAAAATATAAAAAGTAGTTAGAAATTGGTGAATTTTGATAAACTTTGATAGGCCAAACGAAGCTGATTTGAATTGTACATTAAACTTAAAAAAAAAAAAATAACGTTAACTAATAAAGATTACTTGATAATTATTTATTCGAATATTTGTACACCCAAATTCATTAATATCAATAATTTTAAATAATTAATTTTATATAATTATTTCAAATTTTTTATAATATGCCGAGTTCATCTTTTCAAATTCAACTTAAATACAAATCAAATATTCATTTACATATTTTCATTTAATTATTTATGTCAAATCATTTCACTGAAAGATAGGATTTTTTTTTTTTTTTGGTTCAATGTTGAGCTATATTTATTGACTACTAGTCAGCACTTTCTTTCTCTTGCTATATATATATATATATATATATATATATATTGCCACACATATTTATTTTTATTTATAGATACGCAAGTTGTGACATCAGAACCATCCTTGTTACTGGTTAATGTACTGTAGTAGTTTGATGACTTTTGATTAAGCTAAATGCCTAGACTTGTCTTGAATGTTTCACGCATAATAAATAAAAAAAATTACAAGTATTCGTCCCTTAGTTTCATTCATGTATCTAGAAGACGTATCCAATTCATATTGACGCACGTACTTGACTAGGTTTATGTTGGAAAAATTTTATATATACTCACGTAATCTTACTATTTATGTGAAGGTAAGATTCAATTTGGGAATAAAAAAGTTAGTTTCTTTTTTAATATTTGACTACTAACTATCTGTTAAAAAATTAATTTTTTTGTGTTTGGAAAAGGAAAACAACTAATTTTATAATTTTTTTTATTAATTTGATATTTTTTTTATCTTTTAATATTTAAAAGAAGTTTAAAATGTAAAAAAATAAATTTGATTGTTTAAAAAAAATCAAAAAATTAATAGTTAGTGGCTTTTTGTCCCCAAACGCGCAAGTTGAAATGACATAATAAAAAGGCGAAACTTCCTTGATCGACTTCTCTCTCTTGAAAAAATTTCATTTGCCTTCGTATCCTAACATCCCTCGTTCTAGTGCATCACAAATCGTTATATATAAATGCATGAATTCACATCTTGAGGCTATATCATATATTCACCAATCACCAAAATAACCAGAGTCCACACAGTGATCATGGATACAAAGCAGATTACAAGTCCTAGAGTGGTGATGCTACCATGGTTGGCCCATGGTCACATATCTCCGTACCTAGAGCTAGCCAAGAAACTCACTCGCAAGAACTTCCACATCTACTTGTGCACTACCCCAATCAATCTCACCTCCATCAAGAAAAGGATCACTAACAACTACTCTCACTCCATCCAACTCGTTGAATTACACCTCCCTTCCTTGCCTGAACTCCCTCCACACTACCACACAACCAATGGCCTCCCACCTCATCTCCAGCCCACCCTCCGAATGGCCTTTGATATGTCAACCCAAAGCTTCTCCAATATCCTGACAGAACTAACCCCAGACTTGGTTATTTACGACTTCAACCAGCCATGGGCACCAGCCACCGCCGCCTCCCACAATATTCAGGCGATCGAGTTCCTAACCACCGGAGCTACCGTGGCATCTTTAGCCCTTCACGTGCTCAAGAAACCCGGCCTTGAATTCCCATTTCCGGCTGTTCGGCTCCGGGAAATCCACGACGTGAAATTCCAAGACACGGTCAAGTCCTCCGTAAACGAAAACGATCGTCTCCTGCTCGCGATCGAACGCTCTTGCGACGTTATTTTGATGAATACTTTCAGAGAGCTTGAAGGGAAATACATTGATTATCTCTCGGTTCTAGCTGAGAAAAGAATTGTCACCGTTGGACCACTTGTCCAAGAAATCGTTGACGATGATGATGATGATGATCATCACAAGGAGATCATGAAGTGGCTTGATGAGAAGGACGAGTCCTCGACGGTGTTTGTTTCCTTTGGGAGTGAGTATTTTCCGTCAAAGGAGGAGATGGAAGAGGTAGCTCATGGATTAGATCTTAGCAATGTTAACTTCATATGGGTTCTTAGGTTTCCAGTGGGAGAGAAAATTAAGGTTGAGGAAGCACTGCCTGAGGGGCTTCTTGACAAGGTTGGAAAGAGAGGATTGGTTGTGGACGGTTGGGCCCCACAGGCAAAGATTCTGGCACATTCAAGCACTGGTGGATTTGTGAGTCACTGCGGGTGGAATTCAATCATGGAAAGCCTAAAATTTGGGGTTCCAATTATAGCAATGCCAATGCATCTTGATCAGCCACCAAATGCAAGACTCGTGGAGGAGATTGGTGTTGCTGTTGAAGTCAATAGAAACGAGAATGGGAGTCTCAGTATAGATGAGATGGCACGAGCGATTAGGAAGGTTGTGGTGGAGAAAAATGGGGAGCCTATAAGAATTAAAGCAAGAGAATTCAGTGAGAACATTAGAGTGAAGGAAGGGATAGATGATGGGGTGGTAGAGGAATTGGTGCAGCTTTGCAAGGAGAGGAAGAAGTCGCACATTAATTAGCAATTTATTATATATATATATATATATATTCGTCAATATATATTTAGAACTATGGTCATTTCCAGAGATGTACCGGCATATATATATATATCTATAGCTATTGTTGTATTCCTATGCAAGCTATCTCCGCTGAGAGTAATTTTGTTTAGTAGTATGGCCATCTTACTGGTCATTGCATGCAAATAAGGGTGCATTTGGAGTGAGAACAAGTGAGATAGAATGAGCTAAAATAAAATAAGTTGTGAATTCCTAATTTGTGCGGTGAGATAAAAAATAAATAATTTTTAAAATCTTTTTAAATTTTTGACTATTTTTTAGAATTTTCTTGTCACTCCAATTAGAGCCTAAATAATATAAGAGTAACACTTACAGTTGGGACGACACTCATCGCTCTTATTACCACTTGCATTATACAAATACATTGTACCTAACTGTTTATCTTCTTTGGTTAGTGTAGGAAAAAAATATGAAAATAATGAATATAAAATTTATTGTACCTTTTTGATGCGGAAAACTTTTTGATTCAGAATCTTCGCTTGTTTTACGAGCTCTTTTGTCACGTACGTAGATTTATGAACGGATCTTTTCTCGTTTTTATAGAATATCGCCAAAGTATCTACAAAGCACACGAACCAAACCCTAGAGACTAAGATGGTACCCTAGAGAGAACCAAGAGAGAATATATGGAGAGAGAGAGGAATATTGATTGTTGTATTTTTACCAATACTAGTTTGTGTCTATATATAATAGTGAGATGCCTGACTCATCTCAACCACTAAAGGGATAGAGTTAAATATTATCTCAACTATTCAAAATAAGAGATCAACTTTATCTCTTATACATATAGAATTATCCCAACACTAGAACTTATCTAGTGTCCTACTTTGAGTCAAACAATGCCTATGTGGACATATCACAGGACAATACAACATCTCCTACTCGGACACATAGGGGATATGTATCTCTCATCCAAAATTTACTCATTCTGTTCATCTCTTCATATAGATAATTGATCGTGCGACCAAAATGAGAAAGTCTAAAATGAGGAATGTTATATTAATTTACCATCTCACTAATATAACATTACAACTCCAAGTCTCGTTTTATATCCCAAATCATCGAATCACACTAGATCTAGCACCTCTAATCACTCTTGTAACACATTCAGAGTCATGTTAGATCTCATATTATATTTGCACTCATGATTATATCAAAAGACTAACAATGACATAATCGCCCGGGCTATGAGTTACAAAATATCAGTGTGGTATCAAATGACCTTTCCTTATACATTATGTTTGTCCATCTAAACTTGACTGCTTTCCTAGACATGCTCTGTTAGACCGTATAATTCATAGCCCTTGGATAACATGCTAAAGTAGCAACATCAAGTCTCAACTTCAAAACATAAGTCTAAGTCCCAAAGGGTATGAGATGGAACTAATAGTCTAGAAGTCTAACACAGTGACGAGACGAAGAAAGGGATTTATTTCGTCACTCTTTCTCATGGTCGTTTAGTAGCACATACAGTATGATGTGTATGCTATAGTGGAGCTCCTACTTAGGGTTAGTCACGCTCTAACACCATACGAATCTTAGTCTAGTCGCTTCTCATAGCGCCTAACTTGAGCCTCTTGAGATAGTCACTCAATAGCGCCTTCTTATGAGTCTCACATTCGGCTATTCTCAGGTTTCATGGAGACATGGATATACTCCATGTTCGACTAATGTAGTCTCATCTTAGTTCAATGCTAAGGCGACTTATGATAACTCAATCCTTGTTGTTTTCAAAGCGCCATGGAGATCACTACTTCATAGTGTGATCATCTATATCTCATCCTGCTCGCTATTCAAGCGCCAGGGCGATCACCAGTGTGAGTGGGCTGACCAAAACCTGGTGACTTTACTCATATGACTGGATATGTGCACTAATTAAGCAAAATAATATACAATCAAAAACATATTTTATTAATGCATAAAAAAAATGTCCATCATACAAGAAAATGTCAAACCCTACATAAACCCAAGACCATAACATGTTTACGAAAAATATCTCTCGATATGGGTTTAGTCATGGGATCAGCAACCATGTCGATGGTGGGGACATACTTTAGGACAACCTGACCTTGCGCAACAATGTCTCTAATGAAATGGTAACGAGTATTAATGTGCTTGGATCTACCATGGTATTTTGGATCTTTTGCAAAGGCTATGGCAGCTGTGTTATCATAATGAACCACCACAGCCTCGCCCAAGTGCCCTGTAATGTTTAAGCTCTGCAAGAATCTCCTCAACCATAAAGCCTCTTGCACAGTAGCAGTGCAAGCAATATACTCTGACTCCATGGTGGATAAAGAAACACATTGTTGTTTCTTACTACACCATGAAATGGCTCATCCTCCAAGTTTGAAAGCATAGCCCGATGTGAATTTACGCTCATTTCTGTTAGCAGATCCGTTTGCATCACTATACCCAGCTAATTTCATATTGTCACCTTGATAGCATAAAGCGAAGTCTGCAGTCCCTCACAAATATCTAAATATCCTTTTAACTGCAACCCAATGGGCAGTTCCAAGATTACTTTGGTATTAGCTAACCATACCAATAGCAAAACATATGTCAGGTCGAGTACACATCATTGCATACATCAGATTACCAACTGCACTGGCGTATGGAACATTGACCATTTTCTTCCTCTCTTCTAAGACACTGATCAATGCTAAGAGTTTGACCCTTCTCCATTGGAGTGTCTATGGGTTTTGAATGGTGCATACGAAATCGTTTTAGGATCTTCTTTATGTAAATCTCCTGGGACATACTAAGAAGTTTCTTAGAGCGGTCTCTGGAGATCTTAACTCCAAGCACATAATCTGCCTGACCCATGTCCTTCATCTCAAATGTAGAGGACAACCACTTCTTAGTGCGCGACAATCATCTCCATGTTATTTCTAGCTAATAAATGTCATCCACATAAAGTGAGAGAATAAAAAACTTATCATTTTCTCTTTTGACATACACACAATGGTCTTCTTCAATCATCACAAATCCCATAAAGAGAATGGCTTGATAAAATCAAATGTACCATTGTTTAGATGATTGTTTCAGGCCCTAAATAGAACGCTTTAAGCAACAAACCTTGCGCTTTTGTCCTTCAACATGAAATCCTTTTGGTTGATCCATATAGATCTCCTCATCTAGTTCTCTATTGAGAAATGTTGTCTTCACATCCATTTGGAACAATTCCAAATCTAATTGTGCGACAATAGCTAGAAGGAGGCGAATGGAGGCAAATCTCACCACAAGAGAGAATGTCTCCTCATAATCTATGCCCTCCTTTTGGGTATAGCACTTCGCCACAAGTCAGGCCTTGTATCTGTCAATTGACCCATCCGCTTTGCGCTTGACCTTCAAAACCCACTTGTTACTGATGGCCTTGTGCTTAGGCAGAAGGTCAACTAACTCCCATACATGATTCTTAGCCATTGAGGTCATCTCTTCTTTCATAGCAGCTATCCATTTTTCAGATGCAAGTGAATTCAAGGCTTCCTCATAGGAGGCAAGCTCATCAGCATCCACAGAGGCAGTCATGAAGGACTCTCCTTCAATCTCAAAGCGTAGTCAAGAAACTATTCCATGACTGCTTCTGTGCAATTGTGAATCCTAAGAGTCTCCTAGTGGCATACTTCCACTAGGTAAGGAAATGCTCGCACTATCTCTAGCAACCATAGGATGAGGTTGTGATGCCTCATCTTACCTATGAGATAAAGGTACATCTTCTTGAGGTTCTTCTAACTCATAGAATTCAAGATCCCCTTTAACTTCACCAATACTTAGAAAATCATTTTCAAGAAAATCCACATCGCGCGACTCTATCTAAGTTAATCCTCCATCTGGGTGTTCACCATGCATAACGTAGCCTTTCGAGTGTTCAGAGTATCTAAAGAAGACACACTTATTAGCTATTGGGCCCAATATCCCATACTTATGGGAAGTATTGTGAACATATCCCGCAAAGCCCTATGGACGTAAGCCTTCTAGATTAGGTTTTCTATCATTCCATAACTCATATGGACTGGAATGAACTGATTTTGAAGGCACTCGATTAAGTATGTAGGCAGTAGTCAAGAGAGCATCTCTCCAGAAACTTATTGAGAGATTTGCTTGTGCCATCATTGACCTAACCATATCCAAAAAAGTACGATTCCGTCTCTCTGCAACACCATTTTGTTGCGGAGTACCTGGAATCATTAATTGTCTGCGTATCCCTTTTTCCTCACATAATCTTTTGAACTGATCAGAAAGATATTCTCAGCCTCTATTAGTACGAAGGACTTTCAAGTTCCTTTCTTTCTGATTCTCAACCTCAGTTATGAAGCGTTTGAAACAATCCAAAGCTTCAGAATGGTGAGCTAACAGATATACTGAGCCAAAACATGAGAAATCATCTATAAAGGTAATAAAATAGGATGCACTATGTTGTGCCTTCACATTCATTGGTCCGCAAATATCTGAATGGACTAGTTCTAAAGGATGACTGGCCCTGTTAACCTTACCAAAAGGCTTTCTGGATGACTTTCCAGCCAAACAAGATTCACAAGTAGGTTGGCTTATTTTAGTAAGAGAGCCTAAAAGCCCTTCTCTAGCTAATCTAGCCATCCTTTCTTGCCTTATGTGACCTAGTCTAGTATGCCATTTAACAGAATCAGATACAACATCAGAAGAAAAAGATGTAATAAAAGTTAAATTATTATAAAAATTCATATCCACATCCAGTGTAAAAAACTCATTTCTTAAACTACCATGACCATAAAGCATTTTATCAAGATAAATAGACAAACCACTGCCTTCAAAATGAAAAGAAAAACCTAAGTTTAACAATGTTAAAACTGAAAATAGATTACATCAGACAGTGGGTGCATAAAGCACATCATGTAAGAGCAAAGTGCATCCAGTGCGCATCTTGAGCTGGTAGGTGCCAACTCCCAGGACATCTTCATGTGCTCCATTCCTCATTATAATTGTATATCTACCTGCTGAGACCCGACGATAATCTACATATCCAGCTCGATCCTTTGCTACATGTTTGGTTGCTCCTGAGTCTACAATCCAACCAAGGAGAGAATGAGTAATATAAACATGTGAGTAAACAAAATTGAAAGAGCTAGTGCTAGGGTTTACCTTCTTCGGCTCGTTACACTCAAAAGCGAAGTGACCTTTGTGACCACAATTATAGCATTTGAGCTTAGAGTTGTCTTTCTTTCCACCACGCTTACCTCTACGGTGCTTGGTTCCCTTGCCAACTTGAGGCGCAAGATTTTGGAGTTTGCCTTGTCCTGCTCCCTTTTGTTGTCCTTTGCGCTGGGGCCTTTTTCCCTTACGCTATCCAACCTGAGCGACAAGTGCAGCACCACGGTTTGCATCCCTACGCTCCGCTTCAAGCTCAAGGTGATGTGAGACATCATCAAAAGTTTTGATGCTCTTATTGTGTGTAAGCACAAGTTTCACCCGACTCTATGGATTCTCAGGTAAAGACCTAAGAACCGCCAAAATTTACTGCTCTTCAGTGAGATCATTGCCAGCTGCCTTCATTTCTCTAATCATGATAGAAATTACCCTAAGGTGCTCTGCCATGGTGTGTTTGGGGTCCATTGTATATTGGTTGAATCTCAAGGTTAAGGCACGTAGCCTAGTGGCAGTGGTACGACCATACTTTAGGCGCAATTGATCCCACATTTCTTTGGCAGTGGAGAATTTCTCAAATTCTCCAATGAGATCATCATGCATGCAGCTTAATAAAGTAAAGCGTGCACTTCTATCTCTTTTGAACTAAGTTTGATAAGCTTGTTGGTCACGATGATGCTGAACCGTTATACCTTTAATAGGTGCAACCATGTTGTTGGTTAAATGGTCGAGCAATTCTTGCTCATTAAGGAGGTACTAAACCTTTCTATGCCATATGTCATAGTTATTGCCATCAAGTTTCTCTCCCTTGTTAAGTTCAGCAATAATATTCTTTGAGGCCATTTCACTACATACAATTTGCGCAAGGAATTTTAATTAAGCACATATCTATTATTGTTATTTATTTTAAAATTAATTAGACTACAAAAATTCCTTTCCACATTATAACATTGAAAATTTCACACTTTTGGTTCTAGTAATCATCTCCTATAATGTAAATTAGAATAAAGTATCTAATTAATTTTAAAATAAAATATGGGAACGACTCCCACTTTCCACAAAGTTTATAGAACAAATGCATATTATACATTAAAAAAAATAATGCAAGTCCCATAAGACTCTATTGGTATAACTAATGCTTATGTCAAAATAATTCAAAGTTTACAATTTTGATGCGAAACACATCCCCTTACAAGGCTTCCAAAAAAAAAAAAATTACATTGCAAAAAATAACCAAAAAAAAAAATAAATAAATAAATAAAGCCTACTACATCTCACTAATAAATATAAATAAATGGGGATGCCGCACATCCTTTGTAATCTAAGAATTATTTTGGAACATAAAATAAATAACAATAATAAAATTCATGAGCATTGTAAAATACCAATTCTCCCTCCATTTAATTTCTTATACACATACATAGGTTATATTAAATGGAGGTTACTAAGCTCACATCTAAAGGAGTTAGTATATGGTCAAATTTTTTTTTCTTTTTTTTTAAGGTGTCAAAACACGTGCCCTTGTGACACAATTGGATGAATACACTAAATATTCATTCATGTAAATAAACAAATTATTTATCTACAGAATATAATTAAACAAATTAATTATTCATGGGCTATTAGAATATAATTAAAAAAATTAATTATTCATGTGGCATTAGAATATAATTAAACAAATTAATTATTCATGGGCTATTAGGATATAATTAAACGAATTAATTATCCATGTGTCATTAGAATATAATTAAACAAATTAATTATTCATGGGCTATTAGGATATAATTAAACGAATTAATTATCCATGTGCCATTAGAATATAATTAAACAAATTAATTATGCATGAGCTACTAGAATATAATTAAACAAATTAATTATCCATGCACTATTGGAATATATTCTCATCACATAGTATAAGACCTAATAACATAAAACCCCTTAAAACAAGTAAGTAGGGAATTTTATTTCAAACTTTTACTATTTCAAAAAAAAAATTAAAACATTATTATTATTATTATTATTATTATTATTATTTATTTCACATAACAAGAAATTTTCAAAAAAAAATTGAACCATAAACATCTATCACGTGTAGCATACATACTTGTATATACATACGGAACACACACATATATATATATATATATATATTATGTTGGACAGACCAACAAAATGTTTGGCTTGGTTCAATTGGTTTAAAGGGTGAAGTTAAGGCTTTGTGTTGGATGGACGTGGGTTCAAATCCCACTCCCAACAATTCTATTTTATTATATCTTGCACTCACTATAAAAAAAAATTCTAACATATATATTAAAAATTGAACCATGATAGGCCATATATATATATAGAACATATATCTTTGTGTTGGACAAACCAACAAGAAAAAAGGATGTGCATTCCTTTCTAGAGGCCTCGGGTCACAAGCCCACGCCACCGAGATTAATTTTTTTTTTTTTTAAACTTTGAATGCCTCACGAAGTGCCCTCCTGACCATGATTTCTGAGCCTCCACAAAGAGGGCATGGCCCAATTCCCTGCTTGGATTGGGCGGACCACACGGCTTCTGGCCAACTTTTTTTTTAATTAACAATACGAATGGAAACTCACAGTGCCATCTTCAATCATGAACTAAGTTCAGCTACTTTTTTATTTTGTTTAAAAAAAATATAAAACACGTGATAATAAGATCTAAATTTTAAACAAATTAAAAATTAGATCTACCGGAAAAAAAAGTGAAAACAAGCATAAAATTACTCTGAAACCACTGTAAGAAAAAAATATGGAAATAATGAATATAAAATTTATTGTACCTTTTTTATGCGAAAAACTTTTTGATTCAGAATCTTCACTTATTTTACGAGCTCCTTTGTCACGTACACGGATTTATGAACGGATCTTTTCTCGCTTTTATAGAATACTACCAGAGTATCTACAAAGCACACGAACCAAAACCTTAAGGACTAAGATGGTACCCTAGAGAGAACCAAGAGAGAATATGGAGAGAGAAAGGAATATTGATTGTTGTATTTTTACCAATACTAGTTTGTGTCTATATATAATAGTGAGATGCCTAATTCATCTCAACCATTAAAGGGATAGAGTTAGATATTATCTCAACTATTCAAAATAAAAGACCAACTTTATCTCTTATACATATAAAATTATCCCAACACTAGAACTTATCTAGTGTCCTATTTTGAGTCAAACAATGCCTATGTGGACGTACCACAAGGTAATACAACAGTTAGTAAAGGCTAAATAGCAATTAAACCCCATGGCCATTATTTGTACATGCTGAATTTGACTGTCATACTCATCCTTCTAAAGTACCTTTTGTGCTTAAATTCTTGGGAGATGTCCGCACTGATGAAAGGCACTAAAAGGACTAAGAGCTGCGGATTGTCAAACTGGCGCTAGAAACCCATCGCCTTTGTCAACATCTGCTTTGAAAATGTTGGGTTTTGTATTTAATGCACCGTTTTGTTCATTATCTGTTAGCTCAAGCATTTGTCTATAAATAGAAAGCAAAGATGAGAGGGTGATGGGTGTTGAGTAAAGTGTGAAACATAAGACAAAGAGAGATTAAGAGTTTTGAGCGAGATTTGTATATCTATAAAATTTGTTTGAGTTCATAATAAAAAAAAAAAAAAAACTGAACAACGGAGTACAACGGAGCATGAACACAAAAAAAAAAAAAAAAAACAAGAATAAAAAAAATTACAATTAAACAATTAAATCAAACTCTCAATTTAATTTCATAAAAAACTGATTATCTCTTACATTTCCCAACCCTTATATAGGTTAGGGCTGAAGACTAAATCAAATAATTTCCTAAAATAAAGTAACCAAATCACAGTAAGATCTCGAAATAAAAGGAAATAAAATAAATCAATTCCAAAAATCCTCAATGCCTAAATAATCCCATCCAATTCATTATGGAAATATCCAATATGATCCTCGTCATTCTCTACCAATTGGAAAAACTTGACTCCATCAAGTTGAAAACTTGTGCATTAGTATTTGATCGCATTTTTCACTTGACAAGACATTTTCGGAGTTGAAGAAAAATAAGATCCTCAGTATTGAACAGACATGGGCACCACTAAAAAGGTGAAGGAATTGAAACTAGCATACAAATATCGTCATAACCTGTAGACAATAATTGAGATCTAAAGATGTCTTAACAAGGTAACAAGTTCTCCACATTGTAAATTATGACAAAACTTATATCACATGGCAATGTAAAAAATACTGCATTGGGATTAAGATCACAAAGGATATAAAATGGTTTAAGATTTTTAGCCTGCAAATTTTAGTGGGATGATATAGGGTAAAAAGTAAGCAATGTATAAGTCATCATTGAGTTACATCTATTAAAATTTTTATTCCCACCAATAACATCAAAAAGGAAAATTATAATAATTATTACTCAACCTAATTTTTACATTTAATATCAGCATTATAAAAAAGAAGTGGAATACGTGACTGAGAATAAATAACGAGTGATGAGGCAACCGAATTTGTCAAAGTAAAATCCTTCAAAGACGAATGAGCAGAAGGAAACTAAATGATATTAATAAAATAGTGGTAAGAGCTGCTACACACAACTTATAAGCAAAATTGTTCAATGTATGCAAGAACATCTCTATTGTACAGTAAAAGTGAGGAGAGCCTATACAACCACATGATCTAATGGAAGAACAACTTGGACATAGACTAAAAAAACTCCTAATTGTTGCAGTCATTAAATGAAACTCTTGAGGTACTTAAATAATATCCTCTAAAGAAGTAACCATCATTAATGATAAAGTATATACAATCTCTACGATCATTAGTTATGATATTCTCAAACATACCAACAAAATCAAGATAAGTAGAACATGAAACTTGTGCTTCAAAGTTTCTCTTATAATATGGTAAAGACAAGGATGATGGTGGAGCCACTTCAGATAATATTTGTGGATTTGATAGCTCGTCATGATCAGAAAAGGATTTAATTGTCCAAAGAAGAGAATACATAATAGACTCACAAGTATCAATAAAAACCATAGGGACACTAGGTTCGAGAGGTGGATGAAGCAACTCAATAATTTGTTCATAGCAATTTGACTCTGAAAAACAAGGTAATATAGAAGTATGACAAGTAACATCAGGAGAACTACTAGATAGAGTGAATGTAAAAGAGTCTGCTATAGGAGTAAGATATGAAGCCTTAACATGATCATTTGGTGGATGAACATACGAAGCTAGATGAACAAAATGTGAGATACTAGACACTTGGGGATATATATGTTGAGTATTAAGGAAACCATTTTGCGACATAAACTCATGAAACTCAAATTTATAATATTTTTCAATCTCTAAAACTTTAGAGTAAGCTTCATTGATGGTCTTAGAACTGTATTGCTTAAACTTCGCATGAATGCAAGGCCTTAACTCATAGACAAATTTATTGATGGCACAAAGCTCATCTCGCAAATCAAACCACTTTCTAAGAGTTTTAAATTGATCCAAATACTCATCAACAGAAGAATGCTCCTATTTAGGGCGCATCAAGTGAAACCATGCCTCATTCGTAAAACCTTTAAGAACAAATTGATCGCTCAAAATTTCTTTCACTATGGCCTATAGAGTAGCAAGTCTATTATCTATGCTGTCATAGTATAACTCGACTATTTACCAAAACTTTCTAGCATAACTGGTTAATCTTGCTTTGGCCAAACAAATACACTGATCATCAAATAGGTAATGGTAATAAAAAATGTACTCAATATTATCTACCCAAACAAGGAACTTGTGATAATCGGGAGTGCCACTAAAATAAGAAGGATCTTTGACATAAGTTTGACAAATAGAACGAAGTCCTACCTTATTAGGAAAATATGATTAAGTTTCAAAATTCATGGTAAGGGGACACAAGCAAATTTTTTTTTTTCCAAATGCTAGTACTAAAGAAAATTGAAAAAAAGTAATAAAAATATAAAATCCTAATATGCTTAGATAAGAATTACAACCCTAATAAATGAAACTCAACAAATAATTTAGGCAAACAATGGTTGGTTGATTTTTCTTTTTTTTTTTTTTTTCAAGATGGGTAACAATTAAACAATTTCAAAGAAGAAAAAAGATAAGTGAAACAATGGGTCAATTTAGTTTCAAATGCAATTCACATTGCCATTTGATATAAAGATTTATCACAATTAACAATGAGTGAATTCATACCTCAATCTAAATATTTTTTTCAAATTATGTGAAGTGCCCACTTTTGAAACTATAAAATTCAATTTTGTTTTTTTTTAAATCAAACACTGTTGACCGCCAGAGAGTTGTACTTCCATGTGCCAGAGAGACACCAGAGCTTAGTTTGAACTTGCCAAAGTGTTGTTTAGGTTGTTGGAGGGAGTCTGCAGTATTCTGGGCAGCCTCTGTAACTTGCTGGAGAGTCACCGACTGGTTATCGGAGCTTCGCCGAAATATCGCGAGCAGAGTCACTGGAAGACAACAAGGCTGGTGAGACTCATCGATAGTCGTAGTCTCCTAATGATATGAATAACGGTGGTAATTGGTTCCAAAAATGATCAAAAGTAGATCTTGAGCATTCGACCTTATTGTCTGGCAGTTCAAAGAAGATCGACGATCGACTAGTCAATGGTACGAGGCTGACAAGGATGAATGAAGATAGATCAGTGGAGCAACATTCGCTGGCGATGATGATTTTGATAATAATGAACAATAGAAATATTTAAATGGCTACAGCTAGGGTTTGGTTTGGAATGGCTAAGATTAGAGTTTGTTTTCAAATGGTTGGGGCTAAGGTTTGGTTTCGAATGGTGACAATGAATCGATTTGTTCTGGTACCAAATGATGTAGCACAACGTAGTAAGAATGCAAAAAATAAAAATAAAAAAACTATAATTAAACAACTAAATCAAACTTTCAATTCAATTTTATAAAAACCTGATTATTTCTTACAATTTCTAACCTTTATATAGGTTAGGATTGAAAACCAAATCAAATAACTTTCTAAAATAAAATAATCAAATACAATAAATCTCGAAATAAAACAAAAGAAAATAAATCATTCTAAAAATTCTTAATACTTAAATAATTCTATCTAATTTATTATGGAAATATCCAATATGATTCCCAACATATTTAGTTTTGTTGTTATTCGAATTAGTCCCAACATAAATTTCATTAAGAAAACAGAAATTGTACAGAGGATAATGGTACCATTTATCTGCTAGCAATGATTAACAAAGAACTTAATTCTAAATTTATGGATAAAGCGACAAATTTGTTTGTCAGGTTGATAAATTGAAGAACCAGTTTCATGTTGATTTCTTTAGGACGTTCTGTTCAGCCGACATTTTTTGGACAAACACAAAGAAAGTACTATTATCCGTGTTTGCCGGAGGCTACTACTGTTGAAACTCTGTGTGATATTTAAGTCCGTTTGGTAACGTTTCTATTTACTCTTTTACTATTTATATTTTTAAAATGTTATAAATTAATAATAAAAAAATATTTATTAAATTTATTTATATCTTTTTATTTCTAAAAAAATAAAATATAAACAGAAAAACACACAAAAAAAGAGTATGTTCACTCTATTTTTTCTCTCTTATAAACATTTGTTGGTTTAACACTTTGCCTATTTTTGTTATATTATATTAAAATAAATTATTTTATTTAAATATTTTTAATACATAATTAAATTAAATTAATTAATTTTTAATAATAATATAATATAATTAAATTATTTATAAAATATATTTTATATTAATTAAATTAAAAAATAATTGAATTAAATTAATCGGTTTAATTAGTATGAAATATATTTTACTAAACTATTGTTAAGAAATAATAAAATTAATTAATTAAATTATTTAATTTCATAATTTAATTGAATTTAATTAATATAATTAATATTAAATATATTTTATTAAATTATTTAGTAAATATCATAACTAAATTATTTAAATATATTACGAAATATATTTCATTTAATTATTTTTAGTAAATAATACAAATAAATTAAAATTAATATATTTTATATTTACTGAATTAAATGATATAATAATTATATTTTATTCAGCATTTTTATTAAATAAGTAAATTAAATTAACTTAATTTTATTAGTTAATTTAATTGATTAATTTAATCTAGTTAATCTAATTAACTAAATTAAATTAAATTAATATGAAATATATTTCATTATATTCAATAAATTTTAAAAAATTGATAAAATTAAATATTTTATTAAAACAAATATTTAATAGCTGTAGACGAGAATTACATTTTTAAACACAGTTTTAATTTTTATTTAAAAAAAATAAAAAATAATAAAAAAATAATAATATAACAGATAAATATAAATAAAAAATAACAGAATTATCAAATGGACCTAAATATTTATGAACATACGTTCTTTCAATTTTCATTTTTAGCTTTGATTGGAACTTTGGAAGAGTCTGTTGAAAACCAAAGTTAAAGATGGTTGGCGGTCTTAGTAGGCGAAAGAAAATTCATAAGAAAAGCTCACCAGAACTTTGCTTACCATATGGAAAACCAAAGTCAAGAACCCTTAACTCTTACTCCTGCCATCTCTCTGATTCTTTTTTAAATTTAACCACACGTAAGCACTGACATCTGACAATACTGCCATTCTATGTAGCTTCGGTTCATTAACTTCATATAAATACAAATGTATGCTTAATAAAATAAACATATACAGCTAGATTCACCAATAACTCTCTCTCTCTTTCTCTCTCTCACACACACACACACACACACATTATGGATACAACACAGAGGATTAGGGTCCTTATGCTACCATGGTTGGGCTATGGTCACATATCTCCCTTCCTCGAGCTAGCCAAGAAACTCACAAAGAGGAATTTCCATATCTACTTGTGCTCCACACCAATCAATCTCAGTTCCATCAAGAAAAGGATCACGAATAAGAACTATCCCTCCATTGAACTCGTAGAATTACACCTCCCTTCCTTGCCTGACCTTCCCCCACACTACCACACAACCAATGGACTCCCATCTCATCTCATGCCCACCCTCAAAACAGCCTTTGATACGGCAACCGAAAGCTTCTCCAACATTCTCGAGTCTATAAGCCCAGACTTGTTTATCTATGATTTCAACCAGCCATGGGCACCAGACATTGCCTCCACTTACAATATTCCGGCGGTTTGTTCCTAACCACCGCTCCTACGGTGGCTTGTTTCGGCCTTCATATGTACAAGAAACCGGCCGTTGAATTCCCATTTCCGGCAATCCAGCTTCAGGGATTCCATGACAAGCAGGTTCGTGCAGCGTTTGAGGCTACCGTAAATCAAAACAACGAGAAAAAAGGTTCCCTATATGCTTTGGAACAATCGTGCAAGATTGTTCTGTTCAATACTTTCAGGGAGCTTGAAGGAAAATACATTGATTATTTGGCGGATATGGTAGAGAAGAAGGTTGTCCCTGTTGGCCCTCTTGTTCAAGACATTGTTGATCGAGACGAGGACAAGGAGATCATGAAGTGGCTTGATGACAAGGATGAGAAATCTACTGTGTTTGTTTCCTTTGGGAGCGAGTACTTCCCATCCAAGGAGGAGATGGAAGAGGTATTTCATGGCCTAGAGCTTAGCAATGTTAACTTCATTTGGGTTATTAGACACCCAGTGGGAGAGAAAATTAAGGTTGAGGAAGCACTGCCTAAGGGGTTTCTTGACAAGGTTGGAAAGAGGGGATTGGTTGTGGAGGGCTGGGCCCCACAGGCAAAAATTCTGACCCATTCAAGCACTGGTGGATTTGTGAGTCACTGTGGATGGAATTCAATAATGGAGAGCCTAAAGTTTGGGGTTCCAATTATAGCGATGCCCATGCATTTGGACCAACCACTAAATGCTAGACTGGTAGAGGAAGTAGGTGTGGCTGTGGAGGTCAAGAGGAACCAAAATGGGAGTCTCAATAGAGAAGAGATAGCACAAGCAATAAGGAAGGTTGTGGTAGAGGAAACTGGGGAGGATATTAGAAGGAAAGCAAGAGAACTTAGTGAGTTTGTAAGAATGAAAGGAGAGGAGGGACAGATGAGGTGGTAGAAGAGTTGGTGCAACTTTGCAAGGAGAGGAAGTTAATCAAGCATTAATTAGAATAAGAACTTTTTGTCGGAATGTTGGGGTAACTAGTACTGGTCCTTCTATGTCATGTATTGTTTCTCATTAATTTCAATCTTTAGGCTAATTTATTTCTTTCTACATTGCATTGTTGATCAGGGGCAGTTTTGCTGTTGTATGTAGCTGATATACATCAGAGTATACAGCCAAATGATTAGTTTTGCTTAATATGATATTATTAAAAACTTGTGAAACTTTCATATTTGGAAGAGAGAGATTTATTTCATTTTCTACAGATAAATAACACATATAAATCCATAATATATTTTCATATTTGGAAAGTAATGAATAGTCATATTTATATTTATTTACATTCATATTCATATTCATATCTGGTTAGAAGATTTGAACCTGCTCATCCCATTTCCTCCTTTCCTCTTCTTCTTATGTAATCTTGTAATTTTTATTATTTTTAACCATACAGCACGGTAGTGCATGCTAAATTATGAGGAGGAGGCCAAACTCATTCATGTGATTAAATATAGACTTTCTTTTGAGTTAATTTGGGGTCTAAAATTCAATTATAATGGTACAAGAGATTTCTTGATTAATACCCATCTTGAAATTGTGTGTGTAAGTATAATACAGTGGGCTTTCTTCCACTCACAAACAAATAAAAAAATTCTAAACCATATGCTGAACTTGCATGCTCGCTCAGACTATAAGTTGGATGGTGAGTACCGGGGGTACGGCATGCGGTGTCAGCCTTGCTGAGAACACCCACCCCTTATATATGCATTTTGTCCTGCTTAACTACCAAAAAAAAAAAAAGTTGGATTGAATTATGCTTTTTGAATCCCTCCCCCCCCCCTTCCCAAAAAAAAAAAAAATTACTTCTTCAACTTCAATGTTTAATCTGTTGGATCACCAAGTATTTGATTTTTTTATTCTAATTAATAGTTGCTAGTACAGTTACAAATATACTAAAGAAAAATTATTACTTGATAAAAAATATTATGGTCATCATAAAATTAATGATATATTTTGTCGAATTATTCTCGATTTTTTTAATAAATTTAGGTATCATGTTAAAGTTTTTTTTTATATTTTTTTAAACTATTTTGATAATTTTTGAATTATGAATTTTTCATCCCATAGAATAATTTTCGAATATGAAATCGGTTACTATGGTCACAGACATAAAAAAAATTCTAAACCGTGCGCTGAACTTACGTGCTCAGACTACCAAGTTTGATTCAATTATGCCTTTTGACTCCCCTTTACGCTGTCCACATGGCATTTGACTAATGATTATTTTCTGTCTCAAATAAAAAAAAAAAAAAAGCCAAAATTTTATGCAATAGCTGACCCAAACTCTGCTTCCAAGGAATCAAAATCCAAAACGCAAGCACTTACATCAGGAGCCATTTTGACGCAAATCATCTTCTATATATAATGTTATAAATGCATATGTACCCTTAAAATACATGAACACTGATATATGTATATATTCACCTACCGACCACCCAGAAAGCTAGAAATCATGGATCCCACTAAACAGACCTGTACTATGAGTGTCTTAATGTTACCATATTTAGCCTATGGTCACATATCTCCGTACCTAGAGCTAGCCAAGAAACTCACCCAGAGAAATTTCTATATATACTTGTGCTCTACCCCTATCAACCTAAGTTTCATCAAGAAAAAGATCACAGATGAGAGGTACTCTCGCTCCATTGAACTCGTTGAATTCCCCCTCCCTTCCTCGCCTGACCTTCCTCTCCACCGCCACACAACCAATGGTCTCCCACTCCACCTCATCCCCGCTCTCGAAAAGGCCTTTACCACCGCAAGCCCAGGCTTGTTCGATGTCCTCAAGACACTAACCCCTGACTTGGTCGTTTACGACTACAATCAGCCATGGGCACCCACCATCGCCGCCGCCTGTAATATTCCGGCAGTTGAGTTCCTAACTATTGGAGCCACTATGGCCTCCTTAGGCCTTCATATGCTCAAGAAACCCGGTGTCGAATTCCCATTTCCGGCAATTCGTCTTCAGAAATTCCACGAGACGCAGTTTCGGGCTTTAGTTGAATTCGTTCTAAGCAAAGACGATGACAACGAAAGTGCCCTCCAAGCCATGGACCGATCACGCGACGTTATTTTGATCAACACGTCTAGAGAGCTCGAAGGAAAATATGTTGATTATTTCTCTTCTTTAGTTGAGAAGAAGGTCGTCCCTGTGGGTCCACTAGCACAAGATGTTGCCGATGACAAAGAGGATGGTGGGAGCATCATTCGATGGCTCGATGGGAAGAAAGAAAGTCCACTGTGTTTGTTGCCTTTGGAAGTGAGTATTATCTGTCCAAGGAGCAGATGGAAGAGGTAGCTCATGGTCTAGAGCTTAGTAAGGTTAATTTCATTTGGGTTCTTAGGTTCCCCGCGGGAGAAAATGTCAAGGTCGAAGAGGCACTGCCTGAGGGGTTTCTTGATAGAGTAAGAGAAAGAGGATTGGTTGTGGAAAATTGGGCCCCACAGGCAAAAATTCTAGCCCATTCCAGTACTGGTGGGTTTGTGAGTCACTGTGGATGGAATTCAATAATGGAAAGCCTAAAAATTGGGGTTCCAATTATAGCAATGCCCATGCATCTTGACCAGCCACCAAATGCTAGACTGGTGGAGGAGATTGGTGTGGCTGTTGAGGTCAGAAGAGAAGAGGACGGGAGGCTTGACAGAGAAAAGATGGCACAGGTAATAAGAAAGATTGTGGTGGATAAAAATGGGGAGGATGTGAGAATCAAAGCCAGAGAAGTTAGCAGGAATATAAGAATGAAAGGAGAGGAAGGGGTTGATGAGGCCGTAGAAGAGTTGCTTCGAGTTTTCAAGAAATCAAAAATTAATTAGATATAATATAATAATAGCATTTTGTTTTCGGAAGATTTGGGCGATCAAATATATCTTTCTATGTACTTTGTCTCTTAGTGTATTTACAATTTTAACTTTTAATCCTCATACCAGGCCTAGGGAAATTAGAAATGTCTGAAATTTCCTGCCTTTTAAGTAAAAATGCCAATTCTTTTATTACTTGAACACAGACCATATGACTTCGAGGAATCGAAGAATACTAAATAATTTTACTCCTTACTCGGATACGATTAAACGAAGGTACCCTACTTAGGCTAAAAGAGCATCCAGCCCGCAAGAAATTGACAGGATGTCTATCTTAAAGGAAAGATCTATCTAGATTCAACATAGAAAATATCACTCTTTTGTTAGGATAAATTATGAAAATATATACACCCTTGTGCTTCTTTTGATAATTTTTTTTTAAACATATAAGCATTTCCCAATTCAATATTGGAGACCAAAATCAAGGAAGCACATGAAGCAAGGAGAAAAGGCCAAGAAAATTCAAGGTTTGAATGTCATGGTTGGGAAAAATTACAGAGTGAGACTTTTTAAACCATGACTTGGTTAATTTCAACTCCTGTTAGAAGTTATTTAATTAAGTACGAACAGAAATGTTTCCACATTAGAAAATTTTTATTAATATATGTCATTTACGTGTTCTCTCTCTATATATATATATATATATATTTTTTTTTCAATTACTGGTTCTTTGATTTGTTCTAAAAGTGAGAAATATGGGCATGTATATGGTTTAAGCATAAACAGCAACCAAGCTTTCGGTCTTATTCCACAACATAAAATTAAGGGTGTGTTTGGTTGAAAAAAATTGATCAAAAAGTATAATAAAGTAGAAAGATGTTACGTAAAAGTGATATATAAAGAAATTTAATTAAAAAAAAAGTATAAAAATTAGTTTATATTAATGATTTTGATGAATTTTAGTACTCCAAACGGGATCTAAAAGTGTTGAAAGTGTGGGCTTGTCACTCTTTCTCTACACCTCATTATTGTTTTACTATTATATATATATGTATAGTTTTTACCATTCAAATGCTGTATCTTAATAATTTCCAACAGCAATCTTTGAGTTAGCTACATCCTTAGCCACTTACTTTCATTAGTTGATTCCTGATTGAGAAAAAGAATACTAAAATTGAGCTAGTAAGAGTTAAATTGTGTGATTGAACTCAATCCCTACCGCTGTCTTGATCAATTAAACAAATCAAAACAGAGTAAGCGCTGACTTGATCAAATTAAAATAAACCTTAAAAGAGTTACCTTTGCTGAAGTACCCCGCCTCGACCATCTCAGTGCCGACCAATTAATTAGTTCCTAACAATCTTCATCTTCATCAGACGGTCCTGAATGGGCCTCTGTGGCTCAAAATCCTAACAATTGCAACAAACTCATTGTCAGTTCCCGCTTGGGATCATCAATCCCATGTACCGGCGAAGCATCATTAGGACTCTAACCCGACGCCTCTCCTTCCAGTTCCAGCTCTCTGCTTGAACAGTCGAACATTTCTCGGCGAATTCAACGGTCCTTGTTGTCTTCGCCATTGTTGAGCTTGAGGACTACTTCTAGTCACGAAAGTTGGACTTGGTCACATTGCAAATTAAAAATGGATGTGAACTCGAAAGGAAGAGTATTACTATGAAAGAACGCAAGAGAACAACAGGGGGAATGATCCGGAGTAATTATCAGCCAAAGAGGAGATTCCCCGGAGAGTTACAACCGTTTTCTGATCGCCGGAGCTTTTGCAACATTTACACGTTTACGTAGTGAGAGAAAATACAGAGTTTAGTGAGAGAGAACCCTAAACCTTAAGTGAAGAAGAGAAGCTGGGACGGGAACAACAAAATTTAATCTACTTGGTTTTCTTTCCAAAAACTCAATTTGAGGCCCACAAAACTTACTTCAAACAGAGAATATCCGCTAAATCCTAGCTCTTAATCCTCCACCATCATTTCTATCATTTCTGTTCCTCCAAATAAATTCATGTTCGACGATCCCATCATTCTCCTGGTCGCATATGCTCGTTCGAACATACCGCAACTAGTTATAAGAGAGTCTGCATGCGTGAGAAACCCGATTAATACGATTATGAATGGGATTGTATGCATATAACTTCGAGATTCATAACCACTGAGTGGTTTCCGTGATTGGCATGTCAAAATAAATAGAATGAAATGCAATAAAAAAACAGGAATGTTATTATTCTGTTCTTCTATTTCTTGCAACATGAATTGAAAAATAAAAAATAGAATAGACTTTTAAAATTTCATAATTTATTAGATATTTAAATATAATGAAATAAGATAAATATAATAAAATTATTACATTTTTAAAAATATAAAATAATTTTATTTTCAGATCGTGAATTTGAGTGAAAAAAAAATAGTCCAAGGTAAACGACTATTTTACAACTCGAATTTGAATTGGGTCAAATTTTTCTTAACTATTAAAAAAGATGTCAATAAATATTTTTAATCTTTTAGAATGCTTAAAACAAATTTGACCTACAAAAGACCCAAGGACAAAATAATCATTTTATATTTTAAATTTAGATTGTGCTGAAATTAAAAAAAAAAAAAATTAGTAATGGATTACATAGACAAGGGATGTGACTTTTGAAATGATTTTGTTCATTGACACATTATTTTTTTTGATTTAAAAATATAGAACTTAAAATAATAAAAAGTTGTAAAAAATAAAAAAAATATCCATTAAATTAAGAGATGTGGCAATAATAAGATAGCTGTAGATAAATTTTAAAAGAAAAAAAATACATAAAAATTAAAAAAATTGAGTCCAAAACTATAAATAGAACTTTAAATAAGTAAATGCATAAAAATTCTTCTAATATGATTTGGACTTTTAATTTAATCAAAATCTATCTAATCTAAATAAAATAGGAATCTACAAGATCAAAATGACATTCTAATCTAAATAGTATAGGACTCCCCTATAATAAAATCTATAATAGGTACCAAGTGTTTTTTCCATTTCAATTTCTTTAACACTTTTTAACAACAATTTTTCTTCTCTTCGACTTTGCAATGTAATTAGAGCAGCAATTTTCTCTTCTGACTTATCTTTTAATTGGTCCATTAAAATATATAAGGTTTTGTTTTTTATTTATTTTATTCTATCTTTTAATGTGATTATTAAAATATATAAGCTTTGAGTTTATTAAATTTTATTCTATTTTTTAGTGTAATTGTTAACATTAATTTTTAATTTTTATTATATTTTTCATTACTGATAAAATTTAATTTTTTTTGTGTTTTACAAGAAAGCCTACTCTTTATTATATTTTTCAATTTATTCATTCAAAATAAAAGTATAATTTTTTTATTGTATTTTTTAATGTGAATGTGACTGTTGACATAATTTTTTAGATTTTATTACTTGTTAATGTAATTAAAATTTAAACTCTTTTTGTATTAAATTTCAGTATATACCTCTTTTATGATTATTTTTCAATTTGTTTAATGTTTCATCAAATATATTACTATAGTTTTTTTATTATTAGATGATATTCCTTTACATTAAAATTATTTTTTGTTTATGTATTTTTTACTTATTTTTACTCCATCAATTCGGATGTATAAGATCTATTTTTTAATTTTTATTTTATTTTTTAGTGTAATTGTTAATAATTTATATTACATATTTTATTATTAGTAAAATTTTAATTTTTATGTATCATATGACAAGAAAGTCCCCTATTTGACTTATTTTTCAATTTGTTCATTCAACTATATAAAATATAGTTTTTAAAATTTGTTCTATTTTTATTTAATGTACTTTTTAATGTAACTTTTTAGATTTTATTAATTTTTTTATTGTGTATTTCATGTAAATTGAAAATTTTATCCTTGCCTCTTTTATTATCTATATTTATTAATGTGTTAATTTTTAAATTATTATGTCAAGATTAATATTAGAATTTAATTTAGATAAAAATTAATATGTTATAATTTTATGATCTTATTAAAAATATAATTTTATGAATTTATTTTAAATTTTATCTATACATTTTAGATGGCTAGAATGTATTATTTAAAATATATTTCTTAAATATAATTTTATTAATTTAAAAATATAAATTTATATTCGTAATTTTATAACATTATATATATGTATTTAATCCAAATCTATTATGATTTTGATCTCATTTATTATTTATTCTAATTATAATATATCATAATGTTTATTGTAATATAAATATAATTTTATCAAATAGAATAAAAAATAAATTATCATTTGACAGCGTACACTTTTAGAGTTATAACTAATATTTTTTACTTTAATAATAATTAAATTATTTTATTATATAAATTTAAGATTATAATTCAATTCAAATATATCATTATCTTATCTCATTCTACATTAATAATTGAGATCAAATAAATTTAAATTAACAATTTTATTAGTAAAATGAAAAAAATAATGTAAAAACTTAATTTTTAAATTTTTATTATTTTACATATCTAATTTAACATAATATTTCAAATCATCCACACTCTCGATGAATATGATTAGGTGATAATAATAATTTATTTATCATGTGATATTAGACATTTGATTTATTAATAAATTAAATCATTATTTAACAGTTTAATTATATTTTGCATAAAATTTAATAAAAATTATTTTTCTAAATGATTATTAACATAAAGTCTAACTAAAAATTAAATAAATATACAATATAAAAATTCGTGCATGAGTTTAATCACTAGTAGGTAACATATATAAAAAAATATCTCATATTTTATAGAATATTCTAACAAATAAAAAATTTATAAACCATTTGCTAAACTTATGTGCTTAGGCTATAAGTTTAATTGAATTAGGTTACCTCACACCCCCCCCCCCCCCAAAAAAGTAATTAAGCTGTCCGCTTGGCATTTGACTGATGATTATTTTACTTGTTTTAGTTTTTGAGTCACAAGAATTAAAATCTAAAATTACATATTTGTCTCCAAATAAAAAAAAATAAAAATTAAAAAAAAAGGCCAAAATTTGATCCAACCGCTGACCCAAACTTGGCTTGCAAGAATTCAAAAGCCAAAACGCAAGCACTTACATGAGGGGCCATTTTGAGGCAAATCATCTATTTTTATACAAATGCGTATGCATCCTTAAAACACATTATATTCACCAACCGACCACCCAGAAAGCTAGAAATCATGGATTCCACAAAACAGACCTGTACTATGAGTGTCTTTATGTTACCATGTTTAGCCTATGGTCACATATCTCCGTACCTAGAGCTAGCCAAGAAACTCACCCAGAGAAATTTCTACATATACTTGTGCTCTACCCCTATCAATCTAAGTTTCATCAAGAAAAGGATCACAGATGAGAGATACTCCCGCTCCATTGAACTCGTTGAATTCCACCTCCCTTCCTTGCCTGACCTTCCTCCCCACCACCACACAACCAATGGTCTCCCACTCCACCTCATCCCCGCTCTCGAAAAGGCCTTTACCACCGCAAGCCCAGGCTTGTTCGATGTCCTCAAGACACTAACCCCCGACTTGGTCGTTTACGACTACAATCAGCCATGGGCATCCACCATCGCCGCGGCCTGTAATATTCCGGCAGTTGAGTTCCTAACTATTGGTGCCACTATGGCCTCCTTAGGCCTTCATATGTTCAAGAAACCCGGTGTCGAATTCCCATTTCCGGCAATTCGTCTTCAGAAATTCCACGAGACGCAGTTTTTGGCTTCACTTGAAATCGACCTAAGCAAATACGATGACAACGAAAGTGCCCTCCAAGCCTTGGACCGATCACGCGACGTTATTTTGATCAACACGTCTAGAGAGCTCGAAGGAAAATATGTTGATTATTTCTCTTCTTTAGTTGAGAAGGTCGTCCCTGTAGGTCCACTGGCACAAGATGTTGCCGATGACAAAGAGGATGGCGGGACATCATGCGATGGCTCGATGGGAAGCAAGAGAAGTCCACTGTGTTTTGCCTTTGGGAGTGAGTATTATCTGTCCAAGGAGCAGATGGATAGCTCATGGTCTAGAGCTTAGTAAGGTTAATTTCATTTGGGTTCTTAGGTTCCCCGCGGGAGAGATGTCAAGGTTGAAGAGGCACTGCCTGAGGGGTTTCTTGGCAGGGTAAGAGAGAGAGGATTGGTTGTGGAAAATTGGGCCCCACAGGCAAAAATTCTAGCCCATTCCAGTTCTGGTGGGTTTGTGAGTCACTGTGGATGGAATTCAATAATGGAAAGCCTAAAAATTGGGGTCCCAATTATAGCAATGCCCATGCATCTTGACCAGCCACCAAATGCTAGACTGGTGGAGGAGATTGGTGTGGCTGTTGAGGTCAGAAGAGAAGAGGACGGGAGGCTTGACAGAGAAAAGATGGCACAGGTAATAAGAAATTGTGGTGGATAAAAATGGGGAGGATGTGAGAATCAAAGCCAGAGAAGTTAGCAGGAATATAAGAATGAAAGGAGAGGAAGGGTTGATGAGGCCGTAGAAGAGTTGCTTCGAGTTTTCAAGAAATCAATATTATTATATATATATATAATAGTAGCATTTGTTTTCGGAAGATTTGGGTGATCAAATATCTCTTTCTATGTACTTTGTCTCTTAGTTTATTTACAATTTTAACTTTTAATCCTCATACCAGGCCTAGAGAATTTAGAAATGCCTGAAATTTCCTGCCTTTTAAGTAAAAATGCCAATTCTTTTATTACTTGAACACAGACCATATGACTTCGAGGAATCGAAGAATACTAAATAATTTTACTCCTTACTCGGATACGATTAAACGAAGGAAGAGCATGCAGCCCGCAAGAAATTGACAGGAAGTCTATCTTAAAGGAAAGATCTATCTAGATTCAACATAGAAAATATCACTCTTTTGTTAGGATAAATTATGAAATTATATACACCCCTGTGCTTCTTTTGATAAATTTTTTTTTGACATATAAGCATTTCCCAATTCAATATTGGAGACCAAAATCAAGGAAGCACATGAAGCAAGGAGAAAAGGCCAAGAAATTCAAGGTTTGAATGTCATGGTTGGGAAAAATTACAGAGTGAGACTTTTTAAACCATGACTTGGTTAATTTCAACTCCTGTTAGAAGTTATTTAACCAAGTACGAATAAACAAAATGTTTCCAGATTAGAAAATTTTTTATTAATATGTCGTTTTAGTGTTCTATATATATATATATATATATTTTTTTTTTTTATTTCAATTATTGGTTCTTTGATTTGTTCTAAAAGTTAGAAAATATGGGCATGTATATGGTTTAAGCAAAACAGCAACCAAGCTTTCGGTCTTATTCTACAACACATAAAATTAAGAAGTGTTGAAAGTGTGGGCTTGTCACTCTTTCTCTGCACCTCATTCTTGTCTTACTATATATGTATATAGTTTTTACCAATCAAATGATGCATCTTAATAATTTCCAACAGAAATCTTTGAGTCAGGTATATATCCTTAGCCAGTTACTTTCATAAATTGATTCCTGATTCAGAAAATCTCTTTGAATGTGACACATAGGCCTTATAGGACTTTGGAGCGCTTAAGAACGTTTAAGGGGAGGGCATTGGAGCTCCCCCCAAACGAAGAAAGATGATAAAAAATCTGTACATATAATTGTTTCCATTTATTAAAAAGAATACTAAAATTGAGCTAGTAAGAGTTAAATTGTGTGATTGAACTCAATCCTTACCACTGTCTTGATCAATTAAACAAATCAAAACAGAGTAAGCGCTGTCTTGATCAAATTAAAAAAACCTCAAAAGAGTTACCTTCGCTGAATGACCGCCTCGACCATCTCAGTGCCGACCAATTAATTAGTTCCTAACAATCTTCATCTTCATCAGACGGTCCTGAATGGGCCTCTCTGACTCAAAACCCTAACAATTGCAGCAATCTCATTGTCAGTTCCCGCTTGGGATCATCAATCCCATGTACAGGTGAAGCATCATTGGGACTCTGTCCCGACGTCTCTCCTTCCAGTTCCAGCTCTCTGCTTGAACAGTCGAACATTTCTCGGCGAATTCAACGGTCCTCGTTGTCTTCGCCATTGTTGAGCTTGAGGACTACTTATAGTCACGAAAGATTGGAAGTGGTCACACTGCAAATTAAAAATGGATGTGAACCCGAAAGGAAGAGTACCACTATGAAAGAACGCAGGAGAACAGGGGGAATGATCCGGAATAATTATCAGCTAACAGAGGAGGATTAAAGAGGAGGATGCCACCGGAGAGTTACAACCGTTTTCTGATCGCCGGAGCTTTTGCGACATTTACACGTTTACGTAGTGAGAGAAAATACAGCGTTTAGTGAGAGAGAACCCTAAAGTGAAGAAGAGAGCTGGGACGGGAACAACAAAATACAATTACAATCTATTTGGTTTTCTTTCCAAAAACTCTATTTAAGGCCCACAAAACTTATTTCAAACAGAGAATATCCGCTAAATCCTAGCCCTTAATCCTCCACCATCATTTCTATCACTTCTGTTTCTATCAATAAATTCATGTCCCATCATTCTCCTAGGTCCCATATGCTCGTTGGAACTTAGCGCAACTAGTTGATGAAGTCTGCATGCGTTAGAAACCCTAGATTGATACAATTACGAATGGAATTGTACGCATATAACTTTGAGATTCATATACACTGAGTTTGTTTACGCGTAATCAATATAATGGAATGAAATAGGGGGTAAGAAAATTCATTCCATGTCTTTGTTTAGTTATCATATAAAAATAATGAAAGTAGAATAGATATTCAAAATTTTGTAATTTGATTAGATACTTAAAATATAACGAAATAAGATAAAATAATAAAAAAATTACTAACATTAATTTTTAAAAATATAAAAATAAATTTTATTTTTCGATCGCAAACTTGAGTTAAAAAAAATAGTTCAAGAGTAAAACAGTTATTTTACAATTCGAGCTCGAAGTAGGCTAAATTTGTTTAACTAGTAAAAATATGTTAATAATATTTTTTAATCCTTTGGAATGCTTAAAAACAAATTTGACCTCAAAAAAACCCAAGAGTAAAGTAGTCATTTTATACTTTAAATTTAGATTGGGCTAAGAGTTGTTTAATTATTAATGTGTCAAGTATATTTTTTTAATCTTTTGGATAACTTAGAATGCGAATTTAAACAAAAATGACTTAGAGACAAATAATTATTTTACGATTTGAGTTCGGATTAAGATGAAATTTTGTTAGTTATTAAGAAACACATCGATAATTATTTTTAACTTTTGAGAAGCCAAAAATATAAATTTAGGCAAAAAATGAACTTAGGATAAAATTGTTATTTTACAACTCGAATTTAGATCGGATCAAAATTTGTTTAGTTATTAAGTAATATAAATGAATATTTTTATTAGTTTTTCGACAGGTTAAAATACAAATTAGAAAAAAAATTGGACGTAAGCATAAAAGAATCATTTTACAATCCGAATTCGAATTTAGTTTGAAAATAAGGTAAAGGGATAAAATAATTATTTTACAACTCAAGGGAATAATTGAGAGAAATTTTATATTATGAAGTATTTATTTGTTTTTTATTTTTATTTTTAATTCAATTTTTAGATCAAATTTTGATTGTAAGTTAAAATAGAAATAAATTTCATTTCATTTTATTTCATTCTCATGTACTAAACACAGTCTTAATAGCTTCGATTGGAATATTTGAGCCCTTAATGCCGAATTGAAGAAGGATAAATTAATTTATTACCTCTAAATTTTACTCATGTGATGGTCAATTGTGAGGGTAATGTTGACGACCTAAAAAATCACTTGATTACTTGATTGATACGAGATGGTGACTGTAACAATTAGAACTATATAGATTAAAATGAAATACGGCGTAAATAATGGCTATGTTTAAAGCTTTCAAAAAAAAATTTTATAAATCTTTATAAATACAAATTACGAGACAGTAAAATTTAAATTATTCACTCACTGCACGAATTAAGAGGCATTTATTTTTATAATTTTATACAATTTTATATAATTTTATACAATTCCAAACACACCCAATAAAGATAATAGCAGTAATTTATTTTTCATTAATTAGAAAATTAACTAGTAAAATAATTATATGACATCAAATCTCATTTTCATGACAAAAAATATGAAATTTAAATTTTAGAGCTAATTATCCAGATTACTCACATTTTATTGATTTCCTAAAAAAATTTTGATTAGGATTATTATATTTATATGTTCAAAAAAAAAAAAAAGATAAATCCTATTTGTATCACGCTCACTAACTTATTAAGGGTAAAATTATTAATATTAAAATATATTAATTATGTTCTGACTCGATCGAACAATTTTTTTTTTTTTTGGGGATATTATCACCACTTAGAAAATATTAAGATAATTTGGATTTTATTCGAATAATGGCACAAAACTTTACAAGGTTTCTACCCTTTTCCTTGTAATTTATATATATTATTAAACCCTATATGATACAACACCCAGCGAGACTTCTTGCAAAGTTGCAATATTCTACATTCATTCATATTTCAAAGAGGAAGCTCGTGGCTATTCCTCTGGCGACGAATTTCTCTGGAGGAAGCTAATTATCAATGTCGCGGGGGCTGATTACATTCAGTGTCAGCGTTGGAGGAACAAATCAACTGCACGTTGGGCTTATTTTCAACTCAGCTAAGAAATATGGGATCCAGTCCAGAAGCTAAAAAGAAAATTTAGGGCCTAAACTCATATCTTACCCTTTGAATATAAATCATCATCAGGATTGAAGTATAGATTTGTATCAGAAGTACCAATAATGTGTGTTGTGTGTGTTTCCTTTTCTTTTTCTTTTTTTTCTTTTGACAAAAACGATAAATTCCTATAATAAAACAAAAGTCCAACCTTAAATGAGATTGAAGGTGTGTAGAGTATCATGAAAATAGGTGAAGACGCGAGAACGAGGCAAAGAAACCATGTGAAAAAATAGAATTAATTTGAATCGAATTATATCTAATTCGAGGTTCAATTAAAGCAATCCATCAAATATGGATAGAGTTTTGACATATATTATCTCTGATTTACATATTAAAATAATATAATACAATCTAAATATTGTCGTTCTATCAACTATCGAATCAAGTCATCGGCCACAATAAATACAATTTCAGGCAATGAGACATATACAATTACCAAATTATATAATAATATAAGTCCAAGTCTTGAGGCACACAAATAAAATTACAAGTCTTAAGTGATTACTCTCAACTCTCAAAAAGTTGTTTATACTTCTAAAGAGTTGAGCTCTTGATAGCTCTATAGATAGAACAATGCATGGGCATTTAAGTGTACACACTCACTAGTATACAAAATAAAACATACATACGTATCAACCAACCAAACATATTAATAATAGAGATGTAAATGGTATGACCATACAACTCTAATATCTATTTACAACAATATTTTAAATCGGAGTATGACAAATTAGATAACAATTAGTTACACGTGTACACGCGGAATAACCATTCATACTATTTTATCTAGCTTATAACAAACCTGTATTTTTGTATACTCTTTATCCTCAAAGATAAACATTAATATAACTTCTCAATGGATCTTCTAACATATATCTCGATAGGTATCGACCTGCAGGCAAACACCTAACTCTTATTTGAATTTTTGTGCTTAATTGACCCTTATACGCTTGCGAAATAAAATTTTTTTAATTTTTGTAAGTAAAAAAATGACAAGGAGCAATAGTAGATACAAGTGAATCTGTGCTCACTTTCCTATAGATGTTGTTGTAGATGTCAAACTTGAGACTTAGATGGAAACCTTGATTGAGATTGATTATTTTCGAGATACGTTCAAATTGTATTTTTATTATCTATTATTCTCTTAAACTCTATAGATATTTTGCATCAGATGTTTATTTTGACTACTCAATTGAGTTGTAAAGGCTAGTTAGGCCTCTATTTATTATTGTTGGTAATAATGTTACCTAATAATTGACCTTGGCTGCATTTTATATTATACTCTTGAGTATACTTTAGTGTGATTGTGTGATTCTGATCAGGCTTGTTAAGATTAATTATGATTGGATGCAATTTTTGGATCATGCTTTGGATTGAAATTCGAGACTTGACAAATACCACCACATCCAACAGTGTGCAACAAGGATAAAACTCTTATAATTTTCTTCTCTCTCTTTCTTTTTTTGCTCCAATGGAAAAGAAATGAGAAGGTTGGGAAAGAAAAAAATGAAAAGAGAACAAAAAAAAGATTAATTGAGGCCTCTTGCCCGCTTCTGAGACCCAAACACAACTCTAAGCCTAGTTTGAACCCTCCCAAAAAAAGAACACAATGACCCGAATTAAATCTTAATTCGATAATTTAAATGACCCAAAATTTTAAATAATGATAGAAAATAAATATTTAATATTATAGAGTTTAATAATATATAAAAGCATTTGCCGGAATATTTGGAGTAAATTGTAAGCATCTCTCTTTAATAGTATTTTACGCCAAGCATACAAATTGGACTTGTAAGCTAAGGGTGTGTTTAGCAACTAATTTTTAACAAACTTTACAAATTCTTTTAAAAAAACTACTAATGAAACATTTTATGCATTCGGTAAATGTTAGTATTTTTACCGACTTTTTATTGTTTGATAAAAGATTAGTAAATTTTTGTGTAATTTTATGGGAAAGGTTGTCAATAATTAAGAAGTTATCAAATAAAAAATTTTAAAGTCATCAAAATTATTAAAACTTTAGTCTGAACGGGCTCTATAAAAAAATTAAGATACAAACGAAAATGAATGCCATCAAAATTAGTCCAAATGGGCTGTATATAAGGTAACGTTTGGTATGAAATGAAAATTTGGGGGTAACAAATTACTAAAAAAATTTTACCCCAGTAACAATTACTGGAGTAAAACATTTATAATATTTTATTTGGAATGAGAAAGTAAATATTATTCAATAATAATTAAATTATGTTTAGAATGTTAAAAGTTTTGAAAGCGTAAAATTAATTGTATTTGAAATGAACGGAAATTGACTAATGGTAAAAATTAATATTTAATCTCAGTAAAATATTGTCATATAAATCATCATAATAATTTTTATTTTAATAATAATTTTTAATAAAATATATTTATCGTATATATTTTAAATAATATATTAATTATAAAAACTAATTTTATCATAGGTTAATATTTCAATAGTAATTAATTTTAATAATGAATCATTATTTGTTAAAAATTATTTTTATTTGATAAAATAATTTTAGTTTATTTAAATATTATTATTTTAACAAATTATATAATACATACATAATAATTAATTTATTTATAAGAAATAATTTTTATTTAATAAATATTTTAATAAAATAATTTTAGTAAGTAATTATAATTGATTAAACATTAATTTTAATTTGAGAAATAAATGATTTATGACCTTTATCTTAGGTTAATGTTTCAATATTAATTAATTTAATAATGAATCATTATTTGTTAAAAAATTATTTTTATTTTTGGTAAAATAATTTTAGTTTATTTAAATAATTGTTAATTTTAACAAATTGTATTAATCAACACATAATCTAATAATAATTTACTTATAAGAAATAATTTTTATTTAATAAATATTTTAATAAATAAATTATTTTAATAAGTAATTATAATTTGTTAAACATTAATTTTAATTTGAGAGAATAAACAATTTTAGCCACAAATTAGTATTTCAATAATATCAATTTAATAAATAAAATAAATTATTTTAATAATAAATTGTTATTTATTAAATATTATTTGATAAAATAATGTAATAATTAATTAATTGTAGTTTGATTAAATAAATTATCATTTTTTATAATATTTATTATAATTATTTATGGAGAATGTTGCTTAAGTTTTATAGAGTTGTAAATAAATATTTTGCGGGGGTAATAAGAAAAGATCAAATTTTTTCATTATCTCCCGTTATCCACCTCCCCCCAAGTAACAATTTACCCCCATATGGATAATTGTTACCTTGTCATTCAAACTAATATAATGGAGAGTAAAAATTACCCCAGTAAAAGTTACCTTCTCTTAATCCCAAAACAAATATCTTCCAAGGACATATTTGTTTTGCTAGTAAAAGAGGATAAATCTTACTGAGTAATTTTTACCCTCCATTACATTCGTTTTAATGAGAATATACAATTATCTTGAGATGACGTTTGGTACATGATAAAATTTTGGGGGTAAAAGATTATAGGGATAATTGTTACCTGGATAATGGTTATTAAGTAACAAGTTTATGGTACTCATGTTTAAATAAAGAGTAAATATTACTAGGTGATAATTATATTATGTTTGGAATGCTAAAAGTTTTGAAAAGGTAAAAGTTAATTATGTTTGGAATCAATACTTTTAGTTTATAATATAAACAAATTTAAAAATTGTTAATCTAAAAAAATCGTTTAAATTTTTTAACACAAAATATTAAAATTTTATTCTCATTTTGATTCTCGTTCTGAACAATCAACTTTAAGTGATTTATCGGGATGAGGGGGTGCTTGACTTATTAAAAATTATAGAAATTTTAATTTTTATTTAATTTTTTCCCACAAATTTTGTTATCAAGTCGTCATTTCAGTAATAATAGTGAACAGAGAGAGTAATTGAGGGAAAAATGCGACAATTAGTGGTAGTTGTTTGTAGATTTTATTTATCATTTATTTCATAATTTTTTGTTTCTTTTAACAACCCGTAGGAAGATATCTCTTTCAATACGGAGAAAAGTGCGATAATTAGTAGTAGTTGTTTGTGGACTTTATTTACCATTTTTTCACAATTTTTTTTTCTTTTAACACCCGTAGAAGATGTCTCTTCCAATATCAAGTATTCCCTTCCAATATCAATGTTTCTGTATAAGTTGATAGATAATCATTAAATATCATTTATAGTCTTGATTTTTAAAAACATGTTAGCGAGGTTTTACAGGAGGTAAAGGGGGTGTAAAGATATATTTGTCGGGGGTATGAGAAACGGATAAAAAATTTTCATTACCCTCCATTACCCACCCCCAGAATAAAAATTTATCCCCGTGTGGGGTAATTGTTACCTCCCATGCCAAACATATGTAATGGAGGGTAATGGAAAAATTTTCCTCTTCTCATTACTTCCTAAAATATTCTTTACATCAAACTCTCATCAACATTCTCCTATATAATTAATAAATATTATAAAATAATAATTTATTTAATTAAATTAAAATTAATTTATTATTAATTTATTTTATCAAAAGAATATTAAATAGATAACAATTAATATAAAATAATTTATTACATTTTATTAAATTAATAATATATGCTTACATATTCTCCACGATCTAGAACAAGGTTGATTTCTTTGACTATCAGGCACCTTGCACCATTTTCAGAAACAGCATAGAAGGCAAATACGTTCAGAAGCAACTTGACTAGGTAATTCTTACTTAGTAAAATATCGCATTTCAGAAGCAACTTGACTCAGTAATTCTTACTTAGACGACGTTTAATTTACTAAAAAAATTAAAATCTTAAAAAGATTTTTAAAAATTTTTAAAAATTATTCACACTTTATCTCACTACACAATTACGAACTCACAATTTATCTCATTTTAATCTTACTTTTATTATTCTAAACACACCCTTAAAATATGTTTAGTTGTCACCCCTCAAAAAATATTAATTTTTAAATGTTTTTAATTTTTCACTAATGTTTATTAAATACATAAAAAAATTTACTATACATAAAACTATCAACTTTTGTAACTTTCTCCAATTATTCTTTAATTTTTCAAGATTTCACTAAACATATACACTACTTTTGCCAAAAATTATACTAATTGATAAAAATTTCTCATAAATTGATTTAAAGTACTTTGGCGCATTAATTTTTACCTGAAAATTTTTAAAATAATTCATTTTTTATTTTATTTAACAAATTATAATTAATAACCTATCTTATTTTATCTTATTTTTATCACTGCAAATACATCCATGGAATATATGCGGATTGATTGAGAAAAGTCCTTAAATTGACCAAGTGTGTATGTTAAATTGGTTTTGAAAGTGCACCACGAATATAAAATTAACTTCTATCAAATTTTTTAAAATTTTATCAATTTTTTTTAGTTTATATAATTTTAACAAATTTTATCTAAACACTCAACTACTAACTAAAGTGTCACGCGTCAAAAAATATATAAAAAAATAGATAACTAAAGAATAAAAATTAAATAAATATTATAAAAAATGATGAATTTAATTTAATATTAAATTCAAATTTTCTAAAATTAAGCTATATTAGGATTTTTAAAAAATCGCTAAAAAATACCGAAAATTTTAAGAGTTATAAATTTTTTTATTTTACTATACAAATTATAAACTTATAACTTGTAATCAAACTTTATTTTTTTTTTTTACTGTAAACATCCTTATACAGAAGGTTATAAAAAAAATAAACAATTAAAATATTTTTAAAGCCACCGTAATTGACTTTTTAGACACTAAATTGTGCCAAGATGCAAGTCAAGTGCCAGATTTTCCTCCCTTGACTGCCGTCCAATTAATAAAAGTACTATAAAACTTGGAAATTCGAGCACAACATTGATAAGACTGCTGCAGTGGTAATTCTTCCACGGGTAGCGATATTAGCGCTGTTAGAAGGCTCACCCACCCCTACAATTTTTAGCTCTGCAAATTATAAAATTAGCCTTATAATAATAATGACAATTAATATAAAAAAAAAAATCTTAAATATCCTAATTATTCTTTTTTTATTTATTATTATAAAACTAAAATCTCAAAGTTTTTATTTTTCAGTAGCTTCACTTTTCACTTTTATGTAATTATATATCTTCCGTAATCTTATGTGTACTCTCACTCATATATATCTTTTTTGGTTCATTAAACCTTAATCAAAAACAACATACAAGAGGATTTTGTTGAAGCGGAGATTTCGAATGAAACTAATTTTTTTTTTTTTTACAAGCAATATGAAGCAAGTTTCATATTATTATGAACTATTGAATTGTTTAAATAGAAGAATAACTATTAACTTTTATTATATTTTTGGTTAATTTTTTATCAACCAATCATCCCATAACTTTTTATACTTTATTCTAATTAAATTTTATTATATATCAAGTTTGATATTAATTTTATACTCTTATTATATTTTTTGACTAAATTTTTATTAACGGAAATATCTCCTGAGACAAGCTGCCAAAACAAAATTACCTTCTGGATATTTTTAAATGACCAAACCAACAATTTGGCGAAGCAATCAAAAGCTAAAACGAAAAAACGTAAAAGATGTCAAAAGAAAGAAAAACCATATATTGGCTGGCGTTTGACGTGAAAATTATATGAAAATCTTGAGAAATATTTTAATAAATTTCTGTTAATTTGTAATATCAACATTACTTTTTCTTTTATTACAACGTATTACGAAACTCTTCTCAAATCATAATTTATCTTAATTTGTCTCAATTTTTTCTTATCCAAACAAACCCATTGATCCAGAAGCCCAAGACCAAAACAGAGGTAAAGTCAACAGTTTCATACTTTTCTTAAGGGAGGGGAAAAATCAACACACGAAAGCGATTGACACGAGGGACTTGTCCGAGTTCTCTCTCTCAGTTCCCTAGAGGTTGGCAAAGTCATTGGATAATGCTATTAATACGCAAGCGCTGACATAAGAGCCTTGTCTTTATTATGCATGGCTGCTGGTTTTCCCCTCCCCCGCTAGCTTGCATTATTATGGTGAGTCTGCAGTTATAAAAAGTGAGAAATACGATTCGTTTTGTGTAGTAAAAATTTTAAAAAATAGTAATAAATATTAAAAAAGTTTAAAAATTTTTTATTTTTTAATTTATTATATGAATTATGTATTTATAATTTATTTATTTTTTATCATTTTAAACGCATCACAAATAAGATAAAATAAAATAAATTATGAGTCTATAATTCATATAATAAAATAAAAAGTGAATAATTTTAATTTTTTTAATAATTTAAAAATTTTTTTTCACCCGAAAAGGGAGCCTATATGTATATATATTATATAAAAAATACGTACGGCAAGCTAGTTTTCACCTTCCCGCTTGCGAACATCGTATTATAATTATTTAATTGTATATGTACGTGTATATTTAAGTGTTTGGAATCATATAAAATATAAGTTTTCAAAAGTTATAATATCGTAATTCGTAAAAATTTAAATGAAATTATTCAATTGTATGTGTATATGTGTAGAGGCGGATCTAGTATTTTTATTGAGGTGCATCGAGCATTTAAGAAAAGAACAACGATCAAATTATTTTTAGATCAAAAGTAAAAGAAACGATATTACTTTTAAAAAGATAATAAATTATTCTTGAGTGTTAACCAATGTATATATTTTCACGATTAATGGTTCAAGTACCTGAAATTTATTAGAGATATTTCTCGTTATCAAAAAGAAATATAATTATTATTAAATTTTATTGTGTATAAAATTTATTGTGTTATATCATATTTATTGATAATATGAACAAAATATGTAATAGTGTATTGAAAAAGTACACTTTATTTTACAAAAAACAAATTTGATTCTTGTAAATTTCTTGTGTGTTAAAAATTTTTAAATTAATTTTAAATTTTTAATAAAGACAAAATATCTTAATTTTTAATTAATTTAATTTTTAAATAAAATTATAATAGCAAGGGGGTATTTTAATAATTTTAGATTGAAAATTTAAAGGTCAACCCCCCCGGGGGGCCAACCACCCCACCCCCCCCCGGCCCGCCAAAAACAAATCGTGTGGCTCCGCCACCGTATGCGTGTGTACATGCTTGCCCCATTCTCCGATAAGTTAGCCATAGTTATATTTCACCCAACAAAATTAGATTTAGACGACATAGAGAAACCATGGATACAAAACAGAGCACCACCACTCCGAGTGTCCTAATGCTACCATGGCTGGCCCAAGGTCACATTTCTCCCTTTCTAGAGCTAGCCAAGAAACTCACTAAGAAAAATTCCACGTTTATTTGTGCTCTACACCCATCAATCTTGCTTCCATCAAGAAAAGGATCACCGGAAAGTACTCTCCGTCCATCGAACTTGTTGAATTCCACCTTCCTTCTTCGCCTGAACTCCCTCCTCACTACCACACAACCAATGGTCTCCCAACCCATCTCACGCCTGCCCTCAACAAGGCCTATGAGATGGCAATCCCAAACTACTCCAACCTAGTCAAGACCCTAAGCCCTGACTTGGTTATTTTCGACTTCAACCAAAAATGGGCCCCAAAAATCGCCGCCTCCTATAACATTCCCGCAGTTTTTCTTCTAACTTCCGGAGCAGCAATTGCTTCTTTCGGCTTTCATATGGTCAGGAAACGCGGCGAGGATTTCCCCTTTCCGGCCATGCAGCTCCGGGGATTCCTCGATAAGCAATTTCAAAAAATGCTTGAGCCGAAAGACGGAGTCAAGGACAGAAAAGAGGGCGAAGACAGTGTCTTCACACTATCTTGCAAGTTTATCTTGGTCAATACTTTTAGAGAGCTTGAAGGAAAATATTGATTATCTCTCAGTTTTAGCAGGGAAGAAGATTGTCCCAGTTGGTCCGCTTGCTCAAGACGTTGTTGCTGATGACGTGAATGAGCACGGAGAGATCATGCAGTGGCTTGATCACAAGGATGAGAAATCCACTGTTTTTGTTTCCTTTGGCAGTGAGTTCTTCCTGTCCAAGGATCAGATAGAAGAGGTGGCTCATGGTCTTGAGCTTAGCAATGTTAACTTCATATGGGTGGTTAGATTTCCTGCGGGAGACAAAGTCAAGGTCGAAGAGGCACTTCCTACGGGGTTCCTTGAAAGAGTAGAGGGAAGAGGATTGATCTTGGATTGGGCCCCACAAGCAAAATTCTGGCCCATTCAAGCACTGGGGGATTTGTGAGTCACTGTGGGTGGAATTCGATAATGGAAGCCCTAAAGTTTGGGGTGCCAATTATTGCGATGCCAATGCATCTGGATCAGCCATCCAATGCTAGACTGGTGGAGGAGATGGGCTGTTGAAGTCGATCGAAAAGAGAATGGAAGTCTCAGTAGAGATCAGATAGCACAAGCAATAAAGAAGTTGTGTGGGACAAAAGTGGGGATATCAGAATAAAAGCAAAGGAGTTTAGTGAAAATATAATAAAGAAAGGAGAGGAAGATATACTCGAGGGACTGGAAGAGTTGGTTCAGCTTTGCAGAGAGTGGAAGTCGCACCAAGCGTAAATAAATGAATGTTGTTGAAATAATTGGGCCTTGGGCCTTTGAAAGAGATCTTTGATGTGATCTGCTTACGAATAATTTTAAATGTTGACAAATGACTTTTTTTTTTGGGATTTTATATAATAAAAATAGAAAATTTGATTGCGGATGTTTGAGTAATTAATTAGGACAACGTTTGAGGTGGTAAAAATAAAAAAAAAGGGAAAAAATATGCTTTGAGATAATTTTGGGCCTTTAGCATTTCTAAATCAAATTATATTTTTTAAAGATAAATAACGTAACTTTTAGATTTTTGTGGTAAAAAGTTAAAAAAGAAAACTGCAGGAATAATTTTTTTAAATTCGTTCTTACGGACTTATATCAAAATTTTTTGGGAAGTTGTGTAGTTTTTGGATTTTTGCGGTAAAAAGTTAAAGAGAGAATCGTGGGAACAATTTTTTGGATTCATGCCCACGGATTTATGTAAGAAGTTTTTGAAAGTTATTGAACTTTTGACTTTTGTATGAAAAAGTTTGAAAGAGAAATCGTAGAAATAATTTTTTATATTTGTTCTCACGAATTTATGTCAATTTCGTCGAAATTTCACGAAAAGTTATTAGAGTTTGTAAAAAAATATTAGAGTTTATAAAAATTTATTGGGATATGTAGATATATAGAAATTTATAAGAATTTTACAAAGTATGAGATGGATAAATGTATCGGAGGATTTTAAAAATTTTTAAAAATTTTTTGAATTTTTTATTATTTTTTAGTATACCAAACAGTGCCTAATATGTTACAATGTTGCTGCTTAAAGTGTTTTTTCTTGTTCCTCACGTCACGGCAAAGTAGCCCAACCATTCAAAACCACATTTTCGTGCTAGGTTTGGTTGGGTTATTTTACTTTTTGAGCTAATTCCTCTATTTAATGCTGGTATATAAATATATAGACACAGGCTACATTTCAAATTTTGCGCAAATCATATATATAGAGAGCGTTTGTTCCCCAAAAAAAAAAAATTTGCAATTTTTTCATTTATGAGCATCTGGTAAACTCCTAATTTTTTTGTTGCTTTGAAATTAAAATGAACGGACTGCTTTTTACAAAAAAAGCTTGTATAATGAGTCCTAGGAGAGAGGTGTAATAGTTATTTTCTTTAAAGTATAAAACGAAAAGTTTATTAACAAAATTTTATCAAATAATAGAAAATTTTAAAAAATTTTATTTGTTTTATTAAACACACACAAAGTTCTTAAAGATTTTCATTTGTTTTACCAAATGTATAAGAAATTGAAACTATCAATTTTTACTAAAAGATTTTTAAAATTTACTAAAAATTCCTATAAAATTCATAACCAAGCACACTCGTAACATTGTCCGAGCTGGCGGGGATGAGCTTTTCTATATAGAGTCTATTCATCTTCGAGTTTAGAGCTCTACCGTCTGCAATGCAATATATACTATTTAATGTGGCCTTCTTCTTTATTAAAATATTTTGTTGATATTATTCTATAATATTTCTTTATCTTATTTAGTAATATTTTCTTACCTTATGTTAGCATAGGATATTTTGTCATTTTTGTATAATTTATTCTATATATTTTGGCATATCTTTATCCCTATAAGGATGCCTTTCGTGCACAATAATTTGGTGAATATAAGGGTGTGTTTGGTGTACAAAAATTTGGTAAAATATCTGAAAATCTCTGAAAATATTGAAAATCTCTATTACATTCTTACACATTCTTACCTTCTGAAAGTTAATAAAAAAGTCGATAATTAGAATTCAGTTAATTAAATAGTAAAAATTTTTTGACCATTCTGATCATGAACTCCCAGACTACCGAATGACACCCACTTTGACTATTTTTGAAGAGGTCGTAGAAACCGTTCTAACAGATTGTAGAAATTGTTCCGACCGATTCGCGCGGCTAATTTCTATCCAAATAGTTTCTACAATCCGTTTGGACAGACTGTAGTGCAAATAAGTTATGACTGCCAAAATTTTAAATCCGTTCAAACGGAAATTTAATCCGTCGGAATGAGAATCTTATTGTTCATACTAAAAAACGCGCTTTGAGATATGTGCACTAAATGTAAAAAATTTTGTCAAATCATATTTTATTTTATTTTTTTTTTATCACTTTAAACACACCCTAAATAAGTGTATATTTCTATAATTTATTCTTTACATATTCTATGACTTACCTTTATGTATATTTCCTTTTGTCAAGTAAGCAAAACAATTACGATGTCATATTTTTCTCTCAAATATCTGCTCAATTTCTATCATTCTTTATGAATTATTGTTATTGATTTAATTGAAAGAAACCTTTATTAGTTACATCCATCTATTAATCATGACAAGACAAAAAAACAAGCAAACATCAATTGCTTGACGCAATGACAAATACATGTAGACAAACACGAAAGGGATCATCAAAATGCGTAACAAGCACGAAAGCTAATGCATCAATGCCATGTGGAGCGGAATGCCGGGGTTTGAACGGTCGTTAATTCTAAATTAAAAAATTGTAAACTTTTTCAAACTATTCAATTATAACGATTAGGAAACTCCATATTAGACTAATATCAACCCTCGTAATGTCAGCCTGACAACGTCTGTTCACATACACAGCAAAATACAATTTCTTCGTCTTTCATATATATATTATATATATATATATAGATAGATACCTACAGCAAGCCAAAGTATATTCCTCAAAGAAAACTACTTTCGGTAGCGATGCTCCAATGGCGCTGCTTGGATTGGTACAAGTCCCTATAAACTTTTATAAAATTAATTTTTTTTAGTATAAATTATGAGCCTATAATTTTTAAAAATTTATATTAATTTATATAACTCTCAAAACACATGTTAGACAACTTGAAAATCTCAATCTAATGGTCGACGCATCATAGATTGATTGCTCCACTTACCTTTTATTTACTATGTATTTGGCATGGGAATAAAAGAGATAAATGTTATTTGCATAAAATTTTATTTTATTAACGTAATTTAGATATATTTTATAAAATTTTTAATGTGTTAATATTTTTCTCCTAAAAAATTATACGACAAAACGAAGAAGCTAACAAAAATTTTCATAATATTTAAATTATTAATTTTAATCACATACTAAAAGCAGTTTAAATTCTGTACAAAATATACATATATATATATATATACACACATATACATATACATACATATATATTATAATATATATAACAATTTAATGAATTTAATAAGGACGAGCAAGAATCTTCAACGGAACAAATTGATGTCCACATCCACCAAATTAAGCTAATATTTTCTTATGAATATTTTTTTTGTCCTGTGGCTGTTGTCACATCTCATTTTTTGTTTGGAGTAAAAAAAATGAGATAAATTGAGATAAATTATGGTTTGGGAAGAATTCGTAATGCGTGCAGTGAGAGAAAAAAGTTGATGTGATATAAAGTTAACAGAGATTTATAAAAATTTTCAGAGATTTTCAGCAAATTATTGTATGCCAAACAAGCCCGTTTACTGAAAAAAAAAAATAAAATAAAATAACAAAGATAATTAGGCAAAGCATCAAGGTAGAGCATCTAGCTGGACGAGGAATTATGCCATATTTCAACCAGAGGTGCTATCTTTTATCATTTATTTCATGCATAAAATGTTATCATCCACATAAAATATTATCATCCACACTTATTCACTATATTTAAATCCTATTTGGTAATATTTTTTTTTCTATTTTTCTATTTAAATTTTTAAAATTTTATAAACTTACAACATTTATATATTTGTTAAATTTATTTACGTTTTTTTATTTCTCAAAAAATGAAAACTTAAACAGAGAAAATGTGTTTTCATTCTATTTTTTTTTACAAATATTTTGTCAATTCTAATACTTTATCTATTTTTGTTTCATCATATTAAAATAGATTATTTTATTCAAATATTTTGTTAAACTAAAATTATTTTTTATAAATATATAATTAAATTAAATTAATTAATTAAATTAATATGTAATCAATTATTAATTTATTTCCAATAAATAATTAAACTAAATTAGTTAATTTAATTAATAAGAATATATATATTAAATTATATTTAATAAATAAAAAATAAAATATATTAATTTAATTTAATAAATAATTTAATTAATATAAATATATTTTTCTAGATTATTTTTAATAAATTTATAATTAAATTATTTAATTTAGTTTAATAATTATTTTTTAATATGAATTATTTTATTAAATTATTTTTAATAAATATCATAATTAAATTATTTAAATTATTATGAATATATTTTATTCAATTATTTTTAATAAATAATAAATTAAATTAAATTAATATATTTTATATTTACTGGACTAAATGATATAATATTTATATTTTATTCAATTGATTTTAATAATATAATTAAATTAAATTAATATAAAATATATTTATAAATTCAATTAATTTTTAAAAAAATTAATAAAATTAAATATTTTATAAAATAAAAAAATTAATAATTGTAAATAAAATTATATTTCTAAACGCAGTTTTAGTTTTTATTTCATAAAAAGAAAATGACAATAGAAAAAAAATAGAAAACATAAATATAAATATAAATAGAAAAACGACAGCGTTACCAAATGACCCATTGCTATTCAATGGTAGGACACGAATAATTCTGACAAGTCACTCAACAGATAAAATTTTGATTTGCTTCTTAATGGTGTCATATCTTTAACTTCAGGACGTGCTTTAAAAATTAGTTAAAAATACGTGTAAATTAATTCGAATATCTTAAATTATCGTACAGTTATGTAAAAAAAATAAAAAATAAGATACAAATATTTTATATGTTAAATAATTTTTTTAATCACATAGTGCATTAAAACTTCCGATTTATGTGCATCAAACGCTGAAGTTCAAAATATTGACCGCATCATTGTGACCACCTACTCTCTAATATTAATTCATCACTCTTCTCTATAAACATAACAAAGGCCACGTTACACCCGCAGAGAGAGAGAGAGAGAGAGAGAGAGGAGAGAATGGATGTGAAGCAGAAGAACAGGACTAGTGTTCTAATGCTACCATGGTTGGCCCATGGTCACACCTCTCCCTACTTAGAGCTAGCCAAGAAACTGACAGAGAGGAACTTTCACGTCTATTTCTGTTCAACCCCAATCATTCTCAATTCCATTAAGAAAAAGCTCGATCATGACAATAAACACTCTCCTTCCATACAACTAGTAGAATTCCATCTTCCATCCTCACCAGACCTCCCTCCTCACTATCACATGACAAATGGCCTTCCATCCCATCTCATGAACACTCTCAAAGATGCCTTAGACAAGGCAGCCCCAAACTTCTCATCCATCTTAGAAACCCTCAAACCAGACTTGGTCGTGTATGACTTCATTCAGTTCTGGGCCCCAGCAATAGCTTCCTCACTCGGCATCCCAGCCGTTCAATTCCTCATCAGTGGAGCAAGCATGGTTTCCTACTCTCTTCACCAAATCAAGAATCTAGGTAAACCATTCCCTTTCCCGGAAATCCACCTCCGTAACTTCAAGAGATCAGTCATTCCCGATACCAATGATGGGTCTTCCGAGCAAATCAAGAAAGAGGTTAGTCGCTTTTCCGAAGCTATGAGTCGGTCTTGTAATATTATTCTGATCAAGTCTTTCAGAGAGATAGAAGGAGAGACAATTGATTATCTTTCCAATCTATCTGAGAAGAAGGCAATCCCAGTTGGTCCACTTGTCGAGGAACCAGTAAATGATGAAGATGATGACAATAATGGGATCATCCAATGGCTTGACAAGAAGGGTGAGTCATCGACTGTGTTTGTTTCCTTTGGAAGCGAGTGTTTCCTAACCAAAGACGAGATTGAAGAGGTGGCATATGGGTTAGAGCTTAGTGAGGTTAACTTCATATGGGCTCTTAGGTTTCCCTTGGGAGAGAAAATTAGGGTCGATGAAGCACTGCCTGAGGGGTTTCTTGATAGGATTGGGGAGAGAGGAATGATTGTGGAAGGTTGGGCCCCTCAAGTGAAAATTCTTGGGCACTCGAGTATTGGTGGGTTTGTGAGTCACTGTGGATGGAGTTCTTTGATGGAGAGCTTGAAACTGGGAGTGCCTATCATAGCCATGCCCATGCAATTTGACCAACCATTCAATGCTAGAGCAGTGGAGAAAGTTGGGGTAGCCGTAGAGATGACTAGAGATGAGAATGGGAAGCTCCAAAGACAAAACATAGCTCAGGTGATAAGGAAGGTTGTGGTGGATAAAGATGGAGAGGGTGTGAGGTTCGAAGCACAAAAATTCCGTGATTGCATAAGAATGAAAAAAGATAAGGATATTGATGAGGTGGTTCAGGAATTATTGCAAATATGCAACAAGAGGAAATAGGTAGCTACCACAGCTTGCTGGCGAATGGGGTAGGAAATAATTCAGACCCAAAGTTGTTGTCTTTTTGGTATTCCAGGGAATCAATTAATAAAAGCCCTTTCTATTTTGTATTGCAATTATGTGAAAAATAGAGAGATGTTTTGGTTTTGTCGCCAGTTATTCGGTTATATAATTCCTAATTGTTATTTATATTTTTAAAATTTTTTATAAAATAATAAATTAAGATTAATTATTAAAAGATTGTAAGTGTCATATTTGTTAATTTTTGAATTTATAATATCCGAGCAAACATTTGGTTATAATTTGCACAAAATTAGTTTTTAGATAATGTCAGAAATGAGTGTTAATGGTTTACTTACACGATGCCAAAGTGTGCTCGTGTACCAATTGAGAAGGTTAGGAAAAGAAGGAAAGGGAAGTTTTAGTGTTGTGGTAGAAAAACAGTGTGTAGGCCATGTTCGTGAGCAACTCAGGAAAATCCTGTATCGGTGAGATGCCCACAAGCTAGCAGAAACACTGATCAGTGTGCAAGCATGCTTCGCAAGTAGTTTAGGGGGATCTTGCACCCGCGAGTTGTCCGCGAGCACGCGTAGATTTTTATGTTTCGCCCAAATTACCTTTTTACCTTTTTCTTTTGATATAAAGAAAACACTTTTTCTTAAACCCTATCTTTTGATCTCACGCCTCTCACTTATACTCTTTTAATTTTAAAAACAAAAAGAATGATGACGGCTCCAAGGATCAACGGTCCATGGCCTCATAGTCCATCTTTGGCAAAGATTTAACTTGAATTTGATCAGATCTGTTGCAGTGCATTAGATTGGGGCTTATTCTTCATGTGTTAAAAATTGTGTTCTTCACGAGTTGAAATTAGTTGCGGGAAGTTTAATAAGTAAGGTTAGGATGGTTGTGTACATGTAAATCAAGTAGTTGATTGAGAAAACTTGTAAATTTTTTTTCTTTTTTTTTTTTTTTGGTATCTTATAACTTTTTTTTTTCATAATAAAGATCTTTAGTCTGATCTGCTCAATGATTCGAAAAATTTTTATAGTGAAAATTTTTATTCAATTAATTTTTTAAATATTAATTTTTTTAACAGAACACTATTGATCTTTTTTTTTTTTTTTTCTTTTCCTTGTTCCTCTGGATTAATCTTGAAGTTATCGAGTTATTATTTCCGACAATCTTATGCTTCAAAAGACAATCTAATAAGTGCCAACAGCCGACCTGTATCTTTCTCTGCCTCCTATAGATATCCTATTGAATCAGACACGGAAAAATTTTAACTCTAATTTTGTTATATTGATGTTGTCTAATTTTTAATATTTAACTTTTTTTGTTGAAAGATTAAAATATATAAATTAAATTTAATCAAAATTTATCTATTCTTCAAAAGTAATAAATGAATTACAAGACTTAATTTTAACCAATGTAATTAATTTTGATGAACTACGTACTGCCCTGGTCTGGCCATCGACAGTATCCTATAATTTTGTTATTCTTCAAATTAAAAATTTAATTGCCTGAAAAGTAAGTCTGGCCATTAAAAATATCTTATAATTTATTATTCATTTAAATTATATATTTACTTGCCTGAATCGAAAAATGTTTTGGGCAGAGTTTCAAGCCTTACTTCTCGTAAAAGTAGAACAGCATATGCTTTTGGTTTGCGTGTTGTTTGGCAAATGGAAAAATTAGGTACTTTTTTTTTTTTTTCAACCGATACTCTGTTTAAAAAGAAAATAGAAAAAATAATATTTACATTATTGGTCAAAGGAGAGAGGGGTGTCAAGGGTTGGTGGAAAACTGGGGCCGAGGTGGCGGTGCTCCAAATCCCAATTCAGTGCGGAGTTCATCCGACTCCACTTATATTAGTATAAAAAACTGTTTTGAGTTAAGACCATAAAATAGTCCAAATAGTTCGAGTTTTATGAGTGGGGCGGAGTTTTAAATTATTATATTTAATGTAATGTCGAATGCTCTTAAAAAAAAAGGGAAAAGAAAAAAAATTTGTTTTAATTAGTTCGATTTTTTTTTTTTTTTTTTTCTAAACTAACACTAACTTTTAACAATTGATTTATGTTCCTCTTAAAAAAAAGAAATGAATGAAAATCTAAGAGCTGGAAGAATTTGGCATGCAAGCGGCAAGCCCAAAGAATTTGTTGACCATTGTGGCTTCTCTGCAACAAGTGGCAAGTAATTATTAATTCTAAACGAAGAGATCAATCCATCACTTTCTGTGTTTATTACTACTGCTGCTAAGTAGAGGAAATAGTTTGCAAGCAAAAACATATATAGAAAGAAAATGTGATTCAGGTACCGTTTGGAGTGCTAATAAATTCTAAAAAATTTCATAAAATTTAATAACTTTCATAAATCACTAAAATTTTTATCACACTTTTATTTTTTTCACCTTTACTAATTTTAAAAAATTTCAATATTTCATTTAAAAATGAAAAATTCGTAAGGAAGTTAACCGAGTGCGAAATTTTTTTTTCACAATTAATTTTTCACGTCGAAAACTTTCAAACGAGTACCATTGTTGTTTATTTATCTTCATTTTTTTAAATCCGTTAGAACGGATTTGGATAAACCGTTCTAATAATTTACTGGCATAGAATCCGTTAGAACAGATTTTGAAAGCCGTTATAATGGTTTGGCACTGTTCAGAGAAAGAAAAGTATTTTTTTGAATTCGTTAGAATGAATTTGGGAAACTGTTCTAGCGATTTTGGTACTGTTCATCTCCAAAAAATACAATTTGGAAAAAATACCAAACACTATTCTTTACCCCAAATCACGTTTTTTTCTTGTTTTTTTTTCTTATTTTTTATTATTCCAAACGCACACTAAATTGATTGGGTTACACTAAACTTTAATACATTTAAAATTAGTTAAATATTAAAATATTTTAAAAATCATTTGTCAAACGGAGACGCATCAAATTAAGACAATTATTTGAACCCAGCATAACATTGCAATATTCTGGTCTAAGTTTTTTGTGACTTCGTCTTTTTGCAAAGCTGTACCAACTCTTCTAATTCCCCAAGTATATCTTGGTCTCCTTTCATTTTTGTACTCTCGCTAAATTCTTTTGCTATTATTCTCATATCCGTCCCAATTTTCTCTCGCACAACCTTCCTTATTGCTTGTGATATCTCATCTCAACTGGGACTCCCATTCTCGTTTCTATTGACTTTAACGGCAACACCTACCTCCTCCACCAGTCTAGCATTAGGCGGCTAGTTAATATGCATTGGCAATGAATAATTGGAACATCAAACTTCAGGGTTTCCATTATTGAATTTCACCCACAATGACTCACAAATCCACCTGTGGTTGAATAGGCTAGAATTTTTGCCTGCGGAGCCCAATCCACAACCAGTCCTCTTCCTTTAACCCTCTCCAGAAACCCTCTGGAAGAGCCTCTTCAATTTTGAGTACTCTCTCTCCCACAGGAAATCTAACAATCCATGAAAAATTAACATTGCTGATCAGCTCAAGACCATGAGCTATCTCTTCTATCTGATCCTTGGACAGATAAAACTCACTGCCAAAGGAAACAAAAACAGTGGATTTCTCGTCCTCGTGATCAAGCCACTGCATGATCTCTCCATGCTCATTCTCATCATCATCGACGATGTCTTGAGCAAGTGGACCAACTGGGACAATATCTTCTCTGTTACAATTAACATATAATCAATATATTTCCCTTGCAGCTCTCTAAAAGTACTGACCAAAATAAAATCGCGAGATTGGTTGAAGACATCCTGGTTGTTGGTACGAAAATAATCCTAAACACGTGACGTTCTTCCGAGTACAATGGAAAAGTGCTCGACACTGATTAGATAATCAGAAAATGGTTATAGCTCGGTCCCACCTCATTGTGAAATTATGTTGGAGAAACACTTGGCCCGCAGTCGATTTATTCTCTTTGATAGTCTTTTGTTCATGACGAATGACCTCTTCTTTTTCTGCCTACGCGATTGCCGCATTGTCTTGGCCGCCTTGAGGTCGGTAAGGATTCATTCTCACCTCTTTATCTCCTCAGTAAGAGCCTTTCAATTTTTACCAAGCGAGTGTATACAGCGTAGGACCTGACCATGGTCTGAAATACATGGTAAAAGTAGGTTTAGTTAAAAAAAATTGAGAAGCAGCAAAGAGAAAAAGAGAAAATAAAAAAAAAATAGGTGATTGATTGAACTACATAAGATGAAAAACATACACTGAGAAGATCATGGCTCATATCATACACCATTTCAGTGCTCTGTAACCCTCTTAACAAGGTCAAATCGACATCTGCAACTGTTGCAAGTAGTTTCTACTATGCCATCTCACTGTTGGATAGGATGGACTGGTGTGAAAATGATTTGGCTTGAGAACCGGATCCTAAAGTAGTGACCTTTGGAGGGAAGGATGGTATCTGAATCACCTCCCTTCGTTGTGGAGGGTTGGAGGTTGTCTTCTATTGGCTAGAGATTAGAGTTGGGGACTTTACTATCCTGACTTTTTTGGGGACAAGCTCTCCTAAAGGCATTTGGGGGGTACTTTTTCTTGTCTACCCTATCCAAAATGTGATATCAAACATCTCTTCGGTCGGTCGATTAGGTTGAGTTTCTTCTCGCTTAGGCCGCTTAAGAACAACATTATCTGTTAAAGATAAAAAAAAAAAAAGTGAGACAAATTGAGGTATAAGACTAAAAGTACAACTCGTGAACTCACTCTGCTCACGTTCAACCGCCAGAGCTTCTTGTGTAGGGCTTGGACCGAGCGGTACAGGGCCAAGTTTTTTATAGTTATTAAAACTTTAGCCTCGTGAACCGAATGTTTCTTCACCTCGCGAAGAAGATTCTTTTGTTCTGTGGTGAGGGCAAATGGCCTTCGAGTTGATCAAAGTAAAACAAAAGGGAAGATATTAGAACCCTAAAACCTATAGGAATTGGACAGAACTTAAACGAAAATCCTAAACATACCCTTTAATGTCAGTTGACCTCAGACCCGAGGAACTGGGATCTTCTTCTCCTTATCGGTCTCCCACACTTGAAATTCCGATGTACTCCCATGAACGAATAAGTACCCTTCTTTCCACCCTTTCTGAGAGGTGGAAATTTGGACAACGAAATTGAACTCTAACTTCCTCGCCGATAAGTACCACCATCCTGACTCCTTCTTAGTAATTTTATAGAAGTGCAGGAATTTGGTCGCTGTTAGACCGTGCTTGGTGGTAGCCGCCCAAAATATAGCACTCCCAATCAAGATTCTCCAGCTATTCGGTGCTGACTAACTTAGGAATAGACTAAGCTGAGACAACACCTCTTGAATAAACTTCGATGGGGGAAATCGAAGACCATCGAGTAATGCCATTTCATACACCACAACTTCCCCCTCTCTCGGTGAGCAAGCAGAGTCATTTTCCCCCAGAACTCAAAAGGTGAGGTTTGGGGAGAATTGGAAGTCAGAAATCATTTTCAAGATCCTTCTTGTGGTGATGATTAACCTAATGCCCTCTGCCTTAAATAAGGCATCATTATCACCAGCCGCAGTGATACACTTAATATCATTTGCCCAGTGCCCACTGTTGCTGGGGGCATTGGGAGCCCTAAATTGATGGAAAACGAGGTCGTCATCATTAGATTCTTCATCATCGATAAGATGAACTCTTTCAACGTCACCCATGGTAACAGACAAGAATAACTGGGACAAACGATGGGAATACAACAGAAAAATCAAGCCACCGAAGATAGATTTGATTTATTTAGGATTTTCTACAAATCGTAAGGGACTTGGAGTTTACGATTATTTTTGTGAAAATAGACACTACGACTCAGTAACTAAAACATAAAAAAGAAGGGAAAGCAAATAAAACCAAAGGAAAAAACAAAGACAAGGTGAGACTTACCAATTTAAGAGAAAAAGTAAATCAAGCAGAGAGAAGCAGCTTCAAGTGTAGTTGCAGCAATGGCGGATAAAGGAAGAGTTCGCGTAAAAAGATACCAACAGGGTTCCTCTTGTATTTATAGCCCAATTTTTTCAAAATCAACAGTCAAGATTTAGGTAAGAAAAAATTGATCTAATGGCTTAAAAATGGCACGTTGACAACTCTGACGTCACGGCCAATACACATGCAATGTGTGGCAGGGTAGTGGAGTCATCAAGTCCTTTCAACAACCACATGCATGCTGGTGTCGTAATAAATGCATGTCTATTTCCAAGAAACAGCTAACCATCAAATTCCCTTGGTCTTCTTTCTTGACTGAAGGAACTGGGGGCATTTGATAAGATGACTTCTAAGTGAGGCAAATATTGGATTTCTCTCGGCCTGCTTCGGTGACCGAGAGAATTAGGGGCATCTGATAGGGTGTGCCTAACCAAGCATGTTTACCCAAACGACCAAATTGGGGGACTCGAACTAACCAAGCAATATGGACCTCAGTCGGGTCGAGTGACCATTGCATTAAAGACAAAATTAATAACATCACATCATGAGTATAACTATATTCTAGTATATTTCATGATTTGTGCCTATAAAAGTACTACCTGCTACTTATCAGTTTTGATAATCAATTAAGAGAATCAACCTTAGAATCTACAGTACACGTGGCATAATTAGATTAGAAGGAAACATAATGGTATGAGACTCATGTACATTTTACCCATGCAAGTCTCACACTTCTATATATATGACTATTACTCAAGTACACAAGTACATAGACGTTTTTATTTTACAAATTCTCTGCAAAAAAACTTTCTCAACCCTTTTGCTAACCTAAGGATCGGAGACTCTTTGACAAGCACCACACTGGTGTACTAGACAGCATTTTGGGTTTGGACTGGATCTTTGGAGGATACGAGTTTACCAAGCTATTAGAAAGCACGAAATTGAGAGTGCCTATCACAGCCACACCCATGCAACTTGACTAGCCATTCAATGTAAGAATAGTGGAGAAAGTTGGGGTAAGTGTAGAGACAACTAGAGGCGAGAATGGGATGCTCCAAAGACAAAAAAATAGCTGAGGTGACAGGGAAAGTTGTGGTGGATACAGATGGAGAGGATGAGGTTCGAAGCAAGAAAATTCAGTGATTGGATAAGAATGAAAAAGAATAAGGAGATTGATGAGGTGGTTGAGGAGTTATTACAAATTTGCAACAAGGGGAAATAGTTTCCACATCTTGCTGGCAAATAGCATAGGAAATAATCAATTCATTCCCAAAGTTATTCTGTCTTTTTGGTATTCCAGGAAATCAATTAATGAAAGCTCTTTCTATTTTGCATTGCAATTATATGAAAAATAGAGAGATGTTTTGGCATTATCACCAGTTATTTGGTTATAAAATTCTTATTTGTTCTTTATGTTATCAAAATTGTTTTAGAAAAAATAAATTATGATTAATTACAAGATAATCCCTCAACTATAATCTTGTATCATTTATTCCATCAACTAATAAAATCACATACTAACCCCTAAAACTATTAACTTGTAACGATTTCTGCCTATCTCACACTAACATTTATAATTTTGACATAATTTAGCAAACTAATCAAATATTAGGAAAAAAAAAGTTTGTTTAGTACTACAATTGATATTCTATAAAATTGTTTTGGTAAAATAGCTCTTATATAAAAATTTATGGGCATTTTAAACCCATAATTTTAGTGAACTTATTGCTCTATTTTTCTTGATGAGAATTTTATAGTATGGGCTTTTTAATTTATTTATAAAAGTATTTGTAAGAGCATCTTAGTTCCTAATATATATATATATATATATATATTATTTCTATCTTTCATGCACATAATTTGAATAAATTCTGTTAAAATCATAAATATAAAGAAAAAGTATGTTGTTATCAGTTTATAGTTTAAGAGCCCACTATGTACTGTCTTTTAATATGGAGGAAGATAAAGTTACAATATATCATTGTTTAAGGGTTGATCTTGCAATTAAATTTTAAATTTGTTATGAATTTCTAAAGAGTAAGTTAGGGTCAAAACTAATGGAAGGCGTCGGGAGTTAATAACTTTCAGAAATAAGGGGATCTATGTAAATTTTAAATATTGAGAAATTCTATGTGTAATTAGCTTAATTTTTGATGAGGTATGTGTAATTTACTCTTATGTTATAATCTAAATTTTTATTCAATTAATTTAAAAAAAAATCCTTTTTCAAAATCTAATTTTTTTTGTTTTATTTTTACAAAACACTATTGACATTTTTTTTAATCCTCTGGATTGATTTCGGAATTATCAAGTTATTATTTTTGAAATCCTACACTTCAAAAATAATCTAAAAGTATCAACAACTGACCCCTCTCTCTTTCCTCCCCCATGGGCATTCTATTGGATCATAGATAGAAAATTTTAAGTCTAACTTTGGTATATTAATTCTATGTAATTTTTAATATTTAAATTTTTTTAAAATTAATAAATTATAAATTAAATTTAATCAATAATTTATCTATTTTCAGAAATAATAAATGAATTACAAGACTTAATTTTAACTAATATTAGTTAGTAATTTTGATGCAGTATTGGCTTGGTCTGGCCATCAATCGTAACGTATAATTTTGCTATTCTTTAAATTAAATATTTAATTGCTTACAAAGTAAATCTAGCCATCAACAGTATCCTATAATTTTATTATTTATTTATTTTTATATTTATTTGCTTGAAAAGTAAAAAGTTTTGGACAGAATTTGTAAGCCTTATTTTTCTTAAAAGTAGAACAGCACGAAACTACGTCACATTAAAGTTAGAATAGTTAAATTAAAATTTAATAATTTAATTATATTCATAATTTTTTAACTTAAAATAAATGAATATTTTAAACTGTTAAATTTTTATTTTAGGATCCCTAAGGGGTCATTTGGTTTGTTTTTCTATTTTCTATTTTGAGTTTTTTTTTTTTTTTTACTTTTGAATAAAAAAAATAAGTAAAAATTCATTTGATTGCTTGTATTTTTAAAATTTATTTTCGAAAACTGACAATGAGTTTACACATAAAATTAAAAATGATAAAAAGTCGTTTTAAGAGTTTTTTAAAAAAATAAAAATATATTAAAATAAAGAAAATATATTTTTTTTTTTTCGTTTTAAAATTTTTAACATATAAAATAAAAATAAAAATAAAAAAACAAACCAAATATCACCTAACATGCTGATGGGGACCTCATTTTCCATATCAGGCCCGAATCCAAAGCAGCATATGCTCTTTGGTGTGCGCGTTGTTTGATAAATAGAAAAATTAAGTACTTGTTTACTGATATTGTTTTCTAAAATATTAGAAATCATAATATATTTACATGCTTTGACGAGTATCGTGGGAACGCAAAGGGGTAGGCGGAAAACAAGGGCCGAGGTAGGGGGGCTCCAAATTCCAATTCGGGTCAGAGTCCATCGGCCTCTTTTTAATTACCATAAAAAATTATCTGAGTTGAGATTATAAAATAATTGAATTGGTTAGATCTCATCTTCTCACAAGATTAGTTATAGATTTGAGTTTTATAAGTGGAGCAGTGTCTTAAATTATTATATATAATGTAATGTCGAATCTTTTCAATAAAAAAAAAAAATTGTCTGAGTTTGATTTTCGGTGGTCTGATTTGTGGAAAAATTAAGAATTAACTCTTTTACTGATATTTAACGGTGATAGATGTGTTAAAAGATTAGAAAAAATAATATAGGTAGTGTTTAGAGTTTTAAAAAAATTTAAAAAAATTAAAAATTAATATAAAAGGTGAGACGTAATGAAATTTCATTGAATAAAAATTAAATACTAAATTTTTTAAAATTTTCAAAAAAAAAAAATTAAAGCTCCAAAAGGAATTATATTTACACTATTGATTAAAGTAAAAAGGGGTGTTATGGGGCTCGCAAAAGGGTAGCCTGAAATTATGGCCAAGGTTGGGGTGCTTCAAATCCTAGTCCCAGTCAGAGTCATTCAAATCCATTTATGTCGTTATTACTCCGTTTGAAAGGGTGAATTTGATAGAATTTAATTTTTTTTAATAAGACTTTTCATTAATTCATTCTTATATTTAGAATTAAGATAAAATTTTATGTGTTAAATTTAATTTCATTTCATAATTCAAATTTTAGGATATATATATTATTTGAAATCAAAGTTAAAACAATAGAATTTAATGAAAAGTTTATTATTTTTGTAACCCATCTAAGTAAATGGATAAATTTATTCTCATATATCATGTTTATATATCATTTATTTACTATTAATATGGTTAAATTTAATATTTTTCTTAAATCAATTCAATTAATTATTTATATGTGTTTCAACTAAATTTAATATTTTTCAAATATGTCTCAAACATAAAATTTTATTTACTAAATCAAATCAAATTAATTTCTTATTTTAAAATCAATTAATTCCAAGAAAGTAACGTTTTCAAACGAAGCATATAAAAAATACAGACTGAGTTTGATTTTCTTAGAACGAGTTTGACAACACTGTTGCTTTTTGTTATTTTTTTGTTACCGTTTTCTGTTTTTTGTTTTCTGTTACTGTTTATTTTTTCTGAAATGAAACAATTGAAACTGCGTTTGGAAATGCAAGTTTGTTTATAATTACTAATTTTTTATTTTAGAAAATATTTAATTTTATTAGTTTTAAAAAATTAATAGAACTTAATAAAATATATTTTATATAATTTAATTTAATTTAATTAATATAATTAATTAAATTAATACAGTAAATTATTTATTAAAATCATTTAATTCAATAAATATAATATATTTAATTATAATTTATTAAAAATAATTTAATAAATATATTTCATATTAAATAAATAATTAAATTAGATTAATTATTAAATTAAATTATTTTTTTAAATTAATTAAATTATTTATTAAAATAATTTAATAAAATATTTTATATAAATTAAATTAATTAAATCATAAATAATTTAATTTAATTATGATATTTATTTAAATAATTTAGTAATAATTATTAAATTAAATTAAATTAAAAATTAATGTAATTTAATTATTTATTATTAATTATTTTATTAAATTAATTTAATTATTAAATTAAATAAATTAATGATATTTATTTCAGATAATTTAGCTATAATTAATTATTAAAATAAATTAAATTAATTAATTTAGTTTTATTATTTATTAAAATAATTTATATTAATTATATAATTAATTTAATTTATTGAATTTAATTATATTATTTATTAAAATAACTTATTTTTACAAAATATTTGAATAAAAAATTTATTTTTATGAATGTAACAAAAATAGACAAAGTTTTAAAATTGAAAAAATTGGCAACAAAAAAAAAAAAATCAAAGTGAAAATACATTTTTTCTGGTTACGTTTTCCTACTTAAGTTTTCATTTTTTTTGGAAATAAAAAAACAAACGTAAATAGATTTATCAAACATATTTCTGTTGCGAGTTTACAAAATTTTGAAAACATAAACAAAAAAACAGAAACGGAAACGTTATCAATCGGGGCCTTAGTAAAATAACACTAACTTTTAACCATTAATTGATGCTCCTCTTAAATGTTAAAAAAAGAAAAAGAAAATATATATTAGAGCTAGAAGTAATTTGTGCATGCAAGTGGCAGGCCCAAATAATCCTATATGTGCGGATGGGAAATTCTTAAAAGGTCCATTAATTGATGCTCCTCTTAAATGTTAAAAAAAGAAAAAGAAAATATATATATTTAGAGCTAGAAGTAATTTGCGCATGCAAGTGGCAGGCCCAAATAATCCTATATGTGCGGATGGGAAATTCTTAAAAGGTTATCTGTCCATCGTGACTTATCTCTATATGTGTGAATGCGCAAGAGACTCAGTTGTTAGTTTGCTAGAACAGGGCTTTCTGATTAGGAAACCCGGTGAAAATGAAACGGATACCTCCTTTTCTTAAGAAGTTTTATTTTGAACTACCCCCTCTGTTCCCGCCCTCCCAAGCGCTAGGTATTTTCTATTTCGGAAAATTGTATCCAAGTCATACTTGGTAATCTTTTAAAGTTATTAGTCATACTTAAGAAAAAGTATTGCTTTTAAGTCACATTAATGTGAAAAGTTTTGTATTTAAGTCATACTTTTGAGTAGGTCCCACGAGTTTGTTTTAAATATAATTTAAATATGACTTAAATGCCCTTTTTCTATAATTAATTGAGATGAAGTTGCCGAAAATTATGGAACCGAGAATCACGTTTTTCGTTTTTGTTTCATTCCTTATCAATCGCGTGAAGATATAGTGAGATAAAAATCTGTTAAATGATTATATACGAAGGAATACACACGGATTATGCGAGTTTGTGCTGTGAGATTAACGTCGATCGAATGAATATATACAGATCTGGATTACGTATTTAAACACATGACTGCGGTACTGTTTTTTTTAGGATGCATGCTTGTTCAAAAACATTACCGCGTTCAAAACAGTACCGCATGACTCTATCATGCAAACATTACATGTAAACACAAAAAATAGTTCATATATCAAACGAATAACCGACAGTACCGCATGTGTGACAGTACCACATGTCTGCGGTACTGTTTTTTTTAGGATGCATGCTCGTTCAAAAACAGTACCGCATACTCTATCATGCAAACATCACATGTAAACACAAAAATAGTTCACATATCAAACGAATGACCGACAGTACCGCATGTGTGACAGTACCACATGTCTGCGGTACTGTTTTTTTTAGGATGTATGCTCGTTCAAAAACAGTACCGCATGACTCTATCATGCAAACATCACATGTAAACACAAAAATAGTTCACATATCAAACGAATGACCGACAGTACCGCATGTGTGACAGTACCACATGTCTGCGGTACTATTTTTTTTAGGATGCATGCTCGTTCAAAAACAGTACCGCATGACTCTATCATGCAAACATCACATGTAAATACAAAATAGTTCACATATCAAACGAATGACCGACAGTACCGCATATGTGACAGTACCACATGTTTGCGGTACTGTTTTTTAGGATGCATGCTCGTTCAAAAACAGTACCGCATGACTCTATCATGCAAACATCACATGTAAACACAAAAATAGTTCACATATCAAACGAATGACCGACAGTACCGCATGTGTGACAGTACCACATGTCTGCGGTACTGTTTTTTTAGGATGCATGCTCGTTCAAAAACAGTACCGCATGACTCTATCATGCAAACATCACATGTAAACACAAAAATAGTTCACATATCAAACGAATGACCGACAGTACCGCATGTGTGACAGTACCACATGTCTGCGGTACTGTTTTTTTTAGGATGCATGCTCGTTCAAAAACAGTACCGCATACTCTATCATGCAAACATCACATGTAAACACAAAATAGTTCACATATCAAACGAATGACCGACAGTACCGCATGTGTGACAGTACCACATGTCTGCGGTACTGTTTTTTTAGTAGGATGTATGCTCGTTCAAAAACAGTACCGCATGACTCTATCATGCAAACATCACATGTAAACACAAAAATAGTTCACATATCAAACGAATGACCGACAGTACCGCATGTGTGACAGTACCACATGTCTGCGGTACTATTTTTTTTAGGATGCATGCTCGTTCAAAAACAGTACCGCATGACTCTATCATGCAAACATCACATGTAAATACAAAATAGTTCACATATCAAACGAATGACCGACAGTACCGCATATGTGACAGTACCACATGTTTGCGGTACTGTTTTTTTAGGATGCATGCTCGTTCAAAAACAGTACCGCATGACTCTATCATGCAAACATCACATGTAAACACAAAAATAGTTCACATATCAAACGAATGACCGACAGTACCGCATGTGTGACAGTACCACATGTCTGCGGTACTGTTTTTTTTAGGATGCATGCTCGTTCAAAACAGTACCGCATACTCTATCATGCAAACATCACAGTAAACACAAAAATAGTTCACATATCAAACGAATGACCGACAGTACCGCATGTGTGACAGTACCACATGTCTGCGGTACTGTTTTTTTTAGGATGCATGCTCGTTCAAAAACAGTACCGCATGACTATATCATGCAAAGAATGGTGCTGTTTTAATGAGGTACTGTTTTATTATGCGGTACTGTTTTATTATGCGGTACTTTTTTTATGCGGTACTGTTTTTATGCGATAATGTTTTATTATGTGGTACTATTTTTTATGCGGTATTGTTTTATTATGTGGTATTGTTTTCCTAAATAGTTTTGATTTGTTTCCAAAAATCAGTTTTGCTTGTTTTGTAAAGAAGATGGAAAGTCGCGGAATTAGGTTTTTCTCAAACAGTTTTGATTTTGTTTCAAAAAATCAGTTTTACTTGCTTTATAAAGAAGATGGAAAGTCACGGAAGTTATGAGTAAAGTGTGCACTATTTTCGGATAAAACTGGCAGTTTTGAAATGTAGTGAAAACGCGTGATATCCTTTTTGGTCTTTTTGTTGCAGGTGTGACTTATTCACAAATAAGATTTTTGGGTATGACTTAAATCTTTATAAGTCCATAAATAGTGACCGGCCTCCAAAAACCCCTTTCTATTTTGTTGACCACTGGACCCGGCCGGCTTCTCTGCAGCCATAATGGCAAATAATTATTAATTTAAAGTCTATTTAAATAGTCAAAATTAATTAAAATTTATTAATTTTTATATTTTTTTAATTAAATTTTATTACATACCATTTTATATCAAATTTTATATTTTTATTATATTTTTTCACCAAATTTTTACCAATTAAACACTCCTAAACGAAGAGATCACTATATCCATCACTTCTCTACCTCTACTGCTACTACTAAAACGAGGAAATAGCTGGCAAACAAAAAACATTTATAGAAAGATAGTGCGATTTCGTCACTGTCCAACAACACAATTTTTAAGTTTGTGTACGCAGGGATCACATTAAATTAGAGGTAATTATTTGAGCCTAACATAATATTGTAATATTCTAGTCTAAGAGTCTTTGAGAATCTTGGATTAAATGACTTATAGGTTAAATGACTTATTTGCTTATTTGTAAAATAGTCAAATTTATTCTTTTACATTTTTAATTATTTTTTTAAATCTTCAAGAGTAAAAATATCAAATTAACTAAAATTAAAAAGTTAGTTAAAAAAATCACCTTTTTCCTTACCCAAACACAAAAATATAGCTTTTTTTAACTAAGCAGTAGCTAACTAAAAAAAAGGAACGTATTTTACTTCCCAAACCGAGAGAATTTCCTGTGACTATATCTTCTTGCAAAAGCTGTACCAACTCTTCTAATTCCTCGAGTATATCTTGATCTCCTTTCTATTTTATGTTCACGTTTACATTTATTCTCATATTCATCTCAATTTTCTTCCTCACAACCTTTCTCATTCCCCAACAAAAAATTTTGCCTTCATCCTTGATCATACCGTTACCAATTAGTCAACACTTAACTAAGATAACACGTATCAGAATTCTATATTAACACTCAATTAAGATGATATGTGTTAAAATTCTATAAAATTAGTAAAAGTTAAAATTGTCAAATGCCGCGTATTCATTAATACTACTACTAAAGAAAGGAAATTGCTCGCAAGCAAAACATATATAAAAAGAAAATGTATTCCGCACTTCTCAAAAACCTGAATTGGTTGCGTTACATTAAATACCAGTGCGTATAAAATTAGTAAAATATCAAAATGCCTGAAAACTATTCCTCAAACAAAGACGCGCATCAACTTAAGACACAATTATTTGAATCCCGCATACATTGCAATATTTTAGTCTAAGTCCTCTGGGACTTCATCTCCTTGCAAAGTAGTACCAACTCTTCTAATTCCTCAAGTATATCTTTGTCTCCTTTCTTTCTATATTCTCGCTAAATTCTTTTACTTTTATTCCGATATCCGTCCCAATTTTCTCCCTCACAACCTTCCTTATTGCTTGTGCTATCTCATCTCTATTGAAACTCTCATTCTCATTTCTATTGACTTCAACAGCAACACCAATCTTCCACCAGTAGTCTAGCATTAATTGGCATCTCAAGATGCATTGGCATTGCAATAATTGGAACCCCAAACTTCAGGGTTTCCATTATTGAATTCCACCCACAGTGACTCACAAATCCCCCAGTGCTTGAATGAGCTAGGATTTTTGGCTGTGGAGCCCAATCCACAATCAATCCTCTTCCTTCAACCCTTCGAGAAACCCCTCAGGAAGTGCCTCTTCAACCTCAACTCCCTCCCCAAAGGAAATCTAAGAACCCATATAAAATTAACATTGCTGAGCTCAAGACCATGAGCTAACTCTTCTATCTGATCCTTGGACAGAAAAAACTCACTGCCAAAGGAAACAAAAACAGTGGAGTGTTTCCTAACCAAAGACGAGATTGAAGAGGTAGCATGTGGGTTAGAGCTTAGTAAGGTTAACTTCATACGGGCTATTTTATTTTCTTTGGGAGAGAAACTTAGGGTCGATGAAGCACTGCCCAGAGGGTTTCTTGAGAGGATTGGGGAGAGAGGAATGATGGTGGAAGGTTGGGCTCCTCAAGTGAAAATTCTTGGGCATTCAAGTATTGGTGGTTTGTAAGTCACTATGGATGGAGTTCTTTGATGGAAAGCATGAAACTGGGAGTGCCTATCATAGCCATGCCCATGCAACATAACCAGCCATTCAATGCAAGAATAGTGGAGAAAGTTGGGGTAGGTGTAGAGATAACTAGAGATGAGAATGAGAAGCCCCAAAGACGAAAAATAGCTAAGGTGATAAGAAAGGTTGTGGTGGATACAGATGGAGAGGGAGTGAGGTTTGAAGTAAGAAAATTCAATGATTGGATAAGAATGAAGAAGGATAAGGAGATTGATGAGGTGGTCGAGAAGTTATTGCAAATTTGCAAGAAGGGAAATAGCTATCACAGCTTGCTGGCAAATAGCATAGGAAATAATCAATTCATACCCAAAGTTTTTTTTTTTTGGTAATTAATTCATACCCAAAATTATTATGTCTTTTTGGTGTTCCAGGAAATAAATTAATGAAATCTCTTTCTGTTTTGTATTGCAATTATGTGAAAAATAGAGAGATGTTTTGGTATTTTCACCCGCATTTGGTTATATAATTCTTATTTGTTCTTTATGTTTTCAAAATTTTTTAGAAAAAAAAATATAATTAATTACAAGATCATCCCTCAACTATGATCTTGTATCATTTATTCAATCAACTAATAAATCACATATCAACCTTTAAAACTATTAATTTGTAAGCATTTCTCCCTATCTCACATTAACATTTATAATTTTGACATAATTCAGCAAACTAATCTAGATATCAGGCCAAAAAAAAAAAAAAAGTCAGTTCAGTACTACAATTGATATTCTATAAATTTGTTTTGGTAAAATAGCTCTTATATAAAAATCTATGGGCATTTTAAACCCATAATTTTAGTGAACTTATTGCTCTATTTTTCTCAATGAGAATTTTATAGTATGAAAATTTTAATTTATTTACAATAGTGTTTGTAAGAGCATCTTGGTTCTTAATATATATATATATATATTATTTCTATCTTTCATGCACATAATTTGAATAAATTTTGTTAAAATCATAAATATAAACAAAAATTATGTTGTTATCAATTTATAGTTTAAGAGCCCATATGTAATGTCTTTTAATATTCATGCGGATAAAGTTACAATATATCATTGTTTAGGAGTTGATCTTGTAATTAAATTTTAAATTAATTATGAATTTCTAAAACGTAAGTTAGGGTCAAAACAAATGGAGGAAGTTGGGAGTTAATAACTTTTAGAAACAAGAGGATCTATGTAAATTTTAAATGTTAAAGGACTCTATGTGTAATTAACTAATTTTAGAGGAGGTATGTGTAATTTACTCTTATTTTAAAATCTAAATTTTTATTCAAATAATTTTCAGAATAAAATCGTTTTACAAAATTTGATTTTTTTTAACAACACTATTGATCTTGTTTTCTATCCCTGTGTATTTATCTTGGAATTATCAAGTTATTATTTTTGACAATCTACACTTCAAAAGACAATCTAAAAGTGTCAACAATCGATCCCTCTCTTTTTTCCTCCCTTACTCTTGTCGGATCACAGATAGAAAATTTTAGTTCTAACTTTGATATATTAATTCTATGTAATTTTTAATATTTATATTTTTTGAAAGATAAATAAATTATAAATTCAATTTAATTAATAATTTATCTATTCTTCAGAAATAATAAATGAATTACAAGACTTAATTTTAACTAATATTAGTTAGTAATTTTGATGAACTATTAGCTTGGTCTGGCCATCAACAAGAACCTATTTTTGCTATTCTTTAAATTAAATATTTAATTGCCTGAAATGTAAGACTGTCTACCAACGGTACCCTATAATTTTATTATTTTTTATTTATATATTTATTTACCCGAAAGGTAAAAAGTTTTGGGCAGAATTTTCAAGCCTTATTTCTCTTAAAAGTAGAACAGTACGAAGTTATGTCACATCGAGGTTAGAATTGTTGATTAATATTTAATAATTTAATTATATTTATAATTTTTTAATTAAAAAATTAGTGAATATACTTATATTGCTAAATTTTTATTTAATGATCCCTTAACCGCAGATGGGGACATCATTTTCCACATCAGGCCCGAATCCAAACAGCATATGCTTTTGGTTTGCGTGTTGTTTGATAAATAGAAAAATTAAGTACTTTTTTTTACTGATATTATTTTGTAAAAAATTAGAAATCAATAATATATTTGCATCCTTTGGGGAGCGTCGTGGGAAACGCAAAGGGGTAGGCGGAAAACACGGGCCGAGGTAGGGGGTGCTCAAATTCCAATTCGGGTCAGAGTCCATCGGCCTCTTTTTGTATTATTACAAAAAATTGTCTGAGTTGAGATTATAAAATAATTGAAATGTTTAGATCCCCTCAACTCACAAGATCAGTTGTAGATTTGAATTTTATAAGTGGAGTAGTGTTTTAAATTATTATTATATATCGAATGTTCTCAATAAAAAAAAAAAAATTGTATGAGTTTGATTTTCTTGCTAAACTAACACTATATTTTAACAATTAATTTTATCTTCCTCTTAAATGTTAAAATAAATAAATAAATAAATAAAGAACAGTCTTAATCTGAAAGAATTTGGCATGCAAAGTGGCAAGCCCGAAGAGTGCTGCCATAAGTTCCTTGATTTGTCCTCAATAAGGTTGTATGAAAAGCGTAATTTTGAAAGGTTGTCCATCAATCGTGACCATCTTTGGATGAGAAAATTCCAGTAGTGTTGTACTCTATTTTGTTGATCATTGTGGCTTCTCTGCAGCACAGTGACAAGCAATTATTAATTATAAACGAAGAGATCAATGTATCCGTCACTTTCTATCCCTTTTACCTCTACTACTATTACATAGAAGAAATAGCTTGCAAGCAAACACATGTATAAAAAGGAAACGTGATTTCAACACTCTTCAAAAGTTCGAACTGGATAAGTTACATTAAACATCAAATACATATAAAATTAGTAAAACATCAAAATATTTTAAAATTGCTGGTCAAATTTGGTAAGCAGAGATCATATCAAATAAAGACACAATTATTTGAACCTAACATAATATTGCAATATTCTAGTCTAGATTCTCTGCGACTTCATTTTCTTGCAAAATTGTACCAACTCTTCTAATTCCTTGAGTATATCTTCATCTCCTTTATTTTTTATATTCTCGCTAAATTCCTTTCCTTTTTTTCTCATATCCGTCCCAATTTTCTCCCTTACAACCTTTCTTATTGCTTGTGCTATCGCATCCCCATTGAGACTTCCATTCTCGTTTCTATCGACTTCAACAGCAACACCGATCTCTTCCATCAGTCTGGCATTAGGTGGCTGGTCAAGATGCATTGGCATTGCAATAATTGGAACACCAAACTTTAGGGTTTCCATTATTGAATTCCACCCACAGTGACTCACAAATCCCCCAGTGCTTGAATGGGCTAGAATTTTTGGTTGCGGAGCCCAATCCACAATCAATCCTCTTCCTTCAACCCTTTCGAGAAACCCCGGAGGAAGTGCCTCTTCAACATTGACTCTCTCTCCCGCTGGAAATCTAACAACCCATATAAAGTTGCATTTGCTGAGCTCAAGACCATGTGCTATCTCTTCTATCTGATCCTTGGGCAGAAAAAACTCACTGCCAAAGGAAACGTAAACAGTGGATTTCTCATCCTTGTGATCAAGCCACTGCATGATCTCTCCGTGCTCATTCTCATTATCACCAGCAACAATGTCTTGAGCGAGCGGACCAACTGGGACAATCCTCCTCTCTGTTAAAATTGACATATAATCAAAGTATTTCCCTTCGAGCTCTCTAAAAGTGTTGACCAAAATAAACTCGCGAGATTGGTTGAAGAAATTCTTGTCGTCCTCTTCTCTGTCCCCGACTCCGTCTGTGGGCTCGAGCATTTGACGAAACTCCTTGTCGAAGAATCCACAAAGCCGAATTTCCGGAAAGGGGAATTCCTCGACGCGTTTCTTGAGGATATGCAAGATGAAAGATGACACTGCAGCTCCAGAAGTTGTTAGAAAAACTGCCGGAATGTTACAAGAGGAAGCGATTTTTGGTATCCAGATCTGGTTGAAGTCATAAATAACCAAGTCCGGGTTCAGGGTCTCGACTAAGTTGGAGAAGTTTGGGGTTGCCATCTCGTAGGCTTTAAAGAGGGCTGGGATGAGATGGGTTGGCAGACCATTGGTTGTGTGGAGTGAGGAGGGAGCCCAGGGGAGGAAGGGAGGTGTAATTCAACAAGATCAATGGAGAGAGAGTACTCATCGGTGATCCTTTTCTTGATGGAAGGGAGAGTGATGGGTGTTGAGCAGAAGTAAACGTGGAAGTTTTTCTTGGTGAGTTTCTTGGCTAGCTCTAGGAAAGGAGAAATGTGACCTTGGGCCAGCCATGGTAGCATTAGGACACTCAGATTGGCTGTGCACTGTTTTGTTTCCATGGTTGATTTCTCCAGCGCCCAGCAGACTCTTGTGCTGGTGTTTAATTGGTTTATGTACATAAACATAAACATATAATGTACTGATGCAGCATGGGAGGAGATTCGGAAGAAAAGAAGCTGCCGGAAACGTGGGGCTCGTGTAACGCGTGTCAATCTCTCAGTTGGTATGTTGTGTTCTCTTTATGAATATCAAAAATTTCATATGGGTATCAATATTTCATATAATTAATATGTAATAAAAAATAAAAAATTAATCAAATGAGATGCATGCCAATTGGTTGAATTTTATTTTAATTACGATCGTTTCACCACTCCTCTTTTGAGGAGGAAAAGACATCCCCCTCCTCAAAAAAAAAAAAAAAAAATCAACCTTTAGTGTCTTAGGTGTTTAATAAAATATCAAAAATTACTCTGCTATGTTTACCAAAGCATTAACTTTCGTTGAATTGAATGGATATATAATAGTCATTTCACTTTAATTCAATCTAACAATTATCAAAATTTTTTATTAATACCTAAAAGTTGTCAATATTGTTAATTTTTTTTTATTTTATCAAATATTGTGTCGTTTGAAAGTCCAAATTTTAGTGACTTTTGGCATTTGTTTACTAAAGATTATTAATTGTAATTTTTGGTACGTTTGCTAAATTTTTAACAATTTTTAAAAAATTTTTAGTAATTTTTAGTAACTTTTGGGTTAACAAATTATGTAGCTAAATAGAAAAATGATAACAAAAATTAATAGTTTGTCAAACACTTAAAAACAAAAATTAGTAATTTTTACTAAAAATTAGACGTTCATACCATCTTTAAAAGATGCTAAAAATTACTAAAAATCTCTTTTGAAGTATGAAATTCATTTTACCAAACATAAAATAAGGATTCATCAGGTCCTTTAGTCACAAGTAAAATTCAGGATATTTCTTTTTTTTTTTTTTGAAGAGAAAATGCTGTTTAATTATCATAATTTAATTGTAAGTTTTCGAATCAAAATAATATGATATTAGTATTTGAGTAATAAAATAAATAATTATTTACTTTTGATAGATCCAATAAATTTATGGATCACTCTAGTTTTTTCTATTTAAACAAATTCTAATAATATAATATTACCATTTAAAAAAAATGGTTACAAAGTTTCAAACAGTAAGGGTAACTCAAAAAAATAAATAAATAAGAGAAAATAAAAATAAAGTATGTTAAAAATTCCAAATTTAATATAGCTAGCGTCAAACAACTTGGAATCCTCGACCCACATATCATTTATTTTATTTATTTATTTATTTTTGTTAACGTTGTAGTCGAGGGACATATTTATACCAGGGGTTTATTTTGAAAAAAAATTTTTGGATATGAACGATTATTGAGGTAATTGTTATCCTAATAATAATTAATGGGGTAACAAATTTAAATACTTTATTTATGTTGAGAGAGTAAATATTATGCAATAATAGTTATACTATGTTTGAAATAGTAAAAGTTTTGATGAGTTAAAAGTTAATTGTGTTTGGAATGAGGACAATTTAACTAAGAGTAAAAGTTAATATTTAATTTTAGTAAAATGTTATAATAAAATAAATCATAATAATAGTTGTTATTTTAATAATAATTAATTTTAATAAAATATATTATTAAAATAGATAATTTTAAATAAAAATATTAATTACAAAAACATTTATCGTAGATAATGTTTCAATCGTAATTAATTTTAACAATGAAATAATATTTTCAAACATTATTTTTATTTTGAAAAAATAAAAATAGTTTAATAAATAACAAATTTTATTTATTCAAATAAATTATTAATTTTAATAAATTATGCTAATAAAATGCATAATCTAGTAAATTTCTTTTTATGAAAATAATTTTATTTAATAAATATTTTGATAAAATAATTCATTGTAATAAGTAAACTATTATTTATTAAAAAGAATTTTAATTTGACAAACCAAATAATTTTAATCATAAATTAATTTTTCGATTGTATTAGTTTAATGAAATAAAATAAATCGTTTCAATAATAAATTATTATTTACTAAATATTATTTTGATAAAATAATTTAATCAATTAATTAATTTTAGTTTAATTAAATAAATTATTTTTTTATAACAATATTTGTTATAATTATTTATAAGAGATCGTTACCTAAAATTTCACAAGAGTGTAAAAGAGTATTTAATGGAGTAATTAATAAAAAATTATATAATTTTCTCTTTATTATCCATTACTTATCTTATTGTACTAGTAACAATTTTCTCAATATGGAAGAAATCATTACAATTATTGTCCTATTTTCCAAATTGTAATAAAAATAAAAATTATTCTAATAAAATTTGGCCTCTTTTTCCTTAAAACAAACATGTCCCCGAAATTGTTACCCCTTTGAATTGCATGGACACATCGTGCAACGTTTGCTTTGTCTACCCTTTATTGACGGTGCATTTGGCTTGCAAAAAAAAAAGAAAATAGAGATCAATGTTATTTGCATCAAATTTTATTTCATTAAATTAGTTTAGATATATTTATAAAGGTTCTATTTTATTTACACCTTTTGTGATTTCCTTTTTATATGATTGGATCTCATAAATTTCATAAATATGTACCTCGATCCCTTGAGATTTTTTTACCTAGAAATCTTGTAGTAAATTTGTTATTCAAAAAGTAGTTTTAATTAATATTACAAAATTATCTTCATACTCTTAGTGTTAATAAAATATATTTATATTACGATATTGTGTATATTTAAAAAATAAAATAAAATAAATTTATTTTTTTTGTGAATTTTTTTTATATTCGTACTTTAAATTATTATGTTTCACATTAATATTTTAAATTTATATTATATATAAATTAGTAATTATACATATATAAGTTATAATTACTTTTTTATATTTTAATAAATTAAATATAGAAGAGAGAAAATTTTAATTTTTTTTTCTTTCATTTCCTTTCTAATAAAAGTTTCTATTAGTATCAAACAATAATGGAATAATGTTATTCTCAATTTTTTTTAATGCATTTTTTTTTATCAATAGTAAGGATATAAAGATTAGCTTATATTAATAATTTAGTCAAAAGTTACTTTTAAGATAGAAAATCTAACATAAGAGTTTTGCGTGAATGAAATACAAATTTCAGGAGTCTAAATATACATTTATACAACTATAAGTATTAGGTGTATAAAACTAAAACCACAAAAGAGTCAGTAAAATAAACCTTAATAAATTTTAAATGTGTTAATATCTATGCTCTAGAAAATTATAGGAAAGAAAGAGCAAAAATTGTGGGAAAAAACTAACAAAATTTTTTTCATAAATATTTAAATTATTAATTTTTAACCTCATATTTAGGCATCGTTTGATAGCAAAAAAAAATTTTTTTGTAACTTTTTTCTTCTTAAATGACTTTTTTTACTAAATTTAATTTTCATTTTAATAGATGTAGGTTTTAGCCGTGTTGATTGTGTTTGTAAAAGAAAATAAAAAATTTCACACCCGTTAGAATAAAGTTATGAAAGATCAAAAAAAAAAAAACATTACTTTTTAGCAAAATGGATAACTTTTGCCAACCGAAGTGAAGTTTTTTAACAAATGCAATTAATATGTCCAAAATTTTATTTTCAAAAAAATCAAATTTTGATAAAAAAGAAAAAGTTATATAGGAGGAAAAAATTTTATGAAATATTAAAAATAAGCTTTTTTTTTCTTTTTTTTACCAATGCAAAATATATAGAAACGATGTAATGAATTTAATAATCCTCAACCAATCAAATTAATGTCCACGTCCATCAAACGACATTTATATATTTTTAAATTTTAGATTTATTGAATAATTAGGATCATTTCTTTCCCTCTCTCTTTTAATTATTTTTTATCACATGAAAATATAATCACTCATTCTTCTCATGTATTTTTTAAAGTACTTTTTATGTAAAAAGTTTTTAATTAATATTTTAAAAAATACGATAACATTTGTAATAAATAATAAAATTAACATTAAACAATGCATGGATATCTCTTAAAAAAAGTCAACATGGATATCTATTAAAAAAAGTCAACTAATTTTTTATTTAAAAAAATATATTTAAATTTTAATTTTCTTTAAATTTTATTAAAATAAATATTTAAATTAAAATTTCAATTCTATTATGCTTAAAACTTAAATTTTAAAAATACATACACTTTTATATTTTTTATTATTATATAATAAAGAAGTTTAAAATTTTAAATTTGATATATTTTTAACTACTAGATTTACTTAATGGGCAGGATTATCTTTTCCCTCACTCATTCCATTTTTAAATACTTTTTATATAAATATTTTAAATTAATATTTTAAAAAATGTGATAATATTTTAATAAATATACAAAGCTAGTAATTACTCATGCTTAAAGGTATAGAAATATAATTTAACATGTAAATAGCACGAATTTTAATTTATAAAGCAATCTTACAAGAAAAAGTATAAAATAATCTATAAAAATAAAAATCACTAATCATAATAATAAAGGTATCCATACAGTATTTAATAAAGTTATAAAATATTATCATATTTTTTAAAATATTAATTTAATATATTTTATGTAAAAAGTATTAAATAAATATAAAAAAAGTAAGAGAAAAAAATAATTTTAACTATTAAATAAATCTAATAATTTAAAATATTTCAGATTTAAATATTTTTTAAATATTTATACAATGAATTCGCTCGATTAATTTGACATTTATCTCACATAATCAGCAAAACTTAACCACTGTGGAATGTTTCCGCGTTGGGGATGGCGAGGGCCCAATTTCTGCCACGGGATTTCGTATACATGTTGAGTCGGAGAGTGTCAGCAAAACTGCTTTGACCGTTTGGACGATCAAAATTAGTCAAAATTAAAAAATTAGAGAATGTCAGTTACTTTTTAATATTTTAAAAATTAAATAAAAGTGATCAATTTGGTCAAAAAATGATACGAAAAATTAATAAATGTCAAAAAGTGGATAACTTTTTATAATTTTTTCTAAAAGTATGTAAAATTTAAATTTTAAAAATAAATACATAAAAACAAAAATGACTAAAGTTAATAAAAATAGGTAAATATTTGTAATTTTTATAACTTTCAGTAGTTTTTTATCCAACTAATCAGGGCCTAAATTTTGAAATTTGAAATTTAATTATATACATATATGTTATTATATTTTGTAAAATTATACAAATTATATTTTACCTATATTATTTACAAATGTCACGAGGAGCTATATAACAATAATAATAAAATTGTAGAGTAACGTTTATATTTTTTTTTTCTATTTATGTATTTAAAATTGTATAAACTGCCAATAGAAACATATTTGTTAAATCTGTTATATCTTTTTGTTTCCAAAAAATGAAAATTAAATAGAAAAAAGTTAAAAAAATATTTTTACTTTCTTCTGTTACAAACATTTTATCAATTTTAACATTTTATCAATTTTTACTATGTCATATTAAAATAAATTATTTTATTTAAATATTTTATTAATTTTTTTTAAATTTGAAATATTTTTAACTATTAGATTTGTTCAATGGACAGGATTATTTTTTTCTCTCACTCATTCTATTTTTTTAAATACTTTTTATATAAAATATTTTAAATTAATATTTTAAAAAATGTGATAATATTTTATATAAAATATTACATGCTTAAATACATAGAAATATAATTTAACGTGTGAATAGTTTAAATTTTAATTTATATAGCAATCCTATATGAAAAAGTATAAAAATAATCTATAAAATTAAAAATCACTAATCAAAAGAGAAAAGGTATCTATATATTTAATAAAGATATAAAATATTATAATATTTTTTAAAATATTAATTTAATATATTTATATAAAAAGTATTAAATAAATATAGAAAGAGTGAGAGAAAAAATAATTCTTGATTATTAAATAAATCTAATAATTTAAAATATCTTAAATTTAAATATTTTTTAAATATTTATACAATAAATTCGCTCGATTAATTTGACATTTATCTCACGTAATCAACAAAACTTAACCACTGTGGAATGTTTCCGCGTTGGAATGGCGAGGGCCCAATTTCTGCCACAGGATTTCGTATATATGTTGAGTCGGAGTGTCAACAAAACTGCTTTGGCCGTTTGGACGACCAAAAATAGTTAAAAATTAAAAAAAAGTGAAAAATGTTAGTCATTTTTTAATATTTTAAAATTAAATAAAGTGATCAATTTGGTCAAAAATGATACGAAAAGTTAACAAATGTTAAAAAAAAGGGAAAAAGTGGATAATTTTTTATAATTTTTTTATAAATTTGTAAAATTTAAATTTTAAAAATAAACACATGAAAACCAAAAATGACTAAAGTTAATAAAAATAGTAAATATTTGTAATTTTTTATAACTTTCGGTGATTTTTTATCCAATTAAACAAGGATAAATTTTGAAATTTGAAATTTAATTATATACATATATGTATATTATATTTAGTAAAATTATACAAATTATATTTTACCTAATTAATTGTATTTTATAATTAATTGTAGAGTAACGTTTATATCTTTTTTTTTTCTATTTATGTTTTTAAAATTGTATAAACTACCAATAGAAACATATTTGTTAAATTGTCTATATCTTTTTGTTTCCAAAAAATAAAAATTAAATAGAAAAAAGTTAAAAAAAATATTTTTACTTTTTTCTGTTAAAAATAAATTATTTTATTTAAATATTTTATTAAATTAAAATAATTTTTAAAAATTGATATGATAATTAATTAAATTATATTTCCGTGTCCCAGGCACGGAGAATTATTAGTTGACAAATATTTAAAAACCAACGACGTTGTTACCTCCGCCGTAAGACGGAAGAAACAGCTAAAACTCTATGCATAACAAGGAGAAGGCAAAGCATCAAGGTGGGTAGAGCACCAGTTGGACAATCGAGGAATTTTGCCATCTTTCAAGAAGGAGGGTTATTTTTTAATTATTTGTTTAATACATAAGTTGTTATCATCCACATTTATTCACTATCCAGTGACAGGAAACAAATAATTTTATGTATATAATTAATAATTTATATTTGTATATACTCTCGGCATATTAAATATATATTTTTAATTTCTTTAGTCACATAGACTCATCGGCATTCAAACTTTCGATTTATGTGCATCAAACGCCAAGTTCAAAATGTTGATCTCGTATTTTGACCACGTACTCTCTAATATTAATCCATCCGACGCCACCCTTCACTATAAACAAAAACAAAGAGCCTCGTTACATCCCCCACAGAGAGAGAGAGAGAGAGAGAGAGATTTTCGATGGGGACTGGTTCCCACGTCGGAAATTTGATTGTGTGTTATAAATTTAGCGTGGAAATCAATATGACTTGATTTGTAGACTCTGCTATTAAAAAAGAGAAGAGAGAGAGAGAAGAGAGAGAGAGAGAGAGAGAGAGAGAGGAGGAGAGAGAGAGAAGAGAGAATGAACGTGAACAAAGAAAGACAGGACCCGTGTTCTAATGCTACCGTGGTTGGCTCATGGTCACATCTCTTCCTTCTTAGAGCTAGCCAAGAAACTAACGGAGAGGAACTTCCACGTCTATCTTTGTTCAACACCAATCATTCTCAATTCTATCAAGAAGAAGCTTGATCATGACAATAACACTCTCCTTCCATACAACTAGTAGAATTCCATCTTCCATCCTCACCAGACCTCCCCTCACTATCACACCACAAATGGCCTTCCACCCTCTCATGAACACCCTCAAAGATGCCTTAGACATGGCAGCCCCAAACTTCTCATCCATCTTACAGACCCTCAAACCAGACTTGGTCTTGTACGACTTCAATCAGGGCTGGGCCCCAGCAATCGCTTCCTCACTCGGCATCCCAGCCGTTCAATTCCACACCAGTGGAGCAACCACGGTTTCTTACGCTCTTCACCATGTCAAGAATCCCGGTAAACCATACCCTTTTCCAGAAATCCGCCTCCGTAACTTCAGGAGATCAGTCATTGCCAATATGAATGATGCGTCTTCCGATCAAATCAAGAAAGATTTCGTCGCTTTTCCGAAGCTTTGAGTCGGTCTTGTAATATTGTTCTGAGCAAGTCTTTTAGAGAGATAGAAGGAGAAACAATTGATTATCTTTCTAATCTATCTGAGAAGAAGGTGATCCCAGTTGGTCCACTTGTCGAGGAACAGTAAATGATGAAGATGATGACAATAATGGGATCATCCAATGGCTTGACAAGAAGGATGAATCATCGACTGTGTTCGTTTCCTTTGGAAGCGAGTGTTTCCTAACCAAAGACGAGATTGAAGAGGTAGCATGTGGGTTAGAGCTTAGTAAGGTTAACTTCATATGGGCTATTAGATTTTCTTTGGGAGAGAAACTTAGGGTCGATGAAGCACTGCCCGGAGGGTTTCTTGAGAGGATTGGGGAGAGAGGAATGATGGTGGAAGGTTGGGCTCCTCAAGTGAAAATTCTTGGGCATTCAAGTATTGGTGGGTTTGTAAGTCACTGTGGATGGAGTTCTTTGATGGAGAGCATGAAACTGGGAGTGCCTATCATCGCCATGCCCGTGCAACATGACCAGCCATTCAATGCAAGAATAGTGGAGAAGTTGGGGTAGGTGTAGAGATAACTAGAGATGAGAATGGGAGGCTCAAAGACGAAAAATAGCTGAGTGATAAGGAAGGTTGTGGTGGATACAGATGGAGAGGGAGTGAGGTTCGAAGCAAGAAAATTCAGTGATTGGATAAGAATGAAGAAGGATAAGGAGATTGATGAGGTGGTTGAGGAATTATTGCAAATTTGCAAGAAGGGGAAATAGCTATAACAGCTTGCTGGCAAATAGCATAGGAAATAATCAATTCATACCCAAAGTTATTTTGTCTTTTTGGTGTTCCAGGAAATAAATTAATGAAAGCTCTTTCTGTTTTGTATTGCAATTATGTGAAAAATAGAGATGTTTTGGTATTATCACCGGCATTCGGTTATATAATTCTTATTTGTTCTTTATGTTTTCAAAATTTTTTTAGAAAAAATAAATTATGATTAATCACAAGATCATCCCTCAACTATGATCTTGTATCATTTATTCAATCAACTAATAAATCACATATCAACCCCTAAAACTATTAATTTGTAAGGATTGCTCCCTATCTCACATTAACATTTATAATTTTGACATAATTCAGCAAACTAATTTAGATATCAGGCAAAAAAAAAAAAAGTCTGTTCAGTACTACAATTGATATTCTATAAATTTGTTTTGGTAAAATAGCTCTTATATAAAAATCTATGGCATTTTAAACTCATAATTTTAGTGAACTTATTGTTCTATTTTTCTCAATGAGAATTTTATAGTATGAAATTTTAATTTATTTATAAAAGTGTTTGTAAGAGCATCTTGGTTCTTATATATATATATATTATTTCTATCTTCCATGCACATAATTTGAATAAATTTTGTTAAAATCATAAATATAAAGAAAAATTATGTTGTTATCAATTTATAGTTTAAGAGCCCACTTTGTAATGTCTTTTAATATTCAGGCGGATAAAGTTACAATATATCATTGTTTAGGAGTTGATCTTATAATTAAATTTTAAATTTATTATTAATTTCTAAAAAGTAAGTTAGGGTCAAAACAAATGGAGGAGGTTGGGAGTTAATAACTTTTAGAAACAAGGGGATTTGTGTAAATTTTAAATGTTGAGGGACTTTATGTGTAATTAACCTAATTATAGAGGAGGTATGTGTAATTTACTCTTATTTTAAAATCTAAATTTTTATTCAATTAATTTTCAGAATAAAATCGTTTTACAAAATCTGATTTTTATTTTTTTTTACAAAACACTATTGATCTTGTTTTCTATCCCTGTGTATTTATCTTGGAATTATCAAGTTATTATTTTTGACAATCCTACACTTCAAAAGACAATCTAAAAGTGTCAACAATCGATCCCTCTCTCTATTTCCTCCCTTACGAACATCTTCTCGAATCATAGATAGCAAATTTTAGTTCTAACTTTGATATTTAATTCTATGTAATTTTTAATATTTAATTTTTTTTGAAAGATAAATAAATTATAAATTCAATTTAATCAATAATTTATCTATTCTTCAGAAATAATCAATGAATTACAAGACTTAATTTTAACTAATGTTAGTTAGTTACTTTGATGAACTATTAGCTTGGTCTGGCCATCAATAGTAACCTATAATTTTGCTATTCTTTAAATTAATATTTAATTGCCTGAAAAGTAAGTCTGACCATCAACGGTATGCTATAATTTTATTATTTTTTATTTTATATATTTATTTTGTTTTGTTTGTTGTTCGTGGGAGTAGTTGTTCTTATTTTCTTGCTTAGTTCTAAATTGGGTTGTATTTAAGCTAAATAGCTACCGGAATGAATTAGATTTTATTTACTCTGACCTTCCTCTATTCCTTCATTCCCTCTGTTCATTCTCAAATTCTACACAACAATTTGGTATTAGAGCCATGGAAACTCAAGGGAAAACTAACGCAGAATTCCAAAACGATGTCAACAAAATCTTAGTCAGACATGAGTTTTTGATTAGGTGAATGCCACTTTACAAATGATTTTGACGGAACTTTAATCTGTTCGAGCAACCCAAGGTTCAAGCTTCAACAACCCGTTTGCATCTAGAGAATCATCACACCCACCAAACCAAAGCCACACTTCCAACTTCCAAGCAACCACTGACCATAACAATCACCACTTGAAACATGCCTTCCTAAAATTCAATGGAGAGGACCCCAACAACTAGGTCTGTAAGGTTGAACAGTACTTTGATTTCAAAAATATAGCTCTAGACCAATAAGGCCAACTCGTCTCATTTTATTTAGAAGGTATAGCTCTCCAGTGGCATCAGTGGCTCGCAAAGTTTCGAGGTCCTCTTACTTGGACTGAATTTTCCGAAGTTCTACTATTGAGATTTAGACTAATTGATTATGAAAACCATCTGAAGCCTTATCACGACTAAAGCAAACCATCACTATGTCAACATATCAAGAGGAATTTGAGAAGCTTTCCCATAGGATGGATAACTTACTTGAGAGTTTTTTAATTGGTTGTTTTGTGGCAGGCCTTCGAGATGAAATATGATTGGACGTGAAGGTGAAACAACTGAGGTCATTAGTTGATGCCATAGGGTGCGTGGCTTATTGAGGAAAGAAACCAATTGCAAAAAAAAGGCATACCCATTATATCGACCTTAGGCAACCATAGCAGCTCAAAAGGTAGTACCCAATCTTGCCGCTGGCATACTGAGACCCCCACCCACACACAAGGCGTCTCAAGGCTCTATCAACCACCTGTTCTTTTTCGTTGAATTACTAACCAAGAGGCCCAAGAACACCACCAAAAGGGTCTATGTTATTACTATGATGAAAAATATGTTCCTAGTCACTGATGTAAATGACTACAGTTATTCATGATCAAAGATTCTCCTTCGAAAGATACGGTAGATGCAGGTGATGACTTAAATGAACTTGAAGATGTGGAATTCATAATCGAAATTTCTTTTCATGCCATTGCAGGTACTGAGCATTCGCAAACCATTCGAGTACAAGGGAAGTTAAAGAACAAAAATGTAATTATTTTGATTGATGGAGGAAGCACCCACAATTTCATCGATCAATCCTTAGTTACTGTGTATAGATTACCCATGGCCAAAAATAAGAAAATTTAGGTGACGGTGGCCAACCAAGATAGAATCGAATGCACGGGACATTGTCCAGTGCTCATTATAACCATTCAGTGCAGCCTAGTGGCAACTGGCTATTACATCCTACCAGCAACTGCCTGTTAAATAGTGCTAGGAGTACAATGGCTTGAAACACTTGGGCCGATTGAGACAGATTACAAGAAATTAACTGTGTCTTTTAAAGATGGGCAAGTCAACCACGTGTTCCATGGAATGAGTCGAGCGGGGCTTAAAGCTTTGAATGATAAGGAGTATTGCATTTCATATGACACTAGTTTGTTCCTCCAAATTCTACCCATTTCTTTCGAAAAACCCTTCCACAATCATCTTACTCCACTTACACAGCTCCTTACCAAATTCCATCATGTTTTTGAAACATCCAAAGGCTTACCCCCAAATCGCATGCAAGAGCGCCAAATTCCCTTACTACTGAACATCGGACCTGTGAGTGTGGGCCTATACCAATGTCCCTACTATCAAAAGGCTAAAATTGAGAAAATAATGAAAGAACTTTTGAAGTCGGGATTGATTAGACCAAGTAATAGCCCCTTTTTATCATCGGTTTTTATAAGTGAAGAAAACTGACATAACTTAGCAATTCTATGTGGATTATCGGGCTTGCAACAACATTACTGTGAAGGATAAGTACCCTTTCCTAGTCATTGACGAACTCTTGGATGAGCTTCACAAAGTCAAGTATTACTCTAAACTTGATTTATGGGCTGGGTATTATCAGATTCAATTGACAGAGGATAATATACTGAATATCGCTTTTTGAACTCATGAAGGACATTATGAGTTCTTGGTCATGCCCTTTGAGCTCACTAATGCACCTGTTACATTTCAGAGCCTTATGAATGACATTTTTTGCCCTTACCTTTGAAATTTTATTTTAGTTTACTTCGATGATATATTGGTGTAATCAAAAACTTGGGAGGACCATTTGGTTCATTTGTAGGTTGTATTAGAAATATTATCAATCAACAGTTTGTTTGTTAAAGAGTCTAAATGTTATTTTGGTATCACAAAAGTCAACTACCTTGAACATATTATCACAGCAAATGGTGTGGCAGTCGATCCAACTAAAATAAAGACAATCACAGATTAGCCAATTCCGACATCAACAAAAGAGGTTCGGGTTTGTTTGTTAAAGAGTCTAAATGTTATTTTGGTATCACAAAAGTCAACTACCTTGAACATATTATCACAGCAAATGGTGTGGCAGTCGATCCAACTAAAATAAAGACAATCACAGATTAGCCAATTCCGACATCAACAAAAGAGGTTCGGGGATTTATTGGGTTGGCTGGTTATTATCAAAAATTCATCTGAGGATTCGCAAGTATTGCAACACCTTTAAATCATCTTCTAGCAAAGGAAGGATTCTAGTGGAGTTTGGAAGCAGAGACATCTTTCAATCAACAAACAAGGCATTAACTTCACACCCTCAAGCTAATAGTTAGGTCGAAATCACTAGTTGGTCGAAATCACCAGTTGGTCCCTTTTCAAAATCATCAAGACCAAGCTGGAAAAGGTAAAAGGCCTCTGGCCAAATGAACTTCCAAACATCCTATAGGCTTATCGAATGATAGAAAGGGTGACGATTGGTCAGACTTTATTTTTTCTCACATATGGAGCCGAAGCCATGATCCCAGTCAATATTGGACTCCCCAACAAGAGAACACAGAATTTTAATCCAAAGGAGAATACAGAATGATGGGGGAGGAGATTAATTTACTCGAAGAAAGAAACTATAATCTGCAATCAGAATGGCTTCTTATCAACAGAAAATGCGTCAGTATTATAACTCCAGGGCTCACTCAAGGGAATTTACCTGTAAAGAGTTAATGCTAAAAATGGTGAATCAGTCTACGAGGAATCCATAGGACGTAAAACTTGAGCCAAACTGGGAAAGACCATACGAAGTACTGGGTTCTACTCGAAAGGGAGCTTACAAGTTAGAGTGCTCGGGGGTTAGGAGCTAGCCCACCCGTGGTATGCAGAGTACCTCCGAAAGTACTATGTATGATAAAAAGTTATAAATTATAATTTTATTTAATTATCAATAAAACTCTACATTTTGGCAAGCTTTTATGGTGAATGATTTCTATTACTCAAGGATTTCTACTCAGTTCACGTGACCAATTAGGGCGAAAATCTTGCTCGGCTCACGTGACCGAACAGTGCAAAGACAGCTTATGAGACCGATGCCAAAAAATAGCAAGAATACATGCTCAATTCATGTGACCAAGCAAAGCGAAAATCTTGCTTGGCGCACATGGCCGAGCAGTGTAAAGATAGCTCACGAGGCCAATGCCAAAAAATGGTAAGTATACTTGTCCAGTTCACATAACCGAGCAATGCAAAGACGACTCACGAGGTCGCTGCATAAAAATAGTAAGAATACCTACTAAGTTCACGTGACCGTTTCTACTCAGTTCACGTGACCAATTAGGGTGAAAATCTTGCTCGGCTCACGTGGCCGAACAGTGCAAAGATAGCTCATGAGGCCGATGCCAAAAAATGGCAAGAATACATGCTCGATTCATGTGACCGAGCAAAGTGAAGATCTTGCTTGGCTCACGTGGCCGAGTAGTGTAAAGATAGCTCACAAGGTTAATGCCAAAAAATGGTAAGTATACCTGTCCAGTTCACGTAATCGAGCAATGCAAAGACGACTCACGAGGCCGTTGCTAAAAATAGTAAGAATACCTGCTTGGTTCATGTGACCGAGTAGTACAAGGATGGCTCATGTGGCCAGTGAAGACTACAACAATAGTGCTCATCATACACGGTAAAAAAAAAAAAGGAAAGCAAATAACAGTTAACATTAACACAGGCAAAAATCAACATAAAAACTTCATTGAATTTAAATATGACTTTTGGTTCACGCAAAAGTTTGAAATTACATTATAAAGTTTGGATCACTCAAAAGTTCGAAATTACATCTACAATGCTGATATTAAACATGAAAAAGAAGCAGGAAAAGGAAATTTATATGGCAGGATTAGCAACATTCTGAACTGTGCCTTCAGCTGATTCTTCATTGATGTTCACTGGAGCACCACCAATGTCTTCAGTTTGAACATGAAGTTCAGTTGTCTCTATAATTTGCTTAATGTTTTCAGCACTTTTTTTAGTTTTAGCTTTCTCCCCTGCATTATCATGCCCTTGGCTTTCATACTCCTCCTCAGTGGCAACACGCCTAGGCTCGATAATAGATAGTTCAAGATCAGGGAAGGAGGCTGGGAACTTCTCTTTGGCATGTTTAAAGCCTTGAAGGAACACTGGCATGAGTAAAGCCTGGAAATCGTCGGTGTCCTTGAAGTTCACATTGACTGAGCTTTCTGCGTCGTGAAGCTCTTCAGTGAGCTCTTTGATTTTTTACTCGACAGCCACCTCAGTTCATTTTTGGATGTTAGCTCTTTCCATATGCTCGTTCGCTTTAGTTTTGAGAGATTTATTCTTTTCGATATTCTTTCATTCATGACGAATGACCTTTTCTTTCTCTACCTACGCGATTGCCGCAATATCCTTAGCCACCTCGAGGTCGGTGAGGTTTGTTCTCATCTCTTTCTCTCCTCAACAAAAGCTTTTTCAGCATTTTCCTGGCGAGTGTGTATAGCATATGACCTGACCATGGTTTGAAATACATGGTAAAAGTTAGGTCAGTAAAAAAAAAAAAAAGAAGCAAAGAGGAAAAAGAAAAGAAAAAAGAACATGTGACTGATTGAACTGAATGAGATGAAGAAACATACACTAAAAAGATCATGGTTCATATCATACACCATTTTGGTGGTGTATAACCCCTTAACAAGGTTAGATCGACATCTGCAACTATTGCAAGCAGTTTCTGCTATGTCGTCTCAATGTTGGATAGGAAAGACTAATGTGAGGATGATCCAGCTTTAGAGCTGGATCCTAAAATATGGTACCCTTGGAGGGAAAGATGGTATCTGAACCACCTCCTTTCGTTTTGGAGGGTTGGAGGTTGTCTTCTGTTAGCCGAAGATAAGAGTTGGGGACTTTGCTGTCCTTATTTTTTTGGGATAGGCTCCCTCAAAGGCATCTGGGGTGCAAACTTCTTGTTTGCCCTATCTAGATATGTGATATCAAACATCTCTTTGGTCAGTTGATTAGGTTGAGTTTCTTCTCGTTCATCCCGCTCAAGAATGTTGTTATCTAAAAAAAAAAAAGTGAAATAAATTGTGGTATAAGACTTTAAAAAGTACAACTTGTGAACTCACTCTACTCACGTTCAGCCGCCAGGGCTTCTTATGTAAGGTCTGGGCCGAGCGATATAGGGCTAAGTTTTATATAGTTATTAAAAATTTAGTATCATAAACCGAATGTTTCTATGTCTTGTGAAAAAGATTCTTTTGTTCTACGATTAGGGCAAGTGGCTTTCAGGCTAATCAAAGTAAAAGAAAATGGAAGATATTAAAACCCTAAAACCTAAAGGAATTGGATAGAGCTTAAACGAAAATCCTAAACATACCATTTAATGTCAGTTGCCCTAGACCCGAGGAACTTAGATTATTTTCTTCTCATCGGTCTCCCAAACTTGAAATTCCAATTTGCTCCCACGGACAAAAATACCTTTCTTTCCACCCTTTGTGAGAGGTGGGCATTTGAACAATGAGATTGAACTCTAACTTCTTTGCCAAGAAGTACCAATATCCTGACCCATTTATCAGTAATTTTATAAAAGTGCAGGAATTCGTTCGTCATCAGATCGTGCCCAGTGGTAGCTGCCCAAAATATAGCACTCCTGATCAAGATTCTCCAAATGTTTGATGCCAGCTGACTTAGGGATGGACCGAGCCAAGACAGTATCTCTTGAACAAACTTTGAGAAGGGAAAATGGAGACCACCAAACAATGCCGCTTCATACACTGCAACTTCTCCCCCTCGATGAGCAAGCAGAGTCATTTTCCCCTAGAACTCAGTAGTGAGGTCTGGGGAGAATTGGAAGTCAAAAATCATTTCTGAGATCTTTCTTGTGGTGATAGATGACCCGATACCCTCTTCCTCAAATAGGGTATCACCATCATCAGCCGTAATGATATGACGGCCTTTCTCTCCAGCTCTAGGCTCGAATGCATCGACAATACGCCCAATCTTGTCTGCCCGGTGTCCACTGCCACTGGGGGCATTGGGAGCCCTACGTTGATGGAAAACCAGGCTGTCATCGTCAGATTCTTCCATATCGATAAGATGAACTCTTTCTGGGTCACCCATGGTAATAAACAAGAATAACTAGGACAAATAATAGGAATATGACAAAAAAATCAAGCCACCGAAGATAGATTTGATATGTTTAGGATTTTCTACAAACCCTAAGGGATTTGAGATTTTGTGGTTATCTTTGTAAAAGTAGACACTACAACTCAGCAACCAAAACATAGAAAAGAAGAGGAACAAAGAAAACCAAAGAAAAAAATAAGGAAAAAATGAGCCTTACCAGTTTAATAGAAGAAATAAATCAAGCAGGGAGTAGTAGTTTCGAGTGTAGTTGCAGCAATGGCAGATGCAAGAAGAGTTTGCGTAAAAAGATACCAGTAGGGCTCCTCTTGTATTTATAGCCAAAATTTTCCAAAGTCAATAGCCAAGATTTAGGCGGGAAAAAGTTAATCCAATGGCTTAAAAATGGCACGCTGACAACTTTAACATCACGACCAATACACATGCATTGTGCGGCAGGGTAGTAGAGTCATCAAGTCCTTTCAACAACTGCATGTGCACTAGTCTCATAATAAATGCATGTGTATTTCCAAGAAATAGCTAACCCCAAAAAGCATGTCTTTTTTACTGATGCACAAAGAAAATATTTTGTTGTGAATGAACATGATATTGAGAAATTGTCCATACGTAAAATCATAATTAATGATACGGGTTGTCAAATTCCCTCAATCCCTTTTCTTGACTAAAAGAACCAGGGGCATCTGATAGGATGACTTTTGACCGAGGCAAATATTGCATTCCTCTCGACCGACTTCGATGACCAAGGGTATCGGGGGCTCTGGTAGAATACGTCCAATCGAGCAAACGATATGAACTAACCAACCAAGCGATATGGACCTCAATTTGGTGGAGTGACCATTGCATTAAAGACAAAATTGATTACGTTATATCACGTGTATAACCATATTCTGGCATATTCTGTGATTTGCGCGTATGAATGTGCTACCTATTGTTTAACGGTTTTGATAATTAAGAGAATCAACCGTAGGATCTACAATACACGTGGCATAATCTGACTTGAAAGAAACATAATTATACGAGGCTCGTGTACATCTTACCCGTGTAAATCCCACATTTCTATATATATGACTATTTCTCAAGTACACAGGTATAGAGACATTCCTACTTTACAAATACTCTACCAAAATACTTTCTCAACTCTCTTTTTAACTTAAATATCGAAAACTCTTTGACAGGCACCACACTAGTGTACTAGACAGCATTCCAAATCTAGACTGGATCTTTGGAGGATACGAGTTTACTAAGCTATCAGAGAATATGAAATTGGAAGTGCCTATCGTAGCCATGAACAAGATATTGAGAGTACGAGTTTACCACACTAGTGTACTAGAAAAAATGGAGCTAGGTCTTTGGCCCAATTATCCAACCCAATATCAATTCAAACTACACCTGGCCCAAGAAATAATAAATCAACTAAATCTCAAAATAAATATTTTATTGGGCCAAAATAACACACAAAAAGTCAAAAATAAATAGCGGGTATTACAATCCATCACTTTCTATATAATCCTGCTTGGTTCACAAATTTTTGCTTAAAAATAATATTATTAATAATAATTTTATTAAATTTCTCGATCAAATATAAAAGTAACTTTCTTCAACTTTTTGTTATCAATTTTTTTTTTAATTTTTGCCAAATTTTATAAATGTTTACCAAGTAATAAACACCAACACTCAACTCATATCAGCACCGATTCAAATATTAGACAACTTATGCAATAGCTTAAAACCTCAATCAATAAGAAAGGCCCAAATCTAAAATATATATATAGATATATATTTAATTATTTTAAATTTATTTTTTCCTTCTCATTTTAATCTCAAATAATTTTGAAACTTACTTAACAACCCATTCAATAAAAAACCCAAATTTAATATATATATAATATATATATTTAATTATTTTAATTTTATCTTTTTCTTAAGGTCAATACTCGTTTTAATTTCAAACATTTCTAGAGTTTATTTTAATTTATAGAAACTCGTAAGAGTATTTTTAGTACAAGCCATGTTTGGACTTAAGCTACACGTATAAAAATTTAGGTCTATTTTTTTTTCACCTTATGCCTCCAAATAGTTTGAAAGATGGAGTAACGATTACCTTATATGAGAGTAAATTGTTACTTAGGGAAAGGTGAATACGGGTGGTAATGGAAAAGTTATGCGTGGAGGGGTAAGTAACAAAGAGTAATAAAAAAATTATAACCTTTTTCTCATTACACTCGTAAAACATTCTTTTACGCTCCTGTAAAGCCTTATCTAACGTTCTCCTAAAATAATAATAATAAATATTATAACATAATAATTTATTTAGTCAAACTGTAATTAATTAATTATTTATCAAAATAATATTTAGTAAATAATAATTTATTATTAAAATGATATACTTTATTTTATTAAATTAATACTAATAAAATATTAATTTACAACAAAATTATTTATTTTCTCAAATTAAAGCTATATTTAATAAATAGTAGTTACTTATTAAAATGATTTATTTTATTAAATAAAAATTATATCTCATAAATAATAATTTACTAGGTTATGTATTATATTAATATAATTTGTTAAAATTAATGATTTATTAAATAAATTAAAGTTAGTTATTTTATTAAATTATTTTACCAAAAACAAATAATAAATCATTATTAAAATTAATTACTATAGAAATATTAATATAATAAATTATTTTTTACAATTAGTTTTTTATTTAAAATGATACATATTAATAATATATTTTATTAAAATTAATTATTATTAAACTAAACTAATATTATGATTAATTTTATATAATTTTATCAAAATTAAATATTAACTTTTACGCTTGGTGAATTTAATCTCTCCCAAACACTGTTAACTTTTACCCTTCAAAATTTTTAACATTCCAAACTAATATAATTATTACAGAATAATATTCACTCTCTTAATCTGAATATAAATATCATGAACTTATTACCCTATTAATTATTATTAAAATAATAATTATTCCCATAATCTTTTACCTTAAAATTTTTATCTCGTATCAATCGTTCCCTAAATAGAGGAAATAGCCCGCAAGCAAAACATAGAAAGGAAATATGATTTCAGCACTCTTTAAAATCTTGAACTGATTGGGTTACATTAAAGCATCGGTACACATAAAATTAGGAAGGCATCAAAATATCTTAAAATTATTTGTCAAACAAAAACACATCAAATTAAGGTACAAATATGCCCCTTCGGGGGTGGTCGAGCGGGAGTTCGGGGACGCCTAAGGGCTTGGTTCGCGTGCGGTCCCAGGTTCGACTCTCCTTCGGGAGGGTGGGTTACCGCTTTGGCGGACTTCTAACAGATCCCCGATCGAGCCGGTCAGCCAGGGCTTACCTAGGCTGGTTTACCACTTCGTGGGCCATTGCCGGCTTGGTCCACGGGACGGGCTTCACCCAGTGCGCACCTTCAGATAGCGGCTGCGGGTTTCTTCCCAACCCATAGAAGATACAAATATTTAAACCCAACATACATTGTTAAAAAAACTAAATTTACCGGCTGGTTATTTTTTTATTTTTTAAAAAATAATAAAATTTATCCTTTCACATTTTAAACTTCTCTTAAATTTTGAAGAACAAAATGTAAAATTAACAAAAAGTTAAAAAAGTAGCTACTAAAAAATTAATTTTTTCCTTTCCTAAACCCACAAAAAAAAAAAAAAAAAAAAAAACTAATTTTTTAATAGCTGTTAGTAACCAATTAGGAAAAAAACTAATTTTCTTTCTTTGCAAACTCAGCCTAAGTTTTCTGGGTCTTCGTATCCTTGCAAAGCCGTACCAACGCTTTTAATTCCTCAAATGTATCTTTGTCTCCTTTCATTTTTATATTCATACTAAATTCTTTTGCTTTTATTCTCATTTCCGTCCCATTTTTCTCCTCCACCAACCTTCCTTATTGCTTGTGCTATCTCCTCTCTACTGAGACTTCCATTCTCGTTTCTATTGACTTCAACAGCCACACCGATCTCTTCCAGCAGTCTAGCATTAGGTGGATGTTCAAGATGCATTGGCATTGCAATAATTGGAACACCAAACTTTAGGGTTTCCATTATTGAATCCACCCACCGTGATTCACAACTCCACCAGTGCTTGAATGGGCTGGGATTCTTGGCTGCGGAGCCCAATTCACAGTCAATCCTCTCCCTTCAACCCTCTGGAGAAACCCCTCAGGGAGTGCCTCTTCAACCTCGACTCTCTCCCCCCCTGGAAATCTAATAACCCATATAAAATTGACATTGCTGAGCTCAACACCATGACCAAAAATAGAACAGCATATTTTTTTGGTTTCCGTGTTGCTTGATTTATGGAAAAATTAAGAATTAACTCTTTTACTGATATTTAATGGTGATAGATGTGTTAAAAAATTAGAAAAATAATATAAATGGTATTTGGAGTTCTGGAAAAAAATAAAAAAAATTGAAGGCTAGTGTAAAAAATAAGACATAACGAAATTTGATTGAATGAAAATTAAAAATTATTAAATTTTTTAAGTTTTTAAAAAAAAATTTAAACCTCCAAACGAAATTATATTTACAGTATTGATTAAAGCAAAGAGGGGTGTTATGGGGAACGCAAAAGGGTAGCCCGAAAATTATGGCCAAGGTTGGGTTGCTTCAAATCCCAGTTCAGGTCAGAGTCATTCGGATCCATTTATACCATTATCACTCCGTTTGAAAGGGTAGATTTGATAAAATTTCATTTTATTTAATAAGAATTCTTATCAATTCATTCTTATATTTAGAATTAAAATAAAATTTTATAAATTAGATTTGATTTTATTTTATAATTCAAATTTTGAGATTTCTATATTATTTGAAATCGAATCTAAAACAATAAAATTTAATGAAAAATTTATTATTTTTGTAACCCATCTAATTAAATGGATAAATTTATTCTCATATATCATATTTACTATATCTTTTATTTACTATTATCATGGTTAAATTTATTATTCTCTTAAATTAATTCTAATTAATTCCTAAATTCAAATGTATTCTAAATACAAAATTTTATTTACTAAATCAAACTAAATTAATTTTTTATTTTAAAATCAATCAAATCTAAAAGAATAATGTTTTGAAGAGGAGCTTATAAAAGATACAGTCTGAGTTTGATTTTCTTACTAAACTAACACTAACTTTTAACAATTAATTTATGCTCCTCTTAAATGTTAAAAAAAGAAAAAGGAAATGAAATATGTATATATATATATACATATATTAGAGCTGGAAGTAATTTGCGCATGCAAGTGGCAGGCCCAAATAATCCTACATGTATGGATGTGAAATGCTAAAAGGTTATCTTCGATCGGGGGATTAGATGAAGAGGTATAATAATATCATGAGATAATATATGAAATAACATATAATATAGGATAATTTTTTATGTGAAATTATTTTTTTGGTGTTTAATTGGGGGATATAAAGTGGAATAAAAAATATGATTTAATATGTAATGTGATAAAAAATAATTTTCAACCTTTAGATTTTAGCGAAGAACAAATCCAAAGATGAGGGATCCAAAGATGAGGTATACCCATTCCCTCACCTCTTCATTCCCAATACCACACCCTCCCTGAGATTTATTGTCCACCAGTTCACCGGATGTTGAATCCGTTTGAGATTTAACATCCTTTAGCTATTTTGCTAAACAGACATGTTACAAACTGAGTCTCACGAATTCTTACTCCAATCCCTTATTTTTATCAGCTAACAAACATGGCCAAAAGGTTGTCTATCCATCGTGGCTTATCTTTATACGTGTGGATGCATGAGAAATTCCAGTAGTGGTATTTTCCATTTTGTGGACCACCGGAGCCGGCCGGCTTCTCTGCAGCGATAATGGCAAGTAATTATTAATTCTAAACGAAGAGATCATTGTATCCATCACTTTTCTATTTCTATCACTACACCTAAACCGACCGAGGAAATAGCTGGCAAACAAGAACATTTATAGAAAGAAACTGCGATTTCGTCACTATCCAATGACACAATTATTTAAATTTGTGTAGGCAGAGATCACATCAAATTAAGGAATAATTATTTAAACACAAAAATACTATTCTAATGTCCTAGACTAAGGCTGCGTTTGGGAAGGAAAAGTTAAATGATTTATTTGCTATTTAGCTTATTTACTTATTTAGAAAATGATCAAATTTATTTCTTTTACATTTTAATCTTGTTTTAAACTTTCAAGGGTAAAAATATTAATTTAACTAAAATTAAAAAGCTACCTAAAAAAAGTCATCTTTTTTCCCTTCTCAAACACAGAAATAACTAACTTATTTTTAGCTAAACCAATCATTTTCTTTCCCCAACCAAGCCTAAGTTTCCTGTGTCTTTATCTTCTTGTAAAAGTGTACCAACTCTTCTAATTCTTCGAGTATACCTTGGTCTCCTTTGTATTTTATATTCACACTAAATTGTTTTTACATTTATTCTCATATTCGTCCCAATTTTCTCCCACACAGCCTTTCTATTCCCCAACAAAAAATTTCGCCTTCATCCCTGTGCGTACCCCTAGCAATCAGTCAACACTCAACTAAAGTAATATGTATCAAAATCTTGTGTCAACATTCAACTACGGTAATATGTGTCAAAATTTAAAAAATTAGTAAAAGTTTAAATTGCCAACCGTGGTGTATTCATTAATACTACTACTAAATAGAAGAAATAACTCGCAAGCAAAAAATGTGATTTCCGCACTCCTTAAAAGCGTGAATTGGTTGCGTTACATTCAAACATCAGTACATATCAAATTATTAAAACATCAACTTAAGACACAATTATATGAATCCCGCATACATGGCAATATTTTAGTCCAAGTCCTCTAAGACTTCATCCCCTTGCAAAGCCGTACCAATGCTTCTAATTCCTCAAGTATATCTTTGTCTCCTTTCTTTTTTATATTCTCGCTAAATTCTTTTACTTTTATTCTGATTTCCGTCCCAATTTTCTCCCTCACAACCTTCCTTATTGCTTGTGCTATCTCATCTCTATTGAAACTCTCATTCTCATTTTATTGACTTCAACAGCAACACCGATATCTTCCACCAGTAGTCTAGCATTAAGTGGCATCTCAAGATGCATTGGCATTGCAACAATTGGAACCCCAAACTTCAGGGTTTCCATTATTGAATTCCACCCACAGTGACTCACAAATCCCCCAGTGCTTGAATGAGCCAGGATTTTTGGCTGTGGAGCCCAATCCACAATCAATCCTCTTCCTTCAACCCTCTCGAGAAACCCCTCAGGAAGTGCCTCTTCAACCTTAACTCCCTCCCCCAAAGGAAATCTAAGAACCCATATAAAATTAACATTGCTGAGCTCAAGACCATGAGCTAACTCTTCTATCTGATCCTTGGACAGAAAGAACTCACTGCCAAAGGAAACAAAAACAGTGGATTTCTCATCCTTGTGATCAAGCCACTGCATGATCTCTCCGTGCTGATCATTCCCATCATCAGCAACAATGTCTTGAGCGAGCGGACCGACTGGGGCAATCTTCTTCTCTGTTAAAATTGACATATAATCAATATTTCCCTTCGAGCTCTCTAAAAGTACTGACCAAAATAAGCTGGCGAGACTGGTTGAAGCCATTCTTGTCGTCGTCCTCTTCTCTGTCCTCGACTCCATCTTCGGGCTCAAGCAATTTGCGGAACTGCTTGTCCAAGAATCCCCGAAGCTGAATTGCCGGAAAGGGGAATTCCCCGACGCGTTTGTTGAGGATATGCAAGGAATAAGAAGTAGATGCGGCTCCGAAAATTACCAGAAAAACTGCCGGAATGTTATACGAGGCGGCAATTTTTGGTACCCAGTGCTGGTTGAAGTCATAAATAACCAAGTCCGGACGCAGGGTCTCGACTAAGTTGGAGAAGTTTGGGATTGTCATCTCATAGGCTTTCTTGAGGGCAGGCATGAGATGGGGTGGGAGACCATTGGTTGTGTGGTGGTGAGGAGGGAGTTCGGGCGAGGAAGGGAGGTGTAATTCAAGAAGCTCAATGGAGAGAGAGTACTCATCGGTGATCCTTTTCTTGATGGAAGTGAGAGTGATGGGTGTTGAGCAGAAGTAAACGTGGAAGTTTTTCTTAGTGAGTTTCTTGGCTAGCTCTATGAAAGGAGAAATGTGACCTTGGGCCAGCCATGGTAGCATTAAGACACTCAGAGTGGTTGTGCTCTGTTTCGTCTCCATGATTGATCTCTCTAGCACTCTGTTTTGGTGTTATTGATAGTTGTTGACAATTAACGATTCTAGAATCGTCTCCAAGTTGACGCATTACCATGTATAGCCTACTATCAATTATAGGATGATTTATAAGTTGATTTTTTTTTTTTATATTTATTAGTTTCTTAGAATACAATTTGACTTTCCTAACTTAGAGATTTTCTACCCTAAACTGTAGGATCAAAACTTTGTATATTGGCTATTTATTCTCATTATCCAGCAATAAACAATACAACATATATTACTTTTGACTTGGTATCAGATCCTTCCATATTCCTGAACCACCATTCTCAAACAAACTTGTATCACCTTCTTTCATTCTTATTTCCATGGCTCAAGACAAATTCGAATTATTTAACTCTGAATCATCAACACCCGTTACTCATATTCAATCCGAACACTCTGGCTTTCATGCCAGCATTATCCTCACTGAAGTTAACTATGATGTCTGGTCCTAGATAATGGAGATGCAAATCGCAGGCCGTGAGAAGCTTAACTACATTGTGGGTAACACAATCCCCCCAAAGGAAACTGATGTCTCCTATGCAAAGTGGTATGCTGTAAATCAAAAAGTCGAAGGCTGGTTATTGACTTCTATGTCACCGGAGATTTTGAAGAGGTATCTTCGACTATGCACTGCACGTGAGGTCTGGAATGCTCTCGCTAAAGCATTTTATGATGGATCGGATGAATCACAACTCTTCGCACTGAATCAGCGTGCTTTTTCTACCAAGCAAGTTGGCCGACCTCTATCAACCTATTACGGTGAGCTCGTCAAAATTTTCCAAGAACTAGATCATCGTGATAAAATTGTCATGAAGGATCCTGAGGATGTTATTGCCTACAAAAAATCTATTGAACGCCTGCGGTTACACATCTTTCTCAGTGGTCTTGATGCTGAGTTCAAACAAATCCAAGGCAAAATTCTTTAGAAGGACCCCGCAATGGATCTTGAAGATACCTATGCCTATGTACGTCGTGATGCTGTACACCGAGCAACCTTGAATGCTGAACCAGAAAACTTAGAGTCTTCCATTCTGATTGCTCGTCGAGTTAAGCCTCAATCTCAGCGACCGACCCCAAAATCAGAATCTCAAAAGGGTAGCTACGAGATAGGCACTACCAAACCCAAATGCCTGTGTACTTACTGTGGTGAAACAGGCCATACAAAATCTCGGTGCTACGAGTTGATTAGCAACCCAGAGTGGTGGGATCCCACTAAGGCACCACGCAAATGTAACTCAAAGCCAAACCACCAGGCTTCTGTTGCTATGGTCGAACCTTCCAGTGACAATCCTACAAAAGCATCATCCTTGATCACCACTTCAGGTAACATTGGTAAGGTTCTTCATACTTTTGCATCCACTAGTAATAGTACGTGGATAATTGATTCCGAAGCTACCGATTACATGACCTTTAACAGTAACCATATTCAATCTATAAAACTATCCACAGAACATGTAGTATCTACAGCCAATGATACCCTCTCTACTATTGTTGGAAAAGGTTCAATTACTCTTCCAAATAACTTAAATATTGATTCTGTCTTAGTTGTACCTTCCCTCAACCATAACTTGTCGTCTGTTGCTCAAATAACCTGTGCTTTGAATTATATTGTGATTTTTTGCCTAACCTTTGTGTTTTTAAGGATATCGAGACTCGGAAAACAATTGGTTATGGTACTAGAAGAGGGAAGCTCTATTATTTGGATCTGAATCCTGTAGCTCAAATCAGTTGGCTCAAGCTTTCTCAGCTGAACAGTCTACGAAAACCTCAGAGATTTGGTTGTGGCATAGGCGATTAGGTCATCCCTCTTTTGGATATTTAAAAAAATTGTTTCCAAAGTTATTTTATCAATTAAATACTTCAGATTTCAAGTGTGATATTTGTGAACTGGCAAAAAGTCACCGTGTGTCATTTCCATTGAGTATGAATAAAAGTCCAATACCTTTTATGTTGATTCACTCAGATATAGGGTCCGGCTAATATCCCTTCTTTAAATGGCTACCGTTGGTTTGTTTCTTTTATTGATTACCATACTTGTATGACTTGGGTATGTTTGATGAAATCAAAAAATGAAGTTAGTTCCTTGTTTCAAAAATTTCACAAGATGGTTGCTGCCCAGTATCAAACTCATATACAAGTTCTCTGCACTGATAATGGTAGAGAATTTATTGATCAAACCTTGGAGCATTTCCTGTAGTTACATGGCATTTCACATTAGACAACTTGTACTGGTACTCTACAGCAAAATGGTGTTGCAGAGCGTAAGAATCGCCATTTGCTTGAAGTTGTACGGGCCTCCTTGTTTGGTGCCCATATGCCTACTAGTTACAGGGGTGAAGCCCTTAGTGCTGTAGCTTACCTTATCAACCGCATACCCTCAAGTTCCTTGCAATTTCAGAGTCCCTTTAATATACTTCATGCGGCTATATGTGCTCCTACTGTCCCGAATCTATCACCTCGAATCTTTGGATGTGTAGCCTTTGTGCATCTTCCTAAACATTTAAGAAATAAGTTGGAACCTCGAGCCCTCTGATGTGTATTTGTTGGCTATGCTTCACTTTAGAAAGGCTACCGGTGCTATCACCCTCATTCACGAAAGCTTATGTTACTCTTGATGTCGTATTTCATGAAAATGAAATATACTATTCTATTCCTGAGTCTCCACTTCAAGGGGAGAGTAGAACTGAATTGCAGACTCTGAATCCTTCTTTGAACAATTTGGATGTTACTAGTGGTGAAATATTGGAAGATAGTGGTAAAAGTCCAGAGGTGACAAATGAGCATTCAGAGGAGACAAATGGGCATTCATTAGAGGATGAAAACATTCAAAGTCAGATGGAAGCAACTTCACCTGTATCTCAGCCACTACAAGCACCAGCTTCCTCCCTTCATGAGGTACCACCTAACCAATTGGTTTCTGAAGTCGTTGATTCCTTTCCTGAAACCCAGGTACATTCTGAACCTTCCTTAAAAATGCTACCTAATCGAGCTACCAGAGGAATACCTAGAGTAAACTATGAACATGTTCTAATTCTAACCCTAAGTATCCCATAAGCAATTTTGTATCCCACCATAGATTGTCAAAGAAAGGTGAATCATTTGTAAAACAATTATTTGTTGTATCTATTCCTATTAGTGTGCAGGAAGCTTTAAAAGATCCTAGATGGAAGGAAGCAATGAATGAAGAAATGAGGTCCCTCCAAAAGAACTCAACTTGGGAAGTTGTTGAGTTACCTGAAGGGAAGAAACCTGTTGGATGTAGGTGGGTCTTTACTGTTAACTACAAGGCGAATGGAACCATCGAACGGTTTAAAGCCAGGCTAGTCGCCAAGGGATACACTCAAACTTACGAAATTGACTATATGGAGACATTCGTACCAGTGGCAAAAATCAACACTGTGCGTATCCTAATATCCCTGGCAGTGAATCTTGACTGGCCTTTGCACCAATTTGATGTGAAGAATGCATTTTTGCATGGAGATCTTCAAGAAGAAGTGTACATGGAGTTGCTCCCTAGATGTAATATGTAGTCAAAAGACGACAAACATGTCTGTAAATTAAAAAAAGCCCTGTATGGTCTAAAACAATCTCTTAGGGCATGGTTTGGAAGGTTTACAAATCTATGAAGACCTTTGGATACAAGCAAAGTAACTCTGATCACACGTTCTTCTTAAAGCATAATAAAGGAAAGATTATTGCCTTATCGTATATGTTGATGATATGATAGTAACTGAAATGATCTAGAAGAAATGAGTGCATTGCAGAATCATCTTACTCGTGAATTTGAAATGAAAGATCTTGGCTTGTTGAAGTATTTCCTCGGAATTGAAGTGTCAAGGTCAAAGAAAGGTATTTTCCTATCTCAACGGAAACATGCTTTAGATCTGTTAAGTGAAATTGGTATGATAGCATGTAGACCAGTTAGCACTCCTATGGAAGAAAATTTGAAACTAGGTATACATCCGAATCAAGTTCCAGTTAACGGGGAAAAATATCAACGACTAGTTGGGAGGTTGATGTACCTTACACATAATCGACCTGATCTGACATATGCACTGAGTGTTGTAAGCCAATTCATGCACTCTCTAAGCAAAGTACATATGAATGCAGTCACACGTATTCTACGTTACTTGAAGTCATCTCCAGGGAAGGGGATTATGTTTACAAAAGGAGAAAACTTGGATGTCAAAGGATATACTGATACAGATTGGGCTGAATCAATCACAGATAGGCGATCAACGTCAGGATATTTCACCTTTGTAGGTGGAAATCTAGTTACTTGGCGAAGCAAAAAACAAGAGATAGTTGCCAAATCAAGTGCCGAGGCCGAATTCAGGGGAATGGCTAAAGCAGTACGTGAATTATTGTGGATCAAAAATTTGTTGGAAAAGCTACATATTACGCAAGCTAGCCCTATGAAGCTATTTTGTGATAACAAGGCAACTTGTGATTTTGGTCACAATCCAATTCAACATGATCGAACTAAACATGTTGAAGTTGATAGACACTTCATCAAGGAAAAACTAGAAGCAAAGGTTATTCAAATGCCTTATGTTCCATCTCAAGACCAACTTACTGATCTACTCAGCAAGGCCGTGTCTAGTCGAGCATTTAGTGACTATCTTGACAAGTTGGCAATGAGTGACATCTATACACCAACTTGAGGGGGAGTGTTGACAATTAACGATTCTAGAATCGTCTCCAAGTTGGCACATTACCATGTATAGCCTACTACCAATTATAGGATGATTTATAGGCTGATTTTTTTTTTTCTGTATTTATTAGTTTCCTAGAATAGAATTTGATTTTCCTAGCTTAGAGATTCTCTGCCCTAAACTGTAGGATCAAAACTTTGTATATTGACTATTTATTCTGATTATCCAGCAGTAAATAATACAACATATATTATTTTTGACTATATTATTATTGATGCAGCAAGTGGGGAGATTCGGAAGAAAAACTTAGGAGGACTCGCGTAACACGTTACGCTTGTCATTGCTTTCAGTGTTGTTTTACCTTTTAGGCGAAGACAAAAATTATATATATAAATATATATAAGAAAAGTACAAAATTTGTTGTAAAAATGATATGTCACAAAATTTAGTTAGAAAAGAATTGAAAAAAATTGATAAGTAAATTTTGGTAAACCAGACAGGCTAAGTGTTTTGTATTAATTTGAAAAACATGGATTCAAAACATGTTTGGAGAATTAATTAGTTTGTAAGTTAAAAAAAATCATTTGGTAAATTGGTAACTATATTTAGGGTTCATTTGGAACCCAAAAAAAATCGAAAAATTTCAAAAAACTTCAAAGTTTCTAAATCTCTCCAATCAAATTTTGTCATCTATCATTTTGACATCACATCAACCCCACTTTTTAGTTTTTTTTTTTTTTTTTTTTTTTGTTGGGACTCCAAACTCCCCCTTAAAGGTTGTATAAATAAAATGCAAAAAAACATAGATATATAATTTAATGACATCATGAAAGCAAGAAAATAAATAAAAATAAAATAAACACAATTTAGTTCTAAAACCACTTAAAATATTTGAAAATATCTTTTAAATATTGTTTTTATTTTTATTTTTATTTTTATTTTTAGAAACAAATACCAAAAAAATAGAACAACCAAATGAAATATTAAAAAATATTTCAGATATAGGTATGAAAAATGCAAATGGCAAGATTGCACAATATTTTTGCACAGTTAACTTTTTGTTGGTATTTGGAAATAAAAATGTAACATCAAATCTATAAGGTTTTATAATGGTAAATTCATACAAAATCTAAATATAACAAATTTGAATATTTTCTAAATTGAAGAGAGGAAAAGATTTGAATATTTCCTAAATTGAAGATTTTTCAAATTGACAAGTTTCTCGAAGACCACAACCACAATATTGTAATTCAAGTCTAACTAGGAGTGAAGAATAAGATTGCACAGATTAGGAAACATACGAAAAATTCCAATACACATCATAGGCAGTACACAGGAGGTGCGCGGCTACTCTACATGGGCGCTAGAAGCCGCGGGATGTGCAAGGGTTCGCTCGTATTGATTTCTGCTCCCAAAACGGATTCTAGTAGATTTAGCAGCATAGCCGATGAGAGCGTGATGATTCAAGCGAATTATTTTTTGAAAGATTCTATTTCTGTGTAGGAAATCTATTTATATATTTGAATCCTAATTGGAATATGATTTGGTAAGTCTATATATATGCACCCAAACTTAATATACAAGGTGAAAAATTGAGGAGAATTGAAGAGATATATCATAGAGTCTTGTGAGAGAGAGATTTTTTTCTTTGTGAGACAGAAAGTTCGCTTGTAGGGTTAGTCGAGTGAGTCTAGCAAGATTAATAAAACAATTTGTGCGAATGAGTCGTAGAGAATTCAAGTAAGATTTTGTAACCCGTTGATAATGAGATTTGCAATAGAGATTTTTCTTCCCGTGAAAGGGTTTCCTTATTATTTTCTGGTGTTATTATTTTTCTTTGTAGGTGATTGTTTGATTTAAAAATTTTCAATATCAATTAAATAACGAGTTTGGTGAGTGTTTATACTCAATTAACATGGAGTTACACATTCTTGTTGTTTTGGTAGAACTATCCATCCTCTACCATCAGGAAGTTACCAACTTTTTCCGATCAAATTTTATCACATGTCATTTTTATACTAACTTTTTTAATTTTTTTTTTTTTTTTTTTTGCCATCTAAACATCTCCAAAGTTGAAGATTTTTGGCTAAATTTGACACATGAGTATTCATTATTAAAAAAAAAAACAACAATAAATATCTCATAATAAATTATCAGAATTCAATCATATCATAAAAAATTAGTCGCATGTATTAAGAAAACATACTAAAAACGAATTAGAATGTGTGTCACCACCTAAGTTACACACATCATTGATGTCAAGAAGAAGGGGATGCAACCAAAACAAAACATGTCTCATTAACAAAAGTCCATAAACTTCGAAAAAGTGGAAAAAAATTAATGTAAAAATAACATTTAAGCTCCAATATGTTAACTAAATAAGTGTAAAAATTAAACTCCACGATGTTTTACAAATTAATGTAAAAAATCAACAAGATGTTTTGTTTAGAACTTAAATTGACGAAATTCTTACGAACTGAAAAAAAATTAAGAAAAAAGTTAGCGTCGAAACATAATTTTTTATTTTCATTTTGGGACTAAATTTTCAAACAAATTTTTAATTTTTTTGCCAACAAAAAGATTATAAAGATAAATAAAAAAATAAACAAAAAAGTGTAATATTAGTACGGCCTAGAAATTGTAAAGTAGATGAAACATGTCATCCAAAAGCAATGGCTCCCACGGGGAGGTGCCATGGACACATCAAACACAGCGTTCTAATGTTTCTTGGCGGTCTCATGGTCGCATGTCACCCTTCGCGGAATTAATAGCGGAGAAGTGGCACATTAGAACTACAGTACAATGTTTCTGTAGTGTGTGCCTTTCAACCATTGATCATGTCGACATATTAATGGTTTGAAAGAAAGTAACTACTCTGATTTGGAAGAACCTAATAGGGTCAATAAAAAATTAGTAACTTCTTAATATAATTTTATCCAAAAAAATTAATAAAAATTAAAATTAACCAAACGAACAACTATTGAAAATTACTAAATACTACCATCTCTTTTACAAGCAAACCGGCCACAATTGTTAAACATCCACAATCAAAGTTTTTTATATAGCCAGAATTATACCTTAAAAAAAAAAAAAAAAAACTCTGTAGGCAGATCACATATCAAAGGATCTCTTTCAAATTAACACACAAATATTTTGAACCAATCTTGTAATATTCTATGTTTTCTGTGAGTTCCTCTGCTTGCAAAGCAGCACCAACTCTTCTAGTTCCTCCAGTATATCTCTGTCCCCTTTCTTTTTTATGTCCTCGCTAATCTCTTTTGCTTTTATTCTGATATCCTCCCCAGTTTATCCCACACAACCTTCCTTGCCGCTTGTGCTATCTCATCTCTACTGAGACTCCCATTCTTGTCTCTATTAACTTCAACAGCAACACCAATCTCCTCCGCCAATCTAGCATTAGGTGGCTGATCAAGCTGCATTGGCATTGCAATAATTGGAACACCAAACTTGAGGGATTCCATTATTGAATTCCACCCACAGTGACTCACAAATCCACCAGTGCTTGAATGGGCTAGAATTTTTGGCTGCGGAGCCCAATCCACGATCAATCCTCTCCCTTTAACCCTCTCGAGAAACCCCTCAGGAAGTGCCTCTTCAACCTCGACTCTCTCGCCTGCAGGAAATCTAAGAACCCATATAAAATTAACATTGCTGAGCTCAAGACCATAAGCTATCTCTTCTATCTGATCCTTGGACAGAAAAAACTCACTGCCAAAGGAAACAAAAACAGTGGATTTCTCATCCTTGTGATCAAGCCACCGCATAATCTCTCCATGCTCGTTCTCGTCATCATCAACAATGTCTTGAGCAAGCGGACCAACCGGGATGATCTCCTTCTCTGTTAAAATTGACATATAATCAATATATTTCCCTTCGAGCTCTCTGAAAGTATTGACCAAAATTAACTTGCAATAAAGTTTCAAGATGTCATCGCCGCCGTCCTCCTCTCCGTCCTTGACCCCATCTTTGGGCTCAAACATTTGGTGCCACCGGTTGTCGAAGAATTCCCTGAGCCGAACGGCCGGAAAGGGGAATTCCTCGCCGCGTTTCTTGATGGTATGAAAGACGAAAGAAGGGAATATGGCTCCGGAAGTAAGTAGAATGACCGCCGGAATGTTGTAGGAGGACGCTATTTTGGGTGCCCAGTGCTGGTTGAAGTCATGAATCACCAAATCCGGACTCAGGGTCTTGAGTAAGTTGGAGAAGTATGGGATTGTGGTCTCGTAGGCTTTGTGGAGGGCGGGCATGAGATGGGCTGGGAGACCATTGGTTGTGTGGTGCTGAGGAGGGAGTTCCGGCGACGAAGGGAGGCGTAGTTCAATAAGTTCAATGGAGAGAGAGTACTCGTCGGTAATCCTTTTCTTGATGGAAGCGAGACTGATGGGTGTAGAGCAAAAGTAGACGTGGAAGTTTTTCTTAGTGAGTTTCTTGGCTAGCTCTACGAAGGGAGAAATGTGACCTTGGCCCAGCCATGGTAGCATTAGGACACTCAGAGTGCCGCTGTTCTGTTTTTCGCCCATGGTCTCTCTATGCATCTTGCTATGGTTTTGATGTTTGGCGAAGGAATGCTCAAACTACGTTATATACCAAAGGAAAAGCTTTTATGGTAGCGATTGGAGCGGTTAAAAACAAGAAAAAAAAAATAAGAAAAGTTAGAGTTGGAGATAACTTGATGTTTGGTATTTTTAATTTAAATTATATTTTTTGAAGATGGATAATATAATTTTTAGATTTTTGTAGTAAAAAGTTGGAGAGAGAAATTGTGAGAATGGATTTTTAGGTCCGTTGCCATAGATTTATGTCAAAATTTTTTTGTAAATTGTTGAACTTTTTAACTTTTGCGCAAAAAAGTTGAAGAAAAAATTGTGAGAACTTGTTTTTTGAATTATTCTCATAGATTTATGTCAGATTTGTTGAAACTTGTTGAAAATTTATTAAAGTTTGTGAAAAAATTATAGAAATTAGTACAAAAGGTATTAAGGTTTTTAAAAATTTGTTAGAACATACAAATATATATATATATATATATATATATATATAGAAATTTTACAAAATACGAGATGCTCAAAATATGTTAAAAATTTTAGAAATTTTTAAAAATTTTAATTGATTTTTAGCAAATGAAATGCTGCTTATATTAGAAATTTTTGCTAAAGATGATACTTGGATGTGATGCTAGCAACTTGAGGTTTGGCTCAATTAATAAAAATTTGATTTTATTTTTCAGACAGATAACTAGTTAAAAGTCCATTAAAGTCAATAGAGAGTTTATTTAATCCTTAACTTTAAGGCCTCAGAAACTGATCGATATGCGTACAAGATGGTCTAGACACTCTAAATTAAAAAAAATATGATGCCGACGTTAATTATAATAAAATATAATGTCATTAGTTATTTTTTTAACATAGTGGATTTATAATTATGCCAAATTAATTTGGCATATTTGGTTGTGTAATATTTGGTTTGGAGCTTCAATTTTTTTTTCAAATACTTCAAAAGATCTTAACTTTTATTTTTTCAATCAAATTTCGTCATACGTCACTTTTTACACCAACATTTTATTAACTTAAATGTCGTGTAGCACACCAAAAAAAAAATAAAAACATTAATTTTATTAATTTTTCTATCAAATACAAAATTAACTTTTACTAAATTTCTTCAACTTTTTATCAAATTTATTCAACTTTTTTTGAATTTTCTCTAATTTTTACTAATTTTTTATAATTTTTATCCAACTTTTTTTTATTTTTATAAATTTTTACTAAATACTCAACCAAAATCTAAAGTCCCATGTGTTAACCAAAGGGACAGAAATAGTCGTGGTATGGTAGGGGTAACTGTTCCATTCTTTTTTTTATTTAAAAAAAAAGTTAGTTATATATATTTTCTAATGTTACACTCACAAAATTCGTTTTTTTAATTTTATTAACTCGATTTATTTTTATTTTTCTCTGCTCGCTATATTTTTTATTTCTACCACTAGTTAACCTCATATATAAAAAATTTTATTTTATCACTCATGGATGAATTTTATTTTTTCTACCTCCTATTTTTATTTTATTATTTTTCTACTTTTTTATATTCCAACCGTTCATTTTTTTAAAGGCTGACAATATAATTTTTTATAGATCCTATTGTATTGATTTTTTTCGCTTTAATTCTTATATTATAATTATCCCTTCATTTATTATAAATTAAATTTATATTTTCACCCCTTAAATAAAAATGGATGGTTTAGATTTAAAAAGCAGAAAAATAACATAACAAAAAATAACCGGGGAGCTGGGTTTGGTCTTATATTGGTTGCATTTGGAATTAAAAAAAATTTATAAAACTCTACAAATCTATATAAAATTTTTTCTACCTCAAATTAGATAAATTTCTACAAAACCTTTACAAATCTCTTTGAATTTATTTTAATCCTTACAAATCTCTACATTTTTATAAATTTCAATAAAATTTTTACGAATCGTAAAAAACTCTGGTACAAAAAATTAGAAAATATATAACAAAATTTGGACGAACCAAATGAATAAATTTTTACTATTCATATTTATAATTTTTTTGGAGAATTGTACTCTAAACACTAAAAAAAAATTACTAAAATTATATTTCAAACAATCTTTAAAAGAAACTCCAAACTACCCTAGTGTGCGTTTGGATTTCTAACAAACTAAATAAATCACTATAAATCTCTAACAATATCTATATTTACTCAAATTTTCACTATTATTAATTTCAAAAAATTTCAGTATTTCACTAAAAAATAAAAAAACAAAAAATCCAAAAGGAAGTTAACCGAATACGTAAATTTTTTTGACAATTATATTTTTTGAGTTGAAATTTTTCAAACGAATATTATTGTCGTTATTTTATATGAATTTTTTTGAATTTGTGGGAACAGATTTAGAAAATCGTTCTCACGGTTTTGATACTGTGCATATGTAAAGTAAAACTTTGAGTGTGGATTTCTTGAATTCGTGGGAACGATTTTGGAGCAATCGTCCACAGTTTGCTATATTTAGATACAAAAAAGACACCAAAATTAACCCTAAGTCACATTTTATCTCAATTTACCTTTTTTTTTTTTCTGTACCAAATGCAATCATATGTGTTACAAAAGAAATTTGCAAAGTCAATGAACTGACCGTTTCAAGGGTTAGTTTGTATTCCTAAACTTTTTTAAAAAAATTTTAAAAATTTTTAAATTTCTCCTATCAAACTTTTACATCATATTAGGGTGTGTTTAGTTAACAAAAAATTAGTCAAAAAGTACAATAAAATAGAAAAATATGACATAAAAGTGATATGTGAAAAAAAATAAATATAAAAAATTAATTAAAATTGATAAATTTTAGTGTCCCAAATTAGGCCTAACACCAACTTTAAAATTTTTTTTAATACTCCAAACACCTCTTAAGGGGGTGTTTGGTTGATAAAAATTTAGTCAAAATATAATTAAAATATAAAAATTTGATGTAAAAATAATATTGGATAAAATTTAACTAAAAAAATTACTAAAAATTGACAGATTGTGACCAATCAAAACACTCCGCAAATAACATGCCGACTAAACAGACAGAGGTGTGAAAGAAATTTTGCTTACTTGAGAAGGGAAGTAAGGGAAAAGCTACACAAACATGAGAGAGAGACAGAGAGAGAGAAGGTCAAGTCTTGTTAGTTACGTAAGAGCTTGCGTAAAAGGCAGACACAGAGAGAAGTGTGTAGAGTAATGCAATAAAGTCGGCCGATACCCAGCATGTGAGCTTCATAAAAATCACAACTACGTAACACGCGGGGGACCTGTGTACTTCATCTGTTGGTTTATACAACCGATACGGTCCAACCATATCTATATATAAATTTATTGGTTATCTTTCCCCAAAGTGTCTTGTCCTTATTCCCTCCTTGAAAACCATGAGCAGTTGAAGGAAATGTTAGGTGGCAGTCCGTGTACGTGTGTCACTGAACGCGTGGACAACAGATGATCCCCCCACCGCACCACCCCCCGGGGAAAAAGAAAGATTTTTTTTTTTTTCAACTGAGATGAAAAAGAAAGATAACTTCGTGTGCGTTTGGCACATTGACAAGTTTTATAAAATAAAATAAATTTTCAATAACCTTTAATTTATTTATTATTATTAATTTTAAAAATATTAATATTTCACTAAAAAATAAAAAATTTAAAAAAAAAGTTAATCGAATGCGTAAATTTTTTTTATAATCATATTTTTCAAGTTAAAAACTTTTAAACGAGTATCATTGTCACTATTTCATGTGAATTTTTTTGAATCCATGGGAACGGATTTGAAAGTCAGTTCCCACAGTTTGTTACTATTCAGATTAAAAAAGATGAAAAAATTAATCTCAAACCACATTTTATCTCAATTTATTTTTTTTTTTTTACACCAAACGAATTGTCGAGGGTTATAATTATATAGAGATGTTTAGTTGGTTAGAATTAATTAAAATTTATTAATTTTTAATTAAATTTTATCACGTTTTATTTTTATATTAAAATTTTATATTTTTGTTATATTTTTTGGCTAATTTTTTCAACTAGGCATTCCCTATATATGACTTGTAAATTTAAACTCTTAAATTAAAACATAACGATTCTGATATATTTAATTTTTAAAATAAAATAATAATACATTCAAATTGTTAAATTAAAATTTCACTTTTTTAATTCAATGTAACGAAACTTACGTCGCATTTCTTTTTCTTTGTTGAGGGCCTCAAATTTACGAATAAAGAGTGCTCGCCAAAGAAAAAGGAAGACAGTGGGGACGGCTTGTCTCTCTTGGAGTGGTTGCCGCTCCATAATTCTCGCCTGCCGTTTCTTTTTTTTCTTTTTCTTTTTTTTTTTAACTAATCATGTGAGGTTTATAAGGAGTGCCTTTGAAAGCGAAAATACCAAAAAAAAATAAAAATAAAAATAAACTATTTTCTTTTTATGCTCTCCACCTTAAAAGTTGTTAAAATTTTTTTATTTTTTTAATTTTTATTAAATAAATAATTTTTTTTTATTTCTAACACTTTATATTTATTTTAGCAGATATATAAAAAGTTACACCTATCAACTTTGATCAAAATATGGCCAAAAATTTCTGCTTTCAAACTCATCCAAGGAGTGCTTGGTTTTAGCATTCTTATAAATTGCAAACAATTTAATTTTTTTATAATAAAAATTATTTTTTAAAAAAATTCAAATTAAATATTTTATCATTACATTTTTTACTTTTATAATAAAAATATAACTCATATAACAGAAGTGAAATTATTCGAAAAATTTGTGCAGTGCACGCGTATTAAAATATTCAGAAAAACAACTTACTGAAATAATAAGATTTTTTTAACTAAAAAAATTACTTTTTTAAAAAAATTCAATAACTTATCAAAATACCATTAATTTTTATCGTAAGAATGTAATTCATATGTTACAAGTGGGCTACAGTGAAAAATTCATTGCAGGGTGAAAAGATAAACGACTGAGATTTCTTTACCCTTTAATTACATGTGATTTTTGACATTCCGTATTAATTGTATTCTAATCAAATTTTTAAAATTTTTATTTTTATTTTAAAAATAAATTTAATTAAAATAAATTAGAATCATCGGATTAAATACAAAAAAATCTTAACCGTTCATCTTTCTACTGCAGCTCCTACAGTGAATTTTTTACTGCAGCCCCCTTAAACCCTCTTAATTTACATACTAATCTATATTTGATTGGACATTGGTTTCAAAAATTAGAATAATAATTTCTGTTTATAAAGGAACTCCCATATTCATTTGACCTTTAATCAAAATACTTGAATTAAGGAATTTATGACTGTGAAATTGAAAGTTCCGATGATTATTTGGAAATTTAAAAAAAAAATCCTTGGAATGCGTGAAATTGATAAAGTTTGATCTCATTGATATAGGATGCATTTTGACGCACTGATTTTTACTGAAAATCTCTAAAAGTAATTCATTTTTTATATCACTATATGAATTACGAGCTCACAACTTATTTCACTTTATCTCACTTTTTATTACTCTAAACACACCTATAATTTACTTTCGGATATTTATATTCCAAATATTAGCCAATAAATTCTTATAATCCTATCCTAATTACTTAACATACCAAAGTCCGATTTAATAACATTTTCGCTTGCTGTTTTTCTAATTATATTCATAAATTTTAAAAAATTGATAACAAAAGCTTGTTTGACAAATTTATTTTTATTTTTTGTTGTCATAAAAGTAAAAATTTATTTAAAAATTTAAGCCTAGAATGTAAATATAAAAATCATATTTTCATTCTATTTTTTTCTTTAATAAACGCTTTATCAGTTTCAGATTCTAAATAAAATATTTTGTCAATTGTTATTGCATCATATTAAAATTATATTTTGTAAAAAATAATGTATCATTCCCATTCTTAGGCTTGGTTTACGTAAAAAAAAATGATTTTTTATTTTTATAACTTTTTAACTAAAATTTAATTTCTTTTAAAAATTATAATTTTTAAACATATTAATCACATTCGTAAAAAAAATCAAAAAATTTAGGTTTAAGTAAAATCTATCCTTTTATAAAAAAAATAACAAAAAGGTTATTTTTTTAGTTTTTAATTTTTATTCTGCCGGATGTGATTTTTTTAATTTTTTTAACAAATATGATTAACGCATTTGAAATTATAATTTTTTTAAAATTAAATTTTAATAAAAATTTATATAAGACAAAAGAATAGATAAATTACTTTTTCGGTCCCAAACGAAGCATTCATGTCAATCTGGTTCCTCCACTGACGCGTGGATTCCTGACATTGTCACGGGACTCCTTTCGGTCTCCCTTCCCCAAATTCCTTCCCGTTTTCCCTCTTCTTTTTGGAGTTTATTTGACTTTTTGTACATGCTTTTCTATTTCTTTTTTCTCTTTTTGAAAAAACCGTAGTCTACGGCAGCTGATTTTAACGAGGTTTACTTTTAGAAACAATGGAAAAGTATCAATTGATGCTTTATACCTTGTCCTATTTTAACTAAAATTTGTTTGGAATGGAATTGAATCACTTATTCCAATTTGTATATTACGAGGGCCTTTGGCGCGGTAAAGTTTGTTAAAAAATTTTAAAAATTTTTAAAAATTATTTACTTTTTATCACATTATATGAATTACAAACTCACAAATTATCTCACTTTTTATCACTACAAACGCCCTTTATATCAAAAAAATTTTTTTTAGTAAGTTCTTATATCAAAATTTTGAACTCAAATGACTTGTTGATGTGGGATTAAATGATTCGTTCGAATAATTTTGAATAGAAAAATTATCAGAAAGTTGATAAATGTTAGTAAAAATTAACAAAAGTTTTTTTATAATTTTTAAAATTTAAAATTTTAAAATAAACACAAAAAATAAGAATAACCAAAAATTTGTAAAAATTTATAAAAGTTTGTAACTTTTTATGCACTTTGGTCTCCCAAACACTCCGCACTAATACCATGTATATTTTATACTTAAGGGTGTGTTTGGTAAATTTTAACAAAAACACCAACTTTTAACTTTTTTTTTAATTTTCTCTAATTTTTTCCATTAAAATTTACAAAACATTAAAAAAAATTATCACACACAAAGCCACCAATTCTTTCTAACTTTTCTTTAACTTTTACAAATTTTTGCCAAACATACAATTTTTACAAAAAGTAAAACTTGTCAACACCAACAAAGATATATATGTGTGTGTGTGCGCGCGCGCGCGCATGTGCGTGTAATTCAATTTTTTAATTCACTAAACGCACCCTTAAATTGATTTCATTCAAGGAAAAGTAATCTAAAGAACAGAAACAAGATGGACCAAAGAGAAAGAGAGAGAAATTAATTCCAGCTTGTCAGTGCAAAAATAACTAAGGACATGTGACATTTTCCCAAGCATAGAGAAATGTGTTCGGCGTAAATTTAATAATCAGAGAACCACTACAGTTGAGCCCCACTACTTCATAAAATTGTGTTGATATGATTCTAATCATAAATATGAAATAGTAATAAATAAACTAAATTTATTACCCCATGATTAACTTAGTTAGTTCATTCTTTTACAAATGGTAGATAGATGTGACATTTGGATACTTCTCAAGGTTATATTTTGTCCATTACGATAATTTCTCTAACGCGCATTTAATGCTGAGTGGAATATATTAAATATAGAATAAAAAGCATCAAAAGAAAAGGAGACCGTCATATACTTCGATAAATATATAACACAATCATTACAATTTAATTATTTATACATTAATTTATCTATTCTATCTTACTATAAATACAAAATTTAGCGCCAAAATTCAGATACGCTTACTATAGTCAACTGTTTATACCATTATTTAAATTACAATTCCCACAAGCCTATTCTGACTTTACAGTCGGAGAGTTTTTAGTTGATGACTCTCTCCGACCATTTTCTCTTACTTTTTTTACTCTGCAGGATTGACTTTCGCTTTTTCGATTGGCGTGATGAATAAATCTGGTGATACTTCATATTACTGAACATTCGGCACCCACTGTGGGGTGCATTTCTTTGTTCCCCTCATCTTGCTCTTCTTAAGAATTTCTTGTTTTATTAAATCTCATCAACCATGACTTCAGGTGGTGATACAACGCCTCCACAGTCTCCACAATGAGGAACTAACATGGAACTCCCTGGACAGAAGGAGAATGCACTTATAATCACCACTCCAGGATAGATAGCTTAAAAGCAACCCAGGGTCAGTGATTGTGGAGCAATTAAGAGGAAGCAGGACTTGCAAGCTCAAGCTGACGCAAAACAAGCTGAATTGGATGAGATCCTTCAAAAACTCAGCAAGGAAAAAGGAAAACAGACAAACCATGGTCACTTTGACTATGAACAGTTTGGTTCAAGTACAGATGGGAGTTATGGTGCTGTATATAATAATCAACCGGAGACATGAACTGGAAAAGGAAAAAATGTGAATAGGGAAGAGAATCCAAGTTCCAAGCGAGAAGTCAATGTTAGTCTAGTAGTGGCTCCTGGTGTTGAACCCATGGGTACACGTTTAACTCATATTCAATGCCAGGAGTTCATGTAACAACAAAGGGCTAAGACCCCTAAGTCCCAGCAGAGGGAAGATGCTCTCCGGAGAAAGCATTCAAGTTAAAGGAAGCAAAGAGATGAAAGATAAAGTTCATCTAGCGATGATGCCGTGCCAACAAAAACAAGGAAGTTTGGCAAGTCTAAGGAGGTGGAAAAGACGCAACATGTTAAGTGAGGAGGTTTAGAACAAACCACTCAGATGATGGCGAGGAAAACACTGGGAAAGATTTCTTTGTTCTCGTTTACTTGTGACATCACTAAATCTGAGCCCTCAGAGAAGTTTGTAACTCCCTGTTTCACGATGTATGATGGGAAAGCGGATCCCCTAGCACATTACTGGCACTACTTGTAGGTCATGACACTATGGAATTAGGACAATCAGCTCATGTGCGAAGTATTCCCATTCAATCTGGGGAATATAACTCTTCAGTGGTTCCACAAATTGCCCCCAAAAGTATGACTTACTGGAAACTGCTTCCCAAGGAGTTCGTTATCAGGTTCTAGGCTAATGCTAAACAGTTAAAAACAGCTGATGTGCTTCTCACCATGATGAAGAAAAATAACGAAAGTCTTAGGGACTACCCCCGAAGATATATAGAATTATACAAGGAGGTGGAAGGTTACTCTGAACAATTGGCATTGACCTTTTTCGAGCTTGAGTTACAGAAATGAGACAAGCTTTGGCTATCCTTGACAAAAAGCTAGCCGCGAATATGTATGATTTGATGTGTAGATTCAAGAAGTATGCCAAGATAGAAGACGAGACGAGGCCAACCGACCAGAAGAAGTCCAAGCCATCTGGGTCAAATGTAAGAAAATAAAGAGAAGGGATGAGAGAGTTCATTGATGAAAAGAAGTCCATTTTTGACGTTGTTAACACAATTTTCAAGGAACCAATCTTCAAAATTCTTTCCCAAATCAAGGATAAGCCATATTTTAGGTAGTCGAGAAAATTGTCTGACTTTTTAGGCAAAGAAAACTAGAGGGATTACTATTCGAACCATCAAGATAAGGGGCACCACGCAGGAGCAAGTCATTCATTACAGTATCTCTTAGAAGACTTGGTGGAAGAAGGCCATTTGAAGGAATATATTAACGAGACAAAGACAAGGATAGCAGTTGATCAGCCTCGTGCTCTAAAAGGAGATCAAGACTAACAGAGAATAATGGAGAAACTAGAGGAGGTGGAAGAAGATGACGTGAGGGAAGCATAACCGCCACCAAGGGCTAGGCCGAGGAGAGAGATGCAAAGACTAGTAGTCATCCATGTTATTCATATAAAAAACTGCCCCAGAGCATTGTCACCTATCCCTGAGCAGAAGAGTAACACGTGGGAAAGATAGGGGAAGTGTTCAAAGTTATTAGTTCCCTGAGGAATAGCCTAGGAAGAGAAAGTATTTGGGGGAATATCATTCTTCGAATATGAAACCAAAGGGGTGCAGCAACAACATAATGATGCACTGGTGCTCACACTGAAGATATTTAAGTCAGATGTGAGGAGGATATTGGTTGATGTAGGAAGTTCTACAGAAGTCATGTTTTTCAGTCTGTTCAAGACGTTGGGACTTATTGAAGAATATTTGAAACCAGTTGAATGTCTACTTATTGGTTTTAATTATTTTCAGTTTGGCTATTAGAGAGGGTCATTCCATTCTTGTTCGGGTTGGACTAGTGGAGTACGAGGTAGAGTTCATAGTAGTAGATGCACCATCTTCTTACAACACAATAGTAAGAATATTTTGGACTTATATGTTGAAGGCAGTTCCTTCTACTTACCACCAAATGCTGAAATTTCCATATAGCGATGAATTGATAAAAATTAGAGGGGATCAAGATATATCAAAGAAATGCTTTGCTGTTGCTCTAAATTCCAAGCCCTGCCTGAACAGGTTTAACTCACAGAGATACCTGAGGATACCCCCAAGATGTTGGTGGAAATCCTAATAAGAAAACTGTTGAAAGATTGGAGAAAGTCCAGATTGGCCTAGCCGAGAATGATAGATTCTTCCTAATTGGATCCAATTTGGGAGCTAAGGAGAAATTGGAGTTGACAGAGATATTAATGAAGAACGTTGGTACATTCACCTAGACTCCTCAAAAGATGCCAAGTATTTTCTCCTGACATCATGAGCCATAAGTTAAATGTCAATGCAAGAGTTTCAAAAAGTAAGGAGATCTACCCTGCAACATGCTGAAACAGTGATTGAAGAGGTTAGAAGACTACTTGATACTAAAACCATCAAGAAAGTTTCATACCCTAAGTGATGGCAAATACAGTAATGGTTAAGAAGAAGAATGAAAAATGGAGGGTCTATGTTGATTATACCAACTTAAGCTAAGTATGTCCCAAGGATCATTTCCCTTTGTCGAAGATTGATCAACTTGTTGATTCAATAGCAAGAAGCTTAAGAATGTCCTTTTTGGATGCATACATAGGGTACCATCAGATTCCAATGCACAAACCTGATGAAGAGAAAACTTCATTCATCACCCCAAAGGGAATTTACGAATATAAGGTTATACCATTTGGATTCAAGAATGCTGATGCTACTTACTAACATGTGGTAAAAAAAATGTTCAAGGATGACCTCAGCAAGATAACGGAGGTGTATATAGATGACATGGAGGTTAAGAGTAAAGAACCTAAGACCTATATTCAACACCTGTAACATGTATTTATACTCTTAGTGAGTATGGGTTAAAGCTCAATGCTGCCAAATGTGCTTTTGGAGTCAATTTAGGAAAGTCTTTAGGCTACTTGGTCACCAAGCAAAGAATTGAAGCAGATCTTGACCAGATTCGAGCTATTCAAGCAGTGGTCCCACCTTGTACAAAGAAAGATGTTCTAAAACTTACAAAGATGGTGGCAGCATTTAATAAATTTATTAGCCGAGCATCAGATAAATGTCAATTGTTCTTTAAGTTATTAAATGGGGCAAATAAGATAGTTTGGGATGAGAAAGCTAATCGAGCACTGGAGAGGCTAAAGAAATATCTGACAACTGCTCCTATTTTGTCAACTCTGCAGCCAAGGAATGTTCTGCAACTTTATTTAGCAGTTTCAGATCAAGCGGTTAGTATTGTCCTTGTGAAAGAGGAAGATGAAAGATAGAAGCCCATTTACCATGTAAGCAAGACTCTACAAAAGGTAGAAACTAGATATTTTCCTATGGAGAAATTCACTTGGCATCGATGGCGGTATCCAGAAAACTAGCCCATTATTTTTATGCTCAAACCATTCAAGTAGTCATTGATCAACCGATTGCCTAACTTTTAAAGAAGGCAGATATCACAGGAAGGACAGCAAAATGAACAGTAGCCGTTGGAGTGTTTAAGATCAGATTTGTACTGAGGAAAGCAATAAAGGCACAAGTCTTGACTAATTTTGTAACATAATTCACTCTCTTAATTCCTGAGCAAATACATGAGGTGTGGTGACTAGAGATCAATTCAAAAACAGAAGTGGTTGCACTATCATGGCAAATTGAAGTGAATGGGTCCTAATCCAAAAAGGAAGCTGGGGAGGTCTAGTTTTGACAACTCCCGAGGGGATGATTATTAAATATACCATTAAGTTGAGTTTCAAAACAACTAATAACAAGGTTTTTGGCTAGACTTGACATTGCTCAACGCTTATTTGCTCATAATGTATTGGTTAAGATAGATTCTCAATTAATGGCAAATCAATTGAAGGGTGAGTCTACAGTAAGGAATGAGAGGATGGCAGACTAATTGAATCTATCAAAAAAAGCTAAAGGATTTTAATGTTATTGGAATCAAGTTGATTTGGAGAGATCACAATATTTAAGCTGATGCTCTGGTAACATTGGCTGTATCCTCAAGGACAGGGCTAATTGATACAGTTTTTCTTAAAGTATTGGAAAGGTTGAGTGTGTCTAAGGGAGAAGTGATGGCTTGTATTAAGTCAAGTCCGTCTTGGATGGATCCAATTATCTCTTATTTGAAAGATGGAACTCTTCCTAAGGACAAGGTACAAGTAAGAAAGTTGAGAGTCAAAGTTAACAAGTTCTGGTTGTCCTCGACCATAAGCTGTACAAAAAATCTTTCACAAGTACTTATCTCTTTTGTGTCCATCTCGACAAGATACAGAATTTTCTTTATGAAATACATAAAGGGGTTTGTGAGGCATACACTAGGGGTATGTCTTTAGCTCACAGGGTAATCACTCAAGGTTATTAGTGGCCTAGAATCGGAAGGGATGCACTATGTTCGAAGGTGTAAGAAATGTCAGAAGTTTGCTTCAATTCTTTATCAACCTACTCGGGCACTTGGTCCTCTTACAAGTCCTTGGCCATTTACTCAATGGGGTCTTGATATAATGGGGACCACTACCTACTACTATTGGAAACAGGAAGTGGTTGGGGGTTGACACAGATTATTTTATGAAGTAGGTGGAGGCGGAGCCCTTGGCTCATATCAAAAATGTAAATACCATTCGTTTTGTACAGAAGAACATCGTTACAAGGGATGACATCCCTAGGACACTTATTTCTGATAATGAGATATAGTTCGATAACTCCCTATTGGCCCAAGGTTTATAAAGTTAGTTTTATAATTGATTTTGATGATAACAAACATTGAATTAAATTTTCACAATAAATTTTCAAATAGACATTGTAAGAAATGTTACAATTCATTTGATAGATTCAAGATAATAGAGTTGGAAGAGATTGATATTATTTTTTAGATATTTTCACATAATTTGGATGATGGAATAAAGGAATTTCAAAGTTGGGAGTAATAAAAATCAAAGTAAGATGAAGAATTGAACTAGAGGTTAACTCGGGTAAATAGAGAAATCAGACATATGTTAGTATATAGATGATATCTTAAGATCCAACGGTTCAATTATTATAAAATTTTAATATAGTAAATTAGACTTCTATATCTACAACTTTACCTAAGGGAACTTTTTGTGGATCTGATGTTAAGATATCAAAACGTGAGTTGGAATATTAGTCATTACAGAAAGGTTTTTAATTCTGGATTCTGGAGCTAGTCTTAGTTTTTGAGACATAAATCATACTATACAGCTTTAAAAATTCTGATTTTTGGTGTGTGGAAATAAGACTCAAAACGATACAACTTTTGTAGTTTAAGTTTCTTCTAATTCTAAAAGTATCCTGGTGAAACGGAAGCTTAAACGGGAAACACAGATTCAGAATGTCAGAAAAAGCTATCAGAAGCTGGTCTCGGTTCAGAAGCCATATCTGACTATCTAACCGTTGGATGAAGCTCAAATTTTGACATGTGATAGCTGACTTATATATCTACAAATTCTTTTCTCTGAGGCAATGTCATATTTGGACGTTCTGAGGGTGAAAAACGGTCACAAATATATCTCAGAAAATCTGAATCTGAAAGACAGCATTGGAAGCAAGGAAATTCAATTTCTTTCAAGGGCAAAAGTGTCTTTTCACTTTGTAACGGCCATTTGGAGATTTTCATCTATAAATAGAGCCTCAAACTCAGATTCAAGAGGAATAAGGCAAGAAAGAAGTGCTTACAAAGAGATACAAGAAATTCCATAACTTTGCAAACATAGAGTGATTTCTTCTCACATTTGTGCTTCATCTTTCATATTCAACTTGTGAGAGTTTCTTTTTGATTTGATTGAGTTTTAAACTTATCATTGTTGTTGTAAGAAAGGGAAATTTAAAGCCCTTTTAATTTGTGAGAGTTGGGTGAGCTCTTGTTGGTTTTGGTTCAAGTATTAGGACCAAAACAAGAGACTTTCTTTGAGAGAGACTTGTGTGAGTGATTTGGGGATAAAATCACTTGGGAAAGGTTTCTAGCACCTTGGGAAGCTAGTGTGTAATAAGCTCTTCAAAGAATAGTGGAGAAATCTCAAGGAAGGCCTTGGGGGAGTGGACGTAGGCAACATTGAAGCCGAACCACTATAAATCGATTGTGTTTGCTTCTCTTCCCTTCTCTTTATATTTATTGCAAACACTAGCACTCACTCCTCATTCACAAATACTGAATAATTTTTTTTGGTGCATTTCATATTCATCTTGACATATTTATTTTAGGGTTGAAATTTTTATTTGCAAAATTTTTAAGCAACCCTATTCACCCCCCTCTAGTGTTGCTATTTGGGACAACACTCCCTATTTAGGGAATATTGTTCTAGGTTTGAGACCAAGAATGTTTACTCATTACCTGCCTACCCTCAAAGCAATGGGCAGGCTGAGACTTCCAACAAAGTTATTCTCAATGGCATTAAGAAGAACCTGGAGACAACTAAAGGCAAATGGGTTGAGGAGGTTCCAACCATACTCCGGACATACAAAACTACCTCAAAGAGATCCACGAGAGAAGCACCGTTTTTTCTTATTTATAGGATGGAAACAGTCATTCCATTAGAAGTCAGTATGCCTACTATTTATACGACAGCTTTTGATCAAGGGGAGAATGATAAAGTTATAGGTCTTAGCTTAGATTTGCTAGATGAGAAGAGAGAATTGGCCACAATAAGGCTGGTATCCTATCAACAAGAAATAAAAAAAAAAAGTTTAACAGGAATGTGAAGTCATGGGAATTCAAAGTCGGTGATTTTGTCCTCAAGAAGTTAATGCGGGCAAGAAGAGACCCAACAAAAGGCAAGCTTGGCACTAATTGGGAGGGTCTATATCAAGTTACTGAAGTGCTCTATAATGGAGCTTATCGCCTAGTTGACATGGAGATGAGACTTGTAAAGAGACCCTAAAATGTAGTTCATTTGAAGCTATTTTATGTGTAAGAACTTAAAACATTTCCATTTATTAATAGAGCAGCAATGAAAATGAGCAATTTCAGAGACATGCACAAAATTACGGAACATCCATCTAGGTTTCCCAGTTGTGACAATCAAAAAGGAATAGTCCCACTAGTTCATTCCAATGGTTGACTCAGAAAAGGCACATCTCACTAGATAATCCCAATGGTTTAACTTAGAAAGAAGATAGAGACTCGGAAAAGGCAAATCTTAGTGGATAATCCCAGTGGTTGACTCAGAAAGAAGATAGACTCACTAGATTATCCCAATTGTAAACTCAAAAAATGATAGACCTACTAGTTCATCCCAGTAGTTAACTCAAACTACACTAAACTCACTTGTTTCATTTCAGTGAATGACTCAAAAATGACCTGATTCATTTTGATTATAAGGAAGATTTGTTCAGTTCATGTTAAATCCTAAGCTAGAAACCTGAACTTAATCTATGTACAAATTAAGATTCTCCACTAAACTTGAGCATTATTCGACTTGAAGGAACATAATTGAAAGCAAAATTGGTATCCCAGCCACATTATATGAGAAAATATTATGAAAAAGCAATGATGATGCAAGTTCATTAATGTAGGAAGATCCCCGACCACATTAAATGAGGTTGACAACATATGAAAGGAAATTTCAACCCAATTTATTGGAATTTAAGTCCATATACTTAACTAAATTGCTCTATTAATTTCTTTTATGTGAGTATTGCATATATGCTTTACACTTATCATTTTATGAGTTCTAGTATCATGTTATAGATATGGTTTGCTCAGGCTTTGTTTATAAACTAAGCCAATTGTTTAAGTATTGAAATTTGAGTACTTATGATTCATGCAATGAGGCTTTAAGCTTTATCTTGAGGAGAAACCAAATTGATTGATGATGCATTAATAGAAATAATTACAACTTGCAAACACAACAATATCAACCAAAAAGAAGAATAAAGATTTTCAAACCTCATTTCTATTAGATTCAAAAGTTTGGTGTTACATTAGCAAAAAGAAATTAAGCAAGCTAAAAAAATAAAAAAGAAGAAGAAAAAAAGTCCTTGTTTTTCAGTGTCTTTGCTCTAAGGATCCTTTGGGTCTAAAGTGGAGGCTTCTTAAGCTTTAGCAGCCTTGGAGTTACTCTGGACTTCCACTTTACCTTCTTTTAGGCCCTCACCTCCCAAAGTTTCAACTGTTGAAGTTTGGGGGGCTGAACAAAGCTAAACAGATGGAACTTCCCGTCTAGTTATGGCCAAGGAACATCTCTGTAAGTCTTTGAGGTTGAGTTGAGAAACATTTTCTTCATGGCAGCTTCCTAGCCATCTAAGAAGTATTCATTCCGCACATCTGTCTCCTACTTGGCAAAGTCTTGGAAGCTTACCTCAATTTCTTCGACAGTCTTTTCTTCAGTTGCTTTCAGCTCCAACTCTTTTTGTTGCAAGGCATTTGTTTTATCTTTAAGCTCGACTTTCAGTTGGACGTTAGTTTCTCTCAGGCTAAGATGTTCCAATTGGGACTTTGTTAGCTTTGAAGAGATCCTCTCTGACTTGGCCTTTGCTAGAAACAGCTCAGCTTTTGTCTCTGCAAGTGATCGACCCCTCTCCAACAATTCTTCATTTTTTGAGGCCAAGGGTTTTTCAACAACGTTGAATTGTTTCTTATTGGCTTCAACCTTCTCTTCAGCAGCAGTGACCTCGGACTTTGCTATCCTGACTTATAATTTCATCTGTCTCTGACCCTTCTCAAGCTCGGTAACCTTGCCTTTCAGACCATGGATCAAACCCTCATTATCTTTAATCTTTCTGTGCATGGTTTACTTCTGAAAAATGATTTCGAGGGGGTACAAAGACGACCATAGCAATAAAAAAATTAGGTTAAATACCAGAAGTTATGTATTGTAAATAAACGAAATATGATAGAGGAAAAAATAACTTACTATTATAGCACCTTTGAGGAAGGTTTGGTGCAAGTCCTCAAGTCGACTCTTTTGTATTTTTTGCTAGCCATAAGAAGGACCCACTCTCTTGATATACTCATTAGGATAAACAAAAGCAAAGTCCCGAATGGTGAAAGGCCGACCATTCGAGGATCTCAAGAATGGAACTGTTATCTGAGAAAGTGAAAGATGGGGCATCATGGATTGGGTTCCTCGGATAGATAGTTTAAAGAGGCAACGTCTGGTACCTTTTAGCTTTTGTGGGAAGTGAACACGGCCGCCGAAGTGGTGATGGTCGGAAAGCATCCCCACATACTTGAAAAGGGGCTGGGGGCACGTCTAATGCAGGAGGATCCTCTAAGGTGATTAAGTTAATTGACTCACTGACTTTTTGTTTTTTTCTTGGCTTTTGGATCCTCACAATCTGCTTGGGAGGTCTTCCTTGTGGCTTCAGTGGGCTTCTTTATTATTACCCCAGTGGTCTTCTTATTCGCCTCTATTTGTTCTTTTTTTATTTTTTGCCCTTGTTTGGCTTTTGCTACCTTTGCAGCTGCACTCATTTTCTTGGCAAATTCTACTTTCTCTTTTTGGCCAACTCTTTAGAGGCCTTTTTAACATCCCGTTTTGGTGCCATCTCTTGCTTAGGAGTGTCGATGGGAGTCAAAGTAGCTTTTTTTTTTTTTCTTTTTCTTCTGCCTCTAATACTTCGCGAGGGTGTAAATCCATGATTGGAATTGCCTCCAAGATTCATTGGTTGACAGGAGTTGGCTCTTCAAAGGGAAGGGCGACACTTGGAGGTGGACGCTAAGTTAGGTAGTGGATGCTATAAAGCCCGAGCTTTCTCTCTATGGTCCAACTGAACCACTGCCGAAGAGTTTCGGATATGGATCCAATAGTAAACCCTTATAAAAGGATGACGAATGACTAATAGTTAGGCTGAAAGTTAAAGAGGATGGGAGCTGACCTTGCAAATGAAAAAGTATCTGGTCCACCCACGAATTGGAACACTTTTTCCAAGTGTGTGTGGTTGCAAGGTTCCCCTTTGTCCAAGCTTTCCTTGTTCAGTCGTCTGTACACAAAAATAACAAACAATTAGTAAAAAAATTAACTATCAAAGTTAATACAGATAAAAAAAACAAGAATACTAAAGCTACCCGACTTAGGTCATGTGATATTACAGTAATTGGGGGAAAAAGGTCCTCAACTGGATCGTGCATCCATTGTCCTGTGATAACGCAAACATCATTCTCCAAACCTTTGATGTTGTCCAAGAGTATGTGAACTAGGGCTTTATTAGAACGAGATTTCAAATACCATTTATTTTCATTTTTCTGACATTTTGAATATTATAGCAATACAATAAATCCTACTAAAATATATTAAACCCATATCGATGATTAATTTCATCTAACACCCCATTGACTATTCTATAAAAATTGTAGGTAAAACATCTAGGAAAAAGGTTAACCCTATGGAATACCTTACGGAGGAAATGAGAGAAAGGGAACTTCAAACCACCCTCTGTAATAGTTACGATGAGGAACATCCCTAATTCTCACTTTTCTTCTTCAATGAGTCTAATATTTACATTATTGGGGATGTTGTATCTCTACTTAAAAACATCAAACTCTTTACTGGTTTTTAACTCTTCAGCCAATCTACCCATTTTGATCCCAAATAAAATAAAAAAGAAAAAGATAAAATAAGAGATTAAGAGACTTTGATTACTCATCGAGAGGAAACTTCAAATTGTGAGCAAATCGCAAGAACTTAAAAATCACAGAGAGACTTGAGAAGATTTGAGGAATATAGAAGAGAGTAACTATGGTGTATGTTTGAAATATATATACATATATGTGTGTATTTCAAAAAGTTAAAGAGGGGAACTGGCAATAAAATTTCCATTTAATGCACCGTCTAAATTGATTTGAAGGCAACGAATGGCAGGCCCTTTTTAGGGTTTATGTGAACGTTTGGTGCATTAGAAGTTGAAGAAATCCCTACGTGCCATAAATGGACCGAAAAGGTGACTAATCAAAGATAAACGCATCAAAAGTAAAACTATATTCAAAGATATAAAGAGATTTTGTGTAAATAAACATGTTTTGTCTTAGATACTCTGCTTGGGTAATAACTTACCCCGACTAGAGTAAGGGCATAATGTAGGTATAAAAATAACCATGAACACCTAGCATCTTTCCAAGCATAAGAGAAATGTGCTCAACGTTGATTTAGTAATCAGTAAACCACTGTAGTTGGGTCCCGCCACTTTGTAAAGTTGTGTTGCTGTGATTCTAACCATAAATATAAAATGGTAATAAATGAACCGAATTTATTATCTCGTAGTTAATTTGGTTAGTTCATTTATTTAAAAATGGCAAACAAATGTGACATTTGGACAACTCTCAAGTTTATACTCTGTCTATTACATTAATCTCTCTCACACGCATTTAATATTGAGTGGGAAGTATTAAATGTGAGATGAGAGGCATTTAAAGAAAACGAGACTGTCATATACCATGATATATATGTATAAAATGTATAATCATTATAATTCAATTATTTACACATTAATTTATTTATTCTATTTAACTGTAAATATAAGATTTAGCCTCAGAATTTAGGTATGCTCGCTATTGTCAACTATTTACTTCACTCTTTGCATTACAATTCTCTCAAGCCTATTCTAACTCTATCATCAGAGAATTTTTGGTCGGAGACCTTTTTCGACTATTTCCTCTGACTTTCTCTGCTCTTCTAACTTGACTTTCATTTTTCTGGTTAATATGGTGAGGTAGTCTGTATTTTTTATTGCCAAACACTTATGATAAAAAAATAGTTTAAATAACAAACAACTAATTTTAAAACGATAATTTGTGTTAATTATTTTGTGGTTTATTTAAGCCGATAATTCAACTATCCTTGTAGATTTAAGTTACTATGAAATTGTTTTTATTTTTATAAGTTAAAATCAACATTAATTCTTATATTAAAAAGAAAGTTGTGTTTTTTTTTTAAATACAAATTTTTCTAAAAAATTTTGTGCCACTTATATTTACACATATGTAATAAAAATATAAATTTATGAATTTTATTATTTAAAATGATTATATAAATTAATATTCTTCTAGTCCCTATTGTACTAAAGAATGTTTCTAATTGCTAATAGCACTTCTCAAGTTGAAATTATTACGTCTTTATTACGCTCAAAAAATCATTAAATAACTGTTCTTTCATATAGCCACCATATTGCATTACCCGTCGGAGCATTAAGATGCTACGTATGAGTAAAAGTAACGCAAAATTAAGAATAGACTTAAAATAAGTATACCAAATGACATATTATTGGTATTTTTAGATGTTTGATAAGATACTAAAAATTGTTAATTTTACTGAGTTGACAGGGGTATAGTAGTTTTTTTTTTTTTTATTTTCATTCAACTCAAAAGTTATCAAGATTTTTACCAAACACCTAAGAATTATCAAAACTTACTAAAAATTTTTATTTATTTTACCAAACACTTAAAAGTTGTTAAAAGTTACTAAAAATTTCTATTTATTTTACCAAATAGACAAAAAAAAATTCACCTACTAACTTTTGTCAAAAATTACAAAAAAATTTAAGTGTCTTTGGTATACGTATTTTAAACCTATTTTTCATTTCACGTTCTTTGAAAATAAAGAAAATAGTTCAAAACATATTTGGTCACTTATGTTTTCAAAATAGGTTTACACATGAAATGTAAAATGATTAAAGGTCGTTTCGAGTGTTTTCGACCAAAAATAAAAAAAAAATCAAAATACGAAAAATAGAAAACGTCAAATGAAATGCGTTTTCTATTTTTCTTATTTTGTGACGTTCAAAAAATAAAACACATAAAATAAAAAATAAAAATAGAAAACAAAAAGTAGAACTGCAAATGCTACCTTAACTTCTAAACGGGCCTTACTCTCCTATTAAAAATTAATAGTTTAGCAGATAATAAGTTATTTATTTTAAATTACATATTTTTATTATAAATTTAATTTTAAAATATATTTTATATTTTGGATTTTTTTTTTAGTTTTACCCGAGTCAAATTGACACCCATTTGACCCATTGGAGTCATTAAGAAAAACATTCAAAAATTTTAACTATTTTCTTAACGAGTTGGATCCAGTTGACACTCCTAATTTTATTCATGAGGTCATTAACGAATCAAATAAGTTATGATATTTTTGCACCCTCTAAGTGTGATAATCAAAATTTGAGAATTTGTTTATTATGAATTCAGTGGAAAAATCTATTGTGGCTGTTAGTTAGATTGTGTTTTAGTATCATATTCTTAATCTAATTTTCTTATATTCCTAAAAATCCAAATATCACAACACAATTGATTCTTACATTAATATGATAATATTTTATATTTCCTAATTCTTAATTTTTTTTAAATTTAAATTTTCTTTAGTTTCATAAAGTTGTAAGGGATTTCCTAATATATATAAATTCATTCTTAATAAATATAAAAATATCTAAAATTTTTTAAAAGAATATTTACTCTATAATTCACTTTAATTTACCAAAATTCAAATTGTGATACTCTAAATAAATAAATAAATAAATAAATCTAAAACGATAAGACGTATGTGACAATTCTAATTAAGGGTGTGTTTAGAGTGATAAAAAACAAGAAAAAACGATTTTTCAAATTCATTCTAATGTTTTTCAAAAATCCGTTCTAACGGATTCTACACCAGTAAACCGTTAGAACGGTTTATCCAAATTCGTTTTAACGGATATAAAAAATGAAAATAAATAAGCGATAATAATACTCGTTTAAAAGCTTTAGACGTGAAGAATATGATTGTGAAAAAAAAAATTCGCACTCAGTTAACCTTGTTACGAATTTTTCATTTTTTTAATAAAATATTGAAAATTTTTAAAATTAGTAAAGATGAAAAAAAGTAAAAGCGTGATAGAGAATTTTAGTAATTTATAGAGGTTATTGTAGTTTTATGGAGTTTTTTGTAGTTTATTAGCACTCCAAACGGTGCCTAAGTCTTCTCTTTTTCTTCTAGAGGAAAGGGAAAAAAAATCCCATAGAAGTACTATTTTAATTTAAATTTCTTTCAAATCTTTCTTCAGAAAATTCTTCCTTTATTTTTTCCAACACTAAATTTTTCTTCAAAGTTCTCTTTTAAATCTTTTTTTTCCCCTAACGTACCACTTGTTAAATTTCTTCTTCCTCCGATTTCTTTCATCCTCTTACTTTTCATTTTAATTTTTCTTATTCGGACTTTGATTCAAATACTATTTGCTCATAAACAAGTAGATAGAGTACAATGATTGAATTTATATACTTTTTAGTATAAATAAAAATATAATTTTATAATTGAAATTTTATTTATTTCAATTGTGCCGTTGTTATTTCTTTTTATTTAAATATATATTTTTAATTGCACACCATTGAATAGGAAAATGAATTTTAACAAAGACAAAAGAAGCCGATATTTTGCCGATCTTTTGGCTTCGAGAGCATTCGAATTTCTGGTGCAGGAAGAAGGAATTTCGAGAGGAGCCCCCTGATTTCCTTTGATAGTGTTTCTATCTCTGTTATGAACTATCAGAAGAAATTGAGCTTCAGAAATATGATAATAATAATAAGTGTAGGGGAGTGCATCATACGTGTTAATAATTTATTGGGAGGGCAACATGTTTCAAAAAATTAAAATAATTATTTAATTCTTATTTTTATTATTTTTTAGAATTTAAAAAAAAATCTGTTTATTTAATTTCTCTTTTAGGACTTATTTGGCCACACCAAATCTCACCAAATCTCATCAATTTTAACTAATTTTTGTACTTTTTTCTAATTAAAAATTTTTACTTACCACTTTTATGTTAAATTTTTTTACTTTTATTATATATATATATATTTTTTTTGTGGCCGGCCCTTAGTGATAATGAGAATCCCACTAGGGCCGTTCGAACATTTGATTCTTTTAAGAATTATTGCTCGTCTAATGATTTTGTTCCCCGCGCAACCCATCAAAATTAAGCAGAACATAGAAAGTTATATTCTCAGCCGCATAATCTCATTTTACTTTTGGGTCAAATCATGTTATGCTATGGGGTTTCCCACCATTGTGGTTTCCCACCATTGTGAGAAAAAGGATTCGAGAGCATTCTGCAAGATCGACAATGGACCCCAGATTGTTAATTAAAGGCCCAAACCCAGTCTTGGCGTTTGGGCTCTGATTGGTCCCAGTTTGAGCCAGATCGGTCCACGAAAATTTCAATCCAGGTAAGCCAATGGGGGGGTAGGCCCATTTGGGCTCATGGGATTACATGAGCTCAATTTAACTTATATATGTTTAAATGTTAAAAAAAAAATTATTTATTTATTTATATGAAAAGGTTGCTTGGGTTCTACAAGAGTATTTATGGGATGATGAGAAAAAGGGTATAATTTTTTTGTTACTCTCTCGTTACTCACCTCCTCCCTGGTAACAATTTACTCTTATATGGGGTACTTTTTACTTCAATATAATTATTACCGCATCTTCTAGACTAATATAATAGAGTAAAAATTATTTCAATAAAATTTACCATATGTTCTTCCCGAACAAACATTTTCTAAATGTTTGGATTTTGTTACCATTAATCTATCGTAGTGTGGCATGCATATATAGTTCCCAAATTACCATTCAATCTTGAAGATACTATTCAAATTAATCGAGATGGTTGGCACTTGCCAATCCTAAACCTAATTGATATATACACATGATTATATATATCTATTGGGTCATAAATTTAGCTAATTAACTCTACTAATAATAATATGAGCAAAGGATTTAAACCAAGCAAAGAGTTTTGGCATCCCAACCTCATGTACTCGGCTATTAACTATTTCAGCCATTAGTAATAGTTAGGTAAGTAAGTCGCACGTTGTTGCAATTGTACATGTTTGTTTCTAATTCTGGGTCCAAACGAAATATTAGACATGTGACAGATATATTCTTCATAAAATTTTCATTCCAAAAATATAATATAAGCTGAGACTTGCAGTTGTACTACTTTTAGTGACAAAATTATCTAGTGGGTCTTTAAAGTGTAAAATTTCTTTAAAAATTTTTAACTTTTTCCACTTTTTTTAGTTTTCTCAAACTTTCTCAATGCAAAAATAATGCAATTAACTTAATAATGATCATATTCATGAGAATTGATGATTCATTTTTATTTTCTTGGTTGGTCTTAAAATTAGAATTTCGCAACGCTTGATTTTAATATCGTAGGAACCAATCGACAAGGTAAATCTAATTTAAATTTACACACAATTAGATACTGTTTGAAGTTAAAAAAATATAAAATTATACGAATCCCTATAAATATGAATTACGAGACTGTAAAATTTAAATTCTTTATTTATTACACAGAGAATAGAGAACAGACATTAACTTTTCTAAATTTATACAATTTCAAATACTCTCTATATATGTGCTTTTACGTGTAATTTAAGAAAAAAAAAAAAAAAAAAAAAAAAAAGAAAAGAAGAGAGAGAGAGACAGAGAGAACATAAAAGCGAAAATAGAAGAAGTTAAGTCTCCTATTGAAGTTCTTATCATTTTAGGCTTCCCCACGTACACAAGCGCGCATTACTTGCATCAGGTAGGCTTCAAGTCACATCATGCACCTTTCGTTCTACTGTCAAAAATAAATAAATAAATTTCCTGCAAGTGAAATTTTCATCATCAAATCTAAAATTTGGAAAGGGACAAAAGTTAATGCCTAGCTCTTTATCTTTCCTAAGAATTCTTGCATAAGTATTACTAGAAGTCTTTGAACGCAAAATAGCTTAGGTTTACTCCTGCCGGGCTCATTTGAGTTGAATTTTAAAATAAAATGGTTGAAGCTTGATTTGAATAAAAATAAAATTCGAGCTTTTCCCGTGTTGAGTTTGAGATAAATTTTAAAATAAAGTTACTCAAACTTAATTTAAATAAATAAAATTTAAGCTTTTATAAGAGTTCGGGTTCGAGTCCCAAAAACAAACTTTCAAAATTATAAACTTCAATTTACTTTTAAATATGTAAAATAAATTAAGAGGCGGGTCATTTTTGGATGATTTATTTTTAATTGATTAATAAATTTATTTTTATTAAGGCCCACAATAGAATAACCTAACTTTTATTAGTTGGTAGGTTATCTTTTATAAAAGACAAAACTTGAAATGTTATATGTAATTAGGCGATATAGAACTAGTATAAAATGAGATGCCTACTTTTACAACAGGCAAAATTTAAAATTTTATATATAATTGGATGATATGAGACAAATGCAAAATGAAATTGAGAAATGTTTTTTTGAATTGAGCAGCTTAAGCCTTGAGCTTGATTTGAAATTGATTGAACTAAAATTAAAGTTTCAGTTTAATTTACATGGAGTTCAAATCGAGCTCGAATCAAGCCATTATTTAACTGAGCTTGAGTAGCTAGCTTAGCTTGATTATACTTTTAATGATAGCTAAGTTGGAGAAAATATTGCGTTGTGAAATTGGAGTACGGCATTGAATGTAATATCTGTATATTAAAATAGAGCGATTTTTGAAAATGTCCATCTCTCAAATTAAGATTTAATGTCTAAAAATTATTTTTTTCTTTTATTCAATGATTCAGATCATTTTTATATTTTGAACTTTCTACTCAATTCTTATTTTAGTGAACCCTCACTGCCATTTATCTCATAAAATGGTTTGACCAATTTAAATTTTATCATATTTCAAGGTAGAGATCATATACAAATTAAAATTGTCAACTTAAATTCTATCTAATTATGATTTTTAGAAAGTTGAATTTTCTAAATTAAAATACCATAATTTGTGTTTTCTTTTGTAGTACTTATTAAAACTTAATAGGAGAGATATTAAAACACATATAGTAACTGTTAGGGTCTAAAGTTCTAGAAAAAAATTAAAACTGATGGATTATCATAATTTTTCAATTTGAATTTCTTGTTCATAGTTTCAATTATATAAAAACTTAATACTAATTTTTTTTAGAATGCTGTAGACATAGGTTATTACTAATATTTATATATAACCCAATTCAAGTACACATTTCTTAAAGAAAAATTAACATAAATTTGGTTTAGTTTGAAATTATTTATTTATTTATTTATTATGTTAATGAAATTTTAAAATATTTAAAAAATAAATAAAAGCGGATCATTATATGTAGAGCCTGTTTGAAAGTTAAATTTTTATGAACTTTTGATTATTTGATAAAAAATTTTCAAGAATTTTTAACAACTTCTAAGATTTTACAAAACGCTAAATAAAGAAATAATTGCTTTTTTTTTAATGAGTTGCAAACAGGCTCGTCATTACATATTCACTGAAGTCTCCCTTAATCTATTACTGAGGAAGTCAACAGGGCAGGTATAACCTTTCTTGTTTCTTTCTCTGTTTAGCAATATTCTTCCCCATTCCCATTGCGAGGACTAAAATTTTTCTTATACCTGTCCCCAGGAGTAACAGGTTCTGCATTCTCATTTACCTGCTAAATATAATAAAACTATAAATTATATATTATATATATAATAAATATTAAAAATTATTATAAATATTATATATATTAAATAAAAATATATATTTAAATAAATAAATACGAGACGATGTAGAGACTGTCATACTTATCCTTATTCTCGCATCCATTTAGATAACATATTAAAATTTTTATACTCGTCCTCGTAACCGTTATTAATATCCTTATGTCCTTCTCAAACGAGGTGGATAAAGCGGATGTTTACCGAGCACGAATAATTTTGATGTCCCTATCTAGTACAGACAAAATTTGAATACAGAATTAGTCATATACCAACTAAAATAGCAGTCAACATGCGTATGCGTGTAGCCTGTTCCCCTAGTCCACGTTACCCTTACTCATATGCCTCTTGGCCACGTGGTCTCATTTTTATCTAGCTAGATATGGGTATCCCATCCCAAACATATCGTGGCAGTATGTATATATACTCGTAACAAAAGAATAAATCGTATAAAATATATGCGGACACGTACAGAGAAAAACACAGACGCACATCATCCATGGATCCAAGATACAACACTACCATCAGGATTGTGATGCTACCATGGCTGGCTCACGGTCACATATCTCCCTTCCTAGAGCTAGCCAAGGCACTCACAAACAGAAACTTCTCCATTTACCTGTGTTCCACCCCTGTGAATCTCGCATCCATCAGAGAAAAGCTTACCCAGAAAGACTCCACTTCAATTAGATTAGTGGAGCTCAATCTCCCATATTTGCCCGACCTCCGTCCACACTACCACACAACCAACGGACTATCACCCCATCTCATGCTCACTCTCAAAACAGCCTTCGAAATGGTCAAGCCAACCTTCTCCACCCTCGTAGATAGCCTCAAACCAGATTTGCTCATCTACGATTTCCTCCACCCGTTCGCACCCCAAGTCGGGTCCGCACGCAACATTCCATCCGTTCTCTTCCTCAGTCCCGGAGCCGCTTCGTCTTCCTACTTCAACAGTCTGAGCAAGCTGAGCTTCGAATTCCCTTCCTCGGCGATCTATTTCCGGGATTACGCTAAAGCTAGAGTACTCGATTGGATGGTTCAAGCCGTTTCGAATGATGTCAAGGACATGGATCGATTCAGCCAGTGCATTGAACAATCGTCTAACATTGTGTTGATCAGGACTTCCAGAGCCTTAGAGGGGAGATACATGGATTGTCTTTCGGTTTTAATCGAGAAGAGAGTTGTCCCCGTTGGTCCGCTCGTTCAACAAGTACCAACTGTCGATAAGAAATTGGAAGTGCTTCAATGGCTTGATGAGAAGCCACGCTGCTGCTCCACGGTGTTTGCTTGTTTTGGGACTGAGTACTTCTTGTCGAGGGAGGACATGGAGGAGATAGCTCATGGGCTTGAGCTCAGCAATGTTAATTTCATATGGGTTGTGAGGTTTCCTAACGTAGGAGAGAGAAATATTACTGAAGAGGCGCTGCCCGAGGGGTTTATTGAAAGGGTGAAAGGCAGAGGGATGGTCGTGGAGGGTTGGGCCCCACAAGGGAGAATTCTCAGGCATGGGAGTAGGGATGGGCACAAGGCGAGTAGGGGACGGGTACGTATATCTTTATACCTAATTCTTAAACTATCCTCATATCCTACCCGATCTCCATTGAAGATTTATGTTTACCACCCATCCCCGACCCAAACGGGGAATGGGAAATCTCATGGAAAAACGGGTACTTGAATTGAAAAAAATATAAAAATACAAAAATTTTAAAATATGACTTATAAAAAAATAGAGTAGAATCCTAATATATATTTAAAAAATCGAAAAATACTATATATATATATATATATATATATTTAGAAAGCATTTATAAGGTTTTTATTTTCTTACCATATTAATAGGTTTCTATTTTCTTACTATATTAATAGGTTTTACGGTTCAAAATAGAAAAAGTAAATAAAGAAACATTCATAGTTGGTTTATCTCAATTTATAGTTTATTTGTAAACTGGAAAACAAAGTAATTTAATAGAAATGTGATAAATAAACTAAAATCAATCCTCATATCCTACCCGATCTCCATTGAAGATTTATGTTTACCACCCATCCCCGACCCAAACGGGGAATGGGAAATCTCATGGAAAAACGGGTACTTGAATTGAAAAAAATATAAAAATACAAAAATTTTAAAATATGACTTATAAAAAAATAGAGTAGAATCCTAATATATATTTAAAAAATCAAAAAATACTATATATATATATATATATATTTAGAAAGCATTTATAAGGTTTTTATTTTCTTACCATATTAATAGGTTTCTATTTTCTTACTATATTAATAGGTTTTACGGTTCAAAATAGAAAAAGTAAATAAAGAAACATTCATAGTTGGTTTATCTCAATTTATAGTTTATTTGTAAACTGGAAAACAAAGTAATTTAATAGGAATGTGATAAATAAAGAAACTCAAAATCTTAATTCACTACCTTACTGAGAAATCTGTCATAAAAAACACACTAAAAAATTAAATATATATATATATACACAAGAATATTGGTAGGGTCAGGAAACGAATAGGGTAGGGTACGAGACGGGAACAGACTCATACCTATATCCTACCTGATCCCGAATTTTTTTAAAAAATGTCTCCGTACCCTACTCAATTTCTAAAAAATCTCCAAATCCCCTACCCGTTTGGGACGGGAATTGAGTAAGGTACGAACGGGTCGGTTGAGATAATCATCTCTACATGGGAGTGCTGGAGGGCTCGTGAGCCACTGTGGGTGGGGCTCGGTGATGGGGAGTGTTGTGCTCGGAGTTCCGATCATTGCCCTTCCCATGCATCTTGATCAGCCTCTGAATTCTAGGTTGGTGGAGGAGGTTGGTGTGGGGATGGAGGTTGGGAGGGATGCGAGTGGGAGGATTGAAAGAGAGCGTGTGGCAAGAGGAATTCGAGAGGTGTTGAGGGGAGAAAGTGGGGAAACTATAAGGAGGAAAGCGAAGGAATTGAGTGAGGGAATGAGGAAGAAAGGGGAGGAAGAGATGGATTTAGCGGTGGAAGAGATTGCGAGACTTTGTAGGAATTGAAAGAGAAGTAACGTCATACTAGAAGTTGCAATGTTAAGATCTCTGGTTGTGAGGCAGTCTCAGTGACTAAATATATGCCCAATAAATTAAAGGGAAAATATAACTTCACCAATTAAGTTCAATTTTTTTTTCTCAAGTTCTTTTGTTCAATGGCTTATCTATTTTCTCTTCTTCTGCTCTTTTTTGTTTTAAGGAAAAAGAAAATGAAGAAATGGCCAATTATGTTTGATGAAGAGTAATTATTAAGGTACTATTATAATTTATATATAATATACTTTTTTGGCAGGTAACAAATGCAATATATTGAGGAACGTTATTTGACCCGAAAGTTCTATATCATGGAGCTTAGGTTGAGTTTCGGGGAAAAAAAAAAAAGGAGGGGGAGGTCAACCTTTCAGTAACTAGTTTTTTAATTTTTTTTTAATTTGAAATTTTTATTATTTAAAATTTAAAAAAATTAAAATATAAAAAAAAATTTAATTATTTAAAAAAAAACTAAAAAATTAGTAACTGAGCTATTAACTTCTTATTCCTAAACGCAACCTTAATAAGAGCATGAATAGCATTTGCTCAAATATTGTCAGAGTAATTTTTAATACTTAATCTAGATTTGTACCGAAGGATGGCACTGTTAATATATTGAGTTAATTTATTCTTAATTTTTAATTTACTATTTTGAACATATTTTGAATTTTAACTTTTTAAAATTCTTAGGAATAATTAAATATCATTGAGATCACTAGTGCTCCTAATGAATAATATAATGTCATATTAAAATTTGTATTCATAAATTTATTTTAAGAGCAGTAACTAAAATTATTTTTAAGTGTTCAAAAATTATTAATATTATATGATTATACCTCATTGATGAGATCTTTGACAATTCTAATAAACGATAATTTCTAACACTTCGTTTGAGATAATGGATTTAATATGATTTGATTTCATTTGATAAAAATTCTCATCAATTCTTATGTTTATAACTAAAATAAAATTTTATAAGTTGGATTTTGATTTCATTTCATAACTTAAATTTTAAGATTTCTATAAAATTCAAAATCTAATCCAAATAAATAGGATTTGATGAGAATTCATCATTTTTTAAGCAATTTAAGTAAGTGGACAAACTTATCCACTTATATCATACTTACAACATTTTTTACTTCCTATTCATATGATTAAACTTGGTATTTCACTTAAATCAAATTAAATTCAATTCTTAAATTCAAAATGTGTTCCAAATATAAAATTTTATTTACCAAATCAAATCAAATCAATTTTTTATTTTAAAATGAAATCAATTCTAATAGTAGAATATTTCTAAATGGAGTGTAAATTAAAATTAATTCTTAAATTATTGTCTGGATTAAGCATATTTTTATTATTTTAATTAATTTATTATTTTTATTTATTTTTATTCAGAACTTAATTTATTTAGGACTGAAAATGAACCCATGCTTAATTTTCGCAACCTTGTTATTTCTTTAATTATTAATAATTAATAAAAATTGTTTGATTAAAATAAATAAATAAGTGTTTAAAATTAGGTTGAAATTATTTTTTTGATTTAGTTCGTTTCCTGCAGGTAAGATTCTAGACTCACCATGTTAAATTACATTGCATGTCCTTATACTTGTGATTGTTTTTAACTGATATATTTTGAATGCGGTCATAACATATGTTTATTCACAATGACTGAATAAGTATGCATAGGGAGTTAATTCTTATAAATCTTAATATTTTTCTCTTAATCTTAAAAATACAATCTCATAATCAAGCGCTTTATTTGAAGATTTTCAACAAACAATATAAATTAATAGCTATGGGGTCAAAAATCAAGCAAATATATAATGCCCATTTACAATTTGCTTAAAGATTATTCAATAGTTAGTTTAAATTATTAATGGTCAAATTCAAGAATTAGATCTTGTATTTTAGTAATGATCCAACTCAGAAATTAAGTTTCATGTGTTATTAGTAGTCCAAAATAAAAGGGCGGTGGCCATATTTGAAAAAAATAATATATCTATAAATACTCTAAATTATATATATATATTTTTTCAAAATTTGGGACCATAGCCCCCTATTGTCATAGTGTATATCGGTCGTCATCTATCCTCTAAACAAAAACAAAACAAAAAAATAAATAAATAAAATAAAAATGTAAGACACATGTTAAAACACCAGCTAGCAATTACTCAAAATTTTAATGTAAAAATAACAATTAAATTCTGAATACCAAAAAAAAAAATTTAATATCTCAATAACTATAAAATGATTAAATGAAAAAAAAAATTAAGGCAGGAGTTGAACAGTAAACCATAACCAATTTCGTTGTTTAATATTGTATGCATCTGGAAAAGGAAAAAAAAAAAGACTTTCAATAAAATTTTTCATACTTAAATGAAAAGCATAGGTTATGCTTAAATAATGAAGCTGTCAAAAAACCCCCGGGGGGGAGAAGGAAATTTATTTAAAATTACTTCATTTGGTGTATAGTTAAAAAAAAGAAATTAAAGAGAGATAACATAAAAGAGGAGAGAAAAAAATTTAAAATTACTTCGTTTGGCTTTTGGTGAAGAATTAAAAAAAAAAAAACAAAATTTTTGAAATAGAGTCCGGCGAAGAAAAAAACGTTTGAATTGATGATTTCTTTAAATAAGCTTTTTTATGGGGCGTTTGGAGCCCAAAAAACTTCAAAAGCTGACAGGTTCTCAGATTGTAAAAAATTTCAAAAACTATTGGAACGGATCAAAATGGTGCATTCTAATAGATTTTGTTAGAATTTAAAAAAAAAAGTTATTTGACATTTGTACAAAAAATTATGAAAAATTCTAAAAATTTTTAAAATCCTCCACTAAAATTTTGACACGTGTCACTTTATATACTTTTTAACAATTTTATATCAAATTAAATATAAACATTCGACAATTATTACACAATAATTTTAATATTCACTTTTAAAAACTTTTAGAAATTATTGAAGCTTCAATTATATAAAAACTTTTGGTAAATTTTCTTAAACCAAAAGCTTTTGTTATTTTTGCTTAGTTTATATAAAAGAAAATTTGCTGGACTCTACTCGCAAAAAATCACCCATTCAAACACACCGGTAAATAAAAAAAAGCACATATATATTTGCTGAACACATGGCGTAAAAGGTGTGTTTTGAGTCGTATAAAAATGTATAAAATAAAATAAAATTATAAAAGTAAATATCTCGTAATTTATGTAGTGAGTGAAAAATTTAAATTTTATTATCTTGTAATTCGTGTTTATAGGAATTTGTAAAATTTTATTTTATTTTGTTTAATTCCAAACGGAGCCAAAATGGAAATCTGACAGATGGTGTTAATTATATTCTAGAAATAACAGGGGTTTGATTGTGAATATGAGAATTAGAGGGGCGAAGAAGGACCATAGTCAAGTGTCGGTTCTTCAGCTGGGCTGTGCTCCGTCTCGAAAAAGCAAACACGATCGCAAGCCTACTCAAGTCGTTCCAACACCTTCCCGTGAGGAGAAGAGAGGTGAAGCTTGAGAGTGGGAAAGAAAGAAGAAAATGCATTACTGGGTTAGAGCGTCTTCCTCGGATTTCAGTGGAACTCTTCCCCAACCTCGAAGGCAATTCTCTCTCTCTCTCTCTCTAAACCTAAATTACCAGTCCCCTTCGTTATTATCTTCACCCTCTCTCTCTCTCTCTAAACCTAAATTACCAGTCCCTTTCGTTATTATCTTCACCATCGAACTCACATAAATTCCCCATTGATTTTCAGCGGCCACACAGCTGTGAATATTGGGAAGTCGAAGATCGTAGTGTTTGGGGGCCTCCTCGACAAGAAATTCCTCAGCGACATCACTGTTTACGATATCGGTACTTGTTTTCCTGACCAAATTATCATCAGATTGACTAAGTTCCATTTTTTGGGTGTTTCTTCATTTTTCAATACAGTCTACCCTTCATATCTTATTCCCCATTGTAATTGCAAGTGTGTTTGGTCTTTGATCATACTAAGACATTAGACTTATATGGAGAAGAGTTTGGATGTATTTGTCAGGAATGCTGGTTCTAATTGAAGAGAAAAGATTAGTTAGGACTTGATACTGGTTACTGATCATACCAGAAGATGTTTCTTAACTTTTTTTTTTTTGGGGTCTAGGACTAAAAAAGAATCATTCCTTAATGTTATGTTTGATTGTTTGGAACATGGAGATTTGTGGAGGGAGAATAAAAATGAAGAGAAAATGAATTTTACTAATTTGTGCAATTTTTGTGTACTTAAAAAGTTAAAGGTTTCTTTTTTTGATAAATATCTAGTATTTTTGGTATACTTTAAACTTTATTATTATTTTTTGGATAATTGTCTTTATACCCCTTACTTAGGGTCAAAATTACTTACAATCCATGTACCTCGTTTTGATGCACCAATGTCCCGTAAGTGAAACACTAGATGGATTTAACAGCGCGTGAGATACACATTTTCAAGAAGTGCAAGTGTTCAAAATTCAAAAAAATAAAAAATAATATAAAATATGAACAGACAAAAATGCCATTCTGACAAAGGCACCAGCGGCCATGGAAGACATCTTGGCAGCCTTGGGAGGATTTGAACCAAAACGGATTTGGTCGGGGAATATGCTAGAGGGCAAGTTGAATAGCTAGGTTCATGCTAGAATTAGTCTTGGCGGCAACAAAACTAGAAGGAGGGTCTGGTTCAGCCATTGCAATCATAGCCTACTACAAGATTGAAATCTACTTATATATATAAGTATATATATATATATATGTATGGTCCATTGATTGTGGGTTTTGGATAGAACTTTGGTTCGTTTAATCAATTAATGGCATTTCCAGGTTCAAGAGCAGAACTTTGGTTCTGATTTGTGTTACATATATATATATATATATATAAATTGTGGGTTTTGTATAGATTTTGTTTGAGAGGATATGGGTCTGATTTTAAGATTAAAAGTAGATTAAAACTGGATCTGATTTCAAGATTACATCTGGGATCTGGGTTTGATTTCAAGAACTCATATTTTGATTCCAAGAAGTGGTTTTGAGCCATCCATATCTCGTAAATCAGTCAACAAATGTCGAAACCTCAATAAAAAATTGCAATTCATGCTCTCACTCTATTTGTATACATGTATCTATATGGGTGTGTGATTGCGCATTGTGTTTTGAATTTGGGTAGATTGGGTTTAGAACTAGTAATAAATGGGGAAGGACAGGGAATTGGAGTTTTCCTCTGACAACTTTGAAGATGGCGACGATCGTATGGAAGACATTGAGGCTGATGATGATGCCAGTGAGGGATATCTTACATCGTTCTAATCTCAGGAATGGCCTCTTAACGTGACACCGTGTGGAGAGAGAAAAGTGGAAGAGCAGAGGAGAGAGAAGAGGGTAGCGAAGAAGAAGAGGGTAATTTTGTCTTTCTACCACTTAATGTGATGCCGTTCAGTGTTTCATTTTATTCACAAGTACAGGGGACATTAGTGTATAATAATGAGGTACAAGGAGTGTAAGTGATTTTGTCCCCAAGTGTGCAGGGTATAAAGCCAGTTACCCCCTTTTTTTATAAATATTTATTTATTCTAGTCTCATTTTTCTAACTCAATAAAAAAAATGATATAAATTTGACCCTTTTTCTTCATTTTGCCTTCCTACCATTTTCCTTCACTTTGCTTTTCCCTCCACAAATTCATGTTTCAAACATAGCCTAATAGTTTTTGGAGTTTGCAAAGTGGTGCTTTAGCTCAGTGGAGCTGTCCCTCTTGCCCACTCACCCCACCCGGGTTTGACCCTGGGCTCCCCTCCAACCCCACTTACCAATCAAAAAAAAAAAAAAAAAAAAATAGTTTTTGGACTTTGCAAATGGGTGGTTGTGATTATCTGTATTTATTATCTTTGCTGAGAAAAAATAAAGAAAGGGTTACGGATTCTTTTTTTTTGGGGGGAACTTAATTGTTTTAAAAATAATGCCTTGAAGAAAAAAATGTCATACATAAAATGGAATTTTTGTTGTTTCTTCTTCTCTCTCCTCTCTGTTTTGCACCATTTTGGGGGGGGGGGATGTCTTCTGGCTTCATTGTCTCAGCCAACTCGTACCAATCTGTGCATGGCACAGCCTAGCCCTTGGAATTTAGAGATGAGAGACCAAAAAAAACTATCGGTGATTGGAATTTTTGTACGTTGTTTTTTCACATTCAGAATAATTGATTTGAAAGTTGTCCGCAGGTTCTGAATTTGGGCTTTTTAATTGTTTCAGAAAACAAATTGTGGTTTCAGCCAGAGTGCACTGGCAGTGGGACTGATGGGGAGGTAGGACCTAGCCCACGAGCATTTCACATTGCTGTTGCAATTGATTGTAACATGTTTATTTTTGGTGGGCGTTCTGGTGGTAAAAGGTCTGCACTCATCCGCTAAATGTTTTTTTTCCTTGCAAAAGTGTTACATTGGTATTATTGCATGCATGCCATTCAGGTATTTGATGACAAAGATGTCTTTTCAGGTTGGGAGACTTTTGGGTCCTAGATACTGGTAAGAATCCATAATAATGATGCATCAACTAAAACCATGAGATAATAATCCTGTGTGATTAGCATTATCGTGCTTGGATAATGTTTATATCTTGATTTGTTGGCGAATAATTGAGTTTATATCTGTTCCAGATATATGGCAGTGGTCAGAGCTTACCAGTTTTGGTGACTTGCCCTCACCACGGGATTTTGCTGCTGCTTCAGCTATTGGAAACCGTAAGATTGTTATGTGGGTATTTATGGATTTTGCATATTTGGTCAACTTGTGGATAGGTATCTTTTTCCACGTTGTGATCTTAAGTCCTTCAATCTAATGCAGGTATGGAGGGTGGGATGGTAAAAAATGGTTGTCAGATGTCTATGTCTTGGACACAAGTAATTTCTCCCCACTGTGGTGCTAGGATTCTTTTTTTCTTTTTTATTACCTTATGCTTTAAGTATTTTATTTCTCATTCTGTTTAATTTTTTTATTTTGTTCCAAACAGTATCACTTGAGTGGATGGAGCTATCAGTTTCTGGATCCTTGCCACCCCCTAGATGTGGCCATACAGCTACCATGGTTGAGAAACGGTTGCTGGTCTACGGAGGCAGAGGTGAGATACTCTCTTTATTAGTCCCATTTTCTTATTTAGATGTCCCAAATTCTTTCTTCATTTGGAAAAGTCAATGCATATATATTTCTGAAATGCGTTTTCTTCTTTGTTAAATATTCTTATTTAGATGTCCCAAATTCTTTCTCCATTTGGAAAAGTCAATGCATATATATTTCTGAAATACTTTTTCTTCTTTGTTAAATATAAATGCATCAATGTCTAATCATCAATATAACCTATCAAAAAATTCCTAATTATCTACATTTTTATATGCTTTGGTGTGGAGAATTGAGCAACTAAATTTGAAAATTTTTAGTATCCCAAGTGTGGAAGCATTCAATATTGTCTTCTTACAGTTAGCAGATGGGGAATAGCAAAGAAATTCGCACTCCAATTCCCAAAATTATGCCTCTTTTTTCTTTTTTTTTTCCCTAAATTCTGTCCCTAAATGTTGCTTGGGCCTGTAAGAAGCCCATGGATGCTAAAGACCATCAATAGGCAAATAATAAATCCATCTCTTGATGGTCTTTGTCATTCAAGTTGTCCGGTTGAGTTGTTCTGGCAAATAATAAATCCATATCTTAATTATATTTATCATTCAAGTTGTCCAATTGAGTTGTATTTGAGTCTTGTCAATTTGTCATAGATTTTATGTAATATGTCAAGTGGATATTGCTTGCAGAAAGATAACACCCGGTTTCATTATCTCCTTGTCAATGCCAATTGACATGATATTCCATTTGTGACCGTCATAAAATTCATCAAAGAGAGTTCCTTGGCTATTGAATTTTGTTTAAATCAATTGACCAAGATTGGTTGGTGTCTACCAAACACATTTGATATGATTCTTTTTTTTTTTTTTTTTTTAAATTTTACATATCTCATTTCATATGGTAATGATAGGTTGATTTTTCTGAAGATAAAAACCAAAAATTATCTTATTACATATCTGTGAAGCAGCTTGAAGAATAATAGAAATTTCTTCATAAAATATTTTATTTTTTCCTTACGAAGCATGAACATTTCAAAATGGGTGCTAAATCTGTATTGAGCAAGGATCAGTCACAGATATTCCTTGGCATACACAAATGCAAAAAATACCAAAATAAGTATTAGACATACCACATTGACAAAATATGCGTTGGACACAATCATTTTATCGTGTATTTTTTTTTCCTTCGAACGTGGTTAAACAAGCCTTGGATGAAGTATTCAAAACTCCTAAAATCTTAAAATCTTGCATCTCAATTTCATTATATTTTGTATGTTGAATTATGTTTGAGCTATTTGTTATTTATTTTTTTTATGTGTGTATGTGTGTGGATATTATATTCATGTATATAGGGAAAATATATGAAAATTACATATTTTTTCTTCCCATATACATATTTTTCAAATCACCATATCCTCTGTTTGTACCCTTATCGTGTTCATATCAAGTGCAATTATATCCATGCTTCTTAGTTCATCATTGGCAGCAATCTTCGCTTTATATTTTCCCCAGTTGTACTGGTGAAAATGTCTGTCTTTTGAGATTAACAATGCAATCTTTAAATGTGATGTAAAAGTTAGCTTTTGATGAGATATATTTTAGATATACTTTAAAGTTGCTACACTACAAAGGTATATTTTTAAATCTATAAATAACCAACAAGAATTTATTTAATCTTTTGGTATTATACTAACTTCATAGGCATATATGTTTCGTTTTGTGGATATTGTAAATTTAGGTATGTTTATTCGATCTGCATACGAGCTTGCATACCACATCGGTGAACTTGTATTTTGTTGTCCAATTGGAATATGTGTTCTTCTCAAATGAAGTGTCGTTTTTCCTAATGGAAGAAAATAAATAGTCGTGCTCAAAAATAGGATCCTTAGTTGTCGAAAAGGTACATTTTATTTAGGGAAAATTAATAATATGATTTGTGTCAAGTACTTCTGGAGACATGTAATTTTGTTTGCTACATTATGAATTTTTTATGTTAGTTACGCCATGCTAAAGTCACATCTGAAAATTGGAAGTAGCAAGAAATTATTTTGTGCTCTCTAGAAAGTATTAGAGATGCCAGTGTTTGAAATTTCAAGGCATAGCAGATTCTGCATTCCCTGTCCTTAAATGCCACATGATGATTGAAACTCTCTATTAATTGATAAAATTAAGGGCAGTTAGCAATTGGTCATTCAAATGCACTTGATTATTATAATGAGAATAAATTGATCAAATTTTATATTGACACGGTTACAGGTGAAATCATCTGCTAAAATTAAGATTCGCATACATTCTTTGCTTTAGTTTTCACCCAAGTGTGTCTTCCGTGTAGTGGATATGAATAAGAATCTCATTTCGTTTTCATTGTGAACTTCCAAGCATAGGGTATCCTGTAGTTGAAATTTTGTAGGATCTTCATCCCCAACACACCCTCCCCCCCCCCCCCAAAAAAAACTTAAAGGACAAAAAATGAAAATAAATTCAATAAATTCCTATAGATCAAATTATTATCATCATATTGTAAGTACAGTGCTAAAAAGCAGAATAGTTATATTATTATTATTATTATATTTTTCACAATAAATAAGTTAAATTTAATTTAGTCTTTTATTATTGACACGATAATTTTTTCAACTTGTGTAGGAGGTGGAGGGCCCATCATGGGTGATTTATGGGCTTTAAAAGGTCTTATTGAAGAAGGTATTGTATTACATAATCCATTTTCCTTCAAAATTTAAATTCAGATCCAATGTGTTTCTGTGTCAAGTTATTGAGCGTGGGATATATTCTTAGTGTTGTATTCTGGCTCTGTTTCATAGTTCTTTGAGAAGTTTCTCTTTTTCCTCTCAAGTTCTTTGTTTATTCTGAACTGACTTTATGTAATTCTTGATAAAGTATGATGTAATTTATTCTTTCAATGGTGTGTTTGGAACTTGGATCTATGGAGGAAAAAGAAAGTCGAACGGAAAAAATAGGAAGGAAAAGGTTTGTGCTATCCAATGTATGTGATCACACTGGTGCCATCAGACTTTCTTATGTTTCTGGGTGAGAGCTTAGTTGAATCAAATCTTCAAGACCGTTAGTAGTAGAATGTAACAACCTTGGGTCCTGTATGGCTGTATGTACCTAGCAAGTTCTTTCTCCAATTTTTTTTTTTTTTGGGGGGGGGGGGGGTGTGGTGGTTGTGGTTTGTAGATGGATGAAGAGAATGATCTTTATATAGGCTATTATCCTGTATTGCATCTTCTATTCTTGTTCTTTTATGATAAAAGAATTCACTTACATCATTTATCTTTCAGTGTAAAAGTTTAAATTTAATATTCCCATTTACCATCTAAAAGGAATTTTTCCTTTGTGTTTATTGTTCTTTACTCCATTTGCGTGTACCTGACAAAATTCTTTTGCTTCTTAGCATTGTCATTTGTTTTATTTTTCTTTTGATCAACTTTATTAATTCATATTTGTTAATCTTCTATTTCAGCTTGCTTGCTTTGAGTTGTTTTAGCTTCAAGAAGATAATGTCGTGCAACTTTGTATTCTTTGTGGCCTTATTGGTCTCTTTTTTTTTTTTTAAATTGAATTGTGTTCTGTGTTTGTTGGGAAGGAAGAAAATGAAACTCCTGGATGGACCCAATTGAAGCTTCCTGGTCAGGCTCCTTCACCTCGCTGTGGTCATACCGTTACTTCTGGAGGACACTCTGTAAATACCTCTATATAACCCTTTTCTTTTCGGGACAATGCCTCATTTTACTTGCTAATTACTGAAGTGAAAAATAACTTGATGTGCCTAATGGAGTTAGCACTCAAATTTTGATCCATCCACATGGCATATGAGATTGCAGTATACATCACTGATGGATGTAATGTCACGACCAACATCTAATCCAAATTTGAAAGATATTTCAAATCTATAAGTATGTTACTGGGATATCTACCACCTGTTCATTGGATTATGGCATTTAAAATTTTCAAGTTGTGGTTCATGTGCCTGTATCAAATATTGACATAAATTCTATTGTACCATTGCAAGTTCTCTGAATAAGATTTTATGTGATTAAGACACACAAGCATTTGATTTAGGATACATTTGGAGTGACAAAAAGTGAGATAAAATAAGATAAAATGAAATAAGTTTTGAGTTCATAATTCGTGCAGTGAGATAAAAAGTAAATAACTTTTAGAGTTTTTCAGTGTTTTTTTACCATTTTAAGAGTATTTTGTTATTCCAAACAGAGCTTTAGACACATGGAAAGGACCGTAAATGAAACTCCGTAGAAGATACTATTCTTTAGAACAAGTTGCAGGTCAAACTACATTGGTGGTTTTATCATTTATGTTTTTATTTTTGTGTTTTGTTTATTTATTTTTTGTTTGTTTTACTTTTTATTTTTTATTTTTCCATAGAGGGCCCTTTTGCACCATAAAAGTAGTACATTTACAGGTGCTTAAGGATTCAACATTTTATGTTTTTTTCCCCCTTTGTTTGGGGAAATTTTATGCTGAAGAATGGAAAATAGAAGTTCTACAATGTTGTGAGATATTTGAAGTTGGGAAAATTTGAGTTTAAAAAAAAAAAAAAAAAAAAAAAAAACCGCAACGTAGTTCACTCTTACTTGCATGGTACTTGTATCTAGCATTCTTGTCACCCTTCACTAATGTTTTAGTCTTTTAGGTAGATTTGGCTATTTTGGGATGGTGTTTGCAAAATTCATGGAACATTACTTCGGGCAAGGTGGCATTCTTCACCGGGGCAAGAACTTAAGATACTATTCTCAATGTTTGATAATTTTGGTAGAAGGGACAATATTTTACAAACTGTATGTTCCGAAAGATTTAAGAATTAATGGACCATCTCGTTTTGTGTTGCAAGGGAGATTTGATGCTTGTTGCTCTCTTTCTTTGACATTTATTGGGCTATCTTGGTAAAATGTGCTGGTGATTACAGTAATAGTGGTTTGTATTCAGTAGAAGTTGAACTAAGTAGATAGAAATTTTTATTCCTCTTGTAGCCCAGTGAGAGCTGCTGATGTGAGGTATAATCATAAAGCTACTTTCTTATGTAAATCTTATGTGGACAATATGTGGACATTAGCCCTTTTACCTGATACTTTTATTGAATGTAATGGACAGAGCAACCTCTTTAGCTAAAGATTATGAACTCTTACTGGATTTATGTTTTACTTATTTGTTTTTGGCACCTGGAGAAGAGGAAGAAGTGTTTGTTTCAAGAAAAATAGATATGCAAGTTTTTCTCGTACAAAGATGCATGCACTGATGTTTGTGTGCCACAGAAAATAACTCCTTGTGATTATTTATATATATTCTTTTTATCCTTTCTAGCAGTTGATACATGACTTGGAAGATTTTTTTCCCTTTTTAGTCACTGCTTTGTTATTATAGAAACATTAATATTGCCATTATTTTTGCAGCTTTTGTTGTTTGGAGGTCACGGGACTGGTGGTTGGCTTACTCGTTATGACATTTATCACAATGACTGTGTTGTCTTAGACAGAGGTGCGTGCTCCTCTTGAACACAAGTAGTATGGGTCAAAAATTTTTTTTGAGAAAAGTTGTGTACGAGAATAAAAGTTTTAATTGATGCAGCTTGTAAGGACATTAATGACAGTGTGAAGTAGTTCAAACATATTTTAACATGAATATTGGAGCAGTCTAAACAATTTTAACTTTCATATTGTTGCAGTAAATGTTGGTTTAAATTTGGTTATGTTGCTTTGTTTGTATTTAGTTTCTGTGCAGTGGAAGCTCCTCCCTACAAGCAATGAACCTCCCCCAGCACGAGCATACCATTCTATGACATATATGGGATCACGGTATCTGTTATTTGGCGGCTTTGATGGCAAAACAACATTTGGTGACCTGTGGTGGTTGGTTCCAGAAGGTACTAACTTTACTTATTCTATGGAGAAAAATCATTGTTAATTGGTGCTATTTATGTAAAGAGGGATGCATAATTCATTGATCACATTTTTATCCATTATACATGGTTGAAGGAGTTTTGGCATACGCTTCTTTTTTGTTTTGGTTTATTTGGGTTTGTACAAGGTGAGCAAGTCAAATGTTTGAATAATGGTGGGATAGTAGAATGCTTAAAAGGAAAAAGACAACTTAGAGAACTGCACCTTTTTGCGTTATGTGGTTGATTTGGAGGGATTGGAATAGAAGAACTTTTCAAGGAGTTGACAGCTTTCTACATAAAGGAAGAGTTTTTTTTTTTTTTCAATTAATTTATTTGTTGTATATGTGGGTTTCAAAGGGTATAGATCTAGATATTGATTGTTTTTAATCTTTTATTGAGTCTCTGGAGATGCAATTATTTATTGTATTAGGGTGGTATTCGATGCCTTCTATTAATAAATTTTTTATATTACACAAATTAGCTTTATAAATACAAATATATGACCTTTAGTTGATGTTTCCAAATGTGTCCATTATTTAGAAATTTTTTCTTCCTTTCCAAAATGTTTGCATTTACAAGCAGACTGAAATGTCCCTTTGAAATGAAATATTAGGTGTCAAAATATCTACCTCAAAACTAATTGGTAAGGTGTGGAGATACCCATTGAGGTTTAATATCGAATTGAGAGGCAATGTTTTATCAATGTGGGATAAATTCCAATACTTTCTTATGTGTGATCCCCGCTCCAATATGGAGAGGCAAATAGGTGCATTGAGTACGAGAAGTGCACAAGAGAGAGAGAGATTAAGAGGCAAAAGGGGGCGAAGGTGACTTCTTCCAAACCTAACTACGATACCATGTTGAAGCACCTAACTCAAAATCATTTGGATAAGGAGTGGAGAAGCTCATTAGAATCTTATATTGGTTTAGGAGGCACAATTTTATCAATGTGGGATAAATTCCAATAAAAGACTAACTCAAATCCTCATAAAAACAGTTTATATAATATCTTGATTTGATCAGCATAAGCTCATAAATACTGGGAATGATTGATTTCTTGAAATTACTAGGATGAAATTTCTGGATAAGGGAATTCTTTACCTGAATTCTTGACATAGTGATGAAAAAAGTTATTTGTAACACATTCATGATGTACTGATATACTTCTTGCAAATTTGGGGTTTTTTTTTTTTTTTTTTGTGATGATGGGGCTTTTTTTTCCCATGCACAATGATTCATGGTGTCTGCAGTAGGACTATCCATAAAACCTTATGAAATTCCAATTAATTAGAAGGTATGTTTTATTAGCTGCAAAAGCAGATGTGGTATGTTTTGGTTTTGCTTCATTCAACTCATGTACCATATCAAGCTTAAAAGAGTTTCTAGTGTTTTGGGCTGCCCCTATCATGAATTGACTCACGTTCACCTTTATGTTCTTCTAAAGTGAGAAGGGTAAATCATATTTTACTCTCCTGTATTTTATACAAAATTAAGTTACATCAGACTTATCAAAAAAAAAAAAAATGTCAGGACCTCAGTTTTTAATTATAACTATTAAGCCCTTCACTTTTATTTTTTTGCAATGCCAACCTTCTATGAACTTCTGTTAGAATTTGAGCCATCAAATGCCACGTGAGCTTTCCCTTAGTTTGGTCATGTGATCATTTAGTAGTTGAAATCCTAACTGAAACATTACAAAAAAATAGGTGCTTATTGTTACAATTAAAAGCTGAAATCTCTAAAGTGGGTTTCAGTGCAAAGTGTAAGGATGCAAAATGCATTTTGCTCAAGCAAAAATATAGAAAACAGGAAGCTTGAGGGGTTACTTTGGTGAAGGGAATGAAAGATGAATAATGAATTGGGTACTGATACGAGTGCTTAAAATGTATAAGAATAAAGAAAAAAAAAAGAATGGCAGGTGATGCCACTAAAATGGAAAGAATCAATCTTGAGAAAACAATTAGATTGTGATTGTCACTCTTATTGATGTGTCTCTGAAACATTGTGTTTGCGTCCATGAGTGGCTGTATTTGTTAAGGTTCCTTGTAGAATTAACTTCAAAAGTTGGAAACTTGACCTTTCCAAAACTGATTACATTTTTATGCTTTGTAGAGGATGCTATTGCAAAACGGTTACCTGCATCTTCACCAACAAATGTTCCTGAAAGCAAGGATGTTGCAGTGGCAAATGATACACTCGAATCTGCAGTCACGGTAATGTTGTAAAAATTTTTTACATGATCCTCCATTTCTAATTTCATTTCCTCTCCCTCTACTTCCTTTCCATTTTCTTTCTTTAGCACCCTGGCTTTGTTTAATGTGCTTCTAGCCTTCTTATTGGCACTTAGTTGCATTTAAGTAGAATGAATTGCCTGCAACATTAAAATGAGCTTGAATATTTAGAGGAAGATTACTTGCCAAGAAAATGCATGCAGAAGATGTAGATTTCCTGGTTGACCCAAGTTCGATGTAACAGTAGCTACTTTTTACCAAAAACGTTGACCTCTTCAAGTTGTCCAGGGCCTTTTGATAAATCTATGCTTAATCATATTCTAGGTAGGACCTATTTGATGTGGCATCTGTGTTTCCATTATATATCTGTTACTACATTGTAAAATCTGCAGAGCCGAATCAATTTATTCGCCAGAGTCAGTGAAAGTCCATTCATGGTTGTGTTAGATCACCGATTGGTGTTTATTTCTCAAGTGATCAATGTTCGCTTCAGAACTGAAGTTAACACGTATCCTTTTGAGGATTTTTATTTTGCTTTAGGCTATATTTTGTACAAGATATTGCCAGGGAATGGAAATCTATCATGGAACTGAATGCAGGCATAAAGCAAACGATCTTGTAAAACAATTAACACAACTTATAATTAAAAGAAAGAAAACATAAAGCAAATATAATTGAAGTAGATTTGAGTGCAGACTTAGAAGGAAACCTTCTTACTCAAAGCGTATCTAATCACAAGAAAACATAGAGGAAATATAACTGTTGAAGAAAATTAAATAGTCATGCAAATTATCTATACAACACATTTATGTAAAGAAATTTTGTATAATAATTTTCTTCCAAACTGTCTATATAATAAACCATATGCACAAAAAGGGGGAGTTCTGTCGTAGATCATGCACTTAAAAGGAAAAATTTTATTTCATAAAAGGAAAGTCCTTTGTTTCTGATAAATAAAATTTTTTTTTTTTGGGGGGGGGGGGGAATAAAGAAGGAAAGTACTACATTTCCAATAAAATATTTTGCATTTCTTTTTTAAAAAAAGTGGTGGAGGAGAGTTCTGTAATCGACTAGTGATAAGTGGGTAAAAAAAAAAAAAAAAAGAAGGTTGTTATAGTTGTATTTAAAAGTAGATTGATAAGAAGGAAATAAATAAAAGAAAAGGAGAGTTTCATAGGTCATAAGCAATGGGTAATAAACAAGAAAAGAAAGAATTTTAGGATATCTTGAAAGAAAAGAATTGAAGAGTTCTGTAGTGCAAAAAAGATATATGGAAAAATAAAAGAAATTAAAAAAAATAAAAAAGACATTGAGGAAGTGGGAATTGGAAGCTTGAATGGGCATTCCATTCCAGTGCATTCTCACTTATGAAATATAGCCTTAATGTGTGATGACTGTGTTATAATTTCGTTCATATGATTTTGGCATATTGACACTACTTTTTTGATATATATTTCTACACCATCATTTTTATAATAAATTTGCAAATAATTCTGCATATGTACCACAGGAAAGTGGAATGAAAGAGTCTGCTTTATCAGAACTACAGAAAAGATTAGAGATTTCTGTCTCGCTTGCGAGCCCTGAGCTTCAAATCATAGAAGAACTGGAAGACACTGAGTTTCTTGAACTGGCATCAAGGTTGGTTGGAGAAAATGTTGCTGGCAGAGAACAGATCTCACATAGTCAGGTAAATTTAGTATATACGCATATATGTCAGTCAGGTGAATCCGGTATACTTTATGGCATATCTGTTGGTATATACAACTAAAAAAAATTTCCGATGTGATGATATGAAGGCAGTGGAGGCAGTTCGTGACCATTGGAGAAAATCCAAGCCGCAATCAATACCACTGAAGGAGCTCAGCCCCTTGCTTCGTGACTACCAACGGTTGATTGCTCGTAATCATGTGTAAGAGTTCTTTTATGCATCATTGTTTTTCCTTGATCAGAAGATGAAGTTTGATGAACGTTACTTTCCTAGTAGTCAGATGGTTTAACTTCCTGGTGATAGGCTAATTCCAGTTGATATGTGTCTGGCCAATTTCAAAACCTATAAAATTGTACTTCAAGTGGGGCATAAATTAATTATTGGAGTTTGGTCCTAACCTGTGAACATTTGTTTTGGGGGGGGGGGGGGGAAAGGATAAATTCACAGTATGGTTCAGATGGAGAAAAAATCAGTTGGAAAAAGAAAGGAATGGTAATGTGATAGAAATTTTAATAATTGTGGAATGTGGGGTCAGATCAAACATATGTAGTCTCCAATCATGGGTAAGATCATTTATGATGGTATTATAAGCTTTAAGGAGAATATAGTTGTTTTTATTTCCTGCCAACTTTTACTGGAAAAGGTTCGTGAAGGCCCATATCCTACCCCAACTGTTTTTTTTTTTTCAAGAATGCCAACATGTTGCATAGAAAGTTCAAGGTTGTTTTCATGCTGAGAGGTGATTGTAAAATATCTGTGATCAAACCATGTTAAGTCAACCCCAAGTTATTGAGATTGAGGCTTGGCTATATTAACGTGTACATTGAGGTAGTAACTTGGAAGCTGTGGAATATACTTAAATACCAAGTTATCCTAAAGCATCTTTGATGACAAACTTTTTGGATAAATTTTAGAGGCAAGTTGGACTCAAGCTTTTTGAATTTAAACTGGTCTAGTTTAGACGAGTTTCCTTGTCTCAAAGTTGTCCACAGCCTAACACTTGTGTGTTATCCTGTCAACTATGCTCCCTAGATGTAGACGGTGCTATGTTTCTATTTTAAGAAAAAAGTATAGGAATATGTGAACAGAATGACTATTGAAAGTCAAGAGTTACTCCAGCATTCCAAAATCAAAACCTCGCAATCATAGCAGATTTTCTGAATCATAAATCGCTTGCACCTCCTTTCGATGTCTGCTTATCCCTTGTTAAACACCATGCCTTTATAAGCTGCCAAGTATTGATCATAAATTTTCTTGGGCGTAGTGCATTTCGAGCTGAAGCAAATCAAACACAATACAGGTTTCGAATGTTGGAGGGGATGTTATGTTACTCGTTGTAGAACGTTGTTGGGGCTTCCTTTTCTAACCTTGAGAAGCACAAACAGTTTTAAGGATTAGCTGAGTACTTCTAAGACGCAACTGGAAATGTTTTTGAGCATGTTAGACTTGTCCATGATTTTTAAGTAAGATATATGATTTAAATCACTTGGAAGAACTGTTTATGCACTCCCCAGCGGTTGATCAACCAATTGTGGATGTTGAGGTTATTCTTGAAATAGGAAAAACTAAGACAAATATAGGACTTTATATTTTTAAAATTTTAGTTTTTCTTTTTTAAAAAGAGAGTGGGATTTTAAAATATGTCCATGTTGTTAGAGAGAGATAAGATGGACGAAGGTTTTATTTAAGGAAAGAATTGGGAGGATGGCAGGTGTCATTTTGATATTAATTAAATTTAATATGTTCCGTCAATTTTGCACTTTAATCTAAATTACAAAGGGTTGTGTTGACTTTTAAACTAGAAGGAGGTCAAGTGTTTTTGGTCCAAATCACAAAAGGGGTCAAATGTAATTACCTCTATACATCAAGTCTCAAGGGTTGCACATGTTAAGTCACCAATTGTCCCAAAAGCTTAAATTGTTAGGAAATAAATCCAACTGTATATATCAAGTTATTTCAACACACTCTCTCACATGCAATTTTAATTTGCACGTAGAGTAGAGACAAGCAAACCAAATCAAACAAGGTGTACCAATACAAGCAAACAAAGTGTATAACAACAAATGGGAAATTCGAACCCAGGACTTCCTGAAATCAAAGCTCTGATACCAGTCCAAAAAGTTTAAGTTGTTAGTAAATGGACTCAACGATGTGTATCAAGCTATTTTAATAGCACACTTGTCAACATCGATAAAGCAAGTAATTTAAAGTCCATATGGTCCTCCCTCTTCGCAAAGCGAACTTAACATGTAAGCTAAGATGTTAAATCTCCCAAATGTATTTGACTTTCCAATATGCAGAAAACACTTCAATGAAAGGGCTCCTTTATAACACAAATAGGAAATCACATATGGAGGCTGTGCTTGGGTCAAGGAACAACATATCATTTCTTTTTCACAGAATAGTTGAAATTTTTTGTTTCCTGAGAGACTGAAATGAAATAATAATTCTAATTTTCTGTCAAAATCACGGTAAAAAACAACAAAATTATAACATAATTATCAAAATAATATGTTGAAAGGGTAGCTTAGAAGTAGTGGTAAGGTTGTTCTATTGTGACTAGAAGTCATGAATTCGAACATTGAAAATAGCCTCTTTATTTGCAGAGGAAAGGTTGCGTACATTTGATTCTTCCTAGATTCCACAATGCATAAGCCGAACCTTTCTTATTGTTTTGGTTCACCCTATGTCTATTAGCCCGAACCTGTTTTCTGGTTTATTTTTCATTTAACAATTTAGTTGATCATGTTGTTTACTATGTCTTTGTGTTTATAACAGAAAGAAGTTTGGATCTAATTTACAATCGGTGGAATCTGATTTTCCTGGAAAGGAGACGTATCATTTCTACCATATCAAAAAAGCTTCTCAGGTGCGTGTTATGCAGTTCCTGGAGCTTTCCAGATTTTACTTTTGGCTGATTCCTCATATGTTATTGTGGGCAGTAGTGCTAATGATGTTAATGTATTCTCTCTCTCTCTCTCTCTCTACCGTAAGAATCGTTTGAAGTAACTTTAGTGAAATACACAACATTATTAAACTCACTACCCAAGCAATAACCCCAGAGAGAGAGAGAGAGAGAGAGAGAGAGAGAATCGCACATATAGATCACTCCTGGCTTGAAATTTAGACTCCGTTTAGAAAATTAGGGATTTTGAATCAATGAATTTGATATTGAATTGTATTAAAGTATAAGATCAGGAATTAATTTATATAATAATACAGAAAGATTTCTAGTAATTACTACTAGAAAAGTGGAGTCACTACTACCAAAATGGTGAAACCTCATTTTTGAAGAATTTCAAATAACTACTTTATTTGGTCTGGAGAGGACGATCAGCATCCTTAACTCCTTATGCATACCTTTATGTCAATCTCTCTCTCCTTTGTTTCTCCATTGAAGTTTGTGATCACTATTTTATTGCACCATTTGCATTACTGCTTGATATTTTGCGTGTTGTGATTAAGTTCTGAAGAAAGCTGATTTAAATATTTCTCGTCATCAGAGGACATCTCTCTCTCTCTCTCTCTCTTTTTTTTTTTTTAAATCCATGGTATTTTTAATCTCTGATGAGGTTTTAATGCTAAACTTTGTTCACTAAAAATTGTACCTAAGTTGTTTTTTTCAAAACAAGGTTACCATCCTAAACAAGGTTACTATCCTTTGGCTTACCGTAGAAATGTTCTATTAGTTAGAAATTTGGAATTTATAGGATTGGAATCTTGGGGAGTTAATTTTTTCTTTCAATGTCCATCCTGTACTACTAAGGGGTTGTTTGGAGTAAGAAAAAGTGAGATAAATTGAGATAAATTGTGGTTTGGGGAGAGTTCGTAATGCGTGCAGTGAGAGAAAAAGTTGATGTGATATAAAGTTAATAGAGATTTATAGAGTTTTTTGGAGAAATTCAGCAAACCAAACGACCCCTAAATGGTTCAATAAAATTATACATGATTCTGAGCCACTCAATTTAAGAATCGGTGTTCTTACCATATGGTGCGCTAATGACAGTTGACATATCTGCCTACGATTGAGTTATCTGTATCCTATTAGTTAAACCATGTAATCTTCTCCTCGTTCTCTGATCTTTCCTCATTTTGATCTCTCTCTCTCTCTCTCTCACTCTCTGGCTTTCAGTTGCGAATGGATGATATACCAAAACTGTTGGCAGAGTACAAACAGCTTCAATCTCATTAAAGAGAGCAACCCAAGGATCTTTTCTGATTGAAACAACCAACGATCTGGGGATGTTATTTTGTGAGGAAATGCAAACAGGAATGTGCGAAAGTGTCATATGCTAGTTCCCTTCCTGCTCTCTCTCTCTCTCTCTTGCAGCTATTCCTTGAAAGTCAGTATGGCCTGGCTTTATGCTAGAGGATGACATTCTAGAAATTAAATCTAGTACCAAACTGGGATTTATTGTACGTTATGAGCATGATGCTGTTTAGACTTGCCACTTTCATTAAATGAGTTTGATTCCCCCCCCCCCCTCAAGTTCTGCTCGTTTATAAATGAACCCGTTCGATCGATTTTTATGCTGAGTCTAATTTGTTTATGAATAACTCAATATTGGTAATCTTTTGTATTATAAGAATTTTTTTGTTATATTCAAAAAAATTTTTGTAAGTCATTAAAAAATTAACATTAGTTTATTGTAATATATGTATTACATCTATATATTTCCCATGTGATTACTGATATAAGAATATTATATATGTATAATCATTAACTTAGATATAATACATGAATTTAAAATATTATAATGGGACGTGATGGTCTAAAGTATAATTATTAATTTGAAAGTGGATTTAAATATGATATTTTTTAATGTTAAAAAATGAATAGAGGTTGTCAACAATTACATTTAACACCATATTAAGTAATTTTAAAAATAATGTTGTATCAAATGTGTGTGTATAAGTATTTTTTGAAAAATATTTTACATTAAAAATCTTATTCAATTTTATTGTTAAATGGCTACATAACATATTTAACTTTACTAAGTGGTCATATATGGCATACTTCTTATGATGAGAAGAATTGTAACGATTAAAAAGTTTAGATTTTAAAAATTAGATTATAAAAGTGAAATTCAGTCAAAAACATTATTATCCAAAGTGTAATTTGTTCTTTTATTTAAATGAAGTGATTATTGACATTTTCCTATAAAGAAATATTGTAAAATAAAATCTAGTTGCCAAACATATTCATTTATTAGATTTGCTAAGCTAAACTGTGAAGGCATTTGCAAAACCTTGTTTTCTTTTTTTTTTTTTTTTTTTTGTTTCCGTCAAACAATCCCACATTAAAGGATGGAATCAGGTTAGATTAAGTTTGACCGTCTCTTGATTACCTTATTGCTAGCGGAATGGCTCAACCCGTATTGGGTCAGATCGTGTTAGGTTAAAATTAACTAAATCCGTTCTGTCTCAATTGTTTCGGCTTAATTTTTTTAATATTTTTTTAAATTTAAATAAAATAATACTAAAAAAAAAAAAAAACCTAACACTGGCGGTGGTTGGCAGCCTCAACGGCTACATGGAAAAAAATAAAAGTTGGCAGCAACTACCTGGAAAAAAAATAATAATAAATAAATAAAAGCTGGTAGAAACTCTACCTAGAAAAAAAAAAAAAGTTTGGCAACAATAGCCCCCTGAAAAAAATAATAAAAGCTGATAAGAACGGCCACCCTAAAAAAAAAAATACGGAAGAGGAAGCGCCGGAGAGGGGGGCGGGGGCTGGCTGGCTGGCTGGAGAAGGGGAGCGTTAGCTAGGCAAGGTCACAAATTCGACCAAAATGGCCGAGGTTGTGCGAACATCTGGACCAGGTCGAAACTGATCGAAATGATAATTTTTTTTTTATTAGGCCAGAACTTCCTTTGGAATCAAATCGATGGTATCGGTAATTCTTAGAGTTCTATTGGTTGGTTAAATATGTAATCTCGAAGGCTTGAAGACTATATGATCCCATCTGAACCTACACTGAAGGTAAGAGGTCGTGCAACCGAGTTGGGGTGGCCATGATCCTTATGCGCCGGGATTTGCCGGAGCGGTCACCCTTCTCCCGGAGGAGTTACAGCCCTACAAAATGTCAGGTAAAGGTTCTTGGTGGGGCAAAGTTGTGCCTTGGGTAGCCAGCAAGCCACAGTCTCATAGTGGTGAAGTTCTTGGGCAAAAGCAGCCGCAGCAATCATAGGGGCGGAGCAATGCAGGGAGGCAAGCCAGTCAGGACAGATGAGCTTGTGCCTTACGGATACCCTGGTATTGCTGAGGACTTGGAATAGAGTTGATATAGATAGATACCAAGAGGAAGTGTTTGGTAAAGGAGCATGAAGGAAATTCAGGATCTTGCTAACGCTTCTGTTGTTAAACCTGAATGAAGCCTACGACTACCGCAACTGAAATCTTGCTGTCAATTTTGTGAAATCTATAGTGAATTGATTGGTTTGAATTCTTTGTTTTTATTTCCAACCCTCTGTAGGAGTATTAAATTAATGCAATGTTCTTGACGTAGAAGCAGAGGTGTATGCAACTTTTATCATTAATATTTTGGCCTGAATACTGTCCCTCGGTTTCTTTCTGCCTTGCTTGCTTTTGATGGTTTTGATATATTTGCATTTAACCATCAGAGGGTGACAAGAATATATGCTCTACCCAAGTATCAATCACTTCCAAATTTGTGATGCAAGGATTCTTGGGCCAAATTTACCGTTTGACTAGGCCACATTTGCTGTAGACTTGTCCCATAAAACACCACCAAAACCTGCCCGTGTTTTGTGAGGTGCTCTTGTTTGGAGTGCAGATGATCTTACAGGGTAAGGAAAGTTTCCAAGCATAGCCCTATTTGGTTTTGGCTTTGTTTTCAAGTTTTCTAGTTTCATTTCTCGAAATTATGTAATATAGAGTGGCAATTGGAGGAATATTATGATTAGCCTTTGTGGGAAGTATAATGAACTGGCAATCATACAACCACGAAGGGAATGGTTCAAATAAAATGTAAATTTGCTCACCATGAAACCATATTAAAGCTATTAGTGGCACTGTAAATGGGTTGAGTTAAGCTAAAGTTACAAGTTGTTCAGGATTATTATGAAAACTTTGTCAGAGTTTGAAAAATATATTCTGGCTTTGTTTATTAAACTTATGAGTCGATTTTTAATTGAATTGAATTGAAGTAATTTGACTATTTTATGCAAATTTAAACTTATCGAGCCAAGCTCGAAATTAAATGAGTTACAAATTATGTTAGAGTTTGTCAAATAAGAACCGAGCTCTAGATGTTTGGTTTGTTTAACAACTCTAGCCATATGTAATCAAAGGAAAATGAGAGAGGGAGAGAGGGAGAGAGGGAAGGGATCTCAAAAGAAGAAAACAGCTTTTATTCATTATTGATAAACACCAATCAGTGGAACATGTAATGAATGTATAGCCCGCAACAATATACAAAAAATTGATATATTTATAAAAAAATCTGTTCTCTTTTAGCAGAAGATTAATTCAGATTCTCCTATCTCCTCTGGAAGTTAAAAGCCTTGATTCCATAGACAAAGACGAAGAAGAAGAGGAGTACCCAACCAAGATGGACCAGAGCAACAACTTCCAGGAAGTCATAGTTGAAGCCAAGGATGCTTTCAAAGTAGTGCTTCACTGTCATAGTGCCATGTTTGGGTACCTCAATCACATTCATCTTGTCACCTAGCTGAGAGGTAACAAGGCCATAGATAGACCAAGCTATTGGAGAGAGCCAGTAGTACCACCTCCACCATATAGGAATTTGCTGCAAGAAAAAACAGTGCAATGAATTTGAATTCATTCAGGGGATATAAATTAAAATACTAGCTAGATATGTGCGCATTTTAGTTGAGGTACATACAGTCCTGGGGACGACAAATCCGGAGAAAAGGTTCCAAAAACTGAGGAAGAAGGACATAGCAATGGAGGCAATTTGAATGTTTGGAGTGAGCGCAACAACCATCATTCCGTACAATGTCAGGTACAAGAAGCACATTGTGATGTAGTAGTAGAACGACATGAACTTGCCGAGCTCCCATGGAAATCCAATCATTGTGTAGAGGAGAAAACCATAGAGCAAGGTCTGTGTTGCTGTGTAAATGGTCTCTATGGCCACCTACAGAAACAAAGAGGTATTGAAATTAGTTTACTATTAACTAACTAACTATATTTTGTATATATTATTTTATTTTTTTTAAGTTGATTTTTTTTTTTTTTGAATATAACCTGAGCAAATGCATAAGGCAATGGTTTTATATAACCTGAGCAAATGCATAAGGCAATGGTTTTATATAACCTGAGCAAATGCATAAGGCAATGGTGAATACATCCCCGCTGCTCTTTCTCGGTAGAAGACTGTTCTTTCTATTGCCACAACAGGCTGAACAGTGCAAGTGTTGGTGGCTCCAAGGAAGAAAACTGCAGCAAATATAGCTCCCAGCAAATTCAGCACGTCTTGTGCTTTGTGCCTGTTTTGGGTAAGATGAAAACACCAATTAACTAACAAGAGAGAGTTGGTACATTCGAGACGTGATATGATAAGGTTACTCACAATTTGTCTCCTTTTTGCCAGAAAATGACTCCGAAGAGTATACCAATTCCTACTGTGACAAAGAATCGGATAGCGTTGTATTGCGGGTTCCTCCAGTAAGACCAGTGTTGCTTCCAGAAGCAAGCCTTGCATTGAGTAATGAAAGATTGAGAATATTTGGTGGGGAAGTATAGGTCTTGGGACCCTGGCGCTGGAGTGCTAAGCTCTTGGATCAGTTTTTGATTCCTCCTGTACAGGAAACAAAATGTTGAAAAATTCAAAAAATTGGAAGAAGATGAAGCATTAAGAAATGCCAAGATTGTCATGGATTGTCACACGTCACATACCGGTATAGATCAGAGTTAGCGTAAATTTCTGCAAAGTCCACACCAAGCTTAGCCTCAACTGCAGTAGAACTAACATCCAGCATCCATGTAGCAGGATTGTAACCTTCTTTGATCCTCGGAACCCCTGCGATCAACTGCAAGCAATCACATATGTAAGTGTTCGTGCTTCTTTGGCTGATGTAAGGCACCACAATGCAAGATTTAACAGGCGGGAGTAGAAAAATGAGATTGTGTACTCACTTCAAAATACTCTATTAGCAGATTTGAATGGCAGCCAAGAGGTCCAGCATATATGACTTGTCCTCCTCTCTTCATCAAAAATAGCTGAGGGAGAAAATAAGATCAGAAATTGAACATAGCATGATGGTCAGACAGATATACCTTGAATCTGAGACACACACACACACACACACACACACACATATATATACCTCATCAAAAGCTTCGAAGATGTCAATGCTCGGTTGGTGAATTGTGCAGACAACAGTTCTCCCAGTATCCACCGTGTTCCTCACAGTCCGCATCACAATCGCGGCAGCTCTAGCATCAAGACCTGATGTTGGTTCGTCCATGAAGATGATTGAAGGATTTGCCACCAATTCAACAGCTATGGTGAGCCTTTTTCTCTGTTCGGTTGAAAGACCATCCACCCCCGGGAGCCCAACTAGAGAGTCCCTCAGCGGATGAAGTTCGATCAAATCCATCACTTCCTCAACAAAATTCTACAGCACAACACAAAAAATCGAACACAAATCAACCACTTGCTCATGAATCTAAATCGGAAACATTGGGTGGAAAAAGCTGTGTGTACCTTTCGTGTCTCGTTGTTGACATCCTTGGAAAGACGCAGCCAAGCAGAGTACAAGAGAGATTCATAAACAGTCACATTTGGAGAATGGATGTCATTTTGTTCACAATAACCGCTGATGCGAGCAAAAGTTTCTTGGTTTTTGGGGTACCCAGAAATGCAGATACTTCCTTCAATATAGCCGCCGGTTTTTCTTCCAGCTAGGACATCCATCAAAGTGGTCTTCCCAGCACCGCTGACACCAACCAATGCTGTTAGAATTCCAGGCCTGAAAGCGCCAGAAACATCTCGCAACAGTTGGAGACGACTCTCCTCAACTCCTTGGCTCTTCATTTCCTGATGAACAAACCATAATTTCCACCATCAAGAATTTCATCTAGTTTCAAAGTTCTGAATGCTACCCAGTTAAATAAAATGCAAGCGACTCACCGCGGGCATATCGACGTAGTAATTCACATGATCGAATGCCAATGACAAGGGTTGAAAGGGCAGCACCATTCCTCTTGTTTTATTTGCATTCTCCACAGCTGTTTGCTCTGTGGTGTTCCATACTGTCATATCAGTACCTGCATATAATTCAGATAAACGAAGCATCTATTGCTGATCTTTTCTATTGTTAAAACTTAGAAGCAGAGACTACTGAGTTCTATCAACCCGGTCATATTCTTGGGAGACAAAGGTACCAACGTCTCAAACCTTCAGAGGCAGTGGCTGCAGAACTATCTATAACCACCTTTGTATTGGAGCGTGGTTGCTTCTTCTTATTTTCATCTGCCTCATCCACAATGGTATGCTGAGAATCTCCCATGGCTGCATTATTCCAGAAAGATTTTTTTTTTATTTAAAAAAAGGGCTTATAAAAATGAGTTTCTGCTGTCCATAACTGGAATTAGAGATTAGATCAAGAAGTAGCTTACGGTTCAAATATGTCAGTGCAACAATAAAGCAGACATTGAAGAGCATAGCGAAACCGAACAGTGCAGCTATACAGATCCAATACCAATATTCTTCCACAAAAAACCCTTTATTTTTAAGGAGGACTTTCCCAACTGTGGGTTGAGGAAATCTTGGGTCTGCATTAGGCTGTGAGCACAGAACATTAAGAGACAACATTGTTGGTAAATGAAGTTACCGCAAATAAAGCTTAAAATTAATATAAGAAAAACCCATATACCGTGCTCCATCTTTTATCAAGGAATTCAATAATGGCTATCGCATTTTGTCCGTACATCATGGGAGATAGGTAGTAGGACCATTTCATCCATGGTGCAAGATCATCTGCAGGATGAAATAGAACAGTTCCGTCGCACTAATAAATTCCAAGTACCTCTGGCTATATGTTGAAATCATTTACTCGAGTTGGGTGAGAAGTATAGATGGTAAAGAGGAGTTCAAACCTTTGGATACAATGAATCCGCCAAGGATGAAAATTATCAGTGTTGCAAAGGTACTAATTGTCTGTGCCACAATCTGTGATCTTCCAAGAACTGCAATGAAACGGAAGAGGCATAAAGCCATCTGATGCACCCCGAAGAATGCCAAGAATTGACGGAAAAACCTGAAGAATTCAATGGCAATCAGTAACTTTTAGGTGATTAACATACTTTGTGAGAGGAATTTGCCCAAAACCGTTGGTCAAAAGCCACAATTCTATAATTAAGTCAAAATTTGTTTTCCCCAAATAAGTCACTTGCTAAAGTTCTCGTTCAAAAAATCGTATTAAACTTGAATATGCTGTTCCAAACAACGTGTTTAGAACAAACTCTTAGACATTTATAAAATATCGACCTAAATATACTGTTTGGAATAGCATATTCAAGTTAAATACACTCTTTGGAATGACAACTTTAGGAGGTGGCTTATTTAAGAAAAACAAATTTTGACTGATTAATTGTGGAATTGCCACTCTTAACTGACGACTTTGGGAGAATCCTTCTACTGTCTAAGGTTGAAAAGAAGATGCCAAAGGACATACCTACTAGGAGCAGGAGCGAACCCAATCGTGTAATATGTGAGAATGATCCATATTGCGGATTCCACGAATGAGATGGGGATCCTAAGTAGACAAATTGGCAAGCCAAACGCCCATGCTGGGTAAAACATGGATTCCCTCTGTTTGAAGAACACTGGAAGCCTAAAAATAGTCATTGGAAGCTCAGCCATCCCATTGAACATCACATTGATGAGACTGAAGAACAGCGCACCAAAAAATTTAGTCCCATCGTCTATTTCACCATATTTCATGTGGGTTCTAATGAAGACCGTGAAAGCGATTATTGCTGTTATAGTTATCTGGATAGTCTTGAATATATACACAAAGGAGTTGCGTTTCATCAGTAGCCATTCCCTGGCCAAGCATGCTTTGAAGAGATCTTTGTTGGAAATTCCATACTTCTGGGTTACTAAAGCAGCAGGATGGGCTTTAGTTCTGTCGTAAGGAATTCCAAGCTCCTCATAAAGATTCGCCCCAATGTGGAAATACGTGAAGTGTTCTACAAACTCGGGTACTGAGACGTAGCGGTAAGGTTCATTCTTTCTGTACCAGTACTGTTGTTGGTCTTTTCTGGAAGTGACCTCTTGCAGAAAATCTGCGACTCCTTTCCTTTCTGGGCACTTGAATCCCACACTCTCAAAGAACTCGAGAACATTCTCCCTTGGTCCTTGATAGACAATTTGGCCCTCTGAGAGCAGCATAATGTCGTCAAAGAGTTCGTATGTTTCAGGGGCAGGCTGCAGAAGAGAGATTATCATGGTTACATCCATGATGTGAACCATCTGCCTCATACATTTTACTATTTGGAAAGTGGTGGAACTGTCGAGACCTGTTGAAATTTCATCCATGAAGAACACTTTTGCAGGACCAACCAACATTTCTCCTGCATTATTTCCACCCCACAGAAAAAAATAAATAAATAAATAAATAAATAAGCGTATGACTGAGCTTCCGTTTGTTTTAGTGTAAAATGTTTTTGGGGGAAAACAGTTTTTGCTCATATTTTTGAATCTCAATTGGTTCCAATATATGTTTTCTACATACCAGTTGTGACACGTTTCTTTTGTCCACCAGAGATGCCTCTTGTCATCTCATCACCCACCATAATATCAGCACAGATATCTAATCCAAGTATCTGTAATATCATCACCAGATATGATTTTTCAAATATGTAAAATATCATTGGTGAGCAAAAGATTCAAACGCTTTTCAAAGGATGAAACAAACCTTGAGAACATAGTCTGTGACCAGACTAGACTCTTGTCCAGCCACTGCTATGGCTTTCATGAATGCATCTATCTCAGGGTCTGGTTTGATTTCGGCATCTTTTTCTCGCCTCAACAATTCTGTCAGAAGATCATATCTGGTTCCTACCCCCAAACAGCGACCTGAGAAATCCAGTGTCTCCCTCACTGTCAACTCGCCGTGGTGAAGATCATGCTGGCTAATATAAGCCGATGTTCTCTGACAGATGAACTCGGGCACTCCGTGACCACAGTAGGTGATCTTTCCTGATTCCTACACCCAAAGCAGTTAACAAAACCAACGCTTTAGAACTATTTGTTGAAAATTTAGAAACTTTGGATTACTCACCCTTGCGTCCTTGTCCGTCTTCCCAGCAAGTGCCTTCAGCAGTGTAGATTTCCCGGAGGCTGGAGGGCCGAGAAGTAATGTCATCCTAGAAAAACCAAATTTATTCATCAATAGAGTCATGAAAAGGAAATACAGACAATCCATATTTGTGGGATTTCCTTAACATTTACCTTGATGGTCTCACAATTCCACTCACATCTTGGAGTATCTTGACAACCCTTTTCTTAGAGGGGAAAAGCCTCATGGCTCCAAGAACTCCCTGTTCAAAACAATGAATTAGACCGAAATGGAACAAATTAATCATAAGCATAGAGCAAAGAGCTTACTTTGACTTCACCAAAACAAGAAGGAAAATAACTTTAAAAATATTTGAAAATGAATTAGATAAGGAAAAACATTGAAATTTCGAAGGAATAGAATCAACTACCTCTATTGCATTCACAGAAGCATTCAGCAGCGTGGGAAGTGCTCTGGTTCCAACATAAGCATCACCTTCAATTGACAACTGCTGAAAACGGACTTCAACCTTTGGAATTTCAATTCCAACCCTGTTTAAACATAGAAAAAAGAAAAATTAATGATAATGATTCAAAAACTCAATCCAATCAATAGAATTATAGAAACATTATGGATTTGAAAAGTCACCTATCAGTCCGATCCCGGACCCTGAGAAGAAATCTCTCATTGTCCTCTTCAACAACTTTGAGTATGCTCTCCATGAGCTGCTGCTTGTCTTGAATACCAAGATTGGCCACATCAATCTCAGCATGAGAAACCCGTCCATCCTCCAAGACTTGCTTGAGAATTCCCTTCCTCAGCCGATCATAGGTTGGAAGCCTCTCGATGGCTGCCCATTTCAGCTCCTCCTCGTCGTCGTCTTCCCTCCCACTCCTCCGGAAAACATCCCCTCCTGGTGCAGTAAACGCTTCGCGAATACTCCCCGATGCCCAACCTCTCCTGCTGGCTGATGAAACACTCATCCTCCTGCTCATAGACCTTGCCAAATCATCCCCTGCCAATGCTGACATCGCCATTTCTTCAACACTAACTGCTTTACTTCAATTCCTCGTCACCTTCCCGAATCCAATAAAAAATTGATATTAATTCACTGAGATTTAGTTACGATCTGCAGATAAAAAATGTATATGTATATATATATATATATATGATTACAAAATTTAAGAAAATTCATGGCTAGGCAGACCTTCGTTAAATAATTGAGACAAGTTTAGCATAAATGAATGAAGAACTATACCCATAAAAGAAGAATGTAATCTTGATGAGAAATTGCGTAGTTCTGCCAACTCGAGGGAATAGAAAGTTTGGGAGAGTTGGAAGGTTTTTGGTTTGTCTCTGAATTGGAGGTTTGTTCGGTAAGTTTTAGAGGTGGTGGGGTGACAGTATATATAGGATGGGGATGTTAACAAATAACAAAGGCAAGTAGAAAGTGACAAAAAATAGTATAAAGAGTTCTTGAGGACTCATTCAAAGTGATTGCACGAGAAATTCCAAGTTTTGTATTATTCAAAATCTCATATTTTCACTTTCGTGTAGAGTTCTCATAGGTTTGGTGCACCCAAGTATGCTAATAAATTTATATATATATATATATATCAATCATTTTTTAGATTCACCATCTGTTTGGACGCTGCATATGTCACATCCGCAAAGAGATAACTTTATGCATTGTGTTACCTTTTCTTATACATATATATATATATATATATATATCATTCATTTTCATTTATATATACTGCTGTTTCGGCACCATATATCCTATATCCTGTCTTCATAACGCCTCCAATTAATCTTCATATCCCATATACTGCTGTTTCGGCACCATACGTCCTGCCTTCATAACTCCTCCAATTCATCCTTATATCCTAATCACATCATCCTTCGGAATCCCATGGCATCTTTCATAGCTAGTGGCCATTTTAAGACTCTAAAAGCCTTGAAGCCTTTTCTGGATGGATGGAGATCAATTTGTAATGGAGCTACGGTACAGCCTAAAGTACTTTCCAGTAAATTTTTCTTCTTCTCAAAGTTCAGTGTCACCTTGAGTTGACTTCTTTGATCTCCCTGCTGTTTGGTAATGGCAAGTAACTAGATCATTTTTAGCTCCCCTTTTTTTTTCTTTTTATTTTTCCTTTTTTTTTTTCCATGCACCTCGATTAATGCCTGCCTGAGTCTTTTGATCTCCCTGCTGCTTGGTAATGGTAAGTAACTAGTGCTCCTTTTTTTTTTTTTTTTTTTTCCTTTTTTTTTTCATACACCTCGATTAATGCGTAGGTCTTCGAGTTAACAAGGTAAGCCTTCCAAACGGTCACGAGAACTCACTCAACCCCTGCTTTAATTGTTAAAGGATAGGGGATAGAATCGAGAGAAGCGCACCCCAATGATTCCCTGAGAGTGACAAATTCACAATACTTTTAAGTGTAAGAGTAGAAAAAGAGTCGCAGTCAAACGATCGCTCCCCAAGGTTACGAAAATTCTCTTACATAAATCTTTCGTTAAAAAATCACATAACTATTCAACAAAGGTCAACAATTTAAAATCTTATATCCTTAATTATTATCATTAAAAGAACATACCCTAAAATAACATTAAACATAAAAACTCAATGATGCACGTTAGTTATAATTTATCCTAACTATATGATATAACTTTTTTCATCTTTTGAAGAATTTTACGTATAAATTATAATTTGTACATAGAGTTTTTTTTTTTTTTTTTTTACCAAATCTCAATTTAGTGTATCATTTTTTAATTGTAATAATTAAAGATTTAAGTATGAGCCATGACTTAATTAACGAAAGATATACAAATTGAGGGTAGCCAAAAAAAAAGCATTTCAATAGATTAAAGTGGTATGTCTATAATTATTATAACTGAAAGATACGATCATTTTGCAGTTAAAATTTGAGAACACAAACTGTAGTTTATTATTATTATTATTATTATTAATTATTATTATTATTATTATTATTATTATAAAGGTGGTTTATAATGATCAAACCACCTACAGTGGGTTACACATCTACAGACAAAAACAAGGATCACACGGGAAGCAGACACATTAAAATTTAACCAACTTCTTGTTGTTGTTGTTGTTTTTTTTTTTTTTTTTTCGGGTGGGAGAGGGTTTGGTTTCACAGTATTTTCAATATCAATTTGGAGATCATGCTACTTAAATCGTTAAATTCAAATCTAAGAGTTCAGATATATTCACGCTTTTTTTAGCGATATCAATGGGTGACATTCGCAAAATAGTCACAAAAGAGTTTTAGCGTCCGCTTTTGATGGTCACTAATACTCCAGTTTCTAGTAGTGGATCATTACTTTTTTTGATCCTACATTCCCACCATCAATTGCCTAGTTAAAATAAATTTCACGAAAAAAAAAAATTATTGAGAAGAAATATTGTAACTGATGAAAAACTCAAACTTTTAATTGTCACAAAAAGAAAATGAAATTACCTTGATTACAATGATAAGTGTACTTGTAATCACTTAAATGATAATAATACGAACTTTATTAAGATGACCTTCTTTTTTATTGAACTTGACTTATTTTTTAATTAAGTTAAAAAAATACTCGAAATTATTCAATTTATTTTATCAAACGAATATTTACGAGGTCGTTTGCGAATAACTTACCAAACATTAGATTAGTTTCAAACCTTGTATCTCACATTGAATGAGGAAATGTGGTCTTGAGTCATATAAGGCCGGGTGATCTCGAGTCGATCTTATGAGTTGAACTCATAACGAGCAAAGTGTAGTTAAAGCAACCCAAACATAATCCAATTCAATGAAATAGTATGGAGAGTGGTCTAAGCGGTGTCAAGACAAGTCCATTTTCAAGGAGTACAACCATTCTTATATACATACTAGTAAAAGATTAATTGCCCGTTCTTGATATTTAGAAAAAAAAAAATAGACAAATTTATTAGAATTGTACTTGGAGTAAAAAAATTAATGAGAGAAAAGAAAAATGAAAAGAAAATAAACTACAAATAGATGCAAGAAAATGAAAAAAATATAAAATCGCAAATATACTCTTGTTTGAATGAATTTAAAAATATAATATAATAAATAAAAAGTATTCATCAATATATTAGTTTTTTAATTTAATTGGTTTTAATTTTTTTAATTTTATTCATTTTTCTTACATTTTTTATCACAATTTAAATAAGAAAAAATTTAAATTCATATTTCATTCTTTTTCCATAACAAATTATTGATCGAAACACAGTCTAGGTAACCCTTGGGCCTAGGTCAGCGGGTGACCTCCTGATTGTGGAGGGCCGAGGCAACAATCCGCAAGGGCTCGAGTCTCCGTTGGTGAAATTCAGTCTCGTTGAGTTATTCCAAGGGTCACCCACCACACGCGCAAGCGTGTGACTTAACCGGTTCGGCGGGCTTGTAGGGTGTTCGTCGGCCCCCAGTTTATCGGTCGACTATACGGTCCGTTGAGGACTGTAATAAACCGGCCGGGTTCCGGGTCACCAAAAAAAAAAAACACACAATTTAGGTGAATATAAATTTAAGCTTTCAATTTCTATTAAAAAAAAACTTTTGAAAATACTAAAATTGATGTCGAAAGAGAGAGATACGAGAGAGCCAAAAAAAGAAAAATTTACAAATATTGTATAAAATAAAAATAGCTATGTTTCCAAATAGATTTGTAGCAATGGGGATCACATTGGTGAAAATATCGGCTGATACATCTCCAACTTATGTTTCAAGGACGATTAAGGCAGTTAAGCTACCTATGCAAGAATATATAAAAGAAAAATAATTACAAAAAAAATATTTTATCTTTATCTGAGTGAATTAAAAATATAATCCAATTAATTTAATTTCTTAATTTCTATTCATTTTTTTTAATTGTCCAACATAACATAAGCAAAGGAACAAATTTTAAATCAGTATCCATATCTATTTCTTTTATGGAGGGAGAGCGGTAGAAAGAGAAAGAGAGAAAGAAGAAAATTAGATAATATAAAATAATAAAAAAATAATTAATAAAAAAATATTTGAGCATCTTAAAAAAATCTAAAACTCAAAAGAAAAAAAAAAGGAAAGATGAAGTGAAAATAAAAAAGAAAAAGATAGAAAAAAAATAAAATCCTAAATATATACACGTATCTGAATGGATTTAAAAAAATTAAATAAAAAGCAATAATTAAACTTTTTAATTTAATTAATTTTAATTTTCTAAATTTCATACATTTCTCTTTTTATTTTGTATCATAACCTAAACAAGAAAAGTAATTTTAAATTTTTTTTTTTTCCGTAGCAAAATCTTGATCCCGGCACAGTTCAAACAAGGGAGGAAAAAAATTTGAATCCTTATCCTTTTCTCTCCTTTTTTTTTTATTGTACACAAAAAAAAATATAAAAACTCAAGTGAAAGATAGAAAAAAAAAAATTAAAGATGGAAAAGAACTTTTGGTTTTATTTTCATTTTTTTTTTTCACATGATAAGAAAAGTTTTGACAAAACTAGTTCTATGATATAATAAAGAAATATTAAGATATATACATATATTCAAAATATACTAAGAATAATTTTAATAAATATAAACAAAAAGTAAAGATAAAACTAAAAAAACAATGTACAAAAAGCGACATCGAAATCCTTAAGAAAGTATATTCAAAATAAACAAAGAGTAATTTCAATAAATGCATATAAAAAGTAAAGAAAAGTGAAAAAAATGAGACGAAAGAGAACGGTTAAAATCATAAAGAAACATTGTTGCTTATTACATAAAATAAAAATAGAAAAAAAAAACTGTAACACTTAAAAAAATTAAAAAAAAAACTTTACCTATTTAAAAAATTAAAAAAAAAAAAACTAAACATAAAGGCAAAAAACTAAAATGGACATAATAGTAAAATGGTAATAAAAACAAAATTAAGAAGAGCAAAGATGAAAATATGATGCCCAAAAAACAAAAAACTAAAGCCCCAATCCCACTTATACAGGCTGATAATGTGTTTGAAGTAATTAAAAATGAGATAAATTATAAATTCGTAATTCGTGATAAAAAAATAAATAATTTTTAAAATTTTTTAGAAATTTACGATAAACCAAACCAGCCTAAATATATGTACACTTATCATTTCGACAAGTACAAGAATGACAAAACGATTCTAACTGGACAGGCACAAGAGCTGAGAGATAAATTAAGCTGCAGGCCTCGTGCCCCCCACCATTTCCTTTATTTTAACTTTCAAAAATTAAATAAACGTTTACTTAAATATGTCAACAAATTTTCGACGTTTACAAGAAGAATGCACAGATTTTTTTTTTTTCCTGACCGTTAAAACCAAGAAAACAATAATATATATCAATTTATACTTTAAAAATAAAAAAATCACGGCATGATCAAGTATACCATGCAAAGAGCCCAACACAATCGCAACCACAACAATAGACAAATACTCAATTTCATTAGAGCTCTGATCAAATCCAACCAACGCTAAATTATATACATATTTTCGTTGAGAGAACACTTCCTTCCATTTTAAGCAAATGAAACTGCACAGGAGAAAAATCTTTCCTTACACAGCAAAGCTAGAGAAGCACCCAATGGAAAAAAGCAAAATAAAGAGTCAAAATCCATTATGACCAAGACAAAAATTTAACCATTGGGAAGCAATCCCAGCTGATGCCTCCAGCTTGCCAATTTAGGATGCAATTTCACTGTATGTCATGTCTCCTTTTTTTTTTTTTAATTATTTTCCCCCATCTATCAAAGAAATTAACCAAAAGCCCATGTACAAATTTGGGTACAGATAGGTATTAAAAATACAGAATGTACATTCAATCTAAAATCTATACAAAACTACATTACATTAAGCAAAGGCTGACCTCTCCACAAGGCTTCAAAAACAGCCATTGGAGCTGGGCTGTATTCCCCCTCCTCTATTCAAAAATTGGCCATTTGAGTTCAGCATCAAGCGACTCCTATACCGCCCTTACTGTAGAAATGAAGAGGCAGCAGAATCTGTTGATTCTGCAACTCGGGCAGCTTCAGCAATTCTAAGCGCCATTGCAGCTTTGTAAGTTACCAGGTCCGCATTCTCCATGAGCTGCTGTGCTTTTTGACGCTTCAAAACAGCAGCACCCTCAGATCTACTTACGGCAGCTTTAGCTTCTTTGACTTTAAGCAAGGCAGTCTCTTCGTCCACAGCATTTTGTTCTGCTACAATGGCTGTACATTTACAGGAAAAATTTTGACTTATAACGTGCAAAAGAACCAAAGCAGTCCATGCAAAGATGTGACCTCTACAGTATCTCTCCACAACCATAAATAATTTGGATTGCCAACCAAATATAAATGTGGAGCTAAAACATCAAACAAATATTAAAAGAACCTATAAATCATATGAATATACATGTAATTTTACAAGGCTAGAATTTCTATAGTTTTAATATACAGATAATGACGACATCATAAACAAATATGCATGTTTTTCCATCATTGTTGTCTAAAAACCAAAGCCAATTAAAATATCAATACCCTATAACACAAACTATGAATAGGTGATTAACAGAGCTATAATTTACACACCTTGCAAGAATGTCCGTTGCTTCCCTCTCCCAGTGGGGTTAGCCTTCCGTTTGAATGATCTTTTCTTCCGTAGAACGGCCTTTGGCAGTAGTTGCAGTTGATCTTTCCTTGGCAGATAACACTGACAGGAAATATAATCTATTCAGATCACTCCCTCAACAGGCAAACAGCCCCACCACAAACTTGGGTAAATGACAATGATAGATTGCAAAATTAAAAAAAAAAAAATGCAGCAGAATGGGAACGGAAGAAGTGAGATGAGGTGGCATGCAAAGATGGGGTTTCCCACGCAGGGCGGGCCACGCAAGCTGGGGGGGCAAGGGCCAAAAAAAAGTACATTACTCCATTGCCAAAACAATATTCAGCACTATAAACATTATATTTACTGATAAACCCCATACATACAATGCATTTACACTATTATGTCTCCTGATACTACTTTTGGTGGCTTATTTACAAGCTCCTGCAAGGCTGCCTCACATTGTAAAAGTATCATAAAGATAACAAAACAACAATAGAAAACAATATATAAGAAGCTGAAATTCCTCTCTTACAAAGTTCAGAGTACTTGTTTTCTGAAGGCCCGTGGATAGTTTTAAGGCTCCATCCACAATATTTTCACTAGCCCAGTACAACAAACGGCATTAGCTTGACAAGTTTACGGTTTATTTCCATCACAAAAATACCAGAAGTTCTTTCAAAGCTATAAATCTTTCAAATTACAATACATCTTTTTTCAATCTTCAGTGCATTAACTAGAGAAAAAAATGATAACAAAGAGAGGTTTTATAAATAGCTTGGAGTTGTAATTCGACCCTCAGGTCCTTTATTGCATCTTCTTGATGTTTTTTATAAAATTTTGATTACTTGTCAAAAAATATTTAGAGAAGAAAGGCATATCAAACCACAGCAAGAACTTAACTCACAGATTATCCAACCAAGTTCCCCTTTATTTATACCTGTAACAGCAGATGTCATAGTTCACATTGAACGGAAACAAATCCCATACAACAGGCTCAAATCCAAACTAAGCCTCAAACTCTAACTTGGCATAACTTATAATAAATTCTTTAGCATGGAAAGAATTGATCTATATTCTTAAGTACAGTGCACCATTTAGAAGGAAAAAAAACAGATTAACCAACAACATATTGCACACAACAATATTCAGAGATGAGTCTTGTTCACAGATGAATCAAATCACAACATGAAGAAATTCATTCCAAGATGTAATCAGCATGGTATGAAACAATTCTAAAGTGGTACACATCAAAGGTGAATAGACAAATAAGAACACAATTTGTAGTTGTCATGAAAGCAAGAGGTGATTCAACGGGGCAACTAAACCAGAGACCTAAATATAAATATTGACACAATACCCAAAAAAAAAAAAAAATTCCAGAACAATGCACTTCTACCTGGAAAACCTTAATTAGTGCTGAACGCTTCTGCTTCCGTTTAGTCATCCAATAATTATACACAGCTTCAATTACTTCCTTCCTCTCTAGGTCCAAACAAACTTTAGTTGCTGCTTCCTCATCAGACAAATCATTTGGACTGCAATAGAAAGCTCTCTCTAATGCATCAATTATTGACTCAAAACTCTCCTCTGTGACAAGCTTCCAATTCTCATTCCTTGCAGAAGACTCATTGTTGAACTTCTTGAGCCAGTCTTCATCTTCTGAGTTCATATCGTAATTTGTTGTTCTCTTTGCCAATGCCCTTGACAACTCATCACCGTTTACAGTAATGTATGAATTTGGTCGCTGGTAGGGGGCACTGTTGCTGTCAGCATAACCTGATACTTCACGTACCCCAGGAATAGGGATGATATTAGCACTTGGGACCTGTGCATTGCGATCAAAACATTCCTTATAAAGTTCCTTAAAAATCGACCAGTCCCGCCTATCAGGAAATTCAAACTTCCAGTTATAACTATCTTCTGTCCATATTATGTCACGAGTAATTCGATTGTTACTACAGGGTCTCATAACTTTTTGTGCTGTAAGTCTATATCTTGTTATCCCGTCTTTCTTGACTGCGAGAGACCACTGTTTTGAAGCAGAATTTTCCAGATTAATAACGGCACCTTCTATTCTGTAACACTTATCTGATTCAATAACTAAAACATTTGCAGAGCAACATGTGGATCCAATGTCCTGTCCCAATCCGAGCAAGGAAGATTTCAGTGCTTTGATGTTTGGTGCGAAACTCTTACGAACAGAACTTCTGAGTTCTCGACCAGATGCTACAGGGGCCAACAAAATGCCATCATTTCTAGAACTAAACAAATTAGAAACTAGAGTGCCATTAGTTTTACGCCCACGAAAAACATAGGGGTTTCTTATCCTCTTAGACCTCAGAGAACTTCTCTTCTGAATGCCTCGAGAATTAACACCATTTTTAAATTGCGCAGCTCTACCAGTTAATCGAAGAGCTCCAACCCCAGAGGGTAGGGAGTTCACCTTCCCAGAATTATCATCTCCAACCGTTACAGTTTCAATTACATGGGAATCTTTCTCATAAGAAATGCATGGCAGGTGCTCCATAACTTCATCCATTCTATCATCCATCACATTAACATTAGGCAAACATGCAGATCTAAGAAGCAAGCTTGAATGCAAATGTATAAAACTGGATGGAACTGCAGAAAAATCCACAGCAAACAATGGTATAAAACACCTGGCTCCAAAAACTTTGCAAATTCCAGAGCTTTTGATGGAAGTTGAATCCTGAAAGCATGGTAAAAGAGAAGGAAAATATTAATAGAATAATCAGATAACGTAAAGTGTCATTTAGTTTTATTTTACATTATTGACCACAAAGTTCATCCATTGAAAAAAAAAAAAAAAAAGATATCAGACGGATTCAAAATGGGAAAGTGCCCAAGAAATGAATCTCCTATTTTCCTTACATGACACATCATATAGAAAATGTTTAAATGGCTCATTTCCATACAAAGTCAAAATTTATCCCATAAAGTGATCAAAAACAATGAAATCTTAAAGACACTCAAATTCGTATGTCTTAACTGACGCATTTTTAGTTACTTGTAAATCATATGGAAAATGTTTAAATGGCTCATTTCCGCACAAAGATAAAATTTATCCCATAAAAGGAATCAACGACAAATAATTCTTATAAAGAAACTGGAATTCCCTAAGTACGTCTTAATCGAGGCATTTTTAGTTACTTGTAAAAGCCACCAACACCCACTAAGCATAATCATATGACTGCAAAAGAAAAAATGCAATTTATCTTGTAAAAACTAACTACATACCCTTAAAAAATGAATGCCATGTGACGAGAAAACATGATCAAGCGGTTCGGAGAGAACAAATGCCGATAGCTGCAACAATCTCAGCTTGGCCATGCTCATGTACCTCAAAACCAAGCTCAGAAAGCAAGCAAACCACTGAGTGCTGCTGCAAGAAGACTCAATAACAGCAACAAGCGCCCTACTAGTAGAATCTTGCTGACCACAACTTCCAGCTACTGGGCAGTCTTGGGTCTCTTTGATTTTCTTCCTCAGATGCTTCCGAACAAACTGTTTCCCATACTTTCTATCTTCCAAAGCCCTCTTCTTTTTGGAACTACCTTCAAAATCAAAGCTTTTTGAATCTATTCTCTTCCTTTTCCTCTGGTAAACAGAACCCCACATCCTATCTACGCTACTATTATGATTAACTAAACCACTATGCACATTTTCGATCAATTTGGGTGCCATAGTGACATCTCGCTTCAATCCCACATGTGGCGACCCATTTGCCTTGCACTGGACTTCATCATCACCATCGCAACCACTGCCACTGCCACCGTCACCAGAACTGTCAAGAAGCTCAATCCACTCCTCCCCATTGGCAACACCAGCGGCAACAACCGACCTCATGTGCTTGCCCTCACCGGGCAGTCTCCACATCCGCCTTCCAGACCTCAATACCCTGGCCCCAAAAACCCTCGTCGTCCTTCTCATCCCCACTGAAGGCATCTGCGCGTGGTTCCGACGAGGCCAAACCCCCGACTCAATCTTACCTCCTTTAATTCAACTTCTTCGGGCCCAACCAGACGCCCGAGTCTCCCAAAGTCACCCTCACTCACTTCTTGACTCGGACCCAACCCAGCCCGACTCGGAATCTGACTCAGATTGCTCACCTCAAAGCTCAACAGTCCAAAACAGACGCCAAAGAAGATAACACCATCATCTTATCACAGAATCAAAAGAAAGAACCATCCATCGAACCACCCCAAAATTATCTCCCTAAAAAAGGACCGACACAGAATTGAGTCAAAAACCCATCAATTGCAAGAGTTCGTAACTGAAAGAGATACCTAAAAGAATCGAATCGAAGCCTAAAAGTCTCACTTTTCGTCGAACAAAACCACAATCGAGAGGCTCTTGATTATCGATCTAACATTTGCCCGCCTTTCCCCTTTCTGGCAGCAGATCTTCGAGCAGATCAAAGGTCGAACCTTTCAATTCTTCTTTTATCGCGGAAGAGAGATAAAAGAATGAAGAGAGAGAAAGCTGCGGAGGGTTACAGCGTTCTAGGGTTTATGATGAAACCACCGCAGCGAGTGGGGAGAGGCGGGGAGGTAACCAATCGCCGACTTTTGAGAACCGTTAGATGGAGGCAGGGAACGGCTGAGATTAAATAATAACCAAGATGGTTAGACGGCCCCAAGACGAGGACGTTTCAGCCACAAAGGAGAGAAGGCGCGGATACTTTTTGGATTCTGAATGCCCCTGCATTTGTGAAACCACGACTATGCACTTACGTGATGGCACGTACAACAGGGACATAAATGAGAATTAAACAAATAAGATGGGTTTTTTTGGTATTTCAAGCTACCTGTAATTCATCACCAAACTTGATAAAAAGCCGCGTCAGTCTTTGTTGACCGAAAAAAAAAAAATTTGTTTGAAAATTTATATTCAAAATATAAAGCTATGTTTGCCAGAGGCTTTCTTTTTTATCTTTTTTTTTCTATCTCTCTTTACAAATACTTTATAAAAATAACTTATTTTATTCAAATATTTTATTAAATTAAATTAGTTTTGTTAAATAATAATGTATTATTAAATTATATTTTTTTATTAATATACCTTAACAAACAGCTAACACTTTTCTTTCTTTCTTTCTTTTTTTAATTACCGGATTAGCAAATTTGGAAAGAAAAATCGAACGAATTTTTATTAATATACCCTACCAAACAGCTAATAACGTTTCTTTCTTTCTTTCTGTTTGAATTTATTATTCATTAACTCACTTTAATGTTTGTATTTGAATGCCCATATTTTATATAAATAAGGATCCGTTCAATTTGTTATAAGTCATTGAAAATTTTTAAACATTTCTAAAATTTTTTTAAAATTATTCACTTTTTATCTCACTGTACGAATTACGAATTCATAATTTACCTCATTTTATCTTATTTTATCTCACTTTTTATTATTCTAGACACACTCTAAATAAACTCTATCCATATTTATATTCTTTTACTTTTATAACAGATGGTGGTGATTATGTTTCTAGAATCATTTACATTTATAATACTCATCTAAAATTATACAATTCTCTACAATATTCGACATAATTTTCATAAACTTTCCTAAATTTTAAATATTCTTGTTTATAATATTTATAATAATGTGGAATATTCGAGATAGTTTTTAGAAATTTCCTTAATTTCTAAAATATTATAGAGAAATATAAAGTATTTCAATAACTTTTAAAAAATTTCAGGCCTTTCTAAAAATTTTTGGAACCCTCTAAAATACTCTAGACTATTTAAGCACTTTAGAATACCATAACAAAATTCCAACCAAAGCATAATAGGTAAATGATAACAGAGAATGAAACTTTATGTTATTTGAGAGGAAGAGTTTAATGAATAAGTAATTATTTATAAATATATTTAACATGAAAAATGCCAAAAGTGCGAGTAGAGTTTTTAAAAAATATATTTATTATTTTTTTAAAAAATTATATTTTATTATTTTTTATTTTCTATCAAGCATATTTTTAAGAAGTATTTTCTAAATTAAATATATTTTTATTTAATTTATTTTTTTACAAAAAACACATGAAATATATGAAAACGGACAATAAAATGCACGTTTTGACTGTTTCTTTAAGAATAAAAATAAATAACAAAAGAAAATTAAAAGGAAAGTGAAAAAATATGATTCCTTAATTTATATTTTTTTTATTTTTATTCACTCTAAATCCAAAAATTAAACATGAAAGTGAAAAAAAAAATATTTTCTTTAATTTATCTTATCACCAATCCAACTAATATAAGTATTTTTTATTTCTTAACTTTTTCAACAAAAATGTCTTCTATTTGAAAAAAAAATCATAATTTTGGCTCCGTTTATTTCAAAATAAAATATTTTTGAAAAATAATTTTATTATTTTTTAAAAAATATTTACACGATAATAAATTATGATTTTATGAAAAGAAAATATTTTTAAAAAAAATTGATTTTCAAATGATGGCAATAATATTTTGTTAAAGAAAAATATGTTGCAAGAAGGTATAAATAAATAGCACATAATAAATCAATGATGATTAATTTTAAATATCATTTAAGTAAATAATTTCTAATTAAATGACATTTTGAAAAAATAAAAAATATAAAAGTATTAGGTGATTAAAAATGGTATTTAAAAAATATTAAAATATAAAAAAATAAATTTATTTAATTAAACCATAGTTACTAAAAAAATCTTTTTATTTATGGAAGCATCTGTAGTTGTTAGGAAAAAAAAAAAGAGATATTAATAAAAAAAATAAAAAATTTCACTAAATTTAAGATTTAATTAAATTTAAGATTTCATTAGTGTTTCATATATATATATATATATAAGTATAGATATGTCCATATTAATAGTAGTACATACGAGGGCCGAGATATAAAATTACTCTTAACATTAATATATATATATATATATATTTACCTCAATTCCTAAAGCATGCCAGTTACTGATGGTAACATCTCTTAACTAAAAAACATCCAACTATAGGGATAAAAAAAAAATTTATAATTATCTTATCTTATATCTACGTCTGTTTTTTTTTAATCCAAATCCTAAATAAAATTAATTATTTAAATGAATTGACTATTGATATAAAATAAAAATAAATTTGTAAAATTAAAATTTTTAAGACCAATTATGCAAAATTCTCTACTTTGAATAAAACAACTTCAAGATTTTAATTTTTTCTATAATCCCACAAATCAACCAATTATGAATGATTGCTCTTTTTTTTTTTTTTTTCCCTTCGGTTTCTCTACTTTTATTCTAGAGAAAGTTATTTAAAAAAAAAAATCATCCCGATCCCCAAATTTTGAATTCCAATACTTGAAGCTCCGACATGTAAAGGTTATGTTGTTAGGTGGATAATTTTGTAGGAATAGATTATTTTTGATCAAAATGACTTTAGTCCCGTGGTTGGTTGGTAATATTAGAATTCCAGACTATACTATTTATTCCGGATAAGTAATGTTACAAGGGTGGTGGTATTATATATCGCTTATCCCTGGATTGCTTTTCACCAAAATTTAAAGGTACAAAAATATTTCTTATGGTATCTCATGTCAAATCACATCTTTTATCCCACTTTATATTCTATCAATCAAACACAAATAAAGTAATTTTACATAAAAATTAATCATTTATTATATCCAATCCCACATGATATTACTTATACCCCATTATCCAAAATCAAACATAGCCAAATAATTTTATATAAAAAATTAATCATTTATTATATTCAATCCAATATATTATCTCATAATATTAGTTATACCCCATCATCCAATCCCTCAAATCAAACATATCTTTTAAAATACCAATTGACAATTTAAAGTCCCACGTTTTAACCCTTGGTTGAAAAGAGGTGAATGAGAGTGAAAAGTAGTAAATAAAAGAGGTAAAAATATTTACATTATTGGGGAAGAAGTGAATGAGAGAGAAGGGATATAAATGAAAGTGACTCATTTACTGCCTCACCTCCATTAACTAATTTTTTTTTTTTACTCCAATTTGGGAGAATGGATGTAAAAACATTTTTAAATGTGTTTTTTAATATTTTTTTATTGTTCTTATAAATGCCTTTCAAAAATAAATACACTTTAAAAATATAATAATATTTTTTATTATATTCTTTACCTCACTCTCCATTCCACTTTCCATCTCTTTCAAATAAAAAAAAAAAAAAATTTATAACCTTCATTCCCTTCCCTTCCCTTTTCTCTCACTTTCTTTAATTCCCTTGCCCTCCTCTCTCCTCCCATTCTCCCAAATAAATGCTTAGTAAAAAATCCAACTTCATTTTGTAAAATCACCAAGTATAATACTTGTCCCCAGGGGTGAGCACAAATAATTCAATTAAAATAAAAAATTTGAATCACATTATTTAAATTTGGTTAACATAGTTCAATTTAATTCGGCTAATTCAGTTTTGAAATCAATCATTTTCAATTCAGTGTAAAAAAAAAATTAAACTTAAATTGATTGAAATAACAGAATTATATAAAATTATATATTATTATGCGTATGTAACTATTTAAAATCATATATATTTAATATCTATATAATAAAATAGAATAGTTTTTAAAAATATCACTCTCACAAACTAAGATTTAAGAATTATTTTTTCTTTCGTTTAATGATTGAGATTATTTTTATATTTTTAACTTTTTACTCAATTTTATATTCTAGTAGACCCCACTACCATCTATTTCACAAAACGGTTAATTTAAATTTTGTCCAATTATGATTTCTTGAAAGTTGAACATTTTCAAATTAAAATATTATAATTTATGTTTTCTTTTATAGTGTTTATTAAAAATTAATTGGAGAGAGAGAAAAAGTAAAACACATATAATAACTATTAAAATTTTGTTTGGAGTACTGTAAACATGGTTTGTTGCTCGTAATTTAAATATATTAAAACTGCAAAAGTCATCCAAATACTTCAAAAAATCCAACCTTTTTCTCGACCAGTGTGGTTTCCTTTTTTTATAAATCGAAATTATTTCAATTGAATTCAATTCACTCCAAAATCAAACTAGATAGACCGATGCACTTATCTTGTCAGTTCTTATTTTATTAAAATCTGAGCATCTCCTAAGTATAATAAATATAATTTTAGTCAAATACCGAACCACATAATCCAAGCAATCCGAAAATCCCAGGTCACTCATCAATGCTGCTGCCGCTGCCTCCTCCCCCCCAAATTAAGGTCATGGGTTGGAATCACCCCAACTTCTAAGCCACACAAACTATAATTTGATGGGTGGCACTAACCCCCTTAATAGAGTAATTTCATTAGCATAATTTTTTTTTTTTTTTTTTTTTATAAAAGTGAGTACATGACATATTATTATAAGTCATTGACACGAGAGAATCGAATAAAGTTAAAATAATCATTCTTACACTTTCATTCTATCATCTTATTTGATATAGTTATTTGAAATGTTACTTTATAGTTATTTGAAATGTTATTATATACTTATTTAACATACTACTTTTATTTGAGAGAATAGAATGAAATGATAGTATAAAAATAACTATGTTATTCTATTCTATTTCCTTAAACTAAATTAAACCCAAGTATTTCATTTCATGTTGTACTAACTATTTAAATATTTCTTTAGTTCTCGTAACGGTAAAAGTGTTTAATTTTCATACACTTGTAAATTTTCTTATTTAGAGGGCGTTTGGAGCCCTAAAAAATTTCAAAAAATTCTAAAAAACTTCAAAAGCTGCCAGGATCTCAAATTCTAAAAAATTTCAAAAGTTGTTGGAACAGACCAAAATGGTGCGTTTCCAACGGATTTTGCCCAAATTTACAAAAAGTGATCTGACATTTGTACAAAAAATTACACAAAACTCCAAAAATTTTTAAAATCATCCACTAAAATTTTGACACGTGTCACTTTATATAATTTTCAACAATTTTTATCAAATCAAATATAAACATTCAACAATCATTACACAATAATTTCAAAATTTACTTTTGAAAACTTTTGATTTTTATTGAGACTCCTAACCAAATTAACCGAACTTTTAAACAGGTGAATTCATTCTAATTCTCTATTTTGATAAATAATTCTAGATACTCAGTATCATTCAAAAAATAATCAACAAACATCATAAATTCATGGTAAAATAAAAGAAAAGCCATGCCACTTGCACAAAGATTGAATCTATAATTTAAAAAAAAAAAAAACATAAATTACAATATAAGTAATAAAAAATACTATTTTTCACGAGAAATCAACAGTTAACAAACTAAATACTTTCGACAAAGCCAAACACAGCATCCGACCCACTTTAGGAACTCGGTGTAAGCATAATAATGCCATGGTTTCTGATGGGGGACTAGTTTCCGCATTAAGAATTCGAAATTGTGTGTTATATAAGTCTTATCCTGCAAACTAAAATTTGACTTAGTTTGTGGGCTCTGATATTAAAAAATCAGGCGATAAACTCTGTAACCAATTACAGATAATTTGACTTGTCATCAAAATAGCAGTTGCAAGAATCCGTACAAACCTTTCATGCGCAAAGTTTTTTTTTGCCCCTTTTTAAGCACTTTAATGCAATGCTATCCCATGGTTAAAGAATAACAGCGTATCATACGGTTATTCAAATTTATTCCGAAAATCCATGAAACCAAGTTAACTCCTTTTTCAAATCTAATATGATTTGGAAGCGAGTGTTAAGCCAACCATAGCCCAAAAATTATTGAAATGAAGGCGGCATTTAGTTTATTTTTTTATTTTTTGTTTTTATTTTATGTTTTTAAAAATCTTAAAATAAGGAAATAGAAAATATTTTGTTTTCATTATTTTGAGTTAAAAATATTCAAAACAACTTTTTATCATTTTTTATTTTATGTGTAAACCTATTTTCTATTTTGTAAGACAAAATTTGAAAACACAAGTGACAAAATATGTTTTGAGCTGTTTTTCTTTTTTAAAAAATATAAAATGAAAAATGAGTTCAAAATAGAAAATAAAAAATAAAAATAAAAAGTAAAAAAATAAAAAAAAAACAAACCAAATCAGCCCGAAATTAAATGAATCATGAAACCAAATAATTGACCGTAAAGAAAATCAATTTTACTTATGAAAATAGAATCATTACATTTCCAAAAGAAGTCCCAAGGCAGAAATGCTCTTCACATGTGCTAATAATAGTTATAATAACAAAAAAATAACATGGTCAACTTTGGTATTTCACTTAAACAAAATTAATTCAATTCTTAAATTTAAAATATGTTCTAAATATAAAAATTTTATTTACTAAATTAATTATAATTATATAATCTAAAAAATTTTAAATAAAGACCATAAACAAATGGAGCTAAACGATGAGTAAATAAATTATTTATTATTATTATTACCTTAATATTGTATATAATACATGTAGTAGTTATAACATATTAGATAATTTCAATTAATCACTATCATATGTTTAATGTGTAAATAATATATTTCTGTCTGAAATAGAATATAAATTTAAATAAAATTCTAATGCAAATTAAAAAAAAATATATAAAATAATATTCACACCTAGATAAAAATTATTAGAATTTTTATTATGATGATAATCGGAATTGAATATGCAATTTTATTGGATGATAATAAAAGAATAGAGTTATTCAGCTTTTAGTATGACATTTTATAAATATGAACTCATATAAAATATAACATATGAATTACATGAGAGAGACGATAAAATTAAAAAAAAAAAACTTTACTCTATACAAATTTAGATGCTTTATTTAATTAATAAGAAATAATTGTCTTTTGCTAAACCAATCTAACTTTTTAAAAAATTTACCAAAATTCGTTAGAATGAATTTTGACAGATTTTTAAAAAAAATTAACTTTCTTGGAGTTTGAAAAAGGTGAAAATTTTTGTAATTTTTTCGGAGTTTTTTTAGTTTTTTTTTTAGTTTCAAACATCTATTTACATGTTAAATTATATTTTTGTACATTTTAGAGTTTTTTTTTTTTTTTTTTTACTTACAATTTTAATTTTAATATGTTTGATATTTAAATTTTAAATACAATACTTTTATAATCTTTAAATTTGTTAAAAATTTTTAATTTAGAATATTTTCAACTGTTGAATTTGTCCAATGATTAAGATTATTTTTATTTCTTCTTTTCACTTTAGTTGTCTTTTTTGTCATTAGTTCAGTATCTTTTAGTTTATGATTTTTATTTTTACAGATTATTTATACAGGATTTCATATTTATTTTATAAATTTAAATTTAAAATATTTATAGATTAAATTATATTTTTGTGTCTTTAAATGCAAATAATCCCTAGTACCTTAAAAGCACGTAAAAATATCTAATTAATCTGTGGCCAAAAAATAATAAATTACGAAACCAACAATTTGCTTTTCATTTACAGAAAAAAAAAAGTATAGATTTGAAAAAAAAAAAAAAAATACGTCTGGACAAAAATCACTGTGGGACGTTTCTGCGATCACATGAACTTAAAATTTTCACAAACAATTAACATGTGCCTGTTAAAAGCCCGATAATGATGGGTGTGTGTATCGTCCGGAACCCGGCTACGTCGACACCCCATTTCTTGTTACGCTTATCGATCTCCGATTTTCCTTCGTTTCTGCAACGACCCATTTGATTTGATTTTCGTCTCTGTTGTTCTTCAATAAGGTACAAGAGGAGACGTTCTTGCGATTCATTTTTGGGGATACCCACACACAGACGTGTATATTTTGTGTTTGTAAGTTCGAATTTGTTCTATTTCTTCGAATTTGTTTACAATCCGCTTAAATTTTAATATGCTTTCTTGGTTGATCGTGCCAATACGTGCATCTTCTTTTATTTGTTGAATTTTACTTTGATTTGGTTTGTTTTTGTTGCCTAATCAATTAATTATTGATGAATACGAACTGGTTCTACTTTGGAAGAATTTTTAAGTTTATTTGTAAGTTGAAGTAAGAATTTGTGGTGAAGATGTTTTTAGTTAGTTTACCGTCTGTGTCTCTGCCCTTGTGTGTATATACACAACAACTACTTATATATGATTGTATTGATAAATGCATCTGTATAGATTGATTGTTCTGTTGAAACTGCAACCTTGCCTGTTAGATTTTTTCTTTTTTTTTTGGGGGGGGGGGAATGTTAAAGTTTTGTTATTTTTTGTTAATTTTGTGATATTATTATTTGTCACTTGCATGATCGATACGACTCTTTGATGTAATATTCTGATTCATAAATCCTGTAAAGTATGCAATGGATAAATCTACAAGGTATTTTCTGGAGCTTAAGTCAGCTAGAGTTTTGCTGATCTGTGTTTGGTTAAAGTAAAAAATTAAGGGAAGCTATGGCAAGTAAAGCACTTGTGTTATATTTTATGCTGTTTATGGTCCGAAATCCAAAGTACAACTTAACCCACCCTCCAAAAGCAAGTAATTATTACTGGCTTGGCCCTAATTTGTTAAATATAGATTTATTTTCCAGGTTTGCAAATAGTGAGAGAATTATTTGCCAATTTTTTCCTTGGATCACAATGAAACACTGCATTATTTATATGTTCATTAAGGTTGTTAAAATCGAGATTTTACTTAAAATCGGTAGAGGGTCTAAAAATCGAATCGTAAAATCGAATCGTAAAATCGTAAGATTTTACCTAATGCTTATAAAATAAAAATATAGTTTATTATGCTACAAGTTTTTATTTAGAGCTTTCAATTTTTTTATAAGCATGGGCAGATGCACATAGGGGCAAGGGTGGTCAATTGACCCCACTGAAAGTAAAATTTCTATAGAAAATAGTATAATTTTTGAGATATTTTTGTATTTTTGCCCCTATAAAATATATCTTTCAAAACAAATTGCCCCTATACTTTAAACAATTTACAAGTTTTGCCCCCACTAGAAGCAAAATTTCTTTAAAAATAGTATAATTTTTGAAATATTTTTGTATTTCTACACTTATAAAATATATTTTTCAAAACAAATTGCTCCTATGCCTCAAGCAATTTACAAGTTTTGCCTCTATTGGAAGCAAAATTTCTTTAGAAAATAGTATAATTTTTGAGGTATTTTTGTCCTTTTGCCCCATAAAATATATCTCTTAGAACATATTACCCATAAGTCAAGTATACTGCTTTTATTTATTGGCTTGACCCCACTGTAATAAAATTCTGAATCCGCCACTGTTGATAAGTTAATAATTTTATTAATAAGAGAAGAGAGAAAATACATGTGTCCAGAAAAATGCTATATCCGAAAACTTACTCATATTAACAAAATGAATTCTCAACAAAGTTTACAAAAGATTCTATATTTGGTTCTATAATTCCTTTATCCAACTACATAATTGAGACCATTAAGATAATTGGTGTGATCTATACAGTTGGTATTAAAATACTGATTTCGTTTTATCTTAATTTTTTGTTTGACTTGAAATGTATTTGTAATATTTTATCATAAGTCTCTTGGTTTTTATCCTAGTTACTAAATTTAATTTATGGTAGTCCTATGAAGTACGGATACTTTAAATTAGGTGCCGCACTCGTATCGGATACTTTGGGGATACGGATACAGCTAAGATACGGCCGGATATGTCACGTGGCGTATTCTAATTTTTTATTTTAAATTTTGCATATGATACGACTGAGATACGGGTAGGATACGGGAATGATACTTTTAGACCACAGCAAGAGTCTAAATGTAATATTTTATTAAACCTTTTTTTTGGGGTAAAATTGATATGATAAATTTTTAGAAGGGGCCCAACTGTAATTAACTAAAATATATCGATATGATTGAAGTTGGATATAACTAAAATTTAGGAACTGAAAAAATTATTTTTATTTTGGGATGTATGAAATTCTATTTGATACTTTTTGTTATATTTGTGTTTTGTGTATGAATGATGATGGGAGTTTTAAGTATGGATAATGTTAATTTATGGATTGAATTGTATTTTTCAAGTTATATAATTGTTATTTATATAATGTTTAGTAGTATATAGATGCTATCTTCAAAAATATTTTAAATAAAATATATATTTTATTTTATTTTTTTGCCGTATCTTCGTTGTACCCATATCCTTATTTTTTGAAAATTGCCATATCTCGTATCAGTACACGTACCCGTACCCACTCCCGTATTCGTATCCGTGCTTCATAGTGGTAGTCAATTTGGTGTAACAACGCACATGGTTCTCAGCTAGTGTAGTATAGTAAATAATAGTATTATAGAATTAAAAAAACTAAAAAAAAAGTAATAAGTGAAATAGTTGTGGCATATTATTTGAAAAAAATCATAAAAATCTATTTTATTTGACAAAATTACACAAAAATACTTAATTTTTAAAATCGATAAAATCACCTATAAAATCGAGATTTTACTGATTTTACGTCCCAAAATCGAGATTTTACCTATTTTACCCCTGTTAAAATTTTTACATAAAATCGATAAGTTTTCCTACTCTAACATCGTAAAATCGTAAGATTTTAAGATTTAAATTGAGATTTTAAGATTTAAATCGAAATTTTAACAACATTATAATGTTCTAATGTATATGTTTGTTTATTTTCAACTTATGTCTTATGCTCTCGTTCTGCTAATTACACTTATTTGTTGATTTCATACTTTAATCATTCTGACATTGTAGAAATCCTCTGGCATTTTCTAATTATAACCTTCAAATCTCTTCTTTTTTGGCTTTTAAGGTGTGTATTCAGGTGTCCCAAAAGAAAGTGGAGCTTTTGTGTTTGCTTTGACTTGAAGGCTTAATTTGCTCATTGTTCATTTAATTGTATAGTGGTTATGCCAATGGCCACATCTGAAGCAGTTCTGCAGGGTTTGAGCGGTTCTGTTCCTCGCCTTTTCTGTTCTGACAAATGCTTTGGCATATCAGACTCAAAATTTTCTAGATCTTTTGTCAAGTATACAAAGAGAAGGGGCTCCAAGTGTATGCAGTTTATCAATTGTTCAAGCATGCAACAAAGCAGCTTTAGTAATAATTGGTTTCGAGGTGTAGTCTGGGCTCCATATAGAAGTATTTTAATTGATCGATCAGAACTTATCAGCTGCAAATGTCAGCAGGCTGAAAGTGCAAGTGGAGTAGCTGCGGAAAATGAAAAAGGGACTTGGTATGTGGATAATGCAAAGAAATTAAAAACAACTAATGGTATAGTGAATTCGCCAAACATTCTGGACTTTGAGAAGGTTCAAGAATTAGAACAGGAAAAGGAAGTCTTTACATCCAATGTCAATGCATCTGCTGTTGAAACAGTCAGAGATACCTTGTCCAAGATTAATGTTGATTCTATTGAGGATGAGGCATGGGAATTGCTCCGGGAATCTATGGTTTATTATTGTGGTAGTCCTATTGGAACTATAGCTGCAAAGGATCCAACAAGTTCCAGTGTTCTAAATTATGATCAGGTCTTTATCCGCGACTTTATACCTTCTGGTATCGCTTTCTTATTGAAGGGAGAGTATGATATTGTTCGCAACTTCATCCTTCATACATTACAGCTGCAGGTAAATATAATGCTTTTGGTTCTATTACCTACTTGATCTTGCAGAAATGTTATTTACTTTGCTTATATGGTGCTAATACAGCTGCCTTATGTGCTTATCATTTTTGTATTATTTATTTGGGTTCTCTCAGTATCGGTATTGCTGTTTGAGAGATAAGCAATTAAATTGAAAATAGATGGTAGTGGGGTCCACTAAAATAAGAATTGAGCGGGAAGTTAAAAATATAAAAATGATCTTAATCGTTGAATGAAAAAAAAAATAATTTTTGGTCATTGGATCTTAGTTTGTGAGAGGGATATTTTCAAAAACCGTCTTGTTTTATTATATAGATTGATAACATGTTAAGTGGTCATGGCCTAGCTTGATTGAAATCTATCCCTCATTCTGGTGCATGTTTGAGGCACAGGAATTGACCACTTTTTTTTTTTTGGGGGGGGGGGGGGAGAAAAGAAAAGAAGAGGGAAAGCTTCCTGTCTCCTTTCTTTCCTAAACTCTGTTATAAAGCAGGGGCCTTATGCACTGGATGCATCATTATTGATGACATGTTAAAAGAAAATCATTCCTGCATTTGTAAAAAAAGGTTGTGATATTTAGTGAAAAGATTTGGTAAAGTAGGGGGAAAAATTTACAAATTGGAAAGAAGAAAAACAAAGTTGCCTTGATATGTTCCCCTATTTATTAAACAAAGTTGGTATGAATGCTTTCCAATTAACAGTTTATACACTCTGTGCCTATGCCATAATGAAAGTATTGTTTGTGAATGTGTGGTGTGGAGGTACTTGCAGCGTAGTTGATGGGGAGTGCCTAGTCTGGGAAGGAGACAAGTCACTCTTTGTGACTTGGGGAGCCACACAGAAGCAGTAGAGGAAGATCAAGGCAATCTGGGAGAGACAGAGCTGAGGGGTTAGTAGAGTAATGTTTGTATTAAATGAGAGAGAATTGGGTATTTGCAGGGATTGGCTTTGGTTCTTGAGCCAAGTCAACAGCCTAGAAAGGGTGCGAAGAGTGTACCTTAGGGGGACAAAAGGGCAGATTGTCGGGGTAAAGCAACTTTGGCGAGTCACTGTTCCTGAGTGGAATGTTCGTTGGCAGAGGCTTACATTCTAATGAAGAAGAGACTTGTGTTTCTATGTAGTTGGTAGTTGGGGGATCATGGAATGCTTAAGAAGGTCTCTCTCTTAGCCAACCAAGGGATAGCCCTTAGAGAAGGAAGAGTGAGTAGCTCAACAAACTCCTGCTCTTAGCTCCAGTCTAACCTTGTGTGGTCTTGACTCTTGAGAGAGGGTCTTCTCTAGAGGAGGAGTTCCTTACCAAAGCATTTTCTCAAGTGGAGAGCCGAGAGGCCAAGCGGCTCGCCAGGGAGGTGCTTTGAGAAGGAGTTAGCCTAGCAGTTTGTTGAGGAGGTGCTTGCGGTGTTTCTCAAAGGGGAAATCCTCAAAAGACAGGAGAAAGAGGGTGGCTTAAGTGACTTGGTGGATGAGGTAATCTGCACCTTGAGTTGGAAACATACTTGGAGGGTAGTTCCAGGAGTTGCCTCACTAGTATGAATATGACACATGGGTCCTGGATGATGTGCCACACTGGGGATACCTACTGCTTGCAACTGGAAATAGTTAATTATATGGCTTGAATGTTGATAGCTGATGAATGTATATTGATTGAACATGGCTCCTTAGTTCCTACTCTTTATTTTGCAGAGCTGGGAGAAAACTATGGACTGTCATAGTCCTGGTCAAGGATTGATGCCTGCTAGTTTCAAGGTGCGCACAGTTCCCCTGGATGGTGACGACTCAGCGACGGAGGAGGTATTGGATCCCGACTTTGGAGAGGCAGCAATTGGCCGTGTTGCACCTGTTGATTCTGGTAAATAAACATATCAACTCAACAAGCTTATCGAAGGAAATGAACATATCATCGTATTAGGATCTGTACATGAATCTTTATTCACTTATGATTTCAATACCAGGGTTATGGTGGATTATATTGTTACGTGCGTATGGCAAGTGCTCAGGGGATCTATCTGTTCAGGAGAGAATTGATGTCCAAACTGGAATTAAGATGATTCTGAGGCTATGTCTTGCTGATGGTTTTGATATGTTCCCTACTTTATTGGTGACAGATGGTTCCTGTATGATAGATCGCCGCATGGGAATTCATGGTCACCCTTTAGAAATTCAGGTTAACTATTGATCCAAATTATTATTTACCTAGATGTGTTTTCAATTGCTTATTAAAAATAAAGTTTCTTGGACCATACCAATTGTGGTTGTCTTTAAAAGACAAATATTGCAATTGCTCTTATCATACAGAATATGCTGTTGGCATTTCTTTTAACAAATATCCTTTAGCAGTGAATAAATTTTCTAATCTATGTTGATTAACAGGGAGATATCATGCATCCAGGGATAGAAAAATAGAGTACAAGGACAAGTAGATAGGAATAAAAGAAAACAGAGAAGTGAAAAGACACTTCTTAAAATGTTTTGTAAATAACTGAATTTTGAATCACACTATTTCTTGGTACTAGAAGTGGGGAACAACTTATGATGTGTATTAAGTGACGATCTATTTTTATTCAATAAAATTAAGTGACAATATATAACACAGTATGCAATAGGTAATTGGAGACCCTCAGTCTCTCCTTAATACTCACTTCTTCTTTTCATTGGAGAACTTAAGTTTGTTTTGTGGTCATGTTGATGAAACCTTCACATATTCTTGTCTACAAACTGTAGAATTTGGTTTCTGAGTCTCAAGTATATTATATTCACTTCTCATTGGTTTTTCTTGGAGAAAGTATGGAACTTATGTGGCTTTTAACATTTTAAGTTCTTGTGCTGTGGTTCTGTTCCTAGTTTTCCGAGTCATATTTTTTGTGTCATTTTCTTTACTCTGACCTATAAGAGGAACATTTAGGTGATCTTGGTCATGAGGTTGTATATGTCATTTTCCCATCACTTTCTTTTGTATTATCTTTTATCGCCCTCCTCCCTAGTAAGATAAAATTTTTACTGTGTTATGCATTTCCTGTTGTCGCAGGCACTGTTCTATTCAGCATTACTTTGTGCACGTGAGATGCTTGCTCCAGAGGATGGATCAGCTGACCTTATCCGAGCACTGAACAATCGCCTTGTGGCATTATCTTTCCATATCAGAGAGTATTATTGGATTGATATGAGAAAACTAAACGAGATTTATCGCTACAAGACAGAAGAGTACTCGTATGATGCTGTCAACAAGTTCAATATATACCCAGATCAGATTCCCCCTTGGCTTGTGGAATGGATGCCTAAGAGAGGAGGTTATTTAATTGGAAACTTGCAACCCGCTCACATGGATTTCCGTTTCTTTTCATTGGGAAACTTGTGGTCTGTGGTGAGCAGTCTTGCAACAACAGATCAGTCACATGCAATTTTGGATCTCATTGAAGCTAAATGGCCTGACTTGGTGGCAGACATGCCCTTCAAGATATGTTATCCTGCTCTTGAAGGTCTGGAATGGCAGATTATTACAGGCAGTGATCCAAAGAATACGTAATATTTCTGTCTTGAAGAAATGATTGTTTTTCATCCTTGAATCGGGGCCCTTTTTAACCTAAATTGTATCTCACCATCCTGATATTTTTTTGATGCAGTCCTTGGTCCTACCACAATGCAGGTTCCTGGCCAACTTTACTCTGGCAGGTAACATTTGCCCTTGAATCGTGAATGTGGTGCTAAATGCTCATGTTTAATTACTGATAAATTAGTCGATTCTAGTGACACTAGGCCAGACTATGGTGGCTTCGGGCCTATTATCTTGTTAAACTGATTTAAAACCAGCACCAATTTATTTGCAACTTTCTGGGGGCTATGATTTATTTTCTTCCTTTCTTTATTTCGAATTATTTTTCATTTTCTACATAATACCTCAATTTCAAATGTGTCTGTACTGTCTCCACGTAGCATAGTTAAAAGATGCTAGTGATGATAGTGCTGTCTCTTTTAATGCAGCTTTCACTGACTTGAATCCTAACCCCATCCTGGACCCCACAAACTGGATGGGGCCATTCTTTGACTAATTGAAAGGGAAAAGTTATTCTTCCATCCTTTTTTCCCAACCAGAAAGTAGGACCAAAATGATATGGTGATGGTATTTATGTTATAAAAGGATTCTTGAGTGGATTATTTTTTTTAAAGTGATAGGTCCACATGCATAGCATATTTTTCTGGTTCTATATTTGGGTATTATGGTACTACTCAATTTGAAATGTTAGTTGACATGGAAATGAATTCATTTATTTTGTTTATTTTAACCTTTTTACCATGTCAAGAATTGACAAAATTTCAGTTTCAATCACTTTGTATGTCTGCACATCAGCACTTGCACATTTTTTTTTTTTTTTTGTTCATCACGTCCATCATTTTACCTTCTGTTTGTGCATGTGTGCACTTGATTACTCCTTGTTGAGCAGAGCTCGTCTTACTTATTTATCGAGCATGTCAAGCTTGTTAATTTTTTTTTTTTTTTTTTTATCAAATGAACGTAAACGTGTTATTAATGAGATTATTTGTGAGCAGCTTGTTAGGCACATGATTTGTTTGCAACCCTAGTCGATGCTTACCCACCTGTTTGGATTATAGTAATAACCTTTCACACTAGTTGAATGGTTGTGACATTAATTATGTTTCAATAAACTTCTGCTTGTTTTACTTACCAAAAAAAAAAAAAAAAACTTCTGCTTGTTTAATTAGATTGACTTTAACTCAGTATATATAGTGGTGGTACCTCTTCGTAAAAATTATTATATTTAACTTGGGTTTTTGCAGCTGACTGTTGCATGCATTAAGATGAATAGACCAGATATTGCTGCAAAAGCAGTGGAGGTTGCAGAGAGGCGGTTATCAAAAGATAAGTGGCCGGAATATTATGACACCAAAAGGGCGAGGTTCATTGGGAAACAAGCGCGCTTGTTCCAGACCTGGTCGATCGCTGGATACCTCGTGGCGAAACTCCTCCTCGTGGACCCTAGTGCAGCCAATATTTTGATTACGGAAGAGGATTCTGAGCTTGTCAATGCCTTCTCTTGCATGATCAGTGCCAACCCGCGACGAAAGCGCGGTCCAAAGAGGGAGAATCAAACCTATATAGTGTAAGCATATCTGATTTTTGAGTCACAAATTAATTGAAAAAAGCAGTTTGATTTGATTGTGAACTCTGCTTCCATTGGTAATTATTCTTGCTACAGAGTGTAATATATTTTTCATTTATTTTAATTTTCTTTTCTCCTTGGGTTGGGAATTTCTTTCTAGTATAGTGGAAAGCTCAAGCTCCAATTCTGTGGGCTATTCATGTGTTATTATAGTATCTTCTTGTGAAGATAACAATGTAATGTAATTTAAGAAATATACACAACACTGCAAACATTGCATTCTTACTAGGAAACCATTTCTTGTTGAATGCTTCTGTTGTTTACTACTTTCTTTCTCATTATTTGTTTATTTTTGTCTTTCAAGACTGGAGATTTGAGGAAATCTTATATGTTCAGAGGCAATTTAATATTCTTTTTTTTTCTCTGTCTTTATTTTCTCTCTTTATTCGTGACTTGTGAGGGGGTGTAAATGAATTAAATATACATTGAGCTCTCTCCATTGACCACCTGACAGAGATTAGGTTTCATTTAGTTAGAAAAATAAGAACAAAATAAACAAATAAGTAAATAAATATTTGTTAAATAAATTTAATTTTTCATTTAACTAATTATAAAAAAATAAATTTAGGCAAGTGATTAATCTTAATAAAGTTTTTTGTCGCCCTTTTATGTTAATCTTAGCTTCAGTTTGTATCTGTCAAGATGAGCAGTCGCTTTCTTGGGAGGTATACGACAAAAAAAAAAAAAAAAAAACAAAGTTATATATATGGTTTTTTGTCTTTCATGGCTATATTTTCAATTCTAAATTCGTGGTTGAAAAAAAAAAATAATAACAATAAAGGGAAGACAAACGGTAGGACCAAATTATTCTCACATATATATATATATATATATATATAGAGAGAGAGAGAGAGAGAGAGAAGGAAAAGGAAAAGGAAAAATAAATAAATAAAAACAGAAAGGGTGGGCACCAATTTTGATTAAACTTCTCCACATGCCGGCCCAGATCAGTAATAAGTAACTGGTAGAGAGTGAAGGATCGATGTAAAGGATATGCTTTTATATGAAAGCATAGTTCAGAGTTCGCTCTTGTTTTTGCTGGTGTCGATGAACAAGGACAAGGCTCTCATAGTCATGGCCGAGTCATATACATTCTTAACTTGTCTTGCTTGGTTGTACTGGCATTTCGCAGTCCCTTCTTAGACCTTTTCGTATTTTTACATTCCCCGGAAAGCAATACGCGTAATAATTGTGTATCTGATCTCAATCGCCAATGTACATGCAGGGACGAAATTAAAATTTCATGATAGCATGATAGGAGAGTAAAAAAATATTTTAATAAAATTTTAATTGTTGATCAAAGAACGTTAACCATTTATTTGAGATTTATTTTTGGTGGAACCAAAAAATTTCTTTTGGTACCATACTTGTCATTGGTAATGTTTTTTTGCGTTGTTTCCGTTCTAATAATTTAAACATCATACCTTTTTTTATGGTTCTATTTTGAAAAAAATGGTTTGTGCAGAGTAAGAAAGTGTGGAATGAAGCAAATAAAAAGATAAAAATATTGAGAATATACACTGGAGAGTAAGAAAGTGAAGAATGAAGCAAATAAAAAGATAAAAATGTTGAGAATATACACTGTGTAAGGTAGAATATGAAAAAGTAATAAATAATGAAACGGGAGGGAAAAATCTCAAGGGTGGAGAAAGAGAGAGAGAGAGGAGGAGGAGAGAAATTTGTGAGTTTGTATTGAAAGAGAGAAATTAGGAGGCAAAATTTAGGGGGACCATGGCCACCCTTACCCTTACAGTAGCTATATTCCTCCGTATATGTGACTAGGAGTGTTATAAAAAAAACCGAAAAATCGGATTAATCAAAAAAATCGGATTTTGTAAATTGATTTTTTAAAATCTGGTCTGGTTTCAGTTTAAAAAATTTTAATTTTTTGAAATTGGTTTAGTTTCTGGTTTTGAGGGCTTTAGAACCAAATTGGACCGAACCGAACCAGTTATAATACAAGTGTGTAGCAAAATGTAGTGATTGGGACTCGAACTCAAGATCCCAAAATTTTCAAGTGATGACTTTACCACTAGACAACACCCACCAATTGTTTGTAATGCCACAGTAGAGGAAACTGAGCCGTGACTGGAAATTAAGCTAGAGGTAAAAATATTTTTTGGGTTCATAATAGACTTGAAAGTCATATTAATGTAATTTTTATAGGTTTTTTAATATGTTGGGCCAGAATTGATTTTTTTTTTTTAATATTAGGCTTGGCTCAAAATTGTAGCCTACAATGGAAATCGGATTGAAATCAGAATTGAATGGAAACCGGACCGATATTGATTGAATCGAAATCGAATTATATCAACCGATTCCAGTTTTAGAAATTTTCAAACTGAAAATCCAGTCCGGTCCCGTAATACATTTTCACTTAACGAAATATATCATATGTTTAGTTTTTATTAATTAATTGTTGTGTAGACAGGACAAATTCGCGTCTAAAAAAACTCGCATCTAATAAAAACTCGAATTAGTAATAATTGAGAAACAAATTCAAAATCTTGTTAATAAGCTACCACTAAGATTAATGTCAATGAATTTGAAGCAGAAATACGTGCAGTTTCTTTTTCTCGTCGTGTGCGTAGGACTGTACGTAGTTTCTTTTTTTCTGGAAAATTTTTTAATTCATGTTCCCAAGTAAAATCTCATACCGTGGTGGAGATGAAGCCCAAGTCTAGAGTTAATTAAAAGATAGGAGCCCATGGCCCTCTGACTCATTCAAGTAAATTATAATATTACATAAAGTCTTCAACATATCAAAATAATGTCTTTATATATATATATATATATATTTATTTATTTATTTATGCTATTATATAATGAAATATTAAGGGTTGGCATTGGTAAAATTTTAAAATCAATGAAACTAATTATTTAATATATAGTCATATCATTTAACAATTAACAACCAATCACAGGAACGCATAAAAGTAATTTTTAAAATTTTATAAATTATTTCAGTAACTTTATCTTCGTATTTTATTAGTTTTTTTTTTAATATACCACTTAATTTCTCACTACTTTTGTTTTTATTCTTAAAATACTAATTATAATGTTAGCAAGAAAATAATGTTAGCAATATAAGATGTGTTAAAAACTCTAAGGCATTTAGGTGACATTTGGTTTATTATTTTATTTTTTATTTTTATTTTCTGTTTTAAGCTCATTTTCTATTTTATGTTTTTGAAAATAAAGAAAACAATTCAAAATGCATTTAGTCACTTGTGTTTTTAAATTTTATTTTAAAAAGTAAAAAATTGGTTTATATATGAAATGAAAAATGACAAAAAATTATTTTGAACATTTTTAATCAAAAATTAAGAAGAAAAATCTCAAAATAAAAGAAATAAAACATTTACTATTTTTCTTGTTTTGAAGTTTTTAAAATATAATATACAAAATAAAAACAAAAAACAAAAAAGAAAAACCAAATGACACCTTAAATGTTTCAGTGTGTTTGGATATAGAATCTAAAATTAGATATCCACGCAACAGTAGATTAAGCAAGCTAATTAAATTCATGAACCATAAATGGTTACAAATACTAGAAGACGAAAATAATAATAATAATAATAATAATAATAATAATAATAATAATAAATAAAAATAATTAAGTAATTAAAGATTATTAGTTAACAATATTTGCCGAAGAAAGAATGACATCATCATTTTGTTGTAATTAGGCTGCTGCAGCAGTAATTTTTCTAGCTGTTCCTCACTTCCTAGTGGTTTGGAACATAACATTTGCTTTTAAGCAATCAGCATATTCTTTGACATTGGAGTTAGTTAGTTTTTCAGGTACCCTAATAATCCTATAATAATTAATTGTGGAAAATTAAGCCCCGCTAGCATGCATGCGTGCCCATTTTAATAAAGTGATCTATATAAAAAGAAAAGTAAAAATATAAACGTCTGATATAAAAATAACATATATTAAAATTTGATTGGAAGAAAATAAAAAAATAAATAAATAAAAATTTTAATTAATTTTAACTAACCAAACACTTCTTAATTAGCCTACCCCCGAAACAAATGCCCTAATAAATTTTCTTGGAGCAAATTACCAAAAAGAGATTGCCGTTGGGGCAGGTAACATGTGATGTGCATGACTTTAGGAGGCGCTCTCTCTCTCTCTCTATCTCTCTCTAATAGAAGCAAATAAGATTTCCTTTGGATAATTAAAAATTTCGAATCAATAATTAAATTATATTATAATATAAGTAAGAACTAATTAATATATCCATATATATATAAGTTTTGTAATAAATTTTACTGAAAAATAATAGTGCAGTTGTTTTATAAGATGGTGTATATATTACATAATATTCTAGGCTGTATACAACACATGCAATATATATAGCTATCAATGGCACAATCACAAGCATTTTTTTGGTGATATATAAAGAAAATTTTAAGGCTCTAATCAATAATTATATATACACATAAATCTTATCATAAATTTACCTTTCAAACAATTAAACATAAAATACATAATAGATACGCACACAAATATATATATATATCAGCCAGCAGCAGAAACATTTGCTGTTGTCAACGTTATTCAATAATTCCAATAGTAACTAAGTGAAATTTATAGCTATAGCGTCATTTATACCGAGACAATCCAAGTAATTATTATATATCTATCAAGGTACCAATGATTGTTCAAAAAATTTGTAATCTCTATCCACCAATTAAGAATTAAACTAAGCGTTAAAAATATTTAATAAAAAATTAAAGGAAAAAATAACATAGAACTAACTCTGGGTGCAACTGAAGTAATAAGTGGGTGTGTTCCTTATTTTATTGGCGAGATTCCGAGTCTGGTGACTCAACTGGGAGACATGGTCAAGTAGGTGTGCTCCTTACGTTGTTGGCGAGATTCCGAGTCTGGTGACTCAACTGGGAGACATGGTCAAGGGGAGTAGTCATGTGTTCCCCGATTTACTCTCCGGTCTATTCTGATGAGATTCTGGGTCACAAAAAAAAAAAAAAAAAAAAGTCTTGTGACTCAACTGGAAGGCATGGTTAAAGGGATTGGGCATGTGTCCCTCAGTTTACTCTCCGGTCTATCCCAGTGAAGTTGTGGTCGCAAAATAAAAAAAAAATAATAATAATGACAACAACAACAACAAACAATGTAGAACTAAGGCTTTATTTGAGAAGAGAAAGATTAACCCTTTTTTTGTAATTAGTTATTAAAAAGGTTAGTTTTCTTTTTTCTTTTGATATGTGTGTATTTTTGAAAAGAAAAAAAGATAGTATTTTGTAGTTAGCTTTTTAGATTTTGTATTAATTTGATATATTTATCTTTTATGATTTAAACAAATCTAAAAGTATAAGAGGTTAATTTTGATCATTTAAAAAAAAAAAAATTAAAACAATTAGATTTACCAAAAATTAACCTTTTTTTTCTTTTTCAAAATTTCAAAACGAAGCCTAAAGTATACTTATATAGCTAAGGAAACATAACAAGTTCTTTGTAAGTACATGATGCAAATTAGATATATTCACGTTGTTACTATAATAGAAATAAATAAATATATGTGTGATACCCCGTTGTGAGGGGTGCTAAATTTTGGTGAGACGGTGTCTAATATTTCAGAACTTATATAGAATAAGCGGTTTATAATAATTTGAATCATTCCAATTAGTAAGATACCTTTACAAATTTATTTAAGCCACAAAGTAAGTAACGATTTATAGGTTAAAGCAGTTTGTGCCATTTCAAATGATACTAGAGTGGGCATTTCAAATGATACCAGAGTGGGCTACATGTAGATGGACAGTACAAATAAATTGTGGTACTAGAAGAAAGGTAAAGTCTTGTTCAAGTAAATGGAATAATATGATCCACACTAATGAGAGGATTTCCAAGTCTTGCCAAAAATAATATAAATGCCTGTGGGTGTCAAGAAAAATCTCTAAATGAGGCTGAGCTGACTTTCCGAGCTTATCGTCTGAGCCATGGAGGTCGGATTGACTTAGGTCGATTTCCACAGCCTGAGCTGTTAGGTGTCAAGTCGGACTTGGGCGCATAAATGAGATCTCCGTGATCAAGATTTCGGAATTTAATTGTCGATTCGGAATCATCAATTTAGGCGAGGAATCCCAAGATTGATACAAATCTCGCATTTTCTTTATCTAAATATAGAAATCACGGTGAATCAGGAAGGAATTCTAATTTGTTTCTATCCTTAAAATTAGCATAATATTCTTATAAATAAGGGAGGAAACCATCATGAAGAGACATAAAGAGGAAACCAAATTATTTTCTTGATTTTTTACTGACTTGATCGTTGAAAAATTTTCGACAAACACCATACTAGTGTCATTGATGGACAAATTTCTTTATTGTCAATAGATCAAGCTTTCGGAAGCTCGGATTGAGGACCACAAAAAATTATCATCATCACTCATCAATATAATATGTTTAATTTTTGTTAGTTAGACTTATGTATATAGGTCATACTTAGGGGTGAAAACAAATCGAACTATTTGTGACCTATTCGAGCTTAGCTTGAAAAAAGCTCCGCTCAAACTCGGTTCGTGACTAAAACGATCTCGAACCAAATTTGATTTATGTCTCGTTTAGATTTAAGCTCAAGCTCGAGCTTAGAAAAGTTCGGCTTGAAAGCTTGTTAACTGGCTCGTTATAATAATATATATAATTTTTAATAATATTTTTATATTTTTAATAATATTTCTATTATATATTTTTTTTAATATTTTATTTATAATATTTTGAACTAAAACGACGTCATTTTTTATTTATTCGAGTTATTCACGAACCGAACCCGAGTCTAAATTCTTCTTTATCGAGTAAAACTCGAGTTTATATAAAAGTTCGAATCAAGTTCAAGCTCAAACTTGAACTCAATATAAAAAGTTTGAGCCGAGTTCAAATAAGTTAAAATTTGACTCGGCTCGATTTCACCCCTAATCATACTTATGGAATAATTTCACGTGCCATACCCTACACTTTCTAATGCTGACATGGCAAAGTCTTTATGATTTATTTGTTCCCCTATTTCATTGATAGAAAGTTGCCATCTATCCTATGATATGATCAAAGCATGCTGTTGCAAGAAAGACAATATATGTATAGGACGTATAGGTTACTATATGATTTAAGCATGCTCTATTGTAAGACACCTAGCTAATTTCCAACAATACCTTGACTTAGAGGCCTTGATAGTGAATTCTACATTTGAATAATGACATTATTACTTTGTAGCACCCTACCACCTAAACAATATAAACGAACCAACCAATTAAAAAAGACACCCAAAAAAAAAAAAGGGGGGAAATATAATAAATACATGCTGTGATGTAATCTTGTTAATTTGGGCCCATTAGGGGCCCATTCTTCAGCCGGCAACGTGACCCGGCTACATATTGCCGCCCAACCCACACACTCTCTCTCCAACCCCTTCTTCAAAAGCTCTTCCTAGTTCCAAGCCACTTTCTCTCTCTTCACAGCTCCATATTAACGCTTCATTTTCATTCAAATTTCTCTCTCCGCCGCTCCACCACCGCCGCTGCCGCTCACACATGCAAACATGCGTAGACGAGGTAGTGGATGACCTCGACGCCCTCAGCTTCGAGTCATCCACCACCACTGCCACCACCGGCGTGGATGTAAAGCTCAGCACCAGTTCGGGGTCGGAAACCACCACGGGAGCCACCTCCAGCATGGCCTCATCCTCCACCAAACCCCACACACTCTCGTCCGGCGACCCATGTCGGGACGCCATCCGCCGTGTCCAATCCGCTGCCGACGCCGCTCTCCACCTCGGCGACCTCCGGTTCGTCCGGCGGCTGGGCAGCGGCGACATTGGCAGCGTCTACCTCGTAGAACTAAAAGGCGGCGGTGGGAGAATGTTCGCCGCCAAAGTGATGGATAAAAAGGAACTAATCAGCAGGCACAAAGAAGACAGAGCGAGGATAGAGAGGGAAATACTGGAATTGTTGGAACACCCTTTTCTGCCCACGCTTTATGCCACGTTGGACTCTCCCCGGTGGTCTTGCCTATTGACTGAGTTCTGCCCCGGCGGCGACCTCCATGTTCTCCGGCAACGCCAGCCCGAAAAAAGGTTTGATGAGGCGGCCGTCCGGTAACTACTCTCTCTCTCTCTCTCTTCAAATAGTACGCATGTATAACCGCTAAGTGATTTGGTGCAACACTATGGTTGACACTTCATGATGGAGTTGAAGCATGGTCATAGTGGGGTCCACTCATGCGTCAAGCATGTTCGTTTTGTGGGCCCCTGATTTCCAGGCCGGCTCTTGAATATGAATCAGCCTAGTGTGTGCTGTGTGGGCATCATACGCACCAGAACACTGTTAAGCATATATTACGAGAATGCCACTTCTAGGAGATATTTGTTTTGAGAGTGACGGGAAATATTTTATTGGCCTTTGTTTTATTAATTTGGAAGGAACGGTAACAACCTAAATTTGTTACCTTTTTAATTATTACTGAATAATTAGCCGTAACTTTTTCACTTGCAAAATTTTCACAAAGTAACAAACGTTCCCTTAAACTAAAACTCAAACTTTTGCTCTGGATAGATTATAGGGAGGCAGCTATTGATTTGTGCAGTTGATGTGGCAGAGGCACTTTATGGTGTTTACTCTATAAGGAGTTTTTGGACTACATATAATTCATGTATTTATGGGAGTTTTCAACGTAACTCTAATTGCATCCCAGAAATTGAGCTCATTTCCATAATTATCACTAATTTTTATAGGAATTTACGACTACAGAAAATCTCCTCATCATTTCTTCGCATAAATTGAGGTTAATTAGCATAATTATGCGGTATTGCGGTAGGGCTTATTTGGCCAAAAAAATGAAAAATTGAAGGATGTTGATCACTCCGGTCTAGAACCTATCGCGGGCCAAATGACTCTTTCACATGTTTGGACGAATTTAAACTAGTATAATAGGTTTGTAGGATGAGCTTAAAAAAGTTGACTCAATATGACTCCAAAAAAAAACAAAAAAAAAAAGAGTTTTGGGTTGGGCTTTTTATTGGGACCATAAGCTTAGCCAATTTTTTTTCTTAATTTTTTAAGCTAAAATTGGTATATATTTTATAGGGATGTCAAATATACTCGTACCCGGTGGGTACCCGCTTCATCCGTCCTGTTCGGAGAAGGAGAAGGTATGGGGATGTTAGTAGTAGGGACAGGGACAGGGACAGGGACAAGGACATGTATAGAGATTTGAAATGTTATCCGAACGGGTACAGAGATGGGGACGGGGACGGGTACGATAGTCTCCACCCCGTCCCACACCAGTTTAAATATTCATTTATTAATTTTGTTGGTGTGGTGACTCCTTTAAAAGTCTCACATCAGTTTCTCACAAAGAAGTGGAGGCCTTGTAAGGTTATAAATAAATGTCTCTTCCTCTTTGATTTAAGTGTATCGTCAAAGTCAAAGATTTGTATATGTATTTTTAATTTTTATTTAATATATATATGCAATATATATTTTTATTTAAAATATATAATATTATATATATATGTAACATATATTTTATTTAACATGTATAATATTTATAATAATTTTAAATATTTATTTTATACATATAATATATAATTTATAATAGTTAGTATACTTGGCGGGTAAACGAGGACGGGGACGGAGAATTCATTACCTTATGGGGACGGGTATGGGAAATTTTTTTTTTTCCGAAATGGGGACGGGTATAGGAAAATTTTTTTTTCCGAAATGGGGACGGGAACGGGTAAGGGTATTGCTAAACAGAGACCGAGAATGTCATACCAGCCCCATACCCGTCCCGTTGACATCCCTAATATTTTATGTGATGGTCAGATTTGAACAAAATTTTAGACTTGATTAATTAAATCGGGCCGAATTGGACTAAAATGGGTTACACCCCTATAAATGTTTGGTTCATGTTAGGATTGATCAACTCTACTGTGGTTTTCTTTAAGAAGAATTTAATTTTTTTTAACCCTTATTTTTTTTAAATAATAAGATTCAAACTCATAAAAGTTCATTTTCTCCCTACACATTACCATTATTTTGCAATAAAGGTGTAAAATAACAAAGCCAAACTGAGAAATAGGACATTTGAATTATATCATTAAACTTACCAAGCTTTAAATTGGTTAATCTTGAAATTTTTATTGAATTAATCTTAAGTCAAATTCGAATAGTTTGTTATTTTATAAAAATTTTAATTGAATAGAATTAAATTAAATTCAAACTGCACAATAAAATTTAAAATTTATGATTCAAATTCAGTTCATTAACTTTTTTAGTCACCTTTCTAAAAAAAAAAAAACTTTTTTAAGTCGAATTTAAATGAATTTATAACCAAATTGAAATCGAATATGACTTGGGTGGTTTAGTTTGTATTAATGCCCTTTTTGCAATAGATTTTTGTCAAACTTTATCAAATTAGATTGCGATTAATCGACTACTGTCTACTAATAACAGACACCGCGTCGCTTGCTTTCAGGTTTTATGCATCAGAAGTGGTGGTTGCCCTAGAGTACCTGCACATGATGGGAATAGTCTACCGTGATCTGAAGCCCGAGAACATTCTCGTAAGATCAGACGGTCACATCATGCTGACCGACTTTGACCTTTCCCTAAAATGCCAGAGTTCATCATCAACGGCCCAGCTTGTTTCTGATCAAAACCGCACGCCCACCCCACACTCGTCAAACGACAACCCAGCCGCCGACCCTTCATTCGACAACTCATCATGCATTCTGCCCAATTGCATCGTGCCAGCTGTCTCGTGCTTCCACCGGAAACGCCGTCGACGGCGCAGGCCAGGCCACCGAGGGTCTCTCGAAATAGTGGCGGAGCCAGTCGACGCTCGGTCGATGTCCTTCGTCGGAACACACGAGTACCTGGCGCCGGAGATCGTATCCGGCGAGGGTCACGGCAATGCAGTCGACTGGTGGACCTTGGGGGTCTTCATATTCGAAATGTTCTACGGTACGACGCCGTTTAAGGGAACGGAGCACGAGCTAACCCTAGCGAACATCGTGGCTCGAGCCCTGGAGTTCCCGAAGGAGCCACCGGTTGGTGGAGCGGCTAAGGATTTGGTGACGCAGCTGTTGGTAAAGGACCCTGCCAAGCGAATGGGGTCCGTGACGGGGGCCACAGCGATCAAGCGCCATCCGTTCTTCGATGGGATCAATTGGGCGCTGTTAAGATGTACGGTGCCGCCGTTCATTCCGCGGCCGGTAACTTATCGGAATCTCCGACCTGGAGATGATTGTCCTGATGCTTCAATAGAGTATTACTAGTATTCATATTTACATTATATATATATGCACTTGTCCACATGGAATTGTTTGTTTGGAACTCGTATTTATGTATACAAAGAAATATATATATTACATACATTTTTTAAAATTTAATAAATTAATTAAAGAGTTCGCATTAATTTCTCTCTTTATATATATTTTTATTTTATTGGCTAAGTTAAATAAAATAGCTGAACAACACCCAAATATATATATATATATACATGTTGCAAGAAAATAAATTGTGAATTTAAATATATGCAAGAAAAAAAGAAATAATTGATAGTTGGAAGGTATTATTAAGATTTTTTTCAAGTTGCCAAATATTTAAATTTTTAACAATTTTAAAGTTTGACCTAATATTTTCTTATATAATATGTAATCTATATGCGTATGCGTATACAATCACAGCCTCAGAACACTCGCTCTTAAAGTTGAATCTACATGCAAAATAGAGATTTAAAATAAAAATTTTGATCAAAAAATATACTTCATCAGAGTCTTTCAAGATTATAGTACGTATTTACAAGAAAAGAAAAAAGTAGAGACTCAAATCAGAGCCATTTGTATTCTTAATTTTCTTTTCTTTTCTTTCTTTTTTTTTCAATCGAATCTTTACTTTTAAATATTGATTTATCATTAATTAAAATATATTTTATTGATTTATTAAGAGGCAATATTATTTTTATTTATATTTTAGCTTTTTAATGAATTAAATAATTTTTTTATTTTTAGAATAATTTATAATTAGTAATAATATGATTCTTAAATAATTTCATTTACATTGAAAATTATAAAAATTAAACAAAGAATTAAAAAAAAAGGAAATTAATATTTAATGCTGTAAAGATTATGCATACAGATTCTGATACCTTAATTAGAAAGTCTGTAAATTAAGAAGAAAATGATATTTGAGCCTGTAAAATTGAAAAATCGGTGCAAGATACTGATGCAAATGCTCTTAGAGAAGTAAAAGTAGTACAGGTGTGGCAGTGTTAAAAATTTTAAAACTCATTAACAAAAAAGAAAAAGAAAGAAAATCAAAAATCAAAATGGAAGTAATTATTGTAAGATTTTATATGCATTTATGTACCTTCACATTTACTAACCTAAAAATTGGTGTTAAAAGTCTTTGAAAAATTTTGATTAAAATATATAATAAATTCAAAAATAAGAAAAATGGAAAAATAGCCCCCCCATATATATATATGTATATATATAAATACACGTGATAGAGAAATCTGGGAGGGAAGAAAAGAGCACTTTGTGCAATCACTGCAATGCAGTGGGGTATGAGTTGACAGTAGTGTGGAAGTGGATTTAGTAGACAAGCCACTAATGTCTTCCTACTACTATTTCTTCATCAAAAAAGCTCTTCATCACTGGTCATGAGCTGTGGTAATAACCATCGAAACAATAATGCAAGCACCAGACAAAACGATCAAGAAACATAGACAAGACTAATTAATACTGTTACCATCCTTTCGTTTCTCATGAATATGGAGTCTGAAAATCAAGCTCATCTTTCAAGCACTGGTCCGCAAGAAAGCAAATGCTTTGAATCAACCGTGGCAGCTCTCAAGTTACAGAAGGTTTATAGGAGTTATCGCACCCGATGCAGGTTGGCAGATTCTGCTGTTGTTGCTGAAGAGCTCTGGTACGTATACTTCACCCCCCCCCCCCAAAAAAAAAAAACAAAAAAAAAAAAAAACCTCCTGCATTTATGAGGGTGTCACGGACTGACCCTATCAGTGTTAATGAAGGTGGCAAGCTATAAATTATGCTCGTTTGAATCACAGCACCATATCATTCTTCAACTTCTCCAAACCAGAAACAGCTGTGTCTCGGTGGAGCAGGATCAACTTGAATGCTTCAAAGGCAAGTTTGTTTGTCTTTTACAGAAAATGGTCAATGTCACTGTTAATGTTAGGATTAAGTAGTCAGTCAATTTCTATGTTCCTCTGTCACCCTTTTTATTATTTAAAGGCCCTCTCTCTCTCTCTCTCTCTCTCTCTCTCTCTCTCCCCCCCCTCCCTCCCTCCCTTGGCAGATTGGGAAGGGCTTAGGCAAAGATAATAAGGCTAAAAAATTAGCCTTCCAACATTGGATAGAAGCTGTAAGCCTAAAACTGTACCGCATATTTTTATTTTGTTTTACCCTCTGCAAACAGTCACAACTGTTTTTGAATTGTTATTGCATAGATCGATCCAAGGCATCGGTATGGTCATAACTTAAACTTGTACTATGAAGAATGGTGTAAAGCCGAAGCAGGGCAGCCATTTTTCTATTGGTAATCGAACCATCCAGTTATCATTATTTCTGTTTTTATTGTTTTCTAATTGTTTTGAGTTGGGTTTCTCTCAGCATAAAGCATAATATTAAAACTACTTACCACAAGAAAACAGAAGATGAAAATGAATTGAAAAATCTCCATTGAACTCAATGGAAGTTTGGCGCATATTTGATACATCTAGCAATATAATTTCCATGGGATAAAAAGTTGAGAAAACCAGCTCACATAATGTGATCTTCACTGCTTCTCATATGTGGAACTCCACTAGGCTTCAAATTATCAATAAACCAAAAATCGGAAGCTATTACAATTTGAATAGATGCATGCAATTCAATGTAATTCTCACAATAATTCCGTAACAAACTTTATTTATTTATTATATATTTGGACAGTGCCACTTCTTAATTAGGAAAATAAAGAGTACACACATACAATAAAAAATATTCAACACAAAATGAAAATATGAATCGCACATACTCTAGAGTGGAGAAAAATACTTTGCTTACCTGCATTGTCCTATGGATTGATGTTTGTATAATTCACACAAGTTTTGCCGATAGTTGACTAAATCAACCTTGTGTAGGTTGGACATTGGAGACGGCAAAGAGGTTGATCTGAAAGAGTGCCCAAGATCAAGGCTTCAGCAGCAATGCATCCAATATCTTGGACCTGTAAACTCCTGCTCAACTTTAATATGGAAGTCAAAAGTTCAATACCAACTGCAATTCAATTTTGAGTACAAGGGGGCTTCAAGGAATGATTGAACACAAACAATTGCATTCTGTTGTAATAGCATCAAATCCAAGATTAGTCAGCTTTGCATTTCACAGCCGCTGAGTCCATTTTATTGCATGCTTAAGATGATGATAGATCATGATACTAGGATTACAGACGTGCTTGATCATCTTGTATACTTGCAAACATGATGATGCATCATCAAAATACGGATTTGTGATTCAAATGATACAGATACAAAAATGATGCAACTCCATTTCAATGATCAATAGTTCAGAATAAGCCTTTGTGCAAAATTCCTAACCTTTTCCTTGTTTGCTATAATTTCAAATGCTTAGATGTGTGCACAATGAACTTTAAAGTTTCAAAAAAGCCGAGTTTAAGCCCCAAAGTTCTGTAATGTCTCCAATATAGAATATAATTTTTTCTTTAATTAGCATGGAAAATGCATCATAATCACATCATTTTCATGAAACTTCAACAGAGGATGTCAATGTCAATAACAATCATGCTGTCCTAACCTTCCTTTTATCTCACTTTGAAAAGCAAGAAAGGGAATACTACGAGTACATAATAGCTGAAGGGATAATGGTGCACAAACAAACAGGAGACCTTCTTGACACAAATCAAGAATTGTATGCTTCAAAGTGGATATTTGTGATGAGTACCTCTAAAAAACTATATGCTGGCCAGGCAAGAATTAATATAGTATCATAAACAACTCCTATTTCCATTTTACAATATTTCCAATTCTTTCAGTTTCTTGTCAACTGAGGGTCTAACTGATTTTCTTCATCCATGCAGAAAAGGAAGGGTTTCTTTCATCATTCCAGCTTCCTTGCTGGTGGTGCCACACTTGCTGCTGGACGACTTATGGTTGAATGTGGAAAGCTTAAGGTACAATTTCTTTACAGCATCTTAAAACACATGTAGTAGTGCAAAGAACCAAACAAAAGAAAAGAGGGTTGGGGGCTGAAGCACTTTTGCACCTACAAACTGAATTGGAAGTTCTAAAACTGATGTTCCAGAGTGCTCATAAATCCCTTCAAATAGCTTTACTGCTGCTAGCAAGATCAATCTTCACTTCCCTACTTCTTGTTATTCAGCCACTACTGTGCACAAGAAGCAGAAAGTATTGTCATGCATGCACAGAGTATCAGTTCTACGAGAATCAGAAAAGCAATTGACTGCAAATCACAAGATGAAAAAAAAAAAGTACTTTATTTTTTATTAATATTTCTGGAAACATAAGAGGTTAATTTCTGCAGAGGGGTGTGGGTTGATTCAAGCAGGACCTAATGCAAAAGCGGGGAAATTATTTGTACTAGGCTATCCCCTCTCAAAAAAAAAAAAAAAGGAGTTTGTTCAATATGAGGAGGTATTGTGAAAATGAGTATTGTACTCGTAAAATAGCTCATCATAACATAAGAAAGAAAAGGAGTTCTCCATTCAAGTAAAAGAGATAATATGTCCATGTGTTTTGGTAAGTCTTCTTTAAGATCAAGTTGAGATGCTTCAAATCTATATAACATCCGGATTTTAGATATATGTTCTGCATTTTCAGTCTGTATCAGCATATAGCGGACATTACCATCCGACTGAAGAGAATCTTGGCAGCTTTTTAGCTTTCCTCAAGGACAATGGGATTAATATTGAAGAAGTTACGGTATGCAGCTCATATCCCATGCAGTTTCAATATTATCCGAGCTTTTCTGATGGCAATCTTCAATCAATAAAATTTATCCGAGTTTTTCCACTTTTAGGCAGGTAATTTCCCACACTGAAAATTACCGGAGAGATGATGTCAGAAAATCAGAAGGTAGTCACTTGAGACAATCAACAGAGTTTGAACCAATCGAACTTCGAGCTTTCAATAAAAGTGAGCAAAAGGAAACCCCTGAGCCAGCTAAGATAGCTCGGCCTGAACGAAGATGCAGTTACAAAAGGACCTTATCTAGCAATATTCAAAGCCCAAATACAAGAGTTCCAAAGAGAGAGATATTGAAGAGGATTGAGTCCAAGAAAGAAGCAAGTTCATACCAGTTAGGGCACCAACTGTCCATAAAATGGTCAACAGGCGCAGGTCCAAGAATAGGGTGTGTAGCAGACTACCCTCAGAAACTAAGGATACAAGCCCTGGAGTTCGTTAATCTCTCACCCAAGGATTCCCCCCAAGATCCAGCCTCTCGATCTATTGCTCTCACTAAATTCACAACTCTCTGTATGGTGATGTGACCCCGAAGTTGATAACTCTCCATAGCAAATGAAGATTACAAACTTGCAATTCCAAGCCAACTTTGAGTCTGTGACTAAGAAGCTCCACTGAAAGAAAAAACAATTTTATGTTGAGAAGGCCTAGTGTATAGATTCTCCATAAGGCAGTGAGAATTTGGCAGCAGGCATGTATCCTGCTTCAAACAAATGGCAAGTCAGCCATTTCAAAGTTTCATGGACACTAGATCCTTGAATATCCATATTATGTGCACCAAAAGAATAGACATTGTTTTTTAACTCCATCCAACTATATCCAGGATCTTTCTTCAATGCTTTCTCCTTCAAAATCCTCCTCATTTGTGCTGTTTCATTCCACATCATTGCATCTGCATAAACATTTGATAGCATGATATAAGCTGAGGTATCGTCTGGATCAATGCTCAAAATTTTCTCAGCAGCATATTTCCCCAAATCCAAGTCCTTGCTAGTTTTGCAGCCAGACAAAAGACAACGCCAAACGACCTTATCTGGTTCCATTGGAAAACACTTTATAAAATCATAAGCTCTATTTGTTTGTCCATTGCGAGCAAATAGACTGACCATACAAGCTAAGTGATCCATCCTTGGACTGATTTCATAATCTTTTGTCATGGACTCAAAGTACCGCAATCCATCCTCCAAAAGACCCACATGCCCACAGGCAGATAATACCCCTATAAATGTAATATCACTTGGCTTCACCCCAGCTTTCTGCATCATATCATATATTTCTAAAGCTTCCCTACCAAAACCATGTTGGGCATACCCCACAAGCATTGTATTCCAAGAAACCAAGTTCTTTGAGCTTAGGTTATCAAAAACTCTCCGAGCATCACTTAACCGTCCACACTTAGCATACATGTCGACAAGGGAACTTATGACCACCACATTAGAATCAAACCCAGGTTTTATGATGCAACAATGGGTTTGCCTGCCCCACTCAATAGCTGGAAGATCCCCACAGATGCTCAAGACACTAGAGTATGTGTAAAGATTGGGTTCAAACCCTTGACATAACATACAATTCAGAAGTTCAATGGCTTCTCCATAGTTACCAGAATTTACACATCCAGACATCAGAGCATTCCAAGAAACAGTATCACGTGCATCCATTTCTTCAAAAGTCTTCCAAGATTCTTTGAGAAGCCCACTTTTTGAGTAAAAGTCCACAACCGCATTGCCAACAAATGTAAATGAACAAAATCCCGATTTTATGACTAAAGAGTGGAGTTGTTTTCCAACTTCAAATTCCATCACATCAATAAATGCTCCAAACACAGACGAGGCTGTTCTCTCACTTGGTTTGAGACCTGAAGAGAGCAGATTACGAAAAAGATCAATAGCTTCTCTACCCTTCCCTTGTTGAACGCATCCTCCTATCAACGCTGTCCATGCTGGCAACTGCGGCTCATTTACTTCGGTGAATGCTTGATAGGCTAAGTCCAATTTGCCACATTTCACATAAAAGTTTATTAACCCAGTCACGAAAAACTTATCCATTCTGATTCCAAACTTTAAGGCAAGCGAATGCACTTGCAAACCAACTTCCAAATTTTCTAGTGCAGCACAAGCACCCAAGACACTCACACAAGAGAATTCATTGACCTTCACTCCCGCCTCCTGAGACTGCAAGAAAATCTTCAAGCCCTCTACATTTTCTCCATGCTGGCAATAGCACGAAAGAAGTGAAGTCCAAGAGACTGAATTTGGTTTTGACATTGCATCAAACACAAATTGAGCTGACTTCAGGAGCCCACATTTCCCATACAAATTGACCAAACAGTTACCAACAAAGCCATTTAACTCTTCCTCAGTCCTATAAATCCTTCCATGAATTTCTTTACCAGTCCTATCATTACCAATGCCAGCACAGGCCGATATAACGGCCACGTAAGTGTAATGATTCGGTTCAAAACCATCAGCAACCATTGATCCAAAACAATCCAAGGCTTCTTCGCCAAAACCCATTTTTGAATACCAAGATATCAAAGTTGTCCATGAAATAACATTTCGTTCGGGCATTCTATCAAACACATTAAGAGCATCACCAATAAGATCAGATTTTAAGTACAACGCTAACAAATGGTTGATCGTTTGAATATCTGGGCGAAACGCAGAAGTGATAAGTTTGCCATGGACTGCTCTGCCTTTGAGAATTGACCGTGTGTTTCCATAAAAACGCAACAGGTTACAGAAGGACATTAAAAGAGAGCCAAATTCAGTTGGGGAAGGCTGTTACGTTTTGGGGATTAATAGGCAACTCTCTCAATTTCTGAATTTCTTACAGAAACAATGAAACACTGTTAGCTACAATGTGTGTGTGTGTGTGTATGGAAGTTGTCCTGAATAAAGTACGAGTGGCTTTGTCTTCACATGGAAGTCTCTCTCAGACTCGCAGTTCTCACCTGCGCCTTCGTAATCCCCGTGGGTGCACTAATGTAATTTTGTATTATTTATTTATTATTATTATTTTGTTTTTTATGCCTTAGGAGCGTTTTGAAGACACAATTTTTAGTATTTTTTTATCAAAAACTACTAGTTATAATTTTTGGCATATTTGGTGAAATAAATAACAATTTTTAGTAATTTTTAATAACTTTTTACAACTTTTGGTGTTTAGTAAAATTTTTGGTAATTTTTTACATTTTTAGTAATTTTTGTCAACTTTAAGTAATTTTTGAGTTGAAAAATTATTGTAGCAGAGAAAAAAGTGATAAAATTTAGTATTTTACCAAACACATAAAAAGTAAAACTTAGTATTTTTTGTTAGAAATTATGATGCCAAGCGCTATGTTAATTATAGTATTTAAATAAAATAAAAAACTAAACAATTATTTTAAGGCTTTAATATAAAGGGTTCATTTTGTTTATTTATTTTTATTAAAATTTACTGAAACTTTGATAAGAAAATATGTAATGATTATCCAATTTAAATAATTATTAATACATTTTTGCAATTTAAACGATTGACAAACACAATTTAACTACCCTTTTAGTAATCTCGTTATCAGAATCCATTTAATAACGTTTATATTTACTAATTTTTATTTATATTAAGAAATTTTTAAAAATTAATAATAAAAACATGTTCGTTAAATTCATTTGTAATTTTTTACTTTATTTTTTCTTTTATAAATATTTTGTAATTTTAATATTTTATTATTTTTGTTGTGTGATATTAAAATAAATTATTTCATGCAAATTTTTAGTAAAGCATACAAAACAAAAGGTTAAAAACAACTTTGAAGTTTTTTCAACTTTTCACGGATGTGAAAATTTTAATATTTTTATTGGCTTTTCCAAAAAAAAAAAAAAACATCATATCTTCATAATTTCCAAAAGAACTTATATATAAAAATCTAAAAACTAAATTTACCCTCATTTATTTGATAAATTATATTTAACAAATCATAAAATTCCAAAATTATATTTGAATAAATAATATATAATAAAATTTAAAAGGGTCATTGGAAATTTAGTTTAGCCTAACCGATTACCAAATACAATATATAATACTATTCAATCAATTATAAAGATACTATAATAATTTTTTTTATAAAATAATCAATTTTATTTTAGTCACCACCAAGCAATCAATACACTCAAGTTTGAATAAAATCAATTTTTTTTTTTTTTACCAAACAATTTTTTGCTTTCCGTTTTTTTCTATAGCTAACTTAAACATTCAACTTATTTCTAATTAATCTTTTAACTTAAAAATTGATATCAAACAAGCACTAAATTTAAGTAATTTGCACAAAACATGGATCCATTCCCCATGTAAGGGCTCGTTTAGTGATGTTATTTTTTTTTATGTAAAACTCGTTTGGTGTTGCTGTCAATTTTTTTTTTTTAAATGTTCTCTAGTTTCTATTTTTTTTTCTTGAAATAAAAAATAAAACTATATTTCAAAATACAATTTTATTTACAATAATTAACCTTCATTTTATTAATTTTATTATTTTAAAAAAAATAATTAAATTTAATAAAATATATTGCACATTAATTTAATTAATTATATTATCTATTGAAATTAATTTAATTCAAAAAAAATAAAATATAATAAATACAATTTAATTGTATTATTTATTAAGAATAATTTCATCATTTCCGAAACAAGAAAATAAAACATGTTTACCAAGCCCGTATTTGTTGCCAGCTATAAAAAAAATATATAAACATGAATAACAAAACAGTAATCATAAACGTTACTAAACAAGTCCCAATCAAATAAATTCGATTACCAGCGGCTCTAATGCACCGGTTACTGAATTTACTTTCCACAGAGCTAATCGAGGGTTCGAAGCTGCTCTAAATATGGTTGGAAAAAAAAAAAAAAAGCCATAGAAGCACGAAAGACCTATCATACTTTTGGGTTAAAAACAAAATGTAAATAAATTTCAGCCACAACGAAGTTGGCCGCTAAGTTGGCCTGACAGAGAATGACCTTTGACTGAGTGACAACCGATTCCTTCGCCTCATTATTCACCCGGATTCGATTTTTCGCCTCATTATTCACCCGGATTCGATTTCCCGCATGTCTTCCCCCCTCCCCCCTTACCAATCAGGAAAAAAAAAAAAAGAAGTTGGCCTGGTATAAAAGAGTTTTACCTCCTCTCCACCAGATTGATGAACTTCATTGTGCTTGGTGTAACAGTATACATAAAGGGGCAAAAAATGTACCGAGAAAAGAAGGTTTCTTGTACATGTAAACTATTACAGAGGGTATGAAACTAGAACATGAGATCATACAATAAAAGTACCCAGTATACTAATGCACCTCAAAATCAAAATACTCCCCCACTCCCACAATAAATGTGCCAGGAAATTATTATTACACATTTCACTCCCATAAACCCATCATCAAGTTGAGCAGTATTACTAGGCAGCAGCAACTGTTCCAGCAGGCTTTGCTTCGGGCTCGGCTGGCGCTCCAGCTTCCCAGAACGAAGTCTTCTTCCCAGTCTTGGAAACTGTCTGGAGAACCGCGTCCGGCTGCACGTTGCCTTTCACAGTCACTTTCTGCTCCTTCAGATCAACGTCAAATGACTCGACGCCTGAATTTGGTCAGGATGAGAGGCCACCAATCAAAAGATATCAACAAAAAATAACAGTCCACGGCCAATGATCAATATGGGTATCATGAAAAACAAAGCCACTCTCAACCCAAATTAACGTCTAAATTTCTCTGTGTAATGAAGGACATGCAAGTTCAGCCAATAATCATAAGAAAATTGCTATTCTACTAGAAATTTTAACCTGAATGTATTACTAGAATGACGTGGCAGTGACATTTGTGTAATACAAGATCGCTTTAATGGGTTCAGTTTTTCAATGTGATAGATTCAAAACGCTGTCAAATCATTCTGGTTGTATAGTAGTACCTTAGTCATAATAAAGAAATTCAACTAAAAGAAATTTACCAGAATATTTAGCCGAGGTCCAGAATCCAGCCAAAGCTCTTCTTATATCTAATGTTTTTCCATAGCATGTTTATTTAACATAAAAACAACTAAATCCCACCGAAATTGAGAAAAAAACCCAATCCACATACATTCTGTGTGTACAAACTGGATGGGGCAAACTTAGCTAGTTGAGCAGCCAAATTTGTGAATCATTACCTCAACTAGTTGTGCCACATTCCACAATACTAAAACTTCCATTCAGGTAATTTTAGAATTTTTTTTTGTTTTTTTTTTTTTGGGGGGGGGGGGGGGGGAAGAGTACCTGTTCATTTCTTCATTATCATTATTATTACAATTTTTAATATATATATATTGGTCTATTTACCTCTGTGCTCACGAATGCAGACAAAAACACAAATGATTTCTATTGCAACACAAGCTAAATATATATACAAACGCATACAGGAAACTTGATCAATCAGTAAAGCAAAGCCCAAGGACCACAGAAGGTTGCTAAATTCACAGACCAAAAAGCGTTATACACATCCTCCTCCCACTAGGTCAGACCCACAAATGTGAGGAGGGCTGTGAATATGATAATAGTGGTTGTGGATTCAGCAATTTACTTATTATATTATACAAACTATATATAGTTGTGTATTATCATAAAACTTGAGAAAGTAAAGAAAAGACAACAGCACTGAGCAATACAAAGCGACTGCTCAAATGTTGATTCATCTCATGCCTTGACTGAGATCAGTAAGGATATGAAACAAATGAAAACATGTTAAGCAAAAACAACAGACCTTCCATTTTGGTTAGAACCCTCTTCACGGCTCCCACACAACCTTCACATGACATGCCAACCTTGAGAACAACAGTCTGCACTTGGAAAAAAAAATGCGTTTAAGTTTTGCAAGATAAGAAGAATCAATCAAGACAAAAAATATATTTTAATACCATCATAAAGGCCATTGGAATTGGAAACAAGGGCATAAAAATAATCATTTATATCAACACACACTCGCATATGGAAATTTGCAAATAAGGATGGCAACAGGGCTTGTTTAACTAAACTCTACCTTCAGTGGTGCAGATAGAAATTATAGTAGGTGGGGGCAAACTAAATAACTCATATATACATACATATATATAGATATCTATTCTATAATACTAAAACAATATATTTTCTCTCTCCTCTTCCACTTTGTTCCAATCCTAGGTGGCATGCCTTTTTCATCTTTAGTCCACTTCTCCCTTTTTCATAAAATTTTGAATTATTTTTTAATTTTCTTCCTTCCCTCTTCTTCTTTTCTCTTTTCTCACTCACAAAAGCTTTGTTTCTTTGTCCCACATCGCCAAAACACTACAACTTTACTTTTTCTTTTATCTATAAAAGTACTAAAGTTGTGACATGTGAAATTAATAAATGTAAAAGAATTCATGGATTTTGAAAATGGACCCACTTTCTTGGGTTCTAAAAAGGGAACCATTTGCTTACAAATTTCATACGATTGAATTAATGGGTTCCAAAAGAGATGATCCACTTGCTTATAAATTTAGTATAGTTGTGAAATTTATATATATCAAATACATTAGTAATTAAATTAAATATATAGATATATAATGGAATTAAATTAAAAAAACACTAATAGAAAAAGTTTAAATAATAATAGAATATTATAATAACTCTTATAGTATTTTTAAAATTTGAAAATACAAAAAAATACTGAATATTAATTAGGTTTGGAAGTAGTTATTTTTTTTAAATCCTAATTTTAAATTTAAATTAGTCACATTGACTATATTTGTTTTACTTTATAAAATATATATGATTAATAATAATATTTTTTATTTGAGAACTTGCCTATTGGTTCATTGTAATTGTAAAATTTTCAAAACAATTAATTCAAGTTAAAAAAATATTTAAAAATAATTAAATTAAAAAATATAACTTCTCTTACAATAATAACTATTATTATATCTTAAATTTAAAAAAACAAAAAAAATGCAAAAAATATTATCTAAGCCTAGAATAATTTTTTGTTTTGAAATATTTTTAATTTTAAATTTAACTTGGTCATGTTGATAATTTTTAGCTTATTAATAATACTTAATATTTGAGTTAGTTTTATAAATTTATATTATCCATGTATCTATAATACTAAAAGAATGTATTGTCCTTCTCCTCTTCTCCTTCACTCCAATCTTACATAGCATGCCATTTCATTTTTTATTTTTTTTATAGATTTGTGAATTATTTTTTAAATTCATTCATTCCCTCTTATTCACTTCTCTTTTCTCATTCAAAAAATCTTTATTTATTTGTCTCACATTGCTAAAATATTACAACTTCACTTTTTCTTTCGCCTATAAAAACACTAGAATTATGACATATGATTTTAATAAATGTAAAAGAACTAATCGGTTCTTAAAAGGAACCCACTTGCTTATAAATTTTTTGTATTTATATATAAACCCGATTATGATCAACTCTATTGACTCACTAACATTGACACAAATAAAAATTTTAAGTATAAAAAAATAACTAACTATTTTTTGAAATTATGAAATTTTATTAAAATATTTTTTAATACAATTAAAAATTATATTTTGTCCATAAAAAATATTATTCAATTCCGCGCATCGCACGGGTCAACACTAGTATGTGTATATATATATACCTGTATTGCAACAATGCAACTCAGAAAAACTGATGGTGTTTGTTGAGAAAGAAGAGAGAGATGAGGGAGAAAGTGGAGAGTTTTGTCCCCAAAAAAAAAGTAATTTGATTTTTAATCTTTCCTAGACAAGGCGGGGATAGTGAGATCAAAAAAAATTTAGTGGAGGCAATAATGAAAAATATATATAAATAATTTTTTTTTTAAAACTAAGTGGGGGCAATTACCCCTACTCTGACCCACCTATCTCCGCCCTTATCTTCCTTGATCCTAGTAGGGGGAAAAGAAAACACACCGCATAACAATGAGGAGTCGAGCTCCCTTATCCTATAGCCTTCCCAATTAAATAATCCAGTTAAGTGGGTTTAAGGAGTCTAACCCCACTAACTTCAAATGGAAAAATAATTTTCAGAAAAAAATCAAAATAATACAAAGTATATGAATATAAAACATGATTAAAAAAACATTACAAGTATTTGTGTGTTATTTTTTTATTAAAAGGTATTATTTGTGCACTATTATAATATAGTAGAAATATTTATGATGTTTTAGGGAGGGTTCGGATTAGGAAGAGCAAAACCCTAACTCATCTCATACCTGCACTGGGTTTTGATTGATTGTCCAATATCCACTTCAGGTTTTATTATTCAAATCCCATACCCTTTCTATTAGGGTCGAGGTGAAGTGAATATCCGGGTTCACGGGTTAAATTGCCACTCCTACTTGCACATAGTTGATGCAAATCAATTTACTTTGCAAAATAATAATAATAATAATAATAAAGAAAAGGAAGACTTCTTGTTTTCACTACACCATGAACAATTTAAAAAAATTCATCATGGACCAGTCACTATATATATAGTTCTTCTATAATGCCCATAATTCAATTCTCTACATGCAACTGTACTCAAGATAGACTTCAAATGTGCAATGAGAAAAAAAAAAAAAAAAAAAACAACCATACACACCAGTCAAAAACTTGGCGGTGGGGATGGGGATATAAACACACACAACCACAACTCATCAGCGTGGATCAACACAAGGATTTTTGGGTAAATACACCCCCATAGCACAGCTTTTCTGATCACATAGGAAAAAAAAAATTTGATACTTTTTCTTTTTCAATAACAAAAAAATAAAGTTTCAAAAAGTTAAGTTGCTTCATTTCTGACATCCAATTTGAGTTTCACCTTCAACAGTTTAATGGTTCACGATTCACCTCAATTCTTTACAAGTAAGTCAGGAGAAGAACTACAAAATCTACCATCAATTGGACAACAATTAGTTCAGGGTGGGTTATGGTGCATTCCTTGATATACATATGCTTACACATACAAATAGTCAAAGGACAAAAATTTTATATATGTGCATGGAGAAAATGGGATGGGGATCACCTGTATAGCATAACCTTTCAAAAGAAGAAACAAAATATGACTCATAGGATTAGCCCCAACAGAACCACCTGGTCTTTGAACCCTACACACGTTGAGACAAATTTGGTGGGTTCCAACTTTAACCCCACCAAATTAAACCCCTTTTCCCCCAAAATTTCCATTTTTCAACCAAATCCCCATATAGGTATCCACATATAAACATGGATTCAACTCTTCTCAAATCCATTCAAGGACAACAAAATTGAATTCAAACTCACACAAAGGAAGAGGGTTTATCTTTATGGTCCAAATGTAAACTGATTAGTAAAACAACACGAAAGATTAGAAGATGAGAGCCAGTAATTACCTGAGACATGATGTATTATGAGTATTTGAATCTACAGAACTTGGAGGGGAAGAGAAACCAGAGATGTCTGTTTTGGGGATGGGTTCCAAGAGGAGAGTCGGGGCTCCGTTTTATAGACAGAAGAAAAGGGGAGAAAACAACTTGGGAGGACAAGGCAATCGTGGGAGTGGAGGTACGAAGATTCGGTTTGGATTGGGCGTCCAAGGTTGGATTGGGTCACCTCACACGGTCGGCCACCGGAAATTGTCCAAGGGACCAGCTCACAAGTGCGTAATTTAGGATTAAAATCGCTTAGGCCCAAGAGATCTGGGATTCTGACACTTAGTACTTTTTGAGGTTTGCATTTTTTTATTTTATGTATATTTATAAAATAAGTAAGTTTGTTTGGTTAAAAAAATATGAGATATCGCGCTGACTAGATCAAATATTGCTATTGAAAATTCATTTCCCTAATTAATTGTTGCAATGCTGATTTGGCGATTTGATTTGAAGTAGTTGGGTTGTTCAAAGTTCAACATGGGGCGGTTATCCGAAATAAGGATATGGTTATTCTGTCCGGGAAGTCCTTTTCGTTCGTTGGAACCAACTAATTCATTTTCAAATTTGTCCATAGGTTGTGCAGTACAAGCAGCCCGGTTCTGTAGTACAAAAGAGAGTTGCACTGCAGTACTACCACAAGAAAAATTAAAGTACAAGCGCGTGAAGCGTGGACTGCGATTTCTCTCCAAGAATAGAACATTGAATCGGGCGTCTTTGGCGTCTGTCAACTGGACTCGTTGGAGCTAACATAGACTTGTAATGGTAGCTGAGTGACATAGTTTCTCAACCGTCTTATTCTATCTAATGGTTCAAATTAAAAAACAACGTTTTAATCAATCAAATGCATTTCAAAAGTTCTTCGTTTGGCAGAGCTTCGCTGCTAGGAAGAGTAGAAAGCTCACATCGAGCTCTTATATTCATTTCAAATAATCCGACCGTTAAAATTTCAATCGGAGATTGAAAACAAATTTTCGGTCGAGTGGCAACACTGAAAAGGGGTTGAAGTCCAAGGGCCGACTTCAGCTAAACAACGTCATTCAATCATTTTGGCGCTACTTTGAAATTTTTTCGTTCCTCCCGCATTCTCCTTCTTTGTTTTCGTTCAGTACTCTACAGAGGACGACAAAGAGACATTTTCCTATGAGCTACCTTTGCAATCTAAGGGATGTATGGTAGCTAAGCCACCCCCTTTGCATTTTTGGGGAAGTGTCGCTTTATTTCTCATTGTTTAAACAAATCACTGATTGAAAAGAAGTAGTTCTTAACTTTGAGCTGTGGAGGAGATATGGGTATTTCCATGAGTTCTTATATATTAACCATTTTGTTTCTGTGGCTGTTCTCTGCACTGTGCACCACTTGGGGCAGCTTCGATCAGAACTACACAAGATCAATTTTGAGTTCAGCCAAAAGAGATAAAGATTGGTTGATCTACATTAGAAGGAAAATCTAAGCAATCACAAAACTCAAATTTGAAAAACACAACACCAGTGCTCTCATTTGCAAAGAACTAGATACACTTAGCATTTCTTACACCTACCCATTTGTGAAAACTAGTTTGGTCACCCAAATTGGCTCTAGTTCTGGCCCTATTAACGCTCTTCGTGCCAATATGGACGTCCTCCTTTTCCAGGTAGTTTGCACTCTACCCCCAATTTTCTTTTACATATTCATAAAAGTGTTTATATATGTTCTCTTTCTCGTCATTTTTGCTTTTGGTTATCTATAGGAGCTAGTTGACTGGGAGCATAGGAGCAAAATTGATGGGAAAGTGCATAGATGCGACACGATGCGTATACAACGATGTTGTTTGGTGCTGCTAAAGTTGCTCAATGAAAGGAAAGATAATCTCAACATTACATTGTTATTCCTATTCACAGTACCGTTTCTTGACAGAATTAACTATAATATGCCAGCACATGTCAGTCTTTCTTATGGGCCGTAAATTCTGGAGAGTAAGGTGCTGTTATTTTCTTTCGATGTTTTCAGTTTTGGCTTTCTTGTTCCATCTTCACACACTATATATTTTGTTTGATTATTTTTCGATCACCAATCCGAAAAATAATTATATCAGTGCTAGCGAAATTTCTTTAAAAACTCACTGTCAAAACTTTGTCGCCATCAGCAGCTGCACAACCCCAGATTCTACACTTACGGCTTTTTCTGCTATCTGGCTCAATTGTTTTTGGAATGCTCTTATTCTCAAACTCAAGATGGTCTTGAGTTTGAGAAATGGTGTTATAATATTCTATATGAGATATTCTTTATATATATTGCCTTTATTAGAATATTCTATATCTTACTTTTTAATAAGTAGTTAAGTTTATTTTGGTATATAAATCATTACCATACATACCTCTCATTGTAAATCTATATAAAGGCATCTTCTTTACCTTTATGATATATACAACAAGAAGTAAACATTATATTATCTCTCTCTCCAATTCTATTATTTCTTGTCTTTTATTTTTTTATTTAACAGGTTTTAAGTTGCAACAAGTTGAAAGTACTGAGATATAGTTTGCATTGCTTTTCTTTTTTGGGTGTTTAGGTTGTCCGTTATTATTGCTTCAAAAAGAATGATTATTTGCATTAAAGAATACTTGGGAACATCTAATGGCAGCACTTGGCATGTGTAATTAATTTAATTTCTAGAAGTGAAGTTAATTGTCACTAATTGCCTATTGATTTCAATTTAAAAGCTATTAATTGTGATAACTATCAACTGTTTGTGGCTGTTGAAGTGAACAAATTTGGCTTTTTGATTGTTTAAAAGATACAACCATTGGTTTTGATGTTCTTGAATTTTATAAATATTGATTTCTGTAATTGATTTGAATAACGATTCTTAGTTACTTACAAAATTTGTCAAATTCCAGTTTGATATTAAAGAAGTTATTTGAAGGAATTCTTAGAATTTGCTATCTACAAACTCGGGCATTTTTAGAGTTTGTTGTGTCCTAGAGGTTTATTGTTTTTAACCCAATAGCTTATTGTTAGGTGATAATAATTTCAAAGACAATGATTTTGACACGCCTCAAAGCTGCATCATTGATCTTGGTCCTCTTACTCTCTTCATGCACGACACATTTTGACGCTTGTGTACACTTTTACAGTTATCATTTTTTTTAGCACCGTAACTCCAAGGTTTATGGGGTTAAGAGAAGTAAGAGGATCTACTGTTGTAGCCTCTTTACTCCTTACCCCAGACATTTTATACTTATCCTTACTTATAAGATGACGAACATTCTTGAATGCCTCATTATTTCTAACAGCGTGATATGCTAACCGCATAAAATCTGAACACAAGATGTCAGCCAACTGTGCATTTGTCAAGTTAGGGGGAGGAATTGCGCAAAAAACGAGCCACTTTTCACCTGCCTAGTCCACTTTTTCATAATGCACTTATTCAGAATTTCATGAATACGACACACATTAAATACCCTCAAAATATGCGCACAGAGTTATCTATGCATCTCATATAAGCAACTTGTACAAGAAATTGTCATCAATGATAGGTCGAAGTTAATCTTGTATGTCCTATCCATTACATTTGCAACCCTCACAGGGGGCCTTCAATAGGATCATTCTTGTCTAACTAAATTTTATGCTTTAAATCAAACTGCTCATTAAAAAGCTTAAATATGATAGGGGTGTACATTTCTGCAGATTGCCTTAGATGATAGAATTCTCGATTGCAAAGTAAGGAGAAGTCTGCCTAGACTTACATTCACTCTACAATTCCTTTTCCCTAACGTTTGCTAAAAATATCTTGAATCCTTAAAAGAATTTTTTCATAGTTAGCCCACTTCCCAATACTAGTTTTACCCTCGCGTTGGCACTTTCACTCAACTGTGTGCTGCGCACCCTGGCAGTGAATGTATATTTCATGTAAGCAACACACCGTTGATGCTTCTTCTGATAAAGCCCATTAAGCCACTTATTTCTAACAAAGTCAAACATTTTCCTCATGTTTCCTCACTTTTGCTTAAACTCATCAATGTCAGATAAGTCATACATACAACTATAAAGTTCTGATATAAAGTATTTTGTATTTTACTTTAAAGTATCAGCCAAGTTCTTTAATGCATTCTGACCAATATGCCAAATACATAGTCCATGACGTACAGTAAGCATCACAATTTCAAAAGCCTTTCCCATTGCTGCATCTTGGTTTGTAAATATCACTATAGGTTTTTTATCCCTGTAACACTGAAGAAATATTTTTAAAAGCCATGTGAAAAAGGCTGCAGTCTTGTCAAACAGTAAGGTGCCGCCTGATATTACTGTTTGTCTATGGTTGTTAAAACTAATGAAAACTTCGAGAGGCTGAGACTCCTTATTAGTGCCAAAGGTGGCGTCAAACATTACCTTGTCACCGAAGGCTTGATAGTTAACTAGCAACTTTGAATCGACCCAAAACATATTGGTTATTTTCCCTGTACAATCAAGTTGGAAGTCATGAAAGAAAGAAGGACTTTTTCTTGGACTATTCTCAAAAGTACTCTAAAATGATAGTAGCTTTTCTTAGCTCTATATTTTTCGGGCATTTAGTGCATAGGTGTGATTTCACATCTTGCCCTAGTGAAACCTACATTTTCTGAGCCCCTTACTTCTATGCTCATATACCTGTGTGTCATTTTCGACCCAAGGCCCACTTTTTGTGCGACAACAAGAGCACGTGCTTGGACTTCATTGATTGCTCAATGTTCCCTAAGCCAATGAGTGGTTTGTTTACCCTCTAACTCATGATTATACTCTTCTATAAAGGATGTCACATAATACTTCCCTTTTTCTTTACTCAAATAAATGCTCATAAGAACACTACAATCACATCTTGTTTTTGCACGATAATTGGAATAAATGCGCCGGGAATCTTCAGACTTTTTGCCCTACCTAAAATATACATACGTCCTAAATGTCACCACTTCATCTTTTCTTTTGTTTGTTCCTCTAACTCGACCATTGAATCCAATATCACGTGCATATTTTTGTCAAAATATATAACTTACCTCAACTGTATTAAACTCTATCCAATAAATGGCTTGTAAACTGACTCAACTATCGTGTCACTTGTAACTTTATAAGAAAGCCCAACTAATAATGATTTGTTACGTCCAATAGATTTTGGAAAATCAATTTTTACAATTTCAATTTCATTCTCCCCAATTCATATTCATCATTATAGCCCTGTGTAATAAGCCAATATGTAATTAAGAGGAAAAATTTAATATTTTAGCTAATTTTTTATATAGATGTATACAAAAAAAAACAAAAAAAAAAAAAAAAACAAATAGAAAGAGAGAGATATTGACCCAAAACAATTAATGTGTTTTTTTATCTAAAAAAATAAAAATAAATAAAACTCTGTTGTGGGAAAGGAAAACTCTTATTTTTTTTAGATAGGTATATACTGAATAAAAAAAATAATTGTAACAATTAATATAATTTTTTTATTTTTTAATTATTTTTTGTGATTTTTTCGTTAAATATCTTTTCCAACATTCAAATTAAAATTGAATACCCAATTAAATTAACTGATTCTGTATTCTAATAAATGTTTTATGCAGATGTATAAAAAAGAGAAAGAGAGAGAAAGATTGGCTAAAAAAATTAATGTGTTTTTTTCATTATAAAAAAGAAAAAAATTAAACATCTGTTACAGGGGAGAAAAAAAACTTATTTTTTATACAGGTGTATACTTAAAAAAAAAAGACAATTTTAACAATTAATGTGGACTGTTTATTTTTTTCATTATTTTTTTGTGATTTTTTTGGTTAAATTGCTTTTGCAACATTCAGATTAAAATTGAATATTTAATTAAAGTACCTGATTCTATATTTTATCAAATATTTTAAATAGATGTATAAAAAAGTGTGTGTGTGTGTGAGAGAGAGAGAGAGAGAGAAAGGGTAGGAGGGGGCCAAAACAATTAATGTGTTTTTTTCCATTGTAAAAAAGAAAAAAAATAAAACTCCGACTGCGAGGAAGGAAAAAAATTTATTTTTTTATACAAGTGTATCCTATACATTTAAAAAATAACTGTAACAATTAATGTAGTTTCTTTATTTTTTCATTAAATTACTTTCTCAATATTCAAATTAAAATTTAAATATAAATACTTTATTAAAATACCTTATTCTAGCGTTGAAGCAATTCTTCAACCAACTCAAGCTTTCAAAATTTCAGCATTCAATATTTGAAAAGTTTTAGCATTGCAATCCGCACAATTGCAGCACATAATATTTAATTTCAATTAAAACCCATTCAAAAGGCTCACCAGCACTGCCTTTTACTTTACTGTCACGGCGGCTTTTAAAACTCATGTGTTTAATTGAATTCAAATGGTTTATCTACTTTAATCTAACAGCTTGTAATTGATGTATGGTGGCTAACATTGTTTAACAACTCGCTATGGAGCTGCCACAGGGGCTACTCATGGCTCGTAGCTTTTCACATAAACCGTATGGTTCAAGTCTTTACTCCGATGGAATGTGCGCGAGGAATAATGTCTTTCAAATTTATCTATTTATTGTGCGATTCGTTAATAATTTATTAATTATAATAAATTAGTGAGAGTTTCAAATTACTTAAGAAAAAAAAACTTCACATGGAATTTCAAAATTTTCTTAAAAATTTAAAAAAATTTTAAAAGTTCTTAATTTTTTTCCAGTCAAATTTATTTATGTGTCATTTTTTATACCAACTTTTAATTTTTTTTTAAATTTTTTTCGAAAGTCCAGACCCCTACCTTTGTGACAGGTTAATAGCTTAGTTTAGGGTTTCTTTTCACCTCCTAAAATGTGAATCATTTGAAATTTTTTTCCTCTAAAATAAGTGTACATCAAATCCAAGCATAGGGTTCATTTAGAAGCAAAAAACTTAGTAATTTTTAGTAACATTTAGTTGTTTGGTTAAAAAGTTAAAAAATTTTTTAAAAATTTTAACAACTTTTGAGATATTGTCAAACATCACAAAAAAAAAAAGTTACTTTTTTTTTTTTTCTGAGTTTCAAACAAACTCATAAACTTGTCAATGGATCAAAATTTGACATGGGCTCCATCTAAATTCAAGCCTAATTAAACAAATATAAATATAATTTTAGATTCGCTTATTCAACTTAACTTCAATGGGTTTTCAGAGGCCGGTCACTATTTATGGACTTATAAGGATTTAAGTCATACCCAAAAAACTTATTTGTGAATAAGTTACACTTGCAACAAAAAGATAAAAAATGACATCACGCGTTTTTCACTATATCTCAAAACTGCTAGTTTTATTCGAAAATAGTGCACACTTCACTCATAACTTCCGCGACGATTTTTCATCTTCTTTACAAAGCAAGCAAAACTAATTTTAGGAAACAAAATCAAAACTGTTTGAAAAACCCTAATTCCGCGACTTTCCATCTTATTTACAAAGTAAGCAAAACCGATTTTTGGAAACAAAATCAAAACTGTTTGGGAAAAACTTAAATTGATCATCATTTCTAAGTATCTTTATTTTTTCTGATTATGAAACAGTACCGGTACTGTTTTGAAGATAACTCAAAATGCTAATCAACCTCATGGATTTCTCTTGCCCAAAACCTGTCATCTGCTTATAATTCATGGTGCTGTTTTGAAAACAGTACCGGTACTGTTTTCATACTATCACAAAAAAATCAATCGATGCATAACACAAACCATCCATATAAGCCAACATCATCATATAGAACAGTATCACATAATAAAACAGTACCGCATAATAAAATAGTACCGCATAAAAACAGTACCTCATTAAAACAGCACCATTCTTTGTACGTGGTACTTCTTTTTGTGTTTAATGGTAGTCTTTGAATACTAGATACATTTGGTACTATGTTTATACGATAATACATCTTACTAGAAACAGTACCACATAGAACAATACCGCATAAAAAACAGTACCTCATTAAAACAGCACCATTCTTTGTATGTGGTACTTCTTTTTGTGTTTAATGGTAGTTTTTGAATACTAGATACATTTGGTACTATGTTTATACGATAATACATCTTACTAAAAACAGTACCATATAGAACAGTACCACATAATAAAATAGTAATGCATAAAAAATAGTACCTAATTAAAACAGCACAATTCTTTGTATGTGGTATTTCTTTTTGCGTTTAATGGTGGCCATTGAATATTAGATATATTTGGTACTGTGTTTATGCGATAATACATCTTACTAGAAACAGTACCACATAATAAAACAGTACCGCATAAAAAACAGTATCTCATTATAAAACAGTACCGCATAAAAAATAGTACCTAATTAAAAAAGCACCATTCTTTGTATGTGGTACTTCTTTTTGTGTTTAATGGTGGTCTTTGAATATTAGATACATTTGGTACTATGTTTATACGATAATACATCTTACTAGAAACAGTACCACGTAGAACAGTACCACATAATAAAACAGTACCGCATAAAAAACAGTATCGCATAATAAAATAGTACCGCATAAAAACCAGTACCTCATTAAAACAGCACAATCCTTTGCATGTGGTACTTTTTTTGTGTTTAATTGTGATCTTTGAATATTAAATACATTTAGTACTGTGTTTATAAGATAATACATCTAACTAGAAACAGTACCACGTAGAACAGTACCACATAATAAAACAGTACTGCATAAAAAACAGTATCGCATAATAAAACAGTACCGCATAAAAAACAGTACCTCATTAAAACAGCACAATTCTTTGTATGTGGTACTTTTTTTGTGTTTAATCGTGGTCTTTGAATACTAGATACATTTGGCACTGTGTTTATACAATAATACATCTTACTGGAAACAGTACCACATAGAACAGTACCACATAATAAAACAGTACCGCATAAAAAAACAGTACCGCATAAAAAAATAGTACCGAATTAAAACAGTACCATACGTATGTAGTACTTGCTAAAATTCAACAAAAAAATTATGAACATTAATATACCATTATTCGCATCCTTGCCCATAACTATTTATGACATTTTAACCGACTTTTATCTCATTACATGCTTGTTCAAATTAAAAATATACCATATATCTTCACGTGATTTCTAAGGAATAAAACAAAAACGGAAAAACGTGATTCGCAGTTACCACAATTTCCGGCAACTTCCGTCTCAGTTAATTATAGAAACAAAGGGCCTTTAAGTCATATTATAAATTATATGTAAAACCAAGTCGTGGGACCCACTCAAAAGTGTGATTTAAATACAAAACTTTCTACATTAATGTGACTTAAAAATAATACTTTTTTTTTTTTGGTGTGAGTAATAGCCTTAAAATTAAATATTATAAAGTATGACTTAAATACAATTTTCCGTAACTTCAAATGTATAAATATATATATAACTTGATCCAATTAGTAGCTGACTCGATAATATAATTCTATAAAATTATATATAACAATATAAACGTTATACAATTATTAATTTATATGATATTTAAATCAAATATATTAATATATATAACTTGATCCAATTAGTAGCTGACTCGATAATATAATTTTATAAAATTATATATAACAATATAAATGTTATACAATTATAAATTTATATGATATTTAAAATTTAAAATATATAAATGTAAACAATGCAAGTTGACTAATTAGATTGAATACGTAATTTTTCATGAGTTTGGGTATGAATAGAAAAATATGAATTCGATGAATCCGAATCCAGTTTCGAGTCTATAAGTTTCATAATAGGTAATTCTTATTCAGCCTCAAATAAAAACTTCCATTGCTGTGTGGCAAATAAGTGCATTTAAGAGTGGAGAAAAGAAAATTAATCTTCAAATTTAGAAATGAATTTCTCAAATACCACTTGAACTTTAAAGATAAATTTTCCTAAAGTCCTATATCCTTTTATTTTACCTTGTTAAAAATTTTAAATCATCTTAATTAAAAAAAAAATTCTCAACATGACTCAATTGGTTGTAGGCGAAATTATAGCCCAGATGGGACGAATTAACCTGGACTCTGAGCCCATCAAGCGGCGGTTCTATTTGCAGACCGTGGACGGTATTAAACTCATGATACGGCCTGATTGTTGGGCTAGGACGATTTTAGGATACAACTATATATAGGTTCTGTTTGGAGTATAACAAAATAAAATAAAATTTTATAAATTTCTATAAATAAGAATTACAAGATAATAAAATTTAAATTTTTTACTCAGTGCACGAATTACGAAATATTTATTTTTATAATTTTATTTTATTTTATTTTATACATTTTTATACAACTCTAAACATACCCATAATTGTATTACTTGAGTTTGTGGAAAAATTCAAAGAAAAACGGCTTGATTTCATTTCACAAATAAATAAACGCTGTCATGGTGAATTTTGGCATGGATGGTTCACAAGTTGCATCGCTTGATGAGAAGATGATTGGCATGACATGAACAGACATAATCTATAAAAGGTTATTTTACTAATCATTCATATATATATATATATATATACTAGTAATTGTCTGTACCTGAAGTTATAGAAATATAATTTGTTGTATAAATAATTTAAATTTAAATTTATAAAGTAAACTTACATAAAAAAGTACAAAAATAACATAGAAAGATAAAAATCATCAATAAAAAAAGATTAAGGCATAAAATTTTATTATTTATTACAAATATTATCACATTTTTTAAAATATTAATTTAAAATATTTTATATAAAAAGTATTCAAAAAAATATGGAAAAAGTGAGAGAAAAAAAAATAATTCTGCCCATTTAGCAAATTCAACAGTTGAAAAATATCTCAAATTCGAAATTTTAAATTTCCTTATTATATAAATAACACATATTATAAAATGCATATATTTAAAATTTAAGTTTTAAGCACATTAAAATTGAAATTTTAATTTAAATGTTTATTTTTTAATAAAATTTTAAAAATTCAAAATTAAAATATATTTTTTAAATAAAAAATTTAGTTGACTTTTTTTAATAGGTATCCATACATTATTTAATAATAATAGATAATATAAGTAAAACATAATTTGTATAATTTTATAAAATATATTTATTTATTTATTTATTTGAATTTTAAATTTTAAAATTTGTAAAAAATCACTTTGGGGAGCTTTGTTGATGATGAAAGTGATGATTAGAATAAATGTCAAATTAAAAGATATATTTTATTATATAGATATATAATAAGTGATAACGTGGTGAAATTTTAATAATAATTGGGATAAATATATGATTAAAAGATGTGTTTTATTAGGTAGATATATAATATATCAATAATTCTTATATGCGCAACACAAGAAATTTTCTCTTGCTAACTTATTCATGTGTCGAGGCTGCGTGCGCGTGAAACCAGCTATATTCGTCATCAAGATCATAAGCCTCTTCATCGTACGGGCGGTCTTCATCCAGCCTCCACAGTTACTGCAGCTCCGGCGATCGTACCAAAACTTACGAGATGTCGCTCAATTGGGTACCGCTACTGCTTCAATATGTATCTGGTACCTCTGCCCCCTAGCCTGCCCCAGAACCTGTTTGATCGACTGTGTCTACTGCAAGCCTGTCTGCAGTAAGTGACCCTTGTCGATATATATATATATATATATATACAAACACACACCCCTTGTAATTAATTGGTCAGATGTAGATTTTTAAGTTTTGAATTATTATTTTTTCAAAATAAAATGTGACTAACATGCTAATAACTATCAAATAAAAAATGAAATCAAAATTTGATATACCAAATAATTAAGCATATGAAAACGACATTAATTCTAGTTAATAGAATGCAATTAAATCGGAAAATATGTAAGGAAAATATGTAACGAAAATTGTTTTATCTGGCCTTAACAGAATGCAATTATCCCGGCGCTGTCTTCCTGGACCCCCCGCTTCATCGGCGGCGACGGCATCGCATTCTACTTCCACGGCCACAAACACGGAGATTTCTGCCGAGTTTCAGACCCCCAATCTCCACACAAACGTTCACTTCATCGGCAAACGAAACCCTAATCTAAAGAGAGACTTCACTTGCGTTCAATCCATCGGAATAATTCTCCTCGACAATCACAAACTTCTAGTTGCGGCAAAGCCGACATCCACGTGGGACGACAACGCCGATCGCCTCCACATCTCTCTCAACACCAACCACCCCATCTCTTTCCCCACCGAAGAAGGCTCCAAACCGTAACGACTGACTGCGCCCTTAGTGACAATCACCAGAACAAGCGACAACAATAGGGTAACCGGTGAAGTCACTGGTAGTTTTAGGGTCACCGCCGCGGTGGTTCCGATCACGGCTGAGGACTGTTTTGCCCATTTGGACCTTGCTTTTAGTTTCTATAACCTAAGTGACGACGTGGTGGATGGACAGATTTATAGGAGGGACTACGTGAACAAGGTAAAAGTTGACGTGACGGTGCCTGAAATTGGAGGTGAAAGTAACTCTTCTGATTGGTTGGTAAAAAGTAGAGCAAAAATAAAAAAGTTTATTGTAAAAGTGATATTTAACGAAATTTAATAAAAAAATGATAACCATTAATGAAATTTGGCTAATTTTGTCCAACCAACTACCTTCAAATTCATCTTCGAGTGTCTTTGCAACTGATTGTGGAGCGTCGTGGTTTGGTAATCGAGACAGAAATAAGCTTCAATAGAGATGCAGATGTTACGAGTGCATGTCACCCTGTGACAGTAGAAAGAAATGGAATGAAAAACAAATAAACAAATAACTTCACTATATATATGTTCTATATAATAGATAATGTACGTATGCGTTAATGTTGCAGCCTACGTTGATTGGGTTGGATGTGCAATTGTAGAAGCAGCAAATTGTGTTTAAGTAGTTGGGGGTGTAAATGAATCGAAACTATGTGAGTAGTAAATTAGATTTATTAAACTTAATGAATTTAAGGATGCATGAGAGGAATTAAATTGGGTTTTGATATACAATATACCCTTTTGGATATGTTAATTGCATCGTTGTTCTATGAAAAAATAAATAAATAAATAAATAGATAACACTTTGGTTGAGTTTAGGAAGAAACACAACCAAAGAAACAGGTGTTGGCGTTGGGTTAATTCAGGTGACCACGTTTAGTGGTCGCTAATCAAGTAATAGTGACCGTTTTTTATGATCGCCAGAGTACTGGTTGAAAAAAATCTCGAGTCTAATTATCCACGACGATCAAAATTAGGCGATCGCTATGACTAACGCTAAGGATATTCGACGGTCACTAAGGCGACAACTAATACTCTCCTTAAAATCGGAGCATAATATCTTTTTCTCTTTTCACCCCCCGATGAGCCCTCAGTCCTCGTGTTACCTACCTACCTCCCTCTTGTTGTGGGAGTCCGCCAAGGCCTCCCGTCACTGGTAACTCTTTTCCTTTCCTTTGTCCCACTTCTATGTGTGTATATGCATAAATAACCCCCTTTTTATTTTTTTTTCATTATTTCTTGGGATTGACGAAGAGAACTCTCGATCTTCTCTTTTGTTCCTTCCCAGGTATGTAATATATATATATATTTTCTTATGTTCTATTTTTTTTATTTCCATGAATATAATTGGTAAGTTTGATGATGCATGTTGATTTATAAGTTGTTTGTTGTAATTTTTTATGTATACTGTTCTCTCTCTCCGCCTCTCCCTTTCTCTCTTTCCCTCTCTCTCTCTCTCTTTCTCTTTATTTTCGTTTGTTAATATAATGTTGGGAAAGTTGATATTGTTGATTTATAATTTGTTGTAATTTTTTTTTAATTTTTTTTGTATATTGTTCGATCTATTGTTTTTTTTTTCTGTTGTATGAATGCATGCAATGTTTTGGTGGTGAGATTGGGTGGAGAGACCGCTAAATGTGGTTGGGGTTTGTTTTTGGGATTTTGGCAGTGGCTGTGGTAGCGGCAATGGCTTAGAAAAAAAATTTTAAATAGAAAAAAAAATAAAATTTGACAAAGTATTCAATAAAACAATTATGACAACAATTTTAAATATAAAAAAGTAATTTTGGACAAATTTTTTTTATTTTATTAAACTAAAAATTTTAAATTATAAAGGAGTGAATGTTTAATTTTTTTAAATTTAAAAATATTTTTAAATTCAAATTTTTAAATTGATTCCAAACAAAAAAAATATATTTTTTTGATAATTTATATATATTATTACCATTCATTAAAGCAATTATAAAAAAAAATTTAGATAGAAAAAGTTATTTTTGGCAAAATATTCATTAAAATAATTATAAAAATAATTTTAAGTAAAAAAAGTAATTTTGGACAAAATCTTTTAATTTTATTGAACTAAAGTATTTGAAATTATAAAGGAGTGAATGTTTAATTTTTTTTAAATTCAAAAATGTAAATTGAAATTAACTCCTAGCAAAAAAATATAAATTTTTAAATAATTTATATATATTATTACCATTCATTAACACAATTATAAAAAATAGTAAATAAGAAGAAGTAAGTTTTGACAAATTATTTTATTTTATTGAACAAAAATTTGAAATTATAAATATTTGAATGTTTAATTTTATTTATGGGGACAAATTTGAGATCTTTATAGATCATAAGAGTTTAAAGTATGTCTTGACTCAGAAAGATCTAAACCTAAGGCAAATAAGATGGGTGCAGTATTTGGAAGATTATGACTTTGTGTTGCAGTATCACGTAGGTAAAGCTAATATAGTAGCAGATGCATTAAGTAGAAAGAATTGAGAAACTCTACACTATCTAATTGTTGACAAATATGATGTGCTGAAGACTTTAAGAACATATGAGTTATATATGGAACCTCAGAAATCCTAAGGATTCATATATAATCTGATAGTTCAACCTATTTTGATAGAAAATGTGATAAAAGCTCAAAAGGATAGTAAAGAGAATCAAGATTTGAAGACTAAAGTGGAGCAAGGAAGAGAAGAGTCAAGGTGGAAAATATTTCCTGATGGAAGCTTGAGATATAAAGTTGTATGTAACCTAAGATTTTACTCTGAAAGAAGAAATTTTAGAAGACGCGCATAAGTCCAAGTATGCTATACATCCAAGTTGTATTAAGATGTGTCATGATCTGAAGCGTCAGTACTATGTCAACAGGTGAAAATAGAACATCAGAAACCAGGAGGGTTACTATAGCCATTACCTATAGCTGAATGAAAATGGGAATTTATAACCATGGATTTTGTTGCAGGGTTACCCCGAATGCAATAGGGATATGATGCCATATGAGTAATCGTATATAGGCTCACAAAATCAACTCATTTCATACCTATGAGGACAACTGACTTTCTTAAAACTTTCAGTAAATACTACATTAAAGAGATAGTCAGGTTGCATAGGGTTCCTAGGTCAATAGTGTCAAATCAAGACACCCAGTTTGTTTCACAATTCTGGCGGAGTCTACAACGAGCTTTAGATACCGCGCATAATATTAGCACTTCCTATCATCCCTAGATAGATGGATAATCAGAATAAGTGTTATAGATTTCGAAAGATATGTTACGGGCTTGTGTATTTGATTCCCAAGAGAGTTGGAACGAACATTTGCCACTAGTGAAATTCGCCTATAGCAACAGCTACCAAGCAAACATAAGTATGGCATCGTATGAAGCATTATATCGTTGACCCTCTAGATCATCAAATTGTTGGTTGGAAAGAGGAGAATCAAATTTGTACGAGCCTGTTATAATCTAAGAAACAACAAAGAAGATTAAGTTGATTAGAGAAAGACTTAAAACAGCCTAGAGCTGACAGAAGAGTTATGCCAATCAAAGAAAAAGACCATTGGAATTCTTGGAAGGAGATTGGGTATTATAAAAGGTGATACCTTAGAAAGGAATAGTTCAATTTCAGACAAAAAAAGGAAAAAATTATCGCGTAGGTATATTGGACCATTTTTTATTATACAAAGAGCTGTGGAGGTAGCATACCAACTAGAGTTACCCAATGAGTTGGCTCAAATTCATGATATCCTTCATGTGTCTATGTTATGTAAATATATACCTGATATAAACCACATCATAAATTGGAATGATGTAGAGGTACAAGGAGATGTGACTTATGAAGAGAAACTAATACGAGTTTTGGACACTAAAGAAAAAATCTTAAGAAATAAAACAATACCGTTGGTGAAAATTTTATGGTAATATCATGGAGCTGAAGAAGTAACATAGAGACGGAGCCAGAAATGTGAATGAAATACCTGGAGTTATTCACATGATGGTATCTATATCTAGTTCCGCCACGTAAGAATTTTGAGAACGGAATTTTTTAAGGGGAAGAGAGTTATGACATCTTGAATTTTATTATATTATTAATTTTTATTTTATGCCTAAAAATTTTAATTGCATTGATTTGGTATTATTTTAAATTTTTATCAACTTTAATTGAAGTAAATTGCACAACAATATAATACTTTTATAATTTATTTAAGTTTTAATTTAAATAAAATAGTAGATAAATTATAAATTATAAAAAGAACACGTGCATATATGTTAAACAAAATTGTTGCTAACGAAAAAATTATTAATAAAAACCTCTTGGGCTAAATGCAACAATTAAAGTGATTAGACAATGGTATGTGAATATCTTTTGACTAACCATAATTTATTTATACAAAATTTAACATGGATCAAGGAAAAAATTAGTAGGAAAGATTACTGAACCCTTCAGATAAGAGATTTATTCTTATAGTTGAAACTTAGTATTTTATATAAAGGAATAATGAGAACATATAATTTTATTGCATGATTATTGTGACACTACGGGAGAATGTAAAATGATAGAGTAGGGCTTTACAGGGTTTGAGGAATTGTTTTCAGATATTTTGAAATTTGCTAATAGTTGTGTAAGTATTAATATTGACGTTTTTTTTTTTTTTTTTTTGGAGAATTCATGCTATCAAGCTGAGACAACAAAGTTAAGTTATAAGAATGTTGTAGAGATGTAAGGGTGGGAAAGGGGTTATTGTTAATATTACAATGATTTCATATATTATACATGAAGGATGTGTTGAAATGTTATAAGAGTAGTAAGGTGTCACAAGGGTGGAAAAATAAATAGCTTCACATGCGCATTTCATTACTTATTTATTTAATTTATACTGTTATTGTCTGTCTTATGTAATAATGACTATTTCTTTAAGCACCTAATATCTATTTTTATATAAAAATATTTGTTGATATTATATGAATATTTTTTCTACTAGACTTAGCAGTTCATCTTCGTTTCATGGGTTTTTATGCAGAGAAGTCATCTGGTAGCAAAGATTGAGGTTGACAGATGTTAGCGACCGACCAAGATCGATGATTAGTTGTTAGTATAAATCTTGTCATATGTGTAATATTTTTTAAACAGTTAGATTAAGGAGGAACTTATGTAGTAAATTTAGTTATTATATTCCAGTTTTTCTGTTTAAACTTAGGGTGTGACAGAAAAGGAATCCCCCCCTTTTTTTTTTTTGAAAGGTAAAGTTTTTTTTATAAAGGGGGAAGACTCAAACTCAAGTTATGAGCAGACAAGAGGGGTTCTTAACCACTGAGCTACAGGCCACGCTCAACAGAAAGGGATTCCGAGGCAATGAGAGATGAGATATTCTTCTCTATCGTCGGACATGACGGTCACGAATATATGCTCTTGCAAGGCATGGGCAATCCACGCTGATCCATCGCTCGAGCGGAGGCATCCTCCCAGGCCAAACACTGCGACTAGGACTTGCTTTAGACCTTCCGTGTGGAGATGGATGCGTGCAAAAGGCGTCGCTTTGGGTCGAGGTAATGGTCGACATAGAGAGACACTTATCTCAAACTCAAAACTATCCTCCCCTTCTTCAGGTTAGAAATATTAATTTTTATATTTATAACTAATTAAAATTTTATAAGTTTATTTATTTGTATTTTGTTGTCACATTTCCATTCGCTTATTGTTTCATTGTAGAACTCAGATGATGGCAGCTGGCCTTTTCGGAATGGACTAGGGTGATTCTAATCGACATATTTTTTATTTTTGTATTTTGTAAATTAATTGTTTGTTTTTTTCCTTTTGTGTACATTTGTATATAACAAATTTTGTAACTAAATTTCGTACTATTTCTATATATATTAATGAACACTTTTGTTTTATTTATTTAAGAAATTTCTATTACATGTGCAGTTTAAATTATAACCAAAAAAATTAATTTAGAAATAAATATTTAAAAATAAATAATATAAATAATAAATGAATTTTAAAAATTAATAAAAAATAATTAAAATAATTAATAATAATAATTTTTTTAAAAAAATATTAAAATAGCAGTCGCCAATGAAAATAATATTAAATGTAAAAGATAAAAAATAATTAATAAAAATAAAAAATTAATTCCTTTTTGCTAATAAAAAATCGACGAGCATTAAGATAATGTTCGGGACTAGCACCAAAGTTCACAGGAAAGTATTAGTGATCGCTTATTTCTTATAGCGATCGCTATCAGCGGTTACAAATGGAATCCAACTAAATTCACTGCTAATCGCTATTTCGGCCGCTAATACAATATGACACAATTGTGATTCTTGTCTGGCAGTCGCCAAACTATCGCTAAAACTTACTAGTAACCATTAATCCCTGGCAGTCGCCAAAACCTTATTTCCTAGTAGTGAAAAATTTAGGTGTTATTTGGTTCGTTTTTTTATTTTTTTATTTTTGTTTTCTATTTTCTATTTAAGCTCATTTTTTATTTAGTACTTTTAAAATAATAAAAATAATTCAAAGTGTATTTGATTACTTTTCTTTTCAAAATTTGTTTTAAAAACAGAAAATAGATTTAAACATAAAATGAAAAATGACAAAATTCATTTTGAACGTTTTTTCCTTATTTTGGGATTTTTGAAACATAAAATACATAAAACAAAAATAGAATAAAGAAAACCAAACTAAATGCCACCTTAACTTTTTTGTAACTGGCTGCTATTTAACTATTAAAAAGTCAAAAAATTAACTTTTTAGTAGTTGATTTTTAACTTTTGGTAAATTAAACATTTTTACCCCTCAAGATTTAAAAAAAGTTTCAAATAAAATAAAGTAAATTTCATCATTTTAAAAAAATCAAAAAATTAATATCTAGTAGTTCAACTACTATTTTTTTTTTTTCAAATGCACACTTAATTTTGGGTTGTGTTAATGAGAAGAGAAATTGCTAGGTATATTTATTTTTCTTTTTTTACCCTACAAAAATATGTGCGATGAAATAAAATATAAAATATTAAAAAGCAAAGTGCATTGTTTTAAAAAAGAGCTTTAGTTGGATGACAACTCAATTTAAATCTTTAATTAAAATGTAATAGTTTAAATATTTTTATAATTTTTAATTTAAAAAATACAAAACTAATTAGGTCTAATTGCCACTGAATTAAATTTGATGTTAACCCCAATTCTAAATCCCATTTACACGTACCATAGAATCGTGTTCCACGCGGCCAGCTGTTCATAAAATGAAACAACAACCAATAATGAATCGATATTCATGCGTTCGTTGAAACAGTCATCAATCGATGGGGACTTTCATTGCCAAGAAAGCTGCGACCAAGTGGTCCTTCGTCGCCTGGATATGCAAAACAATGCCCATTAAAAGGCGGTTGTACGGTTAAAAGTGACTAAAAATTAAAAAGAAAAAGAAATATTAGTTACTTTTTAATATTTGAAAAATTAATTAAAAGTGATCAAAATAATTTCATAAAACAGTGTAAAGTAAGTCGTTGTAATAGTTTTTATTAAAAATTAGTATGAAAAATTGATAAATGTTTAAAAAAGTGAAAAAAAATGAGTAAATTTTTGTATTTTTGTAATTTTTTGTAAAAGTTTGTAAAATTTACATTTTGAAAATAAATGCACAAAAAAATGATAAAAGTTAGCAAAAGTAGGTGAATATTTGTAATTTTTTATAACTTTCAGTGGTATTTTATCCAACCAAAAGGGGCCTAAAGAGCTTGGAATTAAAATATCTAAAAATTAATAAAAATCTCTGAAAATCTTTAAAACTCTTTAATACATTTTGGTCACTTCGTACTTCGTAAAATCTCTAAAAATTTCTATATATATATCTATATATCCTAACAAATTTTTACAAATCTCAATATTTCTTTTATAAATCTCATTAACTTTTTCACAAACTCCATTAATTTTTTCACAAACTCCATTGACTTGTCAATAAATTTTAATGAATCTGACATAAATCCGTGAGAATAGACTGAAAAAATTGGTCCCATGGTTTCTCTTTCCAATTTTTTAACGCAAAAGTCAAATAGTTCAACAATTTAAAAAAATTTGGTATAAATCTATGAGAACGAACATAAAAAACCATTTTCACGGTTTTTTTGTCCAATTTTTTCTTGCAAATGTCCAAAAGTTCAATAACTTTCAAAAAAATTTTGACATAAATTTGTGGAAATAAACTTAAAAAATCGTTCTTACTGTTTCTCTTTCTAACTTTTTACAACAAAAATTTAAAAGTTACACTATTTATCTCTAAAAAAATATGATTTGAGTTAAAAATTCCAAACACTAAAAGTTATTCAAAACTTTATTTTTTTTATTTTTTCTAATTTTTTACCACTATCTTTATATATTAGACCCCCCATTTTCCCAGTGTATGTGGCCACCGACATGAGGCTGAATGTTTAAAGATTCACATAAATACTTCTCATTTCTAGCTTCTTGTCGTGGTTATCCGATTGTCATACATGTAGAAGATTAAAGTTGCTAAGGATTATCAGCTTCGTATGAAGTAATAAAAATTTTTTAAAAATGTAAAAATATTAAAAATTTTTAAAATTATTTACTTTTTATCTCATTAGACAAATTATGAATCTATTATTTCTCTCATTTTATTTCATTTTTTGTCACTCTAAACACACTATATATGTATATAAAGCCAAAAATATAGAACTCATAAACCTAAAATTTAGTTTTTGTGGGATTAATTATATACAACCTTTGTTTTTTTTTTTTTATCTTAAACACAAGTTGAAGGAATTTAATTATAAGAGAAATTTTTCGTTTTGAATGCTAATATATTTTTCGTAAATAGATGGTAAGCAATGACTAAATTAGTTTTTGAATAGTTGTGCTTTTCTTTAAGAACAAAATATATAAATACCATCCTGACACTATATATATATATATATATATAATTTCCTTTGTACCATTTTATAAATTGCATACCTTTAGATATTAGATTTTAGGCATGAGATGGAATCCTATACTCTTCCTATAGATATTCCATCCCAGCACCAACATTGTCAGCTTCCTTCAACCTAGTTTTTTCAGTCTGTATTTATGCATGCACGTTTATGTATATATATCAAATCAAATACAAGATATATATACATATATATACACACATATATCGATGTTAAAGGCATTCAAACAAATATGTCTCTGCATAGTAAAAGATTCATGGAGCTTATAGCTTAAACTATCCTGCAATCAGGATTGATACTTTGGTGACATACACCGTCAAGCACGTGGACATCGTGTAATTACTCAAAAGATTATTGTAGGACCATTTTGTACCCTCTGTGCCGACATCAATTTTAGTACCCGCAACTAACCCTGTCGCTACTCTTGTTTTCTTCCTTGGAACTGCAATATTCTTTTCCCACCGCATTGATACATACATACAAAAATAATTGGTTATTATCAAAGGGAAAACGATTATAATATTAGAATTTCAATATATTGATATATTATATTCTAATAAGTCGGATCAATCCTCATACAAATACATCTGGCACTTTTTACGCAGAGGTATATACAAGTGCGAAATGAAAAAAATTATAAAATTTAAAAGAGAAATAAAAAAAAAGAAGTTTGAAACTTTTAGTATTAGCCTAAAGCAATTACTAAAAGTTCTAGTCAAAGATAAAGCAGCCATTAACATTCGGTAAAAGTGCCTAACATTTTTTTTTCGACTTGTATGATTTAACAGTTTCCTCAAAGACACAGATTGACTTCTTCTTAACTAGGAAAAGAGATCGTGTAGCTTGTAAAGATTGTAAAGTTATATCGGGGGAGAGCTTGACTGCCCAACATAGGTTGTTGGTCATAGATGTGTAGCTTCAAAGGTGGGCTAGAAAAAAGAAGTCGTATAAATGCTCAAAGACTAAATGGTGGAACTTAAAAGGTGATAAGCAAGCAGCATTCAGGGAAAGAGTACTAGAGGAAAACATTTGGACAGTAAATGAGAGTGCAAATATTATGTGAGATAAGGTAGCAAAGTGTATTAGGAGGGTAGGGAAAGAAGTCTTAGGAGAATCCAAAGGGAGTGCTCTGGCACAGAAAGAGACATGGTGGTGGAACGAGGCCGTCCAAGACAAGATAAGAGTTAAAAGAGAGTGTTTTAAATCTTGGCAAAACGACCGAAATGAAGCGAACTTGGAGAGGTATAGAGAAGTTAGAAGAGAAACCAAAAAGGCAGTTAGTGAGGCTAAGGCAAAGACATTTGATGATTTATATAGGCGACTTGATACTAAGGAGGGCGAAAGAGAGATATTCAAGCTTGCTAAATCTAGAGATAGACGGACCAAGGATTTAAACCAAGTTAAATGCATTAAAGATGAGGATGAAAAGGTATTAGTAAAGGAAGAGGAGATAAAAGAGCGTTGGAAGAGCTACTTCTACAAGTTATTTAACGAAAGCAGTAGTAGTGACATACATTTGGGACAGTTTATCACTTTTAGGGAATAATTAAATTTTATGTTCTATAGGAAAATCGGTAGGGAAGAAGTAAAAGAAATATTAAAAAGGATGAAGAATGGGAAAGCGGTTGGGCCAGATGGTATCCCTATTGAGGTTTGGAGGTGCTTAGGAGAGGATGGCATAAGTTGGTTGACAAAACTTTTTAATGTAGTGCTAAAGAGCAAGAAGATGCCTGATGCATGGAGGAAAAGTATCCTTATACCCATATACAAGAACAAAGGAGATATTCAGAACTGTGCGAACTATCGCGGGATTAAATTGATGAGCCATACGATGAAATTATGGGAGAGAGTTATTGAGAGAAGACTAATAAGGACAACAAACATTTTAGAGAACCAATTTGGTTTTATGCCTAGAAGATCAACCATGGAGGCTACCTTTCTCTTGAGGCGGTTAATGGAACAGTATAGAGAAGGTCAAAAAGATTTACATATGGTGTTCATCGATTTAGAGAATGCATATGATCGGGTTCCTAGGGAGATTCTATGGAGAGTATTGGAAAAGAAAGGAGCGTGTGTCGCATATATTGAGGCGATAAAGGACATATATGATAGAGCCATGACATCTATACGGACGACTGGTGGAGAGACTAATGAGTTCCCTATCACGATTGGTTTACATCAAGGCTTAGCGTTAAGCCCGTACTTGTTTGCTTTAGTTATGGATGAGATTACAAGACATATTCAAAATGAGGTGCCGTGGTGTATGCTATTTACAGATGATATTGTTTTAGTAGATGAGACGAGAGAAGGAGTGAATGCTAAGCTAGAATTGTGGCGGGACACGTTAGAGACAAAATGGTTTAGGCTAAACCGATTCAAGACAGAATATATGGAATGTAAGTTTAGTCAAAGTAGGATAACGAGTAATATAGAAGTAAATTTAGGCACACAAAAGATTGCAGAGAAAGATAAATTTAGGTACCTTAGATCTATGGTGCAACAAGATGGAGGGATTGATACTGATGTAAGTCACAGGATTCAAGCTGGGTGGACCAAATGGAGGAGTGCTTCGGGGGTTTTGTGTGACCGAAATCCCCCTTAAGGTGAAAGAAAAGTATTATAAGGTAGCGGTTAGACCAGCGCTGCTATATGGATCAGAGTGTTGGGCAGTAAAGCATAATCATGATCAGAAGATGGCAGTTGCGGAGATGAGAATGCTAAGGTGGATGTGCGGGATTACAAGGAAGATAGGATTAGGAACGAGGAGATTAGGGGCAAAGTAGGAATAGCACCGATTGAAGATAAAATGAGAGAAAATCGATTAAGATGGTTTGGTCATGTTAGAAGGCGTCCAGCAGAGGCACCTATTAAAAGGTGTGAAAGTATGGAGATTGTCAGGAATAGGAGAGGTAGAGGAAGACCTAAGAGAAGCTGGAAAGAAACCATTAAACATGACCTAACCTACCTAGATTTATCGGAGGACATACCCCTAAACAGATCTAATTGGCGTCGATAAATCCATATAGCCGACCCCACCTAGTGAGAAAAGGCTTCGTTTGGTTTGGTTTGGTTTGTATGATTTAACGGTTATTAAAATTGACGTCAGTACATAAAGGCCGTTACCTGACGATCAATAATAGTCATTAATAATGAATGTTTTTTGACTCAATTTTGGTGCTCACAAAATGATCGCTAAAAAATATTGACGATCATTTGAGTACTTTTAACAGTCAGGAACCACAGCTAATACTCTCATTTTTAGTAGTATATAAAATAAAAATTGATAGACCTACAACAGTATAATGTTGACTACCCAAAGTCATGAGTTTAAGGTTGGGTTTGGGAGAGAAAAAAAAATTGAGTTTTTTATTAAAAATTAGCTTTTTCTGTTTAGAAAAAGAAAAAATTAAATTTTTAATTTTTTATTAATTTAACATTTTTATCCTTTAAAATTTAAAATAAATTTAAAATATAAGAAAATAAATTTAATCATTTTAAAAAATACCAAAAAGTTAATGGTTGTGATTCCCAAACCATCACTAAGAGAAGAGAGAGTTATATACATATATATATATATATATATAATATTATATTATATTTGATTGTTTTATTCACCTTTGTTGACCATTTTTTTTTTGATAATTAAGTGGGGAAAGGGCCCAGGTGGTGAGCGGCCGAATTAGGGTCTCGATCATTGAGCCAAGAGGCTCGCTCTCCTTTGTTGACTATTGGCTAGGTTTTTTTTTTCTTTATTTTTTATTGAGATCATTTGAGACTAGAGATCTATATAATATTATATTATTGTTTTATTCGTCCTTTGTTGATCTAATCAGGGTATTTGACTAAAGTTTTTTTTCCCTTATTTTTTATTGAAATCATCGGTAGACTTTGAATAAAAAAATCAGGTAATTTGAGCTGTCCGCGAATGAAAATCTCTCTCTCATTTCGAGAGGACATCAGCAAAATTCAAGGTCGCGTGTCAAATAATCATCGGATGGAAATTAGGGAGAAGTGTCGGGAAAAAAAAAAAAAAAAAAAAAAGAAACTTTCCAAGTATTGCACGTCCCCCACCATGTGGCACTCACGCACCTAACTTTTGTGTATTCGGCACATTTCGCACTCTAATTTTTAATAATTTTAAGTTTTTTAATTTTATGTTTAGTAAAATTTTAATTTTTATTATTTTTTTAAAAATTAATATTTACCAAAAAAAAAAGTTGTATAAAAAATTATCATATACATTAAAGTTACAAAACATAAAAATTTTCTTAATTCGACTTTTAATGAATGAAAATGGTACAAAATAAAAAGTTGCATTTTTATATAATTTTTATGCAAATTTATTAAAATTATCGAAAATTAGTGTGCTAAATAGCCCATAATTCAACGCAAGATTTGCGGTTTGACTTCCCTGTAATTTTTTTTCCTTTAATTTATTTTGAGATATATATATGTATATATATATATACACAACTCTATTTGTTCTATTTTCCCAGTTGCTTTTAAAAAGTTCTGGAGTTGCCTTTGAGTAGATATTGCATTGCTCTTTGTGTCAATTTTCCCACTTAGAGCTGCCATTTTTTTATTTTTTTATCTTGAAACCAAGGAAATATATGGACGGAAAATTTATCCAAATACAACGCTCATCCTTTCTACAATATGGAAGGGGAGGCTCACGAAATAATGTCTAGGAGGGAGACAGGATACATTTGGAGCAATAAAAGTGAGATAAAATGATATAAAATAAGATAATTTGTGGTTCGTAATTTATACAGAGAGATAAAAGTGAATAATTTTTAAAATTTTTTATTATTTTTTAAAATTTTTTATCACTTTAAACGAAGACAAAATGAGCTACTTCATTCAGTGGCGAACCTGCGTTGAGCCAAGGGCGGGCCACTGCCTAGGCTGGTTTGAAAAAAAAAAACAGAAAAATAATTCTGTATCATCACTAGCTATTATGACTTCACATGTATCCATACTTTAAGTTTATGTTTGTTTCGAGAGATTGGATGATGAGTATAAATAATGCTATGCGATAATATATGAGATTAGATATAACATGAGATTAATTTTTTACGTGAGATTATTTTTTTGGTGTTTGGTTAGTGAAATATAAAGTGGGATAAAAGATGTGATTTGACATAAGATGTAACAAAAATGATTTTGAATCTTTAGATTTTGGCAAGAAACCTATTCAGAGGTAAGGTATAAGTAATACCACATCCTCCGGGTATAAGTAATACCACATCCTCCATAGTATTACTTATCCCCCATTTTGGAAGATATAAAATCCAATCAGGAGTTGTAATACTGCAAACCAAACACATGATTAAAGTCAAGTTGGTAAAAAATGATAGGCTGCTTATCCAATCCCCCAATTTTATCTCCCAAACAAACATTGCCTAAGGGTTGTAATTTATGTTTGTGTGTGGATATTTAAATATTTTAAAATTTAATAAATATATTTAACAATTAATTTATTTATAATTGGTCAAATTATATTAAATCGTGTCAATTCTTTGTTCACGCATTTATATTGTATCACATTTGAATTTTCGCTCAATAACTCGTTATATAAATTGTGTCATGTTCGAATTGTGTCAAATATTATCATCTTTATTTATATTCCACTCTACTTTCAAAATATTTTATTTAATTTTATTTTAAGTAAGTTTAAATTAATATTATTTTATTTCAACATCATTCACATTGATAATCAAATAAAAGAATAAAAATAGTCATTCCATTTTTATTAAAAAAATTACAACATTTTTAGAATATAAAAGAACAAAAGGAATTGTTGTACTTTCTTTTCTTAACTTAAAGGTTATTCTGTGTAAGAAACATTTGATATTAATATATAGTATTTTATATTTTATCGTATTTTATGTATTTTTTTAGAATTTAAAATTTTATTTGTAATTTGAGTTTTTACTTATCCAAATTCTTAAGTCTGCTACTGGCTTCATTAGATTGTCTTCTGTAACAGAAGCAAGACTATTACCCAAAAAAATTGTCACTTAAGAAGTTGGAATCCTTTTGTATTTAATCTTTGATGTCTCTCTCTTTTTTTTATTTGTTAATATCAGAAGTAACAGATAAATAATTAGCCGATGGAAGTGATACAAGAACTATAATTAGTAGAGCCAAAAAACAAAAATAAAAATATCTAAAATCTAACATACATATATGTATGAGTATAATTGTATAAAATATCAGGGAGAGAAATTTGACCTATATATTATAAGAAAAAAATATATTATTGACCTTAATAATCAATGGAAATGACCCCAATTGTGTTGCGTAGCTAACAACCGTTTGGTAATGTTTTTAAAATTTTATAAACTAGCAATAGAAATATGATTATTAAATTTGATTACTTTTCTTTTGTTTTTAAAAAAATAAAAACTTAAACAAAAAAAATGTAAAAAAAAATGTGTTTTCACTCTATTATTTTCTGTTACAAACATTTTGTCAATTCTAATACTTTATCCATTTTTGTTGCATCATATTAAAATAAATTATTTTATTCAAATATTTTATTAAATTAAAATTATTTTTAATAAATGATATAAATTAATTAAATTAATATGTAATGTATATTATTAATTTATTTCTAATAAATAATTAAATTAAATTAGTTAATTTAATTAATAGGAAAGATATATTATTAAATTATTTTTAATAAATATTTTAATTAAATAATTTAATTAAATTAATTTATTTATTATCAATTATATTAATTTATTTAATATCAATTATATTTTATTAAATTATTTTTAACAAATATTGTAGTTAAATTATTTAAATTATTATGAAATATATTTTATTCAATTATTTTTAGGAAATAATATAATTAAATTATAGTTAATATATTTTATATTAAATGGATTAACTAATATAATACTTATATTTTATTTGATTATTTTTAATAAATAATATATTTTTGAAATAAGTTACTATAAAATATATATATTAAATTCAATTAATTTTTAAAGAATTAATAAAATTAAATATTTCATGAAAATAAAAAATTAATAATTAAAAAAATTATATTTCTAAATACATTTTAAGTTTTTATTTCATAAAAAAAGATAAAAAAAATTAAAAAGAAAAAGAAAATATGAACATATAAATATAAAAAAGAAAATAACTTTAAGGTTGACATTTTCCCCCAATCCGTAACTTAGCCCCACGTGCTGACAGATTGAAAGTTCAAACTGACCATGCTCACCACGCCACATGCCCACGTGATACGTACACAGTACCATGCTAACTTAACATGCACCAGTCAAAACATACAAACACCCCTTAAACACCTACCTACCCAGCTTTTTTACTCGCCGGCGTAAATCTTCCTCCTCTTTCTTACCACCGCCGGAAGCCCGCCTCTCACGGTGGCCGTGAGCCCAGGCTCAAACCTCAGGTCACTGTCCGACGATGCTAGAACTTTAACGTCGTACCGCTGAAGCACTGACACAGCTACGCATTTCATCTCTAGCAGCGCTAACTCCTTGCCCAAGCAAACCCTAATTCCAGCCTGGAAGACTGGGTACTGGAAGGGGCTTCCTGGACAAAATACACCATTCTTTAACCATCTCTCCGGCTTGAAATCCATAAAGTCCGGACCCCATATTGTCTCCATCCGTCCCATTGCGTAGGGATGGTAGGTAACCCTAGTGCCCTTCTTCACCCTCGTACCGTCAGGCAAGGTATCGTCCTCCCGGGAAAATTTAGAGTCAAATTGTATTGGTGGATAGAGTCTCATGCTCTCGTGAATCGCTGCACTGAGGTAGTGCATCTCTCTAATCTCTTCAATCCTCGGGAATTCCTGATCTTCTTTCATGGCGATTTGATCGAATTCGCGGCGAATTTTCGATTTGACTTCAGGATGAGTAGATAGTAGCCAGAAGAAGCACGTCAACGCGGAGGCCACCGAATCCCGGCCGGCCAGGATGAAGCTTATTACAATGTCCCTCAGGTATAATTCGTTGTCGGTGTTCGCCATGAATCTCGAGAGAAGGTCTTGATTTGTCGCGAACCCTAGTTTCCTTTTCTGATCTATGACTTGTTTTGCGAGAACGTTGACGTTTCGAATGGCCTCCTTGAGTCTTCTCTCGGATCCTATATTCAGAACTCGCTTGATCTTCCAAACCCAGGGCGATACGCTCATTGCTCTCTCTGCTAACAACTTGGTCGCCAAATCGAATGAATCTGCGAAATGGGAAATTGGCAGTGATAGTTCAAGACAACCGGGGTCTAATCCGAACGAGAATTTGCATATATTATCGAATGAGAATCGACGAAAGACGTCTTGTAAATCCAACGCGCCGCCCTCTGTTCCCGCGGCAACTGATGACAAGAGTGGCAGAAGCCTGCTTTTGATCTCGGTAGTGATGTTGTTGAACGCATACGATTGAATACTCGCGCTTCTTAGCGCGGGACCAACCATTTTCCTCTGAAATCTCCATAAGTCCCCATCGACGTTGAATATACCGTTTCCGAGAAGATCACCCAGGATCATAGAAAACGGTTTCCCTTTCGGGTAGTTATCGAATCGGGTTTTGAGTATGTACTCAACGTTGGCCGAATTGGCAGTGATTGTGTTGCCCAGGACGTGTATGTGAATTGTTTGGCCCGGCGAGTTTCGGAGAAGATGAGTGTACCAGTCGCAGAGATTGTTGAAATTCTTCGACCAAGTGGATGTAATGTAACTGCGACATGTGTCGCAGTTGCACAAAAGTTTGTGTCGCAGTGAGATGATTAAGAAAGAGCAGAGTGAAATGAAGAAGAAGAGAAAGGCAAAAGTTGTTTGAAGAGACTGCGAGACAGAGAGAGTTTCAAAGTCCATTGATGAAAGAATGAGTAGAATATGAAGCTGAAGAAAATAATAATAAATGGAACGCAGTGTAGACCGAAAAAAGGTTTATCACGAGGTCTCACGGACAGATCCAAGGGGAGCTACTGAGTTGAATATATAAGGTTTGGATTTTTGTGTGAAAGGAATATTTGTGATAAAGAATTGCTACTCTATGGATCAGAGTGAGTTTCAAATTTAAGGCATAGAATAAAGATCCAAATTTCTGACCATCCAAAGAGATCAGAGGTTGTTGCAAAGTAGAGAACATTGAAAGTTATGATGCTCATGTGATTATGGAAATTTCCATGGCTTGCATAAAATTATACATAGGGTTTATTTTAGCAATACCTTATGTGACTTTGGCTTTGTACATCTAGATTCCATATATTTTATAAATATGCATTTACACCTCTTAAAATTTATATTACATTCATTTAGACTCTCTCAATTAGATTTTTCATTTAAAAGTAACTCTTGATTAATTCATTATTATGAAATTACTTTTGTACCATTACTAGTAATATAAAAAAAATGCATGAAAAAGAAAATTAAGAATAAATTTCTTCTGTTATTATTTAATACTAATGGAAAGGGAGCCGAAGAGAAAGAGAAACTAAAATTTTCTATTCCATGTTTAGTTTGTTAGATTAATTATAGAAAAAAGTAATGATAATATATACATATATATATATATATATATATAATTATTAATTTATACATAATATAAATTTGAAATATTAACGTAAAGTATAATAATTTAAAATAATAATATAGAAAAGGTTCAAAAAATTTAATAAATTAATTACAATGTAATTTTTATTAAAAAAATATACATCATATGATAATATAAATATTTTTTTATTAATAATAAGAGTATAAAAATAATTTTATAGTATTAAATTGATCAAAAATTATTTTTTAAATAAAAAATTTAATGGAAAGAGTCAAAAACTCATGTACACATTTATAGAACTTGAAAGGTTTAAGTGTACGAAATGAAACCTTAAAGGGTGTAATTACGGACATAAACCCTTATAGTATAGAATTCTCTCCTCTTTTTTGTTTTTTTTAATCCTTTTGTCTTTCTGATGGGTGGGTAGGTAGCTCTATAGTATAGAATTTACTTTCCCTCAAGGGACCTACAAAACTTGAAGTTTATAAAACAAAATATAGATTGCAAAAAAAGAATAAAGACAATAATTATTTCAGAGTAATTAAAAGAAGTCATGTGATGATTTTACCAACTGGAATAGTTTTTTGTTTTCAAAATTTTTTTTATCAAGAAAATTAAAGAAAGCATGAGAATCACGTATCTTGGCTCATTTGTTTTATGTTCTCAAGGCTATACGTCATATATATATATATATATATATATATATATATATATATATATATATATATATATATATATATATATATATATATATATATATATATATATTATCAATTTCATATTTAGCATAATATAGTGAAAATCTTGTCGCATATGTATTACCTAATAGTAGCTCATGCTGATAATATTTTGAACAAAATTAGTATTAAGTTTTTTTATATGGTTAAAATTTTGGACAAAATATTTAAAATAAAAAAGAATTGTGATAATTCATGAGTTTTAATTTTTTTTTTTTTAAATTTTAGACCCTAACAAGTATTATGTATGTTTTATTCTTTCACTCCAATTAAACTTTGATAAGTACCATAAAAAAAACTCAGATTATGGTACTTTAATTTGAAATATTCAACTAGAAATCATAATTGGGTGAAATTTAAGTTGACAATTTTGATTTGCATATGATTTTCACTCTTAAAATATAGTGAAATTTAAAATACTTAAACCATTTTGTGAGATAAATGATAGTGGGGTCCACTAAAATAAGAATTGAGCAGGAAATAAAAAATATAAAATTAATCTCAATCGTTGAATGAAAATAATTCTTAATTGTTGGGTCTTAGTTTGTGAGAGAAATATTTTCAAAAACCATCTTATTTTATTATATAAATTAGATAATATAACGACTTCAATCATAATTATATTATTTCAATCACAACTACACATTACATAGCACAAATAGGTTAATTCTACAAAAGTTAATAGTTAGTTTTACTAATATATACTAAATTAATTATAGGACACATTTTGTCAATTTGATCGATCTTGCTCTTTGTGTGCGCGCGCTAACAGAATGAACAATGCTACCATGGACTACTACTTGGGTAGCTTCTACATTCCATTTTAGGGTAGGGTCAATCTGGTGGTCTTTTCTTACCTCTTTGGGGCCCTGTAGCTAGAGAGGCATTCCCCACCTTATCACGTCTCGAAAAATCTCGTGACTTAAGGAGTGAGTGAATAAATCACAAATCATATGCAATAATTACCCAAACTTTGATAAAAGTGCTCCAACTAAACCTAAAGAAAAAATATTGGCCTTATGGCCTTACAACCATGTCAAATAAAATCTAATTTAATTATATAATTCTAAATATTAAACAACAGTCTACTCCAATAATGCATACTTAAGTCTCTCCAGGCTACCTATCTAGATTACCAAATTTTGTTCCTGCACCACAGTCTGTAAGGGATGTGAGCACTAATCCACTTGTGCCCAGAATGCATAATAACAACATATATGTTATGCACACAAGATTTTAGATTAACAGTAATTTTATATTAATAACTCATAAATTTGACGTCACTGCGTATCCCAACATCAAAACATAGATCAACATAAATCTAAAAAATGATCTAATTATTATCTTTCATTTATCTTTTTACCATCACATCACAGTCATGGGACAGATATTATATAATATCGTCATTCGCGGGTCTAGACCTGATGGCCACGATTAGCCAGATAATTATCATCGTTGTAGGCTACTAATTTACTGGCATGAATACCAACCCCTGCGCAAGTTTAGGGTTTCTCAACCTAAGAGTAACCTTTGTACCCTTCCTATTTTCCCTAGCATCTATCAACCCCGCAATCACAATATCATTTACATTTCCTTTTATCTTCATTATTATCATCTCTACATAACAATTCATTAAAATCAACCATTAATATTATATTATCACTTCTGTATATATTTTGTTAATAAAATAAATCCCTCAAATATTCCAAACCAAACATTCCGAGTCACATAAATATTTTTTATGTATTTATTTATTTTCATAAACTGACAACGCGTTAAAAAAATTATTACATATAAATTTATCGTTGTGTCAAATTAATTTTAAAGAAATATTATAAAATGTAGGAAAATATAAATCGAAGAAGATACGCAAACAATACACAATTGAAATATTTACTTACAAATAACTAATTATAATTTCCCATAAATTCTAGGAATAAAATTGAAATATTATTTTCTTTTATATATATTTTTTAAACTTTTAGGGTCATTTTGAAGTTATCTAAAAGTAATAGGTCTACAAGGTAATTTAAAAATTTTCATGGGATATGCTTAGAATATTCCTTTCTAGAATTCATTACACTTCTAGCAAGTGGTCGTGATGTTTATGTGATTCGATTTGCATATAATTCACACAATGTAGTCTAAATTTAATCACATTTATACCAAATAATCACATAAAAATATACTAAAATATTTTTACATCTCACATATGTAAATAAAATGTATTAAATCCCTATCTCAAATAACCAAGATAGCAAAATGAATGCCTGTGGGTTGCCAACAAACTCCCTGTAAACTTAAGGTATTATTCATAATATCAAAAATAATTTTACTAAAATATTTTAATATAGTTCTAATTACAAAACCTTTAAATATATTTAAATTTGGCAGGAATTTGCTTCACTTACCTAGCCTCAATTTGCTGCTCTCGCACACGGCTTTTTTTCTCACACTATTTCTCCTTCATTTGATATCAATTTCTCTCCCAAACTAACCCACACCTATACATATATATATGTATAGACAATCCATAATGCTTGGTTACCATGCAAGAAAAAAATCTTTGTCGCAAACATACATTTTACACGTTTCTTCGGGACATATGGCCATGTCTAGCCACATTTTTTGACATTTTTTTTTTTTTACACTTAGTGCCAACATTTTTCTTGTGTATGTATATATCTATGTACGAACAACTATATATACACAAACAAAAATACTTTTTTTAAAAATAATATATATTAAAATTTTAAAATTTTGGGTTATTACACACCTATTCCTTCAATTAATTTAATTTATTCTTTTATTGTGATTGGTCACATCACGTCTGGCAAAAGCATTTCTGGATCTTTTTTTTTTTTATTGGTAGGTAGCATAAGCACTTCCTCTCTTCGCTCAGGCTTAAGTCCTGAGAGCCCATCCCCATCCTTTGTATATATATTATGATATGGTACACTCAACCGAATAGGTTTATCCGAGCGACCACACTGATGATCCAAATTGACCGAGTAACATGGGTCTCGGTCGAGACCGAATGATCATCGCATTAAAGATAAGATTACTTACGTCACAATCATGTGTATAACCATCTTTTGACAAATCTTGTGATATGCGCCTATGAAAGTATTACCTGCTACTTAATGATTTTGATAACCAATTAAGGGAATCGATCTTAAGATCTATAATACATGTGGCATAATCTGATTAGAGATAAGCATGATTGTGTGGGGCTCATATGCATCTTGCCCATACAGGCCCGCACCTCTATAGATATACACTCCATCTTCTCAAGTATACAGGTACACATACTCTTATCTTACTGAAACTCTGCCAAAATATTCACTCAACTCGCATACTAACTTAAGCATCGGAGACTTTTTGGTAGGTATCACACTGGTGTATTAGATAGCTTTCCAGGCTTGGACTAGACTTTTGGAAGATACAAAGTTACTAAGTTTTCAGTTGGCACCATCTGTGGAAAACGACTTTCTCGCAACTTTTATGGTCTAAACCAAGTTTGGCGCAAACACTTAACCGTAGTCACAACCAATGGAAACGATAGAGAATCAGAATGACAAAAGGATTAATGCCATTGAGAATCAAATAAAAGATATGATGGCAGTCATGCAAACTCGAGTAGCCTAGAATCAAGCACTGCTTCAGCGTGAAAATGTCACCCTGTTGACATTCCACCTTCTCCAATAAATCCTCCTGATAATGAAGCCCATAACAGGAGAGTCATTGAGGTAAACAGTAGAGGAAACAGTGACTGGCAAGGGCCAAACAGAGCTACTATCGTGGGAGAAAATGAAATCTCCAACAGACAACCAGAGGAGTTCAGGAGACGAAAAATGACGTTCGGTACTGAAGTTGAAACTGGTGGCTGCCCCGAGGCGTTACGAACGGAGGTGGCCAAGTGTGAAGGATGCCAATGTCCACCCACAGGAAGAGCCAATGAAGGCCATGCAAGCTCAAATTCATAGCATCTTTATAACTGTCAAAGGCCCAAATGCAATAAATGATGTGGATGTTGATGGAGATTTCTCATTTTCTCAAGCGATGATGGCTTGCCACCTACCGCCCAAATTTAAGATGCTCTCATTTGACGCCTTCAATGGGTTAAAAGATCCATTCGACCACTAGGAGACATACAAAACTTTGATGCGTATACATGCAATCCCTAATGAGATTATGTGTCAATTATTTCGAGCAAAACTTAAAGGCCCAGCTTGGTTATAGTTTAATAAAATCAAACCAGGTTAGATCACCAGTTTCTCACAGCTTGGCAAACTTTTTGTAGACATTTTATTGGTGGAAAAAGGCAAATGAAACTGGCCACCCACTTGCTAACAATCAAACAGGGCAAGGATGAGCCCCTCAGAGATTATGTTAGAAGGTTCAACAAAGAGATTTTGGAAGTAGATGAAGCGGACAACAATGTGGCCATCATAACCTTCATAAGTGGGTTGAGAATGCCTAGATTTATGGCTTCACTACTACAATGTCTATTATTGATATGGCTGAGTTGATAGTTCAAGCTAATGAGACATATCAACGTAGAAGATGGCCTAAGGGCAAAGTACAAAACTGATGGGGTAGGAGGCTCCAAAATGAATAAAAAGAGGTCAAATGATTCTGGAATGCTCGAGATTCTCGAAATTCCAAGAATCAGAAGTATGATGACAGGTTTGACCGAGGCGCACGATGATACAATGACCTCAACCATAATTTTACTCCTATCAATACAATTCCAGGAATGCTTGAGGACGCCAGCTGATAAACGATCCCGAGCGAAGAATTGCAGATTTTATAGGGATTATGGGTATGACACCGAAGATTGTATCAATCTAAAGAAACAGGTGAAGGAATTAATTAGGCACGGTCGACTTGGTGGATATGTGGCCAGTCGGGACAATAATAGAAGGGCTAAGCGAAGGATTCCTAAATGAAGAAGCCCGAAGAGAAAGAGTCATAAACGAAGAAGCCCCGACCAAGTATGACCCAACAATCAATTAATCGGAGAGATAAAGGTAATTTCTGGCGAGTTCACAGCTGGAGGGGAATCCTCTGGTGTAAGAAAAAAATACGCTCGGGAGGTGAGTAGAGACAGAGAAACGTTGGTAGCTAAACTACTGACCAAGAAGCCAAAAGCACAATCCCACCCAATCTCCTTTACTGAGGAGGAGGTGAACGAGATATGCCAACTCCACAATAATCTACTTGTTATTTCACCAACAATTGCAAACTTCAAAATCTAGAGAATTTTAATGGATAGTAGAAATTTAGCCGATATCCTATACTGGGGGACGTTTGAGAAAATGAAAATTAGGAAAGAAAATTTGTAGCTAGTCTGATCACCTCTGGTCGACTTCATAAGAGACCGAGAAACTTTGCTTGGTTCTATAGTCTTGCCGGTCACTTTGGGGGAGGAGCCACATTAGATGACTAAGATGATTAATTTCTTGGTGATAGACTGTCCTTCAGCATATAATGCCATTTTGGGGAGAACTTCATTTAATCATTTTAGGGTAGTAACATCTACTTATCATTTGATGGTTGAATTTTCAACTGATAATTGTGTGGGTTACGTAAAAAGCGATCAGAGAGTTGCTCGAGAATACTATGTATCATCACTGAAAGAAGACATGAACTGAGAAGCTCTAGTGATAGACGAACTGGAAGTCAGGGACAATGAGGAGATCAAGAGAGGAGAACCGATAGATGAATTGAAGGATGTCATGATCGGTACTCTCAAGCAGAATAGGTCAGTTAAGATAGGCTCGAAAACTCTCGAACAGCTGAAAAATGAGCTGAAGAGCTTTTTGGTGAATAATTCGGATGTCTTCACCTAGTCTCATGAAGATATGCTAGGCATCGACCCAAAGATAGTGGCCCACCATCTAAATATCCTTTTAAGGGCCAGGCCAATCAAGCAAACGAGAAGGATCTACATCTTTGAGCGAAACAAAACAATTGAGCAGAAAATTGACAAGTTATTGAATGCCAGATTCATTCGAGAAGTTCACTATCTTACTTGGTTATCAAATATAGTTATGGTCAAAAAGCCAAATGGCAAGTGGCAAATGTGTATAGACTTTACGGATCTTAATAAAGTATACTCGAAAGACAGTTTTCCACTGCCGACAATCGATCTGCTAGTTGATTCTACAATGGACCATAAGTTGCTATCGTTCAAGGATGCTTTCTCAAGATATAATCAGATTAAGATGGCCAAATATGATCAGGAGTACAAAGCATTCATAACTAACCAATATTGTATTACTACAACATCATACCCTTTGGTTTAAAGAATACAGGGGCAACATATCAATGGTTGATGAACATAATATTTAAAAATCAACTTGGACGAAATGTAGAGGTATATGTAGATGATATGCTTGTCAAGAGCAAGAAGGCTAACTTTCACATTACTGATTTATAAGAAACCTTTGATATTTTGGGGATGTACGAAATGAAGTTGAACCCAGCCAAATGTGCATTTAGGGTTGTATTTGGTAAGTTCCTCGGTTTATGGTGTCTAACCGAGTAATGGAGGCCAATCCAAAAAAGGTTAGAGCAACAACAAAGAAGTTGTAGAAATTGGCTGAGAGGGTGCCAACTCTGAACAGATTTATTCCCGGTCCACAGACAAATGCCATCCCTTCTTCAAAGTGTTTGGGAAGGCTTTTAACTGGACAGCAGAATGTGATGATACTCTTCGACAATTGAAGCAGTACCTGTGGTTGGTGCCATTGCTCAATCGGACTATCCTAGGGGAAGCATTGTACTTATACCTCACAATTTCATCCACGATACTGAGCTCCGCACTTATTCAAGAGGAACATAGAGCACAGAAGCCTATTTATTACTCGAGTAAAGCCCTCAAGGGGGTAGAAAAGCATTATTAGAATATAGAGTTGATGGCCTTTACTCTTGTAATGGCGACTCAACGACTCAAAGCCTATTTTCAGGCCCATACGATTTTTGTGCTCATTGACCAGCCTTTGAAAAACGTGTTACACAAGCCAGGGACCTAAGGCAGATTGGTGAAGTAGTCGATGAAGCTTAGCTAGTTTAACATTCAATATTAACCAAGATTGACAATCAAAGGGCAAGTTATGGTAGATTTTATAGCTGAATTTACAACCTTCCCAGCTAACCCACCTGAAAATAAGAATACAAAGCAAACTTGGGTGCTAAATTTTGATGGATCCTCCATGTAAAATCAAGTGGTGTAGGTATAATCCTGGTTTCCCCTGATGGCCACAAATTAGAATATGCTTTCTATTTCAAATTTTCTATCTCTAACAATGAGGCTGAGTCTCCGGATGGCTTAGTGAATTGGGGCATAGAAGATAATAGTTTAGAGCGACTCCCAGTTAGCTATGGAGCAAGTATAAGGGGACTATAAAGCACAGAGAGAGAGCATGGCTGTATATTGTCAGATGGTGAAGAGTTTGGTGAGGAAGTTCTCCAAGTTTCAATTACAAAGGGTTCCAAGATTGAAAAATAAGGAGGTGGATAGTTTGGCTAGAATTGCATCCTCGGGGGAGGTGAACTTAGACGTTCTGATCGAAATACTAGATTCCCCGAGTATTCAGATCCTAGAGGTTAACTAAGTTGAGAAAGGTGTCGAATGGGCGAAGCCGATTAGAGAGTACTTGGGAAATGGTGTTTTACTGAATGACAGGAATGAAACAAGAAATATCCAATACCAATCAAATATATACCTTATGATAGATGGAATCCTTTGCAAAAGAGGGCATAGCTCTCTATTACTAAGGTGTGTGAACAGCCGAAAGGCTAACTATATTATAAGAGAAGTTTATAAAGGAGTTTGTGGGAACCACTCCAGGGATAGGGCTCTGGCTAGGAAGATTCTGAAGGCTGGCTACAACTAGTTAACCATTGAGAAGGACCACAGGAGCTCGCTAAGAAATGTGACAAGTGCCAACGATTCTCCAATATTCCCAAGCAACCTACGTAGGAGCTAACACCAATCAAAGATTTGCTCAGTAGGGAATATACATTATTGGACCATTTTTACTAATAAGGGGACAGAAAATTTGACGTGGCCATAATTGATTATTTGACCAAATGGGTAGAAGCAGAAGTCTTGCCAACCATTATTGAGCAAAACATGAAAAAGTTCTTATGGCAAAATATAGTCTGCCGATTTGGAATCCCCAGGTTGGTGATCATAGACAATGGAAAATAGTTCGAAGGAAAATAGTTTAACCAGTTGTGTGAAGACCTGGGCACCAGCTATCATTACTCACCATCCGAGCAGCCTCGAGCTAATGGTCATGTTAAAGTCACCAATCAGTCTCTTTTCAAGATCATCAAGAAAAAGCTGGATAAGGTGAAGGGCCTCTAGACAGATGAACTTCCAAACATTTTATGGGCTTATCGAATGACCGAGAGGGTGGCAACTGGTTAAACCATATTTTCTCTCATGTACAAAACTGAAACTGTAATTCTAATCAAGATTGGACTTCCAAGCCTAAGGACATAAAACTTTAACCTAGAGGAGAATAATGAAATGATGAATGAGGAGATTGATCTTCTCGAAGGAAGAAGATTATAAGCTATAATTAGAATAGCATCTTATTAGCAAAGAATGCGTCAATGTCACAACTCCAAGACTCGCTCAAAAGAATTTGGATACAAAGAATTAATACTAAAAAGAGTGAATCAGTCCATGAGGAACCCACAAGAAGGAAAGCTTGCACCAGACTGGGAAGGACCATACAAAGTACTGGCTTCTACTTGAAAGAGGACCTACAAACTCAAGGTGCTTAGGGGCAAGGAGCTACCTCACCTATGGCATGCTAAACATCTACAAAAGTATTATGTATGGGAACAGTTATAATTGTAATTGTTATTCAAATTATTAATGAAATTCTACATTTTGGCACGCTTATATAGTGAATAATTTTACTGTGTACACATATACTGCTCAATTCACTCAACCAGCAGAATGAAGATACTACTCAGCTTATGTGGCCGACCAAAGCGAAAACGACTCACGTGGCCAACGCAAAAAAAGGCAAGAATCCCTGCTCAGTTCACGTGACCAAGCAGAGTAAAAGTCCTGCTCTGCTAATATGCCGAGCAGTACAAAGATAGCTCACGTGGCTAATGTCAAAAAAAAGCAAGAACCCCTACTCGGTTCATGTGAACGAGCAAAGTAAAGATCCCATTAAGTTCACATAACCGAGCAGTACAAAGATGGCTCACGTGGCCAATGCTAGAAAATGGCAAAGATAATCTACTCAGTTCACGTGACCGAGCAAAGTGAAAATGGCACATAAAACTAGCAACAAAAAAGACATCATTTAGCATACACAATAAAATAAAGCAATAAATGGAAATGAATGTGCCAACAGAAAACATAAGGCAGAGGTAAACATCAAGCATAAAATTCATTTTAAAGAAAGTATGGTTTTGATTTATGTATAATTCAAAAATTACATCGAAAATGTTGATATTTAACATAAAAAATAGCAAAAAAGGAAATTGAAGTAGCAGTGGAGTCATCACCATCGACAGTCTTCACGTTAACATTTCTGGAGCACCATCAACGTTTACATCATAACCAACAGTTTCTTCTATGGTCTCTATGGCATGTTTAATGTCTCTAGCATGTTTCTCCACCTCAACTTGACCTTCAGTCTCTTCATCATTTGGCTATCCTGTTCCTCAGTTGTGGCACAACAAGGCTTAATCCCAGAGAGGTCCAAATTAGGAAAAAAAGGTAGTGAATTTTTTCTTAGCATGATCAAATCCTTGCATGAATACTAGGTAGAACAGGCCTTGGAAACTCATCGGTGTTCTTAAAATTGGCAATAGCCGTGATCCCCGCCTCTCGTAGCTCTCTGGTCAGCTCAACAATTCTTTTTTCAGCCGCCTCTTTACGTCTCTTCTTAGTAGCAAGCTCTTTTTAGAGGCTGGCACACTTAGACCTTAAGATTTTGTTTTCTTTGGTAGTTTTGCACTCATGTCAGATAACCTTTTCTTTCTTGGCCAGAGCAACAACTGCAATATCCTTAGCGACCTTAAGGTCGACGAAAGTTTCTTCTCTCATTTTTCTTTCACCAGCCAAAGCCTTTTCAGTATTAGCGAGTCGGCTATATATAACATAAGAAACCATGGTCTGAACAAAGTAACAAGTTTAAGTTTAGTTAAAAAGAGAGAGAGAGAGAGAAAGAGAATGGAAGAAAAATAAAAAGATGGATAACTGAACAAAATAGGAAGATGTACCTTAAAAGGGTCATGGTTCATATCATACACCATATTTGTGCTCAAACTGCCCCTCAATGGCTCCAAATCAACATCTGCAACCATAGAGAATGGTATCTGCCAAGCAGTTTCACTACTTACAAAATGGATTGGCCGGAAGATGCTCCCACCTGAGAGCTTGATCTAGAAACTGTTCTCCTTGAAGGAGAAAAAGATATATGCACGACCTCCCTATGCCGAGAAAGGTCAGGAACGGTCTTTTGTTGGCTAATGGTTGATGGTGCAGACTTTGCAGTCCTAGCCTCTTTTAGAACGGGTTCCATGGAAGTGCTATGTGGGGTGGGTTTTTTCTTACCCATCCTGTCCATAGAGCTGATGTCAAACATCTCTGTATCTGCTTGTTCAGCTTATTTCTGTACTCATTCAGAAGGATCGTCTTAAGATCTCTCGGTTTGACCCTCTTCTTGCTTGGTCTTCTTGAGAAATGTGTTATCTGTTAAAAGAAAAAATAAAAAATAAAAAAAAACTAAAATATACGGATATATAAAATGTATTTCATAAACTCACTCTACTTACGTTCAGCCGCCAAAGCTTTTTCTGTGGGGTCTGAACCGAGCAAGTAGAAAGTCAAATTATCTATTATAATGGAAAATTCAGCTTTCAAAACTGAATGTTTCTTCATGAGGCAAAGAAGACTTTTTTGTTCTAAGGTCAGGGCAAGTGCTTTCAGGCTAATTAAAGTTGAAAAAAAAAATGAAAAGAGATTAGAACTAAGACTTAAAGGAATTGGACAAACTTAAATGAAAAACTTATAAGTACCCTTCAATGTTGGCTGGCCGCAGAACTGAGAGACCTAGATCTTCTTTTTCTCGTCGATTTCCTAAACTTGGAATTCATAGGTACTCTCACAGATGAAGAAATACTTGTCTTTCTACCCTTTATGAGAAATGGGCATAGGGGTGACGAAGTTGAACTCCAGCTTCCTTGTCAAAAAGTACCACCATCCCAAGCCCTTCTCGGTGATTTTGTAGCAATACAGAAACTCAGCTGGCGTCAAATATTGTCCTGTGGTAGCCGCTCAGAACATCGCACTCTTGATGAGGATCTGCCAGCTGTTTGGTGCGACCTGACCCAGATACAGACTAAGGCGAGCTAACACCCATGAGATGAACTTTAACAGAGGGAATCGAAGGGCACCGATCAGAGCAGTTTCATACACTACAATCTCACCGGGTCTTGGTAAATAGACAGAATCATTTCTCCCTGGGACTTGGAAAGTGAGATCTGTGAAAAGTTAGAATTTAGAAATTAATTTCAAGATCCTTTTCGTAGTGATGGTAGATCCAATGCCAACTTTTTTGAACACGACATCCAGTTGTGGTAATATGGGAGCGTTTGACTATAACTTCAGGCTCACAGGCATCGACAATGCGCCCAGTGTCGTCAACCCGAGGCCCACTAGTATTGGGGTCTTGAGAAGCTTTATGTCTGGCGAAGATGTAACCATCATCATCAGACTCGTCACCTCTGATGGGATTGACTCTTTCTGGATCACCTAGGGCAACAAACAACAACAACTGGGACAAACAAAAGGTATACAACAGGAAGATCAAGCCACTAAAGATAAATTTAATATATTTAGGGTTTTCTACAAACCTTAAGGGATTTGGAAGCCTACGATTCCTCTCATAAAAATAGGCACTTCGAACTAGCAACCAGAACATAAAAAGGAAGGAAAATGAAAAACAAAGAGGAGATAGATCTTACCAGCTCAAGAGAAGAAATAGGTCGGGTAGAAAGTAGAAACTTCAGTTGAAGTTACAGTAATGGTGGTTGCAAGAATGAGTTTACGTAAAAGAAATTTGCTAGACTTCTCCAGTATTTATATCATGAAATTTTCGAAATCAACGGCCTAAATTTAGGCAGGAAAAAATCGATCCTACAGCTTAGAAGTGGCACGCTACCAGCTCTAGTGTCACGACTAATGTACATGTAATGCGTGCTAAAGTAATAAAAGGGTCAAGTCCTTTCAGCAACCACATGCGTGCCTGCCACGCAATAAATTCGCGTATATTTCCAAAAGTTAGGTAATCGTTAGATTCCCTCGGTCCCCTTAGCTAATCGAAGGAACCAGGGGCATCTGATAGGGTGACCTCTTAAAGGGGAAATTATTGGGTTCCTCTCTGCCACTTTGGTGACTGAGGGATTCAAGGGCATCTAATAGAGTGCCCCCGACCAAATAGGTTTACCCGAGCGATCACGCTAATGACCCGAATTGACCGAGCAACATGAGTCTTGGTCGGGACCGAACGGTCGTCACATTAAGGACAAGATTGCTTACGTCACAATCTGTGTATAACCATCATCTGACATATCCCATGATATGTGCCTATGAAAGTGCTGCTTACTGCTTAACGATTTTGATAACCAATTAAGGGAATCAACCTTAAGATCTATAATACATATGGCATAATCTGATTGGAGAAAAGTATGATTGTGTGAGGCTCGTATACATCTTGTCTATACAGACCCAGCACCTCTATATATACACACTATCTTCTCAAGTATACGGGTACGCATACTCTTGTCTTACTAAAACTCTACTAAACTATTCACGCAACTCTCTTGCTAACCTAAGTATCAGAGACTCTCTAGCATACACCACGCCAGTGTAATAAATAGTTTTCCGAGATTAGATTGGACTATTAGAAGATATGAAGTTATTGAGTTATCATATTATAAAAGGAGGCTCTAGTCTGGGAGGTCTATTCCCACCCCCAAATGAATATAAATATATGTATATTATAAAAGAACGACAGTACATTCACATTCTGTATTAATTAATTTCATTCGTGACAAAGAATGATCTTAATTACATTATTGTATTCTCGTAAATTAAATAAGAGTTACAAGAGTTGAAATGCAAAAATAGAAGGTTTTGATTTTTGTTATAATAATCTAATGGTACTAATTAATTCAATTAGAATTAATTTCAAAATAAAGATAAAAATTAAAAAAATCCAATTATAACACAATTAGTATAAAATATGAATTGTCATCAAATAAATACTAGAAAAAATGAAAACTCATGGAAAACAACCACATATTTATTTATCAATTATAGTTGGCTGTGCACGTACGGAAAAATAAATCAATGTTTTACATTTAAATAGCACGAGTAAATTACACCTTGATTCCCTAAATGTTAGGCTAATTACAGCTAGATCTCCTGAACATTTGAACCTTACACTTAGACTCCTTATTCTCAATATTTGTAACACCTAGGTCCTTCCATTAGTTTTCTCCGTTAACTGCGTTATAAAATGACAAAAATGCCCCTACCCCGTCAATAATACTTAGGGAGTTTGCGTGTAACTAACCTAATGGGGGTTTAGATGTATTTTATTCTCATTAAAATATTTTATTAAATTATATTAACTTTATTAAATCTAATAATAATTTATTATTGAATTAAATTATAATGATACATTTTATTAAAATTAATTATTATTAAAAATAAATATTTATAATATTAAATTAATTAATTTAAATATATTTTATTAAATTAATTAATCAAATTAATTTTAAATATATTTTATTGAATTCAATTAATTTTATTTTGTTAATAAAATTACATATTTTATTTGGATAAAATTAATTACTATAAATAAAATTATATCACCAAATATATTTATGTTTTTATTTATGTTTTAATAAAATTATATATTTATGTTTTTAGAAATTTCCAATGAACGCTTTTCAACTAGGTATAGCTCAAAAATGATTGTTCTACAAATATTTTTTATCTAAAATTTATTATTTTGAATTACATCCATCCTTAAATATATTGAACTAATCCTTTAAACTATTTTTTTTTAAATCTACTCTCAGTAATAAAAATTTTTCAGATTATTTTAATTACTTAATTACATATTTTTTCTCATTTTAATTTTATTTTTAATTATATGATTAAAGCTGTGTCAAATGAAAAATTAAATTAAATTAAAAAATACTTTACATTTAAAAAAATTAAAATTATTAACATTTTTAATTTTTACTATTTAATTATTTTTATATATATTTTTCTTTGATCAGATTCAATTTTAGTGGAGGATTTTTTAAAAAAATTAATAATTTTTAACTTTTATCCTGTCATGATCAAAATAATGTTTATAAATTACAAAAATTATGTTTATAAATTACAAAAATTAAAACTATATAAAAACCAAAAATTGAATTGATAAATATCAATATTTGTTGTTAATTAATAATTTTTAAATTTTATCCTATCATGTTCAAAATAATTTTATAAAGTACAAAAATTAAAACTATAAAAAAATCAAAAATTGAATTGATAAATATCAATATTTTTTATTAATTATTTTAAAAAAAACCTCTACTAAAATTGAGTCTAATCGAAGAAAAATATATTTAAAAATAATTAAATGATAAAAATTACAAAAATTAATTATTTTAAATTTTTTAAATGCAAAGTCTTTTTTAACTTAATTTTTTTTTTCATTTGACATAGCTTCAATCATATAATTAAAAATAAAATTTAAATGAGAAAAAAATGTAATTAAGTAATTAAAATAATTTGAAACATTTTTATTAGTGAGAGTAGATTTTTAAGAAAAATAGTTTATTAAAGGATTATTTCAATACATTTAAGGATAGATGTAATTAAAAATAATAAATTTTTGGATAAAAATATTTGTATAACAATCATTTTTGAGTCATACCCAGTTGAAAAACGTTTGCTAGATATTTCTAAAATATAAATGTATAACTTTATTGAACCATAAATGAAAATATAAATATGTTTGGTGATATAATTTTATTTGCAGTAATTAATTTAATTTGATTAATTAATTTTATAAAATATATTTAAATTAATTTAATTTAATGTTATAAATATTTATTTTTAATAATAATTATTTTTAATAAAATGTATCATTATAACTTAATTTAATAATAAATTATTATTAGATTTAATAAAATTAATATAATTTAATAAAATATTTTAATAAAATAAACAATTTTAATAAGAATAAATTACACCTAGACGCCTGAACATTAGGTTAATTACACATAGACCCCCTGAGTGTTGCAAACGGGACAGCGGCATTTTCGTCATTTTACAATGTAGTTAACGGATAAAATTAATGGAAAGACCTAAGTGTTACAAACATCTGAGAATAAGGGGTATAAGTGTAAAGTTCAAATGTTCAGAAAGTATAGATGTAATTAGTCTAATATTCAAAGGATCTATGTGTAATTTATCCAAATAGCAACAATGAATTAGCCCAAATTGATGCGACCAATGAATTTGGGCTACATCCAAATTTCTAAAGAAAATGATAAAAAGAAATGTGGGGAAGTGCAGAAGAAAAATTATAGGAATTTTGCGTCCAATTAATGACTACACCTAATAAATTAATGGACAACAATAATTATAAGATGATGCATGAAAAGAACTCAATGAAGAAGAACTCGAATCTGTTGCACGTATATAACAAGTTTATTTATGTATGCTTCTGCTTCATATATATATATATATATATATATATGGAGCATCCATAAATGCTGTCCATTAATTTCTTGAATGTGAACCTAATAGCTTGTTTTTTCATTCTATATACTTGAAAATAGAAAATAAAAAAAGGAAAAAAAAAAGGACAAAGGAAAAACTGTGAAAGAAACTATATATTATTGCCCTCAGTTTTGCAATTTGACTCACATAGATTAATTATTTTTTTAATGACTAAGGGTGTCTAAATCAATTTGTACATATCTCGATTAATTCTTTAAAAATTTAAAATATTATCAGTTGAGATATCCCTTAGAGTTTTATATGATTAATCATATGATCATCATTAATACCAAATTTCGACTAAACTATCTAATTCATTATGGTAACCACATGCCAATATATATATATATATACACATAAGGTTCCAGAGAGTTACAGTGAAAAAATTCACAGGAGCAGTTACAATAGAAAATCAATGGTTTTGATTTAACTATATTTAATCTGAGGATTCTAATTTAATTTAGTTAAATTTAATTTCAAAATAAAAGTAAAAGTTAAAAAATTTTTAATTAGATCACAATTAACACACAATATGAAAAGCCATTTCTCATTTAAATACAATTAAAGCAAGACTTTTGATTTTGTCTTGCAACACTTGTAATGAATTTTTTCCCTACAGCTCCTATAACCCATGTGCATAGATCTCATCAGTTGAGGCCTGTGGGTGAACTTTCGGGAGCCGACCTTGGGGAATTGAGGTTTCTATGTTTGGCCAAGGACCTAATAAAAGTTTGGGTCCTCGGCTTCCCTTGCTGGGAGAGAATTTTAATGCTTTGGTGGTCCTATACATGGCAGATGTGGGAGCTTATAGAAATCGAGTGGTGGTCCTATACATGACATGCAGATGTGGACGCCAGGTCTTGACATGGGATCCTGAAAACGAGCGGTGGTCCTGTCTATGGCAGATGTGGGATCTTGAAAACGAGCGGTGGTCCTGTCTATGGCAGATGTGGGATCTTGAATTCAAGTGGTTTTGCATGATTTTAACATTCTGTCTATAAATGTCACTACCAGGCACCCCCACTTCGATGTAACAAATTAATAGAACGCAGTTATAAATACCACCCAAATTTGTAAGAACATTGAGTACCAGCGAAAAAGTTTTAGTTGATGACTTCTTAAGTGCACGCCCCAAAAATTATATGATATATATAATATCTGCGTCAGCTGTACAACTACGCAGTTCTACAGTTTCGTATTGCATGAGAATTAAATATTCAATTTCAACTATGGATGCATGGTAATTTTTGTGCATCAAAACAATCTGAACAAAATTACCTACATTAGGTGATATTAGGTTAAAAAAAAATTAAAATTGATGTAAAAGTGACGCTTAACAAAATTTAATTGAAAAAGTTAAAAAAAGTTAGTGAAAATTAAATTTTTTTTAGGTATTTTTAGGGATCTAAAAATCCTCTTAATACGAAAATGATAAATGATCACCATTGATACTTTAAAAAAATTTTCTTACATCTCATTTTGTGGGTGAATAATATTTTTTTTTTACAGTGAAGTGTTAGGAATTTTTTTCGTAATTCGTACAGTGAGATAAAAAGTGAATTACTTTTAAAAATTTTCAAAGATTTTCAATAAAAATCAGTACATCAAACGTACCCTAATTTATATTTGATAGGAACGGGAACTGCATAATAGGGATGTGCATTAATTTAGTTAAAATTTAATTTTTAAATTTACTTGGTTATTTAGTGACGATCTAATCATTTATTTTTGTAAAAATAATGGTTATCGATTTTGATTATAGTTTTAAAATTATAAAATCAAATAAATCAAAATAATCAAATTAAATTTATTTAATATATATATATATATATATATATATATAATTATTAACCTAAATATCTACTCCTATCAATGGTTTATTTTGTCTTTTGAAATCTCAAAAGTTATAGAAAGTTAACAATCCATTATAATATTAAATATACATTCTAAGTCACTTATATAATAATTGTTATTTTATGTCTATAATTAAACTATAAAAAATATATTTAAATTTATAAACTTATATAACCAAATTGATCATAACTGAATCGATATAATTCGGTTCGATTAATGCTTGGTTAGTATATATTTTGGATCAATTTAATTATTATTTTTAATTTTTTTAAAAAACTGATTCAATTATCAAAATTATAATTTTCAAACTGCGTGTTCATGGATGCTCACCCTTAGTGCAATTGTAAGAATTTAACAAAGAAGGAGAAATAGAGGCAGAGAGTGAAGAGGTCCATCAAATAAGACGGGAATCTTTGTTTTTTTTTTTTTTTTTGAAAAGATAATTAAGACACGGGAATCATCTCAAGAGTTTTTCGACCTTTGATTACTTGCAATTACCTTTTTTAGGATTCTAAAGTACAAAGTGTTTGTGCGATTGTCCGCTGTCACTTGAAAAAACCAAAAAAAAAAAAAATCATTATCATTTTTTTTTTGTAATTATCATTTTCTTTAATTGGAGACACCACATGTATAATTTCTATCCTACTCGTCCGTTTGGTAAGTTTAAAATTTTAGTAATTTTTGATAATTTTGAATAATTTTTATTTAAAAATTATTTATTAATTTTTATTAAAAATTCATATAATTTTTGCTACCAAATGGACACTAAACTAATTATACCAGATCAATGTTTTACTCGTCTTTACCTTTCAAAATTGGTTTATGAAAATTATCAAGATGCTAGTTTAATAATAATATATTCAAACAAAAGATCATATTAATCAATCAATTAATCAATCAACTACCAGAAAACTTACGTTAGCGATAAGAATTAAAGTTTTTGTCAAAATAGTATAATAAATTTTCGGGTCTAATCTCAAATACCACATAAATGCTTAATTACACTATGATATTTGATTATACGGAATTGATTTCAAATATTGTATGACTTTTGCACATATTTTGGGTCCGTTTAGGGCTCTACAAAATAAAATAAAATTTTATAAATCTCTACAAACACAAATTACGAGACAACAAAATTTAAATTCTACACTCACTGTACGAATTACGAGATATTTACTTTTCTAATTTTATTTTATTTTATACATTTTTATACAACTTCAAACACACCCTTTATCAATATTCTTTCTTAACTTTTCGATGCACCGTGGTCAAGCAAAAAAACATTCACCGATTCTTGAGTGAGAAAACAAAGTCTTAAACTAAAATTTTGATACAAAAATTTTTCTTCGTGCTCAAAGCCGCATCACGCATGCTGCCTTCGGTCTCCTTTTTTAAGTTCTCTAAGTGGATTTGAGTTTTTAAATTTTATTTATTAGTTAAAAAAAAAGTTTAATTTTGATACAGTGTTAGTATAATTTTTTTTTTTTTTTTAGAGAAGCAGATTTTAAAACATTATACTTATTCATAATTATTATTTTTCATATTGTGTTAAATTACAAAATAATAAATATTATAGTATAACATGACATGTAATATGTTCAATTATTTTTTTTATTTTTTAAATTAAAAAATAATGACATATTATATTGTGTGACGTGTCATTTATGTAAAAAAAAAAAGGTTTATACTCTGACAGTGTACTAAGATTAAACCTTTAATTCGAAGCCTAAATAAGTTAGAACTACCAAATTTGATCCATCTAGATCCATTCTCATATCCTAATGCTTAATTAGGTCCTTCATTCTAAAATTGCTCTATGTATTTACATTTTTCTCAAATTCGATATCCAGCAATGTAAAGATGAATTATTGATGCAACTAAGCTGTGTTTGGAGTAACCAAAAAGTACTCAAAAAAATCATAAAATAATACTGAAGCGGTGTAAAAGTAACACGTAAAGAAATTTGATTAGAGAAAATTAAAATTTTTTAAATTTTTTAAAAAATTTTAAATTACAAATGGAGCCCAGCATATTAGCAATTCACTATTGAAAATATAATTGTAACCCTTTATGTAACTTTTTTGTCATGAAATTTGCCGCATGTTCTCTTTTAGTCCATTTCCGGACAGGCGGGCTTTGCCATATTTACACAAAACTAATGGAATTCCAATTAGTAAAAGTGACAGCAGCAAAGAAAACAATCAGAAATATTATATGAATTATAAAAAATTCTGAAAAATAGTAAAAATATTAAAAAATTTTAAGAATTATTTATTTTTTATTTTATTACACGAATTTCAAACTTATAACTTATTTTATTTTATCTCATTTTTTATCACTTCAAACGCACCTTATATATATATATATATAATATTCACAATTTTACTCGATATATCTACACATCTTTTTCACATAACTGGCCCACCAATACGAATGAAGATTATCCATGCACGTGTTCTAGCTAGATATTGTTTAGTTTTTTCATTTAATTCTTTATATATAAATATATATTAAAAATTATTAGTATGTTATATAATTCCATCAAATCAATTATACAGATAACTACAAGCAATAATTAAAAGTCAAAAAAATAAAAAAAAAAAGTATAAGATTTAACAAGATCGTAAACAGAGCATAAAGTCTCATCCTATTAATAGACTCAAATTCATTTAATTTAACAGCACATGCAGCTCCAAGCAATTAGAATTTAAAAAAAAAAAAAAAAACAGACGAAATAATGATAGTGATATACGAGGATTAATTAAATTAAGGTTGTCTTTTAATTAGAAAAGTAATTGGTGGTGGAGAGAAGATTGCAGAGCTGAGTAAACTGCTTTCCAGCCTCCCTGTGAGGGATGAATCATGTCCCAGAAAAACGACAGCTCAGGCTTCTCGCACACAGTGTACTTCTTGTCTCCATTCTTGTCTACGTTCCCACATGAATACCCTCTATCTACCCCAACACAGCATGGCTTCAATGGATTCTCAAGCCTTGAAATCCCTGCACCAAGAAGAATATATACACACACATATATACACACATTCTGTGTGTGAAACCCTTGAAATTTTCTTCTTCATTTTTCAAAAATCTTTAGCTGCGACGTGATCTGGTTGGTAAGTACGTTATTTGTATTTATAAATGCCAAGTATTCATGAATTAATGTTATGAAAATAAAGTTATCTCTTTTTTTTTTTTTTCTATTTAATGCAAAGATTTCCTTCTCTTAATTTTTTTCTTCCAACGGATGTGGACGGAATTGGCTATGTGTGGAACTTAGGAACTGGTCTTGTCTTGAGAGTCATATCGACGGGATCGGACGAAGGGTTGAGCTGTCCTGTGTTATAATTCGAGTAGTCTAGTTTAAATTTTTTTTTAGTTTATTTTTTTTTTCAAATTTAACCCGTTCTAAATTATTTTAACTCTGCTCGCTCTACCTATTATAAGTATTTATTCCTTCTATTTATTATTCTTTTTTATATGAGCAAAAACTAAACTTTTACGAATCCCAAATCTTAAGTTCGCCTCTACCCACCAACATGCGAAGGTCTCATGGTGGAAAAATGGGAGGCTGACATAACAATGTCATGTCAACCCTGTGACAATTATTAATTTTAATTCAACGATTCAGATATATTAATACTACTAGGATAAAAAAATATATAAATAAATATAAACTGTTAAATTTTAATCCAACAGTGCTAATTGCAAATTACCTAGTGATGCACCTCCCAATGGATTAGTTCCTAACCCCGATATTAAGTTACATATGCAATTCATAACTAAGAGTGTGTTTGGTTGATAAAAAGTATAATAAAAATGGAAAAATGTGACATAAATGTGATATGTGAAGAAATTTAATTAAAAAAAAGTACAAAAAAATTAGTTAAACTTGATAAGTTTTGATAGATTTTGGTGCTCCAAGCGAACGAGGCCTAAAAAGTTTTGAAGTACACAGATTAAGTGTACATGCATGCAACATATGAGTTCACCTGTATGGTTTGGTTGCAGGTTTAACGCAGACAAGAAAGCAGCGTGGAGATCGATGATTACAAACACAGAGCCACCACTTTGGCCGTTCAATTTCTTTAGGGTTTGCTTCAGCATTTGATTGTGGAAAATGGCGAGTGAATTCTCGGTTTCGCTGCAATTCTGGTAGGAGTTCGATGCAGTCACTGCGGGCAAGCACCCCAGGGGTTCCATTGATGTAACAGCTATCTTCTTCACTCCTAATCCATGGATGCGCTTTAGGTTCTGGACAAGCTGGTTGATGACAGATTTTGTGAAGTTTTGGAAACCCTACCATATACATATATACACCAGCGATTAATTTCGTACGAATTTTTTATATCATATTTTTAAAAATAAAAAAATAAAATAACACATGTTCAGTGGCAGACCCATACTGCGCCGAGCGTGGGCCATCACCTACGCTGGAAAAAAAATTATAGTTGGGTTTGGTTTAATAAGAAAAAAACTCAATAAAATTCTACAAAATTTTACAAAATTTAAATTTTCTCTTACTGCACAAATTATGAGATAAAAACTATATAAATCTCTACAAATTTTTACAATTCCAAACATCGTATCACCACTTTCATGATTTTCACATGTACCTATGTCCTATGATTCATGCTTGTGTGTAAATACTTAAATATTTTATAATTTAATGAGTATATTTATCAATTAATTTATTTTATAATCAAGTCAGAATATATTAAATCGGGTCAATTTTGAGTTCACATATTTATATTGTATCATATTTGAATTTTCTCTTAATAATTCATTATATAGGTTATGTCTTGTTTGAGTTGTGTCAAATATTATTATCTCTATTTATATTATACTCAATTTTCAAAACTTTTTATTTGATTTTATTTTAAGTTTAAATTAATATTATTTTATTCTAAGATTACTTAAACTAATAATCAAATAAAGGAATAAAAATAATTATTCCATTTTTATTAAAAAAAAAAAAAACTGCAACGTTTTTAAAGTATGAAAGAATGAAAATGATTGTTGTATCTTATTTTATTAATTTGAAGATTATTATGTGTAAAAAACGTTTGATATTAATGTATAATATTTTGTATTTTAACATATTATATGCATTTATTTAAAATTTAAAATTTAAAATTTTACTTGTGATTTGGCCTACGCTAACCCAAATTCTTAGATCCGCCCCTGCATATGTTTAAATTGAAAGAAATAATAATAACTAACAATCACATTAAAGAAAAATTAAAAAAAAAATAAATAAGTTAAGGATATTTTCATTCCTCCTTTATCTTCTCTTACTAAATGAAAAAAAAAAAAAAAAAGTAAGTAGAGTGGGGAAAATAATGGAATTCCCGTCCTAAAAAATATAATTTCTCAATAAATAGTCAAATAAAATTGTATTGTTAGAAACTTGTATGATATTTTTATTATTTTTTAATATACAAAGAGATGCACAAAATATAAAAAACTAAAGTCATTAAAAACACAGCCCACAACTAAAAATAATTCGGAGAATATACATATTGATGCATAACCAAAACAAATAATATATTTTTTTCCCCTAAAGTAAGTTAATTCTTATATTCATAAAAAAAAATAAGATTTAATTCCAAACTCAAATAAATAAATTGAAGAATTAAAGATACAAGGAACTTCAAACTCATTAATGTACGCCGAATTAAGTACCTTATACAATTAGTTATTTTGCAGATTGATAGGATTCTAGTATATATAACCTAACTTATATGAAAATTTTAATTAAAGTAGTATTCAATTTAGATAAAATATATACATATATATATATATATAATACGAAGTGATAAATAACAAAGTAAATACACACACACACACTCAATTTTGCATGCTGATGACTGCTGCTAATTAAGAGCTGATGAACAGCAGATAAAATTAGCTAAACCACTCTCACCTGTAGTTTGCCAGCGCTGGATGCCTTATAAGTAGCATAGTCGTTACCCCCAAGGGACACCATAGCGATGGACGAATTTAGGTCATGTTTGGTGTAAAATTTGTCTTCCGCGAGTAGTTGTTGAAATAAATTGATTTGGGTCGTCATGTTTGGCTCTTTGACCATTGTGTTGAACACCCCTGTACCTCCATACGCAAAGTTCATCCCATGGGGAAGCAATTTCTTGTCATATTCTCTCCACTTGTAAGGCAACGGAGATGGTATTCCAAGAAATGAAGCTGCATGTCATGCCATCCAAAAACACATTACTGATTGAAAAAAATAAAAAATAATTAAATAAGGAATTTCAATATGAATGAATTCTTTTATCAAGGAAAATGTGTCTTAAGCCCAGTTTAGGGCACCAAATCCCACCAAAACTTGTCAATTTTAATTAATTTTTTATACTTTCTTCCAATTAAATTTTTCCACATACTATCTTTATATCACATCTTTTTATTTTATTTTTTTGCTAACTTTTTATCAACCAAACACACCTTTAATATCTCATAAAAATATATATACTTGAGGTAATTAAGAACGTAAAGGGAGAGGGGAGAGTAGAGGTTGAGGAAGACCTATATAATCAGTAAGAACACGACCGTCAGAGAACCGGCCGGCCGGTCTGCCGGGAAAAGTGTTCCCGTATGGCTTGTTCCACGACCCGGCAAATGGTTTCGGACAATTCCCAGTGTCAGCATACGAGTCCCCGAACACGAAAAGCTTCCTAGCGCCAAAACCATGTCCTCCGAGCGGCAGTACTGACCGTCCATTACTCTTGTGATCAGCTTCTGTCATTAATCATTATCATTTTGTAAATTTATATTTATACACACACATACACACACACACACACCCCAAATTAAGCAGAGAGACAATGCAGTGACAATTGGCTCTACGAACCTGAAGAAATAATTGTTAAAGAAATGAAGAGGCAAAAGTACATGAAGCATGCTTGCTTTGCCATGGAAGAGTGTTTTGATTTGTGTTCTGTATGTAGTTCATCACAGGAAGATACAAATATATTGATAGTGTATATTTATAGCCAAGTTTTAATCTCAGTTATGAGGTTATCACCAAAAGTGAAAGTTTCCCATTTTTGGTGGCATGCACGGTGGTTGGTTGGCCGACCGACCTACACACACACACACACATTTTACCTCCCCAGAATAATGGGTTATATCTGTAGATTTAAATACATAAAGTCCATCCATTCAACAACCTCACCAAAATGCATGTGCACCAAGAAAACCCAGGATCCGACAAACAGTGGAATTCAAGTCACTGAGAAGTTTCATTCTTTCAGAAGCTCGATGAACAAAATTTTCATCAGTTAATCAGTTTTCTAGTAATTGTCAACACTGAGATATAACAGGATCATTCCACCCAAAGCTACAAATTTGTCTAACCCATGCAATAATCCCCTGCATTTGAAGTTGGCAACCATCTCTCTCTCTCTCTCTCTCTCTAGTCAGATAGCCGGTCTGGGCCGGCCACTGCTATACCTAGGTGGCTTACTCTTGGCAATATCAACTGTTATCATCCAGCCATTGATGATCTGCAAGCATAAACAGCAAAGAATTACTTGGACTCTCTGTTTGGAGTGTCAGATCTCTCTGACAGAAATTGTGAACAATAGCTCAAGAAATATAAAGTTATTGTCTGCACCTACCTTGCCATTCATCTCTTTGAGAGCTGCAGCAGCAGCCGCCTCACTGGTATACTCCACAAATGCATAACCTTTGGACCTTTTAGAGATCTTGTCCATTATAATTTTAACTGTCCAGAAAGAACAGGTAATCAACGTAGCATCCCATGCAATCACCTCCTTGTTATAAAATTGGAATCACTTTTACAAAGAATTGGAGAGAAACAAAAGTACCTTCAGTGAGCTCGCCAAAGCCCTCAAATGCTGCCCGCAATGTTTTCTCCGATGTATAAAATGACAGACCTGTGTGAGGAAAAGAAGAAGAAAAACAGACTTAAACATATATATATATATATATATTATAAATATGAGAAATAATGTAGAGCCAATGGATTTTCTGGCAAGGTGATTAAGTTTCATTGCTGCAGAATCACGAACTAAATCATTTTAGTGTGAAGACTAAAAAAACCTGAACTAAGTCATCTAGTATGAAGACCTGGCAGCACAAATGAAACCCCACTGCAGTCGCAATTTCTCTAGTTTGACAAATTTCTCATCATCAATTAGATTGTTTTGAAGAAATTTCTAGTTTATTTTATGCGATTCAAACATTGCACAAGTTATCTGCATTTCAGCTGCATTCTGTACTGCATATGGCATCAATATATAGTCCGTAGCCAGAGGAAAGAATAGTTGATGAGGTCAACATTGGCTGCTTTCGAGTTCATTTTTTTAATTAGTCATACGGGTAATGAGACATGTAATGCCAAACTGATGGAGTACTCAACTTAAATTCATTTCACACCAAAAGCAAACAGACACAATGTGCATCTACTGAAATGGTCTAAATGAGCACAGAAACAATCACATACCAGCTACAAAAAGCTTCTTTGTTTTTACGTTGGTTGTTTCATTTGCTGCTGAAGAATCTGGGGAACCACCAAACTGCCGCAACTTCTCACCTGAATTACATCTTCTTATGTTAGGCTGGAAATGTCGCAGAGTAGTAATTTTTTTAACCAAAAGATAATGAAAATTAGAAGAAAATAGTCAAAAAAACTGCCCCACTTGATAACAACACAGAAGGGAACCAAGAAATAAAATGACAATTCAGATCATTAAATGACCAGTTACAAATATAGTGGTGGGTCAGGCATCCTGTCCTTGAATAAATCAGAAAATCATAAACTAGCTACCCAGAGAATTAATAATAATGAAATACCACCACCAAAAAAAATTTAAAAAAAAAAAAAGTGGAAGAAATTAAGAAAATATATACTGTTTATTATTAGAATGAATCCATTGCAGACAGATACTAAAATAGTCCAATTGCAAAGGCCTTACAAAAATCTATTTGTCTAAGGAACTCAAGCCTCCCAACCAACCAAGTGGGGTTGGCTACATAAATACATTCACAATGTTTGCCATAGACACAGCCTACACAGTGACTAACGGGTTTTACATTGGGTTGCAATACACAAACCCCACACTTGACACGTCAAAACTCAAAAAGACACTAGAAAATATACAGCAATGCAAAAAGAATTTTGAAACCTTTAGTGAAACAAGGTTCAGTAATAGGAAAAAGAGTGTGAATGAAACCATCTGCTATGTACATAGCTGATTGTTAAAGCATGAACTAGCAAAAGCATATCTTCATGACAAGCTTGGACTAAATCAATAGAAAAACAGACCAAGTCAATTTTGCATAGAAAGAAACGAGAGCAACTTTGAACTCTCTTGAACTTCAAAGAACATGTATGAAGCGACCACAAGATGCAATCTTCAACTCTCTCCACCATAAATGATTTGATTATTGAACTATTTTAACAACCAAATGGGAAAATAGCTACATTTGACTTGTGGGGGATAGGATGATGAAAAATAAATAATACCATGAGATAATACAAGGAATTGGATATAGCATGGCTTAATTTTTGGTGTAGGATTATTTTTTGGTATTTGATTGGTGGGATATATAGTAGGATTAGAGATATGAAATCTAATAGGAGATAATTTTGGACATTTAAATATTGACAGAAAACTAATCCAGAGATGGGAATGTTCAATACCACGTGGGGGTGGTATTGCATATTTCCCATTTTGAGAGTTAAAGAATGAAATCTGAACATCATGTCTGGAATAATTGGTTGTTGTCAAAAACAATATAAGGTGGGCCCACATACATGGAATCCAATCCCCCACCTTATCTCCAACAATCAAACACAGCTTAAGAGCTCTACCGCGAGATAAATGACTACATGACTAATAGAACAATATCAATGGCAGAAAAATGATGTTTAATTAATACCACAGCGTTTCAATTTATTCCTAAAATCTATGCATCTAGCAATGCTCTTCATTCACTAAAATAGAGAAGAAAAGGAACAGTACTGGTTCCTCATATGAACTCGCTTTTGCCACACAATCATGTTTGTAGATGAGAAATCACCACCCCAGTTACCGTCTATCAAACATCAAACTTAGAGCCCGTTTGGTGCGATGAAAATTGCCGAAAATCTCTAAAAATATCTAAAATTCTCTAGTACATTTTGCACTCCTCGTACTTTGGGAAACAACTATAAATTTATATATATCTACATATTCCAACAATTTTTTATAAATCCCGATAAATTTTTTACAAATTCCGATAACATTCCACAAATCTCAATAACTATTTTACAAATGTCAAAAACTTTTCATATCTTTCAATAAATTCTGACATAAAACTATTCTGACAGACATAAAAAAACCGTTCAAATGGTTTTTCTCTCCAAAAAGTTGATGCAAGAATCAAAAAGTTTTACTATTTATCTCTAAAAAACGTGATTTGGTGGCTGCGCGCCAAATGCCAAAAGATTACCCAAATCACATTTTTCATTATTTTTCGTTATTTTTCGTCGCAACAAACACCCCCTTAGTCTAGAAATGTCAATATATTTCTCTAGGATTCTGGTCTATTCAAAATGTCTTGAACACCTGATGCCATTGTGCAAAAATAATTCATTTTAGAATTGATAAAAAATAATATGAAGCCTGCTTTCCTCATCTCCAAGTCTCAACGTGTCCATTGATTGTCAAAGAATAAGTAGCAGGCCAGTTTATTTCATATCATAACTCATTGTTGTATAAATGAGGGTTGGAACATTGTCCTCCACATACCCTCTTTTCCGAGCAATTGGAAGCCGCTTTCGATGATGAGGACTTGGGTTGACGCAGTAGAGACATCATGTCATGGGAACCGTACCAAGCTATACCGTATGAAAACGAGTATGTGACCCCTCCCATATTTTGAATCATAGTTTTGAAGAAAGATGACCCTCTCCGAGACAAGTTCTTGTTTGTGGAGCTTCTCGGATTAGATGAAGCGGTTTACTTTATAAAACAAAGGTTGAGGAATGGGGATTGGTCTGGAAGTTCCCCTAAGACGCATACCTATGAAGCGGATCCGTTCAGAAAGAGAGTGAGAATGGCTCAAAGGAAGTCGAGCCCGCCAAGCGAATGATCTTTGCTTTGCGGGAACAACAAAAGCCACCATCTCGCTCTTTTCCTTGAAGACATAGCAGTTTTCTATGGGATGGCTAATCATCCTATGAGATGGGCAGTCTCGAGGATGCTCTTTTTTACCAGAAGAAGCAAAGAGGACAGAGTCCTTGATGTGAAACCCCTTTTAGGCTTGTAAAGCAAGGAAGAGGACTAGGAAGTGGTACATAAGCACAAGCAATCGGAGTTTAGGCCGAGAAATGGTAATAGTCTTTAAGTGAAGTTGAAGTAAGGGCAGAATCGAGAACTTCCCACTACGCGCTAACTATAAGAGCATTTCGAACCAGGTCTCCAACCAGCACTAAAATTGGCCCTGCACCGGGGTATCTATTTTTGAGTTTTTTTTTTTTTTTTAATTTTAATTGCTTTCATAAGATGACTGTAGTGGAAATAAAAATACTAAGATAGATGTGTGATAATATAAAAGAAAATAAGATTAGAAATGAATATATCCGAAGTAAAGTTAAAATGAAGAGAAGTTGAGAGAATGTCAATTAAGATGGTTTGGTCATATCCAACATAGACATAGGACGCACCAATAAGAAAGAGTGAGTGGGTTGAAGTAGGAAGGGTAAAGAGCACAAAAGGTTAACCTAAGATTCTATGGACTACAATGGCGAGGAAATACCTAATTTCAATAATCTCACAGAGAACATAACTCAAAACAAAATTGAATGGAGAAGAGGGTTCATGTAGCCACTTCCAACTAGTTTGAGACTAATGCTCTGCTGAGTTGTGTTAAGTTGCTTAGTTTCAATTGCTACCCTCCAATATAGCCCTCATATAGGCTTAGTCATTTACCAATATCATCAACCTCCTCAATCTGACCACAAATTCAATTTCTCTTCGAAGTCATACTCAAATTCCAAATGTCATTATAAGCAACTGTGAAAAGCTTGAAAAATTATACTGCAAATTCAAACATAATGGTTGCTTATGGATCCCTAGTACGTATTCATTACTCCATAAATAAAAAACGCAATTTATTAATGTGCGAAAGTTTAATTGAAATACTCTCTAAGATCATAATTACAACGACAAAGAAATATTTGATTAAGTTGACCATGCTGACTAACCTCCATAGTCCTTATTGAGTGACTCAAAGTTTTCATCTGGCTGAACAGATAATACACCAGGCAGACCTGTACCAGATCAAAACCTTTACCCTTACTACCAGCATAGACAACCAAAATGTGGTTTCAGTGGCAAGGTGTACCAACCAGCTAGTTCTTGTGCACACTCTTCATCTAGTTCACAACAGAATCCAAAGTTCGATTGCCAGGAAATATGGTATATGCACATTTGGGCATCCTTCTCACTGCAGAAAATTCAGTTCCAACTTTAGGAAAATTAAAACAGAATGAAAGAAGCAGAATACAGCTTTTAAGTATTAATACCTACTTCCCCATCACCTTGGTTAGTACTTGAGTATAATGATCAACCATCTGTGCCTTTGTAACAACTCCAATTGCCGGCTTGTCCATCTGAACAAGCCAGTGCTTGGAATTCCCTTCGGGAAACAGCTGAGTGCTTCCAAATAACGTGTTTGACAGATGACCTAACTGAACTTTTGAATTACTATAATTCTTTTTTGTAGAGCTAAAATCTGGATCAGGCATGACAGATAATACCCCTGGTAAACCTACAAAACACATATGCAGAGCAAATAAAACACCATTCATGAAACAGTTACTAGAGCCTCTTTAACTTTCTGATAATCAGCACAAACAGATTAACAAAAATTATCTATTTCATGATCATAGTTGAAAAATGAAGTGTTATGCACAAATAACCCCAAAGCAATTACAGTGTTTCTATCTTTATCATGAGGCAAACAGCTCACTAAAGCACGAGGATACCAAAAAATAAAACCAAACCAAACTAAGCATTTTCCCACTAGGTAGGGTCAGCTATATGGATTTGACGACGCCAATCAAATCTATTTAGGGCCATGTCCTCCATTAAATTCAGGTAGACAAGGTCATGTCTAATAGTTTCTTTCCAACTTCTCTTAATCTTCCCCTTCCTCTCCTACTCCTAGCAAACTCTATACTTTCACACCTTCTAACAGCCTCCATTGGACGCCTTCTAACATGGTCGAACCATCTTAATCGATTCTCTCTCATTTTATCTTCAATCGGTGATATTTCTACTTTGTCCCTAATCTCCTCATTCCTAATCCTATCTCTCCGTGTAATCACGCACATTCATCTTAGCATTCTCATCTCTATAACTGCCATCTTCTAAACATGATTATACTTTACTATCCAACACTCTGATCCATATAACATCACTGATCTTACAGTCACCTTATAATACTTTCTTTTCACCAAAAAATAAAAAAAATAAAAATAAGAAGAAACTCACGGGCAAGCTCACGCGAAGCTTCTTCATCAATGTCACAGCAGAAACCGAAATAGGTATCGCAAGAAGCATCATATATACACATCTGAGCATCTTTTTCACTGTTGAAAGCACAATTGAAACACTAAATGAGACAGACAGCCAAGAATTATATACCAGACTGATAAAATCAAAATTTCTGGGTTCATACAAATATATGCATTTAAACCACTAAGAACATACGCACCTCCCCAAAACCCTCTGTAAGGTTTTGACGTAGTAATCAATGATTTGGGGTTTAGAATTGACCCCCTGTGGAGGGGTCTTCATGACCACCATCCAGTAGCAGTTCTGAACACCAGCAGCACAAGATGAAGTAACTAAAGTGGAAGGTGTAGATGTAGATGCTGCTCTTGTTCTTTTGAACGAAGATATAGTAGAAATTGAAGGAGGAGGAGGAGGAAGGACCAAGAGATTATCTGAGTTGAAGGCAAAACTGATTGCAGAGTAATGTGTGTCGCTGTTTTTCTTCTTTGAGTTGAGCTTGTAAGTAATTGGAAAGCGATTATAAGTTTGGATTGTTGATTTGGGAAGCTTGATGGTGAATTTTGAGTTTGTGCTGAAGCGGAAGGCAGTAGCAGCCGGGAAGAGAGCTCCATCCATGGCTCATTTGGGAGATGCGTCGGTATGGGGTGGGAAGAGAGAGATTAGGGTGCCAAAAAGATTAATGGTGCATTTTTTTTTTTTTTTAGTAATTTATTTAAAAAATAAGATGGCATATATTTATGGATTTAAAATTAGATAAAATACACCTATACCCCTTAAATATTAGATTAATTATACATATATCTCTCAACATTCAAAATTTACATATACTTTTCTTATTTCAAAAGTTACCAACTCTTAACCCTATTCTATTACTTTGAACTATAAATTTTAACAAAAATGTAAATGACAAACAACCAACAAAATTTTTTATAATAAAGACAAAAATATTCTTAAATGAAACCCAAAATTTTTTTCTTTATTGTAAAAATTTTGGCGACTGATGTTAATAATTGTTGCTCTAATATAATTTTATTAATTTAAATAGAAATTCCATCATTAATTTGACTAGTTTGAAAGAATAATTATATTTTACTTTCATGTGATTTGGCTACAAAAGCTATGATCTTTATTTAATTTATAATTAACATACAACCCTTTTATATTTTGGATTAAAGTATAAAATTAATTAAATTTTTTAAATTTAAGAAAATTTATGTCTCATAAGTTAAAATTAGTCGAAGGAAAAAAAATTTCACGAATACATAGAAATACATTTTTATGATAAAATTAAACATTATTTTATTTTTTTAAAAAGACTAAATTTGTCTCTATTTTTCTAATAAATAAATTTTATATAACCACATATGTATTCATATGGCATGTGTGACCAAAATTTGACATATTCTATCAATTTAGCGTTTTGGTTCAAACTACAAGTGGATAATATGTTAACTAAACTAGAAGAGATTGATTATTTTTTTTTTTTTCAAACCACAAAAGATAAGATGCAATTACTTATGGTTTAAAATAGTTCATTAGTTATTTAAAATTATTTATAATAGTAGCTTTATTATTTTAAAAAATAATGATAGGCACAACTTTGAAAAGTAATTATTTAAAAAATTATACATTAGAAAATGAATTAACACTTTAACATATATTTTAATAAATTTGATTTCAAATTAATTTAAAAATATTAGATATCCAAACACAGTCTAAAAGCATTTTCATTATCAATTCCTGTCGATTCACCCAATTCCCAAAAGATGAATAAGTTAATAAAAAATAATTGTAACGGAATCTAAATTGTTAGTAGTATCACATCAAATTTATAAACCACCAAAATAAGGGAATAATTTTTCAAGTTTCTTCCCAAGCCTAGCCTTTTGGCAGAAAGGGAGGATGGGAAAGTTGGGGATTTTTTTTCTCTTTTTTTTACTATTATAAATATAAAAAATTTGAAAAATGTTGTTCAGGAGAAGTTATTCGTCAAAATAATGTTAATGAAATCATGAAATGGCATCGTGATTTTTGGCAAGCTTAAAATTACTTCGCCTAAAATTGTTAAGTGAAATTGTGATTTCAACCTTAATTTGAAATTACGATATAAGATTACAATTTCAAATTTATGTAAATACATACATATGCACACACACGAGAATGTGAATGAAAACGCGATATTGAAATGGGAGAGAAATGTAACTTTTAACCTAGCAAAGTCAACTTCGACAAACACAAGTCCAAGCTGGTAGTGAATGAGTCATAGCAGTAGAGGACTCCGCCGGTTGTGTGATCAAGCAAAGAGGCTATGGTGTTAATAGTTGGAAATATTTTGGAAAAGCAACTGAGAGAGATGGAGAGTTCGAGGGGTTAATCTGTCGTACTAACACAATATCACTTCACGATTTTAGTGAAGGTGAAACCATATCATTTCGTAGTTTTAATCTAGCTAGTTAAAGTTGCAATCACGCTTCATAATTTTAAGCTTATCAGTAATTGCTATGTCCTTTTCACGATTTCATTAATAATATTTTGGTAAATAAATTTCTTCGAACATCATTTTTATATTTTTTATTTTTTTAATTGCAAGACTTAAAAAAAATTTCTAAGTTGGGGGGAGTAAGTGATCTTTGTTTAGGGAGGTGGGCATCAATGCAATCGAAGTTTATGTGACTGAATTACAATTTTTACCCTTACGGGCCGATTGGATGCAGCAAAAGAAGGGGGCATAAATTTTGCCCGTGGGCCTCACATTTTTTGCTTGGTTTGGCAGCTAAAATGCTTCCTTTCTCCCTCGGATTAAATTTTGCATGGTATTAAATTTAGCCCCCGTGGGGGGATAATTTTTAGCTAGGGTTTGGGCTAGCTAAAAATTATCCCCCTTCAAGTGAATAAATTTTTGACCTTTTTAACTTTCGTTAATGGTATTGTTAACTTGATTAAAATAAATATAATGTTAATAAAAAAATTAATAGATAAGCCAACAAGTCAAAATAAACATAATTAAAAAAATTGGATAATAACCAACCATTCAAAAGTACATATTTAAAAAAAAAATTTAAATAAATTTATAAAAAATTAAAATTTCAATGAAATAAATAATATAACTTCAAATTGTCCAAAAATAATTAAATAGAGTGGGTTTTGTAATTTAATATTTAATTTAATGGGTAACCAAGTTTGGGACATCACAAGGGCAAAAGAGTCATTTGACTCTTTTTATCATCATTCACCTTCTCTTATTTATAAAACATCCAAACCAAGTCAAAAGTTATCCCCTTTCATAAACATCACATCAATGTGGGCCAACCCTCTAAAAATAATATCCCCTCTTATCTTATACCCCCTCTAAAACTTTTCCCTCTAAAATTTTAGCACCATCCAATCGACCCCTTATTTTTTTAAAATGTTTCCTTAGACTCTTCAATTGGTTTAAGTTTGCAAAAAGGTGCAGCAATAATTTTATATTAACGAGGGTTTGTAATCAAGTCCAATGGTTCGCAATATCCAAGTATTCTAGAGGAATTGCAGTAAATGTAAGGACCCCACAAAAAGCTGGTACCCTGACAAAGGCAGGCTGGTATAAACTATGGTGTTGTTCATACCAGCCTCCAATTGTCGTAATGTCTACTTTTTGCGAGATCCTTGCATTCATTGAGATCCCTCTGGCGTATTTGGTTATTGCAGATTTTTGGACTTAATCCTTTTATAGAGAGACATTATTCCGTGGGGCATTTTTTGTGAATCGTCCCCAGCTCGCCCATCTTAACCTTTCTGCAAATACCCACGTTGTTTTAGTAGATATGTTTTTGGTTTATTTATAAAATTTATAGATTATTTACTTTGAGTTTTTTTTGGTTTTATGGCAGCTGTACAAACTATATCTGTAATTACCGTCAATGAGAAATTATTTTGAAATTTACTGTTAATGAAAAACCGCAGTTTCATACCGCGGTTATTCAGCAAAAATCATTACTTTGACATTTGCTGTTAATGAAAAACCGCGGTTTCATACCGCGGTTACTCAGCAAAAATTTACCTGAAACCGTAGAAACGCGATATGAGATCGCGCTTCTTGAAGCAAGGCCCCTCCTGTGAACTTAAAAAATGTTGCTGACATCCTTTAATTTTCTTTTTTTTTTTTAATTTACGTTTTTTTGGATTTTTCACAAAATACTTACAAAAACAAAGAATAAAACAAAAGACATGCAGAAAAGAAGAGAAATAAGAAAATATTTTTTCGGATTTTTCAAAAAGTAATAAATTAAACAAAAAAGGGTAAAAATAAAGGTGCTTTTCCTTTTTTTCTTAAATACTATTGCAAACATTTTGTCAATTCTAATAGTTTGTCTATTTTTGTCACATTGTATTACAAATTTATTTCTGATAAATAATTAAAATAAATTAGTTAATTTAACTAATAGGAAATATATATCATTAAATAATTCTTAATAAATTGCTTGTTAAATTAAATCAAATTAGTACATTTTATTTTACTATTTATTAAAAATAATTTTATGATATATATTTCCTATTAACTAAATTAACTAATTTAATTTAGTTATTTGTTAGTTACATATTAACTTAATTAATATAATATAATTAAGTTATTTGTTTACAATAATTTTAGCATAATAAAATATTTGCATAAAATAATTTATTTTAATATGATGTAACAAAAATAGACAAAATATTAGAATTGACATATAGTATTTAAAAAAAAAAAAGGAAAAGCACCTTTATTTTTACCCTTTTTTGTTTAATTTATTACTTTTTGAAAAATCCGAAAAAACATTTTCTTATTTCTCTTCTTTTCTGCATGTCTTTTGTTTTATTCTTTGTTTTTGTAAGTATTTTGTGAAAAATCCAAAAAAACGTAAATTAAAAAAAAAGGAAAGAAAATTAAAGGATGTCAGCAACCTTTTTTAAGTTCACAGGAGGGGCCTTGCTTCAAGAAGCGCGATCTCATATCACGTTTCTGCGGTTCCTCAGACACACACAGGTTTCGGGCAAATTTTTGCTGAGTAACCGCGGTATGAAACCGCGGTTTTTCATTAACAGCAAATGTCAAAGTAGCGATTTTTGCTGAATAACCGCGGTATGAAACCGCGGTTTTTCATTAACAGTAAATTTCAAAATAGTTTCCCATCGACGGTAATTGCAGACATAATTTGTTCAGCAGCCGTAAAATCAAAAAAAACTCTATTTACTTTCTCCACTTTTTTAGTTCTTAGGAGCACAGAGAGAGACCGAGAGAGAGAGAGAGCCTAAGGTAACAAGTAATACGTTTGGGATTGCTTATCTGATAAACATGATTAAAGTTACCTCATTATGTTTAAAAGGATAAAAAGTGAAATAAAATGAAATAATTTATTTATTTATAATTCGTATAGTGAAATAAAAAATAAATTATTTTTAAAAGCTTTCAAAAATTTTTTAAAAATTTTTAATAAATATTAGTATACCAAATATACCTTATATAGCATGTAAGTCTTGAAATTGATTTTAATTTTAAATTTGATTCGCTGAGACAAAAACTCAATTTCAAATAAGGTGTGAATCCCAATTTCGAATTTGGGATTCTCGATGAAAGTGTTGGTTCGGCTTGCGTGCATATTCAATTTTTTTTTAGTAATTCAAAGTGTTTGAATTAATTTATATGTACATCAGTTAATTTTTAAATTTTGAAACTAATAATATAATTAGGTAAATCTTATACCGATTCAAAAAAATTCAAACTAATAATTTTTAAAAATAAATAAAAAATTTTATCAATTAAATTAACTCTCAAAATTAACAGTGAATTTTTCTCTTTAAAAAATCCTAATGGTCTTAAAATTGTAATGGTTGATAAACCGGCGCACTATGCCTATGCACCAGCGCTCGCCGAATCCGTTATATCTACTAAACAAATCACATCTATTAAAATGTGTGATCGGGAATTGCCATTGCCGAGCGCTTGATGGGATATTTTAATTAATTAAAATTTTAAAAATCAACTATTAGTTGAGTAACCTTAAAACAGCACTTACTCGCTTGTTAACTCCCGCGTATGCACTGACTCTGAGTTAGCCCGACGCTCATGAATATTTAAAAAATATTTTTGAGTCATATATTTCTACAGTTCTTTTTGGGATTTCATATCTATAAGTCACTTGTTTAGGGTGCATTTAGTGCATCAAAATTTGATAAAAATTTTTGAAATTTTTTAAAAATTTTTATTATATTTTTACATATTCTTATTTTTTCAAAATTTGGAAAAAGTTTAATACCTTCTAAAAAGAAAATCAATAACTGGAATTCGATTAATCAAATAATAAAATTTTTTTTGTCAATTTCACCATGGACTCTCAAGCTACCCAATAACACTCACTGTGACTAATTTTTCTATAATTGTAGAAACCGTTCCGACAGATTGTAGAAACCGTTTCAACGAATTTGCACAACCAACTTTCGTCCAAACAAATTGTAAAACCGTTTTGAGTCAAGTTTGTTCTGTAAAGAAATCATGACTGATATAAAATTTTAAATCTGTCCAAACAAAAATTTAATTTGTTAGAGCAGGAATCCTACTATTCAGCTCTAAAAATTACGATTTGAGATATGTGTACTAAATACAAATAATTCTTTAAACTATATTTTATTTTATTTTATTTTATTTTTTATTACTCGAAACGCACCATTGGCTGTGCAGCTTGCACCATGCATGAATCAAGATCCTTAACTGGTTAATTAAGGTTGAAGGTAAATATGGATTACTTTGTCCCCACGTGTGCTTGGCCCGCGTAAATTATAAAGCCGTTTTTTACACTTATAACCTTAAGCTATGTTTCGTGGCACTAAAAACTATCAAAGTTTATTAACTTTAATTAATTTTTATATTTTTTTAATCAAATTTTTTTACTTATCACTTTTATGTCATATTTTTTTAATTTTTATTGTACTTTTTGATCAACTTTTTATCAACCAAACACTACCTTATAGGTGGTTGCGGCGGCCAGATATTTGAATTAACGCAAGTCAAAATTATAAGTACAATTTTAAATTTATCTTATTTAGGGGGTGTTTGGAGTCCCAAAAAAATAAAAAAAAACTAATAGATGGGATTGATGTGATGTAAAAATGATAAGTGACAAAATGTGATTGGAGAGATTTAAAAACTTTTGAAATTTTTTTAAATTTTTTTAATTTTTTTTGTGACTCCAAACGAACCCTTAGTCATGATAAGTTAAAAAATGTGTAGGCAGTTGTCAAAATTAAGTTCTATTCTCTAATAACTTATCATCTTCTCAATTACCAAAAAAAAAACTTATCATCTTCTCTAATAATCTCCATCATTATCTTCAATTTATTTTTAATCAACTTATTAATTAAATTTTGATATTAATTGAAAATTTGATGATTACTAATAAATAAGATGACGAATTAAAAATATATACGGCTCTGTATGAAAATTATATATAATAAACGTAAATTTTTAGGTGGGATTGAGTGCCCCACGGCAGAAAGAAGCTTCCACCGCCCATGTTGAATATCTATATATATATATATATATAACAAACCAATGTGCTGTATATATAAAAAACTGATGTCTATTATTAGTCATAAGGTAAGGTGGTGCTCCTTGTATGGCGCTCTCTCTCTCTCTCTCTCTCTCTCTCTCTCTCTGCAATAAAAGTTTAGCGAAGGCCCTCATTGACTCTTAACCTGACATGGGTCCGCCAGTGGTTGGCTCCGTAAACAATGAAAACTTGTTTAACACACGTTTTTTTGTTTTTTTTTTTTTAACACGAAAAGAGGAGAACTCTTCCAAAAAAAAGAGCCTTTTGTACCTTATTTTTGAACCGTTTGATTTGTTATAAATTTTTAAAATTTTTTAAAAATTTTAAAAAATTATTTACTTTTTATTTCATTACATGAATTATAAACTCATAATTTATTTTATTTTTTATTACTCCAAACACATTTAAACTACAAATTTTTTTTTTAAATAACAAGTAGTATAATTTCTCCTAACCCAAACGTGACTTTTTGTCCTATAACTCAATTAAAAAAAAAAGTCATTGACTGCATTTAGGTGTATTTGGAGTTATATAAAATTGTAAAAGTTAATATCTCATATTTTGTGCAATGAATGGAGAATTTAAATTTATTGTCTCGTAATTCATATTTGTAGAGATTTGTAGAGTTTTGTAATGTTTTGTTTTAACTCCAAACATGAGGAGTTTGACAAATGTTATTAAAATCTCAATTAAAATCTTAAAATTTTACAATTTTACGATATTAAAGTGCGAAATTTTTTTTAATTTTATGTAAAATTTTAATAGGAATAAAATAGATAAAATTTCAATTTTAAGATGTAAAATCAAAAAAAAATCTCGATTTTATAAGAGATTTTATTAATTTTAAAAATGAAATGATTTTTTTGTATAATTTGTCAAATAAAATACATTTTTATATATTTTTTTCAAGTGATGGCCACAAATATTTCACTTGTTATTTTTTTTAATAGATTTTTTTATTTTATAATATTTTTATTTCATATGCTATACTAATTGAGAACCATATGCATTATTTCATCGAATTAACTATCATAAATTAAATGTAGTAGTTATGATGAAAACTCAGAAATAATAATAAAATATTACAAATACATTTCAACTCCTATAAAATAATTAAGATAAAATGAAATCAGTATTTTAATATCAAATTTTATATGTCACATCAAATGCGTGTCTCAATTATGTAGTTAGGTAGAGGGAGTATAGAACTAAATATACAATTTTTTTTGTGAACTGTGCTGATATGTTTAAGTTTTTATGCATGCATGACTTTTTTTTTATGCGTGTCTTTATTATCTTCTTCAATTAATAAAATTTTTTACTAATCAAAAAAATAGAAGTTCTAAATGAAAATTTATAGTATAATAGTTTATATTTTTATGTTATAAATATTGAATAAAATCTTATAATTTTATGATTCGATTTTACAATTCAATTTTATTTAACTCTCCACCAATCTTAAGTAAAATATCAATTTTAACAACCGCGGGTTTGACATAAAAAATCAGGCCGACTCCTTCATAGCACATGGTCCAAACCCATTTCCGTATTTTTTTAACTAAAAAAATATAAATACATTTAAATTATTAAATTTTAATCTATAAAGCTGACCCTGATGACATCGGGGTCAGTGCCAACCCCCTTTTTTTGATGTAAAGTTCATGTAATCTAGATTTTTTTCTAAAATGACAAAATTTTTTTTTTTTTTAATGTGGTAGATTAAGGATTCACTTGGTTGGCAAAAACAAACAAAGAAAAAAAAATTTGTCAATTTTTGCCCATTTTGTTGTGAGGCAACAATAGTTGCCAAAATTTTTTCTTTTAACTTTTTACAAATCAAGCAAAAATTATTAAAAATTACTAAAAATTTCTCTAATTTTTTATTAAACAATCAAAAATTATTAAAAATTTTAAATTTTTATCTAAGTTAGTAAAAGTTTCAATTACTAAAAATTCTTAAAATTTCCTAAAAATTTTACATTTATGGTAAAACCAAACACAACCTAACATTTTTATTTTGTTCAACTGTTAACCTGCCATAGTTAGAAGTACACGATTTAAGCCCCGTTTGCACAACAAATTTCTTCTTACTTTTGGTTCGTTTGGAATAAAAAAAAATTAAAAAATTTTAAAAATTTTTAAATCTCTTCAATTAAATTTTATCACTTATCATTTTTACATCATATCAATCTTAACTTTTAATTTTTTTAGAGTTTTTTTTTTTTTATACTCCAAACATACTTTTTTACTTTTTAAAAATTAGGAGAATGAAAAAAAATATATATATGAATCAAGAGTCGTTAAATTGATCCCAATACTACCATATCATATATTATTATGAGCTCATTTGGAATAAAAAAAAATAAAATAAATTGAGATAAAATGTGATTTAAAGTTAATTTTGGCGAAGTTTTTTTTTTAAATCGCAAACCGTGGAAACGATTTTTCAAATTCGTTTTCACGGATTCAAAAAAATTTAAAAAAAATAGCAACAATAATACTCATTTGAAAGTTTTCGACATGAAGAATATGATTGTATAAAAAATTTACATATTCGATTAACTTATTTTTAAATTTTTTTTTTTAACGAAATATTGAAATTTTTTGAAATTAGTGATGGCGAAAAAATTAGAAATAGAGGAGTTGTAAGAGATTTATAGAATTTTTTGAAAAATTTTTTTATGCCAAACGAGCCCTATATGTCAGCCCAAATCCATCAAATTCACCAACAACTGATGCATTATAATTCCTAATATTATTATAGAAATATTTTCAGTTTTACATGTAATTAAGAGAGAGAGAGAGAGATGGAGAAAATAAAATAAAATCCCAACCTGCCCCAATCGCCACAGACGATCGACAACCAGAAGCCGATAATCACAAATTCATGCTCTGCTGTCCGATCATCATCAACACCACAACCACCTGATCTAATCAACGGCAGAGAGATCATCATATCTTGTCGAGCTTGGCGGCCTTCACCAAGGGATTGGCCTTGGCGATCGCCTCCTTCCCCTGGCTCTTGTAATCGAAGGTGCAGCCGTGCTGCTCTGGGTACCTGTGAGAACCGCAGAACGTCGTCCCGCACCTGCACTTGAACCCTGTCAGCCCCACGCGCCTCCTGCACGACGCGCACCTGTTCGGCTGCTGCTGCTCCGCCACCGCCGCCGGAACCGCCGCCGGGAAGTCTGCCGGCGCGGAGATCTCACCAACGGCGAGCTGAATTTCCGGCGAAATCTCACGATCGGAAGAAACGGAATCGAAGGGAGACGAAGACTGCTGCGTCAGAGACTTCTCGACGGCGATTTTAGCCTTGGAGGCTTGCTCCTCCTTGAGACAGCGATCTTTGTAGCATTTAGAACAGAGATCAAGCGTGGTGGGACTGCCGAAGAATCCGCAATTGTTGGCGCAGAGCCTGTGTCCTTCTGGTTCTTGCCACTTCTGTTCCTCCGCCATCTTAAAAGATCAAAATCTAGGTCGAAATTATACACGCACAGCAGTAGATATATATATATATATATATATCTATAGATATGTATATATACGAGCGATCGATGTGGGGGTCAATCGCTCAGTATTGAGGTGGTTATTGGAGAAACGAATCACAGCCTGCACAGACAGAACGAGATGGGTTATATAAATTGATTAGAATAGAGTAATTGAAGAGATCGCGCAACAGTAGGTTTTGAGGGTTGGAGGCTGCGTACGTGACGGAGAGATCGGAGGAATTTAGAGAGAGAGAAAGAGGAGAGAGAACTCGGAGGAGCGCAAGGGGCACGGAATTGGATGCTACTAAAATAGGAGAGACGAGAGAGGAGAAAAGGTGGAAAAAAAAAATTAGTAAGATAAAGCCAAAGCAATGGAGCCTCGGGAATAAAGCTAGCATGAGGTAAAGTTCATGGCATTTGCCATGACCCTTTCTTTTGACGGCCTCATCCATCATGTTGGAAAACTATGTGCCTTTAAATGTGAAAATATTACGTTACTACAATTATATTAAATTTATAAGTAGGTGGGTCCTTGTAATAATCTATGAATATATTAACATTTATTAAAATTGTGTCATTATAATGATTTTATATATGTAAAAAAAAAAAAAGTAAAATTGTAGTCTTTTAATAATGTAAGATACAAAAGGTGCGTTTGGAGTCTCAGAAAAAACTAAAAAAAAACCAATGGATGGGATTAATGTAATGTAAAAATGATAGGTGACAAAATATGATTGGAGGAATTTGAAAATTTTTAAAAATTTTTGAAATTTTTTTATTTTTTTTTTGTAACTTCAAACGAGACCAAAAAAAGGGGTAAATTTTGTAAGTAGAAAAAAAAAAGAAGAGAAAAGAATGGATTGGAATGAAGGAGTGGACTGTAGAGTGCACGTAAGAGGATTTCAGGAAGCTATAATGGATTTTGCACAACAGTAACGAAATGGAGGGTCAGGATCTAATCAAGGAAATTAATGTGTTGTTAATTGAATTAATAAATAATGTTTAACAAAATCAATTAATCTTAATTAAACCATGACTCTTCATTTTTCACTGCAATCACTACAATGCAATATCCACGACAGTCCCTAGAATCCCATGTATGAGAGAGAAAATTTTTAAATTTAAAATTAAAATTTAAAAAAAAATTACTCTCAGGACTAATTTTATTCAAAATTTTGTAAAAATAGAATAGTGAATATAAAGATTGCCGCACAGAATTTGATCATAATTTTTTATTGGTTTTTTTCAAATTAAAAATATTATTATTAATCTTATGTTATGCTTTATTAAATGAAATAAAAATAGTCAATGTGACTAGTTTAAATTTAAAATTAGAATTCAGAAAATTAACTATTCCCAAACCTAATTAATATTTAAGAATTTTTTTTGTAATTATTAAATTTTAAAAAATCAAAATTGTTATTATAAGATAAATAACTCAATTATTTTTAAGCATTTTTTATTTATATTTTTTAATATAATTCTTAATTCATTTGAAATATATAAATTTTACAACTGTATTGTATTTAGAGGTCTCATAGGAACTCATGAGTTTATTCACATCTATTAAAATTATAAGGCATAAATATAGTAATTTTATATATATAAAAAATAAAATAAAATTGTAGTCATTTAGTAATATGGGACCAAAAAATGTAAACTTTGTGAATAGAAAGAGAGAATAAAAGAGGAGAAAATGAAAGAAAAGCGTGATACGTAGAATTGAAATGAACAAAAAGAGGAGAGAGAAATTTTTTTAATTTAAAATTAAATTTTAGAAAAAAAATTACTCCAAAAATTAGTTTTATTCAAAGATTTGTAAAAAAAAAAATAGAATAATAAATATAAAAAGCACTCGCACTAGGATTCGATAATAAATTTTTGATTGGTTTTATGAGAATAACTTGTATTAAAATTAATATTATTAATCCTACATTGTGTTTTATAAAATAAAATAAATATAATCAATGTAATCAATTTAAATTTAAAATTAGAATTTTAAAAAATAACTACTAGCAAACCTAATTAATATTTAGGTTTTTTTGTATTTTTAAATTTTAAAATAAAAAAGTTGTTATTATGAGAGAAATAACCTAATTATTACTTAATTTTTTTTTGTATTTTTAAAATAATTATTAATGTATTTAAAATATGTAAAATTTACAACTATATTAAATATTATAATTAAGTTGGTCCCTTATAAAAACTTATGAGTTCCTTAACATCTATTAGGCCATAAATGGTTTTATATATGCAAAATAAAAAGTGAAATTATAATCATCTAACGTCATGGAACAAAAAAAATAAATTTTGGAGAAAAAAATAAGTAATTCTGACAATTGAACAAATCTAACGATTGAAAATATTCAAATTAAAATTTTGAGTTTCTTTATTACATTTATATATAATTGTGCTATTTACTGTCATGTTAGGAGTTTATTCTAATATAATTTGGTTTTATCTTCATTATTCCTGGAACTTATCCCAACTTAATTTTCTTCTTATCTTCATATTTTCATTACTTTGATTAATTTTGTATTCATGATTGATTATTAATTATATTTTCTGGAGATTTGAGATTATTTTTTTAATCTAAATTAATTGTATTATTTAATAACACGTCAAAAGCTTATCCTTACTTAATTTTGTTCTTATCTTCATTTTTCCCTTATGATTACTAGGATTAATTTTATATTCATAATTTAAATTTTAAAGTGTCCTCTAAAAATCATTTTATTATTATTTAATTTTTTTAATATTCATTAATATTATGAGCAAACATAAAATCTTATATCCTTACATGAAATCTAAATGTACAATTATTATACACTGATTCAAAATAAATTTACATTTATTACACAGTAATTATTTACGTAGCAGTTGAACATCTAACTATTTATTTTGAGTATTCGCTTTCACTTCTAAATTTTGCAAATTCGAGTTAAAGCTCAAATAATACTACTTTTCAAAAAATATTTTTAATTCAATACTAAAAAATTAGAAAGTATGAAAGACTGTATTTTCATATGAAGTGATCGAACAAAGTGGACAGAAAAGAAGTAAATCTGACCATTAAACAAATTCAATGATTAAAAATATCCCAAATTTAAATTTTAAACTTGCTTATTATATAGATATATGTAATTGTATTAGTTGTTGTCGTATTAAAAGTTTATTCTTACTTAATTTTATTCTTATCTTCTTTCTCTCCTTATCGTTACCATGATTAATTTTGCCTTCCCAATTGAATATTAACTGTGTTTTGTAAAAATTTGTTGTTATTTTTGGGTATTTGCTTGTACTTTTAGATTTTGTAAATCTAATTTTATGCTCAAATAATAGTCTTTTAAAAAAAATTCTAATTTAATTCTCTCTTAAAAATAATTTCCTATCTAATATTTTTTCTACTACATCAGCTCTTATTTTTAAAAAGATATTTAAATTATACAAAAATACTCAAAAATATTGGAAGAGCGAGAGTGTATTTTCATATAAAATAACTGAAAAGACAATAAATGTGAAGAGAAAAGAAGTAATCCTGATCATTTAATAAATCTAACGATTAAAAATATTCCAAATGTAGAAATTGAGTTTCCTCATTATATAAATAGTAATATTTGAGACTTGTTTTATTAATCGAGTAATTTCAGTTAAAATTATTTTATTTATCTAGTTGATTTAAAATTTAAAAAAAGTTTGGTTCGCTTTAATTTAATCAATGCTAAAATTTTTTAGTCCAACTAACTGAAGTTTATTTATTTTTCTAAAAAATTAAATTATAGATTCATTCTAAATCCTAATCAAATAAATTAATATACTTGCATTGTTTTTAATTTAGTGTTTATTTTATTTTTTTTTAAAAATTCAGTTTAAACTAAATCAGCCCTAAATCAAATCAAATTACTTTGGATTTTCAGCTTTCGGTTTTATGTACAAGTTCTGTCGATTTAGTTAAAAAAAAATGAATAAATAAAACTGAAAAAAGTTCAGTTTGGATCAATTTTTAGCTGAATTGATCGTTTGCCCACCTGTAATTGTGTTCAAAATGTTTATTTTATAGCCAATATATATCATATTTATTGATAATTCTACATTATTCTAGCCCAAATAAAAATTATTCTAGTATTAATAATTTAAAGAATTATCAAAATAAATTATCACAATGACGTAGACACTTGTGTACTTATTACTTTAAATAAATACACTCTTTAAAATAATTTTTAATTAAAAAAAAATACAATAATATCATTATTGTGGTAAGCAATTCTTCTTCTCCTCGCGGATCAACATATTCGTATGTATATAGAGGCAGCACATTGCTTTTAAATGATATTTCGTTATGATTTTTCTCCTCTTTGTATTAAACAAGTCAAAAAGGTAATAAAACTTGTGATTTATTACTAACAATTAAAATGAATCGTGTTTTTCAACATTTTTATCTTATTATTATAACTTAAAAGAAAAATTTATCATATAAGTTTAAAATTACATTCCAATAATTAAGGTACTGTTTGGTATATCTGTTTTGAACTGATTTTTCATTTTACATTTTTTGAAAGTAAGGAAAACAGTTCAAAACGTGTTTGGTTACTTATGTTTTCAAAATCTATTTTAAAAAATAGAAAATGAATTTACATATGAAATGCAAATTGGCAAAAAAAACGTTTTAAGCGTTTTCAACCAAAAACAAGCAAAATCTCAAAATACGGAAAATAGAAAATGTCAAGCCAATTATGTTTTTTATTTTCCTTATTTTGAGATCTTCAAAGTATAAAACACATAAAACATAAAATGGAAAATAAAAATAGAAAACAAAAATAGGAAAACAAACCAAATGCCACCAATAGATTTTGAATCTATTTATATTGGCAAGAGGATCTACCGGTGGTGGTTTAACTTGTTGAATTAACACCTAGTTTTGAGCCACCATTGTCTGTATCGCTGCCATTATCTTGGTCATTTGCCTCTCTATGGTTGCCATTCAATCATCGTTTTGGTTCTCCATCATTGCTAATAATTGTGTTTTTGGTTGAGTGTTTATACCGAACTTAGTTTAGATCATAAAAATTGTAAGAAAATGCTTCCTACAGATGGTGCCAACTAATAAATTTATAATTTGTATCCTTATGGAAGTCCAATCCAAGCTCGAAAAGCTATCTAGAACACTAGAGTGGGGCTTGCCAAAGAATTTCTAATACTTTAGTTAGCAAGAGAGTTGAGAAAATAGTTTGGCAGGGCTTGAGTAAGGTAAATGAGTTGTACTTGCATTCTTGTGAAGTGGTGATACACACACACACACACACACACACACAAAAGAAATCTCACGTGGAATGGCATACATGAACCGTATGTAGCTGTGCCTTCTTATTCTCTAATGAGATGATGCTATCTGTATTGTGGATCCCAAGGTTCATTCCTTAATTCGCTAACTAACTTGTTATATAAAATACAGTTTATAACAATGTTTTTATAGGCGTATATATCGGAATTGTCAGGAGAGGATTATACGTATGACCCGTGACGTTAGCTATTTTGACGAGAATAACTCAATTGGAATGCTTGGTAAGAGATCAGTTGGGTGATTGAGGACCGATCAGGAATGTCTTCACTCAGATGCCCCTAGTTGGGTAAAGGTTGAGTGGGGAGCTTGGTGGATGCCCCCGATCAGGTATGGGTCGAGCGGGAAACGTGGCGGATGCCCCTAGTCGGGTAAGTGATAGGATTAGTTTATGTAATGCTATATAATTTTTTTTAAATAATTATCATCAAATTAGTAATGTCATTACTTTCTAAAATGATAAAACTACTATTATGAAAATTTACAAATAATTATTTTTTGTAATTATTTTAAATTCCTAGTAAAATTGCGTTCAACTACTCAAATTTACAATAAAATTTTTAATAAATTATATTTAAACGTTTTTTAAATAAATAATACCAAATCCATTCATTTTAAATTTACAATGTAAATGCAGCCTTGCCAAAATTTCGAAAGCGCCCAAAATGCATTTTCTAAAATAACTCTTTGAACACAATTATAATTTTCAATAAAAATCTCTTCCCTCCATTCATCCCTTCATTTATTATTCTTTCCTTATGAATGGTTGCGGCGACGAGAATACCCCATTTCACCAATGAGCCTTTCCTCAAATTCACCGACGAGGTTCCGTCCTCACTTCTCAAGCACACATACGCCGGAGACAAAGTTAGGTTTTCCCTTCCCTATTATTGCCTCCGATGTACATGCACATACACACGTAAAAAAAATAATTATAAAAGTTCAGAAAACACTTTTTAAAAAAATATTTTTAAAAATCACTTTTTAAAAGAGTACTTTTAAAAAGTACTATTAAAATATTTTTTTTAAATAATGAAAAATTATTAGCATTCAGTCAAATACTGACTAAATAATCAAGAAAAAAAATCCAAAATTTACCATATATTTAAAGAAATTGTTAACAAATTTCACTCCCTTTTCCTTCATTGCAAAGAATTAAAAATCGTCCAATCATCAACTGCTTTGTGGAAGGTAGCTCGTTCATGCAAAGTAAGGATTAGGGAGGCTGAAACGGCCGACAATGGAAAGTGGTTGGATTTTTGTTTTGCTCTTTCAGTCGAGCTTTTCGTAACCACAAGAAGTTGAATATTGTGTACACAACTTATGAAAATAAGACCGACCCTAGGATAGCACTACTCCAAACTGCGCGTTAGGTATTAAACAGTGGTTAAGGGGAAGATTCCAGGCGATGGGTGACAGAAAGGGGGTGGCCCATTTTGCATTTCTTTTTAGCTGTTGATAATTTTTTTAAAGGGGTAAAAAAAAAAAAAAAAAAAGTAAAGGTGTGTTTGGAGTAATAAAAAGTAAAATAAAATCAGATAAAGTGAGATAATTTGTGAGTTCGTAATTCATGTAATAAAATAAAAAAGTGAATAACTTTGAAAGATTTTTAAATATTTTTAAATTTTTTTAACAATTTTTAGCAAACTAAATGCATTTTAAATTTAATTATTGTTATTATTATTATTATTATTGATTGGGGGAATGAGAAGAAGATAGAAAAAAGGGACGGCAACGGCGGGGAGTTTCGTTCTTTTTCTTTTTTAAGGTTGCTTTCATGGCGATTAGGTGTGGTTGTTTCTATTTCTTTTTCTCGGATGAGTTCATGAATTGACTTGACTTTACTCACCCATTTCCCTTCTAGAAACAAAATGCAAATTGTAAACGTAATATAATTCACACTGGATAGTATTTGGAGTGATAAAAAATAAGAAAAAATATAATTTGGGTTAACTTTGGTAAAATAATCCGTTAGAACGGATTTATCAGATCGTTCTAACGGATTCAAATTTTGTCACTCATTTTTCAAGACCATGAGAATGGTTTTCCAAATCCGTTCTCACGGATTCAAAAAATTTCGTAAAAAATAACAACAATGGTACTCGTTTAAAAATTTTTGACTAGAAGAATATGATTATTAAAAAAAATTTACGTATTAGATTAACTTTCTTCCGAATTATTAGTTTTTTAAGTAAATTTTGGATTTTTAAGTAAAGATGGGAAAAATTTTAATTAAGTATTGCGGGAAACAAAACAAAATTTTTTGAAGATTTATTTTGTTTTTTAGAATTTCAAACGGTGCCTTAATAATTTCCGAGTCACCAAATTTTTTATATATGTTTGGTCGATGCATCGCTTTGCTTCCATTCTTTAAAGGCGTGTTTGGTTAGCTAATTTTCTTTATTTGGTAAGGAGAGAGATTGAATATATTTTTCTTCCATCACAAGGAACCACTACAATGATTTTTTTTTTTTTAAATTGGAGACAGAAAGAAAGGGATGACCCTAACCCACCCAAGTCTATCCCCTTTGAATCCTTTATCCATAAATTAATTAATTCCAAATGATTTCAAAGCCATTCTTTTCCTTTCGTTTTGGTTACTTCTGTAAATAAAAATTGCCAAAAAAAAAAAAGTGTTATCTTTACTCTACTTTTTATAAATGAACTAAAAAAACAACAACTTTCCCAATATTCTGACTTGTTTTTGCATTTTGACGCTCACTACTCTGCTTCACAACGGGAAAATTTTAATTTTTCTTTTTTTCTTTTTTCTTTTAGTTTCGTAATTTTTAAACGTATTATTTACATTCATTAAAAAATTAAAAAATTTCTAAATAGAAAATAATTAGATGCGTATGAAAAGTTATTTAAAAAAAAAAACAAATTTTCACTTGTACATAAATTTTTTTAATCCAACAAAAAAGAATCAAAATTTAGTGAGGAAGAAAAAAGGACTCGAGCTGGGTTGACATCCAAATATCAAACCGGGATCATTTGATACTTAAATTTATTTACATATTTTTAATCTAAAAATTACTTAAATAAATTTAAATTATTAAATTTTAATTAAAAGTTTGCCAAGCATGACGTCAGAGGTTAGCCTCTCCATTTTCTGGTAAATCAAATGATTAAAAAAAAGCGATTAAAAAAAAAAAAAAAACTGCGTAGTGGGTTCTCAAAAAGCCCCAAGTTTTGCCTACCATAATAATGAAACTGCCCAGGGGCATCTACTCTCCTTCCCTTCGGGTCTCTCTCTCTCTCTCTCTCTCTCTCTGCGGCATTGATTGGTAAAGCAGGAACACAATCCCAGTGCTAAGAACACAAGAAATCCATCAGCCATTATAACATGTCCATTGAATTTATTCAGTATCAGCTCATATCAATTCCCGATCCAAAGAACTAACCAAACTAACAACAAATAAATGAATTAGAGCCTCATATCAAAGTCACAGGAAAATTCCCAAAATGATTACAACACATACATGAAAAATACCTGTAATTAGCTTATTCTAGACCATTTCATAATATACATGCCAGATAAATACAGGAAACTACTTCTTTCACAATACAGTAAAACCCAGTACACTCTTAATTTCACCTCTGCAAGAATGGTTGCTCATATCCATCCACCTCACTCTGTTAGGTAATGGTAGAAGAGAGAGAGAGACAGACAGAGAGAGAGAAGGGGAGGAGAATGCAAATCAATTAATCCATCTAACCCGGCAATGATGCTTCCTCATCTTCATCATCGAGTTCCTGCTCCACACCTTTAACCTACATGGGAACCACCTTGCCTAAATTAAACTGGAAGACGAGGGAAAACAAACTTTTATACAAGATTTAATTAGCTTCGAATTGTTTATGTTATATTAACAATGTAAACTCTCATGGCTTATCACTTATCATAAGACCAGCTCAATAAAAGGCCATTAGAACTCTCACTTCAATAATATTCTGGAAGCATTTTATTGTGATCTCTGGCAGGATCATTCATGTTGAACTAACTTTTATTCACTGGATATCACACAAGATACGAATAGAATTTCCATCCAATGGTTATTCTCAGAAAATAAATAATGGAAAGTAAGCAACCATGGAAAATTAGCAGAACACCAGCTCTACTACAATTTAGTTATTGAGAGGAATGTATAATCAAGCACTCAGTTCACTTTGTAGTAAATAAAAAAAATAAAATAATGAAAAAAGAACGCATATATCAGATGCGCTTAACCAAAGCAGAAAGGTTGTGGAAGCAAAACCCAATTCATCTGGCCAAGCGAAGTAGATTAGACAAGCCTAGTAAAGGTATTTATTTAATATAACACGGAAAATGTTAAATGCACTCCACTTTAGCTTTCCACACTCCATCGCCCCTCACAATGAAGAGTGTTTTTTGGAGTGTGGAAAGTTAAAAATGAAGTATATTTCACATTTTCCTAGTAATATTTATCAACTAAAGGTATTTCTTCAACCTAAAAGAATCCCACAAAATTGACCAGAGTTGCTATGCTTTATTGGGAGGAAGTACAATATTGCATTGCAAAGGGCTATCCCTGTTCGAACGTGGAATGAGACGAAACTTTGACTTCAAATAAAATATCTACCCTTGTCTTATTGAGTCAAGTTGTTAGCCCAGTGGACTCCAGCTGGACCGAGCAAAGGAAGACATCACCCTTCAAGCCAGGTGTTATCATCAAACCTAAAGCCACCATCGGCCCCTCCTTATGGTACTCAATCATTGAGACCATCTCGAAGAACTGGTTTATGAACCCGACCTCAAGGAGTTCGATGATTTAGGTGAAGATTTTGATAACCAACTCTTTGGTAATTTAGCTGTTGATGTGCCTAGCATTGAGACACTACCTAAGGAGTTAGTCCCCGGTCAATGTGGAAGCTGTTGAAGTGCATCTAACAGCACAAAATTCTGACCGTGAGTATGAAGAATTTGTTGATTCTAGTAATGTTAATGCCACTTGCAGAAACTGTTCAAATTAATGAAAAAGTATCTCTAATTGGAAATCCTGAAATTGCATTGTCCCGACTAGAGTTATAGTCTGTGTCTCATTACTATAATGTTCATTGGGATTTCGTCATCTTAGTTGCACTGTTTGGAATTCTTTCGGAATCAACAAATATGTCGACGGAGTTGAGACTCTTCCACCCCAAAAGAATTGGTGAAGACAGGTTCCTACTGCCATTTATATACTTGCACAAAATTTAGGAGAAATTGGTGCATCCACTCTTATTCATGGCCTGGTGATTGAAGGAAAGAGTGCCTAATTTTCAACTTAGCGGAATCAATTTTGTTCCCACCCGGGAAAATTGATGGGATATCAAACATTTAAAAAATGTATTCCTCTTGAACAATACATTCCCCTTAAACTGTCAATTAGTCTCCCCTATGGTAGTCTTCTCTATGATGTTGTCTTTTGGTTTACTTTTTATTTTCTATTTAAAGGGCTGTTTGTGTTGCTTGTTATTATCAATTGTTTATGAAAATAAATAATGAACATCCCGTGAGCCGATGTTTCCTTCCCCTTTCTTCCCCTTGGCTTAATTTTTCTCGCCTTAGTTTTTTTTTTTTTTTTTCTTCTTTGCTAAACTCTCTTGGTTTTACATCATTAACTTACAAAATCACTGAAGAAATGGCATAAATAAGTCATTCCTCCGGGGCCATATAGCTTAGATTCTGTCTTCATGATTATCCCTAAACTTACGATATTCTTTCCATGGTACTCATGGGTCAAACTTCAATGACAAAGAAGCAAGAATCAAAATAATGGATGTTACTTCAGGTAAACTTAGTGAGTGAGACATTAATGTAAAATTCAAGATTTGCACACTTGAAATTATTAGCATAACACTAGTGTGACCACCAGCCAAGCTCTACTAAAAGAAGCAGCAAAACTAATTTTTGGCACTGTTTGGCATCTACAAAAAAACAAAAAAAGCTCTAAAAACTTCAGGTAAGCATAGTGAGTGAGACATTAATGTAAAATTCAAGATTTGCACACTTGAAATTATTAGTATAACACCAGTGACAACCAGCCAAGCTCCACTAAAAGAAGCAGCAAAACTTATTTTTGGCACTGTTTGGCATCTACAAAAAAAAAAAAAAAAAAAAAAAAAAAAAAAAAAACTCTAAAAACTTTTATTACATCAACTTTTTGTTTCACTGCACGCATTACGAATTCAATTTTTTTCACTTATCTTATTTTTTCTCATTTTTTATCATTCCAAACACACACTTTGTCACATACTAGGCAAGTGGGACATTTATAATAAAACCACGAGGATACTTTCCATTATAAATATATGAATAGAGTGTATTTGAAATACTCATTGGTCAACTCCACTAAAAGGAGACCAAAACTACAGTCAATGTAGTTTTAGCAATTGGATGGGTACTCTATCCATTTACCTCTCAAGTTAAAGAAAAATTGAAGAAAGTTAAAAAAATAAAAAAAAATTAGTAAAAATTGATGGTTACATGTATGGGAAATGAGTTATGCGTGTGGTCATTTTTTATTACCAAAACACTATTTTTTACACACTCCTTTAATTTGAGGGGCTTTTTTTTTTAGGCTACATTTATTTTAAAACAGTTTACAATAATTCACTATTCCTTAATTCATTGTCTTTTTTTCTGATAAAAGTTTGAATTCTCACCTCATTCCCAGACGTTTAATGATCACTGAATGCCCATAAAACAATTGACTCCCAATTTATTGGAGAATTCGTAAAGGAACTTTGATTACAGTGCACCAATTGAAAATTTTATATTTCGACTAATTATTTAAGCCTTTGGAAGATAATTGGATCGTTAGTGCTTAGGAAGAGATGAGAGCATTTGTAATTGTTATGACTATAGTATGGAAGAGAGCCATTTCTAGTGAGAGGAATCTCTATAGATAGATAATCTTATCTATTTCTTAGCAAAATGATAGCAGTTGAATTTAACTTATTGACTAAGAATGTAGCACAAGTTTTCCTCCAATGCAAAATATACTAGAGAGATCTTCTAAATCCTAATTTTTTAGAGAGGTTGACAAACATCCCATCCCCTAATTAAACTTTAAATTACTCGAACTCGATTCAAATTTTTTATATCAAACTTGAGTTTGAACTCGAGCTTAGTTTGAACTATTATATAAGATTGAGTTCGGTTTGATAAAGAAAAATTTAGCCTCAAATTCGACTCACGAATAATTTAATTAAATCAAAACAATGTTATTTTTAATTTAAAATATAATAAATAAAATATTATAAAAAATATAATAAAAATTTTATTAATATATATATATATATTATTTTATCACGTCATCTCGTAAGTTTTCGAGTTGAATTTTTCTAGACTCAAGTTTAAACTCGAATTTAATCGAACCACAAATCAAGATTGATAATATTTGAATTGGATTGTAATTTTAAATTTATATAATAGAATAAAAATTAATTATTATTAGAATAACAAATTAATATGCTAAACGTGTACGGACTTAAAGTTTTATAAAGACTTATTTAATAAAATAGGATATGATTTTATTTTATTATCTTTTATAATAATTTATTAAAATACATAAAAATGATCACAAATATGAAGTTATATGATTAATAAAAGTGTAAGTTAAATAAAAATGGTAATCAAGTGATATTTATAAAAATTTAAGTTTAAATAGAATTGTGATAAATGGTATTGTATACAATCTTATTTTAAAATATCAAGTAATTTCCATGAAAAATTCTAGTTTGAATAAAATTATTAATAAGTGATAATTATATGCAATTCTAATTGATTACATAATTATAAATTAAGATAATTATGTTTAAAATTAACATATATGTCATGAGTTACAATCATAGTGTGAATTAGATTTTACGTGACACAGTAGGGTTACCATGCTCTACTTTATATATATTTAATATGATATCAAAGTAAGTGATAAAATTTTTATTTATATATACCATTTTTTCTATTTATATTCTATAGGTTTCAAACACACTCTAAGACCCTACCTCTCTACAGATTCTTACAATTTGTTCTTATTGAGTTAGTCAATAGGAGAGTTTAATTCAATTTAATTCATCTTAAAAAATTTAACGTATAAGTTATTAACAATTTGAAAACCTTTTTTTTCACAATTGCATTGAAAGAAATAAAGTAACATCCATCCAATTATTCTTTAAGGTCAAATGGTTCAAAATTATCTCAATTTTATTCAAGTAGAGATTGTTTCTTCATCTTTTACATCATTCAAAATTGCCATAATTATCTTTGCTGATATTGATTTATGTTGTCTTTTGCTCGCACTCCAAGTCTGAATCTCAAAAGTGAATGGTAAGGTATTAAAGATATAACAAATTATTAAAGCACAGCTACCATGGTAGGGGGCAAGTTAATTGCATGATCTTCAACTCCAATGCCAAATTAATCATATACATAATATCACATAGATTCTCTTTCTCTGTATGTTATGTAATAATACAAAACTAAATGTTTTAGATTAATTATTATAAATAATTTATATAATAAAAAATAACCCGTCGATATGACGGTTGTGTACGTGACAGCAAAAGGAAGGGAGGCAGCTGAGAGAGAGAGAGAGGGTGGGGGATTGGACTTGAAATTCAAATTTGAGCCCACGGGAAACTGTGTTTTGCACGGTGTGAAGCTAGTAATACAATAAGTCTGAATTAAAATAAAACCACACAACTCGGGGCACAAATAGAACATGATATCAGTAGTCAAGTCTAAGTCATTAACTCTAAAAAAGTTCATAATAACTACTACTAAAGCCTCTTCAAGTAGTACCTATAAAACACAATAGACGTGAGCTATCTAAGCCATGTGAGATAAAAGTGTTATACTTATGTTCAGTGAGTATAACATGGTATTTGTTGATATGTTTAAGAATTTCATTCCAATATATATCATTACTGAAAGCTAAATATACTCAACTAATAATATGAATAGTCTTAAAATCAATATCAAGAAAATATGCAATACTTAAGATGTATCATAAGAATCTCTAAACTACTTTGACATTGGGAAATAACACTTTTAAGACTCAACTGAAGTATGCCACACTTAATACATAGTGACTTTATAAACTCCAATATGAAAGGTACACAATACTTAGAAATTAGCATGTAGTGTCAGTAATACGGCCTTTACCTCAGTAAGGAATAATCCCTACTTACTAAGTTTATATCACCATGCATGATTAAGAAATCACACATATATATATTGCCCATAACCCAATTAGGAACCTGAGAATAGTATCATATATCAATCAACACGAAACAATACATGTAGATAAGACATAATTAAATCAAACACTATCATTGTTTTTATATTTAGTTGATAAAAGATATATAACAATTTTACCATATTAATTTCATATTTTATTATTTTAGTCCATTGTCAAATTTCAATTAATACACAATTAGGAATGACAAAGCTATTGACTTGTCTCAAAACAAATTAACTTAAGTCTAAATCAAAATGTATAAACTAAAAAATAGGGTCATCATCTAAATCTTGACATTCTATTGTTCAAACTCTAAAGATCACCTTTGTTATCACTTTGTTCGAACCATCAAATTAAAGATTATTAATTTAAATCAACCATTTGAATGAACACCGTTACTATTTAAACGAAATATAAAAATTATACCCATATCGTTCAAACAATACCATGTACCACCATCCAAACTAAGAATGATATTCCTACTTTTGTTCAAACCACAACACACTTCATCAAGACCTAACAACCTTCCTTTTTTTTTTTTTTTTGTGGGTATAGCCAACCCTCTTTTTAGCTGTTGTAATTTTCTTGTAAATTTTTTATCTATCAATCCACTAAGAGGATAACAAAGATGCCATTATTGTAATGAAAGGCTAATTTTTTCTTCTTTACTGTAGTTATTGAACTCCCAACCTCCCATATTTTCTGTAATTTATTAAGACCACACACTTAAAACTATACTTCTGCCAACAGTATAAAACAAACTTAGGAGAGTATTCATGCAAAATAATCTCAAAACAATTGCATGAATTTGTTGTTTTTCAACAGTAAACTATAAATATTTCACATTATTTTAATTATTATTTCTTTCTTTTTCCTACATAAAGGATGTTTGGTTAGTTAAAACCAACAAAAACTCACTAATTTTTATTAATTTTTTGTACTTTTTTCTCAATCAAATTTTATCACATATCACTTTTATATCAAATTTTTGTACGTTTACTAAATTTTTTGACTAAATTTTTACCAACCAAACACCCTAATAATTTTCCAACTGTGTTACATTAGTCATTTTCTTTTGGTTTAGGCAAAGGACAGGAGGTGGGAGATGTTGAAAGCAATCCCGGTCGAATTAGGTGGAAACCGTGGAATGGAATGAATTCAAGCCTCCTCCGCGTAAAGTCATCAAAACATTTCAAAGGTTTTGGAATATAATTAAGATTCCCACAATCATAATCGAATTATACCTACAATTACAAATGCAGATTATGCGTGAAAGCAATTATCCATTTGTTGGCTGGGTATTTTGAATTTTAATGTTAATCTAGGGTCCTTTTGGACAATAAATCAAAAATTTTTATCATTCTCAAACTCTCAACCTTCTCTACCAAAATTACCAAACATATTAAAAAGTTACCATACACAAAATTACAAACCTTTTTTTTAGGTTTTTTTTAACTTTTATATAATTTTTATAAAAAACAAAAAGGTCAACTTCTCACAAAAGTCCTCCGATTATATAAATGCCTTTTAAAACCAAAACTAATATTAAGGATTTACAAAGGTTGAAGAACAGCTAAAATAAGACATATCATACTGTTCTTCTTTAATACTGATTTAATTTGATTTTTTGAAATAATTTAATAGTCCTAATAACCATTAATATGTAGCACTTCAGCAACTGAAATGCTGTTGCATATTAATTGCCTTGATTTTTTTAAATAATTTAATAATTCTGAATTAACTTTTTTTTTTAAATAATTTAATGGTTCAAAGACTTAAAAGGATATATTACAAGACAGGTTTTACGGAGCTACTCAAATACCCCTGAGGCAATGTTTGTTTGGGTGGATAAATTGGAGGATTGAATAAGTAGCTTACTCTTTTTGATCAAGTTAACTTTAGTTCTGTACTTGGTTTGCAGTATTATAACTTCGAATTAGATTTCATATTAAAAAATGGGAGATAAATAATACCACAGGAGATGTAGTATTACTTATACTCATCTCTGGATTTGTTTCCTACCAAAATCTAAATGTTTAAAATTATTTTTTATCACATCTCATGTCAAATCACATATTTTATCTTACTTTTTATTATACCAATCAAACATTAAAATAATAATTTCACATAAAAAATTAATCTCAATGTTATACTTAATCCAATATATCATCTCATAATATTATTTATACTTCATCACGGAATCTCTCAAAACAAACACAGCCTTGAGCATTGAATTACTGCGTATCAACGGATTCGATTTTTTTTTTCAAATAAGTCCCACAGCGCCAGTTGTCCTAGTCCAGCTGCGAATTAGATTCCCGGCTATGCAATTACCACCGACTTGGCACGTGAGACGGAGTCACAAAAGAGCACACGCCAACCTTCGGCTTCTCGCGCACTTATCATCGAATCAAAGTGTCAAACCCTATCCGGGCTATCCCCCCTCTCCGTCTTTCTATTTCTCGATCCGTCGTCGCTTTCTAGGGTTTAATCAAATCGGCGAATTCCAGCTGCTCGAATTAATGAAGATTCGGCAAATTTTGCTGGTCCCTCACTTGATCGCGAATTCGAGCTCGATTTTGGGATGATTTTTTGCAAACCCTAGAATTTACTTGAAGACATGGAGGGCCATGTGGATGATCTCGCAGCACCCCCAGATTCATGGGAGGTCGCGGACTTGGAGGCGAGAGTCAGCAGGTTGATGCTATCCTCCTCCTCCAATAAGGACTTTTCTTTTTCGAATCCGCCATTGTCATCGTCCTCTTTGTCGAGCTCTGCTTATCATGAGCTGGCCAATGGTTCAGCTTCGTCGTCGACGGTCGTTGGAGCTCAGAAAGTTGGGGGTGTTTCTGAAGACGTTATCGATTCGGTCGATCAGTTTCTTCGCGAAGCTTTGCAGAACCCTCGGGAGAGGCTTTCTGGTAAGGTCCAACTTTGGGTTCTGTTTGGCTTGTAATTGATTGTTTATTTGTTTTCTCAGTTAATGGGACTTTAGGATTTTGTGCTAACGTGGTTGATCATTGCCGTGACTATAGTGATATTCTGAACTTTTGGTTGTTTGTATCTTGTACTTGGTGTCAATAATCTATTTGCTGCAATTTTGTTGAGCTGGTTCTATAGTGGTATTGTTTGGTTACTGATGCTTGTTGTATGTAGACATCCGGGTATGGTTCTATGGAGTATGACATAGATGCTTGTTTTTAGAGAAGTTAATTGTACTTAAATTTAAGGAAATCGTTGAAATGTAAGGGACAAAGGAGGTATAAGTAATTATACCATGGAATTAACAGAAAGCCAATGCATAAAATTCTGCTTCTTTAGCTTCTTTTTTTCTTGCCGACTTTTGGAGCTTCAGAAAGTTAACCCCTGTTTGTGGGTATGAGTTTGGTGGTGGTAGCTTCTTGGATTTGTGGATGTTCATAAAAATTAAAGGGCTTGGAGATAATTATGTGAGGAAAGAAAAGGTTGGAGGGCCACTCCATAGCCATAAGCGAATAAATATGGTGTGTGGTTTGGCGTATGGATGAGCATTAAGGTTTGAGATGTTTGGTGTAGGAGTAATAAAAGGAAAACACACAAGACTTGTTTGATAGGAATTTTCAGGTTAGAGTTGATGATTACATAAGGACTAGCAGTAGGTACCTTCACATTTTCCTTGCAATTGAGAACAGTTCTTGTTATTGTGAGTGTATTTTCTTCTCTTAGGGGAAGTGTTGCTAGATATTCTATGGGAGCTTAAGAGTTCGTTGACTCTAGTTTTTAGCTGGGCTGTAATCTTAATTATTCTTTTGGTTTTGAATTCTTTGTCCAACCATGTGTTATCATATTTTTTTAAAAACTTTTTGCCATTTCTTCTATTGCTATTCAGAGGGGGGATTTGTTGTAGACCATTGATAGTCAGCGCATGGTTTGAAAATTTTTCAAAACATGGAGCTCTTTTTATAAGTTTCACTTTTTTCATGTTCATCAAGTCTCTAATTGATCTGAACTTTACTTTGTTTCGGATGAATTTTCAGTATTTTGATCAGAAAAGTACAGCATTCGGGGTAGTTGCATATATGCTTATGATTGTTGATCAAAATGAATGATGGATACTTGGGCCCCGTTTGGTAACGTTGCCGTTTTCTGTTTATGTTTTCAAAATTTTGTAAACTCGCAACAGAAATATGTTTGGTAAACCTATTTCCGGTTTTTTGTTTTCAAAAAAAATGAAAACATAAACAGAAAAACGTAAACAGAAAAAAGGTATTTTCACTCTGATTTTCTTTTATGTTGCCAATATTTTGTCAATTTTAAAAATTTGTCTATTTTTGTTACATTACATAAAAATAAATTATTTTATTCAAATATTTTATTAAAATAAGTTATTTTAATAAATAATATAATTAAATTATATAAATTAATATAAATTATTTCTAATAAATAATAAAACCAAAATAATTAATTTAATTTAATTTAATAATTAATTATTGCTAAATTATCTGAAATAAATATCATAATTAATTTATTTAATTTAATAATTAAATTAATTTATATAAAATAATTAATTAAAAATAATTAAATTACATTAATTTTTAATTTATTTTAATTTAATAATTATTATTAAATTATTTTAAATAAATATCATAATTAAATTAAATTATTTATGATTTAATTAATTTAATTTATATAAAATATATTTTGTTAAATTATTTTAATAAATAATTAAATGAATTTAATTAATTTAAAAATAAATAATTTAATTTAATAATTAATCTAATTTAATTATTTATTTAATATGAAATATATTTTATTAAAATATTTTTAATAAATAATATATTTTATATTTATTGAATTAAATGATTTTAATAAATAATTTACTGTATTAATATAATTAATTATATTAATTAAATTAAATTAATATAAAATATATTTTATTAAGTTCTATTGATTTTTAAAACTAATAAAATTAAATATTTTCTAAAATAAAAAAAATAATAATTACAAACAAACTCGCATTTTCAAACGCAGTTTCAGTTTTTATTTCAAAAAAAATAAACGGTAACAGAAAATAAAAAACAGAAAACGGCAACAGAAAAACAATAACAAAAAAATGACAGCGTTGTCAAACGGACCCTTGGTAATTGATTTGTAGTTTAAAAAATATGCTTTGATGCTTCATTCTCCAAGTTGCTGAATGGTTTGGGCTTGGTTATTACTCCTTATCTATACCTTAATGGCTTCTTGTTGTCCTTTTTGAACTTCTTTATTTTAATGAATCTTTGTTTTTCTTATTTACTTTGGTGTGGATGATTAACTGAGAGGAATAAGGAACCTGATAATTTTGGAATTCCCTTGGATAAATAATCTTGGGTTATTGACAACTTGGTGAGAGAATGAAATGTGTGGGAATATTTCATTTTCGAAAACCTCAACGATCTTGAATTGCAAGGTTTTATGTTATTTCCCTAAAAGCTTTGTAAGATTCATATGAATTGTGAGGAATCGATGGTATGGCGGTACAGTCTGTTGTACATGGTTCATTCTTTCTGGAAGTTGATACAAGGATTTGGCCAATTGTGTAGAGTACAAAGAACTTGTCAAAAATATTTGGATGCTGCCACACCTGTGTTACTTGGACAACGGTTTCAGAAAAGGAATTATGGGAGTTTAATAGGACATATACCGATTATTTTCCAGGACTTCATTCATTAAATTTTATTTTTCCTTTCATAAGGAAACTGGTAAGAAGAGAAGGCAAAAATACTGTATGGATTGCTAAGGCTATTTTTGGAACAAGGATTCGTGGGGGAAGAGGTTAGAAAAACAAAACAAGACAAAAAATATATATATATATTTTGTAGATGATTAGGAAAATGAGAAGAAAATGAATAGATATTTGTCCCAAAAAAAGTTAATTTTTTGTCTAATTATAAAAAATGAGTATACATAAGTACATTTCTCTCTGCTTTTTGTTTCCCTTCTCAAATCATTCCTCCAAGCATGCCCAAAATTAGTGTTTGGAATAGATTTGTACCATGTTTTTGGAATGTGCATTCCATTACAAGAAACATTTGAGCTTGCGCCCGAAATTAATGTTTGGAATGGATTTGTACCATGTTTTTGGAATGTGCATTCTATTACCAGAAACATTTGAGCTCTTTGTGGTGTTCTGGTCGCTAAATGGTTTTTCTTTACGTGCTTGGTCGATAGGGAGATTCTTATATCATACGCCCTAAATTAATGTTTGGAATAGATTTGTACCATATTTTTGGAATGTGCATTCTATTACAAGAAATATTTAAGCTCTTTGTGGTCTGGTCGCTAAATGGTTTTTCTTTACTTGCTTGGTCAGTAGGGAGATTCTTAGATCAGCTGATCATTTGATTTCCATAAGCTGGTACCTTCTTGTTTAGCATTATGCCGCTGGAGGACAGGAATGGTGAATAATCTCTCTTTCAACTGGTTTAGTGCTTGTGTTGTGAGGCTAAATTTGGGTTATCTTCATTTTACTTCAATTTCAAGATGGCTCTTCTGGAGCAGTAGAGCGAATAGAAATTTGTAGGAAACAAAGCTGACAGTGTGTTTAGGAGCATTTGGAAGGAGAGGGGTAGGATCATCTTAAAGATGTCAAGATTCCATTGCCAGATGTACAACTTAAAAAAGGAAATAAAGAAAAATTCATTAGGATTATATGTTTGCTGCTGAAGATGCCCTAGATCACTTGATGATCTATAAGACTTTTGTAATATGATTTGTTGCCTGGCTTTCCTTTTCCCGTGTATACCCCCATGTGTAAATTTGTGCTTCTCCCTTTTCCTCTTGTAACAGTCCATGCTTCTTAAAAAATAAAAAAAAGAAAAGAAAGAAGACAGCAGTTCAAGTTTGCACTTCCAGAATGAAGATGATTTAATGCTGACACTTTGCAATCCCTTTTTTTTTTCCTTTTTTTTCAATAGATGACCAATTCAGGACTGTTTATTTTTTTCATTATCAGCAACATCATATTGTATTGCAATGATCATCACTACTGTATTAAAAGATTTTAGATTATGTTGTAAATCTAAGCTGTTGATATTTGAGTGTCCTATTGAGCTTTCTTCATTTATTACGTCATTCAGTTCTGAGGATGGAGCTAGATGTTGAAAAGTTCATTCAGGATCCCACTCAACAGCAAATGGAGTTCCAGCAGCTGCCAACTTCCTATTTACGGTTAGCTGCACACCGTGTGGCCCAACATTATTCGTTGCAGTCAATGGTTCTATTAGACAACAATTTACCTGATGGTTCTGGTTCTAGAATTATTGTCCACAAGACTTCTGAGTGTCGGCCACCTTTAATTCGCCTGGCGGACATCCCTGTAAACTTGCCAACAGAAGAAAGTGGTGTCCCTAAGGTTGCTATTAAACAAAGGCCGCAGAAACAGTCACCAATTGTTAGTGGTGCAAATTCACACACTAAGACTAATAGTTCTAAAAGTGTGGAGGAGAGGAAAGAGGAATACAATAGGGCTCGTGCACGGATATTTAACTCTGGTAGTTTTAATGGTGGTAGTGGGAGGTCTGAAAGTGAACCAAGAACGCAGGATAATTTCCAGCATAATTCAATGGGGATTTTAAAGGTGGAAGAAAAATCTGTTCCTGGAGGATCTGATGTTAACAGTGCCAGGGTTTTACTTGATTCTTCGACAAGTAGTAGTAGATTAGCTAGAAGTAGGACAGAGAAGGAGCCAGTTGGTAGATTTAAAACAAACAATAAGGTGGCTATTTTTAGGGACAGAGAAATTGACCGCAAAGACCCTGATTATGATCGAAGCTATGACAGGTATGCTTTTATTCTCCTTTTCTTCTCCCCCCCCCCCCCCTTTTCTCTTGTTGGGGTCTGTATCATTATAGTTATTGGGGTTGGCAAGGAAGTATCTTATTTTCATTGGTGACCAGGTATATTCATGAGCTAAACTTGAGGTGCATGGACTGAAGGTCCAAATACTGTATTAACCTTATTATTGAAAATCTAACTGCTTCTCCCCCCCCCCCTTCCCTCCTCCCTTTTTCCATAGTCACCTGTTGGGCGTGTGGCTGCAAGTGCTCACGATGCAATAAGTTATTTGTTTTTTGGTTGGATTCACTCATTTTTGGATGTGACTTATTATTGGTAGCTTCTCTCCACAAACATTTGCCTTTCCTTCACCGTATATGGTGATCTTTTTCCTTTCAACTAGAATATTAATTATTTATTCTGATAAGGTGGTGTTTAGCAATGCTTTTTTTTAGTCTTAACAAAAAGTGACTTTGTAACTCTTATGCATATAAGTGAAAGCAAAGAAGTAACATATGTTTTGCGATTGACTTAATTTTAATTTTTTGGTGGACCTGTTGTGTCATTACTCGGATGAAAGACATTTATTGATGTATATGCACATGCAGGTGTATATTGGGTTAAATATAAACAAGGGTAAGTTATGGGGTCGAATATGTGCTAATCATGACAAGTTTCATATGAATTTGACTCCATCCAACATATATGTATATGTATGTAGACGCACTTATAAATTTGTATAGTTGTGAATAAAACAATTATGGGCATATATATGCTTTATAAAATCTTTGCAAAGTATTTGTATACACGTGGCTGTCTATGCTTACAGTTATAGTACTTACCATAAAAAAGCATGCAACACTAATGATACTTCTCCCAAAAAAAAAAAAAAAATTACGTGCTTAAGTAGGTGCGCAATGGCATTAAGTATACAAATGCATGTATAGATGATTATAGGTTATGCATACTCATGCATATGGAAAGTGCACATGTACAGTTCTGTCTTATGTATGTTTGTATAATTGTTTGTTGGGTTTATTTAAGCTCAATGGAGGCCACTTTTTGATTTTGTCAAGACTATGGAGGTTAAGGTCTGTATAGCTTTTAGGTAGGCTTCTTGTTTTGTGTTTACCTTTTGTTTCGTTTGTTGCTTGTAAATGTTTTATATCCTTCATGCATCTTAATAAATTTATATGTTACTTTTATGATTCATATTGACAATAAATAAATGAATAAACTCAGTATTTTCAAACCTAAACCTTAACAAACCTCTTGTGAGCATAACTGAAGGCATTTTCTATGTTGGTGGTTAGCTTTTTAGTCCGATGTCTCAAACCTGAAGACTATATGGGATGTCTTGTTTGGTTGGAATATGGGGATAGCACCCACCAGCTATTAGCTTGAGCAGTGTATCTTGATGTCCGAAATGCTGGGTTGCACAAGGTTTAAATACCGGACACCACATGCCTGACCTATCTATTGATATGGATATAAATCAACTAACTAAAAAGTTTATATTCTTAATGCAATTATGCATCTATTGGGAGGCCTTGCTGGTTGGAGTACAGGGCAACCGTCAGCTGTTAGCTTGAGCTGCCTCTCTGCTATCCTGAATGCAGAATTGCTAGGCTCAAGTACTAGAAGTGCATACTTATCCTATTTATTTGTACAGATGCTTCTATATATTTGTTGTGACAAAACATGACAGGACATTGTACACCTGAAGGGTTGTGGCTGCAGGTTCTCATCATACCCCCCCCCCCCAGGGGGACTGGAAATTGAAATTTTATATATCTGTAGTGATGAACTGGGTAAAAATAATAATATGTTAAATGCTAAATAGATTATAATGGTATGTTAAATGCAAAATAAATAGATTAATAACATTATGCTTAACTTTGCTAAAACTTTATACCTAAAATTGAATCTTATCCTCGTCAAATTTGGGGGATTATAAGATAGGGGACAAACTAAACAGTTAAAAAGAAAAAATAAAAGATGTTAAACTCCATGTCAATGCTTTCTTATTGGTTATGAATTGTAGTAATGTGAATAGCTGACTGCTTTAGTTTTCATCTCTGAGCTGTCTGACGCCGACTAACTTTTTTTTTTTTTTTTGGGTTGGTGACACCGACTAACTTGACTAGCAATGACCTTTGTCTTAGTAGGCTGATGTTATCAGTAATATAATGATTTTCTTTACCAGATATATGCAAAGATTTGACCCTGGATTTGGCTTCAATGGGGGACCATATGCTGTTCAGCCTCTGTATTCCCCTGCGTTGAACTACAACACTGAATTCCCACAACTTGGATCAGTTCATAGGCCTTCAATATCTACTGATCACCAACCTCAACCACTCCATCAACATCTTCCTGCTCCATGGGCTGCACCATCAACTCCTGCAGGAATTGGTTATGGGCATCCTGATGCCATGATGACACCGTTCAGTCCCAATCATATTGGTGCCCGCTCCACCTCTGCCTTGTATTTGCATTCAGTTCAATATCCTTGCCAGCGTCCTGGAATGCCATTCATCCATCCTCATGAACAGGTTCACCAATCCTTTCCACAGGTACAACCTTGCTATTGAATTTTCTTTTTCTACCGTAATTTTACTGCTCCTGAAAAAAAGTTATCACTATTTCCTTGTACTGTTCAAACTAGTTGATGCTATTGATGAATTTAGTGGAGAACTTGCGATGCAAATCTAGAGAGGATTTAAACTCAATCAACTGAGAGGATTTAAAATGAGAATTAAATTGTATATTGCAATTTAAATAATTCATTCCTGTAAAAGTTGCCCCTCCCCCCCCCCCCCAATTTTTTTTCTGTTTCAATTTTCCTTCAGTTGAACCTGTCTTTTATTTTTTATTTTTTTTTTTCAAAAAGGAAGTAAATTTAGAGAACAGGGAGAAGAATAAGCAAAGATATAAATTAAAACTGCGTTCTTGTTTCGCAGATCATAAGTTGATTAAATACTCAAACAAATCCACAGTTCTAGTTTCTGGAGTGATAAAGCATAGATTTTTAGAACCATGGTCATCTTCAAAAGATTTTCAAAACCTTGTTCATTTTTTGAAGATTAGCTTCTGTTAATTGGTAAATTTAATGTTCAAATACAGATACCGACTCCCTTCTCTGATCTAATCAGTCCTGGCTATCCTATGCTACCAAAGTTCCTGTGGACAATTTTTCAATCTAGAGATGTGGGGTGTCCTGATTCGTTGTTCTTTCATTTGAAAACCAAGCAAATTAGGATTTCATTACATAGATCCCTCTCTCACACATCTCAAAGATATGCACGCATGAAATCAAAACTATATCTGAATGTCTTAATTTACAGCATATACTAAAGTCTGTAATTAGAGAGGACCTTCCCAAGCATGAATCTTGATTATTAATAAAAATGCATTTTATTTGTTGTTTATTTTTGCTTTTTTTTTTGTTTTCTTTTTTTGGGGGGGATGGGTGGGGGAGGGGGGCGGTTCTAATTTTGTGTTGTTAGCTTCATTTTAGACCATGGCTTAATCTTCAATGAATCTGTTGCGCGTGTCCATGCAGTGTCAACAGCAGCAACCAGATGCAAGTTTTGGATTAGCCCGGCCCCGGTAAGGGGCGTGGGACATGCCTGCACTCTGCCAGTACCTTTATGAGCTCAAAAAGTGAAAAGGCTTGCTAAGTGCAGCTACATGTTATCTCTCAACTGGCAGGAGTGCAGGCATAAGCGGCCGAGATGGGTTGGAATGGACAGATCAACATTGTGGCGACCTCTTTCTTCCCCTTCCACCAATTCTCGGTTTCAGTAAGAGCTTCTTGTGCATTTGATGAAGCTCACTGCTTGGCAGGCAGTTACTTAGATCTCTGCTGTGCCACCCTGATGATGATGACGAATAAAGCTTGGAAAATAAATTACAATACCGGAAAAAGCATAGTTCTGTTTGGACAAAGGTTTGTATACGATCTTCCCATGCTTTACTTGTAACTGTTTGTCTTTCTTAATCAAACATTGGGTTCAAATCCTGACAACTTTAACTTTCATTTATTCCTGTTATAGCACCGTAAAATGTGAAGGGGAACGTTGATGAAAATGATATTTCAGGAAAGAGAGGTGGCTCTTAGTTTCTGCCTCGGGACACCCTGCTGCGATTGGGCTGCCCTCTTTTGGTGAAGCTAGCTCTTCTCATGGCTGCTTATTGGTTTAGGTGCAATAGTGCATGAGAAGTATAAATTTCAAACCACATGATAAGTACTGTATAGATGCTTGGTCTGGCCTTTTAATTGTGTTTTTGCTACCATGCCCAGTTTTATCTGTTGCAGTATTTTCCTACATGCACTGAAGCAATATGAATATGAATGTGCAGGGTGTGAATTGTGAGACCTTTTCACTCGCTTCAGAGCCTTGGGCTGTGGTAAATTTGGTCTAGTTTGGTTTACAGGACGGTGGTAGTTGTGTAGAAGAATTCTCTCGCAGTAAATTTTATTGAAGTTTAAATGATTGGTATCTTGTGTGTGATGATAATGTAGCAAGCAGCGTATCATTTAAGACAAAAGAAAATAAATTAATTATTCAACACACTATTTTAAAGTTTAAATTAATATTTTTTTAATATAAATTTATAAAATTATATTGGATGAATATCGAGTCTTTATTTATCCATAAGAAGAAATTAAAAGGAAAAAAGCATTGTTTTAAGGTAAAAATTATATTGTATAATGATAAATGGGCGGAAGATTAATAAAAGAAAATTTGAATGATATTTAACTTCTTATTAAGTATGCACTTAGAATAATCTTGTAAATATTTAAAAGTGGGTCAAATCAGTAATTATATTATTTCTATAAATTTTTATTTTCTATCAATTGAAAAAAAAAAAAAATAGAACAATAGAGAAACATTCAAATGATTGATACTGTTTTACCCACTCCAGCTCTCGGGAATAATCCAATTTTTCCGTCCACGGGGATAGGGGGTTAAAAGATCTATTACTTTAATTTGTGATTTAAATATAGATAATTATGTATTTAATTCTATAAAGACAGTGCAAGTCTATAAATAAGAGATGTTATGCGAGTATCTACAGGAGCTAAATTAATTATTAATTGGCTCTCCCAAGTACATTGAAAACTCGTCCGAGGGTTTAGAAAGAAGGGGCATGATTGAGAGAAAAATTGTGATTTGTAAAATTTCTAGAAAATGGACAAATGAGAGATTGTGTGTAAATATCTTTAAAACTTAAAAAGACAAAAATTAAATATATGTTAAACTAAAAGAGGAAAAGTGAGGATTTTCTCTTCTGTCACAATAATATTTTTCTTATTTATTAATTTGTTGAGAATGGTGTGATTTTCTTTGGGCACTTGCCTTTGCGTATTCTGATCAGTCAATGGTGTTGGCTGTTGGCAGTCGTGAATTAAATTTCCCTTCGCCACCGCCGAGCTGCTTTTTGTGCTTTTCACATGGAAAAAGGTTTAGGAATCTTTGTTTTGCTTTTTGTTTTTGTTTTTTTATTTTTTTTTGTTTTTTTAATTAAATTGTTAGAAAGTATGAAAAATAACCTTTCGGAAAAAAAAGTGAAAATTTTAAAAAAATATATATCGGGCTCTATTTGGTATTAGTTTTAGAAGCTTTTTTTTTAAAAAATTGTTTAAAAAAAAACAAGATTATATTCAAAAATAGATTTTATAAAAACAAAGAGGAAATACAAAAATAGATTTTATAAAAACAAAAAGGAAATAGAAATGTATAAGTATAGACCTAATTTAATAGCATATTCACATTAAAAAGAAAATATAAATTTTGCTTCAATATCACCTAAAAATCTTTTAGACGTTCTTATTTATTATTATTATTTTTTGTGTGTGTATATATATACGAAATTTATTAATGCTATGTTTGAAATCGCAGCTATAATGGAAATTGATTTCATTTTATAAGAATTCTCACAAATTTTTATGCTTGAAATCAAAATAAATTTTATGAGTTAGACTTAATTTCAAACTTAAATTTTAAATTTCAATACAATTTAAAATCCAATTCAAAGTAATAGAATTTGATAAAATTTTATTATTTTCTTCGGTTATCTAAGTAAGTGAACAAATTTACTCTCATATATGCTATTTTATCTTTTTCACTAATAGGAACAAATTTTAGTATTTCTCTTGAATCAATTTAATTTTAACATTTTAAAATTCAAATATGTAATTTTTTCAAATATGAATCAAATTCTTTAATTAAAATATGTATTTCAAATACAAAATTTTATTTATCTAATCAATTCAAATCAAATTAATTTTTTATTTTAAAAGTAAATCAATTCTATAAAATAAATCGTTTCAAACAGAAGATAAGCATTACGATTACGATTACGATTACGATTACGATTAAAGAAATGTCAACCAAGATACAAGCTCTTTTAAAACTAAATTGTAATACTCTCAACAAAGTAAAAAAATAAAATAAAAATAAAAAATCTGCCCATATACCCTCTACCAATCAATTATACGGTACAAGTTAGACATTTAAAGCAACTTATTGAATCTGTGTAAGGGCACCTCCAGTCTTTGACATGTTAAATAACTTATTTACCTACTTTCAAATCAATCTATGCAAAGGGGGCATTTGTCAAGCATTTCTCTTGCGTAGGTATAACTTTTAACTCCACTATAAGGTAAACATAGCACCTCCACCCGCACGGGTTAGCTCAGTGGAGCAGGAGCCGGCTTGGAGAGTGGGCATACTTCCCACGTCTCGGGTTCGAATCCCTTCCTGGGCGCTCGGTCTTATCGGTGGACGTGTCTCGCGGGGTGGTGCGCTCGCCCGGAGATTTTACTCGCGACCGTTTACCGGCGAGAGGTTTCCTTCGTATCCAAAAAAAAAAAAAAAACATAGCACCTCCAAAATTAGAATTAGGGGGCGTTTAGAGTCCAAATTTTTTTAAAAGATTTCAAAAATCTACAATTTTCTTTAATTAAAATTTATCACATGTCATTTTTATATTACTTCAATACTAACTTTTGATTTTTTTTTTTTTTTGAACTTTTCAAAACTTCAAACATCCTCTTAAAATAACTACGTACTTTCTATTATACTTTTGAAAATTGAATAATTAACGGAAAGAATGCAAGAAAAAAAATTGTCATTAAGACTCGGTTTAGCTACCAAAAATTAATTTTTTAAAACTTTTTTTTGTCTTATATGATTTTTCATCAAAATTTAGTTTTTTTTTAAAAAATGTAATTTTTAGGCATACTAATTGCATTCATAAAAAAAATAAAAATACAAAAAATTGAAAATTTTAGGTTTGTTTTAAAAATAATCAATGAAAAAGTTAATTTAATTTAATTTTTTAACTTTTTTTAAAACGAATCAGAACTTTTTAATTTTTTTAACGAATGCAATTAACATGTCTAAGAGCAATAATTAAAAAAAAAAATTGGTAAAAAAAAATCATTTAAGACAAGAAAAAAATTATAAAAAATCAAAAACGAGCTTTTAATAGCTTAAACGGTTAAGCCAACCCTGAGGTGAGAGATATTCCAATCAATTAGAAAGCTAGGCCTTTAATTTAAAAAAAAAAAAAAAAAAAAAAACAATCCTTAGATCTTGAAAGTAAATTTTGAATAACATTCAAGGAGACAAAGTGAACTCTACTCTAATTTTAAATGCTCTTGACAAAAAATTATATTGATAAAAAAAATTAATCAGAAATTACAATCCAACACCTCCCAAGGTTCCAATTACATGAAATTTCTCCATTTCTTAACAAGTTTTTACATGAAACGTGTAAATTTCAAAGGGGTCCAAGAGGGAACAAAAGAGCTTTCGAGTCATGATGCAGAATTGAAGAAAAGATCTCCTAGTTAAGATTAAATTAAAATTTTAAGACCTATTTAGTACAAATGAATGGAATACAATACATTCCACACACTTCATTTTTAGATTCTTCTTGGCCTTGTTTGTGCTAACTTATGCTTTAAACCATTTGAATGTTGAGCTCATATCATTAATTAATATCACAGCCAAGCGGTATGGGGGCTAGTTAGTGCCCAAAGTTACAAAGAAACCTCGAGACTTTTTTTTTTGGGGGAGGGGGGGGAGGGGGTAATGCTCTAACAAAACTAATATTGACGTTTTAAAAATATTCTACTCTAAGAATTTTTTATTTTTATTTTTTTGACATAAAACATATTTTAATGCGTCTTTAAAAAATACATTTTAATAATGTATTTTTTTATCAGAAAATTTTCTATACTCTTGGTTGATTTAGATAGTAATTAAGGAATCTAATAAGTAGTATTTCAAGTAAATATTTACACAATCTTCTTCTGTCCAAACTCTAAAGAAATAATTCATTGAAAAAGTCATAATCGACACATCTGAGATCGCCAAATGTTCCAAAAATCCTCTATTCAATCCTTTTTCTTCTTATGGGACATCTCCGATAGGAGAATAGCAAATACTTATGACGAAAAAAAAAAAAAACATTTTTAGCATAATTAACCCCAAAAAGCCGTCTTTAATTTAATTTAGTTTACCACCTCTAACTTAGTTTGATACACAAAAAATGGAATGAAATAAATGCTCATTCCCACGCTAGTATAAAAAGTGTGACCCAAAAATATATGGATTCAAAGAGACTGCAGTGGAGAAACAAATGGCTAAAATTTTTTAAAACTTTAATAGCACGTGATCTTTAACCTTCCGCATTAATTGTGCTCCAATTAAAATTTTCAAACTTTTATTTTTATTTTGAAAATAAATTCAATTAAAATAAATTGCAACCATTTGATTAAGTGCAAAGAAATCTCAACCCTTCATTCCCTACTGCAACCCTTGCAGTGAAAAAATTCACTGCAGCCCTCTTGAATCCAAAATATACATGTATCATTAATATTTTCTTGAACTGATATCTACTATTTTTTAAATTTAAAGGAGATTGAGCCATAACATAAAATTTTTTTAGTTCAAAAAATTACATGCACGAGTCATTATTACATTGTCGTTTGGTAATATTTTTGTTTTCTATTTTTCTATTTACATTTTCTAAATTTTATAAACTGACAAAAATATATTTGTTGTATCTATTTATGTTTTTTTGTTTCCAAAAAATGAAAACTTAAACAAAAAAACATAAAAAAAGTGTTCTCATTCGTTTTATTCGTTTTTTTCTGTCACAAACATTTCATCTTTTTGTTGTATCATATTAAAATGAATTATTTTATTCAAATATTTTATTAAACTAAATTTATTTTTAATAAATAATATAATTAAGTTAAAATAATATGTAATATATTTTATTAAATAATTAAATTAATTAATTAATTTAATTAATATGAAAAATATATTATTAAATTATTTTTAGTAATAATAAAATAAAATAAATTTCATTTAATAATAATTAATATATAATATATTTTATTAAATTATTTTTAATAAATTTAAATTAATTAATTTAACATAAATTTAACAATTAATTTAATTTAATTAATTTAACTAATATTAAATATATTTTATTAAATTATTTTTAATAAATATCATAATTAAATTAAATTTATTTATTTATTTAATATGAAATATATTTTATTAAATTATTTTTAGTAAATAATATAATTAAATTAAATTAATACTTACTGGATTAAATGATTAAATACTTATATTTTATTCAATTATTTTTAATAAATAATATAACTAAATTAAATTAATATAAAATATATTTATTAAATTCAATTAATTTTTAAAAATTAATAATATTAAATATTTTATGAAAATAAAAAATTAATAATTGTAAATAAAATTACATTTCTAAATGTAATTTCAACTTTTAATTCAGAAAAAAATAGAAAACAAAAAAATAAAAAATATAAATATATAAATATAAATAAAAAAATAACAGTATTATCAATGGCCCCCATATTTTCCAAAACACAGGGCGCCATGGCCCCGGGGCCCAGGCCCGCCTCCTCCAAGGATATACGCACACCAATACAAACAGTAGTACGAGATATATCATATATGTAGATTGGAATGGATACATAATCACGTAATTAAAAGGTCTCCTCCTCGTGTTGAAGTGTCATTTTGTGCTTTGCTTACAGGACTTCACAAAATGCATGCATTGCGGGTGCTCTGACGGAATAAAATTTGCTTGATGCATTGCCTTGCACCCCCTTTCCACTCTCATTCTCAGTTCCCCTTTTCTCCTTTTTGCTGAATCATCAAAATTTCCTCTGTCCCCCTATTTTGTTCCCTAACTAAAAAACTCTCTCTCTCTCTCTCTCTCTCTCTCTCTGTCGTATTTAGATTGAAAGCAAGTGACTTCCACGTGTGACGCATATAAAGGTTGAATCCTTTTCCTCTCAAAAGCAAATGTCTTTCTTCATACGGTTAAAGCCGTGGGAGCAACAATATCTTTTGCGAGGAGGAAAGGCAGACAAGGGGGCTTTTGCATATTCGCTCTGCGTCTCTGCTGCTTCCCCCCACCCCTCCACTGTACCCATCTCTCTATCTCTCTCTCTATATATACACAATCCCACATATCTACCTAAGCACAGAACTAGCTCTGCTTAATAAGCTTTCCCCCCTGGTTCTCTCTCTTGTACTTCTGATATTGGCTAGGGTATACTATATTCTAATTTATCTATGAAATTTCTTAGTTCCAATGTGCTCTCAGAATTTGCTAGATTCTGAATCTCTCTCTCTCTCTCTCTCTCTCTCTTTCACACACACACACACACACAACACGTACACCCCCACCCACACTACACAAAGGTTTATACGTAAAGCACTACCATTTGTCTCTCTAATTGGAGTGCAATTCACACCAGTCAAATACCGCCACCCCATGCAGCTTCTCTTCTTCATATTCTCTTATAAACCAAGATTACTAACGCTACTACTAAATAAATTAATCTCTCTCAATTAATGTAACCCGCGGGAAGTTTGCTGACAGCAGCATAAGATAATATATATACATATATTCTTATTAAAAAGGTTATGTATCCCTCTGAAATTAACTATCTTGTCACGTCTTTTCAGGGGGAAGCCGAGCATTACAAGCATGGAGAAGCTCAACTCCCAACTGTACTTGCAGAACTGTCACATCATCCAAGAAAATGAAAGGCTGAGGAAGAAAGCTCAGCGGCTCAACCAAGAGAATCAGGCCCTCTTATCTGAGCTGAAGCAGAAACTCAACAAAGCCAAGTCCAACCTCAACCCTGATTCCGAACAAAATGTTTGCTCCACTTCCACTTCAAACCCAACAAATTCTAGCAAATCCTGCTCGCATTAATATCAATAGAATCCTCTCACCCCGTGCCCACCCCCACCTCCTCCCACAACCCGCTATTAAGTGTTTTGCACAACATATATATATATATATATATATTTTCTCCCCCCAAAGTTTTTACTATCAACTTATATGTATACCTTTTCATTCTCTTTGTTTCTAGAGGCAAAATAAAGATTTGAGCCACAGAAATGTATAAGGTATAAATCAATGTAATTTTTCTACTAATTATCTATCGATGATGTTCAATGGGGCTCAAAACAAAACTTACTAATCCACGTTTAATTTCCTGTCTATGCTTGAAAATGTCTGATAGAATGCCTTGAAATGCTTGTAAGCAATGTCCACGTCTTCTTTTCCACATATTTCTCGTATACTGCAATTTAATAGGAAAAAAGTATAAGCCTTTAGGCCTAGTTTGGTACAAGGGAATTAAATGAATATCATTCCCACACCATGATTCCATTCCATTCCTTCAAATGAAGTAGCATTTTAAACTAAGTAGCCTCTCAAATAAGTATACTAAACATGGTAATAGAATGAAAGTGTGGCAATGACCATTCCATTCAATTCCCTTGTACCAAACGGGCCCTTAGTATTTGCATTGGAAAACATTTGCCACACACAAGACTTGTAGTCAAAGGAGATTTCCCATTAATATTTTTTCAGGATGAGACTGATGGAAGTATTGTAGTGATTTAATAGAAACATAATGTCGCAAATTTTAACCAGTCAACACCAACTTCTGTTTTGTTTTTTTGTTATCATAATATTGGAACAACCATTGAATAACCAAATCGCTACTCTATGGAGGCAAACGGATTAACAATTCATGCTTCTTGGTCATAAGACTAATTTTGAAATATCTACTGAGGTGATGTTTTTGAAAAATATGTTATTCAAATGCCAAACTAAATTGTAAATGGGTAGCATAGAATATGTTCACATATTCATTGGTTGCATTCTTAAATTTGCAACATGCCAATTAATGTAAACCAAAAGGCATAAGTTATTTACTCTAAACTAGGTTTGGATCATGAATATGTCAAAAAATGAAGGAAAATGGAATTACTTATGGTTAACAAAATAAAAAATAATATTTTTTGGGAAATTATTTGTTCATTGTTTTTGCATTCTTCTAATGCACCAGTTTAAAAAACATAAATAAATTTAGCTTCTCTACTTCATTTTTCTTTCCTACCCTTTTTCCCTTCGTTTTGCTCCCTTCCACAAATCCAAAGATCCAAACATGTGGAAGGGCCTTGTTCCTCCAAATGATTCGTAAGGTAATTGTATGAAGATTAACAAAGCCAACTGTAATACCTGTGCATGGAAAGCTGAGCAATACCGCAATCAACAGTACGAATGCCAACCCCTGAAGCAAGTATGGGACCAATAGTGGATCCACATCCCATATCATTTCTCACCACAAATTCCTATACGAACAAATGAAAAAACTTCAGTATTACAGTATTCACCACAAAGCATACAAATGGATAATCAGTGGGTCAATTCATCAGTGAGAAATGTTCCAAATTCTGCATAAAGCATATCAACATCTATCCGTTTGAGATTAACATGATGCCAGGATACTTCCAATTTTCCAATGAATGGAAAAGAAAAAGCTAATGTGCCTTTCTAAGAAGTATAAAAGACATCTCATCTTCCATTTACATAAGTAGGAATCAAACAACTAAATCTCCTTTAAAAGTATTCTCATTAGGATATAAAAGTATTCTCTGCAAAGCACTAACATACTAGATCATAATTTAGCTAAAATTTCAGCAACGTGAATGTGTAAGTACCCAAAGTGGGTACCTAAATGATCCCCACTTCAATCGAGGTCAGTAAATCTCTACTCTCAAATAAAGGTCGTCATACTGCAAGGATTCAAAGACTAAGGGATTGCCCTGAATCCACCACCATGTCAAAATATCTTCTAACTTCAATCAGTTAGCCTCATACTTCTTGACAGTATCCAAAGCATAAAACACTTGCTATCAATCTTATGCTGTGATTGATAAACAACTTGCATATCACCCATGAGACAATGGGACAAATCCCAGTATTAGTAGTCTCAAGTGACAAATAAAGTAATAATACTGTTCATTACACCACGGCAAGCTTCAGATCAATAGATGCATGAACTAGCTGGGTCTGTATTCCACTGATTTTTTCTTGTGAAGTTTTTAAGTGCTTATGGGTACCTTCCATGCCAGGGACTTTGTTTTACAAAAACTTGGAGAGGAATGGCCAAGTTTGCCAAGTATATTGTGATTAAGCCTTGAACACCTTATAAAAAAATTATTATGAATTATGAAGTTAATAAGGCTAACCCATAGATTTACGTAAGTAAATAGAATTACCATAGTAGTACACATCAGCATGCTGTTATCAGTGACACATCAATTATGGAAGAATTTTTAGTAGAGAAGTGACAGCCCCAAAAAAATATAAAGAATCTTTTTTCTATCACAAATACTTTATCATTTCAAAACAACATCACCTGAGTAGGTAGATTATGAATTTTTGCTACTTCTTTGAAAAGGAAAGCTGTAATTCCACTAGTAGCATAGCGCTGGTTTGCATTATGCTTGATGACAAGCCCTTTTTGCAATTCTGGGCGATGGTGTTCTTCGTGTTTATCCATAAAATTTGGGTGAACTCCATGAGCCATGTCAGCAGACACTATGAGGATGGCAACCCAAAACAGAAAATTAGATACCTCAACTATACAAATTGTACATGAGGTGAAAGAAAAGGAAAGACAATTTTAATAGGTTCTATGTAACAAGAAACTGCTTATTGACTCTTTCTCCCCCTCATGTCCGAAAATATCCCTGCAGAGACTCTCAATTCAGTGTCCCTTCATATAATCAAAATTATTGTTCTTGAAAGCTACAATGTTATGCCACCACCTATCAAGGTTGGAACTCAAACCCATATCACCATCTTGTTACCATGATAGAGCACTCGTACAATATAGCTACAGATTGTCAGGAATAATTTATTTTGGAGAGTTCTTACAAGTCAAGGCTAGGATTATGGATTTGCAAAACCCACATTTCAAGCTATTAAAAATATGAAAAACCTGAGTATGAATTTATGCTTTGGTCAGAAAATAATTCTTTAGTAGATCTACTAAAGTGCAAGACAATGAAATTTTCAACAGCATAATTTGGATTCCAAAAATAAATGGAATCAATCTACACCAACCCACAGAAAATCCAAGTCCTGCATACCTAGAAAGGATTGGTGAATTGCCCGCTCAAAAGAACTCTCTCCAATAGATTCATGAGCCAAGCAAGCAACTATGCGTCTCATAGCTTGAAACATGGTTGGAGCACCAGCTCCCTGGACTGAATTTGAACCCACCTGCACAACAAGAATCAATAGCATACTAAACTGCAAAACCAGAGCATGGCATATGATAAGTCTCAAAACATCTTTGACATTTGTACTGAATGTGCAAATAGAATCACACGGCTATGCACTTACCCCCCCCCCCCCCAAAAAAAAAATCAAGGGTACATTCCAAGATGGATATAAAATAAATAATTAATACAAGGAACATGTCGGATTGATAACCTATCACCAATAAGTGACCATCATTAGTCATTCGTCTCCCTGAATCTCTACAAAATGATAATCAAGAACCAGTTACCATCCAAGTAAATTTAACTATAAGACTTGGTCTTCCCCTCAAAATGCCCTACGTGCTACGAGGTTGTTGTCATGTTTGACCTTAAGAGTAATTTTCTATGTTTGTAGAATTTTCAATAACAAAGAAAAAAACAAGCAAAAAATCTCAACAGCTACAAAATCCTAGATTGCAAATGAATCAAGGCATCCATACGGCCAAACAAAACACAGACTAACATTTTTCCACACCAAATAGTAACACTTGAGAAAGGTAAACAAAACAATCGAAATCCTATATATGACTAATAAGTTATGAAATAAACTTACCTCCTCATTATCGAAAAGGGCAATCATCCGAATTGCATCCTCACTTGACAAATCACCAGGTGTTTCACATGAACCAACAAGAGCTCTCAATGCACAATAACTAGAAGCCAGATTATCCAATCTTCCGGAAAATATAAATTCATTATTAACACCTCCAAGGCAGCTAGGCTGCGTATCACAAACATTCAACTCTAAATTCACTATGTCTTCAATGCCACAACTCAATTCATTTGACAAAACCTGAGTATCAAAGTTATAAAGAAATTACAAAAAAGATATTCCAGCAACCCCAACTATAAATAAGATCACAAAATTTGAGAACATTGTTGATACTTTAGGAGTGGTCCATGCAATTTTAACCTAAGGTAGAGAGAGAGAGAGAGAGAGAGAGAATGAGAGAGAGAATTGTCATATGTTGGATCAGGAATGTATCATCTTATCTAAAAACAAATTAGTCACACCACTTGGGCCTGTTTTCAGAGCAGTCACAGGAAGTGGCGTTGTGTCCACAAAGAGCCCGCCTGCTTATTTTCTTATTTTGAAAAATAAATGCAAAAAGTTCTATTAATAAAGGCCATCAACAGAATGCCACCCAATTACAACACATTATTTATGACTCCATATCCTACAAAAAATCTATATTTGATTAAATGCTATAAAAAATCCACCTATACAAAGAAGCCATCAGAATTCCTTTTCGCCCATGTTTTGAAAAAAAAAAAGGGAGGCCCATTCAGAACTACATGATATTTATTGTAACAACTTCCCACAACATAAATGTTATATTTATTTTGTAATCTTTATCCATATTTTTGTGAAGTTAGAATAAAAGTTTTATCACCTGAGTATATGCTAAAGATGCATAGTTGAAGTTTTGGGAGCGATGTAACCTAAAACAGGACTTCGCTTGATGAAAGCAAGATGATCGTTAGATGTTGCACGATGAGCGCAGGATTAACACCTGCACATTTGAAGGCAGTAGGCAGCACAAGACACAACATGAACTTGCAAGATGGACCAGTAAGCACTGCAAGAACTTTCCAAATGACTGCTTGAGTGGTCATCGCATTTCCAGAATTTTTTAGGCTGTTTCATGGTCCTCTTCTGCCTAGAACTTCAGTTCCTATATATATAGGACATCATTGTGGCTCTAATACCACTTGCTGGATTAGAAATGCATCACCTCACCTGAAAACTAATTGGTGTCCAGTGATGGAAACAAATTCCTTCTACAACATTCAAATGTCTCACCACAAGTGCCAAATTTTAGAGTGATCGTAGGGAGCAACATTGAGTCTATACATAAACATGCCACACACAAACATAACAAGGCATCTACATTGTTCCATGCAATGACTTAAGCATCATTTTGTAATGAAAATCTTGGAAGGAAATGATGCTATGGTATTATTATTTCCATTTATTTGACACAACTGCACTAAAAAAGGGTCCTAATAAGGTCTGTCCCATTGCCAAGTTTCACCAAATGTAACACTATGCCATTAAAGTTGTCAGTCTACACTTCCCCCTTGACAAAACCACCTCTATTTTAACCTCTTTAGTTGAATATAAATAAACAGAAAAAAATACCTGCATAAGAAGAGGATGATGAGTGGCTTTTATAGTATTATCTTTCTCATTGGAGCCAGAAGATGTATCATCAAGCTTTGTTGCCAATAAGGGAATAAGGTGAGTCTCTAGATTTGGCTTAAACCCATCCTTGTTAACTGTTCTGAACAACAAAATAAAAGAAGTATCAAGCAATATTGGAGAATGTGAAATTCGACAACCCACAAAAATAAAAATCAGGCTCATTTGGTAACTTTTACGTTTTTCTTTCTTGTGTTTGTTGTCAAAATTTTGAAAACTGAAAACATAACCATATTTGGTAATATTTTTGTTGCCAAATTTTTTACAACTTTATTGTTTCCCATGAAAGCTTCTCACTTCTAATTCAGACTCTAAGTATCTTATTGCTTAAAGCATAAATAAAGCATTCAGTTTCTTGTTGGGGAAAAATTTGTTATATGTATCATGAATGTGCATGTATATGTATATATATCCAAGGGGGAGAGATTTTCTGAAGGTGGAACCAAACATTTTCTTTCTCCAACTTTCTTAGTTAATCTATCAGAGTCAATGGACTATTTAAACGTACAAGTTATTTCCATTTAAATGTAAAAATTATTTTTTCAACAGAAGAAAGAAAAAAGAAAAACTCCCATTCAATCGAAGAATACCAAACTTCACAAGTTTGGACATCAAAGGATAAAAAATAAAAATATGCATTAGTTAAAATTATGGAAGTCTCTGCCCAAAAGAAAAAGCGTCTGAGAAGGAACAAGCAAATTATATATGACAAACGAAGGACCGCAAGCTCCAGGAAAAAGGAAGGTCCTGACAAACACCAAAGAAGCCTATACTCCAATCTCATAAAAGCTCACTTTAAAATATCACCCCCCCCCCAAAAAAAAAAATAATAAATAAATAAATAAAAGGAAAGAAGAAGAAGTAGTAGTAGAACTTCTACCCTCCTAGGCTCTTGCTCTACTAGTATAAAAAATTGCAAGATTGGATGATGAAAAGATTAAAAAATAAATAAAAATATTGCATATTAAAATTATAGAGGTCTTCGCTTGTTACAACCAAATTATACACTAACATAAATTATTTAAAGTAAACTAATCAATTTCTACGCTTGAAGAGGCAAATAAGATCAATATTGGATGTGTAGCGAGAAAGCAGAAGATAAGAAAGAAAAATGAAATGAAAGAAGCTAATTTTGGTTGGACTAGAGAAGTGAGAAGAAAATAAATATACATTTGTCCCAAAAAAGAAATTTATTTGATTAACCATAAAAAATTGAATATGCACAGCTAATTTCATTCTCTTTCATGTTCCTTTCCATTGTCAAATGCATGATTCAAGCATAACATAAAGACATCTCAAAATCCATATCATATGTACATATACATAAGCAGAGTGTAAGATATCTACAAATTAAAGTAAGTTCGAACCCACTCAGCATTCATTGGCTCCTGATTCTGGTGGAGTCAGTTAAGTGCTCTAGGAGATTAGTCCCACTAAAAATAGGAATATCTCCAATATAAAAAACACACATATATATATAATCAGAGCAAGCCCACACGCCATTCTTTATGATGAGATATTTTTTAAAATGTTTATGTCATAAGGATATTTTGTTACTATCGAATCGCAATTGTATGAATTATTTTATCCCATAAATAAAAACAATTAATGCTTATGTGGATTTCACTACCTTAGGAATTCTATTTACGACGTTACTTTCAATTTGCAATTATTTTTTATTCTAATAAATTAATTCATACATAATTAAAAACTCTAACCTATCAAACAGATCCTAATTAATAAGCCCAAATCAAACACTACTCTAATTCTATTCAGATTCTTCTTGGATAGAAAAAATTTTAAATTAGAACCCAATACAGTTGAAAACTAAGAAACAAATAAAAAATATTTGATAATTCATGACATGTTGACATAATGCATAAATATGAACAATGTTAATTTAAAACTAAAATAATAAATTGTAAAGGATGATATATAAAGATGATCAACAAGGTTTTATGATTTTATTTAATAAATATTTATGCGCACATATTTTCTAGACAATCTATTAGAATATTATTAAGAATGTTAATTAATTTTTATAAATAAATCATGCATTGGATGGATTTACGACTAGTTTTATATATAAATTTATATCTTTCCAAAGTTTTAGGACAATGGTTCCCAGGACATCAAAGTCTGTGAACTTCATATGTATCAGCTCTAGATGTAGAAACCACAAAACGCTTTAAAATTGCATAGAGCAAAATATAGGTCATAAAGACTAAAAAATATCCAAGAACTGAGCACCTAACTAGAAAAATAGCCCACCAGAGTATAGAGGTACCAAGCTTAGCAAGAGTAATTTTTAACATGTATTGCCTAGGAAATCTCAAGGTTCAAAATTTAACGAATCAATGCCACCTATTTATATAGTTTTTGTGTTCATTTTCCTTCTCCATAACTCTTTCTCCAATGAAAGAACAAAAAAAAAATCCTTATCTGGATCAACCAATCAGTTTGATTTGGCACAAGAATGCTCCTCAAAACATACTAAAAAATTGCTTCACAAATACAGCAAAAGTAGGCATGTGTAACAACATATAAATCCAAATGCAGGCTAACTTTAAAGAGTACCACTCAGACCTACAAAAAACAAATTTACACACACCAATACAATCTATAATGCTTATAGTAAATACAAAAATACCAATTTCACCTTAGTGTCCAAGCAACAACTAACTGTCAAAATTTAAGTATTAGTACTGCAGAATGTATAGCGTAGTATGCAATGAAAGATAAAAACAGATAAAGTTGTCAGGGAAGATTAACAAACGGGTTAAGATGAATTGCTAATGTTGGTATCCGTAACAAAGGCCTTTTGAGTTTGATGAGCTTGTGCAGAAAAGAACCATCTTTATCTCTCACAATGACCCTTCCTGCTAAACTTAAGTCCCTATCAAACCATGTATGCCATAAACCACTTCCGTAAGTTTGCACATTGACCATAAGGTAGCCAGCTTTGGAAGATGCAGATTTTGGTTTTAATTTTAGACATGGGCTATCCGTGTGGGCAGCAATTACATGGAAACCATTTCCAACACAATACCTGCAAAACTGAAGAGGGCCTAATTAAGCAAGATCAAATGAAAAATAAAATAAAATAAAATAAAACAAAGCAACTATGAGAACTTTAACATCTGAAGTTTTCAAACATAAAAATAGTAGAAAATGACAAAAGCATAACCATCAAAAAAATATATATATATGACAAAAGAACACCCCATACTTTGCAAGAGAGAAGCAAATTGGAAAATTTTAAGAGAGGGAGAAGAATATGAATATAACAGACAAGGTACACATAAAAATGCAGTCCATCTAAAAAAGAAGCCATTCAAAATAACTAACTTTGAAATATTAACTAAAGATGTGTCTACTTGAAAGTATAAAACTTATTTCATCCAAGGTCTATCTACTCTCAAGTTTGACATCAACACACTCATAGTTGATGCAAGGGGTGTTAGATTTACCAAAATCTACCAAAACTTATCAACTTTTACCAACTTTTTTCAATTTCTTCTAATCAAATTTCACCACATATCAATTTTACATCACCTAGTGAGAAAAGGCTTGGTTTGGTTTACCAATTTTACATCAATTTTTTGTATTTTTTTTGTACTTTTTTGCCATCCAAACACCACTGCAGTTGATGTGCTACGTCCAATGATCTTAAAATTTTGAGAGTCAAAGTCAACATTACCACTTACTTTTCTCCAATAGCAAAGGCAACCAAACAAGACATATTCCGCGTAAAGAAGTAACGTCTGCCAGGCTGCAGGTGCCATTCATCCTTTTCATTTAGCAAGTGAAATCCAGCAGCAAGTAACAGTCGTTTTGCTTCAGCTATAAAAATGACACATGGTAAATTAGACAAATATAAAACCTTACTTCTAACACTTAAAAAGTGAAAAAAAAAAAAATGAATTACAAAATTCCATTTTACATTTCGTTCCTCAAGATAGATGTAGAACTGCAAACATTGTTACATAACAAACTGATGTAATACAGCTTTAGGAAACTAAGAACACTGCTGCCTATAACTGGGTTCTTGGGGATTTTGGTTTAGGGTGCAGGTAGAAGCTTGGGCTGACAAGAGCAAAAAAGGTCATGTCTCTATTCTGCCTTCAAACCCCTCTCCCTTCTCTCAAAAAATAAAAATAAAAATAAAATAAAATAAACACCCACAAAATGTACACAGACACCAACCTTTCATTTAAGGAGACCAAATCTAGACTCTTTTTGAAAGGTTATAGATTTAGGGTTTAATAGGGCTGGGAAAAAAGGGTTGTAAAGTTTTATCGATTGAAAATAATTGGAATTAACTAGGTTTCTAAAATGGCAAGCTATTGGATATTTAGAATTGATAGCTGGAGCCACGGGACAACCACCAAACTAAGGTCTTTATAGATTAAAGACCTACGGTCCTATGGCTTCAAGATCAAGCAACAAAATGTATATAAATAACAAAGCTCCCAACAAAAATTACCAACACAACCTATCAAAAACTAATCCAGCCATTACCTTCCATTTTCTAATGTAACCTTGTTCTTAACTTTTCTCTTTTTTTTTAGTCGGTTCACATTTTCATTACATTCAGTTCAGTTCAGAGAAATGGGATGGAATGAAAATGGGAATGGAAATCGAATATGGCAAGGAATAAAAAGCTAAAAAGTGATAGTAATAGGAATCCCCTTCAAAGACAGACAGGGCATAGGTGTAATCTATAGCTTAATCTCTTCACAATTCCACCACTGCAATCCTTAATTTCATCAAACTGAGTGTAATCCATTCATTTCTTGGACTTCTGTATAGCTTTCAGTTTCCGTATGATTGGGAGTAGAATAACTTAATCTAGAAGTAGCTCTTTTCCTTAACCCACGGAGTTGAATTTTTTAAGTCTTTGTATCAAAGTAAAAATAATCGATAAAGGAATGGCATCATTGCTTCCCAGATCACCACATATTAGCATAACCTCTTTTTAGCCAGGACTATAAACAAAAACTTACCAATTGTTCCACAAATAGCTACAATTCATCATAGCAATTAGCAGCGACTTGATGCATACCTGTGGCATGAAATTGAGTCCAAGACTCATTGAGATAGTCCAGAAGGTCACCAACTATGGACGGACTCGATCCAGAAGTTGAAGACGAACCCTGCATCGAAACCCGTAGACTGAACACGTATCGAATAATAGAATACAAAAGAGGCTAAAAAAGGATTCAAATTTTAGTGAGACAGAGGGAGAAAAGTGACCTCGGCGACTGAGTCCGAGCTGGAGCAGAGTAGTGGGCTGGAGGAGAGCTTGCGAAGACCATTGTTGTAGAGATTACGGTTAGAGGAGAGGGGGAGTTTTGAGAAAAGCACGGATGGTTTCACGACGATCGGCGGTGGTTGGAGGAGATGCAGGCGAGCTATGGCTGCCATATCTCTGTCTCCCCGAAGAAGTGGCAACGATTTCAAACGCAATGCACTTCGGTATCAAACGATTAGAGGGGGCAACTAGTCCAATCTCTAATACTGGCTTCTCAGTTCAGGAGAAAAAAAATAAAAGGGAAAAAGAAAAGTTAAATTAGCATAAATCCCACTCACTTATGTGGGTAGGGAAGAAGCCCGCAGCCGCTACTGAAAGTGTGCACTGAGTGAAGCCCGCCTCGTGAACCAAGCCAACAATGGCCCACGAGGTGATAAACTAGATTAGGCAAGTTCTGTCTGACCGGCTCGATCGAGGGGAGCTGTTAAAAACCCGCCAAAACGGTAACCCATCCTCCCGAATGAGAGTCGAACCTGGGACCGCACGCGACCCAAGCTCTTAGGCGCCCTCAAACTCTCGCTCGACCACCCCTGAAGGGGGTAAATCCCACTCACTTGGATACACTGCAGGTGTGTTTAGTTAGTAAAAAATTAGTCAAAAAATATACAATTAAAGTAAAAAGGTGTAACGTAAAAATGATGTATGAGAAAATTTGATTGAAAGAAAATATAAAAAATTAGTTAAAGTTAGTGAATTTTGATAGAAGTTAGTGCATCAAATAGGCCCTGCTACTACTATTATTATTATTATTTTGGGGGTACGTAAGGGATCGGTGAAAAATTTTGATGAAAAATATCATGTGTATCATGTATAAGTAGCATATTTTTACATATTTTATTAATAAAATTGACAAAAAAATGATAAAATAATTTAAAAATGCAAAGAAATAAAATATAATAATTTAAATTAATTATAATGTAATTTTATAAACATATTTTTTATTAATATTCAGAGTATAAAAATAATATTATAATATTAAATTAATCAAAAATTATTTTTTTGATAAAATTTTAATAAAAGAGGATCTGAGTGTATATAATATAAATTTTAGGGGTTTGATTGTAAAATTTATAAAATTTTAAATGCATAAAATTAAAATCATATAATGTGGGTGGAATTGATTTATATAATAATTATTATAAATTAATTTTTTAAGAGGTAAGGTAGTTGTAAAAGTACCTTTCAAAAGAAAAGTGGTGGTGAAAGTGTGGCAAGAGGAGCGTTATATACCTTTTAACGGAAACACTCGCCCTTAAAGTAAAAATTAAACAATTATTATAATTCTATTTAATTTGTTATAAATCTTTAAAAAATTATTTATTTTTTATTTTATGGTATAAATTACGAACTCACATCCTATCTCATTTTAAGTGTGTTTGATTTATTAAAAATTACTAGAAATTTTTAAAAATTATTCACTTTTTATCTCATTGCATGAATTACGAATTTACAAATTATCTCACTTTATTTCATGTTATTTCACTTTTATTACTCCGAACGCATTTTCTTATCTCTTTTTGGGTATATTTAGTTGACAAAAAGTTGGCTAAAAAGTATAATAAAAATAGAAAATTTTGACATAAATGTGATATATGAAAAAATTTAATTGGGAGAAAATATAAAAATTAATTACAATTCATAAATTTTGATAAATTTTAATATTACCAAAGAGAGCCCATCTCCAAACACACTCTCTCTATAATTTTAAACTTGCGTAGTTGGAATTAACGGTTAATTTTGCAAGTTTTTAACCTTTTACCATTGCGCGAAACAAACCTTTAAAAGAAAATTGTTAAGCTACGGTCCGCTTCCGAGAGTTGTACGTTCCTCTCGCAGAAGCCTACATTGCCTTGGAAAAGAGGCCATCTCCAAGGTCTACGGACAGAGGCAACTTCCACATTCATGAATTCATCCCTCGTTCTTTCTTTTTGGAAACCCAACCCAGCCCCGCTATCAGATCAGATCAGATTCGAACCCCAAAACAGTCAAATCAAAACCCTAATTTCCGTATCTGTCACATATCCACTATCAGCATCATTGGATCTGTTGAATTCTTGGTGATTTTCATTCCATAGTTTTGGCATAAATTCCCCCCCCCTTCTTTGCCATTTTTCGTGTACGTTTGTGTGTGTATATATATAGTTCCAATCTCGAAACCCCAAATTTGTTTATTTATTAGGTTCCGGCATTCGTTTCCGAAACGATTTGGTATAGGCAGATCTTTTGATTATGGCAAAGCAATTCAACGTACCGCCGGTGGTCTTTCCCTCCGGCGGAAACCCTAGTGCCGGCGCGCAACAGCGGCGGCTTCCGACGGCCCCGTTTCAGCCGCCGCGCTCTACAAGCCCTGGCATTCCTTTCATGACCTTTGATGCCGGCTCCGCCGCGGCGTCCACGTCCTTCTCCCCTCCGCAATTTGGCGGCGGTGCGGTGGGAATCGGCGCCGGGTTCGAGGATGAGCTGCCGCTGCTTGAAGAGCTTGGGATCAATACGAAACAGATTTGGAGCAAAACTGTCTCGATTTTGAATCCTTTTAGAGTAAACGCGAACCTACACGAAGATGCGGACTTGTCGGGTCCATTTCTGTTTCTGATGGCGTTTGGATTGTTTCAATTGCTTGCTGGGAAGCTACATTTTGGGATTATTCTGGGATGGGTTACAGTTGCGTCTTTGTTTTTGTACGTGGTTTTCAATATGTTGGCTGGGCGAAACGGGAACTTGGATTTGTATCGGTGCTTGAGTCTGATCGGGTACTGTATGTTACCCATGGTGATTTTATCGGCCATCGGGCTATTCCTTCCACAAGGTGGGATGGTGATTTTGATGATAGCTGGGTTTTTTGTGTTATGGTCTACTCGAGTTTGCACGGGGCTTCTGGTTGAGCTGGCTTCTTGTGGGGATGAGCATCGTGGTTTGATTGCCTATGCCTGTTTTTTGATTTACACCCTTTTCTCTCTGCTAGTGGTGTTTTAGACTGTTCTTAATGGTTTAACGTGCAATTAAACTCTTCTGTTACAATTTTGTTTTTGTCTCGTCTTCCTCATAGGTGACTTGGCTGTCATGATCTACTGTTTAATCTGGACAGCAAGGAGTGGTTGATAAATAGTTTGCTGTATCATCTGTTTTACGGATTATGGCTCAATGTATGAACATTTGGTGTTGCTTGGTCTATTAATTGATTTTAATATATATTTTTTAGTATATTTGTTATTTGTGCTTTTAATTACAATGTCGTGCCCGTTCTTTGTGGATCTTGATATTCGTTGTATGTAGAAACGGATAGGTGAAGCTGTATGTAGGTGGATATTCTGGTTTCTCTCGTCATTGAAATGCTGTCTTTGTCGAGCACCTTGAGAGTAACCTGCAAAATATGCAAAACTAGTTACTTTCCATGCCATACATGTAATGCAAGGTTGTCATGGTGTTATCCTATGTATTTGTTCCCACTTGACTTTTGATTGCAACTGAGATTGCTCCTAGTGCGATGTTTGAATTTTTAAGTTCTTTAAATTTAAATAAGATTCAATGCCTTAAATATTTATAAATCTGATTTTATGTGATGGTTTAGAGGCATTCTATTGTGTCAACTTACTTCCAATTGAATCTCTTTCAATATGATCGGGTTTATCATATTTTTTTTTTTTTTGGTACGTAATGAGGTTTATTATATTGCTTTCTTAAGCCAAGAAATTGCTCACTAATTATTATGAGTTTATCTGGAGATACCTTTCTTGAGGAGGCTCTTCTTGTGCTTATGCATGTGTAATTTCCCAAAGGGAAATGCAGTTATGATATGTTCTGAACTAGAGTTTTATGGATTAGCTGTTTGTGCACCTCATGAGTATTATCTGCTCAATACTTGATTGTGTATATGATATAGTAGGTCTCAATGTCTCATTGTCCAAAAAATATATAATATAGTAGGCGAATTGTGTGATCAACTTACAACGCTTCTACTGAATGGTTTAAATTGGTTTAGGCCATTAATTGGTAACAAACAAGAACCTACTCAAATGATTTTTCACTGTTTTTCTTTTTATTTGTCACAGTGAATGCTGATCAGGGGTTGAAACTCAAAAAGGTTTCACATTGGATGTGGTTAAATCAGCCCTTCATTTTCTCTTCTTGTCTCTAATTTGTGTTTGCTGACCTTTTTATCTAATTAAGTGCAGTTGGAATTGCTATGTAAATTTATTGAGATAAAGACATCAATTGGTGGACTGAAACAAGTATGTTACTCCGCAACTAAGCAATTTGTTTCAAATCATCTAGTCTGGTAATCCTCATTTAAGTATTCCTGGCTTTGAAATTGGGTCTCCTTTATTGAAACCAATTTACTACGTGTAATATACTTTATTTCGGTCTATCATATTTTTTCTTGATGACACTAATATTGACACATAAAAGCATGGAAACTTCCATAGCCTTTTCAATATTTTTATCTTATCTTGATGGCTACCATGAGTTTCGGTTTGTTATCGAGATCTTTGAAATGATGCCATTAATGGTTGGAGGAAAGGGAAACTGACAACCCCTTGCCATGTTCATTGTGTATTTCACCTTGTAATTTTCAATGTTATTGCTAGCACGTGGTTTTGTGACTTGATATGCTTTATTTGATTTTTGATATTATCCTTTTCCCCTTTGGAGAATTTTTAGGAATAAATAAAGAAGGGATAGGTTATTTTTTGATGGAATAATTGGTTCAAGAACATAAATTGTATTCTTGGTTACACCAATTAACACTGATTCGATAACTTGATCCTCTTGTGCAAAAATTATTCAATCCATAGCCACCTAACAACCAACACATACACATATATACATGCACGTACTGTTGTTATTTTTTTTTTATTATGGTTTCTATCAGCAAGACCTGAAGCATACCAAAGAAAACTTAGAAACTAAAAAAATGTCACTGCTGTAGAGGTTATTGGACACAGAAATTGTTGCAAGAAACAGAAAAGTGTCACTGCATTTCCCAGACATGTAATGAATAATTGAACTTCTCTTTATTTCCTTTTCTTATCCATGAAGAAATGTGGAAAATAGAGGAGGCTGAATGCATCTATTAACCTTTTGTATCAAAAAAAAGTATACAAATTGTGAAGGATCCATTTGTTTCAATGTAAAATGTTCTTCGGAAAATACATTTATTTCATGTTTTTGAAAAACATTTTCCTGAAACATCAGTACAAGAGTTTTCCAAAAAACATTTTACATTGAAACAAATGAGCCGAAGTCCCTTAATCTGTGGGAATAGGTTTCTTGTTTTCTGAAAAATGTAGGTATAGGTATGGACTGGAAGAACTTGATCATTCTTAATCATGTGAAAATTGCCTCCTGTTCAAATCAAGAGTTTTCTTTAGAATACCATTAGTGTTTGGTTCCAGTCCCGGTGAATTTGTGCATGGCAGGTAGTAGTTGTGTCATGCTAGAATTTGCTCATGCTTCTCGGCGATGTTGAGAGCTTTGTGTTCGTTCTTCTTCTCTCTCTCTCTCTCTCTCTCTGTTTCGGTGTATTTGCCTTCTTGTTTTGTTTTGTTTTTCTCAAGGACGAGGGTTTGCTCTCCAATAACTATGGTAAATTGTATGATTTTGATTCTTGGATAAGGCTGCAAAGAGGATCTTTGGTGGAAATGATATGACAACTTAGTTTTGACTTCTGAACTTTTCACAAGTATGTAACATTAGATTTTCTATTAATGCAGTCCCTGAAACATTACAGATTGTCAAATGGGACTATCAAACTATCGTTTTCATTCCTTGATCAAAGTAAAAGCAGCGTTGCTGTTGTAATTGTGGTGTGGATTTGAACTTTGACAAGAACCATGCCTAACCATAGGAACCTCCTGCAACCTCCCCCCCCCCCCCCCCCAAAAAAAAAAATCATGCCCCGGCTAAAGTTCTGTTTTGCTAATCTAGTTTACGTATCCAATCTCTGTGCTTGTCATGTCAGCTGCCTTGGGTTTCTGTAGTACCTAAACTTCAGATTCAAATTTAAAGGTAAACCAGCACTTGTGGGTGGAGTTGTTCTTTTATGATCAATTTTCTGATCAATGGCGTTCTGCGTACGATGTCCTGAATGTTGAACAAATGCATGCCTTCTTTCCTTTACATGCATTCTCCCAATGTTACATGGAATATTCTATTATATATTCCATTTCCTCCAATGTATTGGTGTCTATTGAATATGACAAGAGCAGGATAGCGGGTAGAACCGGTGCATTTAATGCACCGGACAGAGCCGGTGTAAATATCAGTCGTTGATTTCAAAACAAAACACGATGATCCAACGGTTTACACCCGTCATTACCAATTAAAAATTATACTTAATACGCACCAGATATGCACCGATACTTAAAAAGTACCGGTTCTACCCCCAATCCCAAGAGCAAGCAAGAGTACATCAATAGACACGAGTAAGGGTACAATGTGTCCTATGCCTATACACAGATTGGACATTTGAATTTTTTAATTTTTAACAACGCTCGAAGAAATAACAATATAAACCTAATGATAGAGAAAATTTTTTAATCTTTTTTTTTTTAATTTCATTTATTTACTGAGGACATTTCTAAATGCTAATCGTTTTTTATGTCAATTTTACATGCTATATATTATTTTTAAGTGATCAATGTGATCATGACGTGCATGAATACCTTTTCGATTTTTTCATTTATATCTTAACCTTTAGACATTAAGATTGTGTTTTTACTCGTGGATTTAAAATTAAAGGATTTTGTGTTAATTATTTAAGGAGATTATTTAAATATAATTTTGTTAGTTTAGATATGAATTTAATTATTCATTTGAGTAGTTTAATGTGATGATTTGAGTAATAATCATTAGTAAATTATTAGAAAATGTTTCATGTATCATTACGTAATTTAATTATGTCATTTATATTCTAATACCATTTAATTTCAAATTTATTGATTTGAATTTTTAAGTTATCCAGAAAGAGTTTGAAGTTTGATTTGATTCTTAGATGAATGTTCGATGCCCCCCTCCTCCTCCCTTCATCCCAATCGATGTCAAATTCTTTATTATCCAAACAAAATATAAAATTTGACATAGTAGTACATCATTTGATATTGTCAAGTTGCTTGTATGGAATTTAGGTTGAGTTTGGAAAGGAAAAAAAAAGTTAGTTTTTTTTTTCTTTTTTTTTTTTTTAAAGTTGGCAATTAGCCAGTCACTAAAATGTTGACTCTCTCTCTCTTTTTAAAGAAAAAATTAATTTTTTAATAACTAAGTTTTTAGTTTTTTTGTTAATTTGATATTTTTTACCTTTCCTAATTTAAAGAAGTTTAAATGTAAGAAAATAAATTTAATTATTTTAAAAAATAATTTAAAAGTTAAGGGGGCATTGGATTTATTTTTCCATTTTCTGTTTTTTATTTTTATTTTATGTGTTAAAAATCTCAAGACGAGAAAACAGAAAATGCTCTGTTTTCTTTGTTTTAAGATTTTCCTATTTTTTGTTAAAAACTCTCAAAACGACTTTTTGTAATTTTTCATTTCATGTGTAAAGTCATTTTCTGTTTTTGAAAATAAATTTTGAAAACACAGTAATCAATTGCGTTTTGACCTGTTTCCTTTATTTTTAAAAGCACAAAATGAAAAATGAATTCAAAACAAAAAATAAAAAACAAAAACAGAAAATAAAAAATAAAAAAATAAATCAAATAAGTCCTAAGTAACCGAAAGCTGAAAAGTTGCCAAAATTCTCAAACAGAGCCTTATCCTAGTGGTGGCGTAGATGCGTTATTGAAAGTCAACGATAAAAACAAGGGCCATTTATAAGGATCTACATTTTATTTAAACATGTACTGTTTGTGAGCATGACTTACGGTGAAATTTCTTATGGATTTAGGAACGTTAACATAGTTTTAAATATCCGTTCGAGAACATGAGATAGGAACTGTTAAATTAAAATTTAATAATTCAACATGTCTTTTTAGAAATAAAAAATTTAATAATCTTCGACCTTAATGTTACTGAACTGATATTACAGACAATATCCCCTTTTGTCTTAGGCCTCGTTTCACCATCTTCCTCATTTACGCTAGTGTCTCTTTTTTTATGTGTATCGTCTGTGATTGACCAAGTGTATATACCCTAATTACTAGGTGATCAGCCGGTTATAATCTTATCACCGATCCGCTTGAAATTAAAATAGAAGCTCAAAATTTGAGACAGAGGATGTCAACGTGATTGGGTTGTCGACAACACCTTAGAGCAGATATGATAGCTCTCTGTCACAAATTTTGTAAAAGCTATCAAATAGTTCTGCTTCTTCTCCTACTCAATTCTATTTATTTTCCAATCGGTACTGTGTATATATTTGGGCAATGAGAGACGACAAGGTACAAGCAAAAACGAGTGAGTGTGTGAAATAAAAAGATGATGAAACGAGGTGTGGGATTGCATTACAGAACATTGAGAATGCAATATCATTTCATGTTTTTTTTTTGTTTGGCTTAAATGAAATTGTATCTGAAAATGCAATATCATTTAGTTTTTTTTTGTTATATATTTAAATAAAAAGGTAAATTGCACTTACAACCCTTCAATATTTGGGAAATTGACAAAAATTATACTTAAATCTTTTATTTGAATTGTTCTTCGAATTGACCCTATTTCGTTAAATTAACAGTTAAAATTTAATAAAAAAAATATCAAAGTAACTAAAATTTTAAATGATTTTCTTATTTTATCCCTCCATCACTCACGTCTTCGTTAATTTTCTTTAAAGAAATTCTGAATTTTCTGTTAAATTTTAACGGTTGATTTAATAAAAAGGGTAGATGTTAATAACATTTTAAAATATAAAGAGTTAAAATATAATTATTCAAATATTGAAAGATGACAAGTATAATTACTCAAATATTGAGGAGAGACAAGCATTATGTGCAGGATCGGTTGAACCATTAGACAACTTAGGTGACTCGCCTAAGACCTTATCCAATAAAATGCGTCAATTTAATATATATATATATATATATATTTAATTATTTTAAATTTATCATCTACTTAATTTCAATGTTCATCTTATCTCAAATGGTTTTGGTAACTTATCTTATAAACAATATATCGTAACCCAACCTATCAAATAAGAAGATCTCAAATTTAATATATATATATATATATGTGTGTATTTAATTGTTTTAATTTTATTTTTTTCTTAACTTCAATGCTCATCTTAATCTCAAAATATTTTTGTAACTCATTTTAATTTATAGAAATAATACTTAGTAACCCCTTCAATAAGAATGCTCCAAATTTTAAAAATATATATAGATATCTTAATTATTTTAATTTTATCCTCTTCACTGCTCATCTTAATTTTAAATATTTTTAGGACTTATTTTAACTTATAAAAATAATACCTCCTAAGAATATTTATATTACAAGACTTAAATTTTTAGGGCTAATTTTTTTTTTCATCTTAGGTCTCTAAATAATTTTATATGGCCTTGATGATATACCTACAATGACATTATCATTTTCATATTACATTTTTTACTCAGGCTAGATACTATAATATAATATGATAAAACACATTTTTTTAGTTCTGGTTTCAGCAATAAGCTCCTATTTAATAAGGTTTTTGTTTTCTGCTTTTTTGTTTATATTTTTAAAATTTTATAAATTAGCAACAGAAAACATATTTGTTATGCTTATATATTTGTTTCAAAAAATATAAAAATTTAAATAGAAAAACGTAAACCAAAAAATGTTTTGTAATAGTTTTTTAAACATTTTGTCAATCTTAAAACTTTGTTCATTTTTGTTGCATTATATTTAAATGAATTATTTTATTAAATAAAATTATTTTTAATAAAATAATACAATTAAATTAATTATCTAAATTACTATGTAATATATTTTAATAATTTATTTTTAAAAATTAATATAATTAATAGACAATGTATTTTATTAAATTAATAATAAAAATAATTACTTTAAATTAATTATTAAACTAAATTAATTAAATTAACATGAAATATATACTATTAAATTATTTTTAATAAATAATAAAATTAAATCAATTAATTTAACTTAAATTTAATAATTAAATTAATTTAAATTAATTTAATATTAAATATATTTTATTAAATTATTTGTAATAAATATCATAATTAAATAATTAGTTTAATCTAATTAATTTATTTACTATGAAATATATTTCATTAAATTATTTTTAATAAATATCATAATTAAATCATCTAACTTATTATGAAATATATTTTATTTAATTATTTTTAATAAATAGTATAATTAAATTATAACTAATATATTTTATATTTACTAAAGTAAATGATATAATAATTATACTTTATTCAATTATTTTTAGTAATTAAATTATAATTTAATATATATTGTATTTATTGTATTAAAAGAGTTTTAATAAATAATTTAATTTATTTAATTAACTAAATTAAATTAATATGAAATATATTTTATGAAATTTAATTAATTTTTTAAGAACTAATAAATTAATGAGTTTATAAAAATAAAAAAAATTAATAATTGTATACTATTAGACGTAATTTTAGTTTGTATTTAAAAAAATAAAAATAAAAATAGATAAACCAACAACATTCCTCCATCATTAGTGTCCTCAACGGTTAAAAAAGAAAAAAAAAAATCCTAAATGGGACAAAAGCCTCCATCCGGGCAGGCCCATGCGAATATTACAGAGCAAAGCGCCCACTTATTTCACCTGAAACTGGAAGTTTAGGGTTATCTTCTCTCTAGCAATGGCGGGAACTTTACGAACTATCAGTTTCGGGTCTGGACCGGCCGGTACTCTCCCTTTTCGCCACCGACATCTTCATTTTCCGGCAAACCACGCCGGTCGTATCTCCATTCACACCTTCAATTCCAATCCCAGCCTCCAGTTTCTTCGAAAAATCCTTTCAATTCCAAGCCCCATTAGAGCCGCTCGCTATTCCCATCAGGTCTTCTTTCCCCGCCTCCAATCTTTTTTTCCATTCACTCTCTTCAGTTTCGACTTTGTCCCGATTGTTAATTTTGTTCTGTTTCAGGAGGGTGGTAGTGGAGACCAATCTGCCAAGATTCCAAGTTCTACTACGGCTTCAAATTGGACTTCACAATTGTTAAGTTTTGCATCAACTAATTTTCTTCCATTAGGTATTTGGATTCGTGATTAAAGACCCTATCTCATAGCATTGTGTTTTCTGTTGCTTTATCTCTAATATATTATGTTGGGAATTTAGGCCTTCTAAATTAACCCACTTAGGATGTACTTTGGCAAAATATCAAGAAAAATAGAGAAATAATAATAACACAAGATTTACGTAGAGAACTCTCAAACCATAGAAAAATCATTGGCACTTAGAGAAGAAAATCCCTATGTGAAAAATTCTTACGATTACACATTTTTTCCTCTCACCCACTAACCCAAGACAGGCACAAAGTAATTCCCCAAGCAAAAACTCTCATTTCACATGAGAGAAATTTAACTGGAGTACAAATTCACTACCCATAGTTTTGACCGGTGTGTCTTTATTCAACAGAAAGGAGTCTTTATTTATTATTTCACAAGGCCTCCCTTTCTTTGTGAGCAAACCGATGTGGGACTTCCAAAGGAGCCACCACCCTAACATATTATTCCCTGTAGGTGTTGCATATGAATATTTAATTCTTTCACCTTGCGGATTAGAAGAAGAAATTGGATATGAAGAACTTGGATACAATGAGCTATATTCCGACCATTGTACTATTAGTAGTAGAGATGATCAAAATGAGAGAAGGGATTTGGAACAGTTAATATGAAGTGTGTATGTCCCGTGGATAAACATAGTATGGCACAAAGTACACCAAAATTCTGATTACTAAAAATGCTTTCTCATGGTCATTAAGAAGTTACAACTACATTTGCACAGTGGAAACAAGTGTGCATAACTAGATGCTGGTCCAATCTGCAAGGCTTAAAGCTTTTAGCGTAGAACTCCTGTTGTAAACTTGAATCACCTGAATTTTGGTTTAAGAAAGATATATCAACAGTGAAAATTGACCTATTAACGGGCCGTACTTTCAAATAACTAGCTCTAGTTGTAGACCTATATATTTCTCTTGGGAGCCTTTATACGTTTTTTGTGATTTAAATGAAGTTTTACAACTAAATATATATTTGGAAGTAAAAGGTTTAATTATTTAGAAAGACTATGCTTGCCACCCACTTAAAAAAATTAAAATTTGAACCATTCATCTATTTGACCGATGATTGTACTATATAAAATCCAAAAATTTCTAATTAACCCAATTCCTAAATTGATACCAAATTAACTTAATTTAAATATCCGGGTTATCACAATTTACTTTGGTTGTGAATAGTTATTTTGGCAATCAATGTTGCATATATTCTATTTTTGTATTCCATTAAGAGTTATGTTGGATCAATTATTCATCTCTTTTGGAGAGATTGAGGAGGATGTTATCATAAGATTCAAGTTGGATGTTTAAAATGGAGAAGTGGCTTGAATACTAAGCTAAAAAGGAAATTTTATAGGACAGTTATAAAATAATATATATTTTGTCATACAAAATGTTTGGCTATTAAAAAGCTACAATCTCATACGATGACGTAGTGGAAATTAGGATGCTAATATGGATGTGTATTAATACAAAAAAAGATAGGATAAAAAATGAATATATATAAAAGAAAGTTTAGGTGGTTTCAGTAGAATAGAAGTTGAGAGAAGGTTATTTATGATGGTTTGGCTATGTTTAACATAGACATAAAGATGCACCAGTTCGGAAGAGTGTGTCGATTGAAGTAGAACGAGTTAATAGGAGTAGATCTAAGATTGCATAGATTGCTGCGTTGGAATGTTAATGATTGGGAGTTGGAGGGTTATTTGCTGCTTATGGGACTGCTGAATAATGTGTATTTGGAGGACACAGAGGACTCCCTTGTTTGGAAAGTATCAAAAGAAAGAGTTTTCACTGTCAAGACCTTCTACAAATTCCTGCAAGGAGCTGCTAAGGACGACTTTCCATGGCTAAATCTCTGGAAAAAAGATGTCCCTACAAGAGTCCTTTTCTTTCTTTGGTGTGCTGCTAGTGGAAAAATCCTAACTATGGATAATCTAAAGCACAGAGGGTACTCCATTGTTAATCGTTGCATTTTATGTTTAAACCAGGAGGAAACTATATCACACCTTCTATTGCATTGTCAGTGGGCTACTGAGATATGGAACTTGACCTTAGCATGTTTTGGAATTCATTTTTGCTTCCCAAAAGGCTTCCGTGAGTTTCTATTGGCTTGGTGGGGGCAGCCCTTCCACAAACACAAAAAGCATGTATGGAATTTGGTCCCATTTTGTGTGTGTTGGCTGATATGGAAGGAAAGGAATTGAAGGATTTTTGAAGATAAAAATAGATCTTCTCTGAGACTGAAGAATACATTTCTTAACTGTCTATATGGATGGGTGAATGATGGAAGGGAGATGGATTTATTCTCTTTTTTGACTTTCCTTGATCATATAAGCTTGAATCCTGATTGATAGGTTTGATTGTAGCTGTTTTCCTCAATGGGCTGCTTGTTTTAGCATCAATTTGATGCTTATTTGATTATATTCCTATTAATAAAATTTACTTATCTTTTTTAAAAAAGATTACATAGACTGAAACTATGAGTAAAAACTATAGCCTTACTAATAACTCATGACAAAAATGAATGGAGAAAAAAGATTCATATAGCCAATCTAACTAGTTTGGGAGGCTTTGTTGAGTTGAGCTGTATTAAAAATTATTGCTTTGATGTTTTACTTTCAGTAGTCATATTATTTATATCTTTCTACTGTTGTCACTTCTCCTCGTTGACTCCTTACATGATGTTGGTTTTTCTGATATTATGTGCAGCTCTTGTTGGTGGAGTGATATTAGGGTTAGCAAATCCCAGTCTTGGTATTCTTGCCGATCGTTACCATTTGTCAAAATTTAGCACTTTTGGGATATTTATTATCTCTGGTAAGATTCTTACATAATTGTTTCTTTAACTTCTGAATCATTTGTTCTGCTATCCTTAACTTTTCAATGACACAGGTTTGACATTGCGTAGTGAAGAAATTGCTGCAACTGCTGAAGCATGGCCAGTTGGAATTTTTGGGCTAGTGTGACCTCAAATTTCTTTTGTGCTGTTATGATTTTTGTAGTTCATGATCCATAGTATTTATTTTTGTCCTTTATTGGAGTTATATCTATGGATCCGTATCTGCTTTTTCAATGCCAAAGTTATGTTCACAACATCTAGTGATCAATAAGTGTATCTAGTTTTATCACATATTTCTTCAGTTTCATACGTTGATTTTTATGATTTTACAAGTTATAACATGGTTTTAGTGTGTATAGCCTAGCATTTCTTGTCAGTATGCTAAATCTTAGATCTTTGGTATGGGTTTGGTGCTCTCTGAGATTTCTGCTAGTAAGTTGCATGGATCAAAATTTCATTTGTTAGGGTTTCATGTAAATGGAAATGTTTTAGAAATATTTTGGAAAGGTTCAAAATATGATAATACAAAGAGATGTTTAGAAATTGAAATCCATCTCAACTCAATATAACCTTTTCCCAAATAAATGGGGTCATCTCTTGGGATCTTTCATAAATTGAAATCTATCTAAATGTACATAAGTCTAATAATAAATTATTTAAAAAAAATTATTTTGTTATATTATGCTATATCCTGTTGTGTTTTAATATGTTTTGGTGGAAACATAAGAATTTTCTATCCCACTAGTGCTTTGTTTTAGTCTCTTAGGCAGCGTAATTTTTTTTTTTTTTTTGATTTTTTTAAATGATATTCTTTTCTAGGTTGTAAACACACTAGTTATGCCTTTGGCTGTCCAGAGAATTGGCATTATAAAAGACTTGATGATACTTGGTCAAAGCCCCAGGTTAGTTGGTCAAAAGTCAGATTCATGTGCCAATCAGTGCAAAGGTGCACTTATGAGTTGGAAAAAAGGGCAAAGGAGGGGCCCACAAGGGGCTATTTCGGCAATGAGATCTCTACCCAATTGAAGCTAAGGTCACTAGTCAAACCCCCTCGACATTATCCGACTTTTAGTTTTGGTGGAGTCGATTAGTAGCTCTATGGAATTAGTCCCACCAAAGGTGGGGATACTACTAGTATATAAAAAGGGTGCAATTGAGGGATTTGTTGTTCTGCACGAAGTAAGTATGCTCTGAGAAGCTGTAAAGGACACAGTGTTGCTTGAATTGGCCTACTGTTAAGTTGGTTTCCCTATACTTGTTTGTTTTACTGTTTGTTGTTCCTTCCTGTTTTTATAGCTGTGGACTGTGCCACTTGTTTGAGACAACTTGGACTAACAACAATCAAAATCAAATAAAAGCAAACAGAAAGCAAAATACAGTTCTCTGAAAAGCAATAGTCATAATCCAGACATCTGGGATCAATGAAGATTGTTCATTTTTGCTAGTGCAAAATGATCCATGTATGAGTAATAAAAACTCAACGTGCTAATGATCAAATCACGTGGATAATGCTTTTTTAATCAAATGTGTTCTTAGACATATTGTTTCCATCTATTTATTTATATCTTTTTAGTTAGGTACTTAAATACTAGTGCCTACACATGAAAAGCATCAGCTATTCATTAAATGATGCAACCCACATTAAAAAAAAAAAAAAATTGTGTAGTGAGGAGATTACTTGTTTTTATAAGCTAGTGATTCAGTGAACCTTTCTCCTTTTTCCTTTTTTTCTGCAATCATTCTTTCTTTAACATTTTTATCTCATGATTCAGTTTTCTTTTATGCTAGATTTCATGTTCTTTACATGTTGCTCCTCCTCCTTCCTGCTTCTTTTATTCCAGTTTTGTCATTTATTCAAAATATTAAGAGTTGGTTTGGGTATCAAAAGCAAATTTTGGTTTTTTGTAATTTATTTTCGTCTTATATGGTTTTTTTTTTTAAACCAAAATTTGATTTTTTTTTTCAGAAGATGTAGTTTTAGGCATGTTAATTGCATTCGAAAAAAAAAATTGCAAAAAAGATCAAAAAATTCACTTCCGTTTGCTCTTTAAAAAAAAAAAAAAAAAACGGATGTGAATTTTTCATTTTTTTATCCTAAAAACTACAGCTTCTAGAAAGAAAATTAAATTTTGGTTAAAAAAAGTCATATAAGACAAAATAATCTACAAAAGACCAAAAACTTGTCTTGGTACCCAAACGGAGCCTAAATGATTGCTCTTCTTGTCAGTGTAGGCTTTGATCTTAGTATTTACTCCCCTTTTTTCAAGGCTTATTTTGCAACTTCAGCTTCGGCCTCAAGAATTTGTCACAGGTATCAGAATTGGGCTCATTGCTAGTGTTTTGCAGCCTTATTTGAAGAACTATTGATCAATTCTTGAACTAAGTTGTAATCTGTTATTTGGCTAAAGAAGTTAAATAGATATTAGATAATATGTGGAATTGTTGTTGTAGACCTGCCACCAAAAAAATGGACTAATTTCATCCTGATTTGGTGAGTCCTGGAAATATTTCTAACTAAAGGCAAGGAGTTACCTGGTATAAGCGCAAGCTGCTTGAGGATCAGGAGACCGGAGATGTTTAAGCTGATCTGTGGTGTGGTAAAGAGCTATGTATGGAGTGCCCTTTAGAGTCACAACTCCAAATCATACTTTGGTATTGAACAAAAATGGTGATACTGCTTCTCTGTTGATTAAGAATTTTAATTTTGGGAAAATCAGAATAACAAATTACCAAGTAATAAATAAATAAAAGTTGCAGAATAGAGTTTCCAATAGCATAATTTCAAACACAATTCGTGTAAAAATTCAATAAATAAAGTAGTTTGGTAATAACTAAATAAGATGTACAATTTTAGTCCCTGTTTCTGTGTTGCACAATCCAAGTGGGTTTTTCAAGGTAGAAAGGAACAGATCAAGCCTTGAATGAATTATGTGAAGTTTTTGTTGTCTAAGCTAAAGTTACATTGTTTAAGGAGGTACCTACTCTAAGAGAGAGCTTAAGGTCTTAATTTTTAAATGGGTGAATGATAATATTATTTTGGAAACTTTGTTCACCTTGCCTCCCTCTTAGAACAACTAAGGTGTCATAAGTTGGTTTGTTTTTCCATCTCATAGAACCATCCTTCTATATATATAAAAAGCCATTGTAAACTTCGAAAAATATCCTCCTCCATATCGACCCCTCTCACCCTCCAACTATACAAAGTAGAAACAAAAATACCCTTGAACCTTTACAAAGATAATTCTACTTCATAAAGAATTCTTCTATTTCTCTCTTCAATAAGGCAAAAAATACAAAAAGTAATGATGCTCCAAGCTTTGTTTGTCTCGCAATTCAGCTTGCATCCCCACCAAGCATAGAGGAGACCTTGTGACTTTTGGGAACACTTAATGAAATCTGAGCATGAATAGGATCAACTTCCACACATTTTTGTTCCAACTGTAGTGGATGAACAAATGGTCAGTAGTTTCTGCCTGTTCTTTGCATGAAAAAGGATACTTTTGTTGTCACTCTTGAATTCCATATTTTCCTCCAAGGGAATGAGTCATCTCCAACCTCCTCTAGCGCCTTGTAGTAGGATTCAATATTAAAAATCCTGTTGAAGTGAGTTTCCACTGTAGCCTGTCTTTCCCATTCCTTATCTTGGTCTTTTGAACGAGTTGCATAAGAGCAACATATGAACCTTTAATAAGGAGTGCCTTTTGCTCTACTATTTACTACTAGTAGTAGTTCGTTATCATTATGACAGATGAAAAAACAGGGCCACTTTTTGCTAGTTCATTAATTAGAGTCAGCTTCGGGAGATGACTGGGATAGTTTACGGCATTCGCTGAGTAGACTAGCTTAGCTGGATTAAGCTAAAATAACCCATACAGTTTTACACAAAATGTTTTTGTTTTGTTTTGTTTTTTTGTTTTTTTTTTTCTTTGGTCTAAAACATTGAGATTGAATCTTTTGTGGGACTGATCCTATTCAATTTGCTCATCATAGGTGTGTTCTATTACGCTTTGAAGTTCTGCCTGTGTTGAAAGTGACTCTTGTGCCTTATTAGTATTGAGGTTGTGTCTGCATTCTAGTTGGGGCAGCGCATGATGTAGACATGTTGGCTTCTGTTATGGGTTGTAAAGTTGGCTCTCTTCCATTAGTACTTGGTTCTTCTTATAGGATCTTAAAATTCAAAAAGGCTTTGGAATGGAGTGATTGAAAAGTTTCAAAGAAGGCTTGTGGGATGGAAGAAAATTGATCTATCTAAAGGAGCAAGGATCACTCACATTAAGAGCACTTTATCTAGTCTATCAACTTTTTTATGTCTCTGTTTAAGGTACTGGTATTAGTGTGATGGAAAATGGCAGCACCCAATAAAAGTCTACAAAAGACGTGGACTAGATGGTTCTAAGGCCCAAGCCTTAATTTGGCATATGCTAGATGATGTGGGGCCTACTTGGGATATTAACTAGACCTGGCTCTTAGATTCCTTAAGTGTCTTTTGGGGTTAGAAGTTTTTTGGTTCTTTATGTTATTAATGTAGTCTTTTGGTTCTCCCATGTTATTAATAAAGGAGTCTTATGGGTTGGATTCCTTAGGTTAGAAGTCTCTTGCTTCGTCTATGTTATTAATGTAAAGTCACATGGGAGTTTAATATTAGTTGAAGGTCATTTAATTTGGGAAGTTCTAAAGTCAAGTTGAAACAAGTATAAATAAGATTGTAAGCCTTATGGTGTGATGCAATCTTTTCTTTGGTGTGATGCCTAGACCTATCATTCTCCAATCCTTCCTCTTTTACATACAAACATCATTCACGTCCACTGTTCAATGTCCCTAACAATCCTATTTTCAAGTGTTTCCGGCACTATTAATCCTCTTCCAAATCTGTCCTGCATCAACTTGGTATCAGAGCCACGTTGCAGCATCATGTCTACACGATTCGGGAAGTCATTTAGAGGAAGACTAACCGATTTACAGCGTGATGAGATTCTTTTAAAACTTGTGGAGCAGCTGAATAATTTTAATGTTCGTATTAGCACTTTGGAAGGTCAAACAACTCAATCTAATGATGGCGAACGAGGCAAACAAGGCGAAAACTCCAACAATCACAATGAAAATGGTGAGAATCAAGGTGAGCATACAAAAGACCAACAAATAGAGCCTCTTCGGAGGCAGCAATTTCAGGCAAACCAAGGTCAAAGAATACAACAAGGTTCCTTGTCTGATTCGGCCCATGAGTTGCTACAAAGGAACCAATGTGAGACCTATGATACAGCCGGAGATATCACTAAGAAAATTAAAATGGAGGTTCCAAATTTTGAAGGTAAGGTCAATCCTACTTTGTTTCATGATTGGTTGGCTTCTATTGAAGAGTACTTTGATTGGTACGATATGGCTGATGATAGGTGTCTGAGATTTGCTAAGATGAAGCTTGTTGGATTAGCAAAAATCTGGTGGATGGGAGTCGAAGGAGACATTCGAAGGTTAGGGCAACCACCAATTGGTACTTGGCAAGAGATGAAGGCCAAGTTGAGGGAAAAGTACATGCCATCGACTTATCATGAGAAGTTGTGTGAACAACTCATCGAGTTGAAGCAAAACCACATGCCAGTGGTAGAATATATGCAGAAATTTGATGAGTTGAAGATGATGAGTTAAGTGATAGAAGATCCAAGTCAAGCTCTTGCTCGATTCAAGTTTGGGTTGAGGCCAGACATAAGGAGGGAATTGCTTCGTCAACCCTTATACAGTCTTGAACATGCCTTCCAGGTTGCCTTGGATATGGAGGAGTATTTGAATTACCCAATATCTAAAAAGTTTGGGTCTCAAATTCGTGAATCCACCAATAGAAGGTACAATGATGCAAGTCGTTTCCGGTCAAATGTTTCGAAGCAAATTTTTGTCAATACGGCTGATCCAAAGGGCAAGAACTACACAACCAACAAAGGGAAAGGAAAGGAAAACCGGTGCTTCAAGTGTGGTGAAACTGGTCATATGGCATATCAATGTCCAAAGAGGAACTTGCACATGGGAATGGAGCAAGAAGCTGAATTTGATCAACAAAATGCTGATGATAATGATGATTCCTTGACGTTGGGGAGTTAAATATAGATGACTTAGAAGACGAGGAGGTCGACAATTCATTGATTTCTGTTGTCAGATGTGTCCTTATAGTGCCTAAAGTTGAAAAGGAAGATTGGAGGCGTACTTCTATTTTTCAAATGCTGGTTCGCTGCGGAAACCAAGCCCGAAAGCTTATTATTGACAGTGGGAGTTACATGAATGTTGTATCTACGGCCACGGTGGAACATCTTAAGCTTTCTGTTCAACTACATCCCCATCCGTATAAGGTAGCTTGGATCAACAACAATTCCATTCCGGTAACTCAACACTGCCTAGTCTCTTTCTCTTATGGTCCTTATAGTGACTCTATTTGGTGTGATGTAATTCCCATGAATGTCACACATATCGTTCTTGGAAGGCCATGGCTATATGATAGAGACGTGCGACATAATGGGAAAGAGAACACATACGCTTTCTCGTTCAAGAATAAGGAGATTGTTTTGAAGCCAATGAGTACAGCTGAAATGGAAAAGTACAAGAAAAAGAAATCAAAGGATATTGTTGAAAATAAGCCTAAATCACTCCACATTCTCACCAAGAAGTGCTTTTAAGCCGAGAGTATGGAGTTGGAAGTTATATATGCCGTGGTGGTGAAAGAAGTATCAGAACTAGTTGCTGCATCAACCTCTATATTACCATCGGAAGTGACTGAGTTGCTATCCCAATTTTTTGATGTTGCTCTTGAAGAACTCCCTGATGAACTACCTCCCATGTGCAATGTCAAGCATGCAATAGATCTTATTCCGAGATCGCAATTGCCTAATCTTCCAGCCTATCGCATGAATCCAAAGGAGCACGCAGAGCTTAAAAGGCAGTTAGATGAGCTACTCGCCAAAGGGTTCATTCGTGAAAGTGTAAGTCCTTGTGCTTGTTCCGGCTCTGCTTACGCCCAAGAAAGATGGTAGTTGGCGCATGTGCGTAGATAGTCGTGCTATAAACAAGATTACTATCAAGTATCGATTCCCTATTCCGAGGCTCGATGATATGTTGGATATGCTGGCTAGATCTTGTCTATTCTCAAAGATTGATTTGAAAAGTGGCTATTATCAACTACGCATAAAAACTAGGGGACGAATGGAAGACAGCTTTCAAGACCAAGGATGGCCTTTATGAATGGCTAGTCATGCCATTTGGTCTTACAAATGCTCCAAGTACATTCATGCGCTTTATGACGCAGGTATTACAACCTTTCATTGGTCACTTTCTAGTTGTTTATTTCGACGGTATTCTGATATATAATAAGACCAAGGAGGAGCATATCTTTCATCTTCAACAAGTTTTTAGGGTTCTCCATCAAGAGAAGCTCTACATTAACTTAAAGAAGTGTTCTTTCATGAGTCCAAAAGTTATATTTTTGAGCTTCATTGTGTCTTCTAAGGGAGTAGAGGTCGACCCAAGTAAAGTGAAGGCCATCCTAGAGTGGCCAGTTCCCACCTCCTTGCATGAAGTGCGCAACTTTCATGGGTTGGCGACTTTTTATCGTCGATTTATTAGGAATTTCAGCGTGGTAATGGCACCTATCACTAACTGTATGAAAGGGGGATAGTTTGTTTGGAACAAGGCAGCAACAAAAGCTTTCGAAGACATTAAAAAAATGATGTCTAAAGCCCCTGTTTTACGCCTTCCTGACTTCTCAAAAGTTTTTGAAGTGGCATGTGATGCATCACACATTGGGATTGGAGGTGTGCTTAGTCAAGAAGGACACCCGGTTGCTTATTTTAGTGAAAAACTCAATGAATCCAAGCAAAAGTATTCCACCTATGACAAAGGATTTTATGCAGTAATTCAAGCGCTTCGCCATTGGTGACACTATCTTCTTTTTAAGGAGTTTGTGTTGTTTTCTGACCATGAAGCGCTCGAGTTCATCAACTCTCAAAAGAAACTGAAACATCGGCATGGTAAATGGGTTTCATTTCTGCAAGAGTGTTCTTTTGTTATCAAACATAAGGCTGGTTCAAAGAATAAGGTTGTTGATCCCCTTAGCCGAGTGATGTATGTTCTCTCTTCCATGGCTATACAAGTGGTTGGCTTTGACTCGCTCAAGAAAGACTATCCTTCTTGTAAGGATTTCAGCTCTATACATGCTCAGTTGCTAGTTGGATAGTAGGGAGGATATGGAGATTTTGCATGATGGATTCATCTTCAAAGGAACTCGACTTTGTTTACCTGACACATCACTCCGTGAAGAAATGATTTGGGAATTGCATTCTGGAGGGGCAGCAGGTCATTTTGGAAGAGATAAGACAATTGCTTTGGTTGAAGATCGCTTTTATTGGCCAAAGCTGAAGCGAGATATGGGAAAGGTTGTTTCGCAGTGCCGTACTTACCAACTTTCAAAGGGAAGAAAGAAGAATACAGGCTTATACACTTCACTACCTGTGCCCTACGAGCCTTGGCAAGATTTAAGTATGGATTTTGTCCTTGGATTACCAAAAACCCTTCGGAATCATGACTCTATCTTTGTGGTTGTGGATCGCTTCTCCAAAATGGCACATTTTATTCCTTGTTCAAAGACATCCGATGCTGTTCACATTATTGTGCTATTTTTTCAAGAAGTTGTTAGACTTCATGGGCTGCCAAAAACCATAGTTTTTGACCGTGATTCGAAGTTTATGAGTTACTTTTGGTGAACACTATGGAAGTTGTTAAACACAAAGCTGAAATTCTCATCAGCTTTTCATCCACAAACTGATGGTCAAACGGAGGTCGTTAACCGAAGTTTGGGTAATCTACTTCGTTGCCTTGTTAGTGATCATATTGACAGCTGGGATCAAGTGATTCCTATGGCTGAATTTGCATACAACAGTTCTATGAATAGATCTACAGGTCGTAGCCCTTTTGAAATTATCACAGGATTGCTTCCTAGGAAACCAATCGATTTGGTGCCTCTACCCATTCAAGCTCGCCCTTGCGTCGAAGCTGAAGCTTTTAGTCAACACATCCGTGATTTTTATGATGATGTGCGAGGAAAGATTGCCATAAGCAATGAGAGCTACAAATAACATGCCAATTTGAGATGGACGTTTGCCGAATTTGATGAAGGTGACATGGTTATGGTTCGAGTCAAACCAGAGCAGTATCTAAAAGGGGTTTATAAGAAACTTCATTCGAAGAGTGTAGGTCCATTCAAAATTCTCAAGAAAATTAGCTCTAACGCATACGTGCTTGAGTTACCTAATGATATGGGCATATAAGTAATGTGTTCAATATTGAGGATTCGACTCGATATTTTGGCCATGTTAACGATTGTAACCAGATTGACCCTGTGGCATCTCTCCTAGCACCCAAACATTTCCGGGATGAAATCAAAGGCATGGTCGATCATCAAATTGTTTCAACTCGACATGGGGGTTATCAAAAGTATCTCATTAAGTGGAAGGGGCGTTCACTTTCAGATTGTACTTGGATTATAGACGAGGAGTTTTATCGCCTCAATCCTGACCTTTATGAGCGGTTCCATACTTTTAACTCGTTGGGGTTGAGTTCTCTCAAGCCGGGGAGAGTCGATGGAAAATGGCAGCACCCAATAAAAGTCTACAAAAGACGTGGACTAGATGGTTCTAAGGCCCAAGCCTTAATTTGGCATATGCTAGATGATGTGGTGCCTACTTGGGATATTAACTAGACCTAGCTCTTGGATTCCTTAAGTGTCTTTTGGGGTTAGAAGTCTTTTGGTTCTCTATGCTATTAATGTTATTAATGTATTCATATCTCCTCGATTGGCTATTTGTATATGCATCTCAACGATGCTTAGATAGATTTTTATTCTCTTGAATAAAATTTTACTTATCTTTTTCAAAAATGTTATTAATGTAGTCTTTTGGTTCTCCCATGTTATTAATAAAGGAGTCTTATGGGTTGGATTCCTTAGGTTAGAAGTCTCTGGGTTCTTCTATGTTATTAATGTAAAGTCACGTGGGAATTTAATATTAGTTGAAGGTCATTTAATTTGGGAAGTTCTAGAGTCAAGTTGAAACAAGTATAAATAAGATTGTAAGCCTTATGGCAAGGCATGCCGAGGGAATGAAAAAAGGTAGCTTTAAGCTTTTGATTGTGTGATGCAATAAAGAGCCCTAGGTGGGATGCCTAGACCTGTCCTTCTCCAATCCTTCCTCTTCTACATACAAACACCATTCACGTCCACTATTCACTATCCCTAACCACTATTCACTATCCCTAACTATCTTATTTTCAAGTGTTTCCAGCACCATTAATCCTCTTCCAAATCTGTCCTGCATCATAGTGGCAAGTATATTAGAAAAGTTGTAGAAATATTTTCTATGGGGAGGCAGTGGGTAGGATTTCTAGTGTATTTTAGTTGATTGGAATACAACGTATCTACCTATTGGACAAGGAGGTGTTGGAATTCGTAGGTTGAAAATTTTTAATGAGGCTCTTTTTGGGGAAAATGTTGTGGAGATTTGCTTGCGAAAGGAAAAGATTTTGGAGGAAGGTGGTGGCTACAAAATATGGATCATTAGGGGTGATTGGACAAGGCCAGATGCTAGTGGGGTATCTAGTATTTCATTTTTGGAAGGGTATTAGGATGGGGTGCCGTTAATGTGGGAAAACCTATGAGGTTTAATGTGGGGAGGGATGATGGAGTAAAATTTTGGTGTCAACCTTGACTTGAATAAGGTAGATTGGAGTTTATTTTTTTATTTTTTTTTTCCTGGATATCTATCCTTTAGCTAGGGATAGAGAAGCTCCATTGGTAGATTATTTGTATTTGGATGAGGAACATGGTAATTGGACCATTAATCTTCTAAAGAATCTTTATGAATGGGAGCTTAATAGTTTAATAGATTTGCTTCATGTATTGTACTCAAATAAGGTTGGAGAAAGAGAGAATAACTTGCTTTGGTTGGCATCCAAATCAGGGATTTTGGAGGTTAAATCATTCTGGAATGTTCTTGTGAGTAGTAAAGAAGAGGATTTTCCTATTTGGAAATTTGATGCGTTTCCAATATTTTTCTTTGGGGTGATACATGGGAGGATTCTTACAATTGGTATTCTTATTGAAAGAGGAAAAGTTTTATTGAATTGGTGTTGTTTATGTAAGAAGGATAGTGAAATTGACCATTGATCATCTTATTGTTCATTGTTAACGGGCTAATGATTTTAAGGAAATTGGCATTATTGGGTTTTGGTATAAATTGGGCAAAGAATACTTTTGAGGCTTGGTGGGGGACGAGTTGCAAAAAAGGAGGATATCTTGGATATTTGTATCAGATGGTTGACTTGGGGTGAGAGGAATCAAAGATTTTTTCAGGATACCGAGTAATCATTCAATAGATTAAAGAACATTTTTTTGTCTATTTTGTATCGTTCACCGGGAGTGGGGTGCTCCCTGGGGGGGGGGATTGAACTTGTATAGCTATTTGTCAAGATGACTTAAGTAGATGGAAACTTAATATTTTTTTTTCTGATATGGCTTAAATTTTTATTTTTGTTTTTTTAATTGGTTGTCATTCTGTGTCACCTATCAATATGCATGTCAAAAACAAATTTGTTGGGATTAAGGTTTTGTGGAATTGAGTTGGCCTTCTCCCATTGTGGGGGATTAGGGTGGAGTGAGCCCAACCTCTATAATTGTGGGGGATTAGGATGGAGTGAGCCCGACTTTTTTCGAAAATTATGTTGAATATTGAGAAATGGCAAGACCACCGGAGTCCGATGTAGAGGAGAGAATCAAGGCAATCTGGAACAAGAGAGAGAAAGAGAGAGAGAGAGAGTCGGGATGGTTGCGGTTGGATGCTTGATGTATTTTTTATGCCAGACCCACTTGAGGAGGAGAGTTTATATATGTGAGGATGGAGTCTTTTAGGCGGGAATGTCTAGTTCTGATTCAATATACCTAGGCAAGGGTAAGAGTCGTCCACTTAATTTTCTCTCTCTAGATTGGTTGGATAAATTCTAACGGCCCATTGGTTCTAGCCTCCAATCCATTGAATCCCCGATGATCCCGCTAGTCATTAATTCGTTGGAAGAATGCTTGGACCTTGTTCCAAGTCCAAGGAAAATTGTATATTCCTATGATGGTATTGTTGGACTACCTTCCATTGCTCTATGTGTAATTAAAGGTGACGTGGCGTATGGGGGTTGCGCATTACGGTATGGTATAACAACTTTGGGATGTTTAACCGTAGCCCAGGTACTCACACCCATTGTTTCAAAGTGCCATTATCATATAGATTTCTCATTGTTTCAAAGTGGCATTATCATCCAGATTTTCAGAACTACTTTTAAATTAGGTTAACACCATCGTTACCAAGATGTCTGAGCAAATCGCCTTCTCGTATTACCAGCATTTTTTATGCCAAAAATTCTGCTCTTTTAGACCTTCTGCCCATGATTGCCAATTTTCTCTGTCCTTTTTGTGTTGGCACTACAAAATATATTCATCAAACCTAGGTCACTTGTCACTTGATCAGCAGCCCCCCCTCTCTCTCTCTCACACACACACACACACAAACTCGGAATAAGAAGAGCGTATTAGCCATTTCTTTTCATTGTTCTGGTTGGCATAAAATAGCAGTTGGTTGAAGCAGTCATTTGCTATTATCAGTAGTTTCCTTGCAGAATTTATTAGTGTTTCTGCTTTCTGCAGGACTGGCAATGTTTAGCTGTATGCCAACAACTCTATCAAGTGCAGTGGCATTAACTCGGGTTTGTTAATTGTTGTTAGTTTTGCCTTAATGGTGTTTATAAATAGTTTTTGTCAGGTTTGATAGCATGATTTAATTTCTGAAGTGCAGTTTGCTGGTGGAAATTCTGCTCTTGCCCTTGCAATGACAGTGATTTCTAATCTGTTGGGAGTTTTAATTGTAAGTGGCAACTTCTAGATCATTAAACCAGTACATTCTTTTAACATATTTGTTCAAGGCAATATTAGCTTTAGCTGCTCTGCCGTAAGTTTTTTTGCCATATTACATATATCGGCATTTGCACCAAGCCTAGATCTTTTTGGAATGTAATTAAAGTTCCTGCAAGTTTACATAGTATCTATATTTCTTTTTGAGTTGCATTTGATTTCTGTTATTTCTCCGCATCTGGACTTCAGCATTCAGATTCTACTGGAACGTGCTAATTAAGATAGTTATACCACATGGGGGCCTTGATGAATCCACGAGATGGTGTCTCTCCTAACCATTCTGTGCTACCTTTCAACGCGAGTATGTGAAGGTGTTGGTAGAAATGGCAAAGCTTTGTGTTTTATTAAGCTTTTCCAAGAGACATCTTATGAAGAAAACCTTAGTTCACATTAAACTCAACTCAACAAAATCTTAGTCCCTAGCTAGTTGGGGTCGGCTAACTTTGGTTCACATTAGAAAATAAAAATTGGGCATAAAGTTTAACTTAAAGTTATTCCTGCTAGAACATTAATTCAGGTGGCCTCCTAACATTGCTTCTTGTTTGGCTTAGCTCTTAAGGAGAAATTTATGTCATGAACACAAATTTTAACTTTAGCACACATGGATTCTGCCACTATAATCTTTCTGGCCATTAATAAATCTGCCTCTAGATTCATGCAGTCTTTGAAAACGCTGTCTCCAAAGGTGGGTCACTCTAGTTAATGGTGATGGAATGACTAGATTGGGTATTAACCTAACTTTTGCAGTTATGTGCACAAGGTGGCTGCCACTGAAGCTGGATTCTCATGCTGATAGTCTCTGCTTTACTATTTGCATCTGACAGTGCCCCAAGTTTAGTTATTTTAAATTCATTTTTTTCTAATGCTGATATATATGCACTGTCTTGTTTCTTCCCAAGCTGTTTTGTGTTTTTTTCGAAATCCGTTAATTGACACGTTCTTTTAACTCGGTATTTGGGTTATTATGTTTTGTTTAGGTGTGATATTTTTCTTCTGGGAATTTTTATTTTATGCCCCAGTTGTTACCTCAAAGTCGTGGCGCTCAGTTTTTCTGAAAACTTGTTGTCAGGAGAATTGGTGCCTATCAATTTCTGAGTTCTACAGGAGAGATTCTTTTTCTTCTTTACCCCTTGAAGTGGAATGAAAGTAGTTGTGCAATGGGACATAGTTTTTTTTTCCCCCCCTTTTCTTTTCTTTTTTAAGTGGGCATAATTCCTTATGCAGGAGATAATAAGAACTTCACCCTTTTTAATGTGGAAGCTAGAGTAATTGAATTGGTTTGGTTACTTTATTATGTTTTGTGGGTGTATGTGGGCCCGCACCTCCGCATTTCTCTCTCTCTCTCATCTCTCTCTTTCTCAGTCTCTTTCATCTGCATTCCCACATCTGTGTGTGTTTCTATTATAATTTAAAAAATTGTGATTTCTTTTGAACTTTACCTTAGTTTCAATTTTTAGGTGCCTTTTTCTATCTCGACGCTAGTAGCTGGTGGAGTTGGTGTGTCTGTTCCGAGTAAGCAGTTGTTCAGAAGCCTTGTTCTAGTGCTTCTAGTCCCCCTTCTTTTGGGGAAGGTACTACCTCTTCTTCCTTTATAGAAACAATATAATATAATTTTGACAAAATAAGAGAAGTTTCTGTGATGTATTCTCTTCTTATTGTTTAAGCTGCGGTACTACAAAAAAGAAATTCTGTAGATTAGAAATGATGAAAATGTTATTGATGCATGTCCATTTTGAGTTACTGTGTGTAAAAGGAGGCACTTTTCACGGTAGTATGCTCCTATTAATTCTATTATGTGCCTTTCTATGTTGTTTCATACTCTCTTAGATTAATTCATGCCTTCTAATCTACAGGTGTTTCGAGAATCTTTCAAAGGTGAGTTCTTTACATTCTTTATATGATTTTAGGAATTTGTAACCCTCATGCAATAAGGAAGTTAACATATAAAGCCTAGCCTGTCCTTCCATACTGGTATTGTTGTGACACAATGCTTTACTAAGTTCCTTTGTTACTATTGCCAAATTAACTTTTCGTCCCTTTGATCCAACCATTTATATGCTGATGAAAATAAAAAATCTTTCTGGTGTTGAAATGTTGCCCCAAGTTTTCTCAATTGTAGCACATTTTTGATGTTATATGGTTGGATGTGCTGCAAAAATGTAAATTATAATTGTGAAAATGTATTAATTTTCCTACATATTTCAGCTTTTTTGGCATTATTACCAACTTAAAAGTCCATTCTTTCAAGAATTTTTGTCTTTGTTCTGGTGTTAATGTTTTTTTTTTATTTTATATATATATATTTTAAATCATTAAAAAGGAATACAACAGATCAAGTTCTGAAAATATGGTAAATTTTGTGTTTATATGTTAAGAATATAAAAGTATAATATAAATGATAAAATTGTCCCTCTCTCTAACGACCTAAGCTTTCAAGTGAGATGGTGGCTAAGTTAGTGGTATAAATAAGTCGAACCAAGCTAGGCTTTGTCGTATTCAAGCTTGGCTCGTCACATATTCGTCGGGCTCGAGCTAAGCTCGGACTAGGTAGGGTCTAGAAAACTTGAGCTTGGCTAGTAAAGAATATCAAGGCCTGGGCTCGGCTCGTTGAAACCCATTTATATAAAATATTAGAAAAATAAAACAATTTATTCAATATTATCAAATCATTAATATATCAAATCACAATCTTTATTATAAAATATAACTAATATTCATAATGAGTCAAATTTCAACATTCAAAGCATTTGATAATTGCTAAGGCGTGCATCACAGCTTTAATGACTAAATAAGTAGAGAGTTGACATAAAATTGAAAAAGAGTAAATTACTTAAAATACATAAAATTTGTTATATATATATTTGATGAATAAAAATTTATTAAAAATAATATTGCGACAATGCCACAAAACAGGCTGCCAAGTTTCCTAGCTTATATTGTCATGCTCTTAGCAAAAGACAAAAGTTTTGAGTTGTATGGTTTAAGTCTTTAAACCAAGTTTTTGGTCTTAGGACCAAGAAAACGTGTTTGTTTAGCTGTTTCCAATTAGACTGCGTGGGACCAGTTTTCAGAAACCTGGCCTCTCAGTTGCAAGTTATCTATAGTAAAGGTCTTTCCCCACACTACAAACCTAATAAAAAAGATACCTTAGGAGGCACCACACTTCTCCAAAACTCCCCCCAGGGAAACCTGGCCTCTCCTCTTCCTTTCAATGCCTTATAACAAGACTTCACCTCATAATCTCCTGAGTTTGATAGCTTCCACCTTACCCCATCATCTCCCTCCCTCCCCATTCTTCAATTTATATTAATATATCTATATAATAAATTAGGTTGGTTGACGAGACAGATATGTGCGTGTCACACGGCTGGAGAGAGAGAGAGAGAGAGAGAGGAGGGGGAAGAGAGGGGGCATGGAGAGAGAGAGAGAAAGAGAGGGAGGGGATTGGGTTGGGGTCTAACAGGAGAGAGAGGGCATGGAGAGAGGAGATTGGGTGGGGGGTTTGACGAGAGAGAGAGTGATGCTGGTGTTTATTGGCACAACAAAAAAGTTTTTAATTATTTGAATTTTTTTAAATAAATGTAAATAAATAAATAAGAAAAATTAATTATTAATTATTATATACTTTGAATTTGGTACATTTTTAATAGTCAGAATTATTTTTTTCCTTTTCACTTTAGTTGTCTTTTCTATCACTTTATATAAAAATATACTCTCCTATTTTTTTATATTTTAAAATATTTTTATATGAATGCATATTTTTAATTTTTAATTTAAGTACATTAAAATTAAATTTTGAATATTAATTTTTTAAAACAAAAAAACTTAGTTAATTTTAAAGAATAAACATTTAAATTAAAATTTTAATTTTTTATGGCGAAAATTCAATTTTAATGTACTTAAAATTTAAAAATTTAAATACATATAGTTTTACGCTCTTTGTGTCATTTATATAACAAAAAAGTTAAAAATTTAAATTTAAGATATTTTCGGTCACTTCACATGGAAATATAATATTTTTTTCTAAAATATTTTAAATCAATATTTGTAACCAATAATAAAATTTTACATGTTTATTAATCATATTGCTTTAACCTTTTGATTAGTGATTTTTATTTTTATAGATTATTTTTTACAGTTTTTCATGTAAGTTTGTTTTGCAAATTTATATTTAAGCTATTTACATATCAAATCTTTCAATTTGACCATTGTATACGTGGTATTTTTTTTTTTTTTTTTTTTTCAGAGACAAAGAGGAGGCGCCAGGCAAAAAACATTGATACTTTTTTTGGAGACAAAAATTTGACAAATTTTAAATAAGTAGTAAAATAAATAGAAATAAATAAATAAATAAATAAATAAGAATAATTAATTTTAAATATAAGAAAGTAAGATAATTTGAATTTGACATATTTTTAACTATTGAATTTATTTAATGGTAAGAATTATTTAGCTTTCCCTCCTTTAGTTGTCTTTTCGATCACTTTACATAAAAATACACTCTGTTACTCTACACTTATTTTTATTATAAAATTTTTTTAAAATGTGATTACAAATTTATTTTTATTTTTTTATTTTTTCATTTTGTATATTTTTTTATTAATTTTTTCAAAAGTTTTAAATTTTAAACGTGTTAATCACATTCATAAAAAAATGTTAAAAATTCATTAAAAGTTAAAAAAATAAAAATGCTAACTTTTTCGTTTATTTTTATCTAAATAGATAGTTTTTGCTTAAATAGATATGAATTAATAAATTTTTTTGAATGCGATTAATATACTTAAAAATTGCAACTTTCGAAAAAAAAATAAATTTTAATAAAAACAAGACAAAAAATCCTAAAAAAATCTTTAGACTAAATTAGGAGATAGGCTATCTGTGCTTTGCATAGGCATTTGCTAGTATATATATATAATATCTACAATTTATATTATATATTAATGGAAGAAATTAACTGGCGCCAGAAATTGAGGAACCTTTGGTTGAACGTGGGAGATAGAAATATTCGCTTTTACCATAAGATGACGAGTGCTCGCAGGAGGAAGGACTGCAATCATAAGATAAGCTTTGAATAGAGGGTGGTGGAGGATGCAGAGGAGATTAGGGAGGGGATTGCCAACTTCTATTAGGTAGGGCCGAATCCATATCATAAGCTGTGGGGGCAACCGACTCCACTGATTATTTTTTTGTTTATTATATATAGCTATTTTCGTATTGCACTATATAATTTTGTTAATCCGTTCCCATGTGGTTTTGCTTATTTGCCACCATTGTTCACTTGCAATTGTTTTTTCTCCAATGTACTGCGCATGTACAAGCCTAATGCACTGCCAAAATTACCAATTCTGTTAAAATAATTTTATTTTATTCTTAAAATTGTCTCGCTAGTTTTATTATATTATCATAATTATTCTTAATAATTTTATTATTAAAAAATTCTCACTTTCTCTTGCAACAATATGTAATTTTTTGCACCCCGATAACTAAAAATGTTGGGTTCGGCATTGCTACTAGGACTTGTTTTTGGAAGGAGTAGCTTGTTGGTAGTATCTCGTTGGTCCTTAATTGAGGGCCTTAAGTTGTAGGGTATTAAGGCCCTCAATTAGTTGAGGGCCTTAAGTTGTAGCTCATTGGTTGGAGGCTATTTCTCTTTATAAGAAGTGTGGGCGGCCTCTTAAGACTATGAGTGGGGGAAAAACACCCCAGGGCTCGATGGTTTTACCATGGCCTTTTGGATCCATTGTTAGGATATGGTTAAAGGGGATGTTAGGATCTATTTTGAATTCCATGAGTTATGCAAGTTTGAAAATAGCCTTAATGTCACTTTCATTGCCTTGATCCCTATCAGCCTATTGGGGGGTATATATAAGCTAATTGCTGAAGTTCTGGCTAATAGGTTGAAGAGGGTATTGGGAGGCATTGTCTCAAAGTCACAACATGCCTTTGTGGAAGGGAGGTAGATTATAGACGCAACTTTCATTGCCAAATGAAGTGGTGGTTGTGTGAGTTAAGAGTGGCTTGCCAGGTCTAATTCATAAGTGGGGTGTTGATAAGGCCCTGACCGTGCCAATTGGAATTTTATAATTTACCTTTTGGAAAGGCTGGGGTTTGGGAGAAATTGGGGCAATGGACTAGATGGTGTATATCAACATCGAGGTTCTCAGTTTTGGCTAATGGAACCCTGTATGGTTTTTCCCAGTCTTCTAGGGGCCTTAAATAGGGAGATCCCCTCTTTCGTTTGCTCTTTATTATTGTTTTATAGGTGCTGAGCAAGATGATTTACATGACAGCTCCATGTGGGCCTTTGGAAGGATTTAAGATCAGTAAGAATAACTCTTACTTTTTGCGGATGATATTGCCATTTTCTGTGGGGTGGATCTTCTTTAGCTGGGGAACTCAGGTGTGTGCTGTTAGGTTTCAAAGCCATGTCAGGATTGAAAGTCAATTTGAGCAAGTCGTAATTGATTCCAATAGATGGGTTTCCTATGATGGATGAGCTGGTTTCGATCCTTGTTGTAAACGTGGAGCCTTACTACTTAATGGGGCTTCCTCTAGTTGTCCCAGCCAAGTCTCAAGGCATATGGAGGGTAGTAGAGGAGAAATTTCAAAGAAGATAGCAGGATGGAAGAGGCAGTGTTTATCGAAGGGAGCGAGGATCACACTTATTAAGAGTGCTCTTTCCAAATTTCCAAAATATGTCATGTCTTTATTTTCTATGCTTATGCCAATTGCGAAAAGATTAGAAAAGGTCAAGTGCAACTTCTTATGGGGCAGTGTTGGTCGTGAATGAAAATTCCATCTGGTTGGATGGGATATTGCTTGTTTGCCATTGAATCAAGGTGGTCTTGCCACTAGGAGGTTGAAAGATTTCAGTATAGCTTTATTGGGTAAATGGCTTTGGAGGTTTGTTGATGAAAAAGATCAATTGAGGAGGAAAGTCATGGTATCGAATATGGTTGCTTGTGGGGTGACTGGACCTCGGAAGAGGTCACTTAGCCTTATGATATTGGTGTATAGAAGAGTATCCATTTGGTTGGGTTTGTGGACTGTTGCTCCGTGTCAATGGGTAGAGGCAATAGAACAAAATTCTAGAAGCACAAATGGAGCGGTGATCAAGCTACGCTTTTTAAGGAATTCTCATCCTTCTTTGCTATTGTATGAGAATAGGAGGCCACGGTCAATGATTACCTTCAATTTGTGGACGAGAAAGTTTTTTGGCATAGTACTATGAGAAGGAATCTTTAGGATTGGGTGGCAGAATTTATAGATTTGTTACAGCTTTTGTATGCTATGAAGACAAAAGAAGAAGGGGCCAGGGGGAGGGATACTTTAAAATGGGAGATTCCAAAACAAGGCCTTTTTTTTGTGCAATCATTTTATTTTCATCTTATAGGGAATAGAGTATTTATACGGATGACTGGTGGAGAGACTAATGAGTTCCCTATCACGATTGGTTTATATCAAGGCTCAGCGTTAAGCCCGTACTTGTTTGTTTTAATTATGGATGAGATTACAAGACATATTCAGGATGGGGTGCCGTGGTGTATGTTATTTGCAGATGATATTGTTTTAGTAGATGAGACAAGAGAAGGAGTGAATGCTAAGCTAGAATTGTGGCGAGATACGTTAGAGACAAAAGGGTTTAGGATAAGCCGATGCAAGACGGAATATATGGAATGTAAGTTTAGTCAAAGTAGGATAACGGGTAGTATAGAAGTAAGTTTAAGCACACAAAAGATTGTAGAGAAAGATAAATTTAGGTACCTTGGATCTATGGTGCAACAAGATGGAGGGATTGATACTAATGTAAGTCACAAGATTCAAACTGGGTGGACCAAATGGAGGAGTGTTTCGGGGGTTTTGTGCGACCGAAAAGTCCCTCTCAAGGTAAAAGGAAAGTATTATAAGGTAGCTGTTAGACCAGCGCTGTTATATGGATCAGAGTGTTGGGCAGTAAAACATAATTATGGTCAGAAGATGGCAGTTGCGGAGATGAGGATGCTAAGATGGATGTGCGGGATTACAAGGAAAGATAGTATTAGGAACGAGGAAATTAGGAACAAAATAGGAATAGCACCGATTGAAGATAAAATGAGAGAAAATCGATTAAGATGGTTTGGTCATGTTAGAAGGCGTCCAGCAGAGACACCTGTTAGAAGGTATGAAAGTATGGAGATTACCAGGAGTAGGAGAGGTAGAGGAAGACCCAAGAGAAGCTGGAAAGAAACCATTAAACATGACCTGACCTACCTAGATTTATCAGAGGACATGCCCCTATACAGATCTAATTGGCGTTGACAAATCCATATAGCCGACCCCACCTAGTCGGAAAAGGCTTGGCTTGGTTTGGTTTGGTTTAGTTTGGTTTGGTTCGGTTTGGTTTGGTTTATAGGGAATAGAGTGGCTGCTTTCTGGCGGAACACATTGTGGATGGTGGTGCCCCTACTAAAGTTTTCTTTTGGTGGTGTGCGGTGCATGCAATATCCTCATGATTGATAATTTTAGAAAAGAGAAGAATAGTTATGATCAATTGATGTTGTCCTTGTAAGGTGGATGGTGAGTCTCCTTACATTTTGGTCAATTGACCAGTTGCTGGGGAACTATGGGGAGTAGCTTTGTGATGCTTCAACATGCAATGTCTTTTTTTTGGGGGGGGGGGGGGGGGGGAGGTTTCCCCATGTTTTGCAAGAATGGTGGGGTGCTCGAGTTAGGAAAAGGAGGAAGGCTTGGGCGTTGATTTCTTTTTGTTTAGGTTGGTTAATTAGGTGTGAAAGAAATAGGCACACTTTCTAGGGTATGACTGTCCTAAGGTTAAATGGTTTATTTTTGTATGTTTTGTTTAGGTATTTCTGTTCATCATTGCTTCAAGAATGAGGAAATTCAGTTGAATCTTGAGTGGGATATCAATCCTAAGAGCTAAGTAGTGGAAATGTACAAAGTGTAGAGGAAAGATTTTCTTGCGGTCTTCATTGGAGAAGCCATATGAAAAGATCTATAGAGATGAAAAATGCTGGTTGTTGTCTTGTGAAAATAAAATGCCCAGTTAAAGAGTGACGAGTTCAACATCTACAGTCTTTGGCAATGCATGTATACCCATGAAGTTGAATAAAGTTTTTATGAAGTAATTCTAAGACAAGCAATGCCTTCTAAGATGGTTTGTTGGCTAGTTAAGGAACGGTATGTTCAAAAAATGGGGGTGGCTAAAATGCCCATTTGATACGGATGTGTGTGATGAGAAAGAATAAAAAAAAATGAATAAACACTAGAATTTTTAAGTAGCAACAAGTGGGAATAACAATTTTCAAAAATAAAAAAAATAAAAAATAAAGGAGGGAAAAATGGACTGAGATCGCATGATTGAATTTATAATGGTTTTTAATTGTACCATTGAGGATTGATGTGGACCACATTAAGTGTGTCGCAAAAAGTTAAGGAGAAGGAAAAAGTATTGTGGGTTAGAAAAAGTTAGTTGGACATGGTATTGCATGCTTTTGATGGAACCGTATGCAAAACATGATTTATATAAGAAACCCCTAGGAGTTAACCTATGATTTATTTATAGGCAGTGTTAAGTATTCAGAGCACCATAATAGAGGCACTGTCTGTGAGGGGGAAAAAGCAGGCAAGATGAAATCTCATAACGTTTACACATGGAAGAACCTTGAGACCATAAAATTGTAGGATAACTATCCAAATAGAAGTTCAATATTCCTTCAACCATTTTGCAAACTAAGTTCTTTAACCTACCCAAGCTAGTCAAAGTATTTGTGTCTAACATGCATTCCATTGTCACATCTCATGTTTGTCTGATCAATATAATATACGCAGGTGATGTTGTGGTGTTTTGTTTGCATGTTATGAGAGTGGGTACTGTTTGTCATTTAATGCGGGAGTATTCATAAGAGAATACTTTTTTCCATAACAGAGAGAGTATTCATCATAGACCTGATTAGAGTTTCACTGCAGGCTTGGCAGTCCTTGTTGATCAAAATCATAAGCCTTTATCGATGATTGGTGCACTCTTACTTGCTTTGGTAAGCTGTAAACCTTGGTTTTTAATTTCTTTTAAAATATCATCTAGACTAGTGCTAATATTCATCATATTTGTTTGTTCATTCATTTATTAGACCAACCATGTATAATTTGGATATTTAGTGCTTCAGTGCAGTATTAAGCTGTATGGTTTCCTGCCATTTGCATTGGTTAATGTTATCTATGCTTCTTGTTGAACTGTATTTGTAATTTATTTTACAGAAGCTTAATCTACTCGATTCATTCTGGAGAGATCTTGTACAAACTAAAAATTCAGTCTAGGACGACTTGGATGTTTACTTGATCTGATATGGTTCTCTTTGATAGGCTATAGAGTTTGATGTGGTGTTTTACTAAATTAAGAGGAGAAGTGTGTGGGGGAGAGAAATGAACAATCTTTTGAACAAGTAGAGGTGTCAATGTATTAAGACTCCATTTGGATATGCATGGATTTCATTAAAAAAAAAAATGGACTAGAGGTAGATTGAGAAACTAAAATAGATATAGAAAAAGAAGAGATTTGTTAGGATTCTTGTGCAACTAGAATCCTTGTTATGAAGGATTTCAAATAACTATTTTTATAGTGTCATCAAATCCATCATGTTTTCATATTTTAGACCAAGGATCAAAATTTCATTTCGGTAAGTCATTCCAAATAACATGAATACAAACATTTCAGGAATGTTTTGGAAGGTGCATAAAAATACAAAGATGCATAGAAATTTTTAGAAGTACAAATCGAAATACATTGTCAATGTACAAAAGCATAATAGTAAATTAATTAACTTCACTTTTTTTTTTTTTGGTAATTAATTAACTTCACTTTTTAGGTATATTATGTTGTATTTAGTGTGTAATATTAATACTATGTTTTGATAGGAATATTAGAATTATTTTCATTCTTCATTTTGTTTTTTTAGGAAAAGGAATTTTTTTCACCAATTCGTGGAAAATAAATGATACTATATTCCTTAATTTTAACAAATGTTTTGGGGTTATTGGGGGTGCTGCGAGCAGTGTCCTTCTAATTTTTGCCTCTCTTCTGTGCAGTAAGTTTATGATTGATGGGGTGAGTGATGCAGGGCAATACAGATTAAACAAATAAATAAAAGAAATTAAAGTTAAAAAGTATAAGAAGAAGCCAAGAAGAGGAGGTGGAGGAGAAGGAGAACAAGAAGAAGTAGAAGAGAAGGAGAACAAGCCACATGCTTCAATTCAATATTTTTTTATTCAACCAAAAGTCTTCTAATTCAATGCAATTAAAGCTTTTATATAGGCTAACCTTAATTAAAACAAAATCCCATAAATATAATATATTAAAAATAAACTCGGAACAAAATAAAATCAATCTTAAAAATAAAATAAAATGTATTCCTAATGATATGGAATAAAATGAAACCCTAATAATATAATATAAAATAATTGTTTAATATTTTGTTTCCATTTTGCATCATTCTCCACCGCTTAGAAAAATTTGACTCTATCGAGTTGAAAGCTTATGTACTCCTTTCAGTTTGTTGGGCCACGAATAGAGCAGATGTTTGAGCTATTTCTAGAGCTCATGGATGCGTGTAAAGGGTGGTAAAAATTTAATGTCCCTACCAAGTCTCCCGATGTGGAAGGTATGCGATTCTAGTAATAGAACTTACAGACATTAAAAGAAGACCAAAAATAGATCAACTTGTGTGAGGGGCTTAGTTGTAAGGAAGATAAAATCGACAAAATAGCCGTAGGTTTTAGGCTTACTTTTCAATCAAAGGCGTGGAATAGTAAAAGTAGGGATCTCAGTGATGCAACTGAAAATATTTTTCCTACCAAGAAAAATGGCTTCAATTGTTGTCACAACTTCATCATCAAGTGGTGTAATATGACAAGGCATCAAATCAACTAATTTGCTCACAATTTGGTCATCAATCTCATCATATGAAAAGTAGAAGTCGTCAGGATTAGGCTCATAAATCAACACTTCTAGATGGTTATCGTCTGACTCTCTCTAATGTTTATCAATGACCATAGGAATATTTGTGAAAGCACTCAATGGAGGAGTTGAAATTGCCTTCAAACTTTGAATTTAACATTTAAGTTGAATAATGGTGATTCTAGTCACCTAACAAATTGACCTTAGACTCATGGTTAAGTAGTGCATCCAATGTTGTTAAAATCCCAATTTAAATCTTAAAATCTTATGATTTTACGATGTTAGAATGGGAAAACTTGTTTGATTTTATATAAAATCTTAAAAAGGGAAAAATAGGTAAAATCTCGATTTTGGGATGTAAAATCAATAAAATCTCAATTTTATAGGTGATTTTACCGATTTTAAAAGTTAAGTGATTTTTTGTGTAATTTTGTCAAATAAAATGGTTTTTTATGATTTTTTTAAGTAATATGCCACAACTATTTCACTTGTTACTTTTTTTTTTTTATATTTTTTTATTCTATAACACTATTATTTATTATACTGTACTAGTTAAGGACCATGTGCGTTATTGCACCAAATTAACTATCATAAATTAAATGTAGTAGCTAGGATAGAAACCGAGAGACCTATGATAAAATATTACAAATACATTTTAACTCAAACAAAAAATTAAGATAAAATGAAGTCAGTATTTTAATGTCAACTATATAGATCACACCAAATATTTTAATAGTCTCAATTGTGTAGTTGAGTAAAGGGAGTATAGAACTAGATATAAAATCTTTTGTAAACTTTGTTGAAGATTCGTTTGTTAATATGAGAAAGTTTGTGTATGACATTTTTCTTGATGTCTTTTCTATCTTTTCTTATTAATAAAATTATTAACTTATCAAAAAATAAAAAAATAAAAAGGGAAGCACTAAATAAAAAATTGTAGCATAATAGACTATATTTTTATTTTATAGACATTTGGTAAAATTTTACGATTTTGCGATTCGATATTACGATTCGATTTCTGGACCCTCCATTGATTTTAAGTAAAATCTCGATTTTAACGACTTTGAGTGCGTCTATCCTAGAGGTTGGTCCTTGAATTGCTTCCGCGATGGCTGTTAGTTGGATTTGTAATTGGTTATCCACCATTGTACTAATGGATGTCAATGTGCGACTATGTCCAAATTAGTAGTCCGTAGTGTACTATTGGTTGGAGGGTGTTCTAGAAGGCTCTAGAGTTTGCCAAAGGATCATTGGAGAGTCGCCAGTCGATCGCTAGAGCTTTACTAGAAAGTTGCTGAAGTTTGCTGAAGGGTTGGTTTAGGCCGTCGGAGGGAGACGAGTCCAGTGGCGGTGTTGATTGACCTCATTGGTGACTGGAAGGGGGGGGCCCTTGTAATTGTGGATCAACAGTCGATGAAGTCTACAATCAACGAAACCTACCGTTGATGATTGATGAAGTCACAAATAGAGGCGGTTGGTCCTGTCGCCAGAGATGAGTGTGATCCTTCAGGATTTGTCAGCGATGACTAGAGCGGTCACAAGTGGGGGTTTGGTGATTGGGGTGCTGTTGTTGCTTGGTAAGGTCACAATCACAATTGGGTAGGAATGGGCAAAGTCACAGCCATAGGTTAGGTTGGTCAGTCTCAGGCTAAGGTTTTTGTTCTTGAAACAGTGACGAATTTGGTAAAATTTGGCGTTAGAGATTTTGGATAGGATTTTGGCTCTGATTCCAAAGCTGATGCGGGACAATATAGATTAAACAAATAAATAAAAGAAATTAGGGTTAAGAAGTAGAAGAAGAAGCCAAGAAGAAAAGAAGAAGAGGAAGGGAAGGAGAACAAGCCACATGCTTCAATTCAATATTTTTTTATTCAACCAAAAGTCTCCTAATTCAATACAATTAAAGCCTTTATATAGGCTAATCTTAATCAAAACAAAATCCCATAAATGTAATATACTAGAATAAAACCCTAATAAAGATAACAAAATAAAATCAATCTTAAAAATAAAATAGAATCTACTCGTACTGATATGGAATAAGATCCTAATAATATAAAATAAAATAATTCTTTAATATTTTGCTTCCATTCTGCATCAGTGAGATGGACTAACGGGTTTATCAAGGTAAGACTAAGGTCAATCAAATTTGTTGCAAGGGTTTTATAAGTTAACACTGCAAAAAGATAAGGGAAAACAAAGGATGAATAGAAGCCTAGGCACCTACATAGTTCCTTGTGAGCATCACCAGGTGTTAGGTTTGCATCACGTGATGTCTATAAATTTTGAAGACATGCACAACTAAAATAAATGCATTATATGACTTCATATTGATTACTTAGTGTAGGTACTTGGACTGTGTTTATGAGGCCCAGTACTCTTTAACCCCTTACCCACAGCATGACTGAGATCTTTCCACTTGGGTTCCTACTACAAGAGGATCCCTTGACAAACTGGCGGCGGAGAGATCCTTCCTATGGATAACCTCTTCCTTGGACAAGGTGCAAGGTCTAAGGATTTTTTCACTCAACGGATATTCTTCAGTAGGATCAACATTAAGGATTTAGTGATTTGGTGGTTGGGATCAAGGGATCGTCGAGGCTTCCTCAACAAGTCTAGAGAGAGAAATCGAGGAGGAGTCTTTTTCTCATGGGGTTATGCCATTTAAAGGTTGGAATTCCACCTAACGGATGCGTAGCCTTGTCTCATGCCCCAAGGAACCACTCTTAGCCTCTATAAACCACTCCTACAGAGGGTCCACTCATTCATTCTCATACTCTGTTATCACTACCACCACTAGATTGACTCTCTCTTTCTATCTTGCTTCAGATTGCCCTAATTGTCACTCTTCCACCAGCCTTTGGTGATTCCATCATAGTCAACGATCAACATTGTTTCCAGAAAGCCAAGCCCCTCTGAGTCTGGTCCCCCACAACATACTCTACTAGGGAAGAGTGCTAGTCATTTACCTATGACTACTGATCTTAGACAACTCTTCATCACTGACGAAGGTGAGAATGGCGAGTCTAAAGAAAGGATATTGCTCTATCATAGAGAAAGTTGTCCTAGACTTGCTTTATGAGACGGGCATGTTGGGCTTTAAACCAGTTGATATTATGATGGATCCTAATACAAAACTCATTGTAGATAAGGGTGATTCGTTAAAAAATTTCAGTCAATATCGGATACTAGTAGGGAAACTAAATTACTAGATAGTAATAAGGCCAAACATTTTATTTCCTACGAGTGTGATTAGTCAGTTTTTGGAATGTGTTTGAACTTCTCAATGGGATCCAATTATTAGAATTTTAAGAAATTTAAAGGGAGCACCGAGGAAAGATATGTTATATTAGACTCATAGTCATACTTTTATTCAGGGTTATACAGATGCAGATTAAGCATTATCACCCTCTGATAGACGCTTCACTACTGGTTATTGCATTTTTGTTAGAGGAAATCTAGTATTATGGAAAAGTAAGAAGTAGACTATAGTTGCTAGGTCTAGTGCAGAATTATAACACAGAGCTATGGCTCATACTTTATGTGAATTGATCTAAATACAACATATGTTGGAGGAATCGGGAGTCCGTCGTTCACAACCTATGAAACTATTGTGTTATAATTAGGTTGCAGTTTATATTACTTCTAATTCAGTATTCCATGAAAGAACCCAGCACGTCGAAATATATTGTTATTTTGTCAGATAAAAGATGCTATAGAATATCATCAAGATAGGACATGTTTAGTCAAAAGACCAACTTGCAAACCTTTTTTACTAAAGCGCTTGGGGGTCCTCAAGTTAGATACATTTGTAACAAGTTTGGAGCGTATAATATATACACTCTAGCTTGAGAGAGAGTGTTAGAGATATTGCGAATATAGAAGTAGGCATAGATTGATTCCTAGATTGATTGCTTCCTAAAATAGGAGATAGGATTGATTCCTTCCTTAAATTATAAGGTTCATGTATATAAATAAACGAGGTCTTACTCTCATAGTGGTTAAGCCATTCCATTCAACACTTATTCTTGACAATTTTTATTATAACTTTCATAATAAGAAAAAGAACCCTCATGAAATTTTAGAAAAATTTCCAATTTTAACTATAATTAAGGGGCCAGATTTGGATTATTTTTATTTTATTTTTTTTTTTTGGGGGGGGGGGGGGCAGGTGGAGGGGGAGCATTAGATATATAAAAGGGGGTTGTAACATATATATAATCAAAAAAACTTCAAACTTCAGGGGTGGCTTGTGCATCCCTTTGGCTCCATTCGTGGCCACCAACAATATCATTCTTGAATTTCACCTCCTTGGCATAATGGCGCCGTCATGGTTGTGTTATGCTTCCTTTGTTACGTCATATTTAGCCTTGGGTAGATCTGTCTGTAGTTGCATTTCTGAACTTATTGAATTTCCATGACCAACATTCTGTGTTCTAGATGTTCCTTATTTATGGCTTCCAAACAATATTTATCTTATTTAAACCAGAAAGTATGTTTTTTCTCTTCCACAACAATGCATTATGGTCATTTAGCCAAGGATGATGAAGCAGGATATGTGTAGAATTCATGGAAATTAAATCACAACAAATTGAATCAATATAAATACCATAGGAAAGAGAAATTAGGCAGTGAGGAGTCATAAGAATGCATGTACCGTTACTCTGAGCCACTTTGTAGATAAAGGGCATCTTGGTTGGAAAATTGAGGCATTTGTAGTGGATGCTCTTTACATTCATGTAGCTATAACTTCATCAGGTTTTTAAGCATTATTTTCCTTAGGAAAATAGCTTTGAAAATAAAAGTACATTACCAATCCTCTTCAATTCTAGGGTTGGTTGCTAATGTTCATCTTTTAGTCGAAAAAAAGATTTATATTTTCATTTTCTTGATCTTTGTTATTATGTCACCGACCTTAGCCTTACATTGCATTGATTATTTATTGTTACATAGGAAGGTTTAGGACATTGCCTTAATGTGTCTTTAGAATAAATTTCAATTGCCTCTGCACTGTTTTATTTTTCTAATCTTGCCTATGGCAAATTATTTTTTTATTTCACTGCTGGGAGATATGAAGGATAATCTTTTTTTCTTCTCAAATTTCCAAGTAATAGCCCCTACAATGCTGGGATTTACCTTGACAGTTGTGAACTAGTAACCTAGTGAAACTCTTCCACATCAATTTTCATAATTTCTTCTTCTTCTTTTTTGTTGCTGTTGGTAATTATAACACGAACAGCAAATCAACTGATTGATGGGGTTGGGGATATAAACACACAACCTCATCTTTACAACATGGGACGTACAAGTGCTATTTATTCATTTATTTATTTTTGGTAATTACAACTCAACACATCAAGTCAAATTTGATCCTATCTAGGTTTCTAGTATCCTACAAAAGCCAAAGTTCAAGTTTGTCTGCGTCTTAAATTTTATTTCCCTAACAAATTAGATCCAATTCTTTTCTTTTCATGACCCTCCAAGTATTTGTTTTTGGTTTGGAGGTCATTTTATTTAATCCTATCAATGGTAATGCAGGTGCCATGGATACAAGTGAGTAGATCATCCTCGCTGTTGCTAATGGTTAAGCCTGCGGTTTTTCTTGTCGCTGTTGGGATGGGAGTGTATGTTCTTCACTATGAATCTCCCCCATTTGTGCTTTTCATTTCGAACTTTTCGGCCCTCTAATGCTTACTTTGATAGGTCACTATGTCATGCACCTCACTTTATGATTGAACTTTACGGGCAATGTGCAAGTTTACCCTGCGTCCCTGTTGCTCTAATTAATGTTGCAACTGATACTTGATGCCAGTCTATGGAAGCAACTGTTTTTATTTTGTGTGCCCGAATGTTTCAGCCATTGTGCTGCATTGACCAATTTATGCATCAGTTGTGTGATCCACGATGCCATGAGGTCTTAAATATTGGCGTAAATGTATATCAACTTTAGTTCATGATTTGGCATTTTAGAACACGGACAATATCGCCTTTTCCTACTTTATCTTTAATTATCCCAGTTAGTCTGAAAATTTTTGAAAAATTTTTCCAAATATGCTAATACCTTTTATATGATTTAGTTTGAAATTGATGTGAAATCTGAAGTGTGTGGTTTGCTATGTGTTAACTTTGTTCGATATCATATCTTTGATTTGTTTTTCAATTTGGATTTGGCAAATAAGCTAATCGCAACATTTACATTAGGTCATTTACATCAGAACTTTGTGATATAGCTGGATCATTGACTCTCATTTTTATGTGTAGATGGCTAACTGGGTTTTGATGAAGTAGGCTCGACTGACAGGAGTGTCTGAAATCACAGGCTTCTGCATCTCATCCTGTTGGCTTTTAATGCTCTTGCAATACAAGGACTCTCGGCTGTGTCTGGTGGTAGCAAATCAGTGTTTGCAAAGAGAGAGAATGCCAAAGCTCTTCTACTTGTTGCAAGCCAGGTGATATCGTCATCACTCTGATTTCTACTTGGGGTTGGCAATATTAAATATAACGCGATAACAAGACCTAAACCTGAAATTGCCAAGAATGACATGAATTTGACCTGATTATGAAATAAATAAATTAATTAAAAAGTAACCTTGGAGTAGTGGTAAGATTGTATGAGATCAAGGGTTCAGACCTTGAAATCTTTCACTCTGCTTGCAGAGAGAAACCTGCTTACATCTGACCCTTCCTAGAATTATTAGGTTTCTTTTTTATGAAATAAATTAATTATTCTATATGTTCATTAAATTTTGAGATATTTGAGCTTTAAACACACACATGTATATATAATTATGAATCATCCGAACACCGCACATCAACCTAAATTACCTCCGCCTATATCTACATTGCCCAATTAGCAATATATTTGCTTCAATCTCTCTTGACCATTTTCTAGAATCTTTTTTTTTTTTTTTTTTCTCTCCCCACCCCAGAAAACTCTGCCTGTGATGGTAGCAGTTGTTGAGCAGCTCGGCGGTGCATTTGGGGAATCTGGTTTGCTGGTTCTTCCTTGCGTTGCTGCACACCTGAACCAGGTAATCCCCTTGCCCGTCTACTTCTCATCCTTTCCCTTTTAGCCCTCTTGTGCGCGCGCTTTTAGCTGACACAAGTATATGCTGGTAGATTATCATGGATTCATTTATAGCGAACTTCTGGCTTCAAAAGGAGCAGTCATTCGACAAGTCCAAGTTAGCTTGAGATTTGGAAGACGCTGTTCACTGTCATTCGGACTGAATTCTTTTTGGATCCAATTGTTTTTCTAACTCTATTGGTAATGGGAAGTGATTTGACCGCTCCTCTTCATGTTGTTATTTTTAGAGTTCCGCTTTCAAGGGGTTATTTTATTTTATTTTTTTCAGTTTCATACTGTCATTAATTGCATAATTATTAAGATAACAGTGCATAGAAGCAACGCTAATAATAAAAAGTCCTCCCATAGGATATTGTCAAATCAACTGTAACAAAAAGAAAAGCGATGGTAAAAATTAAAAAATATCATCCAGAACTATTTGGGGACTCTCATCTCGCACGGTTCTTCTTTGAGTTAGTTCTCATAATTCAAAAGGTGAGTGAAAGTATTAATGCTTTGAAAAGCATAAAATCAAAGACGTTGTTAGGGTATCTATTAAAAAAAAATATATTTTATTTTATATATTATTTCATCGAACCTAATTGCTAAATTTCAAATTGAATGCTTCTAAGCTCAAACTCGGACTAAATTTCAGATAATTTACAAATTTATCTAACTATAAGGAACTCTATCAATCACCACTCCTACTCCCATTGGCTATAAAAAAAATGTATGTGTACCATATGGTTTGAAATTAAGTGACGCATTGTGAAAAATATTATTCAAATAGAATTGTTATATAAAATACACTAATGTGAAAGTATTTTTTTGTTTAATTTATTTATGATAAAAAAGAGGGGTGGGTATACATTCTTACGCTCTGTTTGATATTAAGTAACTAAAAGTTCAATTTTTAGCTATTAGCCTTTGACCTTTTTTGGAATGGTTAAAATTATTTTCTTTTATGTTATATTTCTTTTAAACTATGATTGACAAATATGTCAAATTAATAAAATGTTAGTTAATAAAAATGTTAGGAACTGAAAAATTTGTTCGCGAAGGATTCTACCCATGAGAATGAAGGGTGAAATAGAGAATTAATACTTTCTATCCCACATTACCTGATAGAGAAAAGAAGTAATATATGCGTAACTTACCAAAAAAAAAAGTAATATATATGTAATATTCAATATAAATAAAGTACGTGTTTTAAAACCATGATAACATTGCATTCAATTGGAACTCTAAGATTAAGCACGCTTGAGTAGAAGTATTTGGGAATCTTATGATTTGGGAAGTATTTATCTTGTCCCTAACTAAAGTCAAAATGAACATTATTATATTGTAAAGATACAGGTCATTATAAAATGGTATTAAAGTTAATACTTAACTATAGTTTTTATTTTGCACCTAGCCAAGCAGATAATATTATAATGTGAAGATGAAAAATACTTCTCTTGTACTTAACCAAGTCCAAATATAATAATATTGTATAGCAGAAATGTGGGTTGTTAAAAGAAATTAGTAATTTTTTTTTCAATACCAAAAATAAAAAAAAAAAGAAAAAAAATATTTTTTCCCAAGCTAATCCTTAAACTTTGAACCTAAGTCATTATTAGTCATATTAATAAGAGACTTGAGAGTCGCATGCAGTCAAACATGGGTGTCAAATGAAAAAATAAATAAATAAATAAATAATTGCTGGGGTTGGTTGGACCCCCAACAAAGAATATTAAATATTGGCCGATCGAGTTATTTATCAGTTTTTTTATTTGTAGGTAATTTTTTTATTTAGAAGTTTTTTTTTTTTTTTTTTTTTTCATAGATGTTTATAATGGGTGTGTTTGGTGCACCAAAGTTTGATGAAAATCTCATAAAATCTCTATAAACTTTTACACATTCCCGTCTTCATAAAATTCAAAAAACGTTCAATTTTTTTTCAAAAAAAAGTCGATAATTAAAATTTGATTAATTAAATAGTAAAATTTTTTTCACCATTCTCACCATGGACTCCCAAGCTACAAATGACACTCACTTTAACTATTTTTTGTGACGTTTTTAAAACCGTTCCAACGGATTGTAGAAATCGTTCCCATAGAATTGTGCGGCTAACTTTTGTCCAAATGATTTTTACAATCCGTTTGGACGAATTGTAGTGTAAATAAGTCATTACTTTCTAAAATTTTGAATTCGTCATAATGAAATTTTACTATTCATCTCCAAAAAACATAATTTGAGCGGTGTGTGCCAAATACAAAAAATTTTTTCAAATTACATTTTTTCTCACTTTTTTGTGAGCTAAACGCGCTCAATATGCTTAAAATTTATTAAATAAAAAAATTAATTCTAATAAAAAAAAAACACGAAATAAACATAAAAGCAAAGGAAAGTGGGTTATGGCACCGTTTGCCATATCTAAAAAACAAAAAAAAAAAAAAATTAAAAAATTTCTATCATATCAATTTTTTTATTTTACTGCACGCATTACGAACTCACAATTTTTCTCATTTTATCTCTTTTTTTTCACTTTTTATCACTTTAAACATACACTATATGACATTAAAGCTTTGAATCGTTCAATCAAAATCAGTTCACAATCAAAATAAATTTTAAAATTTTTTATAAAATTTTAAATTTATTTTTATTATTAATTATTTTATTTTAATTTAACCACTCAGGATGTGACATAACTTTCCCGCGTCCCAAAGCGAAACCAGTCCTTCTCAAACGAACGAACGTCAGATTGTCAGCAGAGTGGTTGGAGGGAAAACATTGACCTACCAACCACCTTTAATTGTTTTGTTTTGTCTGCTCCCATAAGTCGTTCTCTTTGGGCCAACCTCCCTTTGAGTTGGTTCGAGGGAAAACAATTAGAACTTGACCTGTCTCTTTGGTCCCTTTCTCCCTATTTATATTTGTAAATGTAAAAATATTATTTTTTCAATAAAAATTATAAAATTTTACATGTTTTTAAAAGTTCATCTTTTTATTATTAATTATTATAATTTTTTGTGAACTTTTCTTAAAATATTTTTTAAAATTTTTTCTATAACTAAGACTTAAAGTAAAAAAAAAACTAAATTAAAATAAGTTACTTTTAATTAAGCAAAAATATAAAAATATTTAAATAATTATAAATATAAACGGAGAAGGATGAATATATTATAGTAAAATTCAATGATGCCAATAGAATAGGAATAAGAGAGTACTTGACACGATCAAATTCATTAAAAACTTATAAAAAGCATGCTAATAAGATTGTGATGAGTATAAAATTGAAATTTAATATCATGCGAGTTTTTATTTTTTTTTAATATCATGCGAGTTTGGAATAGATTTGAGATTTAACTGTAAGATACTCAGTATCTGATACCTGTTTATACTAATAGGCTGTTTGGTACTCAATACTCATAGAGTATTCGTAAATGTCCATTTAATATAATATAATATATTTATATAAAATGTAATATTGATTTGAAAGTCTAATGAGTTTCTAAATATGTTCAATATATTTAAATTTCAAGTAAATTTGAAACCTGATACAAATATTTTGTTTGTTATACAAATATGTGTTCAACTTGTTTGAAATAATTTTCTTGACATTTGAGATAATTATATTAACATACTTTACCAGTTTACAAAAATTTAAAACTGTGAAAGTTATACTTATATGATGAGTTTCTGAATATAATATTGTTTGTCCACAGTTGTTATAGATAAAGATATTTTTTGAGTATATATATATATATATATATATACCAATGTAATACTATTAATTTTTTATTTTTTAATTTCAAATCATGTATTAAATGGGTTTGTCAAAACAAATTCGACGTAAACTAATCAATTATGCTTGATTGAGTTTCGTGAGTTTAGAACGGACCAGGATAAGATAGATTTGAAATTTAATTAAAAAAGTAAATGAATTTAGAACGGTAATAATAAGTAAAAAATAAATAAATTTAATAATAATAAACATTAATTAGGAGAGCGTCTTACCCGTTTCCATTAATAGGAAACTCACAACTTCTTTGCAATTCGGTGGATTTTTTAATCTCACATATATATATATATATATATTACGTTATTATTTAACTATTTATATAATTTTGTTAATTTATACTCGTATAATTTTTTTTTAATCCATATCTTTTGTCCAATTGTGATTGCAGTGTATGTGTACGAAATTAATTGATTGTCAAAAGCACGGGTTCTGACCAAAGTCTCAAGCACAACGCAAGGCTGTGCAGAAGCTGACCACAAAAATTAAAAAAAAAAAAAAAAAGAAAGAAAAGGGTTCGTTGTCGCCAGGTGGAAATGGGTTTTTTTTCTTTTTTTTTTTTTGAGGGTGCCCCCTTTTTCAATAAACAATTATATATAAAAAATATTTTTTTTCAGTTCGGGTCCCCTTCACCATAGAGTGAACCCAAAATTTATAAATAATGAAGATAAAATTATATTTTTAAAATAAATAAAGATAAATAAAAATATTAAGAAAAAACATAATAATAATACAAAAGTAAAATTTATAAATAAACGAGAACAAAATTAATAGTTTGTGTAATTTTTAAAATTAGTGAGTACAATTATCTCCGTTCGATTATTACACGATCTACTCACGCTTATTAAGTTGAAAAAATAATAATAAATCCTATTTAGAGTTTGATTATTGAGCATTTTATGTGATTCTTAAAGAAGTGTTAGAAAATTAAAAAAATTAAAAAATGAGGTATTTGTACTCCTCTAATTCATTAGCTTCCATCACTCCATAATTAAAAAAAAAAGTAAGGTAGAGTGAAAAAAAAATAATAAAAAACTACATTTATCATTTCTCTTGAAATGATTTAAAAAAAAAATTTAACGATCCAAACACATACAAAAACGACTGCAACTATTTGAATTTTTTAATCCCACATTTTTCTTGACGGTGAGTGTTTGAAATTAAAAAAATATAAATTTTTATAAAATTCTACAAACATTATAGAATTTTACAAATTTCTACAAACATGAATGGCAAGGCTGTAAAATTTAAATATTTTCGTACTATACAAAATACGAAACATTAATTTTTACAAATTTATATAAATTTATACAACTCTGTACACATTAATTGAACTCGCATTTGGGAAAATGAGGCGCCTTAAAAATAAATAAATAAATAAATAAAACCGGCCCATTTCCTGCAGGTTCGAGGGGCTGCAGTGGAATAATGAATGATTAAGATTTATTTGAACTTCAGTGATATATGACCATTGACATTCCACATTAATTATACTCCAATCAAATTTTTAAACTTTTATTTTTATTTTAAAAATATTTTTAATAAAAATAAATTAAAATCATTAGATTAGATGTAAACAAATTTCAATGATTTATTTTTCACTTCAGTCCCTGAAACCCGTTTCCTGCCAGAGGCAAGAGGCTCGCCTTTTTCGTCACCTTCCGCGCGTGCGTTTAACACCTGGTTCTCGAATTACATTGCCATAATTCCTTTGATGCTCTCTCGAGTTTTTTTTTACCGCACCACTGCTAATAATAATAATAATAATAATAATAATAATAAATTTTATCAAATTAGAGTGAAATAAAAAATATTTACCAGCGTAGAGAAAAAGCCGTAACTACTATTTACAACTTCATTAATTACCTAGAAGTAATATTTACGACTTTAATATTAATTTCGTATAACTCATAAGTGATATTCACGATTTTTTTTAAGCATGCAATTAATTTGGGCATTAGCTTAATTAATTTGGACCTGAGTAAATTTATTAAAAATTGGATAGTTCATTATCTGTAGACATATAAAGTTAATATATAAATAAAATATATATCATTGACTATAAAAATATACTAAATTATTTTTAATTAAAATTAAATATTATAATAAAATTTTTATACTAAGATATTATGTAATTAATATTATTAGTTATACGTCACTATTATGACATAATAGGGATGTTTAACTAATTAAGAATTAATATTATTCATATTAAAAGTTATTAGTTAAACATCACTATTATGCCATAATATATTAAGAAATATTATTAGTTACTCTAAAAATTAAATTAAATTAAATTTATAATTTAATTAATAATATTATAATATTAATAGATTGTATAATTTATATTAATCATATTAAATAATATTGATTAAACATTTTATATGAAAAATTATTAATTAAACATAATTGCTATACTTCAACATTTAACAGAAATATTAATACTATATAATTTATAATAGTTATATTAAAAATGTTAGTTATTGTATAGGTGTGAACAATTAATATATATATATATATATATATAAGTTTATTTTCATATCAGCAGTGTTTAAGGTAAAAAAAAAAAAAAGTAATATTTTCGTCACCTTCTGCGAGTGATTCTCGAATTACATTGCCACGATTCCCTTGACTCTCTCTCTCTCTCTACACCACGCACAATATGTACGTAGGTTTGCGGAAAAGACTTTTTCCTCTGGGGGTTAGCCAACCAGCCTCTGTCGCTCAAAAATTTTCGGAGAGTTCTGTTCCACGCAGGCGGCTGTAGTCCCCTGCGACCTGCGTGTAGTATATAGATAGTCGTATATGTACTGTAATCCACTGTGACTTGTTTGAAGATTTGGGAGAACGGAGTGAATCAGCAGGGAGGTTTCTGTCGCTTCATCTTAGATTCTCACACTCCACACAAACCCCATCTCCACTAAAACTTCTTTCAGGTTCTCTGTCTCCCCCCTCTCTTTGCGTGTGCATATGTTGTTGGTGCAATTTCAATTTTTTTTTTCCCTTTGTTTTGTGAAACTCTGTTTCATTTCATTTGTATTTTCAGTAGTACTTCTTTTACTGCACGTTGAGCGTTGCGTGGTTCAGTTCTGATGATGATTGATGTTTGTTTGGCAACAAAATAAGAATTTCGTAAATATTTTTACCCAAATTTAATTCCATCTTTGTTCAATGAGAGTTTTTATTCTTGATTTTAGAGCAGAAACCGATTTAAAAGAATTAGAGGAGCAAATGGGAATTAAATTAATCCAGCTTTGGTTCTTCTGCTGTTGGGTTGAGTCCTTATTTTTCTTTTATGACCTCTATAATGGGTATTTTCTATGTTATGTGGGACATCATTAGTTTATTCCCACAAAGAGGATTAATGAATCTTCTTTAGATGGTAACTAAGGTCTTTATTTCTAATGTTTAAGAAAACTTCTGAAGCTACGATAAGCAAATGATACGGTTTTGAAATTTCTCCCTCTGTTTTACTTATTTATCTGTTTATTCTTGGTGATGCTTGTTGCCTTGTTATACTGTTATGCTTGCAGTTCAGTTCCAATTGTAAATATGTGATAACAGATTTGATTTGGAAGATGATATTCTAGTGGGATTTTGTAGTTGTGTACCAATTTTCATTTGATTTGCAGATCATGCCCATGCACTCTGATCAATTGCATTATCCATGAGAGGGGGGAGGGGGAATATGTCTAAATGTCTAACCTTTTTCTCCTTGATGTTGGAGATTCTTTCAGGAATGTTTAAGAGAATTATATTGGTGTTGTTGATTGGGCTTCTAGCCTGGGCATTTCAGGCCACAGGTCCTCCACCTCCCAATATCTGTGGCTCCCCAGGTGGTCCACCCATTACGGCAACGAGAATAAAACTTAGGGATGGAAGGCATTTGGCTTATAATGAGCATGGTGTCCCAAAAGAAACTGCCAAATATAAGGTCATTTTCTTTCATGGATTTGGCTCTGGCAGACATGATGGATCAATTTTAACATCGGTACTTCCAAGAATCCCTATCAGACAAATTAAATCTCAAATGTTCCTTAAGTGATTTGTTTTTCAAAGTTGTTTCAAATGTTTTCATGGTGGATTCTTCCAGGAAGTAGCTGAAGAACTAGGGGTCTATCTTGTGACTTTCGATAGACCAGGATATGGAGAAAGTGATCCCCATCCAAAGCGAACCATGAAAAGTCTAGCTTTTGACATAGAAGAGCTAGCTGATCAGTTGAAACTTGGATCCAAATTTTATGCAATTGGATACTCCATGGGAGGACATTCAGTTTGGGCTTGCTTGAAGTATATCCCTCACCGGTAAGATATTACCTAATTTATTCACTTCAATAGTGGTGACAAATCTAGTTATTTTTTGTTCATACTGGGATAAATTTTCAAATTTAAATAATTCAAAACAACTCAGAAATTACATTTTGTAATCTGAGACTTTCTTGTGAAGAATTAAATCAAATAAGTTGATGTGATTGTTTAGATCTTGATTCAAGAGTTGTTCATAATTTTCCTGTGGAAAAGGGTTATTGAAAAGCTTAAGATGTATGCTTAAGCCATAGCAGAGAAAGGGTTGTAGATTAGATTTTTGCCTTGAGAATGCTTTTGGAGAAGGTTTGTGTATGGAAAATATGCAATTCATTCTGTGGAAAGGATTTGAATGGGGTTGAAGAACATTTTTGGAACAGATTAGCCTATCAGTAGCAGGTTGGCTTGTACGGATGGTAAGTGATAATAGGGAGTGTTATGTCACCAACTGTCCCAAAACTTAAAACTGTTATAAAATGAGTCCAACAATGCATATAAAGTAATCTTAATGGGAAGCATGCTATGGGTCAAGCAATTCGATAAGTAGAAAATGTTTTAAGATAGGTAGTTGATGGATTACACTACCTCCAAAAATTCTGACTACTAACAATTGAGGGTGAAGGGGTGAGGTATGCCCTTTTGTGTTGCACTTTTAGGCAGGGGCAAACATAGGGGGTGGTTGGTAAGAAAATCACCCCCTAAAATTTCTAAAGTCCTATTTAAGATCTTTAACTTTTATATATAGCCCATTCAAAATTCAATAAATTCTACTTTGGCCCCTACATTGGCTACCTTTGAACAAAGTTTCTAGGTCCACAACTGCTTTTAGGGTGTGGAGGTGACAACCTTCATTGCAGAAAGAGTTTGAAAATTCGGATCTTGATATGAGGCTAATAGATCCTTGGATTCTTTCTCATATTATAGACAAGGAACTGTCAAATAGGTTTTTAGGCTCATGCAGGTTAGCTGTTGGATTCTTTTCATGTACTCCTTTTGGTGTTCTTTAGTAGATTCTTGCTTTCAAAGCAAGAAAAGGGAGAAGAAAAGGGCAAAAATAAAGCAAAACAAGAAGAAAGGCTGTCAGTTTGGAACATAAATTTTAGCTGTCTTCTTGAGTATTAGTAGGTCATCTTACTGCATTTTTGATTCTTTATTGATGCTTCTTTTCAGTTTGTTAAGCAATCATTTTGCTTGTTTGTGATGCTGACAGGCTAGCTGGAGCAACGTTACTTGCTCCGGTTGTGAACTACTGGTGGCCTGGTTTTCCAGCGAATCTGTCTAAAGAAGCCTACTACGAACAATTTCCTCAAGACCAATGGGCACTTCGGGTTGCTCACTACACCCCTTGGCTTGCCTACTGGTGGAACACTCAGAAATGGTTTCCTTCCTCTAGTGTTATAGCTGGAAAGGCTAACTTTTCAGACCAAGACAAAAAAATTATTACGAAGATGCTTGCCGAGCGTAAGATGCCAAAGGTACTAAGTTTCCTACGTATTATCCTATATAAGTTATGATGGGGCAATTCTATGCTCTCAGGAAAAATAACCAGAAATACCAACTAGAGTTCTATGGTTAAGTTGTGGCTTTATCACTTTAAAATACTTAGCCCATTGAGTTGTTTTATATTTGATCGCAAAATCGCCATTGACAAATCCTTCTGATTAAAAATTTTTGAATGGTGTTTCATTTTCCTTTAGAATGAGGTACCGAAGGACCTTCTTCAGTGCTAGGTTCCATTTATGCAGTTTCAAGATTCTGATTATGAACACGATGTTTTGGACATTGTTTGATTCTTTTTTTTTTGATGAGTTGGATTTTATTTCGTTATATAATAATCAGGTAAATACGACGCCTCAAGGAGTAGCAGAGTCCCTCCACAGGGACATGAGGGTTGGGTTTGGGAGCTGGGAATTTGATCCCATGGATATCGAGAAACCTTTCCTGGAAAACGAAGGTTCTGTACATCTGTGGCAGGGCGACGAGGATGGGCTTGTCCCTGTCACGCTGCAGCGCTACATTGCTAAAAAGCTTCCATGGATTCGCTACCACGAGGTACCGGGCGGTGGCCACTTGTTTGTGTATTCCGAAGGAGTGAGGGAGGCTATCTTCAAGACACTCTTACTTGGGGAGAAGTAGCTACCATAGTTTTAAAAATCAGTCATCAATTAACTTTCTCTGATCTCGTTTTACGCCTTCTGTACTGTTTCATCCCATATTTGTGTAAGATGATTTGATTATTATGTAGTTTCTTCTCTGTCCGGTTGTGATTTTATTTTTCTTCCCTGACCTTGCTTACTAGTAACTCACTGTTTTTGGTCATCATGCACAGTTTCTTAATCAGCTGGCAGCTGCTTCTTTTATATGCATGATCCATACAGAGAAGAAACTACATTAGTCAGATTTCAAGGCGGGAAGGTCAGAAGCTGTTCTACTTTAAAAGACTGTTATAAAAATAAACCATGAACGTTATAAAATGAGATGAAATTATAAAAATAAATGAAACTTTAAAAGATAATAAGTGTATTAAAAAAATAGTTAAAAGAGGTCAAATAAAAAAATTTGGGATAATCTTTATGCTAAATTAGTAAATGAATGAATGAAAAATATACATACATATATATATATATATAGACTTGCTGAATTGAGTGAAAGAAAGAGAAATGCTAAATGTACTCTGTATTTTAAGTATTATCACATTCCATTTCTCATTGTTGCAGTGGATGGAGCTTGGGAAATTAAAGGTAGAATACATATAACATTTTCTTAAAGAAAAAACTATAGATTTTAATTACATATAAGGTGTGTGTGGTTTGGTATATTTCTCTGAAACTTTTGAAAATTTCTAGAAGTTATTCACTTTTTATCTCACTACACGAATTACGAATTCACAATTTATTTTCTTTTTTTTTTGGTAAGTGAATTCACAATTTATCTTATTTTATATCATTTTATCTCACTTTATATCACTCTAAACGTATCTAAAATATATTAAAAATAAAGACTTATCAGTATTAATCCAAGGTGACAAAGTCAAAGTTATGTGGAAAGGTTATTTGATAAATTTATTGAATGAAAATTAAATAAAAATATGAATTTAAAACTAAATGATAGTAGTAGAGACGTTTTGAAAAAAAATATATGTATAAACACTTGATAAGAAGCGATTTTGACTTAACTGATTTGAAAGTTTAAACCTCAACCGTCCTGATGTAAAAAATTTTTTAAGTAATTATTTTATTCATATTTTAAAAAATATTTTATAAAACTGGTAAAGTAATTATTTTAAAAAATATCTTAAAATATTGAAACAAAGGTAGTAAAAACCATGAAATGGTTTTTTCTTAAGTCAGCCTCGGTGAAACAAGAAATGTGAAAATGTGAGCGAACAGTTGCAAAACTTTTTCATCTTTTTTTTTTTTTTTTTTTTGGTACGAAGAGTATCCGGCTTGTGCCGACTAGTCTCTCCGGCCCGAACAAGCCTTTCGAAACAGGGTTGCCCCCGCAGTCCGTGGCCCTTGCGTGCAGTCAGCGTGCTCGACATTTCCCCTAATAATCACCAGATCCGTTCAGTCATAGCTCGGTTTCGAACTTGCGCCTATTAAACACTCAATCCTTTCGGTAGCCCGTCTTGCCCACTGCGCTGCAAACTTTTTCATCTTTGAAGCAACAAGGCAAAGAAGACACAACAAGAACGTCATGCAATTACAAAAGGATGTATGTATATTAGTCATGTATTTACATACACTAGGACCCGTTTGGTTTGGTTGCTAAAAAGCAAGAATTTTTAACAACTTTCCCTTTGTTAATATTTGGTAGAACGCATACATTACGTAAAAAATCATTTTTAATGAAATAAATAAAAAGTTCACGAGCCTTGTACAAGGATTGATCTAGCTTTTCTTTACAAGTTTCAAAAAAACAAAGTTAACCAATGGAATCCACAATTTTGTGTGTAAAATTTTTGCTCACACATTCACGATGAATCATTCTGGCAAAAAACCAACCTCCAAGTCTACGAAGAATTAACACCAAATATGAATGAAGTTTGGCTGTTGGGAAAACTTTTTCTTCTTTAACTTAATGAATGATTATGTATCTCTCAAAATACAGATCTCATTTCAAAGATATAGATCGATCTCATTCTCAGAGCTTGTCAATAGACAAAGGAACAAGGCGTTCCAGGTGTCCGAAAATTTTGGAAGAAAAGTTTTATTCTTTACTGCAGTACCAAAGCAGATGATACATAGTAAAAAAACTAGGTGACAAATACAAGAGCGCATACACTGCAATTTGGCCAAAATAGTTTCTGGGTCACTACAAAATGCCATTTTTGCTACACTGTAAACCACCCCAACAAGAGTAAATCTCCAGGATCGGAAAATTGAGTCCATCCGAGAAGACGACAGAAAATAATAACATTGCTATCTCAATCTCGACTCACTTAGGCAACCCAGTTTCAGGGCTAAGGAGAGCTTGGCTTTCATCAGAGAGCACAACGGGACCTCTCCCGGGCCTTGTGCAGATGAAGTAACTGACATCGCCCCCGTATTTCTGGGCTGGAATCTTATCTTTAATTTCTGGAGGTGGGGGCAAAGCTTCCACGTCTTTCATGTCCCCAACCCCAACATCCTGTAGTATTGACTTGTCACCAATAACAAAACTAGAGAGAGAGAGAGAGAGAGAGGGAGAACACTGTCAGAATAACTTATGCACGGAGTGCTGTGAATTCCATTTGATCTCCTTTCAAAAAATATCTTCAGCAATTACAAGTATCAGATAAGATGATAAAGTCTGATCAGCCCAACATACCTGCTCAAATCAGCATCCGATTGCGGAGGGAAGTGGAAAAGCAACCTCTGTAGCAAAAGGGCAGCAGCTTTTCTGTTACGTGCAATTAGAACTGCATTTGGCCCCGCATCGAAAGTATAAGCCACCTGTCAAGGATCTCAAAATTACTCACCTTTCCTGACATAAACACTGCTTGCAACTTTTTATTGCATGTGCAAACCAATTTGAAGACCGAAATAACCAAGCTAGAGGGTTTCTGGGTTCTCTATAGACTAAGTCATTGAAGGTAAATTGTAGATCAGATGCTGAGAGCTCAGCCCAAAGAAAAAAAAAAAAAAGAGAAAAAGAGATCAGATGTTGAGTAGTTAATCATATGCCACAAGTCTTGGCCAACTCAGTTTTTACTTTCATTAATTTGTTACTATAGTATCAAGACACATTAACAAATGACAAAATGCTCCCGCCTAGCAAAGAGCAATTCATATAAATCCATATTGTTTTCATCTTATTGTTTAACTCTAATTTTTTCCTTAAAAGTCTTGTGTATGTCTAAGTAATGAAAAATTTTAAAAATAATGGGACACATTTAAATGAATGTCACGTGGGTGCCGCGAGAGTATCCCTTGCTTCTTAGATTTTAAGGACTTGAAGGCTTAAGCTTTGAAAACTCCATTACGACATCTGAAGATTCTGAACCATCCTATTTTAAAACCCTAATTCGTTTTGTCTACATGGATCCACCAACATAATACCCAAAACTAATGCAACCGGTCCCAAGTTAGTGTTCATAATGTCCAGATCAGCCTCCAAAATCCTCTCACTCCCGAACCTTAATCTTTGTTGCTCCATACAAAGCCTCAAAAATTCAATGATAACAAAATTTTGAGCCCAAAAAACCATCTAAAATAGACCAAAAGCCTAGGTTTTCTTCTGCTATATATTAATTGTGGAGTCAGTGCTAACAGGAGAGTTTACACCATGCATATCCTAATGCTGATATATAGATATATATATAGAGAGAGAGAGAGAGAGAGAGAGATCAAAATCCAGAATGAATCTCATGTTCAAATAAAATCATTGCAATGCCTGGATGCATTCTGCACCAAGCATAATCTTTAGCAAAAAAGTACAGCAATTCTCAAATCAGCACCCCCCCCCCCAAAAAAAAAAGCACATTTATTTTGATAAATAATTACCTAATTTAAAAAAGGCATAAAGGGGAAGACTACGGTGCTGGAAGGGAAAACACAAACAAAAGTGAAAATGCAATTATACCAATTTCAGTTTCAATTTCTTTTCTTTATTTTATTTTTTTTTTCTTTTCAGTTAAAATTACATTAGATATAAAGGCCTCCTAGCATATGTCCCTGATAATCAAGGGTGCCAGAAGGGAAGACTTGGTGCAAAACTAGATTTTGGCACAATAATCACAAAGTGGCAACTCCCAAGCTCAAACTAGCAAAACAAAAAAGATATGATCACACACAAACCAACTTTTATCCTCCTTTTCCATCGAGAATTATTGCCTAATCAGAAATACGCATCAATATATACATTCTGCAACCATAAGAGTTTCAGATTGCAAAAACAAACCTGAGGTGAACCTTCTGACCGATTCCATTTCTCAACACATCCAATTATCCTGAAAGATTACACATTGGTCAAGATTAGAAACACAATTTTAACATGATGCTGAAGAAACAAATAAAAACGGCCATTGTGCTGCACAAAGTTCAGATGAGAAAAATGCAGGGAAAAGGGCATGCCTATGGGATGTGTCATTCATGTAGAATATAGGAGGACACGTATCCAGGCAAACTGCATGAAACTGGTTGCTGTCGGCACAAGTCAAATGTGCAAAAGATGGGAAATCATGATTTTTAATGGCTTCTTCCATTTCAACAACGCGTTTTGGCACTACTTCCTGTTTCAAAACAAGAGCAAAGAAACAGAATAAAATTCAACTGCGAACATATTCTAAAAATTTCAATTATCAAATTTAAGGATAGCCATCTGCTAGGGAAACAATTCAAGGAAAAATATAATGCACTAACTGAAGGACTCTAGAAGTAAAACCTATGATGCTTGGGCTATAATGAAGACTTTCTTATATTACAAGAAATTATTTTAGTGACTTAGATAGGTCACACTATTAGGACATACCTTTGCTCTATGTTGTATGAGCTTGCTTGTTTCAACAGTCTCACGCATCCCTGAAGTGCTACTTGTTTCCTTCTGCCGTGAACTTACCTGGAAACAACATATCCACCAATTGGTAACAAAATCAAATAGGGATTATAAGCATAATACAGTATAAACTCATTCGAGGGATCAAATATAAATGTCATAAATCTGCTTTATTTTGAAAGTATGACAACATTTTACATTATATTTTCAATCAAATAAAGCATGACATAGGACTGTATACCAGTCTCAAGCTAGCAACATGACACAAAATATTGCAATAGATATCCTGGACCCAATAACAAATACCCTGAAGATGATTTGTCTTGGCATAGAACTTCTAAAAATATACAAACATGATTTCAAAAAAATTGTTGCAGCATTCACACATCAAATCCAACAATCAGTTAACTAAGCCCGTCAGTTAACTAAGCCCATCAGTCAACAGTCACAATTAACAGACTTTTACATTAAAAATTCCAGCTGCCTAAAAGTGATATTACTAGAAGAAAAGAAAAACCAAACCTACAGGAGAAATTAAAATGAATGACTGTCAAATTTTGGAAAATTTGCCATAAAATAAAACTGTAAGAGTTAAAGAGCTTCCTTTTTGCACATTATGCCATAAAATAGCTGTTAAATAGTCAAAAATAGAACTTAGCTAAAATATAACAATGGACTGCATATCATAATTAATTCTCTTACTTGGTTCTTTTTCCTTACCTCAAAATAGATTAAAGTATGTAAATAAATGTGTGAGAAAACAATCAAAAAAATAACGAAAGAAAACCAAGAATCTACAAGAAGTACGTAACTTAAGGATCTTTCAGTAGTTCTCATCACAAAAGTTCCGGTCATGCGACATGGACTCAAGTACAGGTGTCGGGTGCTAGTATGTGTCAAGAGTGTCAGACACATCTAGTTGTGATACTTATGTCCAAGGACAATAAAACATGGCTAGATTTCATAATTTTCATAAACTTATTTTATTAGTTTAAGATAAAATAATGTTTACAATATAAAATAAAGTGTTTAGTATAAAATATAATGAGCCCGATTATTTATATATATATTTGTTGGATATATGTCTTAACTCGTATATCAGACACATATCTCATAGTGTTATCCAAGTGCCAAATGTCCGACATGAGTACTTCACAAATTTAGAAGTCCATGTAGCCTAACTTATAGGACACAAGCAAGCAAGCAACTTGGAGATAGGACGCCAGTCAAAAGCTACTCAAACAGCCAAAAGCGCAGGGTTTCAAGGTGTTCTGCAGAGTGCAGACATACTGTTTTTATCGTATCATGTGGGAAGTTGATATCCGAAGATCAAAAGTCAGCCATTATAATTTTTCAAACAAAAGAACACCAAAAGAAAGAAAGGTATATACCACAGCAATAACAATAACTAGATCATCCCAGTGCTTCTCATCTGCAAGTTGAACTGCAAAGCTGTCGCTCCCATCATCATTCTTGACACATCCAGGAAAAAAACAATCAGAACAATTGTTCAAAAGCATGAGGGGAATGCTACAAATAAACTTTAAAATCAATTAAACTTACTTTTCCCATGATCCACTTGACAAATCCACCGTACAAACTGCGACATGCACTACCAGAACCTTGCCTGTATATGAATGAACAAATATCATTAAATATTACAGCCATTATTTACTTCCTTTCAATCTATACAATTAAAGAACAGAAAAACACAATGCTATAAATAAACTACAAGATATTTAGACAAACACTTACAGACTGTGACAGAACACTTCAACACCAGTCACATCAACCAGTATAGTGACAACGCATGAATATATATATATATATATATATAGACATGGCATACTGTAAAGACCAACCCAAAAATAGATAAACTAGAATATAAATACCTTGCTATAGCAGAAAGTCGTCCTTGATCTTCTTTCACATTCATTAACTTTGCAAGTGCAAAAACTGCAAGCATAAATATAAGTATCACTCACAGTTATGCCCAAGTGGAACTGATTTGGAATCATACACCTTTAATTATCTCCTAAGGAAGCTGTACACATGAAAGCTGATTGAACAGATGGCATTAAGCAGAGAAACAGAAAATTCACAGATGATGTATGTGATTTCAATCCTCATTCCTCAATATAGAAAAATCACAAAATTCATTTATGCCAGCGGATGAAGTTACATCAACTCAATGAACTCACATAATAAAATAGGTTAAAAATGTAAATCTCACATTTGTGGTTCAGAGTTTTGAGCATTCAAATTGCCATGCAAACAACTAACACAATGTTTTCCCTGGTGGAGGCAGCAAAAATAATTTCAACTAAGAATTAGTGCACCGAGTAGAAGAAATAAATAAAGACCAATTCTTAGAGCCAACTTTCTTTTATTCAAATTTAAAGTTTAGAATTTAAATCTTATGAACAGTTTTTCTATGAAATTAACAGCACTCATTTTTATATACAGCATTAACTAATATAGAAATATATACAACCCTATAAACGTATTATATACAAAAAGATTATGGACTGGGCTGGGCCAATTCAGGTGTTTATCTCAAACCAACCAACAAATATAATCTGAAAGAGAACATTTGGCCAAGCCCAACCCTCTAGGCCTATAAACCATTCCAAAACCTACAAATTATGGACACGGTCAAGTGGGTTTCATGGTCCACCAGCCCAATGCCTACCCTAACAAGAGATTTTACAAAATAGATCATTCAAATTCCAGTGAAAATGAGCATATTTCCATGAAATCAATAAAACAAATTGAAATGATTGCATCTTAATATTTAGCTGAGATAGAATGGTGCTAGTAAAAGGATTTTAGAGAGAATTTTCTTAAAAACTTTTATATCCTAAATTTATAATCGCTAAAGAGTATACATACACTTAATCAAGCACATAAAAAGAAAAGAGAAAAAGGGTTTGTTACCAAGGCAGGCAAAACCGGCAGCCGACGAAGCCAAACCAGCAGCAGTAGGGAAATTGTTATAAGAAGCAATATGCAGATGCAGGTTCTCCCAATCCTTTTTAGTGATTTTGATGCCCTTCTTCTCATCCTCAACATCACTAGCACGGGACCGGATTTCCCTCAAGCACCTCTGATACCTACCACCGGAAAGGGAAATTTCCTACACTAGCCAGCAAAAACACACAACAGAAATGAAAAATGCGATGAATCAACACCAAGTCTGGAGAAATCAGTTTCACTCAGTTCAGACAAGCTATCCAACCTTTTTGGAAATAAAAACAATGTTAAAATAGGAAAACAAGATAAAACCTAATCAGAAATTTAATTTCTTAATTTCTCTTTAATTCTTTATCATTATTATTATTATTGGCAACCAAACAGAAGGAAAAGATCACAGGTCCTGGTAAAAATAGGAAAAGAAGTGGTGGGGAAATTGAAAAGTCAACAAACAATTGAACTCACAATTCAAGACCCGGGGAAGAAGAATCTTGCACTCAACTATCAATAACCCTAACAACACAAAATATAAGATTCAATTTTCCTTTGCTCTCCTTTTCCTCAGTTTTCTCAGCAACCAACTAGAGGAATAAGAACAAACAAATTCACATATGCAGAAAAAAAACGCTGAAAAAATAGAAATACGCATAAATAATTCAGGATTCCTATTACCTTTCCATTAAGCCACATGCGATCCTGATCAAAGCTTGGACTAACGGCGACGGTGGTGGTGGTGCAGAGATGCTCCGGATCGAGAGTCACGCTGATACTATCGTTAATGGGAAGAATTAAGTCTTCGTCTCTCTTACCCCAGTACTTGATCACGGCTATGTTGGTCGGCGTCTGAGCCGTCACCGTCAGCACCCATTTCTTCGATCCACCAGCCATTTCAACAGCAACGCCTGTTCGAACGGAACCAATGGTAACCACTTTTTTTTTTTTTTTTTCAAATCTCAGTTCTCTAATTACGAAACAAATTCTGAATGAGAGCCACAAATATTTCAATTTTCAGCTACCAATTGCAGAGGATTGACGAGAGAAATGCAGGAGAACAGCACGACGTTTAGAGAGAAAGAACGGTCTAATGAGATGATGAAAACTTCAGTCTCGGCTTTTGCAGTTGCCAAGGAATGAGAGCTGGGTTATGTAATATGGGATGATATGAATGTAATGTTAAAGCATGTTAATCTACACATATAGAGAGATGGAAAGAAAGAGAGACTGAGTAGGGAAGACAGTCACCGCAGGGGTAAACCACCGGAGTTGAAAGAGGGCCCACTATCAAAGGAAGTGTTTGGTTCTCCAAAGAAAACCATTGTAAAGTGGGTTATTTTAGACTTACCAAAAAAAAATAAGTGGGTTATTTTAGAATTATTAATTCACTTATAAATTAAGGATGCATTTAGAGCGATAAAGAGTGAGATAAAATAAGATAAAGTAAAATAAGTTGTGGGTTCGTACCTCATACAGTGAGATAAAAAGTAAATAACTTTTAGAATTTTTCAGTATTTTTTATCGTTTTTCAAAATTTTTTGTTACTCTAAACGGAACTTAAATAACTAACTACTAATAAAATACCCATTTGTCAAAAAAAAAAAAACCATAAATCTTGTCCCTTAAAAAATTATTATTTTTATAAATATTAGATGTATTTATTTTTCTAATGTAATAAATAATTTAAAATTATAACTTAAAATCTTTTCCTGATTTCTTAACTAATTAGTTAATGCAAAATTGAGCACACATCTGAATTATTAATGAAATTGTGGAAGTGGTACTACCTAACAAACCTAATGAATCCTAATTATTTAATTCGACAAGGGCCAATGAAAAAAAAAAATCATTTTTGACCTAAAATGAATAAGTAAGATTTGGGTACACTTACTAATATTTTCAAAGTATTCTTCATTCTGTTTTGAATTATGAAATTAATAATTTTGAATACAAAATGTGTAAAATAACACATTTTATAATTAATTGATAGCGATGCTTGACCAAAATTATAACCCTAAAATTTTCTAGAATTGATCAAGGAAAAGTAATATGAGAAGGAATAAATAAGTTTCGAACCCATTTTTCATTTTACATTTTTGAAAATAAGAAAAAACAGCGCAAATCACATTTGGTCACTTGTGTTTTAAAGAATCTATCTTAGAAAACAAAAAATAAGTTTGCACGTGAAACGCAAATAGTAAAAAGTTATTTTGAATATTTTTAACTCAAAATAAGAAAAATTAAGAAAATCTTAAACTATAAAAAATAGAAAATATCAAATTAAATGTGCTTTTTATTTTTCGTGTTTTAAGATTTTCAAAACATAAAACACATAAAATAAAAAATGAAAAACAAAAATAGAAAATAAAAAAAAATAGGAATGCAAACCAAATGCCATTCTTTTAATTTTTTTTTTTCTTGCTTGATTAGCCATAAAAAAAAAAAAAAAAAAAAAAACTTATTTCCTGTTTTCGCATAAAATAAAGGCTAGATTTCACCTTCCTCCTCTAATTTTATTCAAAATTTTATTTAACATGAGACTTTTTATTTCTGACGATTAAGAGTGTGATTTTTTAATTAATTATGACGTTCCTCTTGGACCGTTAATCGTGAAAATGTAAATGCAAAATAATAACGTGGAGAGAAATTGTAATTAACTAAAATTTTAAATTAATTAAGTTTAGACTTTTAATGATTATGAAAAAGAAATTAAAAAAACCTTAAATCTGAAACTAAAAACTTTAGATAAATCTAAATGTAAAATTAATTTTTTTGGAGAAAAATTAAATAGAGCGCAAAATAAATTTTGCCATAAATTAAAATACAGACTTAAAAAAGTACAAATGTAACGCTTAGCGTCGCGCCAAACGTGGCAATTGGAAATGCATGAAAGCCCATGCGTTGCACACGAAGACTTCTACACCCATGGGGCGGAGGAAACGAGGCCTCTTAAGCCATGAAAAATATACACTCAAGCTTATTTATTACAGGTGCGTTTGGAGTTATAAATAAGAGATAAAATAAAATAATAAAAGATAAATTATGAATTCGTAATTTATGTAATGAGATAAAAAGTGAATAATTTTTTAAATTTTTTAATATTTTTTTATTTTTCAAAATTTTTTATTATTTCAAACGGAACTTATACCTGATTTAAGCAAGGGAAAAGGTATATATAACAATAAAGTTTTTTTTTCTTTTTTTTTTTTTGAGTAAGTTAGTTACATAGTCTTTTCGTACTTATACTCTTGATAGGGGTGTTTGGTTAATTAAAACTACCTAAATTTTATTAATTTTTACTAATTTTTGTTATTTTTTTATAATTAAATTTTCGTACTTATCATTTTTACATTAAATTTTTATAATTTTATTGTACTCTCTAACCAACCAAACACCCTCTTAGCTAGTGACATTTAATAGATATTTTAATTCTTCAAATATATAGTTGCAAATTTTTGTAATATTTTTAATTTTATATATATTATATTTATAACTATCAACAATTCTTCAAATACTCTTAATAATACTCTTAATATAGTAAATCTTATCGTTCTTATACTCCTGTTGCCACACTCACACTCACAGTGGCGAAGTCACATGGAGGCGAGGGCAAGTGACTCCCTCAATTTTTAATATAAAATTATTAAAATATCTTTTTTATTATTTTAGTTTTATTTAAAAATTAAATTAATTAAAAATTAAAATATTTTGACTTTATTAAAAATTTAAAGTTAACTCAAAAATTTTTAATATAAAAGAAGTTTACAAGAATTAAACTTGGCATTTTTTGTAAAATAAAGTGCATCCTTTCAATACACTATTATATACTTTTGTTCATACTATCAGTAAATTTAGCATATAATACAATAAATTCTATAGATAATAAAATTTAATAATAATTATATTTTCTTTTTTTATAGCGAGAGATATCTTTAATAATTTCAGGTACTTGAACTATTAACCATAATAAGTATATTCACTAATTAATATTTAAGAATAATTTATTTTTCTCTAAAAATAATATCATTTTTTTCTTATTCTTAATCTAAAAGTAACTCGATTGTTATTCCTTTTTAGGTGCTCGGTGCTCCCTCAGTAAAAATTCTGACTCTACCCCTGCACACTCAATTCGAGTTAGGTTGTAACATTTAACTTATGTTTTAATTTGGTAATTACCCCGCAAATCAAGTCCCTGTTTGGATGTACGATGGGCTGGTGCCTCGTGGATTACCACATGAGCTTGATCTCAGTTTAACAGATAAACAAACAAACAAATAAACAAACAAATCAATGTGTTCCACGAATGTGTGTAGACTATCGTGTGGGCTCATCCACCTAATTTTGCATACTCGCGAGTAACTCCATGCGGCAATGGAGTGCCCTTTGTTTGTAGGAATTAGATAATGGAATATAAGTAATAGTATGTGATAATGGGTGTATTTGGAGTTGTATGAAAGTGTATAAAATAAAATGAAATTGTAAAAGTAAATATCTCGTAATTCGTGCAGTAAGTGAAAAATTTTAATTTTATTATTTCGTAATTTATATTTGTAAAGATTTGTAAGATTTTATTTTATTTTATTTAACTCCAAACAGAACAAATATATAAGATTAATTTTTTATATAGAATTATTTTTTTTAGTGTTTGGTTGGTGGGACATAAAATAAGATAAAAGATGTGATTTGACATAAGATGTGATAAGAAATAATTTTAAACCTTTAAATTTTAGCGAAAAACAAATTCAGATGAGGTATAAATAATACCATATTCCTATGGTATTACTTATCTCTCATTTTTGGAGATATGAAATCTAATTCAAAATTATAATATTACAAATTAAACATAAGATTAAGGTCAACATAATAAAAAATCATTGGCAACTTATCTAACCTCCCCCCCCCCCCTTCTTCCCTAAACAAACATGGCCTTGGGGTTTGGAGAAGATGGGAATGAAATTTACACAAGCCTAGACGGCACTCTGAGCGGGCGTAGAAACCAAAGCGATAGTGTGAGGGCAGTTTTTACTAAAAAAAAAATAATAAAAGAATTGATGTGTTTTCCAAAAATATGCAAAAGTACCCCTATTTGTAATTTTATTTTTTTTTTTCCGTAACTCAGTTAAATTTCTTGCATTTAAGAACAAGAGTACTTTGATACAAAATGATCTCAATACCCTCTATATTTATTATACATAATTCATATTCTAAAAAATTTTATATAAAATTTTAATATAAATTTACTAAAAATATCAAATAATATCGACAATTACTTGTTAAAAAAATCAAATAAATTCTACAATCACTAACTGGAACAAATTTTTGACAGGTAAACAAAATATTTCAACAACTAATTGCTGAAAAAAATTAAAAATTTTTAGCAAATACTTGCTGAAAAAATTTAGTAATTTGTGGATATTTTAAAATTTTAAGTGCAATTTGTGAGTTGTGTAAAAAAATTACTACGTTACTTGAAAAAATATAGAATATATGAATTAATGAAGTTGTGTTTACAAATCACGAATTTAATGAATAATTTGTATTTCAAGTGTGATTTCTATTTAAGGTTTTAATAATGAGGTATTTGATAATTAATTTAAGGTTGTTTTTCCGTGGAAAGAAGAAGAAGGAGGAGGAGGAGAAGAAAGAAAAAAAAAAAAAAAAAATAGGGTCATTCTACTTCACCAACCTCACAAGGGTCTCTCCTATTTCAGTCCTCTATGTCCATTTTACAGTCGGAACTTGCATGTGTCAAAAAAATCTCAATTTGTTAGGTCAAAGAAGAACAGCCCATGTGTGATATAGTAATGCTATACTTATACTTTTTTATTTACACATTTCTTATATCTTACTAGTCACGATGGGTCATGACCAGTGTTTTCTATTTAAAATCATCACAGTCGTTAGATGTCACCATTCACGTACGGCCAACAATTGCGATGATTTTGAATAAACTATACTGGTCATGACGCATGACGGGTGGGGTGTAAGAAAAGTGTAAACAAAATGGTGTAAGTTTAGCATTACTTATGTGTGATATAATAATAATAATAATAATAATAATAATAATAATAATATTGGCCTTCTTTATTTTAATTTGACAATTTTAAATCCTAATTTTTGTGCTTAGTAATGCCAACTGGACCGAAGGCTGACCAAGCACATCAACTTCATTGAGAGGCACATTGACTCAAATAGCCGTTTTTTAACGTCATTATTTGTTTAGGAAAGGCGATCTCAAGCAGCCAATGGGTGTCACTCGCCCCAGAGCGGAGTTAGAGTTATTCTTTTTTTTTTTTTTTAATAATCATCCCAAACTATCAAATAGAGACATTTTTATGAGTTAAATTAAGAATTTTAAAAGTTGATATTAATTTTCACTCAATTCTGTGACGGAATTGTGTGGTTAATTTATTTTTAAAGCACTGTCAATTAATTAAAAGAAAAATAGAAAAATAAATAGAAACAAATATTAATAAAGTTTGAGAAAAAAATTAATGCAAGTAGAGGAGAAACAAGAAAAACAATTATTCAAATAAAAAAATAAAAACAGAATAGCAATTACTCATATAAAAAAAAAAGGAAAAAAGAACAAAAAAAAAAAACAAAATACCCAACAACAAACAATTATTGTAATAATAATAATAATTAAAAAAACAAAGAAAGAAATAGGAGTCGGCAACAGCCTCGTTTCCTTTTGTAATTTATATATATATAATATGTAAATAAGGCGTAAAAAATTGCAAGCATATGCTTGCACTCACACATGTTACATATATACAATATATATAAACAAATAAAATGTTAGTAGTCTACTTCTCGGCGGAATACAAAATTAAGAATTTGTTCAGAATTTAAAAAAAAAAATTCATTATAATTAGAGAGATATACATGTAGAGAGAGAGAGAGAGAGAGAGAGAACAATTTAACCAAAAAAATAAAAATAAAAAAAGAAAGTACAAGAACACTATAATGAAGTTAGGGCATCCACCACAAAACCAGGGAAAGAAAAGGGGCATAAAATGAGTGAAGAGCTTGTTATACAGATGGAAAACAGAGAAAAGAACAAATTGAAAGTTCAAATGGAGAGAGACAAAAAGTGTATCAATCAACTTATGACATTGGAATTGCAAGATTTGAATAGACAACCCACAGTTCATCCATGGATAGATGTAAATGAACGACATGGATCAAATAATAGTAGTCTCAATCTCAGCCGTACAAATATACCAGTTTCAATAGACCAGATGAGAGATTTGGAAATAGTGGTAGGTGGAGGCAATAAAATCTTAGCAGAAGAGCAGTTGTATGAAGTCTCGAGAGTTTGTTTTTGGGGAGCTGAACTGAATCGAAGTAAAGGCAAACAATCAGGTTGGGCTGTGGGTCAAACAAAGGAGCCCGATCATAAAAAGGAAGCAAATGGATCCACGCAAGTAAACTGGGCCAATTTTGACAATGGGCCAAATAAAGACATACAAGCCAAAAGAGTAGCCCAAGTGAAAGGGACATCTATAGTTAAATGCTGGTTCATCGTTGGGCTGCTATAGAATAGAACTAACTCATAGTTAGTTACAAACAAGCATTTTCCATAAGAGCTGTTAGTCTGTCAGAAATTACAGATAGGTTAACCTTGGTTAAGATTAACCATAGTTAATTAGTTACATTTTTTTCCTATAAAATGTAAAACTGTAATTCAAGAATGTTATGAAGAAACATTTATCGAATTCATTCTCTCTTTAGGAGGTGTGGTGGTCCTCAAACTCTCCCAATTCAGTGTTTCATCTTTCTTCTGTCATCATAGGCAAGAGGAAGTTTAAGTACAAGGGTAGTGCACTGCAAACACATAATTGAAAAGGTTAAATATATATATATATATATATATATATAAAGTTTCACTCAAACAAGTAGGAAGCCCTAATATTTCTTTTTTTTTTTTTTTTTTGTTGGGAGAGGCTTTTAGGGCTACTAGTTTATTTTTAATTTTTAAGATGTGATTGGGTTATAGACTAAATATTATACCAGATTATATATAATTATATTATAATATTTTAAATTATTACAAATAAAAAATTTTTGGGCCAAAATTTTACTTGGTATAACCTACCTAAGCCCCAACGTCCCTCCGCCTTTGCACTTGTCAGTGTTCTCTTCAGTAATATGTTACTTTGAATTTGTTCCTTAGTAATCACTAATTCAAGTCTTCTCAGTGTTATTGAAAAATTTATCAGATCGTTAATTTTAAAGAATCCTAAGAATTAATCGAAATGCAAGGTGAATTAGCCCCAATACCCTAAGTAATAAAAAAAAAAAAAAAATTCTATCACAATTCGAGTCGAGGATCTCCACCTCAACCCCTCTTCTGTAGTGATTCTCTTGTACATACAAAAAAAAGCGGAAATGTGTATTTATTGCAACACCACAATATGATAATGCAATGTACAAAGCTTTCCCATTACAAGATGTAAAAATAGTCCTATGGTATATGGTTAACATTCTCTCTGCAAATAAAAATACAAATATTTCAGAATTTAAACTAGTGACTTTCAAATCGCAGTGAAAAACTCAAAAGCCACACTTGCATGGAATCAAGTCATTTTTAATTCTAATAATACTAAAATGTGGTTTATCCATTAAATAATCAATTGACCATTTAAAAAAATAAATAAAATAAAATCACTACCAACATTTACACCCTATTTAGAATAATAGATTTAACAGAAAATAATTTCGTTAAGTAAATTTGATTTTATTTCATGATTTAAATTTTAAAATTTTTATATCATTTAAAATATAACTCAAAATAATAGAATCTAATAATAATTTATTATTTTTTAAGCCATCTTAGTAAAGCGGTGTTTAGTTTACTAAAACCCATCAAAAGTTACAAAAAAATATCAATTTCCTCCAATCGAATTTCATCACGTGTTATTTTTATACCAATTTTTTTTAATTTTTTTTGCCATATATCCAAACACCCTATAAACAAATTTATCCTCCTACATCATATTCATCATTTTTTTCCATTAATAGGATCAAATTTAAAATTTCTCTTAAATTACTTCAATTTAATTCTTAAATTCAAACATTTATTCTAAATATAAATTTTTATTTATTAAATTAAATCAATTCTATAAGAGAAATATTTTCGAACGGAATGTTAATGAATTTGATCCACACAAATGTCAACATTATAAAAAGTATAAAAAATCGGATGCCAAATGAGAATTTTTACTAGAAAACACAAGGAGCAAAAATCCAGGCACATCTTTTTCTTTTTTGACCCATCAATTTTCTGTCAAACTGGTCAGGACGGCAAAACTAATATATCTTCCGCCGCCTGCATTTAAATTTAGGATACAGAGAGCAGAACCTACATTTTCATGCCTCTATATGTATGAGAATTTGCCAACCACAGCAAAACATAACACCCTGTAAACCTATACAATGAATCGGTACACCGTCTTGCTTGCTTCTTCTTCTTCTATGGATTTGGATATAAATTACGAGAACAAATTCGCTAAAAGACCTATTCAGAATCTGGATCCCCATCCACAATATCAGGAAGTGATTCCATGGATGACTCACTAGCCAAATCAGCAGAAAAATGCTTACCCCTCTCCAAAATTGATGTCCCAACAGTAGCACTTAAACCTTTTGCTGCAAACAAATCGACCTTAGCTTCTGATACATCCTCGCCAGTTGCCAATTCACCCTCCACACGATCCGACACAACACTCTCGGAAATAATGCCGCTCGTATGTTGAGCCCCTGTAGACTCACCAACATCGTCTACCCTTGTTCCACCTTGCTCAATGGGTTCTTGAGGCTGGTGTGCTTCAGCCATGATTTCATCCCCTTTCCCTCGAATCCTCTCAGCAGCGCCGGCTGTGTCTATCTCCTGTTGGGTTTCTAGAGGAACTATGGTCCCGAATGAATCAGCCACAGGAGGAATCTTCTCGGGTGATGGATCGCAAAACGTTTCTGAAGGCTTTTCAGTACCAGGAACCTTCTCGGGTGATGGACCGCGAAATGTTTCCGAAGGCTTTTCAGTATCAGTCACTGGAATATCAATCTCATCATTGTTTGCCAGCCAACTTTCATACAGGTGGTCAGCACCGTAATTGGAATCATCAAGACCCTTTCCCCGTATGCTGCCTGAAAATGGGGCGTTTTGTTTATTTCCATATGAGTATGCATCTGGGAATCTGCTGTTAACCACGTCAAAGGTGTTGCTGGGAGACGAGAAATCAATCAGTGGAAGGTCCCTAGGATGGATAAGTACTTCCAAGGCCAAAAGAGCATGCGCGCAGAATTCAGCAAGCTTTGTTCCCGTTTCTCGTGTGCCTGCAGACATCATTTTCATGAAAGTTCAGTTACACCAACATGAAAATAAAATAATTAAAGAAACAACCGGTACAAAGGGGACCTATATTACATTGGACACTTCTAAATGCGTGCTTGCACGCTTGGAGACATCATTTCCATGAAAATTGGGTTAAACAAACATTGACAAAAAATTTTGATAAAATCTAATACACAGATACCCACACACGATACACAACCCCCCACCCCCGGGGCGGGGGGGGGGGGAGGTGCATTTAACAAAGGGAACCACAGCAGCCCATTGTTTGCTAATAGCACATATCAAGTACTAGTGGAGCCATTTCACTAAATATGCATGCCCACAACCACTTAAGGTGAAAAAAACGTTTGACAAAACAAAGTTCAATGAAGAAAGCGTATAACAATGTGTATTATCTTCCATGTGAGTACATCAGTAGTTTGCCAGAGAGAGAGAAACTGCTAAAATATTGAATTGGACAATCTGTCACAACTCAAGTCTGTTTTTCAACATGACCCCCCCCCCCAAAAAAAAAAAAACGCGCGCACACACACACACATGTGAGCTTGTGCTTGGTTCTCTGCACGCTTCGAACATTACACTGTTAAATTTCATTACCCTCTACAGGTAAAGTGTCATCTTCTCGAAGCCTTTATAGAAGAGTGAACCCATTGATGCTGTCATATCTTTGTTGTGTAGGGGAACAAGACAAGGCAAGCAATCACAGACAACTTTCTCTAATTTAATTCTACCATTGGTTATAACTACCTTCTGGTTCTCTTTATCATTCCTAGTCAGGTGTAAAGTTACCGGGGTTATATGCAAGTTAGATATTGACAAAGCTTATGATCATGCAAATTAGAACTTCTTGTTGTACATGCCAGGGAGGATGGAATTTGGGGAGTAATGGAGGACGTGGATGAAATGGCGCATATCAATGGTGAAATTCCCAGTGTTGATTAACAGATCATTTCTTTGGAGCTGCTAGGTGTCCAAGGCAGGGGGATCTTCTATCCCTGTATCTCTGTTCATTATAGTGATGGAAGTATTTATCAAGATGATAAGGAGGGCCAAGGAAGGGGGCAGTTGAAGGGTCTTTTTGTTAGAAGTGCTCGAGAGATTTTTGAAGTATCCCACTTGGTTTTTGCAGATGATTCGATCATTTTCTATTAAAGCCAATGTGACTTATATTAGCCATCTTAGATGTGTGCTCCTTTGGTGAGGCAGTGACAAGATTGAAAGTAAATTTTAGCAAGTCAAAAAAGTGATTCTGATCGGAGAAGTGAAAAACTTAGCAATTGTGTTGGGGTGTTGAGGGCGTTCTCTGGCTTCATTTTACTTGCTCCTCCCTCCCGTTTGGGCTTCTTACAAGGCTAAAAGGTGTGTGGAAGGGTATTTTGGAGAAGATACAGAAGAAGCTTTCCCTGGAAGCAGCAGTACTTATTCAAGGGGACAAGAGTGGCCTTGATCCAGAGCTCCCTATCTAACTTGCCAGTTTATTTCATGTCATCATCCAAGGGCCCAACATTGGTGGTCAACAAGACACAGAAAATGAAAAAAGAATTTCCACGGGGTGATGGAGGTTAAGAGTTTAAGTTTCACTTGTAGAGTGGAAGACCAATCCAAAATCGAGGGCTAGGTTGGAAACAAAAATTGAGACGATTAAATGAGGCCCTAATGATCAAATGGTTATGAAGATACACTACGGAAAGGGAGAGGCAATGGTGAAGGTTATGGCTAAAGAAGTTTGGGGTAGAAAAGGGGGAGTCATATACCAATGACAGAAGGGTCCCTATTGGTTCCAATCCATGGGTTAGTCGTATCAGAAAAAGGTGGCACAGAGTAGAAAGGCACATGAATTGGCTTCCAGGGAGTGGCACTAGAATTAAATTCTGGAAATATATTTTTTTTTTGATAGGTAAGCGGGGTAAAATTCTGGAAATATAAGTGGAATGACAAAGGAAAACTTGATGATCTATTTCCAAGTTGTGCAATATTTCAGTAGATAAGGAATCTAGCAAGTTGAGTGACTCAAAGGGACCCAAACATATAATTACCTATTTTTTTAAATTGTTGTTTTTTTTTGGGGGGGGGGGGGGGGGAAGACATCATTCTTGCATTGAAGGATTTTGTTGATTGGGTCGATTCCTTTATAGTATAAGTTTCCGATGATAGAGGTAAAAATGGAAGACTATTGGGGGATACACTTCTATGTTTTAAACTCTACGCTAATAGAATTAGTAAAGTAGCTAAGCTCAGTGGGAAGCGCCCATGCGAAGGAATCTAAATGACTAGGAGATAGGAAGATAAGTTGAATTGTTAAAACTATTGAACACGAGGAAGCCTTTGGTAGAAGAAGATGACGAGGCATAATGGATGGTGTCTAAGTCCAAAAAATTTGAGGTCAAATCCTTCTATAAGATCCTCAATGGGACTAGAATGTTCTCATGGAGAATGGTTTTTGCCGGGAGGCATTCCCTCTAAAGTATGATTCTTCGTATGGTGCTGCCTTCGTGGAAAAATCTTAATTATGGATAACCTCAAAATGAGAGGTTTTGTTGTGGTCAATAGATGTAGCCTGTGTAAGGCTCAAGAGGTTAGATCACTTATTCATTCACTGTGGGTGGACGAAGGAGTTATCGGACCTATTGCTCTCCAAGTTCGATATCCAGTGAGTTCTTCCCAAGGAGATTGAGAGTTTGTTTGAAGCTTGATGGGGAACAAGACCGAGAAAGATATTTAGAAAAGCATGGCACATGGCTATTTATTGTCTACTGTGGGTGGTGTGGAGAGAGGAATGGTAGATTTTTTGAAAAGACGGAAGTGTCTCCCCCCAAAGCCAAAAGTGTTTTTTTGTCACAATTATATAATTAGGTGAAAGGGGGTCTAGATCCAGACATGGAATCTTTTAATAATTTTATGGAGGGTTCTCCATGTTAATTGGGGGGGGGGGGGGGGGGGTTTGTACAGTCATTTTCTTAATGCCTTCCTTATTTTGTCTTTATTAACAAATTTTTTTATTCATAAAAAAAATGGGGGAAGGCAAAAAAAACCCTAAATTATAGTCAACATTTCAACATTTTGATGTTCTAAAAAAAGCCCGCCTTGACAACTGAATGAGTACTTATTACTATGGTCCAACCATGCCCAAAGTTACAACTAACACCTAGTTGAACACAAATAACGACGATTTACATGGGGATAGTGAAATCTAAAATATTATGAATAGATGAGAAACCAACTAATACAAATTACGTAAAATTTTTAGAATAAACAATGATGTTGTGATAGACGGTGCACATAGACATGGTTGTAAAAAGAAAAAAAACAATTTCAGATTTTCTCATAACAAAGATTACCTCTATGGAAAATCTCGAGACCCCGGGCAAGATTTGGGGGGCGAAAGCGACTGGGAGATAGAAGAGACGCCAAAAGTGTGCGCAAGGCAGCAAGCTGAAAATCAGCCCAAGTAGGGACAAGTTCTCCAGAAAGAAAAACATGTTTTTCCTCTCTAGCCCATCCCCCTTTACAAGCACTTACAACTAAATTTATAAGAAGATCGTCAATACTTGGCCGCCAACTCTCAGCTCCCAAAGCACCACCCTGTGACATAGCATAACTATGATTTTATTTCATCTTAAATCACATGAACTGTGAAGGAGTAGCACAAAAAGTCAAATTTTCATCCATATACAAGTCAATGACTCAAGTCATCATCTACTAAAGAAGCGAAACTATTTGATCAAGAAACATGAGGCCCAGCAAATACCAGAAAAAAGAATGAGAACTAAAAAATGGAAGAAAAAACAGAAGGCAAACAAAAACCTAATAAGCTGTTGACTATTGTATAAGCATAAAGAGAAGAGTGGGAGGTAGAGGGGTGGGAGATGGAATATTAAGTAGCAATATCATGATTCATGATGCAAAATATATATATGTCTTTTATGCTGGGGAGTCCCTACTTGTTCGCAAACCCGATCACAATGTCACTAAGCTTTAAATATACCCTCCACAAAAGAACTGAAAGCATACATTTGCTGTAATGAGAAAGACTTCCTACTTAATACATCTTAAAGATGTAAACCACTGCCAACAGCTTATAGATTTCTAACCACCATGTCCTTTATGATCTGTTTGGATCTTGAATTTGTGAAAGGAAAAGCAAAGGGATGGGAAAAGGTAAGAAAGCAAAATAAAGTAAACAATGTTAAATCTATTCCCTTTTTTTTTTTTTAGTTAGGTAAGAAAAATGAGAAGAAAATGAATAGATATTTGTTAAAAGATTTAATTTTAGTTGGTAAAAAAAAATAAATATATATAAGAAATTATATTTCCCTCACATTTTCTTTCCCCTTTACAAATCCTTGATTCAAACACTGCATCAATGACCATTGCATTCCAGGAATGCAGCCCAACGCAAATTGATTTTTGTTTGAAACAAGGCTATTGGTGCCAAATAATGATACGGTAAGAAGCATGATATTGCCATCAGTAAGGTAATGGCAGAAGCTCACTGAATATCACACAGACCATCTAACGCTACAAAAATTGAGTAGCCAACAGCAGGCCAAAAACTTTGCGCACATTATAATAAGCATATTAAATAACACAACTTGTACATACTGGATCAATACACACTTGCATTCACTGGAGCACCCAAGAAATTCAGATAAGAAACACAATGATTCTTTGCACAAGTAAGCTGCATTCAGGAAGTAGTTGAAGATCCTGAATATGTCGGCTTCTGAAATATATTATGGGAAAACTAAATGTTATAGATGTTTGCCAAGGGATAGAAAGGAAGCTACTGGAGCATAGAAATATTACGGTTTCAGACTTACAGGTGATACCACTGAATTTAAACAATATATCAAGTTGTTCAAGGGATCAGTTTGGTGTCTTCAAAATATGAAGCCAATAGACAGATACAAGACTAAAAATCTAAAAAGTGACAATTAAGATAGTGTAGGAAAAAATAACAAATTATCTGATCCGTGTAAATTCTGTACTGGGACTAAGATACTGAGCACAGATACAAGAATAGTAGCGTATTGGCCAAATCCAGGGCATTGACAACATAAATTGTTTAGCTTCATGATTTCACAGGATAACTTCATTGGCATGTTGATGCAGATTGTCAGAATAACACCCGACCCCAAAAGCTTCAAGGGAGATTAAGAACAGAAGCACAAAACAAATTCAAATCCATCAGAAGATAGACCCAAAGGTAAAAGTTGAGTTCAATATCAAAATTGTGAGCGAAATTGTGTGAAATCTTGTTAAAAAGTTTGAAAGAGGAGAAATCAGGAACACAAACAACAACAGTATCAAGAGGCAGATGCTGCAATAGTGGTGAAAAAAAAAAGCACTATGATCTGCAAGGATGATTTTAAACTCATCAGTGAATAGACAAATAATGATTTTTCGTACATACCACAGTAAGAAGTGCTTCTAATGCCTCTAATGCAGCAATCTTCACAGATATTGGAGTCAGGGTTTTGGGTACTCCCACTTCCAAATCAACTTTATCAGGATGCTCTTCAAGAGAACCCGTTGTACTTGTATGCTTCCTTTTCTTCCGGCAAGGCTGCAGTAATACCTCATTAGAGGCATTCAAGTATGTGCTAGAAGATGTTCCACCATCCTTGCAGGCAACATAGTCCAAATCAATAAATGCATTGCTGATAAGCTCCTGAGCGAGATAGACTGCTACGCCTACATGATATACAACCATGCTAATAAAGCAACCGCCAAAATTAGATCTCATGAGAAAGAGGATTAACTATTAAGAAGTCGACTAACATGAAAAGCCCTCTGCTGAGGAAAATGTTGGCTCAGACTAAAGCTGGTAGTAGAACTCCAGCTATAGAACACAAGAAAATAGACCTAGCAGATCCATGCAAGATCACAAGAACTCCATTTGGAATTGAAGATAAAATTGAAAAATATGCTGGTGTCACTCATCAATGTTGTATAACTCGACAGAAATTGGATACATGACTCCTGTTCAACACGTACATAAAATGAGTTAATGATTGTGCTTCTAGGTTTTGCTTCCTAAGCATGTGGAGAATGTCTGCTAGCAGCCAACTGGTAATAGTTACAAAGGTGCTATCACTTGGAAGACTTAGAAAGTCTGCAAAGTACTAGGAATTTCTCACAAGCTTTCGAGTTGTCAACTACTCAATCTCCTCCTATACTTGAGTTAACCAAAACTCGCATCAAACTCAGTTTAAGCTTGAAATAGTTGAGGTAACCTTACATCACACCAAATAGAACGCTTAAAAAATATAAAATTCAAATTTAACTAACTAGATGTGGTGCGCGTTTTTTTTTTAATATGTATGTATTAGAGGTATTACCTAGAGCTCCTAACCCTCCCCACCAGAATTAGGAGCCAGATAATGGCAAGCAGTTTTGGAACTTTGAACCAGTGACCTCTACTTGTAGAGGTCTTATCGCCAAACTGCCCCTGTATTGGCAAAAATCTGGTGCACTTCTTTCACAAATTTATAAATGACAGTTGATTTTTGTCTCAGAAAGCCCTTAGCTTCATGCTTTTTCTTTCCTTTTCTCTAACAGAATGTTCATTGTGCCATGAATGTGTGGGTGTGTATACACACACACACACACACACTCCAAATAGAACCACCCACAAAGACAAACATGTACAACTGATGCCAAATTGACAATATTAGTCAACAAATTTTCAAAGGGATTATGTTTATATTACTTGGTCAGATGCATTTTGAAACCGAAGGAAAATGTTGATGCTCCAGAATGGAAGCCAATGATTTAGCACCAAGAAGCTGAGCAGCAACACAATAAGTTTTCATTGGAAAAACTAAAATGCTTACCGACCCCCATGGACATCAGCAACATCCGTATTACTAGGTAGACCTTTATCCTTAGATCTGGCAACACACACTTTTTGAAATACTCTGTCAAAAGTCGCAAAATTTCTGCAACATATGGTAATAGTTGACTGCAACATAAGAGATAGAACATTAGTGTGCATCCATAACCATTAAAGATGCAGAAGATCATGAAATAAATAAACTATTTTGCCATATATCAATTGAAATGGAGGCAAAATCCCTGCCCACCCCCCCGGGGGGGGGGGGGGGGACACCTGACATTTAATGATTTTGAGAAATTAACCAAAATTATGACTATGAACAGAATATGCTAGTAGAAATATAGATTCTTTTTTTACTAAAAATAAAAAAGTAGGAACATAGAAATGACTGTAAAAATTTAAAGATACCCAACGAGGATCCAGATGTACAATCATCAGATATAAAAGATAGCAAAATGTGCAAAAACTTCCACAGAATTTTTAGAAATTTGCCTTTGTCTAAATTTGCTGAAAGTGATCCACCAATTGATGTGCAAAAATTACCCATTACATTACATTGATCCACCTATTAATGTCTACAACGATGCCTACTTACATAAATATATGCCCTACTTGGATAAATTTAAGTGATGCCCATGATCTCGTGCACATCCAACACTCTCACAGTTACATGAAGTCCCCAGGAGTTAATCCATTGTTACCTAATAACATTAAAAAGTGGCGCTCAACTACTTACAAGCTCAAATACACAAAAATAAGTTCCCCTTCCAAAACTATGCACATCTAACCCAATGTTTCCGAAATCAAGGATCTGTAACAGGGTGTTGGGAAGTCCAGATTCAAAAACAAAAGGCACACTAGTAAAGCATATGCTTCTTTAAATAAAAGTTACACGAAATGCAAGGAAAAAAATAAGGAATATAACAAATATAATCAAAGATATGTATACACGTCAAATGTTCAAAACCACAAGCTATTGCAAACAAGTTATATACAATTAGGTGCTAAATCCAGAGGGAGCCCTACAGACTATTGCAATAAATTTCTACACATTTGAGGCTGTGAATTTCCAGATTAATGTAATAAGCACGGCTAAATCCATGAGGAGACCATGTAATATCCAAGCAAATTTATTCCTGTTCTATATTCGATTTACGTTCTTTTCCCACTGCCCCGAGAGTTTTACAAATTTAGGAGCTGTTAGGAAAAAAGCTGAAAATTTTGGCAATGAATTAGTAGCATCAAATACTTTACTGAAAGAAATAGTATTCAAGGATAAACTTTGTTGCTCTAAATTTAATTTGAACATTACATTCTACTTAATTTCTTTATTAATCAGCAGAAAGCTGAGTACCTCTGGGTGTAGACTACTAATTATTATTTTCTAGGGAAGCAAATTTTTATGTCGTTAACTGTTTGAGAATTTTGAATCATCTCTCAAAAAATTTCTTATTTTTCAGCACTTAGAGTTAACAAACATCTCCCCAAGATTCAGTTTGTTATAGAGACTATAGAGACTCGATGCTTGTCTCATTTCATCCAATCAAACTGAATCCTCCTCTTTGCAGTTGCCCACATCATCACCTCAAGCATTGGCAACACCCGTAATTCTCTCTCTATTGCCCAAGTCAAAACCTTGAAAAATTACGGATGAAATAGAAAAAGACAAACTTTTTCCGAACAAGTACATCAATGAACTTCCTGAGATAGAACCTTGTCTGAACCACTAGTGATATGTACAACATCAATCTAGGCCATGCATGCTTTAAAAAATAAAATAAAATAAAATTCTCTATGAACTTCCTTTTTCATCGTCGGATTAAGATATGTAATCATTTCTGGATCACATAGAATTTAAGCAGTGGTTAACTTGAGCTACGGCATGAAGAAGCATCCATGTTAGAGGTGCTTTTTTTTTTTTTTTAATGAGATATCCATGGTCCACATAAATATTCCCATCATCCAAATGGAAAATTATATTGCTAATGGGATAATTGGCCCTCAAAAAATTGCAGGATTGCAACTTATACCAAATAACTTGTTACACCCTTGTGCACCAGGGGAAGAGAGAGAGAGAGAGAGAGAATCAACTATCTTATATATAGGTTTCACAAAGATAGAAATAAAAAATGTTGGTTCAATGTTATTGTTCACCTGTGCATGCCCTTTATGACAGAGTTGAGTAGTTCCAAACCGTACAAATGCAAAACTGGAAGTTCTGAACAAATAAATTCTTGATGCATGGCCGTTGTAGAGGGAAATAAGGCTTGAGACAAGGACCCATCCACCATGAGCACCCTCCCAGCAAGGGCTACTAACGGGCGAATTGGAACTCTAACCTATCAGTCACAAAGACTAAGTTTCTGAGAACACTGGCACAACTACATTCACAATATTTCACAACTAAACAAATAAAAGTCCAAGGTTACTGCTACAAAATTATATGTACGTCTTTTCGTTAATTGAAAAAAAAAATAGCAGTACCTGAACAGGATAAGAACTTGTCAGCATTGTACAACAGCAGCACATCAAGGTAGAGATGCTGGACATATGCAACTGCTGAGGTCTCTTTGTTCTTTGGTCTGAGGATTCTCCAATTGTGTAACTTCCTAAGGGAGGTGGGGGGTCTTTTCCTGGGGGAACCAGTACCCTAATAGCTTCATTGCTTTTTGATTCTGCAAAGTCAAACAGTGAAACAGACCAATAAGGCTTGCATACGCTAGTACTGTCTTTTTGTCAAAATAGTCTCATACCATACCTTCTTCTACTCCTTGAAAAATATCATTTAGGTGAAAATTAATTGAAAACAATATCTTCTGCATCATCAATACCCAACTATCCTCATCCCCCCTTGATTTTGGAAGCAATGCTAAGCAATGACCAAGCTCCTGAACATAAAAACCAATTTAACTTGTATACTTGCAGCATCGCCTATTATCATGTGTCAGATATTGTGAAATCACGCTTCCAGAACTGCTCTCACCTTTAACATTTTAACACTGCACTTCCCTGACATAATTTTTGAGGCAACAGCAGCTTCAGTCTGCCAAAAGTATTGTATATTCAGTCATCACCACAAATATGTCAGCAATAAAATGCAGTGTATAGAATCAAACTGCAGTAAATTGGCCGGGCAAAATAAAGCTAGAGCCAAACTGAATAAAAAATAAATCTGATAAGCTTCCATGGGAACTATCAAAAAAAAAAAAAAAAGCTTCCATGGGAGAACTCATTGTAACAACCACACTATATTAGATTGAGCTTTTCAAAGCATAACCTCAGTGTAGCACGTGACCTTATCCCCCATGATAACTGTACTTCCACTTAGGCTCCGTTTGGTTACAAAGTTCGTTTTAGCATTTTTTGTAGCATTTTTTAACCAAAATTTAAAATTTTTTTTCAAAAGCCATAGCTTTTAGGCGTGTTAATCGCATTTGTAAAAAAAAAAAAAAAAAAAAAAATTAAAAAACTCTTGTCCATTTGGATAAAAGCTAAAAAAATAAAAATACCAGTTTTTTTGTTGCTTTTTTACCCAAACGGACATGAATTTTTTAACTTCTTTTTTTCTTTTTCTACACGAATGCAATTAACACACGTAAAACTATAGCTTTTGAAGAGAAAATTAAATTTTTGTGAAAAAAAGTCATAGAAGACGAAAAAAAAGCTACAAAAAAGCTAGAACCAAATTTTGCAACCAAATGAAGCCTTAGTTCTCAATTCTATATATTTGCGACGAAGTTTTACCATTTCCAGTTTTGCCTTTTGGATTTGAAACAAGAAATTCCTATTTGCCAATATATATGGCAATAGTAAATGTACAAGACAAATCACCATAGGTAGCTAGTACATAAATGCCATAATTTGAAAGTGAAAAAATCAAATTAAGACAATATGACTGGAAATCATGAAACAACAAGACCAGAAAACATACACTCTCGTAGCATCGATGGATGGAAGATGAAAAGAAAGTTATGAAGGTGCATAGCAAACAAACAGCTCCTTCCTGCAAAAGTGATCACCATGAATTGATGTCATAATCTTGAAGTTATGAAGCTAGACCACAAGATGTCATTAACGAATAGACGACACAATGCAACACAAAAGTAAAGCCAAAAATCAAGAAAATACTAGAGAAACCAGGGTAGAAGAAGATGCTCTTGCACAGATCACCCTTATTTCCTGCCTCATTTATGAATTAGATTTTCTCTCTATTGAAATCAGCTAGACCCACAAGCCTCCAATCATCTTGATGCATTTTTATTTTCTAACATCACTCTGTATGTGCTATGAAGAATGGCATTTTCTCAACATTAGAACCACCTTTTTAGCTCACAAGTTCAGTGTTCAGTTGTGGCATGTATTACTTTACAGTCTCTGAACTACTAATATTTTTTGGTAAAGGAAGGTACCATTTATGTTTGAAGATAACTTTCAGCAGCATCAATTGACTTGGAATAGAATGGCCTTAGAAGCACGGATATGGATATGGAATACGAATACAACACGACACCGGGACACTAACATGTCAATTTTCAAGGAGATTTCATTTCGTAGATTAAAAAGTACGTTATTGGGTTTTTTGTATAGGTGGGTGACCTGGGCCAAAGAAGCGGACTTCTCAAGTTACTAGGACACGACACATTAGGGACACATCAATGAATTATATATGTACCCAAAAAAAAATAACTGTTCATTTTTGTACTAAAAAAGCATTTATCTCTTATTTATATCTCTTACTGATAAACAAATTAGAAGTTTTTTTTGTGTTTTTTTTTTTGGGGGGGGGGGGGGAGGGGGATAAATAATAAAAGATTTCCTTTAAAAAAAACATCAAGGGGATGATACAAAACAAAACTTAGAACATCTATGCATTTGCTTCAAAATCACTAAACTTTCAACAGATCAATAAAGTCCAAAAATGTATGGACGTCTGGATTTACAGTCCAAGCAGCCCAATCATGCAAGGTTGATAAGAATGAACTCTTCAATTTAAAAAATGGCATTCAAGCCCCTGAAAAACTCTTATGTTTCTTCCACTCCAAAGCTGCCAACAAATGCAGAATGGTATCAAGTTCGACACCTTCCTCCTTTGTTTTCCAAACCTCATCCCCGCCATTTCACCAACATACTAGGCACCTCCCTTCAAAATACCCAGCTTAAACAGCCGCAAGACAAAATCAAACTCCTTTGCCACTGAACAGTGAAGTGTGAAATTGATTCACCATCACACTTACATAACACACCAACTAACTACTGGAATCCCCCTCTTTTGAGGATTGTCACATGTTAGAAAGCTTCCTCTTGCCACACATCAAAGAAAAAACATAGTCTTAGAGAGGGCCCCACTACTACACAATTTTCAATCACAAAAAATCTGATTCCACCTCCCCCAACAAATCTAAGTAAAATGATCTAACAGAAAATGCATATGATTTAGTACCTTCCCAGACAAGCTCATCTTCCACGCATCCTCCCCCCCCCCCAAAAAAAAATCCTTCAGGTTATACAATACCCATGAGCTCCTCATATTCCCAATCATTGATGTTTTTGCAAGGTAAGATATTCCAGACTGGGTTGCCATTTGCTCTACAGAATCATTGATCTATGGTTACGTATGGGCTTTCTGCCACAGAATACAGAACTGGAAAATCTTCCTGCAGCCTATTTTTACCTCCTCCATTTATGCTGCCAAAACCGAATCCTATTACCCCTGCCCACCTTCACCGAACAATGGTCCATAAAATCCGGCAAGATAGATCAGATGCATCTCCATACCCCTACACCAAAAGGCTCAACCACTGTCAGAAGTCCACTCTCCCCACGCCACCCTGTATTTAACAGCAATTACTCTCCTCTACAGGCGGCCACTTTCCCTTGCAAATCTCCAAAGCCGCTTACCAAGCAATATCTTGTTGAAGATGTAAAGATAGACAAATAGAACAATAAATGATAAAGAATCAAAAAGTGTAAACCAAACCAAACCAAACTAAGCCTTTTCCCACTAGGTGGGGTCAGCTAATCAAAAAGTGTAAAACCATATTGTTTTTATCTTCCTATTCGATTGCAAATTTCTTTTTCAAAAAATTACAATATGTTTTATGTATGTATGAGTTACGAATATACATATACATGTCCAACAAGTGTAGGTATTGGTCACAACATCAGTACGTTACCTTCCTAGAAGTGTTCATGCATCTTAGACAATGACTGATTAGTTGACTTTAATAAGAGATACAACAATAAAGATAAATGAAGTAAATAAACTTTGGCATTGCAACAAGCATAGCTCATGGCCAAATTAAGAGATAGGTCTCCGAGATATCAATACTAACCCATACAGCTTCTGAGCCATCTTCATTCAATAGCTTCAAAACTGGTTGAATAAGTTTTGCAGCCTGGGAGGTTGCATCTTTCTTTACTCTTGGAATTCTAGCCAGCCTAAGGTCAAAGTGAAAAAAGTAAAATATGTACAAGCATTGCTATATTACCAACAAACAAATATTAAGGATCACATACAACCAAAAGATTTAACCAATTAGAAATGAAAAGGCAAATGGGATTAGAACACGTGTCTATGTCATCTTCGAAGCAATGTACACTATGAGATGAGGGGAAATAACAACACTTTACAAATCCAAACCAGCCACCAATTACTCTTCTATAAGGACAAAATGAATAACCAGAAAGCGAATTCCCCCTTGCAGACTTAATATTTAAAATGAATCCCCCTAATTCCATTGAGAACAAGGATATGGTGAGTGGCACAATTTCATCTCCCTTCTTAAGAATTCATACACTCTTGCAAATATTGTATACACCTTGCTCACAACCAAACTTCAAGTTTTCCCCTCCAAAATTAATACACAGCACCCATCACCATGCATGTGTAGCATTCCTCATTCACACATCCAGATATTTGTGTGGGTGGGTAAAACTAACTACAATACCAATTTCATAGTTTCTAGTCAGGAACTAAGAAACCAAACCTTGTGAACAGATCTGATAGTGACGCACATGAAGCCACCTTTACAAAATGAGAATCTGCCGGAATCTGCTTTGAAATTAAAAAAAAAATATACCATTTAAGATCCTCAAACAAACAAGTTATACATAAAAGAACAGACCATATCCAGAGTCCATAGGACTGCATCAAGAAGAGGGACTACATAGGTGGGATGGGGAAAGCTGTGATGCAGCCGACCAGTTTGATTGTGGAAACAGCCGACTCCTATAATCATCATGAATTACAGTAATAAGCAATTTACAAGAAATTGATCAATGTATGGTACGACTATTACCTGGAATTTGTGTTCCAAAGCAAACAAACTGGGAAAAAGACACAATACACAATAAAATATGGTTCAAAGCAAAGATGTGTATGTGTTTGTGTGTGTGAATATAAATGCAATATCATATCATTCGGATAAGTTAATTGGACATGATCTTATCAAAAAGTCAATTGGATAAGTTAAGCCAGTTTTGCCTAGAAGACAATTGTTTTTCTTAATCTACCGTTCTTCTATTTGTATTCACTTAACAAAACTATGCAAAAAGAAGAATTTCCACTTAATCTAGATTGTTGAACACAACATTGACAACAAACAATCATTCCCAAGTAAAGAATATTGCACTTGGTTTTTACTTTAAATCAGCATTTTGAGATCAATAACCGGTTTTTGAACTTTTCTACGGTAAACCATTGAAAAGGCAAAAAGAAAGAAGAAAAATAATAGATAATAGCTAAATATATAAAAGGAGGAATAAAAGAAAGGGATGAAGGAAGTGGGGAATGGCAGTTAAAAATGTAGAAAGATAAGAGTTTTGCAAAGAAAATATAAGTTAGATAGCCGAGTTGTCTCAAAATCTCTATAACCAAGTGAAAATCAAATAAAAGAAACACGAGAGAGAGAGAGAGAGGGGGGGGGAGAGGAATGATAGATAAGATGAATTAGAAAAGAAGTGTTTAATATATCCAGACACAATAGTCGAATTTGATATATTATGGGTAAGCCAAGACCTTTGTACTGCCAACTCATTGCTTTGTCAAGTTAAGAATGTTATTCCGAGAGCTTATAATTCATAGTTTGCAACATATTTTGGAAATGTGAAAAAAATATTTAAAAAAGTGGTAAGTTAGTTTGATATGCATGGTTAAGCCCATTTCCAAATAGTTCATGATTTTGGGATAATTTTTGGCTTAACAGGCATCAAAGCACAAGTTCCAGGAGGTCATGTGTTTAGGTCTCGTTATCAGTGTTTATTCCCATTTTATTCTAATGCACTCTAGTAGATTTGTGTGGGTGCACCAACTCTGTTCAGCTTGTTTGTCTCTATAGTCTAAGTGCAAGTTAGGGCCGCACATAAAGGAGGATGTTAAGTTAGTTTGATGTATATTATTGTGCTCATTTCCTAGCACCTAAAACTTTTAAAACAAATATTCAACTCAACTCAACCCAACCTCTTTCCCAATTGAATGGGGTTAGCTGTAGAGATCTTTTTTCTCCATTTCACTCAATTAAGAGCCATATCCTCTGTCAAACCACATTGAACCATGCCTACCTTTATTATTTCTACCCACATTAGTATTGATCTTCCCAAACCCTTCGCATTACCAACTAGTTGAATGCTAACACTCATCCTAACTGACACATCTACCAGTCCTTGTTGTATGTTGTCAAGCTACCTCAATCAATTTTTCCTCAATTTATCTTCAATTTGTGTTGCTTCTAACATATCACAAATCCAATAACTCCTAATCATATATATTCTCATTTTGTCACGCATCCACTTTAGCATTCTTATATCAACTACATTCATTTTATTAATATATTATTTTGTTTGTTGCCCAAAAATTAGAAGCATATACCATAGCAGGACTAAACTAATCACTGTCCAATAAAACTTGCCTTTTAAACTTAAAGGTGGATGATATGTCAAATTTTGAGTTCAGCCATATATAGAGTCTAATTAGCCAAGCTACCCACATCCCCCAAACACTTCCATGCCTCAATTGGAACGCCATTTGGCCATAAAACTTTTTTCTAACTTTAAGAAATAATCTATTCTACAAAACTTATTTATTACCATCATTTAGTTTCAAACTTACATCTGCTATTTGATTCATTAAATGAATAATCAAAATAATTTCTCAACCTCTCTTAAAAAAATAAGAGTCTATCATATGCAAACTCACAAATTAAACAACAATCGTGCACCAGCAAACAAACTTTACTCATTAATACGACACGTGTAGCTTAAACACTGAGTACAATATAGTAGGAACCTAATTTTTTTGTGTTATTTGAAATTATGAAAAGGGTTTAAATACCTGCACCTGCAATTGGAGCTTCTGCAGCCATAGGGAATATGAAGCAAGGAATCGTTCAGAACTGCACTCTTGACAGGTCAACCCTAGCAAACATACTCCTGCCCAACATTTATCTGGCTGAAAAATATTCATAATAAAACAAACCAACAGGCGAACCAACAGTCAATTCACTGTCACACAATGTACAGAGAACAACTATACTTTGCACGTAATACAAAGATATGGTTGAAATTCACCATGACACTATGCTTAAATAAGACGCAGAGGAATTAAATAAATAAGAATAAGACTCAGACGTAAATTTATAATGTGGATGGAGAGCAAATTCACCATGTTGCTAGATGCGAGCATCAACACGCGATTGACCCATGCATCAACTGCGGCCTCCCAGTTCTCAACCAACTTGGGGTCAGCCGATTCAGATACGGCTAACAGCCTGTGACTTTTAATCATGGTCACAATGTGTGACAGCTCCAGACGATCCTCGAACTGATGCTTCTCATCCGGTACGAATTTTCTGATAAGTGAACGAAGCAAACGGGGCTTCAGAGCAATGTCGTTCATGTCGCGAATGTGATCGAAAGCCATTGAAACCAATTTGATCAGATGCAGATGCAAAGACAAGAGAGAAGAGGAAGTGCAGAGAGTGAAGAAGGGTTTAGGGTTTTTCAGCTTGTTGAATCACAATTAGATTCGGTATACCGTCCGGTTGGGCCCTAAAATGCCAGGGCTGGCGATTCAGATTCGGTGTACCATAGTCAAGATCGGGTTGGAGCCTGGAGTGCCAATCGGGTTGGAGCATGAGTGTCCCTGTACTGGTGTTTGTTAAGAGACCGATCGGGCACACCATCATTTTTTTTTTATATTTATATGTTTATATTTTTTATATTTTATTTTTTTGATACTATTTTTTTAAAATAAAAATAAAATTACGTTTAAAAATATAATTTTATTTATAATTATTAATTTTTTATTTTCATAAAATATTTAATTTTATTAATTTTTTAAAAATTAATTAAATTTAATAAGTATATTTTATATTAATTTAATTTAATTATATAATTTATTTAAAATAATTAAATAAAATATAATATTATATCATTCAATTCAGTAAATATAAAATATATTAATTATAATTTAATTATATTATTTACTAAAAATAATTGAATAAAATATATTTCATAATAATTTAAATAATTTAATTACGATATTTATTAAAAATAATTTAATAAAATATAATTCATATAAAAAAATTAATTAAATTAAATTAATAACCAATTAATTTAATTTAATCTAATTATGATATTTATTAAAAATAATTTAATAAAATATATTTAATATTATTTAAATTAATAATTTTAAATTAATTAGTAAATTAAATTAAATAATTTAATTATAATATTTATTAAAATAATTTAATAAAATATATTTATATTAATTAAATTATTTATTAAATTAAATTAACATATTTTATTTTATTATTTATTAAAAATAATTTAGTAATATATATTTCTTATTAATTAAATTAACTATTTTAATTTAATTATTTATTAGAAATAAATTAATAATAGATATTGCATATTAATTTAATTAATTTAATTTAATTATATTATATTATTTATTAAAAATAATTTTAATTTAATAAAATAATTTATTTTAATATGATGTACCAAAAATGGATAAAGTATTAGAATTGATAAAATATTTGTAAAAGAAAAAAATATTTTCACTTTATTTTTTTCAAACATAAACAGATTTATCAAACAGAAAAATATAAACAAATTTATCAAACATGTTTTTATTACCAGTTTATAAAATTTTAAAAATATAAACAGAAAAACAGAAAAAAAAAACCGATTATCAAACGGGACCTAAATAATTCAGTTTCAATCCATCTCAACTACATTAAGGATGTACTTAAAATAAAATATTAAAATAGTTTATTTATTTTTTTATATCTTAAAGTATTCGATTAATTTGTATATATCTCAACTAATTTTTAAAATTCTAAAATTAACGACCAGGTAAAAAGGTTTAGGATTTTCCAACTTTTTAAAACGCAGTTTTGATCGCTAAGTTTTGCTAATCGTCGTCGTGGTTAGGGATGAAATGCTGGCTGGCCAGAAACCCATTTTCCGTTAGACTTCACGTACCATCATCCGCTGAAGTGTCCACGGCACGATTTTTTTTTTTTTTTTTTTTGTCTTATCATTAATTTAATTATTATAATAAAAAAACATAGAAATTATTGTTCATTTGCAAAATTTTGTCATAATGCATAATATTTCTGCCTTTTTTGGGTATTTTATCTATATTTAAAATAATAATAGATATACACAAAAACAATAATAGAAGAATACAAGGATATAATACGAGGAATATGATAAGAAATATAAGGATATAGTATGAAAAAAACATATATTTACACAGAAAGCGCAATTATGAATATATATTTCTCAATCAATAATAAATATTTTTATATTGTTAAAGATACCTATGACATATTTCGTCTATCCTTATAAAAATGTATAAGAATAATAGATATTGTTAATATTATTACAATATATCTCTCTAATTTTCTTTTCTACTAAAAATTAAAAAAATATATTCAAAATTATATACTATAAGAATATCTATTGCATATTGTGTTTATCTTTATCTGAAAATAATATAAGAATAATGGATATTATTAAGAATTTTAGAATATATCTTTTCAATTTTCTTTTATACTAAGAATTAAAAAGATATATTCAAAATTTTAAGATGATTATCTTTATCGGAAAAGAATATAAAAATAATGGATATTATTAAGATTTTTAGAATACATCTTTTCAATTTTCTTTTACGCTAAAAATTAAAAAGATATATTCAAAATTTTAAAATAATATACTAAAAATTTTAAAACGGTTAAAGAGAAGATCAATAAGAAGATAAGAAGGAAAGCAGAAATCAGACTAATGAATAATAGGTATGCTCAAATATAAATTTTGTCACATGGGAATAAGAATGAAAAAAAGAAGGGGATAAAAAGGAAAGAAGATACATACATTGAAGTATAAATTTTATTCCACAAAAAAAGGAAATATCAAAAAATATGTTTTAAGAGAAGTATAACAACGAATTTTTAGAAAAATCTAAAATATGAAGAGAAGAAACGCACTTTGATACTGTATTTTTAGTTAAAGTGAAAATAAGTTGTAAAATTACATTTTCATTAGCAGTACTTTGACAAATATTTTTTTTTGGATTGGACAGTATTTTTTATATTTTTTATTAAAATAACAATAAAATAAAAAAATCGTTAATCAAATACTTCAATTTCAACCCACATTAACTATTTTAAAGATAATATACTTAAAATAAAATATTAAAATAATTTATTATAGGATAAAAGAACCTATTTAAAATAAAAACATTTTTAATAAAATAAAATAATCATACCTATTTTGCACTGTAAATTATTTTATAATAAAATAATATATATACATGGTAAACATTCCTATTAAAACTATTTAAAATAACACTTATTTTATAAATAGTTATGTTTATTTTATAATAATTTGTATTTTATTGTAAATATATTCTTAATATCTTATTTTTAAAGTGGGAAGTATTGATTGAAATTGAACGAGCATTTTCAGGTACTTTAAGTACGTGAGGTGCTATGGGCATTTCAAACCCTTTAAGCCATGGTTTTAAAAATAAACCGATTCAAGAAACGGTCCGGTCCATTAGTAAAACACAGTGGGCTGTAGAACCGGCTTAAAATCAGTGACCCACCTGTTCAACCGGTGAATCGGTGCCGGTTGAACCGGGTCATTTTTTTATTTTTTTGAATGATAAAATAAATAAACTAACATGCACTAGCCTAGAATCGAACCTAAGACTATTTTGTGGTAAAGTACTATTATCCCACTGAACCACTGATACTTATTATTTTTTATTTTTGCTTAGTTTTACTTATATAATATATTAGTTTTAAGTGATTTTATTTTACAACATATTTTATTGACACTTTTTATTTGTAAAACAAAATAGAGTAGAAGAATATGTAAAAAAATTTTAGTTTTTAAAATTATTATATAATTTTTACATATTTTTATATTTTATTTATATATTTAAATATATTTATGAAATCACGGTTTAATTCCAGTTAAACCACTAACCCGTGACTCGGTTACTTTTCCGGTTCGATGAACGGTCCGATTTTTAAAACATTGCTCTAAGCCTCTTTTGGGGTTGGCTTGTTTGCATACTCTGCATTTTTATTTTTCTTTCTGAAATTGTCTGCATGTTCTGCATTTTTTTAGATATTATTTATTTTATGCATCGCATAGTTGGAATTGGTTCCAATTGAAATAAAAATTTTTGTGTTTGATTGATTCACTATAAATAAGAAATTTCTATATTTATCAAAACATAAATTTTTAAATTTAATATAGTTATTTAAAAATTTTGTAAAATGAGAAATTTTCTTTAAAAAAATCAATTTATAAAGTTTCCCTTAATGGTTTAATAAGCTTTCCAAGAAAAAGTTAATTTTAATTCTTAGGACATATATTCTTATCTCAATCCTAAAAATATAACGAGATTATGGGTCTGCTTCCAACCTTTATTATTGCGTATTATTACACATATTTATAATTTTCTGTAACATATGTTAAGGAGCTGGAATGTTTAATAGCAATTAAAAGGAATTTTCTAATAAATGTAATCTAACAAATAATTTCTTTAACTAATCAACATTTACATTATTGAATAGCTTGACTTGTTAATTTTTATTTTTATCTGTTGCTGTAATTAGTAAATTATGGACATTTGAACTCACCCACAAAATCCAAGCACGGGATAAGATAAGTCATTGCTAGCCAAATAAATTATTCTAAATTACCGTCTTGCATATATATGGTGTGACAGATTATAAGATATTAGCATTACAAGAAAATGACAAATGTATTTTAAGTACCGTTATAGTCGTTTTACAAGTGGGGGAAATGTTGAACCTCTCTTGGTGAGGTGATCCCATAGCCGCTGGATTCAGCCATTGTTTGCTCTTGCAAACACATTAATCTATGGATTGGCTGCCATTACATGACAGTGACTTAAGAATCAAGCTTAATTTATCATTCTCAATGGCAGTTCATTGTTAATTCAATTCTGTTTGGATTTGCGGACGTGAGTGTATCAAATTATTAGAGTGGTTACAATTTTTTTTTTTTTTTATGATCCGAAATCTCACCAGGATGAACCGAAGAGTAAACCGAGGGACACATGACCGACTCACTCGATCATACCTCCCAATTAAGTCGCAGGACTTGAAATCTCATCAACGACGTGGGAAGTACACCCACTTGTCAGTTTGACTGTCCCTGGGGGTTGAATGGTTACAAATTGACTTGACATATATGAATTAAACTTAAACAATAATTTTAAACTTTTGATATTGAACTCAATTAAAATTTAACTTGATAAATTAAAATTCTGTAAATATATTGTAAAATATCAAACTATTCATATTTAATTTCAGATTGATTAGATTATAGATTCGCTAGAATTCAACTCAAAAAATAAACAAATCAAACTCAAACTAATTTTTTGAACTCGTGGAGTTACAATAAATCTAATTTAAACACATTTCAAGGAAAAAAAAAGTGTGATTTAAACACACTACTAATTTACTCAGCCCGATGTCGATTTTGATTTAATTTCATTTAACTCTCACTTGGGAGTTGACATTTGATGTTAAACGTTTATTATCTGCATGCCTAAAACTAATAATTAAGTTGGCTTTATTTTTGGTAAATTGGTTGTACCTAGTTGTGATAATAAGTTAAATTCCTGCCAAAGAAGTATAGAGTTAATATGCAAATTTTTTTTATTTGTAACCTTACATAATTTAATACACTAAAAAATAGTGTTTTTTTTATAATGTTTTAATATTTTCAAAAATTACTCACGAATTAAGTCATTTCCTCTGCGCATGATCTAACTAACACATCCACAAGTTTTGAATAAGGGATAAAAATTTAGAAGAGGGAGAAGCATGTAAGCTAATATGAGATAACTATTTTACTAATAAGAGATAAATATTTTATTTATATTAAATTATATATACTAAGGGAATATTAGGAGTATTCGGTGAAACTTAAATATTAGTGAAGTCTCAATTTTAGTAAAATTTTTTGTCCTTATTCTATTAATACCCTTCAACTTTGTACAACTACTAATATCTTTCATAAAAATAAAAAGAATTATTAGTAACTATTACTTCATTAAATAAATTAAATTTTATATTTTTTGTCATTTGTTATTTATTAAATCCTATTTATAACTAAATATCTTATATTTAACAAGTGTTTTTATTTTAAATTTGTTTGGTAATTTATTTAAAATTAAAAACATATATATTTACTTGAAAGTGAATGCACAACTGTTTGAGGCTTATTACATTAAATATTGAGAGTTAAATAGCAATATGAATTGAGTTGGGATCTAATATTTAAGTGGGGGGGGGGGGGAAGTCTTTAGTTTGACTGTATTAGACCTTCTCAGTGAGGGATTTTGATGCATGAAGGTCATACTCACAGTATTGATGTTTTATGTTAGACTAATACTTTCTGACCCAAATGAAGAGAGAGAGAGAGAGAGAGTTATGGGCTGGGAAAGCATGAGCTTTTGGCAAAAAAGAGTGAACATAAAAAATGTGTAGTAAGACATAGGAGTCTTCTACTTTCATGAAAAGTAAAAGTTAATTCATCATTTAGGCATGAAAGATTGACTTAAAAAGTTCAAGAAACAACTGAATTGGTCTGTAATTTATTTGGCACTATTTTCATTCCTAAATATTTGTTTTAGAAAATTGATTTTTACAATTCGTTTGCTTAAACTATCATTTATTGTAATTCTTCTGGTCTAATGGGAAGATTTGAAAATAAGGAGAGGATCGAGAGCAATATATTGACTTCTTTTCTAGGTACTTGTTTACTAGGATGATAACAAAATATTTAATGATTTTGTTTATAATATTTTATTATTATTTTAAAAAACTAAAATGCAATTTCATATATTTCGAAAATTAAAGGGAGAACTGTTCTAATTTGATATAGTTTAAAATTACATAGAAATGAAGCTACTTTTGATATTGTCTATTTATTTAATTTTTAAAAAATGGGATATTGGGGAAAACTAACATTTGGTGAGTATTTTTGTTACATTTACTAAAATTTATATTTTAAAAAATAGACAGTCATTTTAATTTTTGTTTTCAAATAGTATTTTTACATTGAATTATATAATAATTGCTCAAAATTTATTTATTTACAAAACTGTATAAAATTTTATATTTTCAATAAAATAAAGTGTTTTAAATTTAAAAATTAATTTAATATTAACTTAAATATATAATCCTGGCCCAGCTCGTTTATTACTGATTCATTTAAATAGATTTAAGTTGAGAAATAATAAATTTTTTAATCTCATTATAAGATCAACCTTGCGTGTCCACTTGAAGTCAAATCAATCATACTTTCATATATTTTTGTTTTGTTATTTTATAAGAAGTTGTTTTTTATATTATTTTTATCTATTATTCTTTATTATGATATATTATTTTCCCCATTTAGAGTTTGTGCACTATTTCATCTTTTGAAAAATTGATGAATGTGGTTATATTAGCAATTGTGTTCGACACAAAATGCTAACTCCATAAATTGAGATCTATTACAATGGTATAATAAGCTAAACGATACATTATTATTGCCATGTTGAAGAAGTTGATAGTGCCTCTGAAATGTCCAATGATCAAATATGATCTCGCTCCAAAACTCGCACGTTGTATATTTTTGGCCTAATTTATTCGATAAAGAAAATTGAAAAAGAAATGTGACGCTCAAAATCATAGATAATCTTCTCTTTATTTCGAGAAAAAAAAAATAAGTTATGCATCTTTATTGTTCCTATTATCCCAGTTGCACCTATACTATTTTAACTTTCCCGGCTTCATGTCATTTTTTTGTTCCTACAAAATTACAAAATTAACATCCTCCAGTATTTCCACACGCGTTACATTTCATCGAGTTTTGTGGTTATCCCCGCAATCAACTTAAATTGTGATTAAATTGATTGCATGATATCCGTTCGATCGTCGTTAAATCTCACGTGGTGTCTGCCCCTAAAAATGGGCAGTCATCACCTCCCCACAACTATCCTTTAGCAGTTCCAAATTCCTATAATTGCACTCTCTCTCTCTCTCTCTCTCTCTCTCTCCCTCTCTCTCTTTAACGTCTGCATGTATTTAGTTGGAATGGGGAGCTTCGAGCATCAAGCAAAAGAGAGAGCGATGGAGCTCAAGACTCTCTTCAAGAAATGAGTCAAAATCATGGGTGATTCCAGCAAGAAGGAATGGCACAAGGTCAACCACAAAAGACGCTAATAAATATATGTACTTATGTTGACAAATATATTTATGTAAGATTTACAATAAACCTGTATATGAATTTAGGAATATCAAAATTATATATTCAATAATGCAGAAGCATACTCGTTTGTTCCATGATCGGTGAATGCGAAGAGGTATACAAGATTGAAATCAACCTTGACGGCTATGGATCTTCTTTTCTATGCCCTAGGTCTGTATGACAGCTTTTTATGGGTAAAACACTGTCTGTCTAGGGTAGAGAAGGGGCCTAGCCATATATATGAAGTAAATCCTAATCTCATTAGGCCCTCCTATAAAAAGCCTATAATGAGCTATTTAAGCCCACACTATTAACTGTCTAACCACATGATTAATATATCTAATAGGTATACAGAAGCTCAGTCTATATGAATCACTTTTTATTGGGTCTATTTTGTATATCTCAACTTTAAACTTGGGTTCAACCTATTTTATTAAAGCCAAAATTCAATTAATATGCATGCTCAATTTAAAGAAAATGTTAACAATCTCCTACCTAAGCAAACATTAATTAAAGTTGCAAATTTGAAATTTTTTTTAAAAATCGACTCTTCGGGTTAAAACTACAAAATTTGTATGTGGTCACATTTTCAAAAACCAAGTAAAGTCAAGAGACAACACCCAAGACAATCCTATCTAACAAAGCAACCAATATCGAACTATGACTGTCATTATATTATTAATCAATGTAAGACCACTCATGATCATAAATACCAATCTCCTAATCAACATGGATCATATGTAGTAGTGTGGCGAGAAATAGCACTCTTTAAGTGATTTCATAAATATGCTACTCTTCTATCGGTCCGTAGGTTCTCTTCAACTGTATGCTTATTGTTTCCAATGAAACTAATATGTCTTGCATATATATCTCGAGAAAACTTTATGATGCAAAGCAAAACATATTCCTAAATGCTCAAGTACACCAAACTTAAAATTTTTTTTTCTTAAATCCATATTATGAATACATATCCATCCATATATGACATGTGAAAATATCAAGAATATATGTATTCATGCATAAATGTTATCAAAAGAAACCAACCGATAGCTGTCTATAAACTTTAATAACCATAAATGAACTGAAAAGTCTCAACATATAGTAACTATCACATAATGTAAGGAAAACAACTCGCACTAATCAAGTACATCAAAAACCAAATAATACCCATGTTAGAAATACGCTTATTAAAATAACAGGTCTAAGTCTCATGGTTAAGAGGATCGCCATTATCTGTCTTGTATCAATGTGCTCAATGATGATGTCACATTTCTTTACCAACATCTTTGACAAATACTTGATCTCAATGTGCGTGGACCCACTAGAAGTTTTGTTGTTCTTAGAAAAAGAAAATAGATGCACTATTATTACAAAAAAATCTTTACTGGTCTAGCTACGAGATCAATTACCTTAAATTTTGAAATAAAATTTTATAATTATATAGCATCAATTGTAACCCCAAAACAAGATACAAATTCAGCATGCAAAGTGGAAGATATTGTAAAAGTTTGCTTAACACTCTTCCCTGAAACTGCTCCCCCAACTAACATAAATACATATAGTAATGTAAGATTTATGTCATTCGCATATTTAGTAAAATTTGAATCTGAATAACTAATAACTTTAAGATTATTAACTTTTCTATAAACAAACATGTAAACTTTCATTACTTGTAAATATCTTATAACTTTATTTGCAACTACCTAATAATTAATTCTAAGATTTGAGAAATGCTTCCCAAGAACACTCGCAACAAAAGCTATATCCGGTCGGGTACATGCCTATACATATATAAGATTACTAACTACACTAGCATAAGGTATGCTATGCATGGATTTCAATTTAGAGTCATTCTTAGGACTCTAGCTCCTACTGAATTTATTACCCTTGATAATAGGAATATCACCAAGTCTACAATTTTGCATTTTTAAACCTCTCCAGTACATGCTTGATAAACCCTTTTTGAGAAAATCCTAGCATACCATGATGATCTTAATGTTCAAAACAAACGATCGAGTCTTCTCCAATGTCTTTTATGTCAAAAGTATTAGACAATAGTCTTATTCAAATGACTCAGATTACTACTCACAAGTACGATATCATCAACCTAAAAAATAAGAAAAATAAAATTCCTCCCACCGACCTTGAGATAAATATACTGATCAATCTTATTTTCCTTAAAACTCAGGGAAATGATAATCTCATCAAATCTCAAGTACCATTGGCATGAGGTTTGTTTCAAACCATAAATGGATTTCCTCAATTTACACCCCTTGTGCTCTTTACTTTTTTTTTCCTTAAAAGTCCCAAGTTGCACCATATAAATTTCTTCATTTAGGCATTTTCAGGAAAAAAAAGTGTTGGCACTATCTAATGAAACTCTAAATCATAATGAGCTACCAAATCATGATAATTTGGAATGAATCCTTAGATGAAACTGGGGAAAAATGTCTCGTTAAAATCAATGCTCATTTGTAGCCAATAGGCTTATAGTCAGCTGGAAAATCAACTAGCTACCACATATCATTGTGTGCCATAGGCCTTATCTCATCTCTCATAGCATCCACTCACATACTAGACCGATAACTTGAAATAGTACCGTATAAATCACTGGGTCAACCAAAAAACCTACATTATAATCACATTCACTAAGATCCATAAAGAACTAATTTGAAGATTTCTTCATAGATATCTTTGAATAGGATTAGGAGCATCAATAAAAGTAGGATCTGTTACAAGAAGATCATGAGTATTAAAAAAAAATGGTATCATTAATCCCCAGCTGGTCATGATGATCATCTCCTTCCATAAGTGTAGATAAACCAAAGATTTAGATTTTAGGCAATGAAATAGGCATCACCTCGCTACTCATATCCTCATCAATCTTGCTATGAAAAGTTTAAATCAGTTCTAAATTTAGCTAACTAGAACTCAACAAACCTGGCACCCAATGTAGGACAATAGGACCTATACCCTTTAGAACGATCTCGATACCCAATGAAGAAATAAAAAGTGGTTTTAGAGCTATTTTTTCTTTCAAGAGGGTTATATATCTTAACCTCTATAGGACAACCCCAAATATGAAAATAGTTAAGGTTAGATTTTCTACCCATCCATAACTCAAAAGGTGTTTTAGAAACAAACTTGATTGAAACTTTATTAAAAAAAAAGAAGTATGAGACAGATTTTATGTCATCACCCTAAAAATATAAGGTAAGTTGTACTTATTTATTATACTCCCCATCACGTATTTAAGAGTGCGATTATGCCTTTCGGCTAAATCATTCTATTAAACACTACTAATTATGATATATTGAGCAACAATTTCATATTCTTGTAAGTATTTGGCAAACAGTCCCATATATTATTATAAGATATCATATCTTTCATAATACTTAGCCCTATGGTCAGATCTCACAATTTTGATCATTTTAGTTAGTTTATCACGAATACAATCAGTATAAGTGTCTAAGTCTCCAAAATCAAGTAATATTAAAATATCATCTTCTTATAAGCCTTTGAGTTCTCTTTTTAGAAAAAATGACCTAGTCTTTTATGACATAATAAAGAAAATTTTATCTTTGATTTTGAGGTCTCTTAGACATTCTATTGTCAACCTGAAAAGGCATATCCAAAATTACAAACTAGATTCAACTTATATAGACCATTATTTAAAAACACCACGCCTAATAATTTGAGAGTTTATGATATTAAAATAATGATTAGCAATCATGGACAATAAATAATTCAATAATATATTTTAAACTTAACTAAGCATAAATTGTAGGGGATAATTCAGTGCATCATTACCATCTTCTGTTTAGGTAAAGAGTACAACATACTATGAGATCCCCGCGACAAACTATTGATGAGAATACCAATATTAGAAAAGTCAATCCTTTCATTTGACAGAGTTTCTAACCTGAATATTCTCTAATTAGTCATTGAATATCAATTGTGCTATTATTACATAAAACAGTCCCTTTTGGGTAGGTTATTATATAAAACATAATAGCTCTTGTCATGTACAAATTACAACAAAAAATAGAAATCAACAAGCATACCCCTTTGGACAGTAACACCGGTGTTAACCAAAAAAATTTCTCACCATGACATAATTATATGTAAGTTGCCTATGATTGTAATTTTTGGCAACAAAAAGACAATATACTAGCAAAATAGAGGGCATTAATGTACCATAAGCATAAATAATAGAGGTTTCTTGGTTTATCATTACCATCTCCTATTTGGACAGAGATTGTAACATGTTATGAGGTTCCTTCAGCTAACGACCATGGGAGAATGTCCAAGTATTTGAAAAATAGTCTCCTTTGGGTAGACTAACCTTTTAAAAACAAAGCAAAACCATACACTCCCAAATCAATTGCCAAATAACATCCTTGTCATTACTGCACACAATACTCCCTTTAGGTAGGTATTTGTATGCAATAAAACAATGGATATAGTCACGTATCATATACAAGAAAATTAGATTTCAATGAATATATCCCTTTGGGCAGTAACACCCATTTCAACCAAAAATATTATTATGACATTATTTTAGGTAAAAGTGCCCTATATCACACCCAGCATACTAATATGCTAATAATCACATTCTTATGGGAGCGTAACCAAATGCACGCTATAATCTTAGATATATTACCAAAACTGTGCATAAAAAAATAGAGGTAGTCTGGTGTATCATTGCCGTTTCCATTTTGGGCAGAGAGTGCAACATGTTATGGGATCCCCTATGGCTAACTACTAAGGAGAATACTCAAATATTTAAAAAATTAGTCTCCCTTGGATAGACAAACCTCCTAAAAATGAGCATTCTCAAGTCAATCACCAAAAATTATCCGTGTCATTAAAAATATGCAATAACCTTCTTTGGGCAGGTGATTACATGCAATAATATAATAGATACTATCATATTTTAGAAATCAATGGATGTACTCTTTTAGGCAGTAGCACCTATATCAATCCATAAATCCTTAATATAACATTTTTTGTTTAGATTGATTTATGTTATTTCTAGCATTTCCTTATTGGAGGAATATGCTCGCCATCACATACTTATGGGTATTTATATATATCCAAATACACCCAATGATCTCATAAATAACATATATATTGCCAAAACCATACTAAGAAATTTTTGTAATTCACAAAAAACAACGATTTAGGCTTTTTAGGAAGAGTTTGTGAGAAAGTATAATGTTCTGTGGTGTTCAAAATATCGAAAACATGTTGCCCGTGAAAAAAAATACCGAACATGCTCCAAAAATCCAAAAAAAAAAATTGGAATCCCTATTAAAATTTACAATTTATAAAATTTTTTTCTTTTAACAAAAAACCTAAAGCCCCACGCTCCCTCATGTGTTCAGTCAGTGTACTTCTACAAAAGTCTAGTGCAATAATTTTTTTAATTATATTTTTTTTTCTTTTGCAGCTTAGGAGTACCAGACCTTTAGAGTAGTCCCAGCAAGATATGGAATTAAGTTTTCTACGGAATTATGCAAGTTTAAATATAGATAGTTGTTTGTCAAATGAAATATGCTAGCATAATCTAAAGTAATAACCTACACACTAGATTTAATTAAAGGAAGAGAATACTGTCCAATCATACGCTTGGCATTTGAAAAAATAATAGGCATGTCATTATGGGCTTATGATATGATACCAAAAGTAAGAAAACTTTAACTGGAGGTTAAATATGAATAATTAAATAAAGACAAATTTCATTGCTAAAATATCTTGAATGACCTTACGATTTTCAATTATTGCAAATGCCAATCTATCTAGCAAGATAACAAAGCAAGAGGTTTCCATCTCCTCTTTTACGGTATAGATAGAATCTTAAGGAATAAATAATTAAATCAGAATGTTCAGCAACAGTAACTATAGAGGTAAAAACTTTAGTAACATTTTCACAAATCTAGGACAAATTGTAAACAAATATATCTTTTACCACACTACGAGTTAAATCGCAAGATTTATATCAAAATCTTTCTTGTTCCAAGAGGAACAAAAGCCCCTTATTGATTTTCAAAATAGATTTACCATTTTTTTGGATTAAATCATTCAAGATCATGGGTTTAAACTTGAAAAATCAGGAATATACATAAATCGGTTTTGAGTCCCTAATCCGTATAGAATAGCTCTAATACCACATGTAAGATTTGCAATAAACCAATATATGAATTTAGGAACATCAAAATTATATATTCAATAATGCAAAAGCATACCCGTTTGTTCCATGATCCTTAAATGCAAAGAGGTAAACAAGATTAAAATCAAATTTGGCGGTTATAGATCCTCCTTTTTATGCCCTAGGTCTGTATGACCATTGTTTATGGGTAAAACACTACCTATTTAGGGTAAAGACGGAACCTAACCATATATATATAGAGAATCCTAACTTTGCCGAGCCTTCCCATAAAAGGTCTATAATGGGCTCCTTAGACCTACACTATTAACTGTCCAACTATATAATTAATATATCTAATAAGTGTACAAAAACTTAGTCTATATGGATCACTTCTTTATTGGACCTATTCTGCGTGTCTCAACTTTAAACTTAGGTTCAACTTCAACCTATTTTATTAAAACTAAAATTCAATTAACGTGCATGCACAATTTAAAGAAAATGCTAATAATATATACATGATGTGATGTGGACCTTCATTATGAATCAAAGGCGTAGCTTATTTTTTACTTTTTTATTTTTAGTTAACAATATTTCATTTTAGGTTTTGATTTTGGATGTAAATAGTGAGTTATGGGTATTTTGTTGGGATTGATTACTCTTATTCTCTATTTGATTTCTATTGTTGGGTTTGGTTTTGAATATTTGATTCTTGCTAACAAAAATCAATGTTCTTATTCTTTTCGATGTTAGTTGGTTCTTATTTTTTAGTTGAAGAATATTAGTTTTGTAATAATAAATAGAAAGATAGGATAATTATGTTATTTGATGAATTTTGTATTAATTGTCTTCTACTATTAGGTCTAATTTTGTAGAAGGGAGAAAATAGCAAGGAGAGAGTTTTTGGAATAGTGCCAATATCTCTCCTATTTATGATAATATAAGTATAATGTAAGTGATCATGAACATGCCATTCACGCACCCACTACAATCTCAACCAACTTGGAATCAGCCGATTCTACTATGAGAGATATGAATAAACGTCTGTGAGAGATATAGATAGCCGTCGGTGACCTTTTAATCACACTCACAACGTGTGACAGCTCCAAAGAGCCTTTTAACGAATGATTAGTTTTGCTAATTATCTGGACTTCGGCTAAATGCTATTTGGACCTTTATTTTCTACGTTATGTAACAATACTAGTGAATAATCCGTGCCTATGACACTCCTCAACTAAAATTAAATATGCACGCAATTCAAATTAAAATATGATAGCACATTTTTCCTTTTCAAAATCCAAAATAAATTCTTTTTTCACAAACCCAAAATTTGTCTTTTTTAATACAATTCTATAAATATCATTATTAAGTTTAACTCATTGATTTATTAGGATGTAAAGTGACCTAAAGACTTGATGAGAGTTTGAGGGAAAGTTTTGGTTTGTAAAAAATCTCAACTATTCGTTGAAGAATAAAGCTCAATCTCAGCCATTCGTTAAAGAATAAAACTCAATTTCAGTTTTTGAATTTTAATTTGTGAGAGGGGCATTTTTAAAATTTGTTGTATTTTATTATATAGAAGATATATTAATATAGGCTAAACAGGAAACTATTGGACTTGGTACAGTACTAACTACATTGGAAAATTTAAAAACCATCTTCAAAATCAAACTAAATCGAATTATTAATTTTAATTTAGTAACATTTTTATAAAAAAATAAATTATTAATGAAAAATTTTGTATTTTAAAGATTTAGGATGACCAAATTAAGTAACTTAAAAATGTAAGATTAAGATTGTCAATAATTATAATGGTGAGCTAATTCTCATTCTGTAAATAGCCATTTGTACTTTGTTATTCTTATCATAACTTAAAGGGTAAGTTTGGAGTGATAAAAAGCGAGATAAAATATGGTTTGAAAAAATTTTTTGCGTTTAGTGCACACATCTCAAACCCTGTTTTTTGGAGATAAATAGTAAGATTCCCGTTCTAACGGATTAGATTTTCGTTTGGATGGATTTGAAATTTTGGGTAGTCATTACTTTTTTGCATAACAATCCGTCCAAACAGATTATAAAAAACATTTGGACGGAAGTTGGCCGCGCAAATCTATTGGAATGGTTTCTAAAATTTGTTGGAACGGTTTCTACAACCTCACAAAAAAAGTCAAAGTAGGTGTTATTCGGTAGTTTGAGAGTCCATGGTGAGAATGGCGAAAAAAATTTTACTATTTGATTAACCGAATTCTAGTTATCGACCTTTTCAAAAGGTCTTGAACTTTTTTTAAATTTTGAGAATGCGGGAATGTGTAAAAATGTACAGAGATTTTCAAATATTTTCACCAAAATTTGGTGCACCAAATGCACCCAAAATGACATAATTACTTTTTAAAAAAAACATTTACAAATTTAAACAAACACTGATCTTAGGCTTATAAGAGAATAGAAAAAAAATACTATTTGAAAACTAAAATAAATTTATTTATATTTATATGTCAACAATCATATAAAAATAAATTTTATTTTATTTCATAATTTAATCAAATAAAAAACTAATTTTTTTTCATTTCTTTTGTTTACAAACTTTTATCATTATACCAACCCTATCATTTTATTATAAATTAGTCAATGAAGATTCTGGTGGACAAGTGTTTTCCCATGTCCAAGTACTCAGTTGAATTTAACGAGAAAGTAACAATTTCATCTGCTATAAGAAAGTCACCTCCTTTTTTATGGAAGCGTAAAAAACCAAAAAGTCATGCAAAATAGAGTCACAACATTTTCTTAGGAAAAAAAAAATACAAAATAATACCAAACCTAATATTAATCAAGAACTATAATAAGATGAGAGAAAACAATGGGACTCAAATTTTGTTGAACAATTGCTCTAACACCACTCTATCTACACAAACATTCATAGCCTTCAAATATATATAATTCAATACAAGCACTCAGACTCAAAGCAAAGCACTTAATATTTCATTCCAAATATCAGGCACACTAGGGAGGCACCAATGGCTATAGTCAGAGGTGGTGTCCCTCGAGTGCTGCTTCTTATTATGCGCGCTTGAATAAATTGACGGATGTCCATCTCTTTTTAAATAAGACATTGTTGTGATATCTTGCAAATATATTGGAAATTGCTTCCTTCTCAAGACTCCTTGCATCACTCTCATTTACTGAGGAATATGAGGGTGGCTGGCAAACCCTAGAGGTTCCCTCAAGTTGTGGCATTTCTACCCATTCTTTCTGCACAAAAATGTTTAAAAAAAAATACATAAATAAACTCATATGAACTAATACGAGTACATGCACATTAATAATCACAATAGCTTTATTTATGTCACTTATATCCTGATATATTCACCTGTGAATTGTATCTTTGCCTTACTAATTACAAACTCTAATCTCCAAAACTCCGTAGTTAATGTACCCTTAAAATGCCTTTCAAGTACCTGTTGTGCCTTTGCGACATGCTTCGGAAAATGACTCGAGTTGTGCGCGGTCAAGGTTCAAATCAACCCCGTTGGCCCATGTTGTGAGTCCTTTCTCGTAGGCAACCATGGGGTTCAAATTTCTGTTGTAATTGTTTCCCTCCATGAGGTAGTTCCACCTGAGAATTAAGTTAACAGAGCACACTATTTTTCATGTTTAATCATATATAACCATCCTCGCATAAGGACTGAAGCCATGCTTATGAGGCAGTAAAATTTGTTTGGTCGCCAGTAAATAGATTGAAAGAAAACTATAGAGATTGGAAATTTCTAAATTAATAAAAATAGAAGATTTTTTTTTTTTTAATAATTGCTTTTCTTAGAGACCCCAACTGAAAGGGGAGGGGGAAGAATGGATGTTGAGTGGAATTTATTTATCTTACGAGCTCCACTTGTCTGAGTGAGTCCACCAATGAGCTGAATCAAACACAAGAACATCGACTCCTCTCCAATACCTAGCGTTCTCTTCAATCAAATCCAAATGTAGAACTCTCTTGTTTCCAGGTGCTTTCTTCAACTCCACCAGGAATGGAGCCCAAGAAAACTCAACTGATGTCTCAAAGTCCTGTCAAATGTTGTTCGGTTATATTCAATTGTGTTATATAGATCTTGAAGGCAAAAAAGATATATTTTTGTTGGTGATAATTAAGCTTTAATGCTACTCTATATATAGAAGAAAAGTTCTAATTACCAAGGCATGGAAGGTCATGGTAGGGCCGGCGTAGGTGACTTTTTTTCGGCCGGTTGGAACAACTGATTGCGCTAGGCACACAAGAGATTCCCATTGATTCCTCATCATGGAATCACCCACCAGCATTATTCTTGTCCTTCTCATCTTTGCAAGAAATTTCAGTGCATCAAACCTAATTGAATCACCCAGTGGCAAATGATCTCAAAGAATATAAGCATTCCCATAAAGTGGAAGTATAAACGATCGATTTTTAGATTACTAATAACTAAGGGTTTTGGCTTAGTAAGGGGCAGCCTGCCTACAAGACTCATTTATGTAAAGTAAGTTTAGTGAAGGGTAATACGGGGCGTTTAATAGCAAAATTTTTTGCAAAAATTTTTGATATTTAAGTGTGCAACAAACTACCAACTTTTACTACTTTTCTTCTCTGGTATAATAACTTCTCTAAAATTACCAAATTTGCTAAAAATTATTGAAAGTAACCACAAATTTAACCGGACATTCAAAAGTTATGAAAAATTACTAAAAATTGCTAAATATTGTCACTTGCTTCACTAAACACACTAAAAATTATAACTAGTAATTTTTGACAAAAAATACCAAAAATTACTAAAAATTATACCTCCAAATGCCTCTATATATAGTTAACAATAACCTGCACCTACCGCACTCTGAATAAAATTAGTATTAAGTTTCTTATATAGTTAAAACTTTGGACAAAAAGTTTTTAAATCGAAAAAATTATGATAATTCATGAGTTTTAATTTTTTCTCAAAACTTGAGGTTTTAATAACTATTACATGTGTTTTTTATCTTTCTTTTCAAAGCATCATAAAAGAAAATACAAATTATAATATTTTCATTTAGAAGGTTTAATTTCCTATAAATCATAATTGGGCGGAATTGAAATTATCAGTTTTGATTTGCAAATAATCTCTACTTTTAAAATATGATAAAATTTAGAACATCCAAACTATTATGTGAGATAGATAGTAGTAGGGTCCACTAAAACAAGAATTTAGTAGATAGTTAAAAATATAAAAATAATTTTAATTATAAAATGAAAAAAAAATAATTCTTAACTGTTCGTTATTAGTTTGTGAAAGACACATTTTCAAAAATTCTCATGTTTTATTATATACATATATAGGTGCAGTTTTATTCCACTTACCCAAAAAAAAACTTCAAAGTATATAGATGAGGCTTAATTGGCCTAGTGTGAAAAATTACGCCTAAACACTAATATTTTTCTCAATAATTATTTAAAAATTTTACTTTTATTACATTATTTTTTTTATTTTTTTATCCTTATTTATTAAAAATTTATACTTTCTTCCCACTAACTATAAATATAGGTTCCACCCCCTACCCTTGTTGCAAGTGAACAATTTTTACAATTCTGTCAACTCTCACCACTTATTAACTTAAGGTACGTTTAGGATATAGTAATCAAAATTTTATCTCTTTTAATCATGTATACGGTAGTAGATTTAACCATTGGCTGGGAAAGTAATGGAAGAAGGCTTGGGAGTGAAAGGCCCCAATGAAGTAATTGGAATATGTATAAAAGTTAAGTTTTACATTGAATAAATAGAAAAGAGATTGAATCTTTTGGTACGAGAAAGTCCGCAATCTCCATCTTAGGGGTGAGCACTGAGTGAAACTCGCTCTGTGGCCTTAGTCGGCCAAGAACCACAGAAAGTAAATCAGTCTAGGCAAACTCTGGCTGACCGGCTCAGCCGAGAAAGCTGTAAGACAGCCCCCACAATAAAGGGACGACCGCTCTCCAAAGAGGAGTCGAACTCATAACCACATGGTCCCAAACCCTATAGCACACTGCCCGAACTAACTCGACTACCTCCAAAGGGGCAAAAAGAGATTGAATCTTAATGTATAATTGAGTGACTTACTACTTACAAGAGTTAATCTTTTAAATAAATATGGGTCAATTAATATATATTAGATTCATGTGATGTGATGTAAACCACGTAAATTCCGTAATTACTCCTCTGCATACCCGGTAAAAGACCTCACACAAATGAGACTCCCAACAAGAGGACCACTTTGTATACATGTTGAAATGGACTATAATTAATTTAAGCTGAGCAAATGGGGCACCATGGAGGCATGACTTGCGGTGAGATGGACCCGCTAACTCCTCTTTTTACTCATTGCCACTGCTGCTGCTAACTAAAGATGTCTTCTTTCCTCTTCTACTTTTTCTTGTCAAAGAGAGAGGTCGTTGAAATGGCGGGGGTCCACGAAATGCTCGACATTATTAAAAATCAATCGATTTGATCGTTTTGTGTCAGATTGCTGGTTTGGTGATTGGTTTGATTTTGCGTTTAAAAATTTTCAACTCAATTAATTCTGTTTCAATTGTGGGGTAATATATTTCTGATCTTAACCTGAAATAATCATCAAACATGCATAAATTAATTTTTAAATTTTGTTTTACACAAAATTCACCGATATATTGGCTCTATTTGGTAGCACCAAAATCCACAAAAATTCACTAATTTTAATTAATTTTTATATTTTTTTTAATCAAAATTTTTCACATGTCACATTTATATCACATTTTTCTATTTTTATTGTACTTTTTGCTAGAATTTTTATTAAATTTTTTCACCTGTCACCTTTATGTTACATTTTTCTACTTTTATTGTACTTTTTGCCTAATTTTTTATCAACCAAACACACCCATTATAGATCCTAACTTAATTGATCTAAACTGGTTAAAATTAAATTGGTTTGATTATATGATACATGATCAATTCGATTTTAAATGCAAAAAATTAGGTTCCTTTCAAATTGAATTGATTTAATTTTATAACACCATACATCAAATTTGTGGGTTAATAAATTAAAATAATTAAAAATTAAGTTGATTAGTCAATTTAAATTAAATAAACTCGATATAGAACTACGATTACATGGCCGCCACTGTTAGTTCTGAGCCATGAATGAGTGAAAATTTTATTTTTTAACATTAGAAAGGTGAAGAGGTGATCATGTTTTAGTCAAAATTAAGACAAAGCATGCTAGGACTGAGAACCTATTACAATTATATATTTGGTATTTGAAATTGTCAAAAGAAAAAAAGAAGTAATTAATTATATAATTTATATGGGTGTGTAACCAATAGAAGTAATTTATTGAGACTAAAATCTAATTTGGTGTTATATTTGGATCTTGAATTTTTTTGATTAAACGTAAATGTAGAAAGAAAGGAAAAAGAAACGATGTTATAGAAATTGAATCGAATTATTTACTTATGATCGATTAAGTAACTTGAGTAACACATGATGGAAGGGAAAAATTTAATCCAAATTAATGCTCAAAATGTATGTGAGTATTTGACTAAGAAATTAAAAATAATATGATATGTGTGACTAAGTGTTGAACACATGCTAATAATATTCGATAAGCATATAATAAGTATCAATGATCAATGTGTGTTTTGGCATCTATTTTAAAAATAACAATAATCAAATACATTTTAATTAGTTTTCAACACGTGTTAATAATATTTAATAAAAAAATGACAATTGTTCTTTGAAAAAAAACAATAGGTATATTTTGATAAGTTTGTGGGACTTTTCAAAGAAATATTTGACAAGTATATGGCAAGTGCCTATAAAAAAAAAAAAAGCACATTTCGATAAATGTCTGACGCTTATTATTGTTCCATTTTAAAAAATAAGGAAACACTTTTTTATAAATTCGACACATGTCACGTGTCCATTAAAAATAGTAAAACACAATTTGTAAGGTTTTATTTGGTAAAATTTTTATTTATTTTTTTATTTATGTCTATAATCTCTTGAAAATAAATAACAAAAACATGTTTGTTTAATTTATTTATACTTTTTAGAAAAATAAAAAATTATTTGAAAATTTAAGTCAAAACATAATAAAAAAATCTGACTTTCACACAAATATTTTTTTTTAAAAACACACTTTATCAATCTCAAGGCCAAAATAAAATAATTTGTCAATTTTAGTAAGCATCAGATTAAAATGATTTATTTTATTTTATTAAACTAAAAGTATATTTACAGATAATATATTATTACAATGGTTAAAATAACAATTTATGATTAACTAAAAATATCAAATTAAATTTTTTAATAAATAATATATAATTATATAGTAAATAAATTATTTTATCAAAATTAAATTTTTATTGAGTAATAATTACCTATTAAAATAATTTATTTTATCAAAAATTATTCAATTAAATTTTTTTATTTTAATAATAAACCATTATTTTAATTATTTTAATAATAAATTATTATTAATTTAATAACCAATCATTATTTCTAAAATAATTATTTTTAAATTTTAAAAAAATATTTATTTTTATTTTAATAATAACAAATTTATAATTTTTATATACATTATTAAGTATTATTTTAATAATAAATAATTTAATAATAAATTATTATTTATAGAAAATTATACCATAAAGTTATTGTTAACCAAAAAAATATTAAAGTAAAATTAAATTTATTTATTAAAAATATTATTAATTTAATCAAATAAATCATTATAATCATAGATTATTATTTTAATATTGTCATTATATAGCAACAACTAGCAATTAGATAAAAATATCTATTTTTTGGCACCAATGAGAGGAATAGACATGGAATGACCATTATACCCCTACGGTGGGGCGGAATGGAGTGAAAAATGTCACATAACCCGTACATAACAATATTCTTATTAATTTTAATATATGGAATTAGTATTTGATCAAATAAAATAAAATTAAATAATTCGAGAATGTAATAAATATGTTTGATGGATGAAATAGAAAAAAAGAATGATAGAGGGATATTTTCATTAAAAAAAAAAAAGCTTTTTATTTTTTATGATTTCGAGTATTTCGTGGAGCCCGGCCACTTCAACCACCTCTCTCTTTGACAAAAGAAAAAAGGCAGAGGAGGAAAGGAGACATCTTTAATTAGTAGAAGCTGTAGTAATGAGTAAAAAGAGGAGTGAATGGGTCCATCTCACCGCAAGTCATGCCTAAATGGCGCCCCATTTGCTCAGCTTAAGTTATAGTCCATGTCAACATATATACAAAATAGTCCTTCAATAGGACCTTTCACTCCCAATCCCAAGCCTTCTTCCACTACTTTCCCAGCCATTCCAATGGCTAAGTCTAAGCCCAACCCTTTCCTATTCTCCTTCATCATCGTCTCTTTGATCAGCTTCTTTCATGGCAAATATTCCCTGCAGCTTTTTGACCTCGATAACGCATTGTCATGGCTCGATGAGGAAGATGATGACCAAGTTAACATGGTTAAGAGCCGTCGTGCATCCCACAAATCTTGCGACTTTTCGGCTGGGAAATGGGTTTACGATCAATCCTACCCACTCTATGATTCCAATTGTCCCTATCTTACTACGGCTCTAACTTGCCAAAAGAATGGAAGGCCGGATTCTGATTATGAAAAGTGGAAGTGGAAGCCAAACGCTTGTTCACTCCCAAGGTTTGTCCATATAATTTGCATAGTTGAAATTAATTAGTATATGTTCTAGTTCTAAAGAAAGTAGCTAAGAAGAGAGTTTAAATGCGTGGTATATAGAGTGTGTTTAGAGTGATAAAAAGTGAAATAAAATGAAATAAATTATAAATTTGTAATTCGTGTAGTAAAATAAAAAATAAATAATTTTTAGAGTTTTTTATTATTTTTTATCAAATATATTATATATTACCACTCATTAGACTGATTTTTATATAAATGAGTCCTGGCAGCCGCCCTTTACTTAGGCAAAACGCTTAATTATTAGTAATCCAGAAATCGTCCATTTACTAGGAGTGTTTGGGAGGCAAAAGTTTAGTAAAAAAGTATAAAGATTTGACATAAAAATGATATGTGATAAAGTCTGAGTGAAAGAAAATATAAAAAGTGAGTAAAAATTAGTAAGTTTTAGTTAATTTTAACCAATTAAACACTCTTATACTTTCAATTTACAAAAATGCTTATATTCTCTGAGATCATTCTCCTCTGGGTGATTTAATTAGGTTTAATGCACTGGAATTTCTTGCAAAGATGAGGAAGAAAAGAATAATGCTGGTGGGTGATTCCATAATGAGAAATCAGTGGGAGTCTCTTGTGTGCCTAGTACAGTCAGTTGTTCCCACAGGCCGAAAGACAGTCACCTATGCTGGCCCTACCATGACCTTCCATGCCTTGGTAAGAATATTAAAGCTTAATTCTCACTAACAAAACTATCTTCTTCTTTTTTTTCATTTTTTTGCTTTTTGTTGCCTTCAAGATCTGTACAACACAATTGAATATAACTAAACAACGTTTGACAGGACTTTGAGACATCAATTGAGTTTTGTTGGGCTCCATTGCTCGTGGAGTTGAAGAAAGCACCTGGAAACAAGAGAGTTCTGCACTTGGATTTGATTGAAGAGAATGCTAGGTACTGGAGAGGAGCCGATGTTCTTGTGTTTGATTCAGCTCACTGGTGGACTCACTCCGACAAGTGGAGCTCGTAAGACAAACATATTTCCACTCAACAGGCATTCCCCCCCTCCCCCCCCCCCCTTTCAGTTGGTAGCTAATAAAAAGAATTACAAAGAAAAAGGGACAATCTTTCAGTTTTAATTAATTTAGAAACATCCAATCTCTATAGTTTTCTTTCAAACCATTTATCGGCAACCAAACAAAATTTACTGCCTCATAAAGCATGGCTTTAGTACTTATGCGACGAAGGTTGTATATGAACTAGACATGAAAAAAAGTGTGCTTTGTTAATTTAATTTTCAGGTGGGACTACCTCGTGGAAGGAAACAATTACTACAGAGATTTGAACCCCATGGTTGCCTACGAGAAAGGGCTCACAACATGGGCCAGATGGGTTGATTTGAATCTTGACCCGCGCACAACTCGAGTCATTTTCCGAAGCATGTCGCCAAGGCACAACAGGTACTTGAAAGGCATTTTAAGGGTACATTAACTACAAATTTTTGGAGATCAGAGCTTGTAATTAGTAGGGCAAAAATGCAATTCGTGGGTGAATACATTAGGGCATAAGTGTAATTTTTAGGTAAATAAAGACAAATAATAAGGTATTCACGTAATTTTTTCGATGAGTTGAAACAATTGCTCCAACTGGACAGGCCGCCATATATATATATGACCAATTCTCAACTTGCTTCTGGCCTATTATTGAGTCCACACTAAAAGTAACATAAAGGAAACTATAATGATTATTAATGTATATATATTCATATTAATCTCTATGGGTTTATTTTTTTATTTTTTTACATTTTCGTGCAGAGAAAATGGTTGGAAATGTTACAATCAGAGGGAACCGCTAGGGTTCGCCAGCCACCCTCATGTTCCTCAACAAATGAGAGTGGTACAAGGAGTTTTAAGGAGGATGAGATTTCCAGTATATTTACAAGATATCACAACAATGTCTGCTCTGAGGAGAGATGGACATCCTTCTATTTATTCAAGTGCTATTGGGCATAATGAGAAGCAGCACTTGAAGGACACCACCTCTGACTGTAGCCATTGGTGCCTACCTGGAGTGCCTGATGTTTGGAATGAACTGTTAAGTGCTTTGCTTTGAGTTTGAGTGCATGTACTAAACTATATATATATATTTGAAGGTTATGAATGTTTGTGTAGATAGAGTGGTGTTAGAATAATTGTTCTACTAAATTAGGATCTCTTTGTTTTCTCTCATCTTATTATAGTCCTTGATTAATATTAGGTTTGGTACTATTTTGTGTTTTTTTTTCCTCCCAAGAAAATGTTGTAACCCTGTGCAACTTTCTGATTTTTTACATTCTCATAAAAAATGTGACTTTCTTGCACTAGATGAAATTGTTACTTTATCACCAAACTCGACTAAGTTACCAAACATAGGAAAATACTTGTTTGTTAGAATCTTTATTGACAAATTTATACTTGAATGATTGGGAAAATAGACCTCGGTACATGCTCAATGCTCAATAGTGCAAAATAAATTATAGAATGGAATGAGTATATATAAAGAAAAAATAAACATTCTAGCAAATTAATGATAAAAATAAAAGTAATTTTGTAAATTTCCTACCAAGACCTATTTTCATGGTTTCCAAGAAAATGATTTTTTTTTTCTAAATATATAGGGTGAAACAAGAGTAAGATGAGCATGTCACTCTACTCTCCAAAATTACAACTAAATTAAACCAAAAAATAGAACACTTAATACTCATTTTGCCTTTATTCCACCGAACCAAATGTAATCCTATTAATCCATATGGACCATTAAGCAGAAAATTTGCTAGATTTTTTTTTTCAACTTTATATCACTTAATTTGTTTTCTTGAAAAACAAAATGGATCAATTGAGGTACATGAAAATGTTCACTTTTATGTTCACTTTTGAATTTCGCTTTGCCCTTCTTGCTTGTATGCTTTTATTACCGTACAGTTGGACAATCTTTAAGCTACCTCCTATGGCAGTAGTCTATCACAAATAAATGTTTTCTACTTCAGCTACGTTTGAAGTGGCAAGAAACCCTGAAAAATAGTGAAAAATACTAAAAAATTCTAAAAGTTATTTATTTTTTTATCTCACTGCACGAATTACGAACTCATGACTTATCTCACTTTATTTCATTTTATCTCACTTTTTGCCACTCTAAACACACATTTCATTATGTAAACAGTACAGTGTTGCTCACTTTTGGCTAAAATTTCCATTGCTAGGTCTCAATTAATTTTTGTTACAGTTCTGCTACCGCATACATTCGACATTTCCAATATTGTTCATCTATCCAACTCAAATACAAAGTTTGTCGCATGAGTGAATCTGTAAAAGAACTGAACAGAAGAATATGTAAATTGGGTCAAATTTACACGCGAGAAAAGTGGCACAGTAGCAACTATAGGTCATAAAATGAGATTGGTGATGCTAAAGTATAAATGCGTTAATTGTATTATGCTACATACTTTTATAAAGAAAGAAGAACATAACAAGCTTATTGTCAGTCAACTAAACAAGTACATCTGTCCAGTATCCAAGGCTCTCTTATAGCCAAGTTGTCAGCCTTTTAGCCTTTTGAACAACAAACCTATCAACTTTATTAGTTACTTTTATATTGCAAAAGCAAAAAGATAAAATGGAAGAAGGTTCAAAATATCTAGAATTAAAGGGGGTCTTGCTTTTCAATCTATGGATTTGTCAGCCCCTTCACTGCCTTCAAACCATCAGTCTGAATGTTAATTTAATCTCTGCTGGAACGAAAGGGATGCATTCTTCTATGCATTTTCACGCAGTCAGTAGCTTTTGCTTTGAATATTGCATGCAGAATTAGCCTTGTTTTTAAGCAAAATAAAACTCCTATCTTGATCTCTTCCTTCCATGGCTCCCATCCGATCTCTCCTAAACTGCGACCACTTTTTTGCTGGAGAATGGATCGGATTAAGCACACAAAACACACTGAATTTTAATTGATTTTAATCTTGTATTACAATATTTTTTTCGAAGCTCTTTCTTTCTCTTTGAGTTCTCTTGAATTCTTCTTCTTGTCACACACAACACAATCTCATTTCACTCACACAATCTCATTTTGCTCTATTTATGTTCTATTTAGGCAGCATTTGGTTTGTTAAAAACCAACAAAAATATCTGAAAAGTTCTAAAAATCTTTAAAACTTTCTAATACATTTTGGCCGCCACATATTTCGTGAAATCTCAATAAGTTTCTATATATATCTTCATATCTCAATAAATTTTTACAAAGTCTAATAACTTTTTCACAAATCCAAATAATTTTCAATAACTTTTTTAAAAAAAATTCTAACATAAATATGTGGGAACATATCCAAAAAATCGATCACGGGATTTCTCTCTTCAACTTTTTACCGCAAAAGTCTAAAAATTATACTATTTATTTTCAAAAAATGTAATTTGGGTTAGAAACACTAAACGTTAAAAATAACCTCAAACTATATTTTTTTCTTGTTTTTTCTTAATCTTTACTATTCCGAGCGCTACCTTGTAGACAGTTTAATTCAGTACAATAATTTAATGGATATGGATTGAAGGTCAAGAATTGATGGTTGTATTTCGGCTCTGTCAGCTTGCTTGGGTGTTCTGTCTGTTAACGATGGAGGCTTACTCCATTATTGCTTCTTGTGCCACCGACTTGGAAGAATTTTGGCTCCTCTCCAAATTTTTTTAAAAAATTTCAAAGGTTTTCAAAATTTTTCAATTAAATTTTATCACATATCACTTTTATATTACTTCAACCTTAACTTTTAATTTTCTTTTTTTTTTTTTTTTTTTGTAGATTTTTCAAACCCCCAACACCACTTTTGTTCAACATTTTTGTTGCGCTCTTCTATGCAGCTAGCATCAATGCTAATAACAAACTGCTTAACATCAAATAAAAGAGAATGTGGATTATCACAAGTAAAAGAATGCTCAAATATGCAGGGTTATTGTTAAACCAGTTGAGGATCCAACACTTCTTTCCAATTAACCTCAAAAATCGAAACCGAGGCTAGATACTGTCCACACACTAAAAAACAAGTGTTCTACAGTTCTGGTACCCTCACAATGGAGAAACAATACCATTCTTCGCCAAATTAGGGCACGGTACAATCTAATGATTCAAAATCGTTTGACAAACATGGCAAACTTTTTTTTATTATGGGAGGCTGCCCAAAACCTATTCAACAAAAAACGCAAAACTAGTACTCTTTATCTTCTTTTTTATCTGATAATTTGTTGTTGAGATATGTAACAGAGCCGGTTGTACGAAACACCTCCAACTATTGCAATGATCACGAACTCATCAACATAACCAATAAAATTCAACAAAGTGATTGCCCTGCAATTGATATACGGAACTCAAGTGCTTCTCATATGTCCTGTGATGTGATTGTGTGAGTGAAATGAGATTGTGTTTGGGTTACTAAAAAAATTCTAAAAAATTTTTAAAAAATTCTAAAATTATTTATTTTTTTATTTTGTTGTACAAATTATGAACTCACAAATTATCTCACTTTGAGTAGATTTAGAGTGATAAAAAATAAGATAAAATAAGATAAAGTGATATAGGGAGGTCCCATACCCGACTGAAGGTATCGGGTAGGATTCCTGTTCGACTAATATCCGGTCGGTGCCACCTAAGTAAAGGTGCTCCTGATCTGTCTCGATCACCTGGTTAGGATCCTCAAGTAAAGATTCTACCAGTTAGCCCGAACTACCTGAATGGAGGCCCGAGTGAACATGTTCTCGATCGGCCACTCCAAAGTAGCTTACATTACAAGTCATACGTACAACTATTTTTTAACTGTTCCTATCGATATGCCCATAAAAGTGCTGCCACGAACCGTATCAGATACAACACGTTAATGATGATCCATTTTTGTCTACACACTGTTTCTATCGATATGCCTATAAATGTGCTGCCATGAACCACTCTTTTTTAACTGTTCCTATCAATATGCCTATAAAGGTGCTGCCACGAACTGAATCAGATACAACACATTGATGATGATCCATTTTTTTTCGCACACCATCATGAACTGTATCAGATACAACACATTAATGATGATTCATTTTTGTCTGCACATCATAGACTCTCTTGGCAGATATTGTCTATTTTAGGTTTAGCCAGCTGCTTCCCAGGGGGTTACCTATCATGGTGCTGCTCCTATTGAAGCATGTTTAACCTTGGAGTTCTCACTGAATCTAGTATCCTCACGACTTTAAAACATGTCTTGTTAGGAAGAGAGGTAGAGGCATTTATAAGTTACCTAAATTCTCGACTCCTTTCTGATGTGGGACAGTTATGGTATTATCAGAGCCCTCTAGTCGAGAACTGAGGGATTGGGAATGGCGGGCTCATGACCTGCAGGCTCGTAAGAGGTAAAGACGCTTATAAGTTACCTCGGTTCTCGACTTCTTTTGGATGTGGAATAGTTGTAGTATCATCAGAACTCTCCAGTCAAGAACTAAGGGATTAGGAATGGCGGGCTCGTGAAAATGATAATGACATTTTTGCTCGCATATCGTGGGTTCTCCTAGCAGATATTATCCACTTTGAGCTTGATTAATTACTTCCCAGGAAGTCACCCATCTTAGGACTATTCCCACTAGAGCATGCTTAACGCTGGAGTTCCAGTTGAATCCAATGCCCTTACGGTTTTAAAATGTGTTGTGCCAGGGGGAGAGGTAGCTTATAAGCGCATCTACCTCTCCCCCTAGCACGACGCGTTTTAAAACCGTGAAGACACTGGATTCAGCGGGAACTCCAGGGTTAAGTGTGCTCCAGTGGGAGTAGTATTAGGATGAGTGACTTCTTGGGAAGCAGCTAACCAAGTCCAAAACAGACAATATCTGCTATGAGGGTCTACGATGTGCTTGCGGACAAAAATGGGTCATTATTAGTTGGCATTATCTGTGTAAATCGAAAGGGTCACGAGCTTGCCATTCCAAACAATATCTGTTTGGAGGGCCTACGATGTGCGGATGAAAATGAGTCATTATTAGTTGGCACTATCTGTGAGAATCAAAAGGGTCACAAGCCTGCCATTCCCAGTCCCTCAGTTCTCGATTGGAGGACTCTGATGATATACAACTATTCCACATCGGAAAAGAGTCGACGACTAAAGTAACTTATACCTATAAGTGCCTCTAATTCTCCCCTTGACACGATACGCTTTAAAGCCGTGAGGGTACTAAATTTAGCGAGAATTCTAAGATTAAGCGTGCTCTAGTGGAAGTAATACCAAGATGGGTGACCTGCTGGGAAGTAGCTGGCCAAACGCAAAGTGGACAATATCTGCTAGAAAAGCCTAGGTATGCGGAAGAAAGTGGATTATCATCATAAAGTGAGATAATTTTTAGATTTTGTAATTCATGTAATGAGATAAAAAGTAAAAAACTTATAAAAAAATTTCAAAAATTTTCAATGATTTCTAATAAACAAAACACACTATTTTTATCACTTCAAACACCCTCAAAATTGCGCCAATCATAACACACCCACGTACTTCAGCTCCACGGTCAGCCCGAGTCAATTCCACCTAATCCCAGACACCTATTCTTGTTCCCTCGTGTGAGCGGCAACCAAGATCGCCTTACAAGCAGCCCTTTTTTTTATTTAATTTTCATATGATTTCTTTTCATTAAGAGGCGGCTTGGAGTGTTTAAAAAAAAAAATTAAAAGTTAACAAAAGTCAAATTTTTTAGAATTAAAAGTACAAAATGTTATTTTAAAATTATAATTGGATGTTTGTATTTAATTTGATATAAAGTTGTTAAAAATTATATAAAGTAACATGTGACAAAATTTTAGTGAAAAATCTTGAAAACTTTTAAAATTTTGTGAAATTTTTTTATATAAATGTTAGTTTAACTTTTTCAAAAATTTGCTAAAATCTGTTGGAATGCTCTAAAATGGTTTGTTCCAATGGATTTTGACAAATACTTTAAAAATATTGAAATTTTTTGGAGTTTGAAAAAGTTAGAATTTTTAAAAATTTTTTTAAAGTTTTTTGAATTTGGTTGAAACTTTGAACGCCCCTTAGATATGATTATCCTTTTATCTTTAATAAATTTTAAGCATGTTATTTATTTTCATAAAAAATTAAAAATTCAAGTTAAATTTTTTTCATGTACGATATATATATATATATATATATTTAACTACGACTTACTAAATAAATAATTAAAATAAAAAATTAAATAAAAAAATTTCATAGAATGAAAAAGTAACTTAAAAAATGGACTTTGGTTTGCCATATTAATTAATAGCTACCCAAATCCAAAATTACCAGACTTGGACAAAATCCCCCAATTTCCTTACAAGCTTTGGTCTCATAAAACCACTCTATTGTTGCGTAATTTTTTCTTAACAAATTCAACGATTCTTAACGAGTACCTTACCATGATATTGTACTTTCTATAATACTCACTGATATCTAGCGATCGGATTATTCAATGAGATTCCTCTACACTCATAAACATCTTGACTGCGATTTCTACTAGTTTTTAACGAGTTACTATATTATTGTACCATATTGCAAAGACAAGCTTTCTACAACCCCTAACATTCTCTACATTTTTTGTGAAATAATGTAAGCTTGAACAGGCATATATTTTCGCTCAACTCATTCTATTGCACTTCATTCGCTTCGCTCAAATATTTGCCCCCATTACTAATGCATGTGTCACAACTTTAACATATTTGCATAAGACACATAAATACATCTCTTTTTTATACTTAGCACGTAAAAAATAAAACATAATAAAATATAATTAACAAAATTTAAAATAAAAATGAATTGCAAAGTTGCGACATTATCCCATCATGCCTAAAATAGAATGAAATAAAATGGAATAGTAATTTTTGCACCTTTATTCTATTATGTTGATATATATATATGTTTATTGAAAATGATAATTTATATTTATTTAAAATATTATTTTATTTAAAAGAATGAAATGAAAAAATAACCTGAAAATGATCATTATATTATATTTTATTGCATTAAAATATGATTAAGGAGTGTTTAAAGTGAGATAATTTATGAATTCATAATTCGTATAGTGAGATAAAAAGTGAATAATTTTTAATGATTTTTAGACTTTTTTAATATTTTTCAGTGTGCTAAATACACTCTAAATATGAAACAATACAACCATCACTTTGACTTTTATTCGTGTTAACTTACTCTGTTTTTAATATTTATCTATTTTCTCATTCAATCTCCTATCTCTCATTTGCCAAGTTATATTTTTTACTTTATAATAAAAATATTATAAAAAAATTGAAGTACACTGTTAAGAAAATTATCAGTAAAATAGAAAAAAATTTGTTTTATTAATTATATTATAACAATTTGTTAGGGCCAACTAACTTAAGACGTTTGGATTAGCATCATACAAAATGTATGTCAAAGTGGATGTTTGGATTAGCATGAGATCATGCGAGAGAGAGAGAGATGAAAAATAAGAAGGCAAGAGAATATTTCATGAGAAAAAAGTGCCCTTCGAAATTCTACTTTGGCTTTTTAAGTCACGTTGTTTTTAGAATTAAAACTTAGAATTGGAATACATGTTTATGAAATCCATTCTAATCCCATATTTGATTAGAAAAAGTGAGAGAGAACTATTAGTATCATAGAATGCTTATACCTCAATATAAGTAATACTATAGAAAATGAAATATTACTTATACTCTACTTCCGAATTTGTTTCTTATTAAAATACTCAAAATTATTTTCTGTCATATTACATGTCGAATTACATTTGTTATTTCATTTTATATTTTATCAACCAAATACTAAAAAATAATTTCATATAAAAAGTAATCCTATAATTTATCTAATTTCAAATATTATGTATATCACACCATCTGATTCTTCTAGTGTCAGGGAGAAGCCCGCAGTTATTATCCATAGGTGCGCACTGGGTGAAGCCCGCCTCGTGACCCTAGTCGGCAAAGAACCACGAAGAGATAAACTAGCCTAAACAAGTCCTGACTGACCGACTCAGCCGAAAAGACTGTTGAAGATTACCTCCACATTAAGAGGCAAGACCACCTCCCGAAAAAGTCGAACTCGAGATCTCATATGACTCGAACCCTACAACCCCGACCCTTGACTAACCTGACTACCCCGTTCGGGGCTCACACCATCTGATTCTTCTGGTACGTGGAAGTCCGCAGCCGCTACCCCGTACTGAGGTGCGCACAGGGCGAAGCACGCTCCAGGACCCTAGCCGGCAAAGGCCCCTGGAGAGTTAACCAGCCTAGGCAAGCCCTGGCTGACCGGCACGACCGAGAGGAGGCCATTAGGCACCCGCTATTACAGCGGTAACCCACCCCCGTGGGGGAGTCGAACCCGAAACCTCGAGAAGCCCAAGCTCTAAGGCGAGCCCGACTTCCACTCGGCCACTCCCAAAGGGGTTCACACCATCTGATTCTTCTGGTACGTGGAAGTCCGCAGCCGCTATCCCGTACTGGGGTGCGCACAGGGCGAAGCACGCTCCAGGACCCGAACCGGCAACGGCCCCTGGAGAGTTAACCAGCCTAGGCAAGCCCTGGCTGACCGGCACGACCGAGAGGAGGCCTTTAAGCTCCTGTCATTACAGCGGTAACCCACTCCCCACGAGAGAGTCGAACCCGAAACCTCGAGAGGCCCAAGCTCTTAAGGTAAGCCCGACTTCACACCATATGATTCTTCAATCAACGTAGTGTTGCTGTTTTGAGGCTGAGATACCAAAAGCCACACGAGAGCTAGGGGCCCAAATTTTAGGCGGCGCTGCTAGTACTTGTACGTCCTAAAGTTGCCCCTAAATTTAGCGGGACATTTTTTTTCCCTTCTCAACCCTTTTTTCACATGTCCCTCTCTCTCTCCCTCTCTCTCTCGCTCTCTCCCCAAAGAATCTACGCGACGACAGCTTCGAAGCAAGAGAGAGGAAAACAAAGAAAAAAATAAAAAAGAAAAACTAATTTTAAAAAGGGGAAAAAAAAATCAAGCCACCGTTTTGACTCGGTGCTCTCCCCCTCCCCCTCTCGAACGAAGTCTTGTGGATCACTCTATTTGTCGCGCTCTTCGATCCCGTGCGATCGATGAATGCGGGTACGTTTCGAGTCTCTTGAATCTCACAATGTTGGGTTAATTCGAGTTTTGAAGTGGGTTTTTGTTGAATTTCGGTGGATTGGGTGATAAACCCTAGATTCCCGGTCTAGGTCGAGCTAGGGTTTGGGGATTCGTTGAAGTTCTGTGGTTGCTTGATTGTGCGTTTACTTCTTAGCGGAAGCTGGTATTCGATTTCGGAATTTACGGAAGTTTTGAAGTAATTTTTTCTTTTTTTTTTTTTTTTTGTCTTTTGCTAAATTGGGAAGGGATTTGTGTGATTTCGTGGAATTTAGTTGAGTTTGTACGTGCGGAATGCTTGAACAATTTAAGGTATCTTTCTTTGTTTATATGGCTTATGGATGATCATTGCTCTGTAATTACTCTGTTATTTTATTTTATTTTTTCTTGATACTGCGTGGAAAGGGCTAGTTCACTTGCCTATTTCAGGAGTGGAATTTAGGAGTTTCGACATAATTTGTTTTTACTTTTGGGTACTGTAGATTTTATTTATGGGCTTTTATTATTGGCACCTCTTTTTTTTGAATTTCTGTTGCTCGCCACACATTATATGACAGCTCAAAAAAAAAAAAAAAAAAAAAAAATGAAAAGGGTGAATTTTGCTTAGTTGCGTTTCATCAGTTCATAAACTCTCGGTTTTGTAATTGTTTTCACTGTCACCTTTAAAACTTAAAACACTCAATTTTGCGGTTGCTTTGATTGAATATCTCGAATTACCAAGACGGACAAAAATTAGTGGCAATATTGATTTGAAACTAATTCTTTACTTGGGTACTGTTGATTTAAATTCACGCTGCTACAGTTTCTGCTTTTAATTTGAACCTTGTTATTATTCATCCTATGACAGGTCACCGATTAGCTAGTTGATTTGAGTGCTGGAACAAGCTGTTGGTGGAAAGCCTTTTCTGCACACATGAATCTTTACTTCTGAGTTTGAATAATGGCGGGAAATTCTAGATTTGAGTTAACTTCAGGCAGCCCAGAACCAGGGTTTGTGGGCAACTATCCAAATGGAGCAAGAGGGAATTACTCTGGTGCAAGTTTGGATAGGTCTGGAAGCTTCCGTGAGGGTGGTGAAAGCCGGGTGTTTGGTTCTGGGGCCGGTACATCTCGGGGGAGTGGGACAATGATGGGGAATGCAACTCCCTTGTCACAATGTCTGATGTTAGAGCCTATTATCATGGGTGATCAGAAGTATACACGGTCAGCGCCTTCATCTCTGGTGTCTATGGAGGAACTAAAACGTTTCAAAGAAAGCATTTTAGATGCTAATAACAAGGCGAGGTATATTATTTTATTTTTACTCTTTCATATTCTTTTTGACACACAAACTTGGCAGTGGAATTAGCTTGCATATGCTGTCTGCTTTTTTTTTTTTTTTTTGAGAACTTATCACTGCTGGTGATAAGTTACCATTCCTTCACTATCAGTCATGTTGTTTGTATTTTCCTTCCTCAGAAAACAAGAGTTACTTTTGTTATTAGGTTGCATTTGTATGTGTGGATTTGAAATCAAGGTGTTTCATGCTAATTATTTAAGGAGAATTGCTCATATATGTATTCGTTCGTTTTCATTGGGATTTCATCGTGGATATGAGTAGTTTAAAATAATGGACTTGAAATCATCACAAAATAGTAGTTATTTGGAATCTATCATTATAGTGGCTTTATCATTTTAGGAAGGAGTGGCACCATTACTTTGGTAGTAATTATTACAAATTTTCATAATTCCATATGTTATTATATAAATTAACTTGCTCACTTGTATTTTGATACAATTGAATCTCAAATCCATTGATTTGAAATCCCTAATTATCCAAACGGAGCATTAATGCTTTGTGCAATAATGGACCTTTAACTTAAATGGGAAACCTAGGATTTTTTATTTTATAAATAAACAAATGTATTAATAATGGCATTTAAGCAAATGCTAACCTTACAAAAGAAACACAATGAGACCTCAACCTACCTGACGCATTCATCAATTTCACAAAGGACAGAAAAGAATTTAAATGTGGATCTATACCCCGCACCACCTAGCTATACAACATAGCCAAAAGTATACTCTTTACACTATACAATGGTAGCTATTCTTCTATTTCTCTCTAACTAGCCTAACTAGCATGCACAAAAAGGCGCCAAGACCCAAGCCTTACTGTTCCGGATGCCAGGATTGAATCCCTACCGTTCCCTTGAACAGCACTTGAGACCATGTGGAACCACAAATGGAAATCTAGGATTTGTTTTCTCGATACAACTTATTTATTTGCTGAAGATTTGATTTTTTTTTTATTTTTCTTTGTGAGCGCGCGCAGGGGTAGAGCAAAAAAGTTGGATGAACATTTGCATAAATTGAACAAGTATTTTGAAGCTGTGAACTCCAAGAAGCAGCAAAGGACTGATTTATCAACAAATGAACGGTCTTCTGGACTGAACTTGAAGATGGGAGCCCAGATGCATCGAAACCCTCCGGATCCTATAGCTCAAAGGGTGGAGGATCGGACTAAGAATGCTGTTCCTAATAAGCGCGTACGCACATCAGTGGCAGAAACACGGGTTTGTAATTGATATTGTATTTCTTTGGTGCTGGAGGTTGCTTGTACTGTAACTTTAAATTTTCATTTGATAGCCTTGATGCATTCATAGTTTTTTTTTTTTTTTTTTTCAATGTTTTGTAATTTGACCTTTGTTGTTTGGACTGTAGTTGATACCTTGATTATTGTTACATGTTAAACATTTTAGTCATAAGAGATATTAACCAGTGATTTGATATTTCTCAAAAGCATAAAAGAAAAAGAAGAATAAACACATTTGTGTATGTATTCACTGTTGTATGCATTTGGAAAATGCATCTTGGAGATGCCATCATGGTTGCTAAAGAAGGTAACAATTACAGTTGTTGAGAAATGTTTAAAATGACTTTTCTTGCGCTATCATGTGGAATAGCCAATAAACTCATTGTGGAATCTCAATAATGTAGCTGTAATCCCTATGTAAAGGGTTGTTGTGTTGCATTGTCATCTGACTTCCTAGTTGTCCATTTTTGCTCAATCTTGTTGACCTGTATGCACGACATTTTAATTATTTTGCTCAAGACAACATTAATTTTATATACATTAAGTTACTAAAGTTTTTTCCCCCTTTTAATGTACATTATGTAGATGATTGCAAGTTATTAGTTTGTTCTTTCTCATTATTATTTCAGGCAGAATGCCGGAGTAATGGGTTAACTAGGCTGCCTTTGGTCATGGCAAAAGATCGTGAAATGCTTAAGGATAGTAGTCCTGGTTCCGATCTGGTTGAACAAAAGGTTCGTGGTCTACCAGCTGGAGGGGAAGGTTGGGACAAAAAAATGAAAAGAAAACGTTCAGTTGGCACTGCTTTCACAAGACCTGCTGATAGTGATGGAGAACTGAAAAGACCTATGCATCATAAGATAAACAATGAATCTGGCTTGCAATCTTGTGATGCCCATGGTCTCAGGTAATATTTTTTAATTATAAGACAATCTTTTGGTGTGGCATATTGTTGTTGATGTAGGACTTATTCCCCTCCATTTAAGAGTTGATCTTGAACATTTTATTTTCCAGAAAAATGGTAATCTTTCTGATAATTTGGAATCTTATTGTGTGGAGCACATCATTTTCTTATTGCTTTGAGGAAAATAAATATACTTTTACCAGAAGTTTGTATTGAGAGGCATCTAGTGCACAAATGAACTCCTGTTCATTTGTTGGGGGTTTTTAGATACTATTTTCTCTGAGGCTTATACTTCATTGAGCTGAAATGAACTTTAAAAAAGATTGAAGGTGTTAGCTATCTTGGTTGATAAAATCTCTTTGTGTATCAAAGGCCTAGATTAAATGGTACTAATCTTTGTGGTGATTTGGAAGCTTATTGTGTAGCGCACATCATTTTCTTAATGTTTTGAGGAAATTAAATATACCATTACCAGAAGTTTGGATTGAGAGGTATCGTACCATTGAACTTCTATTCATCTGTAGGTGGTTTTAAATATTTATTTCTCTGAAGCTTATAATGCATTGAGCTGAAATGAACTTTAAAAAAATTGAAGGTGTTAGCTATCTTGGTTGATAAAATCTTTTGTTGTCTCAAAGGCCTAGGATTAAGTCATGCCTTCATGTGTGTCAGAGGGGCTTATTGGAAAAAGGGAGGGGGGGCTTCCAGTGTAACCCATCACTGTTGGACCAAAAAAAGGGATGTTTGCCATTTATTTATTAGGCATTGTGAATGTTTAATTATGCCATCTTCCTTTTTTTTGTTTCGTTTTTTGTTTTTTTGTTTGTTTGTTTTTTTTTTTTTTTTGCGCAGTTGGATTGGCCATATCAGGAATGGATTTCTAAGTGATCATCTTCATGATTTTTTATGCATGCATATTTTTTGGGGACAGTTTGCTTATATTTTTAACCATCATTTGTTATTTTTGTTACATTTCTCAAAAAATTCTGAATAATTATTCTATTCTTGAAATTTCACTCCTGTGACAGATCGGGATCTACTAATGGTACTAGTGGCACTAACAAATTAGATACCAGTTCTTCACCTGCTAGCTCTTTTCCTCGCACAGTGCCCAAACATGAACGGGAAAAGGCAACTCTTACAAGGGATCATACAGCTGGATTAAATAAGGAAAAACTTCTGGTGAAGGGAAGCACTAAGTATGTGTTCAATGAATTTAGATATATGATGCTCAAGAAAGTGTTAGACTTGGTCAAACAGCTGATTTGTTTTAGTTAAAGTCAAGTTTCATCTTCTTGTTGACTTTGATAAAATATGTATCCTGCCCCAACCTCATTTTCTGACAGTTGATGCAATTATGCACCATTTTCTAGGTTAAATATCCGGGAGGACAATCACATGGTCAGTCCTGGTCCAGTGACAAAAGGAAAGGCTTCTAGGGCACCACGAGGTGGTTCTGTAACAGCTCCCAACTCATCTCCTAGTATTCCCCGTGTACCTGCAGCACCTGAGAGCTGGGAACAGCCTTCAAATGTTAACAAAATTCATTCAATTGGTGGGAGCAACAATCGCAAACGTGCTATGCCCACAGGATCATCTTCGCCACCCATGGTTCAGTGGGTTGGTCAGAGACAAAAGATTTCACGCACTAGGAGAACTAATCTTGTTTTGCCAGTCCCAAACCATGAGGAAATGCAGATGTCATCTGAAGGATGCTCTCCTGAATTTGGTACTAGAATAAATTCTAGTGTAACAAATGGTTCACTTCTATTCAGGGGGGTGAATAATGGCATGCAGCAGTTTAAAGTAAAGCTTGAAAATGTTTCATCCCCTGCCAGATATTCTGAAAGTGAAGAATCTGGTGCTTGTGAAAATAGATTGAAAGAGAAAATCTTGGGCACTGGCGAATTGGAGGAAAAAGCTGTTAGTGCTGTTCAGAATGCTGCGCCTTCTGTATTTCTTACAAAGAAGAATAAACCAGTCATTAAGGAAGAAATCAGTGATGGTGCGCGGAAACAAGGGCGGAGTGGACGGGGCTCTTCATTTTCTACAGCTAGTATATCACCAGTAAGGGACAAGTTGGAGAATACAGCCACAACTAAGCCACTACCGAGTACAAGGCCTGGTTCTGATAAGAATGGAAGGCAAGATAATGAAGTTAGAGTTCCACTTTTACTTCTCCTTCTGGCTTTCAATGTTGACAGTGTTCATTTATTTTTTACAGTAAGACTGGTCGTCCTTTGAAAAAGCTGCTGGATCGCAAAGGTTTTTCTCGTCGTGGGAATTTGTCAAATAGTGGTTCCCCAGATTTCACTGGTATATTTTCACAATGGCACATTAAATATGAACTTAGGTTTTTCGTTGACTTCTAATAGACCGCTGAGAGAAAGCTATGCAATTCATTACCCCTTGGGATTTAGGGGGCTGATGAAACATTTTTAAATTTGTTACAATGAAATTTTGTCTGTTGGCTGCTGTAGTAGTTGTTACTCTTAAATGTGAATATGTCAATGCTTTTGCGCATGGCATTCCAGGGGAATCAGATGATGATCGTGAAGAACTCTTGGCAGCTGCAAATTTAGCCAATAATGCTAATTGTGAGTGATTGGCATTAATGTTGTTTTGTTTTCCTTTTCTTCTCTCTTCCCCCCCCCCCCAAAAAAAAAACCCCAAACACATCCCTGCTGATTCTATATGATAATATATTCTTTTTATCTGGATTTTGCTTGCTTCTGCAGGTCATGCTTCCTCTAGTCCTTTCTGGAAGAAAATTGAACCCATTTTTGCTTCTTGCAGCTTACAGGACACGTCCTACTTTTCACAACAGGTGGTAACCAGATTATGCAATACTAACAATGTCTTATTTATTTATTTCTTATCGTTATGTTTTAAACAGTTGGTCTGATTATTTGCAATTTATGTCTTGTTTTTGAATTAGGTAAAATTAGCTGAGGAACTTTATGAAGGCCTGTCTCGGATGCTCTGCTACAGCAATGACGATTTGGTAATCCTATGGACAGATACTTGCATATTTTCAGATTTTCAATGAGCCATTGAGGACACATGTTTCCTATCTTGCCTAAAAAGTCTCTGCATCGTTAGGAATTTAATCATCAGAATAGGTCATTTCAATTGATTTTTGGTTTATTTTTATCATGACAAACATTTGAATGCCAATCTACTGTGCATATTTATCTTCTGTGACGAATGAGGTGGTCTGGATTTGTGATGGTATTAAACTGTTCCTTTTTGTTTTCGATGGCGCTTGAGGCTGTAATCCATTTTGTATGCATTCATTGCCATACCCTTCTCTGTAAACTAGGATCAAAATTTTGTTTCGGTTGGTATGAAAATGGAAAGATTTTAAAAATTTCAAAGTGGCACAAAAATAAAATGCATAGAAATATTTAGAATTGAAGTGTGTCTAGATGTATGGAATGCTAATAACATCCCTTAATCAATAAATAAATGAACAAATAGGCAAATGCCATGTAAAGCTCCATCAAGCTATTTGCATTGATGACCATATAATAGATCCTGACAGTGTTTTTTTTTATTATTTTTTTATTTTTTAATAAATATCATTGTTTTTTTATATTATCTTCCATCTCAAATCATTTGTTTCTGCTGCAATTTTTTTTTTTTTTTTTTTCCTTCAAAGAGTTCCGAGTCTTCTGAATCTTAGGCTTGGTGATACAGTATTACCCTGTAAGCAGCTTTTTTCTTTAGACACACTCTTGAGATTTTTATGTACTGTTTTACAGAACTATTCTCTGCATACTCTTTCCCCCACCTTTGATTTGCAACCAATTGTACTTCGTTGTTTGTGCAGTTCAGTCTACTTGATTATTTTTCTGTTTTAATGTGTGTGTGTGTGTTTTTTTTTTTGTTTTCTTCTCTTACTGTTTTGTTTGTCCATCTTAGGAACTCGTAAACATTCAATGATTTACACATTGCTTGCCACCTTCTATTTGCAACATATCATATTTTGTTATTTGTGTTGTTCCTGTTCTACTCAATTATTTTTTCATCTCAGTTATGCCTCTTTTGTTTTCTCCTTTTATTTTTTTGTTTGTTTGTCTTAGTAACTCATAAGCATTTAATGCATTCACACAAGTATATAGGGGGTGTTTGGAGTTGTATAAAATTGTAAAAGTAAATGTCTCGTAATTCGTGCAGTGAGTGAAGAATTTAAATTTTACTGTGTCGTAATTCGTGTTTGTAGAGATTTGTAGAATTTTATTTTTTTTTTGAGAGCTCCAAACGGAGCCATAGTAATAGTTTCTGAAAGTGCTCCTTTATTTAAAGATCACAATTGTAATCTCTTTGGCAACTCGTAAAAACTACTAATTCAGAAAATGATAATTTGGGAATGTATCAAATCTTTTCTATTAAAATTTTAAAATTGACTAGTGGATCTGAAGTATCCCAAGACCCAGAAATTAAGATGGAACAACGACTTTGGATGGATGGACTATTGTCTAACCTAGTTGGATCTACTTTGTTCCCTTATTTCCTTTTCACTCATCATTACAAACCAAACCAAACCAAGCCTTTTCCCACTAGGTGGGGTCGGCTCACTCATCATTACACTGAAATAATTTTATTTTCATCTTTGTTCATGATATCTGCTCTCTTTTATTGCATGCCCGTGTGCCGTGCTCAACTTTTTCTCGAACTTATTTTTTATTTTTGTTTTGTTTTTTTTGGTACAAACTGCTCTTTATTTATTGCAACAAATGAAAAAATGTACAACAGAAATGAAGCAAATTATCGATGACATCTTCTAACGATGCTATAGGCGTCTTGTCCATGGTGTTGTTATTTTTGATGTGAAACAAGAAAGAGTATTTAGCAAAGAGGAGAAGAAATAGGCAAAGGGTAAAGAATTAAGCCAAGGCGAAGAAGGAGAAGGAAACATCTGTTCACGGGCTGTTCATCATTTATTTTCATAAACTTAATTCCTCATAATAAGCAACACATGCAAGCCTTTAAATAGAAAATACAAAAACCAACCAAAAGACACATCCTAGGGTAGGCCATCCTGGGGGACACCAAGAGACAATTTAAGGGGAATGAATTATTCAAGGGGAAAGCACTTATTCAATGCTTGATGTCCCATCAATTTGTCTCAACTAAAAAAAAAAAAAAAAACCTTTTTTTTGACAAAAATTATTCTAAAACTTTTTGTATGGTTCATGAATCTGTTTATCTCATTGCTCTCATGTTTGTAGACATTTTGTCCTTGGTGTTATTAGTTGTCTAAACTATAAAGAAACCTTTTTCTCAACTGAAATTATTCTAAAAATTTGTGTATGGTTCATGAATTTGTTCATTCAGTAGCTCTCATTTTCTTCTGTGTTCACAGGGTGATCTTGGGCATGAAGAAATCTCTCTGTTTGACACAGTTGGTTCTGGAGAAATGGGCACAAGCTTGCAAAATCAAAGGGAATCAAAGGCATCGACTATGGGGGTGGAGTTCACTGATCAATTTCAAGATTTTGATACTTCTGGAAAATTAGAGTCAGAAAGGTCAAACAAAGTTACCCCGTTGTACCAAAGAGTATTATCAGCTCTGATCGTAGAAGATGAAATTGAAGAATTTGAAGAAAACACTGTAGGAAGAAATTTGTCACTTCAATATGCTATGAATGATTTGCACTGTAATGCTGAACCTGGAAATAGGGATAGAATGGAATTTGAGTGCGAGTCAACATTTGGTGCTCAAACTTGGACACAATGTGCTGGAAATGGATTTCTTTCTTGTAATGGAAGTAATGTATCAAGTAGAAATGCAGTCATCCAGAGTCATCAACAGAATGATGTACTCTTGCAAGGAGAAAAAGGATTTGTTCATTTGGAGGTTGGCATGCTGGCTGGGCTTTCTGGCCATGATCTGGATGGGCAACAAATTGTTCAAACAAATGGTTTCTGTATATCTTCCTTCGATAGCCAATATGACAAAATGTGTATGGAAGACAGACTCTTGCTGGAGTTGCAGAGTATTGGCATTCATGTGGAGACAGTGGTACGTTTTATGCTTATGGGAAATGATGCTTATTTGAAGAAGTTTTTATCAATCTTTAATAAAAGGGTTCCCAGCAATTTGGTTCTAATAAGCATTAATATGACAATATCTACGACTTTGAATGCATTGAAATGGCAATTTCCAAAAATTAGAAATCGTACACGGCGTTGTTAAATATTTAGGAGTTGCATGGTGACATATCTTTTAGAATTGTAGCGTTCTAATTTAGTAGACTTGTTAATTTCTTCTAAAAAATCTATGATTTCATGTTTTCTTTTCCCTTTTTCACTATTTTTTTAAATCCTATTCCTGCTGTTCCTGGATCATTGCTACAGCCTGACTTGGATGATGGAGAGGATGAAGTGTTTAGCCAAGAATTTGTTCAGCTGAAGAAGGAACTTCACCTACAGGTTAGGTTGCTGTAATTGAATCCCATCATGTCTTCTTTTTCTCAATGGTACAAATATCTTCAAGCAAAAAATTTATTTTTCCAAGAAAGATGATACAATCTTTATCCTTGCATATCTATCTTATATTACTAACATGCTTTGACATTTCCCTTTTCTTTAAATTTCTGTACATTGATTCTGTAGATTGATAAAAAGAAGGCATGGTTAGATAAAGTACATAAAGAAATTCAGCAAGGAAAGGAGGCAGAAGCACGGTAGTTCTCAATACATACATCTTTTCTTATACTATTAGACTTCTAAGCTTTTCTTATGTACTTTAATTTTCTAGATTGTCAGTCCAAGTTGTCTTGAGATGAACATATTGTGGTCATTGTGCAGGGAATTAGAGCAGGAAGCAATGAATAGGCTTGCGGAGTTGGCATACAAAAAGCTTTTGGTAATTATATCATTTCCTTGGAAATCCTCAATTTGCTCATTTGAGAATTGATATTGTCTGGCAATATATTTCATTGTAGGTTGCTATTAAATATTTTAGTGGCAGGGAGCCATAATGAAAACTGATGCAATAATTTCCTACAATTTGTATTTTTAGTGTTCAATATGTTCCCATCAAACTAACTCATTTCCTCTGTTGCTGAAGCATGCCTTCGCTATTTTAGTTTTACAACTTCTTTCTCTCTGCCTAACCTTGGTAAAAAAAAACAAAATACAACTTCTTTCTCTCTGTCCAACCTTGGTATAAAAAAAAAAACTTTTTAATTTGTTATGTAGTAAAGCTGTTGGGATTTTCACTTGTATAAGCATCCTTCCCCCCAGCAAGTAGATGGTTACGTAAGATAGCTTTATTTTTATTTTTGTTTTTGACAAGTGTTTTTTTTTTTTTTTTTGGACAAGTGTTATGTAAGGTAGCTTGTCCAAACCTTTTATTTTCTAATTATCATTTTTTAACTTGAGTCCATAGTAACCACACAAATGAGGGCTTTGGATTTATTTTCCATATTATTTGATAACTAATTATAGATATTAATTTTACGTGCTTAGGGATCAAAATTTCATTTATGTGGTTTTGATAAGCAAGGGACAAAAGGATTTGCAAATATATTGAAATGTTTGGAAACAGAGATTAAAATCTATCTAAATGTAAAATCCTAATAATTATCAATTAAATATACTGAGGTTTATATGGTCCATCAAGTATATCAACATAATTAATTTTCTATGACTAATTTTTTTAAAAGTATTTTCAACTAACTAAATTTTATTAAACACTAGTATATTGACTCTTAAAGTGTGTAAGAACTGTACGTATGTCTAAAATTTACGGAGTAGTACTAAGGTATTACTATAATGTTGATAATATTATTCAATATAGTGAAATGCAGCCTTTTAATAGGCTTATAAAAAAAATCCATTAAATAGTTTTTTTATAGAAGCATTGATGAAGAATTCTAAATTTGTGTCTAGGATACTGATTATTTTGTTATATTCTGCTGTATTTTGGTGTGGTTTATTATGTTCCGATGTGTTTCAGTGGTGATATTTCAATTTTATTATTCAACAAAGGTTTCATTTTGGTCTCTTGGTGGCCGTTTTAATGGAAACAAATGAGAATTTTATTGATTTTCTATATACCTCCATTCTTTATATGGTTAGATGTTTTTGATTGGCTGGATTGCTGCTGATTTGAACTGTAAAATTTCTCTTTGACTAAATTTGACAGGCCACTCGGGGAAGTTTTGCTTCCAAATATGGAATTGCTAAGGTGTCAAAGCAGGTTGCTTTGGCATTTGCAAGGAGGACTCTTGCTAGATGCCAGGCATTTGAAGATTCAGGAACAAGTTGCTTCATTGAACCTGCACTAAGGGATGCACTTTTTGCTGCCCCTCCTCAGGGCAGCCAGACAGAACATTTGGCTTGTGATAGCCTCAGAGTTGGTAATAATAAGCCTCCAGAATCTCACGGCTCTTTGCCATTTCCTAGGGCTTTGACACGACCACATTTAAGTAAATGTTATTTTATTGCAGCAAATTGACTTAAGCAGTTTTATCTTGACTCTCTTAAGAAAATTGCTTACTTATCTGGTGCTCTCCTCTGAATTTTTCTTGGATACTAAGAGGAGTTGTTTAGTTGGAGGCCATTTATATCAAATTTGTAGATCTATTTCCTTGCTTGTATATAATGCCTAAAAGCACTCCTGGATTATGAGAATGCTTATTTTAGTTTACTTCTTCAGCTTAGCTATATTTAATGAGTATTTTTCTTCTCTTACAGGATCCTTCCATGGCAGTGCCGAGCAGCACGATCTTCATAGGGGTTCATTAGTTGAATTTGAAAATTTTGCCCATCAATCCAATCAGGCTTTTGCCAAAAATGAACCAGTATTGAACAGAGGCAGGAAGAAGGAATTATTGCTTGATGATGTTGGTGGAAGTGCTGCCTTGAGGCCTACATCAACTCTTGCTAGCACTCTTGTGGGTGGAGCGAAGGGAAAGAGAAGTGAGAGAGAGAGGGACAGAGATGTATCAAGCAGAAATTCTGTAGCCAAAGCTGGCCGTTCATCATTGAGTAACTTTAGAGGCGAGCGAAAAAAAGCAAAGCCCAAGCAGAAGACAGCTCAGCTGTCAACATCAGGAAATGGGTTTGTTAACAAGATTATAGAAACAATGCATCCTGTTCAGTCCTCAGCCGGTGGTTCCGGTGATTTGGTCACCAATGGCAGCAACAAAAAAAGAGAGGTTACCCATAGTGCCACTCCTCAGGATTCATCAAAGGATGCCATGGACTTAACAAATTTGCCACTGCCTGAATTAGACTCGATAGACGAACTAGGTGTAGCAACTGACCTTGGAGGAAATCAAGATCTAGATTCATGGTTGAACTTTGATGAAGATGGTTTACAAGACCATTTTACAGCTGGCCTTGCAATACCTATGGATGACATTGCAGAGTTGAATATGTTTTGAAGATGGCAGTACATTGTACATTCTTGTGGATTAACTATTTAGACAAAAAACAATTGTTTTCCTGGGGGAGGACAGCAGCTACTTGTCGATTGTTGCAGGCCAAATGGCACTTGTAATTATGGCCATTCCTTTTTTTTTTTGTTTATAATTCTTACAGAAGCCATTAAGAATTCTCATTGTTTATGTGATCGAGAAGATTTCTAATTGTAATGAATTACAATTTCTTTCAAGGTCTCCTTTTATTCCATCTCTTGTCAGTATTTCTAGCTATATTAGCCACGGAGCTGTTACTTGTAATTCTTGTTGCGTATATTGAGATTGCTTATTTGTTGTATTTTTGATCTGTTAAGGTGTTTACTCATTTACTCATTTTTTAACCTATGCATGCTATTATCAACTTCTTACAATAGGCTGATAAGTGAGTGGGATTGCAAATACTGGATTTGCAAACTACGATGCAATTGACCAGATACCTGTTCTGTAACTTAATACTCTTGAGTTACTCTCTCTAGTTGGTTTCATTTGCAGATGCTTGAGACCACTTATTGGTGAAGAATTGTTGTTGAGGAATATTGCAACATATAATCGTTGTTACTTAGATTTCTCCTTACAGTTCTTCATCTCTGCCATTGTGCTGGTTTTATACGAGGACTTTTCTGATGTCAGATTTAGAGTGTAAAAAAATCACTTTTGGAGGATTCATTTTGCAATGAGATTTCCTTGATTTCTGTTTTTGATGCTCCATCTTAAAGAGCTTTTAGGCATGAGAAAGAATCTATTAAGGTATGCTAAATTTCTCTGTTTGTCATGGTACTTATTTGGCTGTCTATTATCTATTTCAACTAACAAACTGAAATCAAAGACGCCATCTAGTGTTTGAATCATCATTTAAGAACTTACAGTTGCGTGTTTGAGTGTGTTGGCTATTTTTTTTCTATATATTTTGGTGCCATGATGATTTCTAAACTTGAGAATGGTTGCGTATTCTGCTTAGAATTAGTCAGGTAGCTTTCTAGTAGATTTTATCATTGTTCTTACTTCTCTCTCTCTCTCTTTCTTTTTTTTTCTTCCCCCCCCCCCCCGGGTGCTCCGTTAGTTCATTGCAGATTGGGTTTCTGGAGATGTTATCAGTTCACAGTTTAATGTCTCACAGCTGCTCCCTTGCTTCCTATCTGTAGAATTTAACTACAGGTAGCAATTTCCATAGCATGTAAAGGTATACTTTTTAAATTCTACCCATTATGCTCATTTTTTTATTGTATATCTAACTTTTATATGGAAGATACATTTCAAATTGCTGCTTTGGCATCTGTTTTGGATTTGTGTTTACATGCTTTAATGATTTTGACAATAACATTATAAATCTCCTAGTGCTGAAGATTAGGTATTTGGGATATAAATTTCAAATGCTGCATTTGATACAATTCTGGCTCCTGCAGTACTAAAAACAGGACAGCCCGGCCCAAAAAACGAACACGCATGGAACAAACATTCTGAAACTTTTTTCTGCATCCTCCTCTTCAATTCTTAGGCCAAACTGGGAATTTCTTGCTGTAGTTACGTATATTATAGAGCCTGAATCTGTATGTAAAACTATCAGAAGAAAAGGAGGGGGTGGGGGAAGCTTTTCTGATAATCAGTAGCCTGTTCAGATTGGTACAAAGGAGGGTGGATGTGTACCCTCCTTTGTACCAATGGAGGGTAGATGGATGCACGCTGGCATCTTGAACCTATGTTTTAGGGGCTTCTAGGATAACCCTAATCTTTGCAGACCCTTTTTACCTGAATACTTTGCAAATTTAAGTGGGTTCTTGGTCAGGCCATTCTCTAAATAGGAACCCCAGGGTGATATTGGTGTGGGTATGATATTGTTGCGTTTGTCGAGCTTTTGAAGGGTACACAACTTGACTGGTTTGTTACTTCAAGCATTGTGACACCTCTTCCTATTTGTACTTCTTGATTGTGTGTGATTGGTCCTGGGATGGATGTTTGGAGTGTCTAGGAACAATGCTGGTCGTTGATAATGGCAAGACTCATCAGTGGCGAACTGGGTGAGAGATAGGACAGTTTGGAGCTAAAGTGAGAGCACCGGAGCAGAGGTTAAGTTATGATGAGGGGTTCGAATGAATGGGAAGTTGACAAAGGAGGGGTATTTATGGCGGGAAGGTCAGGACAAGGATGTTGGGTTCCATTCAGCCTATGATTGTGGATTCTGGTTAGATGGCCAACTCTGCGTGGCTTGATCCCCAACCATTAAGGGAGGGACAACTCAGCTAAGTAGTGGCAGCATCCCTCATATGGATGGGAGATACAAAGATTGTGGTTGTACAGCATGAAACGATGACGTTCTAGCTGGTTTCTTTGGTAGCGTTGCCTCTCTCTCTAGGCTGGTTGAGCAATGGATCTCCTAGCTCTAGTCACCAAGCCATTTGTCTCGACGATCCCAGTGACCATGAGACCCTTGGGGTCCTCATGGATGAGTGGTCCCTCGGAGAGGTTCTTTAGTTCTTGAGCCTTGCTTCTAGCCTACAGTGATGGCATCTTCTTTGTTATCATTAAGAGTTGGAGTCTGGGAGGTGCCTGTGTTAAGATTTAGTGTGGTTGGATTGATAAGTGTTGCAGGAATCTTTTGTGATGCAGGTTCTGAATTTCCTTGAACTCGATTGCTCCTTGGGGTCTGGAATGGCCCCTCTGGGTGTGTCCCACAGGAGAAAGGACGCATAGGGGGACGGATCTTGTCACAGTTGGAAGGAATTCTTGGACCCCTCTGGAGGGTATTTGTCACGAGGAGGCAAGGAGGGTAGGGCTGATGTGGCACTGTTTTTTTTTTTTTTGGGGGATAAAACTGATTAAGTTGGAGAGGTTCATTTTGATTGATCCGGTGTACCCTAGGTGTGCGGTTAATCTCTAAGAAGCAAATTTTTTTGGATGAAGGTGTCTTCAACGTGTCATGATTAGCCTGTGGATCATCCAACTTTATGATGTGATTCATGATTGCAAATCTGAGGGACTAATCTTTTATTGGTGTGGTTGAAGCACACTGAATTCATCGTAGGCGCTACAGAAAAAATAGTTTGTGATTCAACATCCAAACCAATTGCATGCTCACAGATGATGGATGGATTGATGAGACACAATTATATGGTGATGATGTGGCTGTGGACTGTGGAGTCGCATGTAATCCTTGGTGCTAGCACTATCAGGCTACTTACAACTAGCAAATCATGTTTAGGAAGTATGCAAAGCCCATATGGTGACAATTATGCCCTTGTTTGGGATGGTGGTTTAAAATGTGTAGAGCACTGCTATAGGCTTAGAGAAGATATGGTTATTACTTTTTTCATGGAGGCTTTTATGCATTTCACCAGATAGATGATTTGGTGATGTAAATATCCTTTGACCCCAAATTTTATTATGGGACTGGGCTTGAACATGCCCAAAAGTTAAAGACTGTTACTATTTATTTATTTATTTAATTTTTTTTTTTTTGGGGGGGGGGGGGGGAGAGGAGGTTAGTAGCTGATGAAGTCAAGGTAACATTATTGCCTGAAGAAATAAGAGGAGCCAGAGCAAGCTGGAGCTATCGGGTCAGCCACAACCTGTGAAATTGTGGATTTGCATGCAGTCATAGTTGTCATTTTTAGAATATAGAATCTTATTAAGTTTGTGTTAACAAGAAGTTCAAATGATATTTAGAAAGTAGTTACAAATAGTACCAGAGAGCATCTCATGAGCGTCTCATTTGGAATTGAGGAGAGCAGTGGCTTTGAATTTGAAGTTTTCAACCCTTTTCAACTTCAACCTATTGATTCTCTGCAGCTAATTATTTCTACTTTAATTGAAAACAAGATTTGAAATAAAAATTAATTATTGAATCAAAAGTAAAAATTAAATAATTTGCTTGCATAATATATTCAATTAGTATTTAATTATTTCTTTCTTTTGTATAGTCTAGCCTTCATCTCCCTTGATCTTTCTTTCTTTTGTACAGTTTAGATTTACTTTTCAATTATTAGCAACATATGCATACATACATGAAATATATAATATAATATAATATAATATAATATAATATAATATAATACATGTCTCTGTGAAAAGTGTATTGATTTATCAGACTTTCAAGACTTGTATTTTGTCTCGTAAAGTTGTAATAAGAGAATACAAATTCATGAAAAAATTATTCTGTCCATAATTTCATGAAATTTGTATCATTGTTTTAAGTTTAACAATATGTTATTTTTTAATTATTCATTTGTTATTATTTTTAAAATTAATTTGTGACTCTATAACCCAAATTTATTGAAATTAAATAAAAAATTACAGCTTATTTTTTTAGCTCGTTATTTTTGCATATAACTCAATGAATAATCTATGTAATTATAATTACAGATATAATAAAGAAAAATTATTAATTAATAAAAAAATGTTATGGCCATAGCAAAATTAATTATATGTATTTTGCCGAATCATTCCTGACATTTTTAGTGGATTTTGGGTGTCATACTGATATTTTTTATACTTGTTTACGAACTATCCCCAATAATCTTTGAATTATGAATTTTTTATCCCGTCGAATAATTTTTGAATGCTGAATTTGTTACTATGCCTAAGAAGACTCAAACTAATGACTATTTTTTTATTGTATAAACCTTTGTTTTATTGATTGATATATGATTGTGCCTCTCTAATCCTCATGCAATACATATTCTAACCCGAAAAAAAAAAAAAAAACTAACGGAAAAGCAAATCTTTGGATGAATTTTATTTCAGTCTTTCAGTGTTTGAAATGCATTGTGCAGGATGTGTGCTGCTGAGAAATGCCCGTCATTCACGGTACTCCGTTGCTGTGGTGAAAGCCAATTGACGGCGTAGCTGGAATGTGTCAGTGATGCTGCAGGACGTCCTTCGGGCATGTAATTTACAGGTAAAAAGACAGGCTTGTGGAAGTTCACTAAATTTATATTCTTAGACTTTTGAAGTAATTCATTTTCTTTTAATAAAGTGAATTTTGTTACTGGAAAACTCAGATTTTACCTGACAGTGCATTTCAGTTCTTCAATGTTTAATGATCTTGTTTTGAATTGCTATGGACATGCGTGTTTATTTTACTACATAAGTTTTCCATAAGCAGTTGGTTCCCTGACAATCTTCATTCCCTTTACCCAAAAAAAAAAAAAAAAAAAAAAAAAAATTAATTATACTTTTGCTTCATCACTTCCTAGAAATAGCCTCTTAATTAGGGGTAAGGTTGTGTATATCTGACCCTGTCTAGATTCTGCTATGCAAGAATCTCTAGCACCGAGTTTCTCTGTTAGTTCATCACTTTCGCTGCAGTTGTTTGAGGATGATGAACTAGAATGGAGGGGTTTTCTCATAACTAGTTGCTGATACTGTGAATGGAGCTCACTTTGAAGTTAATTTGTTGTATGACCTTAAATGCAAGAAATGGCTTTCTGATATTCTTTGAAGACAATAATTTCGTTGCCTTATCATATGTTTGTATTCTATATGGAGTTTACATTGCATCTTCACAGAGTGCAGGAATCAGGATCACCTTGTCGAGGCTGTGGCCTTTTTATTGTTTGAATAACATCATTTTATCGAAGAAATGAACCCAGGTTGGAGTTGTGGGGGAAGTGGCCTGTAAGATGTTTTCATTGTCTGAACTCCTCCACTGGGGGCTTTTAGCACCCTGAAGATGTTTTTTAACTTTCGATAATTTGAACTGGGAAAATGTTACTTTTATCAGATTTTTTTTGGCAGAATGCGACAATGGTTTGGTTGTAGCAGAGGAAAACTACTTTAATTGGTAGTTTATCTGAAAGTGATTGGCTCGCCAAGAAGTTATTCCATTCTGGCTAAAATTTCTTTGTTTGAAAATTCTGGTTGCATAGCTGTAATCTTTGAGCAAAACATGTGGAGCTTGAGATTCTCATTCAATTGTCGTGTTTGAATTGGTACTGTGAGTCTGAAATTATTTCATAGAACTGAAACGATTGTAACATCAACCATGTTACAATCGTGCAGTCGCTTTGCTCATAAATGTGCTTATTATTAGCATGTCTCAAATTTGCTTAATTAGTAAGAAACATGTCAATAAATATTTCTCAATGCAAGCTTAGGATATGCCAATGTGGGCAGAATAACAGGCATAAGGATAAAACAATCAATTTTTGACCTTAATTGTTATTGGTCCAAATTTTGCTTGGCTAATAAAATCATGTTTAGGAATTTTTCTTCGCTTTTTGCGAAGAGCAGAATGCACATTTCGACAGAAAATGAGTTTTAAAGGTAAAAACAATCTTTCTTATTTGAGCTCATATTGAACCAAAATTTGTGTAGATAATAAGAAATATGTTAATGAATATTTTTAAGATTTGTTTAGAGGTCTAAAATGAAAATATGGGTTGAAAATGGGCCTAAGAGTAAAATTGTCAAATTATATTTTTCAGAATTCGGAGCGGTTCGATATTTGCTTAGCTGATGAATTCAGGGGGATCGGAAATTTGCTTAATTTATAAGAAATTTATTGGAAAATATTCGTTACCTTTTTGGAAGTCTAGAATATCAATCTACGTAGAAAAAAATATGAAAATAAAAATAAAGTGTCAGAATAATACAATTGTTTTTTGAGGGATCTTATCACTTCATAGAAATATGAGAGAATTGAATGTCTATTTACTTCTCTTGTTACGACAATTTTCAATTTTTCACTCACTAGGAGGGGGGAATTTTAATCTTTACTGCCCGATTGGATGCTGCAAAAGGCAGTTTCTATAAATAATACCCCTGTATAAGCTTTGATATGATGGTTTTTGCTTGGTTTGAGAAGTAAAATTTCTCTACTCTAAAAATTATTTGGCCTCACTACTCTTGGAAGAAAGTGTATTATTTTTGAAGAGGGTTTGAGCTCTTCAAAAATTAACCCCCTATCATGGACTAAATTGGTCTATTTTGCCCCTTCTCATCTCCTTTTTCACCTACAAAATGTATTTTATATATTAGAAATAAATTTTTATTTTTTTCTAATGAAAAATGTATTAAAAAATTATGTTAATAAAAATAAAAAAATATAATTTTTTTCCAAATAGGGGGCCGTGTAATTAAAAAATATATATTTTTTTCCAAATAGGGGGTCATGTGATTTTAAGATAATAATATTATTTTTTAGAAAATTTGTACAAAATTACACATATATTGATATTTTTTAAATAAGAAGAAAAAGATAAGTGACCAAGGAAGTTTCGGGTAAATTGGGACATTATTGTCTACGAAACTAATTTATATATTTTATAAAATTTAATTTATTAATAACATAATTTATTTATAATTAATTTTTCTAAAATTAATTTGTATTAGTTGGCTTTCACATTATATAATTAACACAAACATATAATTAAGTTTGGGACTCCACAAGGGTAAAAGAGTCATTTGATAATTTTTTACATCATGCATCCATCCTTATACACCTATTTTAAAAAACCATCCAAACTAAGTACTATTTGTTATCCCTTTTATAAATATCAGATCAATGTGGGCCCGCCTCCATAAATAATACTACTTTACTATCTTATACACCCTTCATAAATCATTCCTCCGAATTTTAGTTGCATCCAATCGAGGGGTTAAATTTGTATGAATTGTACCAAACATAATTAAACGAATGTTAAAAATTACACGGTAATATTTATTCCTATTTTAACTCCATACCAAACATACCTTTGGGATTAAAATTAGAAACAATAAATTTTATGCGCGATAAACATTTTATAAAGGCATGACATGAGACCACAAGTGATCCCCAGTAATGGAGTGGAGATAGTTGCAGGTGGGTTTAACTCAATTTTATTTTGCCTTTAACATAAACAAGCACTTTTCATACATGCTCTTATATCGTAATAAGTTGAGTTCTCTCATCTTGTATTTGTCCTCACTTAATAAGTCGAATTTAGTGAGTTGAAGCCTCATACATTAAATATATATCCTAAGTAGTATAAAAATAATACCCTTAATTATGTAAGGAGAGAGCTGGATATGTAAAATAACAAAAACTAAAATAATATTTTTTTTTAAAATATACTTGAAGATAACAATATTTTATAACACTGATTAGGAAATAAGAAAAAAAAAATAATACTTGGATCTGTACTCTTTTCTAAATAAAATATATATCTATTATATTTCGACACATGATATACACCGTAAGTTACTTGTGAATTATTGATTGAAAAGGTATCATATTATTTGAAAGTGAATTTTTATTTTTCACATATTAATCTTTAATAAATATCAAAAGTATGCATTGATCCTTAACTTATGTTTGTAGAGTTTTGTAAAATTTTGTATTTTTTTTGTTGAGCTTCAAACACTGCCTCTATATATGTATCCCGACGTGTTATCCAAGGTGAACATGATGTGATTGCGACACATATTTTAGAGTGTCTGTAATTATTAAACTCCACTAAAATTCAAGTACGCATCTTCATGCTCCTTTGTATTTTCTTTCTTGCAACCTGTCGAGATTTTATCTGGGACTGAACATAACAAACCATGATTCTGCAAATTCCTCACTATATATTGACTGAATAGCAGGTTGCTTCAGCATTCATTTTCACATTATTCAGGCAATGAAAATTAAAACATTAAGCGTGTTTGAGTTTGTGTGAGCCACAGTAATCTGTGTTTATTATGTATTAGTAGATGTCCACGTATTCCGAGAACAGAGGACAATTTTTACGCAATGCCAGGCCCTGGATTTTTGCTTTAATAAGTCAGCTGTGGTTCTTGGCATTCAAGTTAAACCATTCAAGTCTCTCTTCCGAAATTTTGAAGTCTTTTTTGAAGGACGTTGACTCCACACCAAAAGTCACAAGGCAAGGTTAATCTCCATCCGCACTAGATTTGTTCTGCTGCAATTATGACTATCAGAACCCATCGTCAATTGTCAACCTAAGCAAGGCAGTTGAAAGCTTCGTACAATATTATGTATATGCTCCTATACGCGGAATGCTTATGTGGGGCCTTGTTTTAAAGAAGTACAGATTTTCCTTCGATAAATGAACAAAGATTGTCCTTGATTATATATGACATACATAAGCCATTAATGGACCCCCTCCCCTTGAAGGTCGTTTCTCAGCCAAAGGTGCTCACAAAGCATGAGTTGGCAGCTCATTGCCTCTGGCACGACGCAAAAGCCAGATCTCTAATGAGTTAAGAGAGCCACATCTTACTGTGCTGTAGCATTTTTCTGTGTCAAGGTTGATCAGCCACATGCGTGGAGGTTGATGATAGTTATTGCAGGCATGCAATTTTTTTGTTAAATATAAATTGCAAGTCTCCAATTATAAGAAGTATGTGTTACAAATGGTGCAGTATCGAGATGATAACTGTAGAAGATAATTTTTTTTTTTTATAAAATTATCATCTTGATACTACACCATTTGTAACACATATTTCTTATAATTGGACACTTGCAATTTTCCAATTGAATTAATTTACTTTGAGATAAATATTAATTTTATCTTTTAGATAAATATTAGTTCTTTTACAAAATAAAGAGATAAAGATAATTGATTAAAAATTTAAAAATTATTATACTTTTCATTTCTCCACCGTAAATAAAGGTAATCCCATAAGAATTACAAAAAGTGAAGGAGACAAGAAGAGAAGAATTCCAACAAGTGGTGAAAAAAAAAAAAAAAAGGGAAATTGAAGTTCAACAAAGCTAGCCTTCAACTAGGTTAAGTGGGGGAAGAAAATAAGTTGAAATTGAAAAAAAAAAAAAAAAAAGGAAGTTGAAGTTCAACAAAGTGGTGGAAGAAACATCAATTTCAAGGTTAAACCTTTAAACTTTCAATGATTTCAAGTTTAGAAATTTCAAGTCGAATAAATTTAAGTTTAATCTTTTAAGCTGTAAAATAATTCAAGTCTATAAATTCCAAGTTGAAAAAGTTTAACCTTGTAAATTTTGAGATCAAAACTAGTTGAAATTATTAAAGCGTGCAACTCTTGAGATCAAGCTGTCAAACCCTCAAGTTGGAGTTCAAGACTGCAAATATTAAGATCAAGTTGCCATGCTCTCAAGTTAAATTTCAAGTTTACAATCTTAAAATTAAGCTCTCAAGTTAAATTTCATGTCTACAATTTTAAAATTAAGCTGTTAAGCCCTCAAGTTAAAATTTAAGTTTGTAAATCTTGAGATCAAATTATTAAGTCCTAACGTCGAAGTTCAAATCTATAAAATATTAAAAGGAGAATCAGAAGGCTTTATTTTATTTAGAATGTTCTAGAAATTTTATTAACTACACTCCAAGTTAAATAAATAAAATTTGTCACTTATTTTCTATTTTAATTTTGAGATAAGAAAATTTGTGAATACAGTTGTATCTTTTAATGTCCCTGCTGAAAAATTGCACTCCTGCCCTCCCCTCTTTTAAGAATTCCATGACCACGAGACTGCAAAAGATTACATACCACGAGAGAATTAGTCGGAAGCAGAAGGCGCGCGTCTAATATATCAATTAGCATTGGTTTCTTCTGATCAGCAGAAGGAGATGCCAACTATATGAGAGGACTTGCTTGGATGCCTTCCCATGATTATTTCTAATGCCACCCCTCCAAAACTATAAACACTGCGCTTCTCACTCGCAACCATTATGAAGGCAAGTGCTGCACAAACAAGAACACTTCACCAGAAAAGTTCGCATGTAGATTGAAACTTCTAACTTGATAAAGAGATTATCTATATCTTTATAGATATAGTTGGGAAACAAGATGTTTGGAAAAGGTAAAATTTCTACCTGAAGCAATATATCCAACAGAGGCATCAGTTAAGATTTGATTTAATGAATTAGGAAACATCAATCTACGGTACCAAAGTCGGAGACAAAAATTTTTATTTGTCGCGAGTAGTATGACACTTAACCCAAACAAATGTTAAGAAATTGCAGTTTCTCTAAAAGTACCCACTTTTTAAATTCTTAATAGTAATGAAGACATAAATCACCAAAATAGTGTGCGTCATTTTTCTTGATTGTACATTTTATTCTTCATTTTATTTATTTATTCTTTTTCAACTGCTTTTATATGTAAAGCACTACTATATTTGAATTTATATATCCAACTTCTTTTTTTGTGTAAAACATTGCTATGTTTCAGTTCATGCAGGGAATGAGTAATATTGACTTCAGTGCTTGATCTTGGGCAGAAATTTTTGATGCAAAGGTATTATTATATTACACAATGGTTCCGTTTAGATTTAAACAAAATAAAATAAAATCTTACAAATCTCTGTAAACACGAATTACAAAATAATAAAATTTAAATTTTTCACTCACTACACGAATTACGAGACATTTACTTTTATAATTTTATTTTATTTTATATATTTTTATACAACTCCAAACACACCCAATAAAATAAATAGCAATTACTTTTTGGTACAAAGGTACTATCATATTACACACACATCATAATGGTTACAAAACCCACTGCACTGGAAGGAATGCGATGCTTAACGTTTCATTTCTGGCATCGACTTCATTAGCTCACTGCATAAAATCCATTTCTTGATTCTTTAACTGCAAGAGTGAAATTGCACGAAGAGGTGTAGCCAGAATCCTTCTCCTGCGAGTGAGAAACTCCTGAGACACTCTTAGCATTGTCGGCCGACATCTGGGTTGTGAACACAAGCATGTAAATGCCAGTGTAGTAGCTAGAACGAGAGTCTCCACAGCTAGAGGATTAGTTGGAGGCGAAAGGCGCGCATCCAAGATATCAATTAGCATTACGTTTTGGGCAGAAGGTGATGCCAACGATGAGAGAACTTCTCCCGGATGCCTTCCCATAATTGTTTCTAGTGCTACTACTCCGAAGCCATAAACATCACACTTCTCCGTTACGACCATTGTATAGGCAAGTTCTGCACAAATCAAATAGAAAATTGCTAGAAGTGTACGTGGATTGAAAATTATAGCTTTTGATAAACGGATGCTTGAAAACGGTAAAATTTTTACCTGGGGCAATATATCCAAGAGTGCCTGCAGTCAAGGTTTGATTTGATGAATCTGGGTACACCAATCTAGCCGTACCAAAGTCGGAGACAAAAGCTACCATTTCCGAGTTCAAAAGAATGTTGTCACTTGATATGTCTCTATGAACAATCGGGGGAGTGCAATCATGATGCAAGTAGGATAAAGCATGTGCCGTTTCTTTGATGATGTTTATTCTGTGAATCCATTGCAATTCAATAGCTTCATCGTCAATCCTAAGGGCACGGAATAAGCTCCCCCTTTCCATGTACTCGTACACTAGGAACATACACTTGCTGTGCAAACAAAACCCATAAAGCTTCACTATGTTCCGGTGGCGTACATTACTTAGCATCTGCACTTCATTTCTGAAACTCTTGTCGGAGGCTGGATCCTCTGCTTCAAAACGATGAAGCTTCTTCAGGGCAACTACTTTGCCGCTAGGCAACCGTGCTCTATAAACACTACCATAACCGCCAGTTCCGATGCAATATTTGATGTCAAAATCATTTGTTGCCCTGATGATATCTTCATATGCAATTGTTCCATCATAGTTCCAAATTGTGAACATATCCCCATTCTTAGTAACCTTTTCGGTTGGTTGATTGTTTGTTGACTTTAATCCATTGAAGAACACAAATCCAGTCAAAGCAAGTAAAACTATGATGGGCAGGGAAATTAGGAGTGTAAGCCTGACCACCTTGTTTTTCTTGGAAGACGGATTTTGCGGGATTTGACACTCGAGGGCTGTGTATGACAAATCTACAAATGATAAGGAGCAAACAGAATAGGAGATTTTTCCAGAAAGATTATTGTGGGAGAGATTTAAGTACTCCAACTTCAATAAATTTGTTAATTCTGGTACAGTTCCACTCAAATAGTTACCACTCAATCCCAAGTGCTTCAAACCGTAGAATTTTCCTAATCCGTTTGGAAGAGTCCCTTTGAGAAAATTTTCAGATAGGTCTATATACATAATCGTACGGAAAAATATAATGAATTCAAGTTGGCCTGAAATTTTGTTTGACGACAAGTCAAGATAATTTAAGTATTTCCCAAACTGAGGAGGAATCGTACCGTTAATCTGATTTGCAGACAAATTAAGATAAGACAAGGTGTTTATTTGAAGTATCAAAGATGGAATATGACCCGAGAGGTGATTATGACTGAGGTCTAAATCCATCAAGTAGGTCAAATTTCCTATCCAAGGAGGGATTGGACCAGTAAGCTGATTTGAATGTAGAAAACAAAACCTCAAATTGGTGAATTGACCAATAGATGGAGGGATTGGACCAACGAGGTTATTATAACTAGTGTCCAAATATTGCAGATGTTTTAGATTCTTTATTTCTATAGGGATGGAACCTTGAAGTTGATTTGAAGAGAGGATCAAATGGATTAAACGGGTGAGGTTGCTAATAGATGGAGGGATGGGACCAATAAGGTTGTTATTGCTCAGATTCATATAAACCAGGGTCTTCAAATTCTCCATTTGTGTGGGAACGGAACCGCTAATATGATTAGAAGAAATGTCAAGGTGGACTAGTTGTGTGACAGTACCCAGCAAGGTGGTAATAGCTTGCAAACTTCCAACAAGATTATTACGAGAGAGATCAAGGTATGTGAGGTATGAGAGAGTACCCAATTCGTCGGGGATACCTCCACGGAGGTTGGAGCGTCTCATGTCAACTGTTTCAAGGTTTGGCAAGGATGACCAATTCATGCTCTCCAGCTTTATTTTTTTAACTTGAGAATGGTGCCTTATCGCTGCGACACTTCCCGCCCCATTGCAAGTGATGCCTCTCAACTCGCAGTGATTTGCAGAAGAAGAAATATTTCCCCACCAACCGCTATTCTGTAGAGCTTTCTTCTCCATCGAGGATGAAAGTGGTGATGGTTTAGCAAAACCGGATGTTGAAATGATGATCATTGTCCCTACACATACTGCTGTGAGTATCTTAGAGTAAACAGAGGATGATGTGTTATTTTTCCTCATATTTGACACACACACTAGGGATCTCGGATATTGTAGCTCTAGCATAAGCTGGTAAGCGTGTATTCATATTTAGATTCAAAGCAAGCGGCTTTTAAGTACTATTGATCATGTGGAGCCTCTGGGGCCTTGACTTGCCAGCCGGCTGGAGGAACTACAAGTCAATACAGTGTGTGTGTGTGTGTGTTTTTTTTTTTTTTTAATTTAAAAACAGTATTTTTAAGGTGCGTTTAGTACCCAAAAATTTGGTAAAAATATCTGAAAGCTTTTAAAAATTTCTAAAAATCTCTATTACATTTTTACACATTCTTATCTTTTCAAAGTTAAAAAAAAAGTTTAATACATTTTTAAAAAAATGTTGATAAATAGAATTCGATTAATCAAATAGAAATTTTTTTTTCCATTCTCACCATAAACATCCAAGCTACCGAATGACATCCACTTTGGCTATTTTTTTGGCGTTGTAGAAACCGTTTCAACAGCTTCGCACAGTAATTATTGTGCAAATGGATTATAGAAACCGTTTCGACAGATTGCAGTGTAATAATGTCATGATTGATACAAAATTTTAAGTCGTCCAAACGAAAACCCAATCTGTCGGAATTCCAAAAAACGTCATTTGAAATATGTGTACTAAACATAAAAAATTTTCCTAAACTATATTTTATCTTGTTTTATCTTACTTTTTATTACTCCAAACACATCCTTAATCTTCGTCCTAAGACCAATTATCATTTATTAGGATTGACAACTCGAAAAGGCACAGATTCAATGGCCGGCTGGTTCACAGGCTCAGGTCTTTAAGTCTTCGCTCAAATAATGTCAGTTTTTGTATTGAATGTGTATATATTAATCCTCCGACAGTATGCCGGCTTGCAACGGTTTTCTGTTTTTTTTTTTTAATTTTTTTTCCAATAAAATTGACTTGCATGCATGCTTGATTTAAAGCTGACCAGGTGCCAAAGGGTTGTTTGGTGCTGTGTCTTGTTTAATAAAAAATAAAAAAAAAATTGAAAAGCTGATCAGGAAACTTTCAAAATATTGGTCCCATAGTTGACCAAGGCTCAGGTTAAGAATTGGAGTTGACTGTAAAAATAGTCACTCAATTCCTAATCCTAATAACAAGTCATAAATTGTGGAGACGCCGTTCATCATTTTTCCTGCTCGCGCATTTATTTCTTTTTTATTTTTTTAATATTTTTTGTCCTTATCAAATTCTTTTATATATAAAGCAACTCTATATCTCAATTTATCCAACGTTTATATGCAAAACAATTCTATATTTCAATTTATCCAAGGATAAGGGATGAATAGTCTGAGTTCAGTGCTTGAATCCATAATGCAGAACTATAACTTGGGTCCTTTAACGAACCAGTTGAACATGTGAAATTATGTGTAACCTCTAGGCAAATAATGGCAGTGTCCCCATATACCTCGATCTGCTTGTCAAATGAAAGGGAGAGACACCAACCCAAAGAAGGCTAGCCCCGTACGAACTAAGACATTTGGCGATGCTGCTGCTGCCTTGTCCAGATTTTGTTTTTCGTTCCAACACATTCACATGTTAGGACTCCCCTTGGTTATTTCTTCCGCCCGGTGCATATCATGTTCTGGTTGTACGAGGATAGGTATTTTGCCGGCTTTACACGAAATGGTGATGAGTTGTTCCACTGTTCGCATCATGAAACTTGCATCCGGAAGATGAAGACCCAAATGGTACTGCTCTTCGTCGAACTCTGTTCTTTTTAATGTCCTCTTGTAAGTCTCAGTGGCAATCCTTGGGTGACCCCTGGCAATGGATACCTGTGGTGCCACAGAGAATTTAATGAGCCAGTAATGGTAATACAACAATGAGGATATGGGGAAAATCAACAATCTTTTACTTCAAGGTTGGGCCCCTGAGGGCCATAAGTTTGGAACAGGCATTTGCCAATTGGACAACTACTTGACAAAAGTCACAAAACTATCTATTCGGTGTAGCGCCTTAGTGTAAACAAGGGAAAACCTTGTTCTTGACACAGGGATAAAGGGCTAGATATCGTTCTGGCGCAGCTTCTTGAATCAACAAGAGAGAGAGAGAGAGAGAGAGACTTTTATTTAGGAATATGCCTCTCTACCTTTTTACCTAAAAGTGCTACCAAAATCATGTGGCAATGGCACCTCCATAGTGAAAAGGTTTCTTTCATGGGTTATTTTTTTCCAAAGTGACATGTTTAAGTTGCCACATCGTTCTGCTAATTTTTTCTGCCAAAATTTTCTGGTGGGATAGCACCATTATTTCTTTTATCAATGAATGCCCTTAAAATTAAGGGTTGCAACCCTATTTATCGCCGAATGATAGAGCTAAAATAGGAAATGCCATGAAAATAAGGATTATTAATTAAAAAGAAAATCAGAATAAAATTACTATTCATAAACTAACAAAGCTAGGATCCACAAAATAACAAGAGAAAGGAAATTGTCAAATCAGGAGATCCTATCAAAGGAAGAACTTCTGTTAATCAATTGAATCAATCTTGGCCATTTGTTGATCTTCTGAAATTAAGTAGACAGATCTCTTGGCCCTTGATATCTGATTTTGTTTGATCTGTTGTCTCTCCCAGTTATTTTCAAACTTATGTGTTCCTAATGTCAAATTCTGATTTCTTCCGAAAAACAAAGGAGGGAATTACTTCTACCTCCCTAGCATAATGCTGCTTTCCAAGCAATTTTCAAAGTTATTTCATATATGTGCAAACATCACAAAACTATAGAAACACATAAACACCATGATCATACCGCCTTAACAGTGTCAAAACACTATATTCATGAATCCACAATATATTGACAGCGGGAAGCAGAGCACGAGAATGAAAGAGAGAAATCATCGGAAACTAACCGTGTGTCTTTTCCCCAGCTCATAAAGCCAAAATCTCCACTCCTTTAATTCATTTCCATCAACTTTAACAAATATATTGGTCCAATTAATGTGATGAAATTCCACGCAATCCAATCTATGTCCCACTCCAGTACCAATGGCCTTGACAAATGCTTCCTTCAGACACCAATACCTGTATAAGTGATCTGAAGTGGTCGGTAGGACATACATGGTTACTTTAAGTGGTAAATAGTCTCAGATATTTAATTATATATATATGCATATTGAGAACCTGGTATATCATTAGAAGGAACCAAAATGTGGTCGTAACATAGTTTAAAGGGATAGGTAAGAAGTGAGCAAAGGTTGAAACAACCAGTAGCATTATTTGGGAAAAAGGCACCGTATCGAGTTTACATGGGCTTTGATAGATTCCAGTGTCTGTAAAATCCGAACTAACTGTCCTGCTTGTGAATAGGAAAATTTGAATAAAACTTAACTGTCCAACTGAATTATTATTTATTTATTTTTAATAAACAGCTACTGTCCAACTGAATTATTAAAAAAACATTGTAAAATGTTCTATAGGGATTATTCATAGGATCTAAATTTGCTAGGTCCCAGAGTAAGCATCCATTTTATTTTATTTATTTATTTCTTTATTTTTTGTGATTAAGTTAAATATGGATACTTACATGAAAAGGAAGGATGAGACTATGCATGCTGCAAAAAGAAAAAGACTTCATGCGACGAGGAAGAATTTTTTTGCATGAAGCCAAGATAAATAGAATTCAGAGCACTTATTCATGGGGAAAATCAAAGAGAGAGGAGAGAGAGAGAGACAAAAACAGGCTAAGACGGATGTTTATTCTAAGAGTTGGAAAATTTATGCAAGTGTCATATATAGTCATAAAATTGAAGTTATTATAAAGGACTAAGTTCTATTACCAAGTAAGAGAACATGGAAGAGCATGGTTTAATTAGGATGTGGAAGCAAACTACTAGGTTTTTCTGTTGATTATGCTCTTTAGTTAGTGTTGGGAATTTAGGCCTCCTAAATTCACCCCCTCAGGATCTATCTTTGGCAAAATATAAAGAAAAACAAAGAAATAATGACAACACAAGAATTTACGTGGAAAAACTCCCAAAAAACGAAGGAAAAAACCACGGGCACTCAAAGAAGAAAATCCACTTTGTGAAAAATTCTTACAATCATACAATTCTTCCTCTCACACCCAAAACCCCATTACACCCAAAAAAAATTGCCCTAAGCAATCTTTAACTCTCACCTTATAAAAGAGGAATTTAACTAGAGTCAAAATTTGCTATAGAAATCTTTGACTTTGACTGGTGCACTTAACCAAAGGAGAGGAGGCATTTATTTATAACCTCACAAGACATCTTTTTTTTTTTTGCGAGAAACTGATGTGGGACTCCTAAAGGAGCCATTGCACAGTAATCTCTACCTTGGCAATTTTAGTTGGTCCTACATTCAACCTTCACCTCCAGGAGATTCTGAAAACATAACCTCTTAGTCATAGAGAATTATCATGCTCCAAGGGCATCATGCTCCACCATAAAGAGCATGCATACTTAGAATAAACCAATTCCAAACATTTCACTTCAGCACATGTTGAAAACCTTGCTGAAAAATTATGGTGCAACTCCCATATTTGGCTTTCTTGCAAGTTTATTAGCCATCAACATAAATTTCCACTAGACACCTTGCATCAATGCCAAATCAATACTTGTGTGCAAACTTGTGGATTCGCTAACAATAACATATCCTCTATCATGGCAATTTTCGGGATTAGCGGCATCCCATAAGGATACAGTGTTAGTGACATTGTCAGTCTCTCCATTTACTGACTGTAGCCATTTGCCGAATCCGCTCCACCTCTGACAATTTTTCCTGACGTGCCTAGATTGTCCACACCTCCAACAGAGCACTGCTAATACCGGAGGTTGGTCTACCTGCCTTGTGTAATCCTAATTGAATCAAAATGTTCTTGACTTGCATTTGCCACAAGTCAAAATTGATTCTTCGTCGAATTTCTCTACCTCAAACCTGACAAGATTTGAAACCCTATTTCCTGACATTTTTTTTTTCTACACTTCTGCCTTGATGAATTTTGTTGTTGAAGTGAATAATACCCACTATGTAAGTTCCTAGGAAAAATTGGAGGGGACATACTGATCTCACTTGAAACCTAATTTTCTAGACAGAAGCTCATTAGATTTGTACGCATCCACACTACCACACCAAAGCTCTACTACACCAAAGGACCCAAGCTCTGATATCACTTATTGGGATTATTATTTCTCTATTCTTCTTGATATTTTGCCAAAGGCAGATCCTGAGATAGGTGAATTTAGGAGGCCTAAATTCACCTATCTCAGGATTTGCCTGTTGAAATAAAAGAAGAAATAAAATATTGAAAAGAAAAGAATTGTATTAATGTGTATTTTGAATACAATAGAATAGCAACTCTATTTATAGAGGTGCCAAAGTAGAATCAGAATAGAAATAGGAAACTAAATTAGAATAGGAATAGGAAACTATAAGAAAACTTATAATGAAAAAAGAAAAGAATTTCCTAATTATAATTTCTAAATTTCTATATCTTATATATGTCAACACCCTCCCTCAAACTCAAGATGGGAAATTAGAGACCAACTTGAGTTTGGAGATTAAGAACTGGAAAGCAGTCAACACATCCCTATCACTTCGCGCAGGTTACACGTCTTGAGAGGTCACAAACATAGCTTTGGTTAGATGCCGTAAGATCACGAGCTCAAATCTACTAATGCGCCTCGAGGTCACAAAAAAACGTAGATCTAAATCTACTAATGCCCCTCGAAGTCATAAAAACATAGATTCAAATCTACTAACGTGCCTTAAGGACACAAAAAAACGTAGATCCAAAACTACTAGCGCACCTCGAAGACACAAAAATGTAGATCAAAATCTACTAACGCGCTTCGAGGACACAAAAATATAGATCCAAAACTACTAGCGCACCTCGAAGACACAAAAATGTAGATCAAAATCTACTAACGCGCTTCGAGGACACAAAAATATAGATCACGAACCCAAATCTACTAACGTGCCTCGAGGTCACAAAAATGTAGATTACGAGCCAAAATCTACTGACAGTCCTCGAGGTCACAAAAACATAGATCATGAATCAAAATCTACTAACGTGCCTCGAGGTCACAAAAATGTAGATTACGAGCCAAAATCTACTAACGAGCCTCGAGGTGACAAAAATGTAGATCAGGGGGAAACGTGCTGAATGGTCAAGATACGCAAAGCCAAAAGCGCAAGATAGCATGTCCATGTCTCCAAACGTGTGATTGGGGTCTTCAATAGAGAAACTGAAGCAGCAACAAATATCTCCAAAAGAGAAACTCAAAAGCCAAAAGCGCAAGATAACATGTGCATGTCTCCAACAGAGTGATCGATGTCTTCAATAGAAAAAACTGATGTAACAAGAAGTATCTCCAAAAGAGAAACTTGAAATTTAAAAAATTCCAAAAAAACTAGATATAGGAATAAACAAAAAATGATATGAAATTGGGTAGAGGAGCAGCGGAGGTAGCAGCGATGCCAGGAAGGGCAACACTTTTGGCCAAAGATGTGGTTGTTAGATACCTAGTCTACCCAGGATCAAAAATCATAGGCTCTGATACCATGTTGAAATAAAAGAAGAAATAAAATATTGAAAAGAAAAGAATTGTATTAATGTGTATTTTGAATACAATAGAATAGCAACTCTATTTATAGAGGTGCCAAAGTAGAATCGGAATAGAAATAGGAAACTAAATTAGAATAGGAATAGGAAACTATAAGAAAACTTATAATGAAAAAAAAAAAGAATTTCCTAATTATAATTTCTAAATTTCTATATCTTATATATGTCAACATTGCCTTTGGCAAAATATCAAGAAGAATAGAGAAGTAATAACAACATAAGAATTTACCAAGAAAAACTCCAAACTGGAAAAAAAAAACCATAGGTACTCAGAAAAGAAAATCCACTATGTGAAAATTTCATAAAATCACACAATTCTTCCTCACACCCAAAGCCCCATTATACCCACAAAGAATTGCCCCAAACAATCTTTAACTCGCAATCTTTAACTCTCACCTCACAAAAGAGGAATTTAGTTAGAGTCAAAATTCGCTATACAAATCTTTGACTTTAGCTGGTGCAATTAACCAAAAGGGAGGAGACCTTTATTTATAACCTCACAAGATCTCTCCTTCTTTGTGAGAAACCAATGTGGAACTCTTAAAGGAGCCACCACACCAACAATAAGAGGGAGATTGTTGGAGTTCCCACATCGGTTATGAAAGGAGTTGGTGGTCAGTATATAAGTGTGAGGAAAAATCTCACCCAACGAGTTAGATTTTGGAGATGAGATAGGTCCAAGACCATCTAACAACTGGTATCTTCAAAGCATAGGTGTACCATCAATCTTAGTCCATCGGGAAAAACAGATTGCCCAGGTGCACTATCAATCTTAGTTCATTGGGAGGAACGGATTGTTACTTCCTTCGACCCAAGGCCTGATATGTGAAGGAGGAGATTATTGGAGTTCCCACATTGGTTGTGAAAAGAGGGCCTAAGGCTTGATATGTGAAGGAGGAGATTATTGGGGTTCTCATATCAGTTGTGGAAGGGCCTGGTGGTCAATAAATAAGTGTGAGGGAAAGTCTTATCTCTACGAGCTAACTTTTAGAGATGAAATAGGTCCAAGACCACCCAATAGTTAGGTTGTGGAAGTAAACTATTTGGCTTATCAACTGATTATGCTCTTTAGTTAGGTTGTGGAAGTAAACTATTTGGGTTCTCTATTGATTCAAGTCGGAGACCAAAAAAGTGATTCTGTTGCCAAGAAAATAGATAACTAGAGAAAATATGAATGACGCGACCAGATGGGGCTGGAAAATTTGTTCTTTCTTTGATTCTCTGATCATCATCTGTGCAATAAAGGGAGCATAATGTTAGATATGGTGATTTAACTTATCAAAAAAAAAAAAATTATTTAGGCTAAGTCCTATACACTAGCGGGATGAGACAATGAAGTTACAATAGTGAAATTTTACAATAATGATAATAGGCAAGGATTTTAAGGGTCAAAGAATAAAGATCCAGTAAAATGAAATTCTTAGGCTGACTGATATACAGAGTCCCATAAAACGATATAACGTACCTGAAGAACTCATCCAACATATCGTTAGAACTGTCAGCATTAACAATATTATCCCATTCAAGTCTGGAGAAGTATGAGGAGAAGTTTTGAACAAATTGTTGAATTGTCTCTTTCCCTGGAACAAAATGAGAAACTATATCCAGGCCCACAATGCATATTGGTTCTGCAGCTATTGCCACATAGTCTCCATGGTGGGATGCGTTGAAGTTGAAATTCGGGAATTCTGAGTCCACTTTATAGTCTTTCTATAAAACCAGCGTCACATAAATTTACATTTCAGACATGATAAGAATAATAGAGGTGACAGCAAGTTAGGTTGGTATAGATTAACATGATACTTCATCAAGTTCAATCAAGAAAAAATTAATTTCCTCATTTCCTAAAATCATTGAGCATATCAGTTTACAGAGCAAGATTAAGCAATACCAAATCTAATCTTTCTAGATAAGAATTATATAAAAAAGGCACCTAGAAGGGGTGCAACCTTTGTAAAAAATGCTATAAGTTATCAAAAGAGCTCAACTCTCCAATGAAATCTACAAAGCAAAAGTGATTCACAAAAGTCTCCTTCACACACACACACACACACACACACACACACAAATGGAAGCAATGCAATAAACTGACTTTAGTCTGTCCACCAGTAACTGAAAATCATAAAAAACATTATACCACGATACACAATGCACATCCTCCGGTGTCCTTTTCTTTAGACAACCTGCTTGCAAAAATGAAGCAGCAGAAATTTGGCAGGCATTGCACATTGCACACCAAAAATAGATAGAAACTACAAATCCTTAGCAGCATCACAATTATGCAATCATCTCTTTCTCAACTCAACTCAACAAAGTCTTAATCCCCAACTAGTTGGGGTTAGTTACATGAATTAATAATAGATCTCCGTAGATCCATATAATAATCACCCAAAAAGCAAACAGTTAGAGAAAAAGAATATATCATTTTGACTTATTTTGTTCAAGCTATAGATCTAAGGAACAGATCATTAGTGGCTGCATGAAGTATAGCAACATAGAAGTAGATGGCATGGCACCAAAAATACTTCATGAACAGGCTCCAAATGTCATCATGCTGTTGAGGATGATGAGGCCCAATATTAGATTTGAAAACTAGAGGACAACTGAGTACCTAAACACGAGAATACACACAGAGGGTAGGGCTGCAAACGAGCCAAGCTGAGTATTAAGGCGTTCAAACTTGTTTGTTAGGGTTTTTTGCAAGCTCGAGCTCGAGCGGAGCTTTTATCGAGCTTGAAATATTGTGTTCAAGCTTGATTATTAAGTTTTTTTAGCGAGCTTGAGTTCAAGCGGAGCTTTTATCGAGCTCAAAATTTAATGTTCAAACTTCAGTTGTTAATCCAAAAGCAAGCTTAAGCCCGACTTAAGCTCTATTTAGTTACAACAAACAAGCTTGCTCTCAAAATATTATCCAGCCTACTTATCAGCTTTTGTTTGTTGAGTCTTCTTGCATGCTTGTTAATGAATAAGTTTAACAAACAACTTACATTTTCTAAATTAATAAACACGATTTAAATTAGCATGTTTAATCTTTGACGTTTTAATATGAAGAATTTTTGTGAGCTTGTTTACAAGCATTTAAACCAGGCATGTTCACAAGTATGAAACAAGCTTGTTTATGAACATTTAAATAAGATTGTTCACAAGCATCTAAATGAGGATACTCAAGAATGATTTTTTTTTTTTTTTTTTTTTTAGAAAAGAATACTCAAGAATGATAAATGAGTTTGTTCACAAACGACAAACGATCTTGTTCGCAAGCCTTATGGAGACTAGTTTACCTTTGTTTCAATTTGAGTCATTTATTTATCATGCTTGAAAAATGAGTTCAAGCTTGTTTATTTAGTTTAGCAAACAAACATAAATAAGCTCTTAATGAGCTCATTCGCCAACGTTTGTCGAATGATTGGTTCGTTTGCACCCCTAACAAAGGGGGAAGTGGCGTGGACTGAAAGACTTCTACTAGTAATTAAAAATTAGGAAAAGCAGCAAGGGGAAGTGGGTGTGGGCCGGAAAACTTCAACTAGTAATTAAAAATGAGGAAAAAGCAGCCGCTAAATCTAATCAAATGTTGTAGATCTAATAGAGAAATTTTGTTGGATTAAGAATGTAATATCTCATCTAAAAATCAATTGGTGTCTAGTAAGTGAATCAAATTCCTATTAGGGAGTGATAAAGTGTTCATATAGAATTGGTCCAAACATGTACAAAAAATTCCTCTTTTGCGATAAGGCTCCGTGTCTTAGGACGCAATTTTTTTTTTTTTACTGCATTCAAAAACTGCACCACGGAATCCTGACTTTAGAAGATCATAGGAGCAGCGTTGTGCCCACGTAGAACCACATTATGCTCAAGAATAACAATTCTAATAAGCTAATTGAGAATAATTACACTATATTAAAATATGCAAGAAGCATATACTACAAAGCATCTTCAATTTGTGTACATGTATGCGCAAACACTGCCTCAAAGAGGTGGCAAGGGGTTACTTTACTGAGAGGATGTGAAACCACATGTATGCATTCTATATAAAATTGAATAGACAGCCTCATGAAAGACAGCTTTCACAATTACTCTCCTTGTGCAACATTTTGACACTTGTTAGTGGCAACATGATTTTCCTCCGGAACATGAACATGGGAACTGGGGCCTTACCTACGAGACAAGTAAGTTTCAAGATATCCTAATTTATCATGGATACCTTGATGCAACTTTGAACCATTTGAGGAGCATAATTAATCTAGTATGTGCGCGTGTAATTCACCTAGCAAATTGCTTACAAAAGGGACAGTTAATATGTTCATTTTTAATCCTAGTACAGAAGCAGCCCCATTTGTACCATTGTCATCCAGTGTCTTACAAAATCTTAACTGCACTTCTTAAATTTTGTTGTCTATTTTCTTCATTTATTTACTTAAAGGTTGGATTTAGAGTAGCAGTAAGGTCATTCCATTGAAAATTGGAAGTCAAGGATTCAAACTTTGGAATTAGTTTTTTTGCTGGCAAAAGAAAAATTTGCCTACACCTGATCCTACTCAACCCCAGAATGCACTTTGTGCACTTGGTTGCCCTTTTATCTGTTTAATTTTTTTCCCTAAATTTATGGAATCATTGATAATTCCAACTTCTTACCACAAATTTTGGGCAAATGAATTAATCTCTAAAATTTCCTCAAATTTTCTCTTAATTGGCTGCATTGTTATTAGAATACAGGGGAAAAATAGTTCCCTTCAAATTATCCATGGTTCCATTTTAGTACACTAGGCCAGCGTTTGTCACTGTGGATTTATTGAGAGAAAATGAAAGAGAAAGTGATTCAAAATTACTTCTCTTGTTTTCTTATGGAAAATACAGAAGAGAAAGCATGGAACTTGAGACATGAAAAAAAAAAAAAAAAAATTCCTTAACCCAACCAAATAACATGTACTTAGGAATTTATGTTTCTTTCTTTTTCCCTTCCATTTTCGTTTCATTCTCTCTCACTGAATCTTTGATTTTCAAACACACAAGTCAGAAGATAGTATCTTAAAAACTAATTAACACAACTCTGCCATACACATCAAGTTTATGAACCAAGAACCACAAATCCTAGTTGCAGATTAAGGTGGGAGAGTTACCAGAAAGGGTTTGCCCTCAATGGTGCGTTTAATGACAATTTCATCAAATGGGATTCCCAACACTTCATGCACAAGTGCATACTGAAGCAACCTGCTCACAAGTGCCCGTTTCCGATCTTCCAATTTCACATATCTAATCAATCAATTGGTGAATCATCACTTTCAATCTTGACAAAAATCCACCCAAAAAAAAAAAATAATAATAAAATAAAATAAAAAAATAAAATCTACAACCCAAAATAATAATAATAATAATAATAATAAATTAAAAGCTAATGGGGTGACCAATTTACCTTAATTAACCAGGTTTTCTTTCACTCTAAATTTGGGATGTAAATGATAATAGATTAATAGGTGTAAAAATATTTTAAATTGTACTTTTCCTTAATTTCTAATATTTTTCATTATTTTACAAATATCCATCACAAAATAAATATATTTTTTAAAAAATAACCATATTCTTTATTTTACCGATCATTCTTCTCTTCATATCTCCTAAATAAAAAATAATAATAATTAACATTCATTCCATTAGCTTCCATTTCTTTTCCTTTCTTCCCTTCCTTTGCCACGCTCCCAATCAAAGGCTTATTAGAGCTGTTCCTTTTTTTTTGTTTTTTTTGGGGGGGGGGGGGGGTTTGAACAATCAAAAGGTTATGCAGCAACAACCTTACAAGCACATATCTTTATATATATATATATCTATACATAAATACACATTACACACACTTACGAATTAATGTTTGTATAGAAGCTGACCTAGTGATGGAAGGGTGCTCGTGGTGAGGAAGACAAGACAAGGCATAAGAGAAGTCATGGTGAGAAGGATTCCACTGAGATATGTCAACTACCCACCTCTGAACACCCTTCTCTAATTCCATCTTTTTTGTATCAATCGACACCCTTCTTCTCTTTTTGCTTCCAATTTTCCAATCTCTGTTGTATATATGTATGTGTGTGTAGAGTGTGTATATATATATATATATTAATATTTGTATACCTGAGCTTGATTCTTGCCGTACCAGGCCGCTCGATTCCACCCTGTTGCCGGCCGAAAGCCTGTCCAATGACAAAATTTGGGCCTGGGCTTGGGTTGTTAAAGTGGCCCAAGCTTACAGGGGAACATTAATAGTTCGATCTAGATTTGTAACGGATTTTTTTTTTAATGATTAAAATTATTTTCTTATATTTTATTTTTTAAATCATGAATAGCAAATATGTTAAAAGAAAAAAGGTTAAAAAACAATTACTAAAAAAATTAAATTTTTTATTTTCTCAAACATAAAAAGAAAAAATTAATTTTTGGTAGTTAGTTATAAAAAATAACTGTTTTTTTCCTTAAACTAAACCTTAGTCTGATAAAAAAATTTATTTAAGATTTTTTTTATGAAATCAAGATAAATTTGAATATAATTTTATGAGCTCATTCAGTGTGCAAAAAAGGAAAAAATAAAAAATCACAAAAAATTAAGTTTTACGAATTATTTAATTTTATTTATTTTTAAAATTTTTTAATTTTTATTAAATTTTAATTAACTATTAAAGTGACATGTGCCAATTACAAATGATTGAAATTAATTTCTTATATTTTATTTTTTTAAATCATGAATAACAGATATGTTAAAAGAAAAAAAATGTTAAAAAACAATTGCTACAAAAAAATTTAATTTTTAATAGCTAGTTATAAAAAAATAACTTTTTTTCCCTAAAGTAAACTTTAGTCAGATAAAAAATTATTTAAGATTTTTTTATAAAATCAAAATAAATTTGAATATAATTTTATGAGGCTGTTTAGTCTGAAAAAAAAAAAAGAAAAAATAGCATAAAAATTAAGTTGTACCAATTATTTAATTTTGTCTTATTTTTTAATCCTTTATAATTTTTATTAAATATTTAATTAATTACTAAAGTGATATGTGTTGATTATAGATGTAATATTTATTTATTTTTATTACACATCGCTATATATTTGTGTAAAATAATCAAATTAATCTATTAAAAAAATCCAACAAAAGTTGTGTGGCCTACAGTCTACGGAAAAAGACATTGACATGTGCAGCCGGAAAGGATTTTTTTAACGTTTCTTTCAAGAAGAGTGATTCTAAACTCCAACAACTTTGTGTGAAACCAAGGGGACCCTTGGCAAGGTTCCTTTCTGTGAGCGAGGAAGTTCCCTCGGGGAGGTCGGTATTCTTCTGATCAGCTCATCAGTTTATTCTTATTTTCTGTACTGATTTTTTGATCGCTAATTTTCCTTGTCTTGCTGATCTTTGGGTGTCTCTTTTCTTGCACAAAGTTCAGGAGACCCAAGTGAGCAGTTGTTGAATTGCTCATAGTTTGTGAACCCTTTCAAAAATCACTAAATTTGAACCAGATCATTTGTTTTCAGGACATGGGTGTTGGTATATCTGTGCTAATAGGGCTGAAAGCAATGACTTTGTTATTGGGATTTGCTTATCTTAGAACCCTTGGTTTCATGTTGTTGTCACTGCCCCTTCTGTATGCATCTTTGGTGTCTATATTGGTCTCAATTGCTTCTCACCCAAATGTTAATCTTCCCATGCTTTTGGGTAAGAACCCAGATGGGACATTCCCCATTTGGTCCTTGATTATGTTCAGTCCATACTTGTATTTTGTCCGAGGATTTTCCGCATTGCGAAGGTTGAAGAGTGGGGAACCTCCTTATAGTGAAATTTGTGAAGGTTTGTATGTTGGAGGGTGGCCCTATTCACCTGATACACTGCCTTCTGGCAACCCTGCTATTATTGATTGCACTTGTGAGTTACCAAGGAAAGTAGAAGTATCAGGGCATGCATATCTCTGCATTCCAACTTGGGATACAAGGTCACCCCAGCCAGGTGAAATTGAATCTGCAGTTAGATGGGCTTGTAGGAAGAGAGCTCAGAAAATACCAATATTCGTTCACTGTGCTTATGGTATGATTTGAACTGTCTCTTGAGTTTCATTATTTAGTATTGAAGGAAACTTAGTTTATGAAGTAGCTATGCTTAATTCTTGATGTTTGTATCTTCTTGCAAAAATGCTTTATTTGTTGTTTGATATTTTTTATAGTGATAAATTGTTAATGGAAACTTTTTCAAGTTTCTTACAGTGATCCCTTTAGGTAAGGGTTTAAGGAGTAGCCCACATATGTAGCTTGTAATTGCACTTGAACTAAAATTTGAAAGCCCAAGGATTGATAGAACCCACGTAATGAAGCCTTGTAAGACCGAGCTTCATAAGTAGCCTCTGCCAATACTTGCTCTAGGCTGCCATACTCTAGTGGCAAGGGCCCTTTTTTCTTGGCTTGTGCTTTGCTCCAGGCAAGCCTTTTTTTTTTTTTTTTTTAAATAGCAATCTTTTGCAGTAGTCACACTAGTAGTTTCAGAATGGCAATAGCTAGTCCTTTTCTAATCTTGAACTGTTGTTCACTGTACTCTTTGAGGCAATCTTTATGTAACTCAAACCTGAAATCCTGAATTATGGTGTTTATTTTGATATCAAACTGTTGAAACCTTTAGCTTGTCTTTGTGTATGATTTTGAAATGAAGGATTTGGCATTAATTATTGAGGGAGAATAACTCAAATATAGATTTGATATGGAATTCAACTTGAAATTGAAAAAGTGGACATGATGTAAAAGTAGTTATTTAAAATAATCATGTAAAAGTAGTTATTTGAAATATTTAGCATTAATGATTCAAATTATGCAAAAATCCTAATAAAATAGTTCCCAATTTACCTATAATAGTTACCTTTCTTATGTATCAGTGAAGTTCAGTCCCAAATCCCTTCATTTGAAATTCATAATCCCTTCATTTGAAATTCAAATATATCCAAACAAAGTATTATTTATATTTTAAATTTAGTCCTAAATCATTTGAGAATTATTCATGACCTCATACAAGTTTGGGGTGGCCAAAAAAGAAATAATGTTAAGACAACTTGATCAAGCTTATGCCTTCCAGTCCTTGTTTGAAAATGAATAATTTGTTGTAATGACTTTGCTTGCTAGTTCATGAGAATCTTTTGTGCTTTCCTCTTAGATGAGCAGTGTCGTCAGCTTTAAGTGCATTGCTTGTGCACTTTGGTGATGGGACTTTGTCACACATAGGCATGTAAAATGGGTTGACCTAACCCGGAAACTAAGTTGACCCGACCTTGTTTGATCATGACCCTGGCTGACTTTGAAAAAACCGGGTTGGGCTAGGTCAGACAAATCCAACCCCAACCTTGACCAATTGATTCTATGTGTTTTTTAATATTTTAAAAGTATTTTTAAAGAAATTAAAAAAAAGGTAAAATAATATAATTATCCAATTGGTGTTGGTCTTAACTCTTAAAATAAGTTAATGTAATAAATAATTCCAACTTACAAAAAACAATTAAAATTATATTTAAAAATAGAAAAACACTTACAAATAAATTAAAATTTTGAATTGTTGAACTTGAGAGAAGAGGGAGCACTTGAGCTTGAGATTTGAGAGCTTGAGACTTGAGAGAATTGAGAGCTTGAGAGTTAAGAGATTGAGAGAGAGTGAAAATGGTGTGGATTGTGAAATTAGAATGTTAGGGGTATTTATAGAAGAAGAAATGGGGTTAATTTGTAATTTTTACAAACTTTGGAAGAAGGAAAAAAAATTATTAGGGGGAGGGTTGAGAGAGAGAGATTACAAGGGTTGAAAGAGAGAGTACCTTGGATCTATGGTGCAACAAGATGGAGGGATTGATACTGATGTAAGTCACAGGATTCAGGCCGGGTGGACCAAATGGCGGAGTGCTTCGAGGGTCTTGTGCGATCGAAAAGTCCCCCTTAAGGTGAAAAGAAAGTATTATAAGGTGGCGATAAAATCAGCGTTGCTATATGGATAAGAGTGTTGGGCAGTAAAGTATAATCATGTTTAGAAGATGACAGTTGCGGAGATAAGAATGTTAAGATGGATGTGCGGGATTACAAAGAGAGATAGGAGTAGGAAAGAGGAGATTAGGGATAAAGTAGGAATATCACCTATCGAAGATAAAATGAGAAAAAATCGATTAAGACGGTTCGGCCATGTTAGAAGGCGTCTAACGGAGGCACTTGTTAGAAGATTTGAAAGCATGGAGGTTGCCAGGAGTAGGGGAGGAAGAGAAAGACCCAAGAGAAGTTGGGAAGAAACTATTAAACATGACCTTGCCTATCTGGATCTAACGGAGAACATAGCCCTAAACAGATTTGATTGGCGTCGTTAAATCCATATAGCCGACCTCACCTAGTGGGAAAATGCTTGGTTTGGTTTGGTTTAATTAGGGTTGAGAGAGAGAGAGGGAGAGGAGGTGGAAGGGCAACGGGCAAAAAAAGAAAAATTATATTTATCAAATGGTCAGTAGACCATTGGGGGGGTGACGAGGGTAGAGAGAGAGAGAGAGAGAAGGGGGAGGGGTGGATGGGGCAATAGGTGAAAAAAATGTTAAAAAGTCAGTCAACAGCATGGGAGGAGAGAGAGGGGGATGATGGTTGGTGGTGGATGGGCCCCACAGTCATAATGGGAAAAGAAAGGAGAGAAGAGGAGGAAGGAGGAGGGGGGAGGGCTGGGGTAGGTGCAGGGTAGTCAGGCCATGCATGGCCAGCCCAAGCTCGGACCTTAGGAGTATGGGCTGGGTTGGGCTGAAACATGTTTGAGCTTGGTCGACCCAGTCCGTTTTACATCCCTAGTTACGCAAAACCTAAACTTTGGGGTGGGCTCTCTCTCATTGCTCTTCCATTGTGGTCTACCTATTGAAACACCTCTTTGTTCTATGTGGATAATTTCAATTTGTTGAGGAACACTGTCTTTAATTGCATTTGAACCAATATAACGGGAATTACTGCACTTATACTTCATTCCTTTGTTCTTGTTCGATCTGATAATTAATATTAACATCAAATTAGGCATTCTTTGTCTTATTCTTACTTATCTTAAAAAACTTAATCTACACCATCTCTTCATGGCTGGCCAAGAGACTGCCATTTTAGGACAAATTACACGGTTCTTGTCTTAGAGCATGAATATAGTTTGAGTTTCATGATTATGCAAATCCAACCTGGTGAAAAAAGCTCAACTCTAGCAAAGTTATCAGGGTGTATTATTTTGTGACATTGGATACTTTTATCTCTTATGGCTAGACATCATCATACATATGTAGTCTGGATCACAAATGATCTTTCCATTGAAAAGTATGGGGAAATAAAGCCAGCTGAGATGAATTATTTTTTGCACTGATTGGTTTGGAGAATTTTTTAACTTGTTTTTATAAAATGAGTAGCCAAATTATGTGTTGTGCTAAGCGTTAACATTTGATGCACTTGATTTGCAAGGAGCATTATGGCAGCTGTTTTGAAAATAAATAACTTCCTGTCCATAGTTTGAAATGCAAGATCTGGGGTCTTTGCTATCATGGCTTTAATGGTTTGTCCTTCCCAACTTTAGTGTTTACTTCTGTTGCTTTAAGTCATATTGATGAGCAGGGTAGTCTTCTGTTTGCGCACTGACAAGTACTTGTATAAACCCCCATTTTCTTGGTGCTATTTATTGACATACCTCTATTATCCAAAGAAATAAAATTTCTCTAGTACTTTCTTGGACCATTAAAGTTTTGAATTTGTGGATAGTTGGGACTGGATTGGGGGTTCCAATTGACTGGAAATAATGTTGGGTGTCCTCAATGGTGGAGTCACTAGAGGCAATCGAGGTGAGAGTTAAAGCAGTATGGAGCAGGATAGAGAGAGAGCATAGGAGCAGAGGCTATGTCTATGGTGAAGGATTTTAGTAGTGTTTTGTCCTGTAGAGTTCATAAAAGGCAGTTTATATATAGGAAGAGGGTTAGGCTTATTGAGGCTAGTGAACTGTGAGGCAGTTATTTGGTTAAACGAATGGTGTCATTTGTTGTGTGAGCAAGCATTGCGAGGATTACAATCATGTAATGGGGTTAGGATATCACGGTGGATTTGTCTTGTAACGTATCTTTTTACACTAATCAAAGGACTCTCAAAGAATTCCATAACCCTAACTATTAGATTGTCGGTCACCAGTGATCCACGTAGAGGGAAGGATGACCTATTAGAGTGCTCATCGATGGTAGGCTCTCTCAAAGGAGGAGGTTCTTAAGCGAGCCCAAGGTGAATCTTTTTGTACTCATTTTGCAGATGCCTTTTTTATTTTTTAGGAAATTCAAGGTGTCCGAACCAACTTGATTGCACCTCGACTAATTCCTAGAGGCCCTAAAGTTGACGACCAGGTAGGCCTTTAGTAGCCCTGAGGAGATTCGAACTAGTGACCACCGGAGAGCAAACCTAAGGTTTCAGGAAAAAAGTTTACGAACAAGCAAAGTAGGGACTACAAGGCTCATTTTGAAAGCTCAAGCAGTTAATTTTTAAAATATTTGATTTTTTACTACAAGGTTTTTGTTTTATTAAGACCTGTTTGATAACATTTATATATATATTTTTTGTTTATGTTTAACTGTTTTTGTTTCCAATTATTTTTTTTTTCGAAAATAAAAATAGAAAACATGTTTGGCAATGCAATTTTATTTACAATAATTAATTTTATTATTTTTTCAAATTAATTGAATTTAATAAAATATATTTCATATTAATTTAATTAATTAATTAACAAAATGTATTTAAATTATTTAATTTAATGTTATAAATTATTTATTTTTAATAATATTTGATTTTAATAAATTATATGAATAAATAACATAATTTATTCATAAATTATTAGTTTGTTTATTAAAATTAATTTAATTTAATAAAATATCTTTGTAAAATATATAATTTTAATATATAATTATAATTAATTTAATTTTAGTAAAATAAATTATTTTAATATTAAATTATTATTTTAATTATAATTAATTTAATTTCAATAAAAATAAATATTTAATATGTAGTTATTTAAAAAAAAATAGTTTTGGTTCAATGAAATGAATCATTATAATAATATATTATTATTTATTTAAAATAATTTTAGTTTAATAAAATAATTCATTTTAATATGATGCAACAAAAATGGACAAAGTGTTAAAATTGACAAAACATTTTATAAAAAATATATATAGATATATGAGAGTGAAAATATGATTTTTTTTTTTTGTTTACGTTTTTCTTTTTAAGTTTTTATTTTTTTGGGCAACAAAAAAATAAAAACTAGTTTATGGAGCATGTTTTTGTTGCTAACCAAACCAAACCAAGCCTTTTCCAACTAGGTGGGGTCGGCTCTATGGACTTGACGACGCCAATCAAATTTGTTTAGGGTCATATCCTCCGTTAGATCTAGGTAAGTAAGGTCATGTTTAATAATTTCTTTCCAACTTCTCTTGGGTCTTCCTCTTCCTCTCCTACTCCAGGCGATCTCCATACTTTCAAACCTTCTAACAGGTGTCTCCGTTGGACGCCTTCTAACATGGCCGAACCATCTTAATCGATTTTCTCTTATTTTATCTTCAATCGGTGATATTCCTACTTTGTCCCTAATCTCCTCGTTCCTAATCCTATCTCTCCTTATAATCCCACACATCCATCTTAGCATTCTCATCTACGCAACTGCCATCTTCTAAACATGATTATGTTTTACTGCCGAACACTCTAATTCATATAGCAACGCTGGTCTTACCGCCACCTTATAATACATTCTTTTCACCTTGAGGGGGACTTTTCAATCGCATAAGACCCTAAAAACACTCCTTCATTTGGTCTACCCGGCCTGAATCCTGTGACTTACATCAGTATCAATCCCTCCATCTTGTTACACCATAGATTCAAGGTATCTAAAATTTTCTTTCTCTACAATTTTGTGTGCCTAAACTTATTTCTATGCTACCTGTTACTCCACTTTGACTAAACTTGCATTCCATATATTCCGTTTTGTGTCGACTTAGCTTAAACCATTTTGTCTCTAACATTTTCTGCCACAATTCTAGTTTAGCATTCACTCCTTCTCTCGTCGCATCTACTAAAACAATATCATCTGCAAATAGCATACACTATGGCACCTCATCATGAATATGTCTTGTAATCTCATCCATAACTAGAGCAAATAAGTACGGGCTTAACGCTGAGCCTTGGTGTAAACCAATCGTGATAGAAACTCTTTAGTCTCTCCACCAGTCGTCTGTATAGATGTCATGGTTCTATCATACATGTCATTTATCGCCTCAATATATGCAGCACACGCTCTTTCTTTTTCAGTACTCTCCATAGAATCTCCTTAGGAACTCGGTCATAGGCCTTCTTTAAATCAATGAACACGATATGGAAATTTTTTTGACCTTCTCTATACTGTTCCATTAACCTCTTCAGGAGAAAGATAGGCTCCATGGTTGATCTCCCAGGCATGAAATCAAATTGATTTTTTGTAACGTTTGTTGTCCTTCTTAATCTTCTCTTAAGAACTGTCTCCCATAATTTCATTGTATGGCTCATCAATTTAATCCCGCGGTAATTCGCACGTTTGTTGCCCTTTTTGTTGCTAGTTTTAAAAAATTTATAAACATAAACAAAAGAATAGTAAACGTAAGCATTACCAAACGCGATCTAAGAATGAAGGGCTGAGTAAGAATTAGAATGGTAATATGAATGCAAGGTTTTGGTCTCTCTCTCTTGTGGTCTTTAAGAATTTTAATTGCAAGATGATAAGGAATGATAGGAGAGATGAATGTCAAAAGTGCAAGTAAATCGTAACTTGGGTGTGCTTCTGCCTTTGTGTCCGCTTCTTATCTATAACTGACCAGGTGATGTTTTTGAAGCTTTCAACTCCCATTTTTTTTTTTTTTTGGTGTACATTTTACCCTACCCAGATCCCATAATGCTTTCATCTTGTACGCTAGGTTGCCGTTTATTTATTTATTTATTTAAATGACCAAATGATGTAAAGTTTACATGGAACCAACTGAAAGGTAATAATTAAGATTTTGTTCTTTTTATTGTAATGCTGATACCTTTGGCTCAGCTTCCTATTGCTGTGTGTGGCAAGTTAGTAATTGTCTTGATTCTTGGCCTTATTAGATAAAGCTTTCATAAAGTCCAGAATGCATTGTACTAGCAAAATTTGAACTCTAGTTTAATGAAGTAATGAGTTCTAATCTTTATGAAGAATGGTGCTGAATTTTTGTTTTTTACTCTGTAAGCCCATACAATTTTAGATTTTGTACATGTATTTGGATTGGGTATGGACTCCACATTGGGCACTATGTTTTCAATATATTTAGGGTTTTTCTAACTATATGGGGTTTAGGAATTCCATGATTTATCAATACACAGGAAACTTGTGGGAAAATAGAGAGAGAGAGGGGGAGGGGTTGTAGGTAGAGGTAGAGGAGCCATATTAGTTGGTAAAGCAATGAACTATGCAAGGTATCTCAGGGAGTGGGTGCAGCACCTTGGTATTGTGATTCATGCCACTCTGGTTTGAATGTGGCAGGTTTATGATGAGTGATAGAATTGATATCAACCCTTTCAAAAAAAAAAAAAAAAGAGAGAGAGAGAGAGAGAGATAGAATTGATATCAACATAAGCTATCTTCAAGGTGGTTTGTAGAAATCAAGCCAATGTGGAGATTGGGTTTGTCTTGTACTCTATTGGCATAAACAGTTTTGGATTTTATTTAAGTATACAGATTGGATGTCGAGTCTTTGGTTCATTAAGTTTCCAATGTATGTAGGTTTTTCCAAATTATATAGGGATTAGGGTTAGCATGGTTTACCTATGAATAAAAAACTTGCTAAATCTCTAGTTAGAGAGATTTAGAGCATAAGGGTGGCTTGTAGGGAGAAGGGAGTAGAGTTTGAACTCTTCTATTATGATAGCAGAATTATTCTCTCACCGGCACATAAATTCTGTGGGGGTTTCTTTTTCTCCTCCTTGTTTTATGTTGTGATTGTGCTTCTGGTGTGTAGGTTGGTTGAATTCCAATAAATAGAGGGCTTAGTGATTCAAGGCATATTACTATTGGAATTGCATTAGCCTGAAAATTGCAAAAGGGACAACCTTGGGCTCAATCTACCAACAAACTGATAAGTGAGATGTCTCAGCTGGGATTGAATTATTTGGGTCTTGTCTGATTCAAAAAGTTTGATATTTAAAGTTATTTCGGTTTTTCTCTATCTTGCTTGAATACGACCTGTCCTATAGGGCCATTCATCTGTGTCCTTGAGGTCTAAACTGAAGTCAGTTCCAACATCTTGTTTTTACAAAATTCATACCATCATAACAAAAATTGAGGGATTTTGGCATGTTAAAATTTCATTTCTTTGTTACAAGACTGCTATTCCCATGGCATTCATATATATATATATATAGATGAGTAAATATTATTTGTTGGGGAAATGGGGATGGGATGACTCAAACCCACCACTGAATTAATTTTAACACCTCTAGGCATAAATTTTGGATTGAAAAGCTCCTTGGCATTTGGCTAAAGAGCAAACTCAGATGGGTGTTGACTAAATTGTTTCATGTAAATGATGAAAAGGTTCTCAATATTGAAATTTGAATATAATTAGTTTGACTCCAAGATTTCTGGCTGTGTTTTTGTGATGAAACGTAGAATCAGAACCATATTTATTGTGCTAATGCTTGCAAGATTAAGAAATTTGTAATCATTTCTCTTTTTAATTCATAAAATGCATGCTTTAGGTCATGGACGAAGTGTCGCTGTGATGTGTGCGCTGTTGGTGGCTATGGGGGTCGTAGAAGATTGGAAAAATGCTGAGAAGTTAATTCGAGAAAAACGCCCCTATATACGAATGAATGGCCTCCACCGGAAAGCCTTGGAGGAATGGTCAAAGCACCGCATATCTACTCCAAAAAAGATGGAAGAAATTGATGTAAGTTCTGTAATTTTGTCTAGTGCTTCTGGACGCTCTCTAGCAGATAGGCCATATGGAAAAAATTGATTGTTCATTCTCTTCTTCCACTTAAATATCCATCTGTTTGTTTTGAAAAGGATTTGTATTATTGACATCACAATTGTTTTTAGTTTGTTCTGCAATCAAGATTTGAAAGTTGACGGGTTAACTGAACAGTTTGCTTGAATTCAGAAAATATATGTTATTCTGTATTCTGATAACATCGTCCGGATGAGATCTCTTGTAGTACATGTTGAGGTACAGCCTGTAATATATATACTAGCAGATACACTGTTGTTTCATGCTAGTGAAGTAAGAAATTATGTCACTAACTATCATCAAAGTCATTCTCATCACCATCACCATTAATATTTCATCTTACATGCATAATGTTTGCTTAAAAGATTTTCTCTCTCTCTCTCTCTCTCTCTCTCTCTGTGTTTATATGTCATTAGTAATTTTTTGTTATTTATAGACTTTATTGAGAATAAGGTTTTGGTTTGAGCAGTGATGCAAGATTTATCATGCTATTTGTTGGCAATGGTGCTGTTAAAATTTGATTTGCTGCCTTTCTGGGGTTTTTAAGGCAATGGACACTTTTCCAATTTGACCTTCTTTAGCTTACCGAGATTGATAGAAGGGCTGAGGCTGACATATACAATAGCGGTAATCACAGGTTTGCACATAAAGCTGTTGTTTCTCATTTATATATATATATATATATATATATTTTCAGGGAGTAATAAAGTTGCACTTATTTTCTTTCTTCTACCAATCAAGGGAGGATTGTCGTACTTATTCAAGGCTGAAGAACAAATTACATCTCTCATCTATGGTCTTTTGGAGCTATTAGGTCTGAGAATCAGGAGATCATTCCAACATTGCATCTCCCTATTTTTTGGGTGGTTCAGCATAGGTGTCCCTTTTAATTCTTTAGGCCGTGTTTGGATCAAGGATTTATTGAGGAAGAAAAGGAGAAGATGATTCAAATTACTTCTTTTATTTAATTATAGTGAAAAATGGTGGTAAAAATATGAGATTTGAAAATGAAATAAAAATTAATTTATTAAGAAATGGTATTCATTTATATTTTCTAATATAATCAAATAAGAATTTGGTATTTGGTACTTCTTTTATTGTTTATTTTTATTTACTTTTTTTCCTCACCAAATTCTTGTATAAGCACAAACAGATAAGAGACTAAAAATTAATTCAAGTGGTTAGAGTTTATTCACTAACAAGTTTGGTTGCGAGTTTTGAGTTTTATGGGGTGTGATTGAGCTTTGGGTTATGAAATATAATGAATATAATGTTGAATGTTAAAAAGGGGGGGAAAAAAAAGAGAGAGAGAGAGAAAAGAAAAACAAACAAACATTAGAGATAGTGAGTACAAAGGGTTAGAAAACTCGAAATTTGGATTTGCTGAAATAAGAAGCGGTAATAGCATCAATGAAGATGATTTTATTCAATCTTGCAAGTCATTTGTGAAAGTAGATTTCATTCCTCGACCTAACAAAGTCTATGGAAGTTTAAATTCAAAGTTGATTTCATTTGATTCTACCCTCCTGTTTTTAGAATTTGAAGGGAGGAAAATGTTAGGTAGATGGTGTAGAATTTGGAGGGAAATGTTAGGTAGATGGTATTTAGATGGTTAACTTTTGTGCAAAATGTTGGCGTAAAAGTGATATGTGTGAAATTTAACTTAAGAAAGTTAAAAAAAAAAAATTGATAAAATTTAGAATTTTTTTATTTTTTATACCTTCCAAACAACCCTTAGTGGAAGTCTTCGCTTTCCAGAGTAGATAAACAACATGTTGGGAGAATTTTACTGCTCTGAAACCGAGCATTAATTTGCCATAACAGTGCATGCACATACCAACTTGCAGGGATTGAGGAACCAATCTAAGTCTAGGTACTGACTGCCACGTGATCACCTCAATTACATGTTGGGTCGTTTGCAGCTATTTTAAGTTTGTTTAAAATGTGTTTTTAGTAAATTTTTTTGGTATTTGAAGCGTAACTAATAAAAAAATAAAAATGTAAAGATGAATAACAAAATTTTGTTTGAACGAATTTTGACAGATATTTTTTAACTTTTGTGTTAGAATTTTTTTAAATTTGTAGAGATTTTATTGAAATTTACAAAAAATTACTGAGATTTGTAGATATTTACGTAGTTGTAAAAATTGTTTTGTAAAAATTTAAAGAAATTTATAGAGTTTTATAAATTTTTTGTTTTAATTTTACAATTAAAAAAAAAAAAAGACTGCTACCTATTGCCAATACCTGAGTTTGTCGTCGAAAAATCCGTTCATCTTGGTTCCCACGACATGCGTGAGAGCTTTTGGATCAATCAGTGCCTTCACACCTTTCTCCTCAACCAACTCATCCAGCGAATTTTCCCTCGCAGGTTCGATTCTTGCCTAGAATGAACAGAATTTAAGTGGGGGGCCGTGACGATATGTTGTTGCGCTAGTTCTCCCAAAGATTTATAACTCAATAAATAAAATTACTGGACAATTTCCCTTGTTACAAAAAAAAAAAAAAAAAAAAAAATTTCCCCTCGTTTCCATCTTCTTCTATATAAAAATAATAGAAGACTAATCCAACACTCTGTATCTTCAATTAATAATAACAAGTATATAGTTAATGCACTGTCATATATCATGATAAAGTTAGAGAGAGAGAGAGAGAGAGATTGATTGATTGATTGATTGATTGCGACTTTATTTGTAGCATAGCAAATGGTTATAAGTCAAAAGTACCTCATGAACACCATCAATAAAGTGGCATGGGTCTCAATAGTTTATAACTTAGGAATAGAAAGGAACTCCAGAACATTTAAAAGGGATGATAAATTCACCAGTAAGAATACTTGAGAAGATAAAACATGAAATTCATATTACAGCATCCCAAGTAGTAAAGATTAAGCCTTCCGATGCAAATATTAAAATTTGTAAGAAATGGGAGATCCCTGCTTTTGTATAGTTTATACTTTTTTAATAGTACGAGAATATATTCTCAAAACATTGTACATTTTATTCCATTAATGTAAATACAGTTTTTGTTTACCAAAACAAAAAGAAATGATTATAAGTTGTACTTTTATAATTAATATGCATGTTATTATGAAAATATTTCACCTTTCACGATTTTTCATCACTAGAAACCAATCTTATATAAATTAGGTGAGTGAATCTCGTAATCTTGCAATTCATTTTGGGCATAAACATACGAAATTTTCTTTACCCTGCACGTATTATTGTTTATTTCTGTAAACTGAAAATGTGTTGCAATGAGATTTATTTAGTGTGACATCCGGGCAAATAGTCAATTCATTCAGCGTAATTGTGATTGCAAGATTGAAGCTATCGTTCTTTCGTAGTCTAGCGTCCAATCATGATTGTCTAATTTTCATATTCATTCACATGGAACCCACATGACGCAGATGGATATAGGGCCCGTTTGGGGGCTGAAAAATTAGTAAAAAAGTATTAAAAGTTATATTTTACAATTTTTGATGCGTTTGGTAAAATTACAAATTTTTTCACTTTTTTGATTTGCTATAATAAAAAATAAAACAAAAAGTTACCATTTTTTTGATTTGTTAGAATAAAAAATATACCAAATACACAAAAAGTTACCACTTTTTTAATTTATTATAGTAAAAAATTTACCAAACATCTAAAAATTGTAAAAAAATATTAAAAAATACACTTTGTTCTATCGAACACACAAAAAAATATAACTAAAAAACACATAAAAAATTATCAAAAATTTTATTTTTTTCTTATTTTTAAACCTCTGAACGGGCTCACAGGGATAGTAAAAAATATTTATTTACAACAGGTATCCATAATTACCCACCCGCTTAAGAATGGTATGGAATAATTTTGGGAACTCCTTAGCCCTTACCGTGAATGAGGACAGAGTCGGCCCACCATAGGCTGTGATACACGAGATTGTACGGCTGGATAGGGGCGAGGCTTGTGCCAATCGGATAATCGAGAACGTTTGGGGCATTTGGTAGCAAAATTAACAAAAAAAAAAAATTAATTTTTGATTTTTAATTGCTAGGTAAATTATTAATTTTTGTCTTTTTTTACTTTATTATAGTAACATCTCAATTCAAAAGTATCAAAAGTTGTTAAAAATTATTAAAAATTATCAAAAATTTTATTAAATACTCAAAAATACTAAAAATTACTATTTATTTTACTAAACACGATAAAAACTACAACTAGTAATTTTTAATAAGACATACTAAAAATTATTTAAAATTATGTCTCTAAACGCCTCTTAGTAGTTGACCAATATCCGGTAGAGCTGAGGTATTGCTTACTTGTTGTATACTAAGGGCATGTTTGGAGACTCAAAAATTAGCCCAAAAAAATACTAAAAGTTACATTTTGTAACTTTTGATACGTTTGGTAAAACCATAATTTTTCTTACTTTTTTGCTTTATTATAGTAAAAAAATAAAACAAAAAATTTTATCAAATACACAAAAATTGTCACTTTTTTGCTCCGCTACAGTAAAAACTTACCAAACGCACAAAAAGTTACCATTTTTTACTTTGTTATAGTAAAAAGTTTACCAAACACCTAAAAGTTACAAAAAAATTGCTAAAAATTACACTTTATTCTATCAAACACACAAAAAAATATAACTAAAAAAACACATACAAAAACTACCAAAAATTTTACTTTTTTTGCTGATTCTTAATCCTCCAAACGGACTCTAAACACTAGCCTTTCAACATGATACCGTCACACTTTGTCATCACCCAATAGTTGTTGACAATTATTTATTTTTAACACAGTTGTCACTGCAACTGGGACCGGTGAGGGATCAAGTAATTTAAGTCAGCTTGACACTAAATCGTAAGTAAAATTTTAAATAAATGTATAAAATATGATAAAATATAAAATATCATATATTAATATTAAATATTTTTTATATAAAATAATTTTTAAATTAATAAAATAAGTTACAATAATCCTCTTTATTATTTTATGTTCTAAAAACGTTACAAAATAGTTTCAAATTTGTCTATTTCAATATATGTCATCGAACAATCATTCATCCATTCAACCACTCTTGAATAATTTTTTTATATTAGATTTTTTTTTTTTTTCATAAAAATCCAATATGAACCTTTGGCCACTCTCGGCACATTGTGCAACTGTCAGCGACTAGGACTTAAGAGTCACGTAATTCGAATTAATTTAAAAAAAAAAACAAAAAAATATAGGGTAGAAAGTGCTGCGCAAAGAATTTAGTAAAAAATATTAAATATACACTGATATTAATAAATACATATTTTAAATATGTTTAATGTAAATAATGTTGAATATAAAAATAAAAATTTAAGTTTTCATGTATGAATATAATTCAGCTACATTATTCTGTGGTGAAAGATTATGTGAGTAGGATATATATGCAATTTTGTGGTAAAAAAAATGAAATAAAAGAGAGAGAGTATAGAAAATATCATGAAAAATTACTTTATCATATTTAATTCTCATGTAGCTAGTCATAATATATTTAATGTTTAATAATAAATATTAAATAAATCTTGCATTTGAAATTTGAGAATGAAGCAAAAATAAATTCGAATAAAAAAATAAATTTGAATTTGTTCACCAAATTGACAAAATTAGTAACTATGGAATAGAATACGGATGAGTGGATTGAGTAAAGATTTAGTGAAGGTAATTTTTTCCACTAATTGGTAAATTTATACGTAGATTATGTTAATTTTACTCGTTTACTTGTAAATTTTGCTTTTGTTTCATTATTATTAAATTTTTATTTTCACTGTTTTTTATTTCTTTTTTTATTTCTACTTCTATTTAATTAAAAAATATAATTTTATTCTATTATTTATAAATTGTGGCCCCGCACCTAACAATACGGATGGAACCCTGAAGGCCACCCACTGAGCTCAACTAAATTTTATTTACTTAGCCTCTGTTTGAGGTAACAGAAAATAGTAAAAAAATATTAAAAATTTTTAAAATTATTTACTTTTTATTTTATATACAAAATATGAATTTATAATTTAATTCAATTTAATTTATTTTATTTTTTAACACCCTTAATGTAATTTTAATTACGACTTTGCAGAATATTATACATACATACGTAAGACTCCTGCTGACAAAACTTGAGCTGTCATAAAAACTAAATCGGAAATAGTAGCTAGAGCTTACCCACTCCCAAAAAAACATAATAGTTTTCCCAAAAGCACCGTGCACAATGCAACCCAATCATGCCCCTTCAATTAACTAACGTTTTGCGGGCCCACAAATCAACGGTGTCGATTTCACACGTGTACGGTCATCTTCTCATCGACACCATTGCCACCCGATGACACTGACCTCTTACCCGACTCCAACCGGTTGGACCCCACCAACCCGGCCGGCTCATTTAACTTGGCACTTCCCTTGCCATTCCCCACCCGGTTTTTGAACATGGCCTTCAAACTCGACCACAAGCCGGTTCGCTTCCCTCTACCCTTCTTGGACCTAACCCTCCCCATGCACGAAACACTCGGAGAACCCGGTTCAGACTCATGCACCCCCGTTTCGCACCGGCTCCAGAACAACCGAACCTTTTCCGGCTTGGAGTTCCGCCGGAAATTTCCGTCGGCGAAACAGGACCTCTGAGACTTCGGCAGTCCAAAGATTGACACTTTGGTCTTTGAATTCAGAGGCAACCTCTGAGAAGGTGAACTTTGAGAACCGTGGGAGCCGTGACGTGGGCCGGAACCCAAGTTGCCGGAGAAGCTGATCTTGGTGGACCCCTTTCGCTCCATGAATGCATTGCGGGTGAGCCAATCGAGCTCGTGCTCCTTTGGCACCCAAAAGGACTCCGGCGGGAGATCCGGCGGTTCTGGACCCGGTTCATCACGCAACGGACCATTGTGGCTTGCACTGAGATCATGACTAACTGGGCTAGAGAGATCAGACTGTGGTGGCATCGCTTAGAGAGAGAGAGAGAGAGAGAGAGAGAGAGAGTTTTGGAAGAGAAATGTGAGAATTAAGAGAGATGTGAAGGCATGTATAGAGACAAGGGATTGGAGGGAATTCTCGTGGGGTTGGGAGGACAGGACTTGCATATCAGACATGGTACCCATATGACTGTGACAGGCCACCATTATTTATATATTTTCATATCATATAGTAATCAAATTTGCAGGACCAAATGCAGAAACCAAAATTTTCATATCATATGTTAATTAATTATATATATTACATATGCCTTATAATGCATATATATATAAGCTCGAAAATGTTTGTTGTTTATTTCTATGTTTTGATCGGTCTTATTTGCCCCCACAACTTCGCTTTGGGAATCTTCATATATTTTTTGACATTAAGACTTTGGGTCTGTTTGGAGTTTTAGCACATAACTTGCATGGAACTTTGCCGATGTCATAATTAATTCTTAAACATATATACAAAAAATATATATATATCAATACAACTTGAACTTGCATTAAAATTGAATTAACAATGTTATAATGGTTATTTGAATCCTAAAATGATGCCCTAATTAACCTTTAACCCTTCAAGAAAAAACTGAATTGATAAAAATTAGATTAGAAAATACACATTATTCAAAAAATAATTAAAAAATACAAAATTAAGTTTAATTACTTGAATTGTGTTAGATGTAATGAAAAACGTTGAAAAATTCTGAAAATCTCTATGTGTGATAAAAAGTGAATAATTTTTTAATTTTTTAATTTTTTAAAAAGCTTCATAAAATTTTTTAAATAATAACAAATTTATCAATTTCAGTACTTAAAATGTTTGGATTAATTTGGCCTATTTACTACTACCACCTAATCAAAATGCACAAATTTAATCTACTTCTATTATGTAAAAATCAATAAGAATGATGCAATTTTCTTCCCCATTCTCATTCTCTCTCTCTCTCTCTCTCTCTCTCTCTCAATTCAGCTGTACCAAATGAGAATATATATATATATATATATATATATAATTAGTGCTATTATTTATATACATAAAATCTTTATTTATACGGGTAAAAAAAAATATTATTTTTTATTGCTTCCTGAAAAGGAAACCAAATCATATAATAAATAAAAATGAGTAAATTTTATCAAATTTGGGATAGAGAGACTTTACTTTGATTTGATTTGTCGATGGATGATCCGCCGATAAGTTGTCTATCCATTTCAGGTCTTTTTCTTTAGATTGAAATCATAAAACTTTACTCGTCGGACCTCCTCCGTACTCATACCGCCATTATCACCAACTTTGTCGCCGCAAGGGTCGTGTTCCTTCTCTCGTAATTCTAGGTGAAACTTTTTAAGAAAATCATAATCATTATAGATTATAGGATGTGTTTGAAGTTATATAAAAGTTTATAAAATAAAATAAAATTATAAAAGTAAATATCTCGTAATTCATACAGTGAGTGAAGAATTTAAATTTTATTGTCTCGTAATTCGTATTTATAGAGATTTATAAGATTTTATTTTATTTATTACCAAACGGAGTTATAATTCATAAGTTAGGTCGGAAACTACGAATTTAGTATCAGAAACTACGAATTTAGTATCGGATGAGCCAATTCTCGTAAGTTTTAGTATTTCTTTTCTTAATTACCAAAAAAAAAAATATTTCTTTTCTAACCTCAATCTCAAAATGTAATCATCAGGAATCTTTAACAAGCAATATAAATTAATAGTGATGACCTTAAAAAATAAGCAAATATATAAATTATTTTGTAGAATTGTTTAAAAATTATTCAATTGACTTAATTAGACTATTAATGACCCAATTAAAAAGCAAATCTCATATCTTATTAATGACTCGATTACTAGACTCAATTCAATAATTAAGTTTTATGTGTTATGAATAACCTAATGAAGTGGTCATATTTAAAATATATATAAATATATATATTATAAATACCTTAATATTATATATATATATATATATATATATATATATTTCAAAATTCCATGGCCCTTAGACTCATACGGTGTAGATCTGTTTTCTGTCCCCACATAAATTGAAGGATAATTAATTGCTAAATTGTCCTATTTTCTGTCCATTTTTTAAATTAATTTTTTGTGTTCTAAGGCCTTATTTATTTGAATGTAAATATTTAAAAAAAGACACACTTTACTTAAAATAACTTACATTGAAACAAAGGGAGCTAATTTCAAAATTTTACATATTCAACCATCGCTCGTCACACTCTTTTTGATCAATATTAAAATGCAATCTCAATTTAAAAAAAACAATTAAAAAAGGTTGTATTAGTGCACTTTAATACATTAAATTCAATTAAGATTTCCTTAAAGTTCGTATAATAGACCCCCAAAAAAAAAAAAATTAAATAGTTGACTTAATCATATAATCTTCCCTTTTAGTAGTTAATAAGTTTAGATTTTTCTTAAAATGCATTTGGTGTGAGAATACTAAGGTGAAAAATTACAAGAATAATAATAATAATAATAATAAAAAAATTACTATTATTATTACTACACATGTTTAGAATTAGATAGAAGATAAGTGTTAACTAAGGTAGAAATTATCCTTACAATAAGAAGAGAAAGAGGGTAACAAGATTTTGAGAAAAAAATTTATTTTTTCCTTATCCCTCTCTTACACTCTTTCCAATCTAACATATTATTAATCAAATTAAAATTAATTATTTATTACACTAAAATTATTTTTAATAAATAATAATTGCTTATTAGAAATATTTTAATGAGTAATCTATACAAGTTAGTCGTTATTCCCAAACTAAACATAATTACAAGTTAATTGTTATTCTCAAATCAAACATAGTTAAATTCTCCAAATAAATTTTCACACCTCTTCCAAACTCAACTAAATTTGCACTCTCCAGGCCACCATCACAAAGACCAACTTCCGCGTCACTTCCAATCTGGAAGCAGAGAGCACACATTCAAATCAGCAGATCAAAAGTAAATGATTAAAGATTCTTAAAGCAGATCATTCAGTTGATTGGTATAAAAATGAAGACACGCTTAAGATGGCATTAAGTTGATGAGGACAAAAAAAAAAAAGTTGATGTTCAACAGGGTTTCACAGCTTAAAAGGAAAAAATCATACAGAGATGCCAGGGAGAAGGGACAAAGGAAGTAGTCCTGTCTACTGAGTATTAGTGGCCCTAGTGTAGATCTGCTGGCTGGCATGAGCAGATACCATCCTAATGGAACCCCTTGCCATCAAATCCTTGATTGCCTTCCGTGCTAGAGAACCATTGATCTGAGTCAAACAGAGAATATATAATAATCAGTGAAAAAAAATGGAGAAGCTATTTTGAGTCCATTGATCTTGAAAAAAAAAATGCAAACAATTTTATGACAAGAGGGATCTGACAAAACACTACCGACTCAAAACACACACGTACAACCACGCAAAATAAATTTAAGATAAACAGAGCACACCCAGAATTGTATAAGACTGCAGATCAAGAGAGGAATTCAAGCATACCCTCAATCTGTCGGACAGGATTGAAGGAGTGACTAGCTTGTACTTTGGAACTTCAGAAAGAAGCTTATCGTATGTTGCCTTGTCCAAAAGAACCATGTTGTTCACCTTCTCCTTTTGCTTTCCTTTGCTCCATTTCTGTAACCCAAAAGAATAAAATAAATAAATAAATATCCTTAAATTAGACAAAGAACATACTTTCTGAATACCTTTTTCTTTTCGTTTTAAATACTAGCACAGCCAAAACTTTTTGACACGCTAAGCCCTAGCTATTCATGAGCTACAAGATTTATTTTGTAACCCTACTTAAAAGAGAGAGACTTCGCAGTTTACTAGTCCATTCCTTGGATTAATTTACAAGTTATAACATTACATCAATACAATGTTGTCAATAAATGTTAAATTGAACGGTGTAATAGTTCAAATATAATTTTTATAGTGGAACATATGATAATTCAAAAAGTAATTAGTAACACAGAAAATGTTTTGCTAAAACGTCAATAAATGAAAATATAACTTTTTTTTTTTAAGAATGAAACACACAATATCATAGTATAAATACAAAATAATAAGTGTAATTAATATATCTAATATGTCTATTATTTATATATATAAATATATAAGGAGTTTGAGCCAAATGGATTTGGTTTTGCTACTATCAACTTCGATACGGTCGATGATGTTTCACAATCAAAATATGCATCATTATTTACATCAACTAAATATGATAAGACCTAAAAGCCACGTAATATGATATTGTCCGCTTTGGACTTTACAACCCTCATGGTTTTGTTTTTCAGATGCCTACCTAGATGCCCCAAAAAAAGCCTTCTACTAAGTACATTATTTGAACTCTCATATATAGCACATCCCCATTTTACACCCAGGTAATATGGGCGAGAAAGAATTGTTTTTCTGCTTCATCTCCTACTTCACTTTTCCATAGGCAGAGTTCCTCACAATCCTCCTCCTAATAGGCACACGTCCCTGAGTGGCCCCACACTTCCAATTGGGTCAAAATTATAACGACCCAACAACCACATAATACAATATTTTTCACTTTAGGGTTTGCAACCCTCATGGTTTTGTTTCTCTGAGACCCACAAAGGCACACCCTAGAAAAAGCCTTGTTTTTCTGCTTCACTTTCCCATAAATAAAGTCAATTCATATTATCTATAACGACCAAGATAGTACAATATTGTCTGCTTTAAGTTTTGCAATCCTCACGGTTTTGTTTATCTGAGGCCCACACAGACATACCAAAAAAGGTCTTGTTGTAGACAGATTATTTGAACCCTCATACATAACGCATCTCCTTCCACACTCGGGCAATGTGGAACTTAGAGAAACAAAACCATGAGAATTGCAAGGCTCAGTACCAACAATATTGTACTACATGAATTGTGGGTCATTACAAATAATTTCATTAAAGTCATAAATTTCACACACATGATTAAATCATAAAATTTTGCATGTCTAAACATTTAACAGTACATCACGCAATAAAGAAAATAATAATAACTAATCAGTTATTCACAAAAATAATTCTCTAATGTAACATGATAAATTATTTTCTTTTATTTTATTTTTATTTATCATCATCATCATCATCAGATCTAAGTTAGTAAAATCTAAGCAAGAATTTCTCCCAAACTTCCTATTAATTCTACATGGATCGTACATTAGGATTGTGAGGTACTGTGAGGGACCACATGTGGGAGAGTAAAGTAGGGGGTAAATGGAAGGGGAACAAGGAAATAAGGAGTTAATTATGTTATGTGAATACAATTAATGTTTATTAGGGGTGAACCAGGAAACATATTTTGATTGGAATACATCGTTGACCGGATCAATCATACCTATGTTGATAGTAGCAAAACCAAATTCAAGCCAAACAATATTCAGACTCTATTCATTTACTAAATGAGTGTAAATTTTTTTTTATCCAATCTTGGGTTCGTTTATTAAAAAAGTGTCAGCTAGCTTATCAAAATACGACTCAAGCAAAAGTTCGTGAACGGCTGGGTTTATTTGAAGACTAGGTTCCACATTTGTCAAAAAATGACTAGTCACCAATGAATTTAAACAATTTTCAAACAACTGTAATAATAACCAGAAAATACAAATCAAAAGCCCACAATCCGAAATGGGTTAAGATTACAAAACCATTGCATTACTGATAATTGGAACCAACCCCAAAAATCTCATAATAAACAATAATATTTTACAACCAAAATGCCCAAATCTACGAAAAGGGTTCTACTACGGTAATGTATTAGACATACAGAAACTCCATTAATTAGCGACCTGAGCTGTTCAAATACGAAAGACAGCAACCATAAATACCCAGTTCATGCCAATGAAAACCCAACAATCACAAGGAAAACCACATCGCATAGCAATTCATGCACCCGACTTTCAGGAATATGAAACCCGTAACGAATAGCTTAAACACAAATCGAACTTCACAAACCCATATTTCTTACCTTCTTTTTCTGCTTTCCTCCACCAGATTTCGCGGGCTTCGACGAGGGAGGAGGAGCCTTATCCTTCTTCGGCGCCTAATAACAAGAAAGTACCTTCCAGATATCAAAAAGCATAAAAAAAAAACACGGAAACCGATGGTGTAGAGTTGTGATTTGTAGTACCATGAGGCTGCAGGGGAGGACTTTCTAGTGTTTCGCTGCAGAGATGGTGAGAAGCTGCTGGCTTCAGAGGTCAACTAGGAGTTTTTCATCCGCGGAAAAAAATTATATAAGTAATGGAAAACTAGGGTTTTGGGGATATGGTCTGTTTGGAAACAAAATGAATTGAATTCCCTTCCTGAGCTTGAACTCTTTGGAACGATCCAATGAGATTTTTGTGGATTTGCACAAATTACCTTCCGGTGCAAAAGGCGATACCCTCGCCCTCAGGACCCCACCCCCGGCCTTAAGGGAATAGTGGAGGAGGTAAATCACGGTACACGGCGGCCTCCTAGATAGGAAGATCAGTGCCTGGTGCCCACAAGGAGCCACCCCCACAAGAGGGTGAAACTCCCACACTGGAACTGCCAGGACTCGAACCTGTATCCTTGGGTGCAATTTGCTGCTCGAGTACCAGCTATGCTACACCTGCGGGGGCTTGCGCAAATTACCCTAACCTCCCCATAAGTTTTTCAAAATATGAAAGTATACTTATCTAGTCTAAATTTTTGTCGTTTTATTTCATTTTTGTCTGACTACAAAGAAAATTAAATAAATTATTTAAATATCCTTGACACTATGTTTGGAAATGTTCAGTAATAAAAACTCTCTTTACTGAAACTGCTCTCCACGTCAAAGGGAAGTCCAAACGCGAGCCTGCCAAGAATAAAGAAAGAGAAGGTTATGGCCAAAAATAGAGTCATCGATCAGAAAATCTCCGATGATAAAGTTAGCCAGAGCTTAAAGTGTTTAGAATAGTTAAGTAAAGAAAGAAATGTTACGTTGACAGTAAAGAGCGTACTTGAATTTTAGAGCTAAGTATTGTATTTATAGTTAGTAAATATAAATAAATTAATAAGAAAATAATTTGATTGTAATCATTGTGCATTCCATGTATTTACATTAAAGTACGCAATAATCTTCTTTTCTTTAAATGCCTTTTAATTTACATTTAATGTCTCCCATTTTACATTTAATACGCGTAAGCAAATTGGGGCGACTGAGTGAACTGAAGTTGCCTTGCTGGATGCGCAAATGTTCCATCTGTCTCTTACTTGTAAAGAGATGAACTAATTAAGTTGTAATAAATTCAGTTCATTTATAACTATTTCGCATTTATGTTTAGACTCCATACTCATTTGGTTTCGAAATGAAGTGGACTCAACTTCAATCACCTTTTAATTACACAGCCTTGCCGAGCACTTCTCAATCGTGCTCGGCAACACGCCATGTGTCTAAAGTTATTTTTGTACTAACAGGAAATATAGAATAAATGGGATTTATTTTATTTGATGAAAATTCTTATAAATTTTTATATTTGGAACTAAAATGAAGCATTTATGAGTAGGATTTAATTTAATTTCATCACCTAAATTTCAATTTTTTTTTAACATTTAAAATCCAACATAAAAATGATAAATTTGGTGAGAATTGATTCAATTTTTTAGTAATTTAAGTAAGTGAACAAATTTACCTTTATATCCTATACTACTATTATTTATAACAAAGTCAAATTTAATTTTTTTTCAAATTAATTCAATTCTACTTTAGTTCTAATACATGAGAATTTCAATTCATTATTGAATTCAAATATTTATTCTAAACACAAAATTTTATCCATCAAATCTATTCAACTCAATTTCTTACTTTAGCGGCAAAATGTCAAACTAAAAGTAGCATAAAAAATTACATTTATTTTATGTTAGAGTTATATTTACATTTATTGAAACATTTAATTTTCTTTTTGATGTCGTTACACTCCAAATTTTCTTTTTCTATATTTTAGTTCCCTATTTTAACTAAATTCGTTAATCCAACTTTCTTTTTTTTTTTTTTATATTTTCTCCATTCTCTTAACATTTATTTTATACTTTGAAATTCTTGAAAGACCTCTAATGAACAAACAACCAATCATAATAAAAACTCTCTCCCATAACTTTATATTATGATCTCTCTGTTTCTTTATCTCTTTATCAGTATTATTTTACATTGAGTACAAACTCATATATATATATAGATTCTATAGACATAACCAAAATAGAAAACTTAGGTTTACAGAAATTTCGACAGGTCAAACCCTCATATTCCTTACACCCGACCTGCCAATTGTTTTGGAAGGGAGACGAACCCTCGACCTGTTTGTGTGTTTCGCTATTCTTACTTTTCAACCCTTGTTCCTAGTACTTGAGGTTTCAACTTCCCAGCGATATGCTTGCGGACTTCTCAAGATTTTGTCTTTGAGTTTGGAAGAAATCCTTAGACTTGTAGACTTCTTTATGTTTATTTCTTTGAATCAATTTGGCAACTTGTTAAATTGGAAACGTTGTAAACCTTGGAATTCTTTTCCTTATAGAGTTAAGAAATAAATTCAATTACAAATTTAATCATAATTTTTTTTGGATTTGCCACTTTTGAATTTTACATACTTAATCTAACCACCCCAACTCTAATATTTTATCTATAATTTCTTTTAATCATGGTGTATCTACTTCACCACCAAAAAATTAATCATATTACTATAAGTCTATAACCATCATCTTCTTTCTCGTAAATTTATAACCATCACTAATTTGCTTATATCAAATTAAATCAAATCTAGAGTTTTTAGAATGAAAGCGTGCAATTTTAGATTGAAATAGATTGAGAAATTAATAAGGTGGTAGATGATGATGATAACGATGATGATGATGGTGATAATAATAATAAAAAGAAGTTATTATGGTCATTTTTTAATTAGTCTTGGTCAATTTAGTTGGATAATAATGTAGTTAAAGGGCAAAGCAATGATTTGAAATTTGATTAACCATACAAGTTAATCTGTTATACTGTTTTAAAAATAAAAGAGGTACAAGTAATTTTTTTTCCTTCAAAAAAATAGGTTAAACTTTTGCAAATTTTAACTATAAGGAAGATTTAAGTAATTTGTTCAAGAAGATTACATATATGTCATAGTTAGAACCCTCAATCATGAGTTCCCAAACCTTATCAGGCTGTATGCTTAAACTTACTAAAATCCCCATATTCTCTTTCTAAGAGGCAATTATATGTATATACATACGTGTATGAATATAGATACATTAACTAAATATAAAATAGTAGTACAAGCAGAGATATAATAAAAATATATAATTATTTTTATATTTTATTAATTATATATATAACTAGCAGTGTGCACACACAATATAAGTGTGTTTGAAGTTGTATAAAATTATATAAAATAGTATGAAATTGTAAAAGTAAATGTCTCGTAATTCGTACAGTGAGTGAAAATTTTAAATTTTATTGTCTTATAATTCGTGTTTGTAGTGATTTGTAGGATTTTATTTTTTTTTTATAGAGCTCCAAACGGAGCCTATGTATGATTAGTAGGGATATGCATAATTTGATCAAAATTTAACTTTCTAACTGTATTGACCAAATTTAAAAATTTTGGTTTGATTATTTATCTAATAAAGGTCGATTCAGTTATTTTTTTTAATAAAAATAACAGTTATCAATTTCGGTTATGATTTTAAAATTTAAAAAACTTAATTATTTTAACTAAATTTATTCAATTTAATCTGATTTTTTCAATTATTTTGATTTTTGCTCAGCTTTTATTGTGTTCATGGGAAGGTTTGTGCATTAATTCATTGAGAGGTTGATGAGAAGATTCTGCTTAGCATTGGTCACCCGTGACATCTAGCAACGGGTTTCACCAATATATAGATGCGTAGCTTGGCCTGCGTTGATTTAATGATTTCTTTGTAAAAAAATCTTATATATATATATATATATGCATATATATCTTTACTCTCTTTGCATTATTGGTCACTTAAGACGCACAAATTTTTAATTTTTATGATTGACATCAACAGCCGCTAGCAAGGAAAAATTCAATTCGCAACTTTTGTCATAATTATAGTCAAATATATATACAGATTCCTCAAAGGACCTTTTATTATTATTATTATTATTATTATTATTATTATTTAGAAATGGGACAGCACAATTTATGCATTGATATATAATGATAGAGGTCCATGAGCCAAGCGTTTACATTTTAGAGTAGTCTAACACCACGCACACACTTTGGTTATAAGGGACTGCAGTGAAAGAATTACTGTAAGGATTACAGTAAAAAATAAAAGGTATAGATTTGATTGTATTTTTAATAACATGTGACTTTTTATATGTTGTATTAATTGTGTTTCAATCAAAATTTTTTTAATTTTTATTTTCAAAATTTTTAATTTTTATTTTGTTTTGAAAATAATTTTAATTAATTAAATTGGGATCATTAGATTAAATATAATCAAATCTAGACTATCATTTTTTACTGTAGTCCCTACAGTAAATTTTTTTCACATAACCTCCCAAAACCCACACACTTGAGATCAAGTGAGCTGTATGTGTATCAATTAAAATACTACATACCTCGAATGTAATCGCATAAGTTTAGATGACACTATTGTTGTGTGGCACTATATTTATGTCTTTCAATTATTCTTATTATTGAGCCTTTCTATGCTACACTTATGGGACAGAAGCATTACCTTGTATTTTTAGTTATGCGCCGTGCCTTGCAAGTGATAACACGTGATGTTGAATAATTATTGACCTATTAGAATGCAAAGTTTGGTAGTGGGCTTGCACTTTGCATGGGGCTACAGTCGACCCAAAACGACGTCGTTTCGTCATTTTTTATTCAAAACGATGCCGTTCTACTTAAGTTCTCATATTCAAATATACATACTAATTCGTATTCGAATATAAAACTTAAGTGAAATAGCGTCGTTTTAAGGAGAAAAACGTCGAAACGATATCGTTTTGGATCGACTGCAGCGGTTGTAGTTGACCATCTGACTACAGCCTCCTCTCCTCTTTGCATGCTATGTTTGGAACGTGGATACTTGGTTTATGATTTGAAGCATTTTATTTTATTATGTGTTACTATACTTGCTCTAAGTGCATTAATTGTTGGGAATGTACATATTATATATGCCAGTTAATTTTGTAGTTCATATCAGTACGGGAAACCTTTGTTCTTGAATAATATCTTTATAATGGAACATGAGACTTATAATTTGCAAAATAGTCTTACGTGAGTCTCACTTGAATCTTCTGGGATTAGAAAAAAACCCGCAGCCGTTACAAGTCTCACTTGAATCTTGGTTGAGCTTACTACAAATGCCTTGATACTTGAGAATATGGGATTGAGCTTCGAGATCGTTTGTCTCATAAATATTGTATTTTGTCGCGTGTTTCGAAGATAAATAAATGTACAATTTTGGAGAAAAAAAAAAAGAAATTCTTACCTAATAACATTTTCCAAAACTTTCTACTTAATGAACGAGCTGATATCATTGAAATGGTATAAGAATAGACAAAGGGGGTCTCGGATAGGAATGCAAACCAACTGAGTTAAGTTGGGTCGAATAATGAGTTATTTAAGTTTAGTTTAAAATTTTAATCAAGTTTAAAATCATGTTTGACCTTTTTTTTGGGAAGTTTTAGAGTCAAGTTTCAAATAAGCTGATCTCGAACAGTTTAGGTGATATTTGGCTTATTTTTTTACGTTTTATTTTTTATTTTTTGTTTTATGTGTTTCATATTTTAAAAATTTTTTAAATAAAGAAAAAAAAATGCTCTATTTTCTTTATTTTAAAATTTTCCTTATTTTGAATTAAAAACACTCAAAATAATTTTTTTATTATTTTTCATTTGATGTGTAAACTTATTTTTTATTTTTTAAAATGAATTTTAAAAACACAAGTGATGAAAAGTGTTTTGAACTATTTTCCTTCTTTTCAAAAGCGCAAAATAGAAATAAATTCAAAGCAGAAAATAAAAAATAAAAAATAAAAAAATAAATAAATAACTACTTTAATTATTTTGCACACATTAATTTAATCTCATTGAATTGAGCTCAAATTATAAATTATGTTTAAATTTAACTGGGTTCCATAATAATTAATTTTAAATGAACTTTTAACAAACCAAAAACAAACCAAGTTCAAAATTTTTGATTGGTTTAACAGACGTGGATGACTATTAATTACTACTAAAAAAAAGACTGTTTTGAGAGACACCTAAAAAGCGATTACTAAAGGACAAAAAGCGGTCACTCAGAGATTTTGGTGATCAAGAAAACCTTAATCAAAGCAAATTGAGAAGACCGTGGACCAGGAGGAGCTAAAGGACGGTTAATATGTCCATCCTATCTCAACTAGAGAGGAGAGAGAAAGAGAGAGACAAACGCGTTAAGATTGATTCGGAAAGAGAGAGAGAGAGAAACACGTTAAGATTGAATTGGGTCTTTGATATTTGAGCCCACAGATTAATATTCACTAACGGGGACAAATTAAAGTAGGCAAAGCCTTTACTTTTTCACATTATCAATAAAGATCTATAAAAAGAAAAGGCGGTGCGCAAATTCAAGTAGTAATCAAGATCGAATAAAGTTATATATATTTAGGGTTTCAGGAACTGTCGTGAGAGAATCCATTGTAGAAATTATAGTAGATCAATTAATAATTTAAATGTAATTGGGTCTTTGATATTTGAGCCCACAGATTAATATTCACTAACGGGGACAAATTAAAGTAGGCAAAGCCTTTACTTTTTCACATTATCAATAAAGATCTATAAAAAGAAAAGCCGGTGCGCAAATTCAAGTAGTAATCAAGATCGAATAAAGTTATATATATTTAGGGTTTCAGGAACTGTCGTGAGAGAATCCATTGTAGAAATTGTAGTAGATCAATTAATAATTTAAATGTAATTGTATCTTAATATGATGTGTTTTTTTATATTTTTCATTAATAATATTCCTATCAGATTTTGTTTAACATTTATTTTTATTTTGAATTTAATTTTATTACATTGAAATAAGACTATTAGAGTTGATGTAATTATATTTGAACTGTTGATTGACTCACTGCAGTCCCCTAAAACCCATATATTTATACCCAAGGACGGTGAAGGAGGTGTATATATACCCAAGGACGGTGAAGGAGGAAGAGGAGGTGAATGCATGGGATTAGTACGAAGGACAAAACAAAAATGGGAGCTAAACAAATCATTGCGTTCCTTATTGTGGTCTCCTTCCACTTCTATCATCCGGCATCATTATTTCCTCTGGAAAAGAACTCGACTTCAGGTATATATATATATATACATACACACACACACACACACACATATACCTCCGACTTCTTATTTCTCTTCGTCAATTTCCTTTCCCTTGAAGTATCAACAATATTAACTGGCCTCTCTCTGAAAGTATCAACTGTGTTGTAGTAACAAGAAAGCAGGTGATATATGTGTTGTTATAATCCCTTAATAATTAGGGTTGGTACTAGGTAGGAAAGTTACATGGTTCTTCGACTCCTATGAAAGTAGCTAGTAAACTAATTAAGCAATTCACGAAGTCAGACAACTGAAGTTCTCCCCTAATTTCAGCTTTTTCTAAACTAGTTTCCTGACAATTTCAAGTATCTCTGAAGAAATAATTCAAATCCCGTCCGTCAATTTGCAGCTACTTGCTTTCTAGACCTTGTTTAGTAGGAAATCCGGATTAGTACATCAATCTGCAACTAAGCCTTATTCCACTTTTACATGAAAATTATGCAACACTATTTAGTCCGGTTTGGAGCGCTAATAAAGTGAATAAATTTTTAAAAATACCTAAAAATTTTTAAAATTTTCTAATATATTTTGCTCTTCTTGTACTTCGTGAAATTATTATAAATTTATACATATCTATATATCTCAACAAATTTTTACAAATTTCAATAAAATTTTTTATAAACTCCAATAATATCTCCATAAATTCTAATAATTTTTTCTGCAAATTTTAAAAATTTTTCAACAATTTTTAAAAAATTCTAACGGAATAGAATAAAAAAACCGTTCGAATAGATTCTCTCTTTAAAAAACTGACGTAAGAATAAAAAATAATATTATTCATATTTAAAAAATATGATTTGTTGATTGCACGTCAAATGTGAAAAGATTATCGAAATCACTTTTTTCGTTATTTTTCAACGCTTCAAACCCCCTTTTAGTATTCTTGTTAATGAAGTGGAGGGAGCACATATTGTCGTTTGCAATAAAAAAGAATCAACCAAAAGATGGTGCTAGCACTTTTTTGTGTCTCTGATAATGTTCGGAATTCCTGATGATAAAGTTTGTTCCAAACCTCTTACTTTATATTGCGGAAAATAATATTCTATTCGAGAAAGTTGCAACAGAATGGCATATTGTTGAGCTTTATGAATTTAAATAAAAATTATTTTTCACGATAAATTATGCAACAGAATGGCATATTAATTAATTATTTAGTTGGGGTTAATACATTTAAGCTTATTTTCCTGGGGAGATTTTGGATATATAGGGCGCGTTTGGAGCGACAAAAAATGAGATAAAGTGATATAATTTATGAGTTCGTAATTTATACAGTGAAATAAAAAATATATAACTTTTAGAGATTTTTAAATTTTTTAACAATTTTTAGTAAACCAAATGCACCCATGTCAGTTCAAATTATTGAAGAAATAAATTTTAAATGTAGAGTTTTAAATTTGTAACAGCTGAATTTAAAATCCATACTGAATCTGTATCACTTGCCAGGCAACATGGGGGAGAGAGAAATGAATGAACAGAGTAGCTCCATTCAAGGTGACGGAAGTGGAATAGCTTCGCGCAGCAATTTTGCCTCCGGTGCTGCAAGTGCCGGAAGGGGTGGAGGTGGTGGCCGACCAGTTGGCGGTAGCGAGGAAGGAAATGGCGGTGGTTCCACAGCCCCAAGCACTGGAGCAGGTGGTGCAGCTGTAATTCCCTTGTACGCGGCAGGCGCTGCTAATGGCCACCATAATAACCACCACCATGGGGCTGCCAGCTGCACCCGGAGCCTGCGTGGGGTTTCCCACCTTGTGTGCAGTGATCTTCACATCTCTTCTTGTACATATTTATGGAGTACTTGGGAGTTGAAAAAAAAGCGAGTATAAAATATCCGTTTGTTGCTTTAGAATGTAGAGGGGAGATCATAAGCTGTATGTTTTTCTAGGTTGTCTAATTGTGGTAGGTTTCTTTACTTTGTGCACATGTATGTGTACAGTGTCCGGCCTAAGCTTTATGTGTTGCCCAACTCTAGCCCAATCATTTGATTGCCCTTGGCCAAGAGTTCTTAGCCCACTTAGTGTACCTTTTCAGCCTTAACTCGAGGAGTTACCCTAACCTAATGTCTTGTTGGACTTATCCTTGAGTTGGCTCTATATATGTATACAGATAGTCAGATATGTTGTTTCTACTTTTAATGATACGCTATGCATGCTTGCACACAGATCCCAAATACCAAACAACAGAGGAAACTCCTCACCACAGAGCATCCCCAGTAAAGGTTTCTCATGTATTCAAATGTATAGTTTATCTACGAAGGATTTAAATAAGTTCATTCAAAAGGGGATCAATTTAACTCCCATTGATCAAGTTTCAGTTTGTTCCTTCTATTAACTATAATAAAGAAAATGTGACTAAAAATACAACTTTATCATATGTGATGATCGATCTATGGTATTTTTGGTTAATAAATTTGACGGAAGAGTCAAAGTCAAACTTGACCACAAATGCAAAGAATCAACTGTTATAATTGAAAGTAAATGGACTAAACTAAGATTCAATATAAGATTCAAGAGTATTAACTGTAATTTACTGAAAATTAAGTATAATTTACTAAAAACAAAAAAAGTGCCGCAACTTTGAGAGCTCATCAAATTAATAAGAAGGTTATCCTTTTTTTTCCCCCCAAGGCGAAGCATAAATAACCATTCTTTTTTTACTTTTTATTTTTCCAAGGAAAAATAAGAAAGAAAGAAATCAGATCCACATTATTTATTAATGGATTCATGTTAAAAATTAATGGAAACATGTTCTTCAGAATGTTTTCGGAATGTTTGAACGCACCATAATATATAAGTTTCTCTAGCCCTATTTGATACATCAAAATCAACCAAAATTCACTAATTTTAACTAATTTTTTATACTTTCTTTTAATTAGATTTCACTATATATCACATTTATATCAAATTTTTATATTTTTATTATACTTTTTCTTAACTTTTTTTCAACCAAACAGAGCCATCTATTGAAATTCAAGTATGGAAGTAAACAAAGCTTCAACAATTCAAACTAGTCATGCTGATCATTAGGCAAAATACTATTCTTTTCTTTCTTACTTCATCTTTTTTTCTACTACTGGAAAAAAGAAATGTTCTAAATTTTGGATACTACATGCCGTGGAAGTAATTACCAATCCTTCTATTTCAAATTCATTTCCACTTAGTTTGCCCATCACATCAGGATTGGTTGCAGGTGATTTTAACATTCTGTAGATAATCTAACATTCCGTCCTAGCTATAATGTGGACAATGCCGTCCTACTAAAGCAAGGAATACCGGGATCAGACCAGCCGAGGGCGGAGCTAGAATTTTTGTTTAGGGAGGCACCGGGCACTGAGGGGGCACCAAATACCAAAAAAAATAACAATCGACTTATTTTTTCGATTAACAGTAGGAGAAAAATGATATTATTTTTAGAGAGAAAATAAATTATTTTTGAATATTAACTAGTGAATATATTTCTCATGGTTAATGGTTCAAGTACCTGAAATTTATTAGAGATATCCCTCGCTACAAAAAATATAATTATTATTAAATTTTATTATCTATAAAATTTATTGTATTATATGCTAAATTTATTGATAGTATAAACAAAAATATGCAATAATGTATTAAAAGAATACACTTTATTTCACAAAAAATACTAAGTTTGATTTTTTTAAAACTTCTTATATATTAAAAATTTTGAGTTAATTTTTAAATTTTTAATAAAATCAAAATATCTTAATTTTTAATTAATTTAATTTTTAAATAAAATTATAATAATAAAGAGAACATTTTAGTAATTTTACCTTAAAAATTGAGGGGGTTAATTGCCCCCTTGCCTCCATGTAGCTCCACCCATGGATCAGATCCTCTGGGTTTCTTTACTCTTTGCGAATCCCTCGTGGCAATTCCAGTTGAAAAAAGGAAAAGAATTGATCCATCCATTAATGGGCGGAGCTACAGGGAGGCAAGGGGGGCAAGTGACCCCTCAACTTTTAAGGTAAAATTACTAAAATGCATTCTTATTATTTTAATTTTATTTAAAATTAAATTAATTAAAAATTAAGATATTTTGATTTTATTAAAAATTGAAAATTAACTTAAAATTTTTTAACATATAAGAAGTTTAAAAGAATCAAACTTAGTATTTTTTGTGAACTAAAGTGTATTCTTTTAATACATTATTACATATTTTTGTTTATACTATCAGTAAATTTAGCATCTAATACAATAAATTATATAGATAATAAAATTTAATAATAATTATATTTTTTGTAGCGAGGGATATCTCTAATAAACTTCTAGTACTTGAACCATTAACCGTGAAAAATATATTACTAGTTAATGTTCAAGAATAATTTATTTTCTCTCTAAAAATAACATCATTTTTCTCCTACTCTTAATAGAAAAATAAATCGATTATTATTTTTTCTTGAATACTTGGTGTCCTCTCGGTATCCGGTGCCCCAAAAGTAAAAATTCTGACTCCGCCTCTGCATCCATTAACAGCATTTTCAATTCAACAGAAGCCTGGTCCACAGTCTTTGATCTTTTGCAGTTCAACTACCTTGCTGAGCTGAACTATCCTCTTCCAAAATGTACTTTTGTTAGGTGAATGAACTATGTAATAGTACCGTTTGAAGGCCCAATTTTCGACATAAAACTATCAAATTTTGAAATTTAGGTGTTGGGCAAAATATAAAATTTTACCTATTTTTTTCTTAACTACAGTAATTTACTTAATTTAAAAATTATTAAAATTTTTAGTAAACACTTAAAAAGTTATCAGAAGTTACTAAAAGTTACAAAAAAATTTTAGTAAACATCCACAAGTTACTAAAAATTGTTACTTGTTTAATTAAACACACCAAAAATTTCAACTATTAACTTTTGACAAAAAATACTAAAAATTACTAAAAATTGAATTTTCATTCTTTCAAAAAAATCATGCCGTATACGAGTTGATTTCCCCTTCGTTTTAATAACTCGGTCTTCCCCATATTGAACTCCTCGTACCTGGTTACACAAAGGAAAGTATATATCCTTCATAAAATTTTCATATGATTTCTCTATCCGGATGACTAGAGACTTTTCATCTGCTTCATTTAGAAGAAAAGATACGAGAGTATACCATGATTGCATCTTTACTTTCTAATCACATTAAGAAGGGCATGATTAATCCAGATAAGAACTAAGGGGCTGGATTGATCTTACTCAACAATCGCGTGGAGCATCGAGGCCACTCGATCTTTGTTGCTGCTTCTGATGATCAAGTCCAAGTAGTGCATGGCCTCCCGAGGGAGGAGGCCTTCAATGAAAAAGTGAAACAGGTGCGAGTGGGTGCCCTGCATTGTGTCTAAACACTGCTCCAGCACCTTCTCCTGCTGCTCTCGACTCAATTCAGCCGCCTCCATCAGCGGCAGTAGTTCTTTTTCCTCTTTCTCAAAGTGCTCTTTGCAATGACCCTGCCAACAACAGCAAGTTGATGATGTGGCAAATGGTAAGAGTCTTCGCACGCACTGCAATACAATTATACAAAGCAGTAGCTTGAAAGGGAATCAAAGGGCTCTCTTTTGTACGAGGTACTACATAGAGTAGGAAAATGATTCGCTGCTAGAATTTTTTCTCATAATCTAAATGATGTAACAATAGAATTTATGTAATAAGAAAACATTCTCCGTTTGGAACTTTGAAATTTATCAAAAAGACAAAAAAAAAAAAATATTTAAAAGTTACTCACTTTTTCTCTTACTGCATGAATTACGAATGTAACTTTTATCAATTTTTATAACTTTTTGTCACTCTAAATGTCTTTTAGTAAGTTCCTTTTGAAGTGTTAGGTTCGTAAACTAACTAACGCATCATTCCGATCTTATTCAAACAAAAATGCACCAAGTGACTTTTTAATTACAATACATGGGTTTCTTGTAAATTCTTTTGAGGCATTTTTCAAATATATGTTGGATCCCATATAATTGGTGGGCCATTTTTTGAATTAAGCGTAACTAACCTGTAATGTTTTGAGCCGAGTGGAAAGGTTGCATAGGGCCTCTTGGCAGGCAGAGCTCCCTGAATCCAACACTCCAATGGATTTAATGTCCTCTTTGATGCCATTCATGACGGGTAGGTCCCTTGCGTGTTCCTCATTTGCACCTTTGGACAACCCTGTATCATCATCATTAAATGGGAGGTCAATATACCAGCGTAGTGGAAAAGAATAGATCAAAAACAATCCCTTATCCTGTAGAAGCATATGATTGTGGACCCAACTAGAATAAGGGGCCAAAAAAAAAAGGGAGAGAAATTAGCCTTTGTGATCATCAAAATTCTAAATATAACGTTGAATGCGCGAATAATTTTTCACTAGTATTATATCCTAACACAATTTAATTCAATAAAGTCGAAATCTCAAATAAATTAAGTTAATTCAATTCAATTCAACTAAGTCGTAGCCTCGAACAAATTGAGTAACCTACGTGAAGTCTTTTCCTCCGTTGCTCCATTTATCTGGTTAGTTTCTCAAAATTTCACAAACACTTTCCAATTTCATAAACATATTGTTCCCCTTCCTATGCTCATGCAAGCAAGTTAACAATGGCCACGTATTGATGAATTCAATCTTTGGAAAAAGAATTAAGGTCCTATTTGAAACACCAAAATTTATCAAAATCTACAAACTTTAACGAATTTTTTTATATTTTTTGTCAATTAAATTTTTTACTTATCATTTTTATATCACATCTTCTTATTTGATTAATTTTTTTGTCAACTAAACACTTTTAAGAGTGAGTTTGATTTAGATCAAGTTCCAATATTTGTAGGTAAAGAGGGAGGGAGGGAGAGAGAGAGATTTTGGTCATTTTCAAATCAACAATCAACCAAATCTAATTAATTTGTATAAACTACAACAAAATTAAATCGACAAAATTTTTGAATTCTCACTGTTTTATGCTTTAAAAAATAATTAAGTTCGGGCACTTGTGGCGGAGCAGATTAAGATCAAGTTGGGGCTTACCTCGATCAGCCCTCTCCAAGATGGGAAAGACGACCCTCTCCTCCATCTGCGCGTGCTCGAGCATCACCTCCAGCAGCTGCGAGTAGCTCCGCCCGAACTTCCTCACTTCCATTCGTGGACTTCCCATCACCGGATCGCGCCTCGTCTTCCCTCCACGCGCCGCCAGATCCTCCGCCCACCTCACCATCCTATCCAAGTGCCACGTCATGCTCCGGTGCTGCAGCGCCGCTGCCGACACAACCAACGGCGTCGTCTCGTCGGCCCAAATGCACCTCCTTAACAGCGGCGGGTCGGGAAACTTTGAGTCCATGTACTGGAGCAGCGTTTCGCGAGAGCCCGAAACGGTGTCGGATCCGCACTGGAGAACCGGGTTTTCGGAGTCGAAACGGTGCGACTCGGAGGGAATGAAGTTGACCGAAACGGGCTTGTAGAGGAGGGCGAATCGTATGTAGTAGGTTAGAATGCCGGTCGGTTGTCCGTATAATCGGACAGCCGGACAGCTTTTGAGAACGCCGGACGGCGCAATCTCGGCCACTGATTTGTTGAGCGTTCCGAAGCAGTTCCCCATTGTGTTGTTGCAGGGGAGGATCAAGAAAAGAAACAGAGGAGGAGACTATTGAACAGAGGTGTCAGAAAATACGAGAAAATCCACTATTTTCCGGGAAAATATTGGATATGATTGATTTGTTGACTAAAATATAGGGAATTGATTTGCCAAAGAAAATTGAGAGAACGAACAGATGGGTTACAGGATGCTTAGTTTGTAAGACTACGGTTTAGAGAGAAAATTAACAAACTGAAAAAGGACTCCCTTGATGATCATTCGACCAATCTTGAGAGAGAGAGAGAGAGGGGGGGGTTTGGTTGTGGTTCGATAGCACTTTGGTGGGTCGTTAATGTCGCCGGCAAGAGAGATGCTATATATTATATAGATGGGTGTAGATATACATATGCATTCATGCACATATATATACGATATATATATCATATATAAGCGTTTATGTATTTGGGAAGGGACAGAAGGAGATTCCCCGTTTAGTTAATCTCATTAATTTATTTATTTACATTAATAAGATATTTGGACTGCAAGAAGAAGAAGAAGGAGAAGAACTGGAGATTGAGAAAAGATAAAATTTTTTTCTCAGAACTAAATGAATTTATCAAATGAAATTAAACCATGGAAGATACTGGAAAATCCTAGTATAAAAAGGTAGAAAATTGATAATTATAAGCAATTAAAAGAATTAGAAAAATACAAAATTTATTGAGAAAACATTTAAAATTTTTTACTAACGGACTACAAAATCCCGAACTCTCAATAATCTTGAATTCACGTCTATTATCAATGCCTTTTGCTAGAATTCTCCATGCATTCAAATCAAATGAAGATCCCGTTTGATTTACAAACAAATTCTAAAAAATTTTATAAATTTCTATTAACTTTATATCATATCAATTTTTTTCTTTCACTATACATATTACAAACTCTTAATTTATCTCAATTTATTTTATTCCAAACTCACCCGAAAAGACTAATTTTGAAATTGTTACACTTGTCGAGTTCACGATTACCACTAAATAAGTTTACAGAGAACCGAATTCATGGTACGCAAATTAAAACTCTTTTAAATTACTAACGCACGAAGAGGTGAAAGTATTGTTGACTAATAGTAAGAGAAAACTAAATCTTTTAAATTCATTTTACTCTTATAATGTGTTTCTCTCTTATATAATCTCTAATATAAACACATGAAACTTGCAATTTGCTTGAGAACTCTTTTGCAGTTATCTATTAAGTTTTTTAGGGTGTGTTTGGAATAATAAAAAATGAGATAAAATGTGGTTTAAGAAACTTTTTACGTTTGGTGCACACATCTCAAATTACGTTTTTTTGGAGATAAACAGTAAGATTCTGGTTCCGATGAATTAGATTTCTGTTTGAACAGATTCAAAATTTTGTTTTAGCCATAGCTTTTTTGCACTGCAATCCATCGAAACAGTTTCTACAATCCGTTTGCATGGCAATTGACTGTGCGAATCCGTCGGAACGGTTTCTACGACTCTAAAAAAACAATTAAAGTGGGTGTCATTTGGTAGTTTGGGAGTCTATGATGAGAATGTCGAAAAAATTTTTGTTATTTGATTAACCGAATTTTATTTATCGACTTTTTTTTAAAAGGTATTAAACTTTTTTAAAACTTTGAGAAGAGAAGAATGCATAAAAATGTAATAGAAATTTTCAAATATTTTCACCAAATTTTTGTATACCAAATGCACCCTTAATATGTTTCCTGAAGTTTCATCCAACTACAGCTATGACTATATATTAAAAATTAACTAATGAGAATTAAAAGAAAAAAAAAAGAAATTGGTGTAAAGTGTTGGTTTCAACTTGACAACTCGGTATAACATTAAAAGAGTAAACAAGAAAAAAAAGTATAAATTGAGAATAAAGAAAGAGATTTCATTTATGAACCTTTTTAAAGCTTCATAAAGAATTCGCAACCCTAGAAGTTGGATGTGATTTAATAAAGAGCATAACTATTATCAGAGTGGAATAAAGAAAAATAAACCATGAAATCCATTTAGTTGGAAAAAAAAATAAACTGAGTTAAATATTTTTTCTATATTTTATTCTTTTAAAACATGAAAATACACATAAAACCATCACAAGAAAATAATAAGTTAGTAAGAAAGGAAAAAAAATACAAGATAATTTGTTGAAAAAAATACAGGATAATAGCTGGCAAATGGATTTTGTACTTTCTACAAATGCTTAACAAAATATCGAGCTTGCACTAGTGATGGTTGTGATGGTCCCGTTGACATTGTAGCAATTTGATTCATTACATTATAGAATTCGCAACTCTCCAAAACTTTTTTATTTTTTTTTAATTGTCCATTTCTATTAATTCTTTTCAATTTTTTTTAAATTTTTTTTAACTTTTACTAAGCACGTAAAAAATTACTACTCAAATAAAGCGATCAATATGTTGTAATTTTTTTCAAATTTCAAAGTTTATCAAAGGTAAAAAGGAATTAAATTATGAAAAATTAATGTGACAATTGGTTTACTTATCTGTTTTCTTTTTTTTTTTTTTTATTTTATGTTTTAAAAATCTCAAAATAAGGAAATAAAAAATATTTTGTTTCTATTATTTTGAAATTTTTTTTATTTTGAGTTAAAAACGTTCAAAATAACATTTCATCATTTTTTTATTTTATGTGTAAACTCATTTTTTGTTTTCTAAAATAAATTTTTAAAATACAAGTAACTAAATGAGTTTTGAGTTATTTTTCTCATTTTAAAAAACGTAAAATAAAAAATGAGTTCAAAATAAAAAATAAAAAATAAAAATAGAAAATAGAAAACAAACCAAATAAGTCTTAAAATATTTTGACGTACCAAATTAAACAAGTTTTGAGAATTCAAACGTAAATCAAAATTGACAATTGATTATAAAAAAAATATAAAAGACTAAAAAAAAATTGATTTACATTATGTGTTATGAAAAATTATTGAGTGCTCCGACACATACAATCTAGTGTACCAATTAAATTTCAACATACCATATCTGAATTGATACCTTATGTAAGATCAGTGCCATTTTATATCTCTACATCTCTCTCTCTCACTCTATCTATGTACATAGGTAAATTAATGAGAAATGATAAATATACTTTTTTATTAAATTTTTTTATTTTATGTTATTTTTTATTAAATTATTATAAAATGAGAGAAATTAACGATAAAGTATAAATATTCTCATCTTAAGTTAATAGAGAAAGAAAAATATAAATGCAAAGTAAATAAATAATAATAATTCAAACTGACTTTTCACGTGAACTCTCATTTTAATTGGTCTGAAAAAATTCACCGACCTATCACGAGTGAATTGGGCCACGATTAAAAAATACCAATAATATAAGCACCATCCAGGCGGGGCCAATTGCTGTAGTCTAAATTTGTTCCTGAAATATATATATATATATATATATATATATATATATATATATATTTGTCATAATTAAAGCAAAAAAAATGGTTAATTTAGGTGAAATTTGGTTTGTGTCTTTTTATTTTTTGTTTTTGTTTTACGTGTTAAAAATCTCAAAACGAAAAAACAAAAAATATTTTGTTTTTCTTATTTTGATATATTTTTAATTTTTTTAAAAACTCGTAAAATAACTTTTTATTATTTTTTATTTTATATGTAAACTCATTTTCAGTTTTCGAAAATAAAATTTTAAAACACACGTAACCAAATGAATTTGGAGCTGTTTTCTTTATTTTTAAAAGTATATAATGAAAAATAAGTTCAAAATAGAAAATAAAAAATAAAAATAAAAATTTAAAAATTAAAAAATAAATGAAATGACCCCTTAGTGTCTTAGTTTTTCTTTATAAAATTTATAAATACTAAATACATATCTTAGTTTTAAACATAAATTCAAAAATAAGAATAAGATTTTTTTGGGGCTGCACATGGCAGGGGTCCAAAATTTGGGTCGGAGGCCGGACTTTGTACATTTTTCATCATTAGTTGGAGTTTAGCAACAAAGGCTTGCCATTTGGCATTGTTAGGTGACATTTACTTTATTTTTTTATTTTCTATTTTTTATCTTTTTTTTTATGTTTTAGAAATCTTAAAACAAAGAAATAAAAAATACTTTATTTTCATTATTTTTAATTTTTTTTATTTTGGATTAAAAACTCTAAAAATGACTTTTTATCATTTTTTATTTTATGTGCAAGTCCATTTTTTGTTTTCTAAAATAAATTTTAAAAACACAAGTGACCAAATATATTTTGAGCTTTTTCCTTATTTTCAAAAGCGTAAAATAAAAAATAAGTTCAAAACAGAAAATAGAAAATAAAAACGAAAAATAAAAAATAGAAAACAAACCAAATGAGCCCTTAACATTTTGAATTAAATTGCAAAATAATAAGAGCAAATTAATAAAAAGATTGTGGCACTTCGGCCATGACCTTTTATCCACTAATTTCAATTATTTTTGAGTATTTTTATTTTTTTAATATGTGAATAGTATACCTAAAATATATTAAAAACAAAAATTAATATCAAATATTTATAAACAAATTCACATAAAATGAAAAATTCTATCTAAAAAATTGGTTCATAATATTTGCCTAACCTAAGTGTATTTTTTTCATTGAAATTAGCACGCGGATAAATGCACAAATTTACGTATATTTAAATGATAATAAAAGGGATAGATTTGAGTCAAGTTAATCCTTAGTACACTCAAGTTTAGTTATAGATTAGAATTAGCTTGTGATAATTTGATTAAACAAAAATGACGTTATTTTGATCTAAAATATAATAAATTATATATATATATATATATATATATATTATTTTATTGAGTTGACTGACGAGATTTTGAATTGATTTTTTTTTAGTTTTGAACTTGAATTCGATTTTAAATAAGTTATAAATCAAACTCTATTGAACTCATTAAAATCATGAATTGAGCTCAACTCAAGTTCTAGAAGTTGAAATTGCCATGGTAATTCTTATCCGTTCTTCCTTATTTTGGTTGGAATAAGATCACTAATGATATTAATTTGAAAAACTTTCCTATGCTTATTCACATTTTTGTGACATGTTGAAGCCTTATTATTATTATTATAAAATCCACTACCTTATTTAATTAATCGGATTAAGTAGGTTTAATACATTAAACCTACTAAGGGTGTGTTTAAAGTGATAAAAAGTGAAATAATTTGTGAATTCGTAATTCATGCAGTGAGATAAAAAGTGAATAATTTTTAAAATTTTTTAATAATTTTTAATAAACTAAACGCACCCTAAAATATTAATATTTTATTTTAAATATCGGGTGGCTTTCGTTTGGTAATACCCAAATCTAAGTTGGACATATTGGGCCAGACCATTTTATATCTCTAATAGCAAGCTCAACCCAAGAAACTAATTGGGCCTAACTGACCTAGCAATAGTGCTTGAGAATGGGCAAAGTTGTCACAATAAATGGTCTTGAGATGCTATCTGCAAAAACATTGTTTACAATTTCTTCTTCCTTTCTAGAAATGATATTAATTCGCTTATTTTGTGACAACAAATCTATACTAATCTATATAATAATAAATCAGCTAATGGCTTGACTTTTATATATTTTTAATTATTAAATTTATTTAATGATCAAAATTACTTTTAATTTTTTTCTATTTTAGTTGTCTATTATATATTTTAGTTGTTTTCTTATTCTTTCTATATTTTGTTAAATATTTTTTTATAAAAGTTTTTAAATTAATATTATAAAAATGTGATAATATTTGTAAATACTGTATAAATAGCTTAATCTATTTTAATTAGTAATTTTTATTTTTACATATTATTTTCTTAATTTTTATGAACATTTGTTTTACAAATTTATATTTAAATTATTTACATGTAAAATTATATTTTTATATCTTCAAACACCATTAAGTTTTAGTACATAAAAATGGGGATTATGTAAGGCCTCTTTTAATTATTGACACGTGGTTTTTTAGAAGCCAACTTGTTCTCCGAGGTTTTTATTTATTCATTTTTAAATTTTCCGGTGCTTTGCTCCCCGCCAACATGGCTCGTGCCCGCCTCGGTTCTCACTAGTGATGCTACCTTTATACTCATTCTTTTATACTGTTATTTACGCACATCAATTTACACTGATCACTACCTGTAGTGATTAGTATATTTGTTCAAAATTATTACAGTCACAAAATGTAAATGCACTTGTCACTACTCATAATGAGTAATATATTTGCTCAAAATAATCACAGTTACAAGATGCTATTTTCATCTTGTAACTCTAATGATTTTGAATGAAATATGCTGATCACTACGGGTAGTGACCAGTGCAAATTGATAGGATATAAATATGGATGTAAAAAAAAAATGTAAACGTAACATATTTTTTATTTTAAAAGTCGTAATTTTGCATTAAAAGTTACAAAATGTAACCTTCATATATTTACAAAGTCAACGCATTTTGGGGTGTTATTTTTTGCTTTTTCTTTAGATGTTAAATATTATTTTCAATTAAAAATCTTAAAAATCATTGACATATTAACACATATCTCACTCTTTTTTCTTGTTTTTTTATATTTTATTTTTATTTGAAGATATTTAATGAAATAAATGTGCAATTTTAAACATTAAATAAATAAAAATAAACATTTAAGGTACTTAATTTATAATAAAATGATTCATTATATATAAACTTACAAAAAAAAAAAAAGTATAACACGTGTAGATGCTGCAAACAAAAAAAAAATGCAATATGTACAGATCGCTAATGATTCATCAAATACTCCTAACAACAATAATAACAAGTAATTATACATATTGTATATAAGAAAATTTTAGTTGCATTACAAACACCTGCAGCAAAGTGTGGGTTTTTTTTTTTTTTCCTAATACAATTAAATCTGAAACTAGTGGTAAAAACTTATCCCATGCCATGTGGAAGGTAGTTTCGTGTTTATTCTAAATACAAATATAATTTCATTTTAGGGTGGATTTAGAATTTTTACTTTGGGGATACTAAGTACTCAAAGAAAAAACCAATGAGCTAGTTAGCAAGAGAGAAACGATGTTACTTTTAAAAAGAGAAAAATTATTCTTAAAAATTAAACCGATGAATATAATTTTTACGATTTAATAAACCAATTAACCCTTTTAATGGCACTTAAAGTTTATGAGTAATATCTTTCCTTAATATATATATATATATATATATATATAATTATTATTAAGTTTTATTATTTATAGAAGTTATTGTTTATATGATATTTTTACTGGTATTATATACAAAATTATTCAATATTGTAATATGATAATATACTTTATTTCATAAAAATTATTTGAATCTGATTCCTGTGAACTCTTTTTATACTAAAAAATTTTAAGATAACTTTAATTTTTTAATAAGATCAAAAATACCTTAATTTTAAATTAATTTATTTTTCAGTAAAACTAAAATACTAAAAATATTTTAGTAATTTCACTTTTAAAATCAAAATTGTCACTTAGAGGTTTTAGGATGCTGTAGTAAAAAAATCAACTGTAAAGGCTGCAGTGAAAAATTGAGAGTCTATAATTGATTATATTTAATCCAATAGTTCCAATTTAATTTAATTAAAACCTTTTCAAAATAAAAATAGAAGTTAAAAAAATTTGATTGAAATACAATTAATACAAAATGTAAGAAGTCATATTTTATTAAAGTACAAGTAAATTTAAATCCTTTATTTTCCTATTATATCTTTTGAAGTGAATTTTTTTACTGCAGCCTCAAACCTGCACCTGGGCCCTTTGCCTCCATATTAATTGCTCTGCCATTATTTTTATCATTGAATTAGAATTACTCATTTTTATTGCATCACAAAAATTATCCTCACTAAAGTTAACAGTGGCGAAATTAAATTTTTTTATGACAAAAAAATTCAATTTAGAAAATCATTGATATTTGCATTTATTGTGGGCTTCGGCAATAATTAATTATTATCAAAGGTCTCATAAACCATATTTATTTAAGAAAAGGGAGAGTGACATGACCTTGATGTGAGTTTCATGACATCGAAGTCAGATATCATTAGATTAAAATTTAATAATTTATATATATTTATATATTTTTTAACTTAAAAAACGCGTGATTTTAATTAAACGGCTCTTAATCTGCTGTTAGGGAGCTAATATCATTTTTTGATATCAACTCCTGAATTATTTATTTAAAGGTGAGGCTATTTGTACTCCACCAATTAATCTTACTTTTTATTATTATTTTTAATTTGATGAACCAATCTTATTTGTAATTTGAAATGACATAGTTGTTAATCATAAATAAACAGTTACAAATTTAAACAAACACCCTTATGCCTATAAGTAGGTCTGTTAATGGGTACATGTCTGAATCAAATTCGTCATATTCAAATCTTATTTAGATCTAATTATAATAAATCCGATCCAGATCTAAAAGTAATCGGATTCGATTTGTAATATCTAGTCTCGAATTTAACCAATTTAAAAAAAAAAATTTTAAAACATTATTTCATAAAATAATATACATATATATTATATGTACAAGCAGCAAAATTTTTTGGTAAATCATGATTAGTAAAATTGAGAATTTAATATGATCAGGTCTATTTAGTAAATATTTTCAAAGTTGTAAGACCAATTAATAAAGTATATTTACCATTTTTCTGTTTATATTTATAGATTTTTAAAAATATCCAACTAAAACGTGTTTACTAAATTTATTTTTATTTTTGTTTTTTTGTTTACAAAAATGAAAATTATAAAAAAATAAACAAAAAATATTTTCACTCTCGTTTTGGTTTTTTTTTTTTTCTAAACATTTGTTAATATTAACATTTTATACATTTTTGTTGCATCATATTAAAATGAATTATTTTATTCAAATATTTTATTAAACTAAAATTATTTTAGTAAATAATATAATTTAACTAATTTAATTAATTATTAATTATTTTACTTAATTAAATTAATATGGAATATATTTTATTAAATTATTTTTAATAAATAACATAGTTAAGCTAATTAAATTAATTAATAATTGATTTAATTAATTAATTTAACATTGAATATATGTTGTTAAATTATTTTTAATAAATAATATAATTTAATAATTTAATATATAATTTAATTTATAATTAAATTATATTTAATAAATTATATTTTTATTTAATTAAATTATTTTTAATAAATAATATGGTTATAATAATTTGCAAATCATCATTTCGCAAACAAAAAATATATATATTTAATTTAATTTATATAAAATAAAAATATATTTTTTCATTTGTACATAATTGGGAACACTAATGCTTAAGAGATTAACAAATCAACTTTACACGCATATTTTGGTTTTCATCAACTATTCACCTTTGGTTTTTAATAAAAAAATAAAAAATTATAAATTCCAAGTAAAGATATATGGAGAAAACTAAAACTTGTAACCAATATATACTCTGTATATATTTTTATCATTAAAAATAAATTCTTTAGCGATATAATAATGTAAATAAAATTTTCTTTTAATTATTATAGTTTGAAAAATTATTTTTAATTTCATTACAATGCAGCTATATTAAAAATGAATGAGATAAGCATCTCACGTAATTAATATGCAAATTAAGCAATATAAACTTTCACATATACTTCATATATATGTGTGTGTGTGTGTATGTAGTAGAGTAAAATAGTTAAAATGATTGATTTTATTCAACGTAAATTTTTTTATTTTTTACATATTTTTAAAATTTTTATTTATTATTTTTAAATATTTTATTTTCAAAAATAATGGGTCTAATCAATCCGAATATAGAATCATTAGCTCTTAAACCCAACAAATCTAGTTCTGTTGAATCATGGATTTAATTGGGCGGATCCGATCTAACATTATTGGATTTGGATTGGGTCAGATTTGAACCAAATCTAACCCTTTGGTAAGCCTACCTACTAGAAAATAGAAAAAATTATTTTTTAAGATTAAAATATTTTTATATTTATATTTTTCTAAAATGTATAACTAAAATTTAAATTAAATTCATAAATTATATTTTATTGAAATTATATTTTTAATAAGATCATAAAATTGTCACTTAGTATTATAATTTTTATTCAAATTGAATTCTAATATTTAACGTAGATATAATAATTTAAAAATTAACGTAACAACCAATGTACAATTTAGTTCAATTCACAAAGAAATGATTAAATATAAAAATTTCAATTTTATAAAAATTTTAATTTACATAAAATACACTATATTTTTGTTAAATATAATTAGATTAGCCATAGCCTCCAAATAAATAGAATTCTAATAAATAATTATAATTTAAGATAAAATTTAAGTAGCATTCAATATTTAGCATACAAAAAATTTAAAATTTTAAAAATAATGAAAATTTTAAATCTAAAAAGTCACATTAAAACTCAAATTAAATAAAAATAGAATAAATTTTAAAAATCATACTTTGTGTATTTGAATGAACAAATTTAAAAATAAGTCATAAAAGATTTTTCTTATAATATGATGCATAAAAAATTTAAAATTTTATTGATAATAAAAATTAAATTAACAATAATATTAAAAAATAAAATCTGAAACAGTAATATCTTATATATTTGAATGAATGAATTAAAAAATAAGTCAAAAAATAAATACATAAATAAAAAATAATTTTAATATAAAGAAATATCAGCTAATGAAAATAAATATAATATTTTATTAATGTAAGGAAGTATTTCAGTTATGACACATGAAAATGTTAACGAAATTAAAATATGAAATTTTGTAATGCTTTGATAATTTTTTATCTTGTATCATAATATTTTAACATTAAACCAAAAATAAAATAGAAATTAAAAAAATTATACCTGGTATATTAAATAAATTAATTTAAAAAAACCTTAAAAAAAGACTTTCGTTGGAATTTAATATACAAAAATTTTAAATTCTGACTATAATATAAATATTATAAAATCTAAAAAATTTTATAAGCAATTACAATAAAATTAAAAAAATCATACCTTGCATTTTTGAATGAACAAATTAAAAAATATTGTAAAGAATATGCTTTCCCTGAATCTAATACGCAAAAAATTAAAATTTTATCAGTAATGAAAAATATAATAGAATTTAAAACCTAATATTAGCAATCACATTAAAAAATAGAATAAAATCTAAAAAAGTCAGATTTGATATATTTTAATGAACAAATTAAAAAATCAGTTAAAAAATAAATCCATGAACAAAAAAATTAATTTCAATATAAAGGAATATCATCTTATAAAAATAAATATAATAGGCTCATTCGCATTACTAATGACCTAGAAGAAATTAGTAAACAATATTATACTCATCGCGTTCCCTCCCTCCCAGTCATGTTAATTATAAGTAAAAGCTATCATAGTAAAATTCTAAAAAAAATTTTTGGGCTTGAATGCTATTTTATATATTTTTTTAAACTTTCTATGTGTACTATAATTTCATGTGAATTCATATTATATTTCACAAAGGAATATATTATCTAATCCAATACATATCAAATATCTAATAATGATTAATTGAAATTATCCGATTATGTTACAATTAATACATATATTTTATACAAGATTAAGATAATAATAAACATTATATGGTCATCATGCGATTTAAAAATAATTTGCCTAATTCTCTTTGTTTATGGCCATTTAAATATATTAGTTAAAGATAGAATTTAAATAGATATGGATTAATAAGATTTCTTGAATTAAAAATCTTATTAGGATTTATATAATTTATAGAATTGAATTAGTATTAAAATTAACCAATGAACATTTTAGTTTGAATAAAATTGTGACTAAGTAGTAATTATGTACAACACTAATTTTTTTGATTATATAATTATAAATTAATATATGTATTAATTACATATAAAAAATTTAAAATTAAAAATTTAAGTACGTACCAAACAAATTGTAACGCAAAGTCAAAGAAAAAATTGCAAATTGCTGTATTAAGCAAATCACAAAGTTGAAGAGAAAATTGATGTAATCAAAAGTTTCAAAGAATTTTGAAAGGACAAAAGACTTAGTGTTTATTTATAGATTTTGCATACAGGAGACTTTTATACTATTTATATTAGAATAACATTTTAATTGAATTAAAAGTCCAAATCTTAGTAGTCAAGAGAAGAATTTTTATGTATTGTTGTTTATTTTAAGTTCTATTTATATTTTTGAATTCATTATTTTTCAAATTTTTTTATACATTTTTGTTTCACTGACCTATTTTTTCGGTCACTGTAACTATCAATTCACAATGAAAATAGAATTTTGTGACATATCAATGCTTTATATAATTATATGTTACATTCGACAACTGTAGTACAAGTTAAGTTTTACATGGCACAGCGATGTTACTAAATTCTACTTTATATATATATATATATATATAATATGAAATGATATTTTTATTTTCATATAATTTGTATAATTTTAAATTTTTATTAAATTATTTTTACTTTTGAAGTCCTTGCTGATTCAAGTCGCTAAATCCATATAATTGTGGCGAGGATGGAATATAAAGTTCTATGCAACTTATAGCAAGTGTAAAAGACAAATATGAAAAAACTACTGTCTATTAAAATTAGAATAAAATTTAACTAAACTCGTTCCAAACCTGACCATTGCCATCCTCTCCTAAATATTACTTTTTTTGTCAACCTATCAGTCAAATATATATATATATATATAGAGTCTGATACAATCAGATTTAAATCGTTGAATCAAATTTAATGATAAAAAATATTCACATTTTTTGAATTAAAAATTAATAATTATGTTTAAATTTTTGAATTTTAATCTAACGATTCAGATTTTATTGTCATCGAGCTGACTTTAAATTTGACGTCAATCCCCCGAATTTCAAAACTAAACCTCAATTTTTGTTTTATTTTGGGGAACAATAATGAACAATAACAAACTTAAATTAAGTTGGTGAAAAGCTTATTAATTTTTACTTTTATTTTTTTCATATGAGTGATTTCTGATTCTTGGATAAGTAATAGGAGCGGTTATATATACACGTACATTTGGAAATTTAAAATCTCAGGATTAAAACAAAGTTGCGAAAAGATTATTTTTTGAGTATATGACTCACATATTGTAAGAGATCTGCTAGGTTACATACGTACTTGATGAAGGAGGAGCAATATCTTCATGGAAGGGAAAAAAAACTCTAATTACAATAATCAAGATTTGAGATCCAAGATCAACAACATTAATAAAGAAAATTCAAGGTCATATATATACACACATATTCATGCATTTGGGAACTTAAACGTCTTCGGAGTCATGTATATGCTGCTAGCTCCTGTCACGGGCTTCAACTTACATGCACCCCGGTCTTCAGAGTCATGTATATGCTGCTACCTCCTTCTATCACGGGCTTCAACTTACATGCACTTTCAAGGTCATTATCATGGTGTGTTTGGCTTATTAAAATTCACTAAAATTTACTAATTCAATTATTTGTATTTTCGTTCATTCAAATTTTGTTACGTGTCACTTTTATATAAGCTTTTTATACTTTTATTATATTTTTTTACCATTCAAACAGTACTTATATTATTTAATTCATTACTTACTGACCGCCTCTAAATAATGCATCTAGAATTACTCCTAAGTGTAAAGGCGTGCGGTGTAAATTTACCTAGTGAGTTTAAGATTGTCTCCACAAGAAACCTACGTATTAGTTTCTAAGTTTTGGAAAGTTAAAAAAAAAAAAAGGAGTTTACAACCAATTATTCAAGTAGAAAGGATTCAAAAAGTTATGGTTTGGATTCAGAATAGTAGCAAATAACTCAAATAAAAATAAACTGAGCAAGAAAATAAACTCAAACTTTAAAACAATAATTGATTAAATATGGAGATGATTCAAACAACGATTAAATAATTTAATATGGTTCTTAATTTAACTCTCAATTTTAGGTAGGTTAATTACTTCACAAAGTGACGTGCACTCTACTATAATTTAAATTTCACGTAAAAGAAAGATATTTTCATTAAAACCCATTATTTCCCCAAAACTCAATTTTATGTTTAGAATTGTAAAACTGGAAGATTTTCATTAATATTAGTTGGGTCCAAATCTAATTCTTTTATTCCAAAAATATCAATTCAAAATTTTTAACCGAAAGTTTTACCAGTAATTATAGATAATGTAGTCAAGGATTTTCGCTTTTTAATGTTTTCAAAATAAATAAAATTAGATCTGAAAAGTGTAAATCTTTAACACATATGCTTTCACATAACATGCACCAATCTACGTACATCACGTTATTTATAATAACCCACCCTTCCTTGATTCATTGAATCAAGAAGAATAAAGTTAAGCTAGCATTGATTCAAGATCCATAACAATCATAAAAGTCAACAGATTAATAAATATGAAAATACTATTAAATCGGTAAAATAAAGTACCAAACTTCGAAACTGAATCAAACGCAAAACGATGAACAACGAAGATCGACAAAGCTTCTATGAATAATTCAAAAAACTTTGATTGCATCCTCCAAAAACACTTAAAAAACTCTCTAAAAGAATCTGGAAAAACGTGCTGTAGAAGTGCCAAAACAGCGTACAAGTTTCATATTTTGTATCGATAAAAAAAAAACCCTAGAATTTAAGTAGAGCCATACAAAATAACCCGCAGTGGTCCGGACCACCCATGGGGGTGTCCGGACCACAGTGTCCTTCATCCTTACTTTTTGTTTTGCTTCTCCAGCCTTGTTCTTGACCTGGTTCGGACCGAGCATCGTGGTGTCTAGACCACAGGCTCTTTTTTATCGTTTGAGTCACTTTTCTCATTGCTAATTTCAATTATTTCCTTTTCTTTTCTGCATTTTAGAAAATAAACCTAATAAGTGATAAAAATAACAAAACTCTTAAATTTATTAACTTAATAGATGAATTAAGGTTAAATTATGGAGTTTGTAATTACACTTTTCAAGTGCAATCACTTACAATAGAGAAATAAAACTTAAAAGCATGCACATAACTTACATGCACCCTCAAGGTCATTATCATGGTGTGTTTAGTTTATCAAAATTCACCAAAATTTATTAACTCAATTTTTTATATTTTCTTTCATTCAAATTTCGTTACATGTCACTTTTGAATCAACTTTTTATATTTTTATTATATTTTTTTATTATCCAAACAATACTTATATTATTTAATTCATTACTTACGATAGAGAAATAAAACTTAAAAGCATGCACATTAGCATACTAGTACAATATAACTAAATACTTTTTATAAACGCAAGCTGATAACTTGTGCTTATTAGAAAATTTTCGTTAAAAACCAATAATTGTAACACATTTACTCACATTAGCATGGATCCCAATTACGATCAAAAAGCACGTAGAAACTCAGCAAATTTAGATAGTAAATTATTATTTTCATTTAGTTTGGGGCAATGGAATAATATTTCCAAAGGAGATGATTATCGGCAAGTTGACACAAATAGCATGGTACAATAAACATATAAGAGAACGAAGTCAAGCCGAAAAAGTGCATCCGAAAGAATTGAATATGTATATATATTTTCATGAAAATTTGTATTAGCTATGCATACATAATGGAATCCACAAAACCATTGAAAACTTGAGGACATCCTCAAGGTTACATACTTCTTCTATCACTGCATGCGGGCTTCAAAGTCTTGCATGAATCCAAAAGCATTCAATATGATGCAACATTAAAAAAAAAAAAAAAATTTATCACCCCATTTTGTTGGAAAAAAAAATTACCTTATTACATTATCGAAATCACAGCAAGTGACCTAAATTTATAAAAAAAAAAAAGAAAAAAAATACAACAACAAAAACATATCACTAGCTAACTACTTGCATTAATCGCATTGGCATCCTAATTACGGTTAATTAAATGTTTTTAGAAACTCTTCAAACTTTGAGAGAATGTTACCTATAGTGACTCATGCATTTTATGTGACCTAAAAATACTTATTACATTAAAAGAAAATTTTGATAAGATAGTTATAAGATGCAATTATGTTAATTTTATGGTGTAGAATGTTATTAAAAAACAATACTCTCATTAGATGAGTGTAGCTAGCGGAAATTAGAATGATAAAATAGATGTGTAGTAATACAAGAAAAGATAAAATAAAAAATTAATATATTTGAAAAAACAAAATTAAGATGGCACTGATAAAAGAGAAGTTAAAGGAATCACGTTTAATATGGTTTAATCGATCATGTTCGGCTAGCATAAACTTAAAGATGCACTCAATATAGAAGAGGAAACCGATTCAAGTAGAAGAATTGAAGATGACAAAAAATAAACTTTGTACAATTATATAAACTGAAATTGCAAATAATGTTTTGAAACAAAGAATTAATACTTTTGAAGGTAAAAGAGAGGAGATTGATATCACTGTACTAGTAATATTAAGGTTGGGAACCGCTGAATTAAAATATAACAGTCCACATTAATTTAAATTTTTTTAAATTAAAAATATATGAATAAATTTATATAAACTATTAAATTTTAATTCAACAATATTTGAGTTGATATTTTAAACTGTCGCACCCTAAGTCCTTTGAAGGTAGCATTCCTAGGCTCTTCATTTTGCCGTACCCCACAAGTCAGGCAATGATGTCAAGTAGGTTAGGCGATACAATTGTAATGGTTACACTTCTTCTATCATTTCTATTTTGGTTGAAATAGGATTTAACTAATGCATAATTTTATTTGTACTTTGGCTACTATTTATAAGTTGGCCTTTGAAAGTGCTTTAATTATTTTTTTTCTTAGTTTCTATTTCGGCAAAAATCGAACAACGGTAACCATAGTTTTCCACCGCTATATGTGAAGGTCGTTTATACAAAATTCGGCGGTATCATTTCCCTTTTATCAAAAACAAATATATATATATATACACAAATACCTAATTTTATATAACTTTACATAATAAACATAAATGAAGAAAAATATAAAGAATTTATATAACCGATTCCAACTAGTCATAAAGCTAAATTAATTGCATGATATTTTTTGTCATACTTCTTAGTGCAACTTTAACAACTCTCTTCTAAAGTTTTGTAATGTGACTCAAATTTAAGATCTTGATAGTTGTTACACTCTTACATATAACATTTATTCTTATAAATAGACACTAAAATACTTTTTCTTTATTTGTTAGACATCTTATTAGTGTGCAATGAACAATTTAATCAACTAAATTATCCCATCATCCTCAAATACTTCAAATCCTCGATTGGAATACCATTTAGACCTAAAGTTTTTTCTATCGTCGTCTTCTTTGTAATTCCTCCTACTTTTGCAAATCTAATCCTATGTAAAAAAAATTTACATTTTTATCCTCAATAAAATTACCAAATCTATCAAATTTTGCTCAGTAAAATTATTAAGTAATTTATCAAAATAGTTGTTCCACCTATCTTTAATATCTTCTTCGTTACTTACCAAAAAAAAAAATATATCTTCTTCGTTAATCAAAAACTAAATAATTCTCATTTTTTATACACTTAACATAGTACATGTACTTACTTTCATTTCTCTTGTTTTACTCAACTTATAAATATCTATTTTTCCTCATCTTTTACCCCTAGCTACTTATATGGTTTATCAAAAGTCTTATATCTAGCTTGTCTAATTGCCCCATTTGCTTCTTCTTCTTTCTTCTTTTTTTTTTTTTTTTTTTAAAGCTAATTTGAACCTTTCATAAACTTCCTCATCATTATATTTGAGCAAATTCCTATAGCATTTTCTCTATAGCTTCTTGTAACTCTTTGTTCCACTAGCAAAGTCTTTTGAGAATAGTCGTTTTTCTATTAATATAGCTAAAATCACTACCGCCACTCTTCTCATACATTTAGAAATTTCATTCCACATGGTATCTGCATTATCATTTAAATTCTAATTCCTTTATTCAAGCATTTCATCCTTAAAAGCCTGTTGTTTTCTTTAGATTCCACCACCTAGTTCTTAAAAACGTTTTTCACCTATTCTTTCTCATCCACTTCTTAATACGAGTATCAAGTATTACTAATCTAAGTTGTATAGTTAGATTCTATCTTGGTATTACCACATAATCTTTCACGAAACACGATTGACTTTTCTAGTTAAAAAAAAAAAATCTGCTTCACTACTATTGTATCCAACTTTAAAAATTATTAAATGAGTTTAACTGTGTCGCATCTATTCTAACTCTTGTGTAACAATAACAAACATTAAGACGTGGGTGTACACATTATATGTGTGATTTTTTTTTTCCTTTTCAAGCAGCATATATATTTTAAATTTTAAATAAATTACCCGACAAATTCAAAATAAAAAATATTGAAACATTTATAAAATTTTAAATAGTTTTAAATGGTTTTTAAGTAAATATTTTGTAATTAAATGACATTTAAAATAGATTAGAAATGTTTAGGTGGTAGGTGATTAAAAAGAGCAGTTAAGAATACTAAGAAAAGATAAATTAAATTACTTAATTAAGTGGTAGTTATTAAAAAAATCTTTTTATTTCTAATTAAAAGTATTAATAGTTATGGGAAATTGAAGATATTAATGGGATAAAGAAAAATTAAAGATTCACCAAAATTAAAATTTCATTAATTTTCATGTTTCACTAACATTATGTTTGGAATAGTTGATTTGATGGGATAAGAATTCTCATCAATTCTTATATTTAAAATCAAAATAAAATTTTATGAGTTGAATTTGATTTTATTCCATAACTTAAATTTTAGAATTTTTGTACCATTTGAAACCCAATCCAAAACAATAGAATTTAATGATATTTCATTATTTTTTTAAACCATTTAAATAAGTGAATAAATTTATCCTCGTATATTATATTTGTCATATATTCTCTTTTCTACTATTAGGGTCAAATTTAGTATTTTTCTTAAATCAATTTTTAAATTTAAACATGTGTTCCATATACAAAATTTTAATTATTAATTCAAATCAATTTTTTATTTTAAAATTAAATTAATTTTATGAGAATAATCTTTTAAAACAGAGTGTAAATACCCTTAGGGTATGTTGGGAGCATGGTTTGTAGAGAGAAAGGAAAAGGAAAGAAAAATGATGGGAATGTAAAATGAAATGGAATAATTAAATTTATTTCAATTTTTTATTGAGTTAGAAAAATAAGAAAAAAAGTGCATAGATACTTATCAACAAAATTTAATTTTATTTGATTAAGCATACAAAAATTATAAATTTTATATTCCCTTCTTTTTTCCTTTTTCACCACTAATCCATAAAATAGCATTAATGTTCCTTTAATATGACAGGATAAATATAGATAAGCATCGCTAAATAAATTAATTATTTTTAGTTGCACCAATATATTGTTTCTACTCCTAAAATTCAAATACAGAATGTTTGTTGGGCTGCTTCCGAAGATTTAATTGAACACTTGTTTGATAATTCGGTGCGATATTCCATTTACTTGTCATGTTTATTTATTGATCAATTCATCGACATGGCCTTTTGAATATTATACCAGATTTTCTGAATTTGGATCATATATATAGATACATATATCTAAAGCGGCTACTATAATAATAATGAAATGACAACATCAACCTCTGCAAACGATGAATAACATTTCGACCATGTTACCTTCATTGAAAAACAATTAATTCAACCATAATTAGATTTATATTATGTTATTGTTGCCTCCTTTCTCTCTCCTCTCTCAACATACAACCTACTATCTTTCTCATTTTACTTACTGCTTTTGATAGGAATAATTTTCTTTATTTACAGTAGTTGATAATTATATATATATATATATATATGTCTAGTACTAGTAGAGATCGAAATATATATATATATATATATAAACTGGGTGAGCTTGATAGCTTTCTGCATTAATATTATGTAATAATCATAACATGTCTTGTAAATATGTATAACACACAAATACAAGCACTTTATTCAACAAACATAAGAAAGACATAAACATCTTCAAAATCCTATCTTGCTCTTAACTTTCTCCCCAGTCATCTGCTGCCTTAGCTTTTCCATCTTACTTCTTCTTCTCTTCCTTCGAAGAAGAAGAAGAAGAAGAAGAAGAACGAGGATGACCCTGATATGCAGGCTCCTCCCCAACAAAGGGTTTTCCCACACCTCCCGAGGATTCCCCCTCTCTTTTCTCCTCCTCCTCATTGGGCTTGGATTTGGGTTGGTAATTTGGGGAAGGATAGGAGGAATTCTCTTTGAAATAAAGCTCACCAAACATCTCGGTGACATGCGGATCATCCTCTAGAACTTCAGCTTTGGGTGTTTGGTGCCGGGCTAGATAAGAAGAAGACTCCTCATAGGCCACGGGAACTTTTCTGGACTGGGAATTATCTTGTATTTGTTTGTCCAATTCCTTCATAAAGCTAGAGAAATTGAGAGAGGCCATAACTTGATGGTTCTCGTGAAGGTCTAATAGAGATGCTGAATGAGGTGTGACTGGAACAGTAGAAAAAGAAGCAGTATTTATAGAGGGAAGAGAGAGAAAATTAGGGAGTGTGAAACTCTACATCATTGGTTCTGGCAATTAATGACACTCTTCACCAACCGAGGGCTCCGTTTAGAGTTAAAAAATAAAAAATTTTATAAATTTTTATAAGTACAAATTATGATATTGTAAAATTTAAGATGGTATTTAGTTTGACTTTTTGTTTTTTATTTTATGCATTTTATGTTTCAAAAATTTTAGAAAAAGGAAAATAAAAAATACCCTATTTTCATTATTTTAAGATTTTTTTATTTTGAGTTAAAAAATTTAAAATAATTTTATTCCATTTTGTATTTCCTGTGTGAACTTATTTTTTATTTTTTATAATAAATTTTGAAAGCACAGGTGGTCAAATGATTCCGAAATATTTTCATTATTTTCAAAAAAGTAAAATGACAAATGAGCTTAAAATAAAAAATAGAGAATAAAAAATAGAAAAATAAACCAAATAACTTCTAAATTTTTATTTACTATACAAAATATAAAATATTAATTTTTATAAATTTATACAAATTTATATAACTTTAAACACTTTGAATTTTTTCACTTTCCTTCTTCCTCTTGCCCTGAGCCAAAACGTTTTACTAATATTCGGTCAACCGGTCAAAATTTAACGTATGCTAATTTAACGCGTCTGCCTTGAACGAATGAATTAGCAAATACGTTACCTATAACTCTAATAAAGTGAAATTAAAGTACGAGAGTTAACTAAATTGATAAAACATTGAGTTTCACTTTTAAAAATTTACTAGTTTGAATTTTTTCAAAAGTTATATCATTATAACAAAATATGAATTTAATGACAATCATAATTATCACTATAAATTTCTTTTAATGAAATTTTTTAACTAATGAGATTTTCATAAAATGTATGCTAAGTGTTAGTGGTATTCTTGGTAACACTTACAAGTGTCATTCTAACTAGACGACTTAATTTCCTTTATAATATTTTAAATGCCAAAATATACATTATTTTCAACACTTTCAATTGTTATTAGTGATACTTTGAAATGCCATTATTGAAACTTTATTATTTTAAAAGTGTTTTCATATGATTCTTAAATGGCACATTAAGTGCCATAATTAAATATTTTTGTGATACTATAAATGTCATTAGAATCTAATTCTTATAAAAGAAACGACCTAATTATTATCTAAGCTTTTTATTTTTGTTTTTAATTTAATTTAATTTTTTATTTTTATTTTTTATTTAAGACCTAATATATTTGAAATAAGTAAATTTTATAATTATATTTAATTTATAAGTAAATGGGTCTCTCATGAGTTCATTCACATCATTTAAAATTATGTCACAACTTAGTGATTTTATATGTAAAAAAAAAATAATAATAATAAAATTGTTGTATTTTACCAATGTGGGACACAAAAAAATAAACTATTGTAAATGAAAAAGAGATAAGAGAATAGGATAGAATGAATGAAAATAGAGTGCCACAATTAGTAAAAATAGTGACATTCTCTAATGAATGCCATTAAATAACTAGATTTTAATGAAATGTTTAAAAGTGTCATAATTATTATTTAGGACATTATTTACTAAAGTACTATTACTAAACCATTATAATCTATTCGTTATTTAATGGTATTTCTTAAAAATGCAATAACTAATAGATAAATGATGATATTTTTTTAATAAAGTGTCATGAAATCATGATCCAATGACATTTCTTAAAAAATGCCACAATTAATAGGTGAAAAGTGACATTCTTATATAAAATGTCATTAAATCACTCCATTTTACTTATGAGCCTAAAAAACTTAGCTCAAAACCTCGCAAATTGATTTGATAAAATAAAAATAGACATATATTTATAATATATATATTTTAATATTTTTAAATATATTTTTATAATATTTTATTTATTATATTTTAAATTAAAAGGACATCATCTTAATTCAATCGAGTTATCTGTGAGTCAATTTTGAATCTAAATTTTTCTTTATTGAGTCAAACTCAAGTTTAAACTTTTATATAGACTCGGTATGCAGGCTTGAACCAATTTCGAATAAATTAAAATTCAATTCGACTCAATTTACGTGCTCGACTTATTTCCGCCCCTAACAAAAGGTTTATATTAGAAGTATTATTTATTAACAAATTATCTTATTTACCACCAAATAATAGTCCTAGTTATAAGTAAACCATACTTTATCATTAATAATTTTCTATTAACTTTAATATTTTTTATTGATAAATTAGTGTACTATAGGGGACGTTTGGAAGCCCAAATTTTTCAAAAATTTTCCAATTTTGGTTATTCATGTTTTTTGTGCGTCTAATTTAAAACTCTAAATTTTATAAATTTTTACTAACTTTTACAGATTTTTGTCATCTTTTAGGAATTTTTGTCAAATTCTAACAATTTTTCTAACCAAAACTATTTGAACAGATTATATAACAAAGTTTGAATTTATCTACAAAATACCAAAAAATAACTGACATATCTAACTTTTACTAATTTTTTCTACCTTTTTATTTTTGAAACGGGCCATAGTTCTAGTTATAACCAAATCATACTTCATCATTAATAATTTTCCATTAACTTCAATATTTTCTATTAATAGATTAGTGTAATTGACAAACATATAGAAATTTGTGAAGCATTAAAGTCAATCATTATTAATACATACTTTTAAGGCATTTGTTAACTGTAGCATTTATTAGGATTCAATGAAAATATGCTACATAATTTAGTAGAGTGGACTTATTTACACTCCACAAATAGTCTTTTATACTACACATTGCTTTTTTTTTCTTTTTTTATTAAATGAAATTACAAAATTATCTTTTTTTTTTACTAGATATTCTTATATCTAATTTGGAATGACATAATTGACTTTCATAAAAAAAATATTTATAAATTTGAATAAACATGCTTAATCCTACAAGATAAAAGAAAAAAATAATTTTAGTAACTAAAATATTTTTTTGTTTATATTTATACTTTTAACAATCATATAAAAACAAATTTTATTTTATTTTATTTCATAATTTAATTAAATAAAAAAATTAATTTCTTTCATTCATTTGGTTTGTAAAATTTTGTCATTTTAACCCTTGTTATCATTCTTAAGTCATTCAGTAAGGTATTATACGATCATTTTAATTCTAATAATTTAGTAATATATTTTAAAAATAATATAATGAAATAAAATATAAGTGCATTAAATGTTAAAATAAATAATTTATGAAAGGATTATAAAAATAAATAAATAAATATCAAGATGGCAAATAAAATGACAAAACATTGTAAATAAATTGAAATGAAATAAGTTATTTTCTTATTGGATTAAGTTATAAAATAAATAATATTTAGTTTTATATAATTGATAAAAATATAAATGAAAATAAAATTTATTTTATTCTTTTAAAATATTTTTTTCTTTCATAAAACCTAAAAACATGAAAATATATAAGATCACTTGTAAATTTAAATTTGTAATTGTCCTTTATAGTTATTAATTTTTCTCACCAATCCTTAATTTAAAATAGAATTTTTGATTTTTTATTCATAATTTATGAATATAAAAAATAAAAAAATATAACTAAGGTATTCAATGAACTGAAAAAAAATTAAGTTGCAAGTTTACGAACAGATTTATTAAGGCTCCGTTTGGTAACATTTTTGTTTTCTGTTTTGTTGTTTCCGTTTTCAAAATTTTGTAAATTAGCAACAGAAACATGTTTGTTAAATCTGTTTTCAGTTTTTTTGTTTCCAAAAAAAAAAAAAATGAAAACGGAAACAGAAAAAAGATGTTTTCACTCTGGTTTTCTTTTCTGCTGCCAATAATTTGTCAATTTTAAAACTTTGTCTAATTTTTGTTACATTACATAAAAATAAATTATTTTATTCAAATATTTTATTAAAATAAGTTATTTTAATAAATAATATAATTAAATTCAAAAATTAAATTAATTATATAAATTACTATAAATTATTTTTAATAAATAATAAAACTAAATTAATTTAATTTAATAATTAATTATTGCTAAATTATTTGAAATAAATATCATAATTAATTTATTTAATTTCATAATTAACTTAATTTATATAAAATAATTAATAATAAATAATTAAATTATATTAATTTTTAATTTAATTTAATAATAAATATCATAATTAAATTAAATTATTTATGATTTAATTAATTTAATTTATATACAATATATTTTATTAAATTATTTTAATAAATAATTGAATGAATTTAATTAATTTAAAAATAAATAATTTAATTTAATAATTAATCTAATTTAATTATTTATTTAATATGAAATATATTTTATTAAATTATTTTAATAAATAATATAATTTAATATATTTTATATTTATTGAGTAAATAATTTTAATAAATAATTTATTGTATTAATTTAATTAATTATATTAATTAAATTAATATAAAATATATTTTATTAAGTTCTATTAATTTTTTAAAACTAATAAAATTAAATATTTTCTAAAATAAAAAATTAATAATTCTAAACAAACTTGCATTTCCAAACACCGTTTCAGTTTTCATTTCAGAAAAAATAAACAGCAACAAAAAATAAAAAGTAGAAAACGACGATAGAAAAACAAAAACAAAAAACGACAGCGTTGTCAAACGGGCCCTAAGCATACCATAGCTATATTTCTTTTGAAAACTTAATTTTAATTTATTATAATAACTAAAAAAATTATAAAATTGGAAATTTTTATCATAATAATGTAATTCATATGCATAAGTAAATTCTTTCAAAAAATTTATATTGTAATTGTCTGTCCAATTTTAATAAGAAAAAATTGATAAGTTGCATTTTGTATATATTTAAATAATAATCATTTTTATTATAAAATAAAATTATTTATGACATTATAATTATATCTTAGATTGAGTTTTTGTATAATGGCATTTATGGTATTATAAGTATGCTAAATATATTTGAAAAGATATAGATGAACAAATTTGTAACTTTAATTGATGAAAAAGTAAAGTAGAGTGTAAGATATTATTTGTGGGATGCAAATAGGCTCATCCAATAAATTATTGTATTTTTTCATGCACAACTTTATAAAAGTGCAAAATATTAATGCGTGTAACGTTTTCATTGGCTCTTAATGAGTCTCCTGAGGCACTGGTTAATAGGACCTTACTTTTACTGACAACTTTGTGACAATAATATGATATCATTTATGATATATGAACATTTCAAAATATATGTTGTATCTGTATCTAATATATATCAAACACGTGTATTCTTCGAACACTCTGATGTATCAAACCCACCAATGCATGTCCTACAATTTCATCAAATTTCCTTCAATTTTATGATTAAGACAAAACAAGATTTTAGTAATTGAGACTTTTAAAATTATAAAATCTTATATCTTATATTTTGTTATGTTTTATATATTAAACTATGTAATGACTTAATTTTATTATGAATATATTTATGTATATAATTAATATATATATATATATATATAATTTCTAATTTTTGATTGTAACCTTATTGTATTCATATTCTTATTTTTTAAAATTGTCATATTCATGTCTTTAGTCATGTTATATCCACATTTCATATGCGTATTCATACTTCTTAGTCATTAAGACTATTTTTAGATCAAAGATTTGAGAATGGAAAAGGAAATGAATTTGGATATAAAATCATTTTTGACGTCGATGCAGTTGCTGATGAATTCTTGGACTAATTGGAGCACTAGAACCCAAGAAGAATCACGAAAATTAATGGGTCTAGAGTTTTGTTGGTAAATATTGTTTTAGGTATACCCAGTTGAAGCTGTTTTCAGGTTTAAAAACTTTTGTTTTTATAGTTTTTTAGTAGTTTTTTTCATTATTGTTCAATTATAGATTTTGTTGAGATTTACTTTCCTCTAATATTTGTTTGAAAGATTAGGGTTTATTACTTCCAATTATATCAATTTCTCATGTTTGGTATGTGAAAAAAATAAACATGAAATTAGGAAAATTAAATATAATTAAGTTATAAAATAATTAATTAATAAATGTTTTTTATCTTGCTGTATTTTTAATTCCATTCGAATAATAATATGTATTTAAAACTTGATATTTTTTTCTTCTTTTTCTACATTTTTTCTTGTTTTTGTTTTCATTTATTTTCTTTTTTCTTATCAAATCTTACTTCAAACATACCATAAATAAATTTTTACTCAATGATAAATTCATTGAATTACTTTATCACTATAATCCCTAAGTTAATTTGTAGTATAACTAGGTTTATAAATGCTCGGGGCCACTAGAGAGTTTTCTTTTTCACTTTCTAAACAAAGTTTTCAGCCTAAAATTTGGTAAAATTGTGATTTGGTGATGAATACATGGAGCAGTTTTGCCTCATATGTCAATTAAGGGGGATTCTTTCTATGGTTGGGTCATTTCTTTATTTTCTAAATTTCCTGAAAGTAATCACGAGGGTGTGATTGGAGGCTGGACTTAAAAAAAAAGTAATAAGCATTCAAACTTCATTCTTTTTTATCAGAGTCGTATCAAATTATTTGAGACTTTAAAGTGAAAAAGAATTTTGAGCCCATAAGATTTTTATATATTTTTAAAAATTTTTATATATTAATATTTTAGACTTAAAAATTAAAAAAAAAAGAACTAGAATAAAATTTTGTAAAAAAATCATATAAAACAAACAGAAGGGAAAGTCAAGGTGAAGTAATTCATCTATTTGTTGCTTAACCAAACGTAATCAACTTAATCAAGGTAAAATATTCACTTCATTTTTCAAGGTAGCAGTTATCCCTGTCAGAGGTGATAACATTTCAAATAGTAGTTAGAAATAAGTAAATTTTATTTAAAATTTAAAGCAAAACTATATTATTTTAAAATATTTTAAAAATTTTAATATAGTATAGAATATTTTAAAATTCTTATTTAAAGATGATCCTTATGCCCGGTTAAGATAAAGAGTTTCTCATTAATTTTAGTATAGTTTTTTTAACAATAATTTGAGACAACTATTTTGTAATTAATTTGAAATTAATAATTATTTAATATATTTTCTAATTGTGTAAGTCACCTTTAGAATTAAAAATAAGAAAGAATATCATATCAGATAATAAAGGAAATACAATCTATTTAAATTAATTCTTTTTGAATAAATAAATATATTATAGATGCATATTATTTCTGTGAATTAAGATATGTTTTAAAATTATTTGAGATTCAAATAAGTATTAAAATTAAAGAGATGATAAATTTAAAATAATTTAAAATATATCCATATATATATATTTTAAATTTGGGACCTTCTTATTAGATAATTACTTAAATTGCCTAGTGCTTAAACCGACCCTATCTTTTATTTGGTTTTTGTTGAAAGATAAAAATAAAGTATGAAATTTGAGAAAACTAAAATAATTAAATTAAAAAAATTTATCAATGAACATTTTGTATTGTATGATATTTTTAAATCAATTAATTCAAATAAAAATAAAAATTTTAAATTTTATATTTTCTCCTCTTCTATATTTTCTTGCTAGATCCTCCCACCAAAAACATACATAGGAAACGTTTAGTACAAAGTGAAAATATTGGGCGTGAAAGATTACATAAGTAATTGTTATTTCAATAATAATTAATGGTGTAACAAGTTCATGATATATATATTTGGATTGAGAGGGTAAATATTATCCCGTGATAATTGTATTATATTTAAACTATTAAAAAATTTGAAGAAATAAAAGTTAAATGTGTTTGAAATGAGGGTAAATTGACCAATAGGCAAAAATTAATATTTAATTTTCACAAACTATTATAATAAAATAAATCAGCATAATAATTTTTATTTTAATAATAATTAATTTAATAAAATATATATTATTAAAGTATATAATTTAAAATATAAATATTAATTGTAAAAATAATTTTATCATAGATTAATATTTCAATAATAATTAATTATAATACTAAATTATTATTTGTAAAAAATTAATTTCATATTGATAAAATAATTTGATAAAACAACTAATTTTAATTTATTTAAGTAAATCGTTAATTTTAATAAAATATATTAATGCAATAAATAATCTAGTAGATTATTATTTATGAGATAAAATTTTTATTCAATAAAACATCTTAGCAAAATAAATCATTTTAATAAGTAACTATTATTTATTAAAAATCGTTTTAATTTGAGAAAATAAATAATTTATCCATAAATTAATGCTTTAATAGAATTAAATTAATAAAATAAAATAAATTATTTTAATAATAAATTATTATTTATTAAATATTATTTAAAAATTTTTAATAATTAATTAATTTAAATTTGATTAGATAAATTATTTTATTATATTTATTATAATTATTTATAGGAGAACATTGTCTAAGGTTATATGGAGTTATAAATGAATATTTTACGGGATAATAAGAGAAAAGGTAATTTTTTCATTATTTTTCATTGCCCAGCCTCTCCACATGTACATGGGGGCAATCGTTACGCCACGGTAATTGTTATGCCTTCTTTCAAAATAATGTAATGAAGGGCAAAAATTACTTGAATAAAATTTACTTTCCGTTACTACCAAAATATACCTAAAAGATTGATGGCCGTGTAATTTTAATAACAGATTTGTTAATCAGTATTCTGGGACGCTTATTAAGAGCTAATTATGAAAATATTAATTGTATGTGATAATGTTTCATATTTTTTTATGCGCAGTCCATTAAAATATGAGATATTATTATGTAATATATATTTATTGGCTCTTAATGAGTAGCTTGAAACACCCACTCTTTAAAAAAAAATAGCCGCTTGGACAATACTTTTGGTTTGCAGGTTAAAAAAAAAAAAAGTTGATGAGCATAAATGTTATGTGACAAGACAATATTAGATTGAGGGGGTTTGAACTTGCATTTAAATTTCAGGATATTATATCTCAACTGTTCAATCAATACTAACTTAATCTAACCATTCAATTTCAAAATATAACCTTTTACATTTTAAAAGATAAGCTAGTCAATAATTAGTAAAGATAAAATATTTAATGATGAAATAGAAAAAAAAGAAAAGAAGAAGTTTTAAATGATGAAAGAGAAAGGAGGAAAGAAAAACAATAAAATAAGGATTGAGGGAGTTAAGGAGAGTTTCGGTATACCATGCACTGTTTATCGTCTGTTACAAAATATTAAGTTTTTTTTAAAGGAAATTCAATTGTTTATGTTACAAACCCAAAAAAAATAAAGTTAAAAACCAAAGATAAATAAAGCTATAATAATTAAAGGCAAATGAGGATAATAACTAAAAGATAAATTTTAAAATAATCAAAATTTTAAAATAACATAAATTTAAATAAATATAACAAGTAAAGATAAATAAACAATCAAAATTTTAAATTAATTGATTTAAATATTTTTAAAAATTAAAATAATTAAAAATTTACTATATTTTTACTAGATCCCCTCAATCCATTGCCGAGGCAACTATTACAAACTTAAAATAAATAAAGATATAACAAATAAAGACAAATAAAGATAACAATTAAGATAAATAAAAAATAACAAACTTTTAATTATTTATATTTTTAAAAATATTTAAATTTATATAAAATATAAATAAAGATATATTAATTTTTTTTAGACTAAGATTAACAACTAAATAAAAATAATAACAACTAAGTACAAATAAACATAACAATTAAAGATAAATAAACAATTAAAATTTTAAATTAGTATAAATTTCAATATCTTTAAAAATACAAATAATTAAAAAATTACTATATGTTTAATTATCTTTAATATAAATTTAAATATTTTTAAAGAATAAAAATAATTAAAAATTTACTATATTTTTATTTATATTAAAATTTTATTTTTATTTATCTTTAGTTGTCATATATTTATTTATCTTTAATTTTTTTCTTTCCGCCTTTCTCTTTCATCATTTGAAAGTTTTTCTCCTTTCCTTTCATCGTTTAATATTTTTTGTATTGACTGGTTTAAAAATTGTATTTTACAATTTTAGGCCCCCTCAATCTGACAATATTTAAGATAAACCGATGCATTACTTTATTTTGAATTAATTGCAATTAATTAATAAATTTTCTATTGTGAATCTTAAAATATTATTAATTTAATAGATTGCGTACAACACTTTTCAGCTTGAATGGTTAATGACTTTTATTTCCCGTGAATATATTTAATGCTGTAACTGAAACAGTTATAGAATAAGCATGCATAAACGTTAATTACAATATATATCTCAAATATAATCCAGAGATATATATATATATATATATATATAGTAAATGCTTATTAAATAAATATGTTCTCAATATAATAATTAATGTCACGCCCTGAATTTCACAACCCCAGTACGTGAACTAAAGAACGCATATTACACCATTTAATAGCATTCCTTGTCCTACATCAGAACCATAAACACAGACTATGGAGCAATGAATGTAAAAATAAATAAAATTATACTTTAAATTTAAATAAATGCCTTAGTCAAAATCAACTAGGCAATATGCTCCAAAAGCTAAGCCCAAATATTCTTCCAAAGCTAAATAAAATAATTAATAATAACCTCACACACAGAGGCTTATTAAAATCCGTTAAAAATAATTTCCTTGAGTCATTACATAAAAATAATAAATAAAACTCTAATTCCTACGCTCAAAAGGTCCAGCATGTAACTCAAATTCATACCTGCATCACAAGCTATAAAGGGGTTTAGCACTAATACTACGTGTGCTCGAAATCCTAATAATAATAATAATATAAATGCAGTATGCCCTAGCATGCTACTAAGTGAAACATTTATGCACAAGTAACAATTTCAAACAAGTACTTTAATTTATTTATTAATTTATCTTTTCATTACCATTAATTGCCTTGTAGCACCACATAACACATCAAAGAAAACAAATTGATTTCTAGGTACTGCTGTTTGGTTGTCCCGTAGAACAGGATCCAACCAATGTATATCATCCTTCGATGTCTGCTTGGTTGTCTCGTAGAAACAAGACCCAACCAATATACACCATCCTTCGGTGTTTGCTTCCTAGACCGAAGTCTTAGGAATATGATATGCCACCCTTAGGCATCTGCTTGTTCGTAGGTTACTAGCCTACTAGAATCGATAACCAACCCCGCGCGGGTTTCGGGACTTTCGACCCTTGGGTACGTAAACCCGATATTTTCAGTACCCTAAATCCAAACAAAACGCATCCACTTTCATTTTAAACAAACATCAAATAAATTCTTTATTTAAATTCATTATTTATTAAATCCTTATGAATTCATCATAATATTTTAAATAATCTGTAAACCTCAATACGTAAATAATAATAACCATAATTACCGAAGAATCACAGTACAATAATTTACCAAATATGTTTCTTACAATTACTGCAAAAGCTTTCAAAACAAACTAATATGTAAAGACAAAATTTACAAAAAGACAAACTATCATATATGGACAAAAGTCAAAGTTTCTTTTCTTTATTCATTTAATGGCTTTGTTGGACACCTAATTTCCACACCTTTAACATATATATGTATATAAATTAATAATATGTATACCATCCAATCGTGGAAGACTTCAAATATATATAATAGAAATTTTTGTCTTCTAGTAGCCAAGCAAATCTGGGAACTCAATACAATTCACGTTTACCAACTAAAAAAATATAAATAAATAAATAAATAAATAAATAAATAACAAGTGAACCTCATATTCCAATCAATCACGTCATGAGTTTAAAGTAAAAAAAAATATAATCAATCATATGTTCACAACAATAAAAATCTGATTAGTCTAATATATATATATATATATATATCATTATATTTGTATCACCGAATCTAGTATAACGACTAATCAATTAATACACATATATGTATTGTTAATTACAATACAGACTCACAGGTCATTCACCCAGAAAATAAATATATATTTATACATATATATATACATCACTTTTAAAAGTTCTGCCCTTTACCTCAAATTAAATCTGCAGAAAGAACATTCAAGTCGAAACGAAACCCAAAACTCAATCAGCAGATCAGACTAAGATCACAGCGGCCATCAAGAAGCTGGTAATCTCTACAGCATTCACATTAGATTTTTTTTTCTCCTCTGCCGCCACTACCCTCTATCTTTTCTTTTCTTTCTCTCTCTCTTTCTTTTTAACCCTTTACCTTGACTGCCGAAGAACGCATGTTATATATATATACACGTATACCTAGACTAGCTATTAGTTGGTAGAATCCTAATGGAAAAAAGGATTAGAATTCAAATTAGACTAGACTTCTAATTTCATGCATCCACAATAAAAATTGAATTTAATTTATGTCTCCAAAAATTTAAATCAATAAAAATTTTATTTTTACCAAATTAAATATTAATTAACAATTAATCAAAGCATTAAAATTCTAAGTCATCACATCCTCCCCTCCTTAAAAAAATTTCGTCTTTGAAATTTATAACACAATTTTATAAGTAAACCTAAATGACATGCATTCACGATTATTATATAGCACTTTAATAATAAATTACCTTGATAAGTTTAAACATTTGTAAATCCATGCATATTATTAACACAAAATTATGTTTTTAGTTAAGAAAGAAGTAATTACAAAATTTGAAAGTTATGTCCTCAAATAAACAGTTAGCTCACAACTATAGCTTACAATCGGTATAAATCTAACTCACAAAGGAGAACAAAATCACAGCCTAAATGACAATAAACATAAATCACTAAATGTAAACTAGTCTTAGCACTACCCACAATCAAATTGTAAGTAGTATGCATCTACCCCACCATATACAGCAGACCAACAAAGATTGACAAGCCGCACAAAGCAACTCATATAAGCATCCAATCAAACCAACAATCTCCACACAAAATCACTATATCTAAAATAAATTTTTTTTAACTCTGAAGAAAAAATTTTTTTTTTATTAATTTAATTAATATATTGAAAATAAATATCCCGGATGTTACAATCTCTCCTCCTAATAAAATTTCTTCCAATACAAATAAGTTCAATACCAACCATAGAAATTTAAATCAAATTTTGTAAGTTACCAAGTTTCAAAACTTACTTTTAAAATTTTCGTAATAGAACTTTATCATAAACATACTTACACTTCAAAGTAACCCCAAATATATATCTCAATCTAAACACATTCTTTAAATTTTAAGATCATCGAGAAGCATGCGCCTAATACAAATTTCTAGAATTTTCTAAATACTAATCTCGCATAAGTTTAAACAATGATGTCATCGAATCTTGGTATAAACTTTTTACTTCGACATATATGCAATCATAATCTCTGACTATCATTCAAACTTATATTAGATAATTATAATCATAAAGACTAATGTCCTCTGAGTTACCCGAACTCACAACAAACTTACCATTTGGGGTTTAATGTTTTCTAGATTCTTAGAAATATGATTTAGCCAAAAATACATTTCACGGCCTAGGGTCTCAGGAAGCCCCAAATAAAATTAACAATATTAAAATTCTATCTTCAACTATAATATTCCAGAAAATTATAAAGTCCACAAATCAGCACATTTCGAGATTAAAATCATAAATTACCAAAGTAACAAAATAATATTAGTTCCAAAGTACTTGAATCGACATTATCATGAAAATGACAATCGAGTTAATACCAGCAAATTTTTTTTTATAGATAAAATCTTTAACACGTCATTATATCCAAAATAATTATGTAAAATAACGCATAACCAAATGTTTCAATAATTTGAAGCAAAAAAATAATATATCCCTTTGAATTTTGCAAATATTGACATTTAAAGCAATATTAAGCTTATAAAAATTTGTCACAATATTAAATATTAAACTCTTAGTCAGAAATTGAACCAAATATTTAAAGTTGTGATAACCTGCAAAATTTTCAATCTTCTCTAAACAAAACTTTTAAATAACGAATATAATAATTTAAATAGTTAACACCAGTTCTCTCGAATCAAATGATAAGTATACAATTATTTATACCACACAATTTAAAGTACACTCAAGATGAAAAAGATAAAATTTTAACAATTCTCACATACCTTAATTTAAATAACAAATAGTTAACCGAACATACAGAATTCACAATTCACGAATTTTTTTTATACTCCAATAAATAAAATCTAGTAATATTCAATTTATCGTATCAGAATAAAAAAAAAATAATTCAATCAATTAAATCTAATCTAACTAAAATATCACAGACATTCAACTAAATAATAATTCAACTGAACAAACTAAAATTTATAATTCTCACAAGATAGCATTCATTAAAATTAGTTAACTACCAAGTACTAAATTTCTCATATCATAGTGGCCAGGGGAATAGATATGATAACTTCAATCCTTTAAAGTAGAATAAAGAAATCAGGTATAATATGCAATATTCCAATAACAAATTTATTATTATTAAATCTCACATTAAGGTTTCCACAACGGTTATTATTCATTGAAATGCCTTCTAGTCCAAACAATTAATTTATCAGCCCTATTTATCCAACATCAAATTTAATTTTACTTACGAAGTAAACTAGTCATATTGCACAAGTATAAGAGAATATTAGTATATCAAAATAATAGACTATCACAACTTTAAAGTAATTCCAATACATATATACCAAAAAAATAAAATAAAATAAAATAAAAGGCGATTTAATTCATCATACAAATATCATATTTTATGATTATCAATATATACATGTTAAAACAATACAATTCGACTTCCACCCATGACTATCTTATATTCGAATCTCAATTTCAAATATACCATTGTCACACCAATTTTACATCAAATCAAGTTCATACACTAGTGGAAAGAGGGGTATTAGCGACCGCCACAAGCGGTCGCTAAAGGTAAAATAGCAGTCGCTAAAAGTATTAGCGACGGCTTAGCGACCGCGTCAAGCGAGTCGCATTTGGGTCGTCGCTAAAAAGTATTAGGCGGTCGCTAAATTTTTTGCAACCGCGCCTGCGACCGCTTGAGTTAAAAACATCAGACAATTAGCGACCGCTTCTAGCGGTCGCTAATACATAAAAAAATTAAAAAAAATAGAAAAATAAAAAAACAGCAACATACAAAAATTTTAAAAAATACATAAAAAATTACATTACACAGTAAAAAAAAAAATTCAACAACAACATTTCAACAATTAATATTATATTTCACAACCAACAATTCAAAAAAAACATTTCAATCAAACAACCAACATCCAACATTAACAGCATATATGTGAAACTAACAAATTAATGAGTAAGTAAAAAAAAAAAAACACACACACAATAATATATACATGCATGCATAGATGAATCAGCAAACCCCAACCACAAAAAAAAAAAAAAAAAAAAAAAATTATTTACATTCATCCAATAATAAACAAAAAAATCAAAAAATAAAAAAAAATAATTCAAACTAAAAAAAAAAAAAATCAAACCTGGTGGTGTGGTTATGAGGCCTCCAAATAACTCTAATACAAAAAAAAAAATATTAGTGAGAGAGAGAGAGAAACAAGCAAGAGAGAGAGAAACAAAGAACAAGAGAAAGCAAGAGAGAGAGAGAGAGAGAGAGAGAGAGAGAGAAAGCTAGAGAGGGGAACTTACCGGTGGCGGCGGCGGCTGGCGTCCGGCTACGGCAGCGGCGGCAAACGGAGGAGGGCAGGGAGGAGAAAGGGGCAGGGGGGAGAGAGGAGAGAGCGCAGGGGAGGGAAAGGAGAAAGAGGGAGGGAAAGAGAGGAAAAAAAAAGAGAGGCGTTCTGCCTGATTTAATTAGAGTATTAGCGACCGCTATGAGCGGTCGCTCGAATTTTTCCGTCGCCTTTTCTTTTGCGCACTTGATTAGCGACGCCCAATATAACGACCGCTTTAAGCGGTCTCGCCTGAATTTTTCACTCGCTGATTAGTCAATCTCTAGTAGTGATATTTTCTTCAAAAGTCTTTCAGATATCTAAAATGAACTAATTTTACAGTGCCAGTTTCTTCTTTATTTATTTAATAAAAATTCAAATCAAAAGTTAAAATAAATGTCAAAACAAAATTCATCAAAAACACCACATACATTCTTACTCAAATCACTAATTTCACAACCACCTGACAAACTAAGCTTTTTTTTTTTTTTTTTTTTTTCACTATGACAATTTACTAAAACCATATGAGATTAAACTAAATCATGTAACACTTACTCATAATGATATTATCAATTACTTTAGACTAAAATCATACAAATTTAAATTCGATGCACGCAACAACATAATTTTTTTTTTACAAAATCAAGTTGTTAAGTAAGTGTATTTATCATATTATACCATCATTAATTAATAAAAGATAACATCCAAACATACTAGTCGTTACATAGATTTTTTTTTAACATAACTCCAAATATATATATATATATATATATATATTTTAAAGTCTCATAGTTCTAAAAACTAGAATTCAATGGTAACATATTATATATTTTGCATTTTTAAAAATCAAACGTCAAGAGAACCAAATACAGTACTAAAAAAAATCCCAAAAATGTGTCCAGATAACCATTTATATAACTATAAAATTTTTAACTAAAACTAATATTTGCATGCATTCAATTATAAAATTTGACAATATGACATATTTCAATCATAGCAATCATAGATAAACTCCTAGATAAATAAAGGAATGATAGTTGTCTACTAAGAATATATTAAACCGTTACAAAATATATCGTAACATGACCCAAATAATTTATTTTAAACGTTTACAATTTTAAAAGCCCTTTTTTTTCTTTCAAAACAAATATTTTATTTTTCTTCCACATTTTATCAAAAACCAAACAATTCGTAACCCCAGAAAAAAAAAAGCATAACAATATACTTATACTTTTATATACTTAAGATCATCAAGTCAAACTCAAGCAAGTAAATCCAATTCTATGATCGCATTTACTTAAATCCTAAAGTATTATCAAAATATTCATGCATTCAAATTTATCGTTTATTGGTCATAAATGATCCAAATATAAGAATGCACATGTTGATATTTAAATGAAATCCGCATTTATTAAAAAAACAAGTAGTGACACATTATTCTACCTCAAGATTCAAATACTAGTAAGCTCATATAAATTTTTTTTTCAAGATGGACAAAAAAAAAAAAAATTAAATATCAAACCAACTACACCTCGAGTCACTGTAAACTAAAGATCACCATTCATTCAGGAACAAAAATTCTAATAAATCTGTCAGTCCCACCGATTTACACAACTCTCCTATAATCACCATTATTGGATGCTACAGTATACAAATAAAAATTTCATATTAGTTTTCTATACTAACCACTAATGAGTAACATAGCTAGTTAAAATAATAACTGCAGCTCATAATATAATTTTCTAGTCTCACTACCCGCGGCCAAAAGACATCCTATAAAATATTTAAGCCTCTTATATAACCACATAGCACTCAAAATCAAAGTCCCCACTGGCCCTAGGTATTCTAAACCTATGCTCTGATACCAAGTTGTCACGCCCTGAATTTCACAACCCCAGTACGTGAGCCAAAGAACGCACATTACACCATTTAATAACATTCCCTGTCCACATCAGAGGGATAAACACAAACTATGGAGCCATGAATGTAAAAATAAATAAAACTATACTTTAAATTTAAATAAATGCCTTAGTCAAAATCAACTAGGCAATAAGCTCCAAAAGCTAAGCCCAAATATTCTTCCAAAGCTAAATAAAATAATTAATAATAACCTCACAAACAGAGACTTATTAAAATCCGTTAAAAATAATTTCCTTGAGTCATTACATAAAAATAATAAATAAAACTCTAATTCTTATGCTCAAAAGGTCCAGCACGTAACTCAAATTCATTATCTGCATCACAAGCTGTAAGGGGTTTAGCACTAATACCACGTGTGCTCGGAACCCTAATAATAATAATAATATAAATACAGTATGCCCTAGCATGCTACTAAGTGAAACATTTATGCACAAGTAGTAATTTCAAATAAGTACTTTAATTTATTTATCAATTTATCTTTTCATCACAATTAATTGCCTTGTAGCACCACATAACACATCAAAGAAAACAAATTGATTTCTAGGTACTGCTGTTTGGTTGTCCTGTAGAAACAGGATCCAACCAATATACATCATCCTTCGATGTCTGCTTGGTTGTCTCGTAGAAACAAGACCCAACTAATATACACCATCCTTTGGTGTCTGCTTCCTAGATCGAAGTCTTAGGAATATGATATACTACCCTTAGGCATCTGCTCGTTCGTAGGTTACTAGCCTACTAGAATCGATAACCAACCCCGCGCAGGTTTCGGGACTTTCGACCCTTGGGTACGTATACCCGATATTTTCAGTACCCTAAATCCAAACAAAACGCATCCACTTTCATTTTAAACAAACATCAAATAAATTCTTTATTTAAATTCATTATTTATTAAATCCTTATGAATTCATCATAATATTTTAAATAATCTGTAAACCTCAACACGTAAATAATAATAACCATAATTACCGAAGAATCACAGTACAATAATTCACCAAATATGTTTCTTACAATTACTGCAAAAGCTTTCAAAACAAACTAACATGTAAAGACAAAATTCACAAAAAGACAAACTATCATATATGGACAAAAGTCAAAGTTTCTTTGCTTTATTCATTTAATGGCTTTGCTGGACACCTAATTTCCACACCTTTAACATATATATGTATATAAAGTAATAATATGTATACCATCCAATCGTGGAAGACTTCAAATATATATAATAGAAATTTTTGTCTTCTAGTAGCCAAGCAAATCTGGGAACTCAATACAATTCATGTTTACCAACTAAAAAAATATAAATAAATAAATAACAAGTGAACCTCATATTCAAATCAATCACGTCATGAGTTTAAAGTAAAAAAAAAATCTAATCAATCAAATGTTCACAACAATAAAAATCTAATTAGTCTAATATATATATATATATATATATATATATATATATATATATATATCATTATATTCATATCACCGAATCTAGTATAAGGACTAATCAATTAATACACATATATGTATTGTTAATTACAATACAGACTCACATGTCATTCATCCAGAAAATAAATATATATTTATACATATATATATATATGCATCACTTTTAAAAGTTCTGCCATTTACCTCAAATTAAATCAGCGGAAAGAACACTCAAGTCGAAACGAAACCCAAAACTCAATCAGCAGATCAGACTAAGATCATAGCGGCTATCAAGAAACTGGTAATCTCCACAGCATTCACATTAGATTTTTTTTCTCCTCTGCCGCCACTACCCCTTATCTTTTCTTTTCTCTCTCTCTCTCTCTCTCTCTCTCTTTCTTTTTAACCCTTTACCTTGACTGCCGAAGAACGCATGTTATATATATATACACGTATACCTAGACTAGCTATTAGTTGATAGAATCCTAATGAAAAAAAAGGATTAGAATTCAAATTAGACTAGACTTATAATTTCATGCATCCACAACAAAAATTGAATTTAATTTATGTCTCCAAAAATTTAAATCAATAAAAATTTTATTTTTACCAAATTAAATATTAATTAACAATTAATCAAAGCATTAAAATTCTAAGTCATCACAATTAATAATAATAAATAATAATAATAAAGCATTAATAAGTCATCGGTTAGTCATTAATTAACAACTTGGATTGGTTCCCCCTAAAAATCATTTACACTTCGGCTGCATTTAGAATGATAAAAAATGAGATAAAGTAAGACAAATTATGGGTTCTTAATTTGTACAGTGAGATAAAAAATGAATAATTTTTAGATTTTTTTAGTAGTTTTCATTATTTTTCATAGATTTTTAACACCCCAAAGGAAGTTTCATTTGGATTGATGAATTTGATAAGATTTGATTTCATTTGATGAGAATTATTCTTATGTTTGGAATTAAAATCAAATTTTATGAGTTGAATTTAATTTCGTTTCATAAATTAAATTTTAGGATTTTTATATCATTTGAAATCCAATCCAAAACAATAAAATTTGATTAGAATTCATTACTTTTTTAAACTATCTAAGTAAGTAAACAAATTTATCTTTATATATCATATTTACTATATTTTTTTATTTCTATTGACATGATCAAATTTGTTATTTCTCTTAAATCAAATAAATTCAATTCTTAAATTTAAAATACGTTTTAAATATAAAAATTTATTCATCAAATCAAATCAATTATAAGAAAGAAATATTTCCAAAAAGAGTATTATATTTATTTTGTCAACAAATCAAACTTCAAAAAAGGTTCAATTAGAAAATGTCTTGAGTTTGTAAAAGTCTAAGGAGAGATGTCAATGAAATGTGTACGAGAAGATTTGACCTAACCAAATCTGTTAAAAACTTATTGGAAAATAATAAACGTGTTTGAAATTGAAATTTAATATCCGTGTGTATTTAGATTGAGTTTGAAATTTATCTGTAGGTTACCTGATACCCAGTACTCTATGCCCATTTATACTTATGAGGTACCTAATATCCAATATACATAGAGTATTCAATAAGTACTTATTTAATATAATATAATATATTTATGTAAAATATAATATTGATTTGAAAGTCTAATGAGTTCCAAAACATGTTCAACTTATTTAAATTTCAATTAAAATTAAAAACATGATACAAGTAATTTTTTTGTTATACATGAATGTATTCTAACTTATTTGAAATAATTTTCCTGACATATTTGAGATAATTTTATTAACTTACATTATTAGTTTACAAAAACTGAAAGGTATGAAAGTTATAGTTATATGATGAGTTTTTGAGTATATTATTATTTATAAATTTTTATTAAGGTTTTTTTTTTTGAGTATTTACATAAATTTTACAGTGTAGTACTATTAATTTTTTTATTTTTATTTTAAACCAAGTGTTTAATGAGTTTATTAAAATTGGTTCTATATTATTTGACTAATTATACTTAATTGCGTTTTGCGAGTTTGAAACAGGTTTGAGAAGGGACGGATTACGGATTTCAATTTAAAAAATAAACGGATTTAGAACGATAATGATAAATAAAAAATAAATAAGCATGTTAATAATAATCGTTAATTAGATAAGTACTTTACCCGTTTACGTATCAAAGTCTAAACTCTGCTCGACCCATTTATAATAAAAAATATAATATTTATAATAATTATATATATTAAAATAGAATATATGATTAATTTCTTCGCAGGCAGGCTTGAATTTTCTCTCTCTTTCTCTCCCTTTAATCCTAATGCCTCCCCCCCCGGTTTCTTTCTTTGTCTCTCTTTCTTTTTTTTTTTTATAATCTCCCTCTCTCTCTCTCTCTCTCTCTCACAATTACAATGTCACTGTTGTCATACCATTCTTATGGTATTTGTTTATTGAATCTTGTGATACACTATCATTTTTCATAATATATAATATATATATCGATACAGCATATTAATACATCGCAGCTCGCCATTTCATATTTTTTTCCTGAATAAAAAATCATACGTCTTTTTTTTTTTCTTAATTTTTTAAACCTTCCATCTAACTTTTTTTTTTTGAATTTAGATAATTTAAAGCCCCCATAATAATTGATGTTATCATGTACAAGAAATGAGAAAGACACCAATAATTTGCAGTACGCCTGTATTCTTGATTCCACAAAAAAATTAAAAATAAAAAAATAAAAACCTGTTTTATTCATTTTGTTTTTCTCCTTTCCCTTTTTTTTGTCAATATCTTCTTGCCAGATTTCTTGTCATCTTTTAATGCCTTCTTGCCAGATTGCTTGTAATCTTCACAATGGTCCATACCATTGTGAAGTCATCAAAACGAGTCAAATAAGTCAAGCTGGCCGGCCATTTATTTACCCTTGAAGGAAAGGAAATACGATTGAATAAGATGGGGTAAAAAAGTTAAATTTAATTTACTTTTCGTTAAGTCAAAAATATAATAAAAAATAAATTGGTAAATACCTTGTTTAAAAAATTAATTTTTACTTAATTAAATATAAAAATATAAACTTCACAAATTCATATTTCAACCATAAGAGTTAGTGGGAAATTTCACGGCTATCTGACACGCATTATGCAAAGGTAGAATACGTGAGAATGATTCCAATTCACAAGCTCAACGGATCTTAATAGAGATATAGATTTTTGTATATGATTGGAAGGTGAACCTGCAGCTTCTTTGTTCATTTCCTTGCATGGATATTATCCTTTTAGCCATCTATTTTGTCGTTATTCTTAAATTCAAGCTTAGCGCCAACCCTTTCACGAGAGAGTAATGTATTTTTCACTCGTATGTGAAAGTGAACACGTCAACTTTTGCAACTTTTATATTTAAAAGAAAAATATAAATTAGAACTTTCATAGCATGTACTTGTGTGTGCATATAATAAGTATTGTTCGTGCTTAAAGATACATAAACATAATTTGACATATAAAAAATTTAAATATTTTGACAAATTTACATGTAAAAATATAAAAATAATCTGTAAAAAATAAAAAATACTGCATGATCAAACAATATTAAAGTATTTGTATAGTGCTTAATAAATACGTAAAATTTTATTATTTATTATAAATATTACGATATTTTTAAAATATTAATTTAAAATTTTATAAAAAAAAGTACTCAAATAATGGGGGTATATAGCTGACCAAAATCAATCAAAATTTATCAACTTTTACTAACTTTTTGTACCTTTTTCTAATTAAATTTTATCACATATCACTTTTATATCAAAATTTTGAACTTCTATTGTATTTGTTGGCCAAACTTTTGCCAACTAAATACCTCTAATTTGAGAAAAGTTAGGGAGTATGTTTCTAAGTTTAAATTCTTGAACTTTCTTATTAAACAGATATACAATAAATGAGAATTTTAGTGATGAAAAATCAATCAAAGCCTAAAATTTTATCTCTAAAAGATTTTCAGCAATGTAACAATCAGTTTGTCGCTAAAAAAACTATTTTGTAATAAAAATTATCGTATTCTGTCATTAAATTATAATTACAGTGATAAATAATACTTTATCACTAACAATTTTATCAATGAATTATTTTCAAGTCTTGGATTAGTTTCAATATCTAAAATATAAGAATTTAGGACGAAAACTTATAGTGTGTAATTTTGTCCACAAATAAATTAATTTTTACTTTTGCAATAGATTATTTTCAATCACTACGGTGACATTTGGTTTACTCTTCTATTTTCTGTTTTTATTTTATATGTTAGAAATCTCAAAATAAAGAAATAAAAAATACTTTATTTTTCTTATTTTGAGATTTTTTTTTTTTTGTTAAAAACTCTCAAAATGACTTTTTGTCATTTTTTATTTTATATATAAACTCATTTTCTGTTTTCGAAAATAAGTTTTAAAAATACAAATAACCAAATAAGATTAAACTGTTTTTCTTATTTTCAAAAATATAAAATAAAAAATGATTTCAAAATGAGAAATAGAAAACAAAAATTAAAAATTAAAAACAAACCAAATGAGTTCTGAAATTTACAATTCTGGCAGTGATACATAATATTTGTTGGGCATCACACTACGTTTATATTAAGCGGACTCGTAGGAACGCAACTATTGCATGTGGCATCTAAATAGGAATTATATATAGTTCTGACACGTCCTTCAAAGTATTTTACTTAATTAATTAATTAATTAATTATTATTAAATATTACTTATTATTTAATATTTAAATTATACATTAATTATTATCACTTAATATTTGATTCTATTTATTAAATTCTATTTAGATTTAACTAGCTAGTATATTGCATGAAAACCAATAACAAAAAAACTTTGGGGATGAATTTGAATCTAAGTTAGAATTTTAATTTAGTTAGTTATCACTTAATATTACAATTTTATTAAAATTATACTTTACTTTTATTAAAATTTTTATGTAACTATTTAATTGAATGACAGGACCTTAATTGCAATAGTGCTTCTGTATATCTTTTGCGAAAATTGTTGGATTTTTTTTTCTTTTTTGTTGCTAATTATTATTCTAGAAATAGGTGAAATGATAATTACTTATATTTATCTTGGAGATTTAAATTAATTTTGTGCATTTTTAATATTTTTATTTTTATTTATACATCTTTAATTTCTTAATTTGCTTATACAAGTAATCTATTCTTTTTGATAGATAATAAGAGTTAACTTGCTTTAGGAGAAAGACATGTTATTTTTCCTTCTCTAAATTGTTTTCGATTATGGGTTATAATAATTTGATTTTTTGTGTTTTATACATTTTCTTTGTATATTAAAAACAATAACTCTAATTTGAATATGATACAATTTAATTTATTTTACCATTTTACAGAAATACTATGTATTTACTAGACTTAAGCACACACCATGTTGTAATTTTTGTTAAATTTTTTATTTTAAATTTTTGTTTTATTTTTTAATTTAAATAAAATTGATTAAAAAATTAATAAAAGTACCCCAAATAGTAAATAATGAATTAGTTAAGGGAATTAAAATAGATATTAACTAACTAAAAGATATTTAAAAAAGTAAAAAAAAAATAAAAGTAATGGGTAGTTAAAGGATATATAAAAAAAAACAAAAATTTAGATAGATGAAATTATTTATTTATATAATAATTGTAATTTTTTTCAATAAATTGAAGTTGTAGTTGGCTGCAAGAAGTTTAAGGGTATTATAAAGAGAAGAAGAAGAAGAAAAAAAAAAAGCTTTATAAAAAAATAGTTTCAAAAATTTTTAAGTTTTACTAGTACTACCCTGATGTTTGCTTTATAATAGTAATAAAAGGAGACCCATTTTGTGTAACTTTAATTAATTTTTATTTTATTTAAAAAATTAAAAATTTTGTCTCAAATTACAAATAACGAATTATTCTTAGTTAAATATATTTATGTAGCTAGATAGTAGGTAATCAAGGAACATTTAATTGAAACAAAAGTAATATTATAGGAGTAATATTAATGGGCATTTAAGAAAAACAAAAAAATAAAAAGGCAAAATTAATTAACTTAGAAAAATTACAAAGTTACTTATGCACTATTTTTGAATGGCGAGTGATTATTGGTGGTTCAAAATAGATAATGAAAAAATAAAAAAAAAAACTTTACCAAAAATTGACTTCATGAAATTTTTAGTTTCTACCACTACAAGTATCTCTCCGGTCTCCTTTATAACTTTATAAGTAAACAGATAGATAGGTGATTTAACAAATTTTTAAGGTTGATATATCGTTTTAAAGAGAACTAAAATTGAACTGAATCCTTATAGATCTTACCCATTCGAAAGAATTGGTATTGATTCAGTTTTCGGACTGATGCACATGTATGCATTCACATTTTCCTATGCGGTTTTCAATAGAAGTTTGAAAAGTTGCACCTTACTTTTTATGGGAAAAAAAATCGAAACATAAAACAAAACAATTACCGGATGAAATTATAAACAGGACGACCTTACTTCTATGCGAAAAAAAGTCGAAACATAAGACAAAACAATTACAGGATGAAATTATAGACTGGACGAGGACGAGCTTGATAGCTTTCTGTACTAATAATATATATATAACACCATAACATGTCGAGCTGTAAATGTACATTTGTATATATAACACACAAAATACAAGCCCTTTATTCATCAAAACATAAGAAAGACATTAACATAGATAGAGCTTCATAGCCCTCTCTTGCACTCAACTTTCTCTCCAGTCATCTGCTGCCTTAGCTTTTCCGTCTTACTTCTTTTCTTCCTTGGAAGAAGAAGAAGAAGAAGAAGAAGTAGAACGAGGAGGACCCTGATCAGTAACCTTGTTGTGAGTGCACCCAGTTTCAGCTACCTTCTTCCCCTTTTCCTTCCCAGAACTTCTCTCCTGATCCTTTCCACCGGGGTTGGATTTGGGCTGAAGAGTATGACCTTGGAAAGGATAGGAGGAATTGTTTTTGAAGTAAAGCTCACCAAAGATTTCAGTGACATAGGGGTCATCATCTGGAACTTCAGCTTTGGGTGTTGGGTGCCTGGCTAAAGAAGAAGAGTCGGAAGACTCCATGGGGATGGGCATATTTCTTGATCGGGAATTAGCTTGAAGTTGTTGATCCAAAACTTCCGTAAGGCTAGAGAAATTGTGAGAGGCCATAGCTTGATGGCTCGATCTGAAGGAGGACTAAGGAGAGAAATAATAAGAAAGATGCTGAATAAGATGTGATTGGAACACTTGAAGAAAGCAGTACTTGTAGAGGGGACGAGACACGTCTATGGACTACCAACAAGTACCAACCTCACATGGCAGTTGATGGGAACTTGCTTATGGCAATTAATGTCTCTCTTCACCAACAAATTTTTTTTTTTTTTTTCAATTCACATTGCAAGAACTTATAAATATTTGGTTAATATAATTAGGCTTGGTTTCGGTAAAAAAAGAAAAAAGAAAAAAGAAAAGAAAAAAAGAAAAATTGATTTAAGATTTTATTTTTTGTAACTTTTTTCTATTTTATATAATATTTCCCCAAATTTTAAACTTTTTAAAAAACTATAATTTTTAGACTTATCCATCGTATTTATAAAAGAAAAAAACAATGAAAAGTTAATTTTTTTTTAATTTTTTAGTTTTCTTATCTAAATAGACATGAATTTTTTAATTTTTTTTATGAAATGGTTAATTACATGTTCAAAAGTTACATCATGCGAAAAAAAAAAGTTAAAGTTGGATGAAAAAGGCATGTAGGGACCCCAAAAAAAGAACTTTGAAAAATGTAAAATTCCTTTTTTTTTTTAGTCAAACACAGACTTAGTTCAATGTTTCATAGGGTCAGTCTCGAATGATTATATATATATATATATATAATTAGCAAATACGTTACATATAATTCTAATTAACTGAAATTGAAATTCATAATTCCTAAATCCGGAACCGACTAACTAATTAGTACCCAATCAATGTGAGGTTTTTATAAATGTTTGGCCAATTAAAGAGTACTCTTTAATTATTTTATTTTTTTCTTTATTAAATAAAAAAAGAGCATTCTTTATCGCTAAATAAAGTTTCAAACCTGAAATTTTGTAAAATTTTGATACGGGTAGTGAAAACATTCATGGCTTATAAGGGAGGTTATTTTAGTATTTGGTTGGGCTCACCATTTTTAATTTTTCTTCTATCTCCCTCTCTCTCCTCTCCTTCTTATTCTTATTCTTTTCCCTCTCTCTATCTTTTTTTTTAATGGTACTATGGCTTCGTCTAGAGTTCTAAAGTTTTTTAAAAAATTTCATAAAAAACTCCGAACATCTTTAACTTTCTTTAATTAAATTCGTTACATGTTAATTTTATGTCATTCCAATATTAATTTTTAATTTTATTTTAATTTTTTCGAAACTCTAAGCATACCCTATATACCTTTCCTCAAAATAAGAAAAAAAAAAGGATAGAAATGATTTAACATTCACGTTTACTATTATCTATTAAAATTAATTTTAGTTTAATAAAATAAATAATTTTAATGGCAAATTATTATTTGAATTATAATTAATTTAATTTTAATAAAAAATATTTTTATTAGTAGTTATTTTCTATTAAACAATAATTTAAGTTTAATAAAATAAATCATTTTAATCTTAAATTATTACTTTAATTTTAAATAAAATAAATAATTGTAACAATATTTTATTTATTTAAAAATATCAAATGATCAGTTTAAGAATATATTCAAAAAATCATTATAACAATTATTATAACAATGTTTAGTTTAAGAATATATTCAAAAATTTTGAACACAAATTGAAGAAAATATAAATTTGTACTCAATCAAAATAATAATAACTATCTTTTTTTCGTGGTTTACAATTATTTAAATAAAAAATTAAAATTAGAAAAATTAGAAATGAAAAACTTTAAATACAAGAAATTAAATAATGAAAAATTACTCATAAAAAATCTCTTAAAAATAAAAAATACTAAAATTCTGGACACAGCAGCAGACCATATCAAGTTTTGCCAAAATTTCTCTTTTCCAAATACTCTATGCAATCCTGTACCAAAATGTCCTAGAAATTTATAATAACTAGCTACAAATCTATTTAAAAAAGTAATAGCTCTAGTGAAAATTTTTTATTAGAGGAATCGGAGACGCTAATTCTAATAATCGGGGTTCCATTGTCCATCGTTCTTAATTTTGTTTCTTTTTGAAAAATAAGAAGAAAAAAAAAGACAGTACCTTCATAAGTTATATTAATTAACCTCACATATGATCAAAAAAAAAATCATAATTACATAATTACCTATTTAAGCTAAAATAATAATCAAGAATTAACGCAAAAGAAAAAAAAACTATCTAAAAGGCCAACCAACAATTATTGGCCAAATACAAGTGTAATAAAAAGAGACCCTTGGGACAATATTTCGGCCGAAACAGATGCGCATCAACTCCGAACCCGTTTCGAGGATACATTGGTTGTGCAATCCACAAAGTAGAAACTTCTACCTAGTTTCGTCCCTAATTGAATGAATGAGTTGGGTTTATGCAAATTTGATATTAACAAGATGCCAAGATCAGAAGGGTTTTATCAGTTATATTAAAGCTGCATCTAATATCGCCCTCAGAATTAGGATGTATAGCAAATTAAATCACAGTGATCATCACAAAGTATATGGTGGTAACTTTTGCTACTGGTTAATTGGCTGAAGTGATACAGTAGAGAGCGGTGCTTTTGTTTCATATTTTGTTTCATAGCATATGTATTTTGCTTAAGGAGGTTAATGGAACAGTATAGAAAAGGTCAAAAAGATTTACATATGGTATTCATTGATTTAGAGAATGCCTATGACCGGGTCCTAGGGAGATTTTATAGAGAGTATTGGAAAAAAAAGGAGCATGTGTCGCATATTGAGGCGATAAAAGACACGTATGATAGGGTTATGACATCTATACGGACGACTGGTGGAGACACCAAAGAGTTTCCTATCATGATTGGTCTACACTAAAGCTCAGCGTTAAGGCCGTACTTGTTTGCTCTAATTATGAATGAGATTACAAAACATAGTCAGGATGAGGTGCCGTGGTGTATGCTATTTGCAAATGATATTGTTTTAGTAGATGAGACGAGAGAATGAGTGAATGCTAAGCTAGAATTATGGCGGAAAACGTTAGAGATAAAAGGGTTGAGACTAAGCCGATGCAAAACAGAATATATGGAATGCAAGTTTAGTCAAAGTAGAGTAACTAGCAGTATAGAAATAAGTTTAGGCACACAAAAGATTTGTAGAGAAAGAAAACTTTAGGTACCTTGGATCTATGGTACAACAAGATGGAGAGATTGATACTGATGTAAGTCACAAGATTCAGACCGGGTGGACCAAATGGAGGAGTGCTTCGGGGGCTTTGCACGATCGAAAAGTCTCCCTCAAGGTGAAATGAAGGTATTATAAGGTGACAGTATGGCCAGCGTTGTTACATGGATCAGAGTGTTGGGCAGTAAAGCATAATCATGTTCAGAAGATGGCAGTTACGGAGATGAGAATGCTAAGATGGATGTGCAGGATTACAAGGAGAGATAGGATTAGGAACGAGGAGATTAGAAACAAAATAAGAATATCACCGATTGAAGATGAAATGAGAGAAAATCGATTAAGATGGTTTGGCCATGTTATAAGGCGTCCAACGGAGGCACTTATTAGAAGGTGTGAAAACATGGAGATTGTTAGGAGTAAGAGAGGAAGAGGAAAACCCAAGAGAAGTTGAAAAGAAACTATTAGACATGACCTTACCTACCTGAATTTAATGAAGGATATGACCTTAAACAGATTTAATTGACATCGTCAAATCTATATAGCCGACCATACTTAGTGGAAAAATACTTAGTTTGATTTGATTTAGTTAGCATATGTTTTTTGCTTGCATAATGCGCATTATAACCCTACTTCCCTCTTTGCAACCTCATCACTACAGTTTAAGGCAAACCCATTGCTTAGGACTAGGATAATTCTAAACATAAAAAATAAGAAAAAGGGAATTGAAAAAAAAATAACAATAAACCCAATATTAGTTCATATTAAATGTCGTAATTTACAAACACCACGTGTTCTTTTAATTAAATCATAGAAAGAAATTTAATTTTGGTTAAAATAAAAACTTGGAGGAGCATAATAACTAAAAGTTGCCCAATAACATCTAATTTTTTTGTCTTTTAATATTTTTCGTCCCCTTTACTTCACCTTTTAGGTAAATAAATATTACAGTAAATTCACCCCTAATTGTTACTATTCATGATCTTAAATGACTTTCACAAAACTCAAAATTTTTTCATTCAAGTTTATATGACATCTACCATAGAAAACAAATCAAATAAATTTAGAAATTATTGATAAAAAGAGGGCAAAATTTTAATAAACAAAATATAGGAACTTACAAAAATCATACAATGGGCTCAAGAGACAAAACAGCAAAACCTAAAAGTGTAGAAAGAGCCAACAAAAGCTAATAGGTATCTCGAATAAGCTAGCATGACACATCAAGTGAACAAGCAGAAAATTAACAAGGATCCCTCAACACCAAGCTGTCAAACCAAATTAATTACTTGTCGACAGAGAGCACCGGAACTGATAAATTCATCTATATTGGAAATGTTTTCTTTTTTTTTCCCCTTTTTTGATACGTAAGATTGTGTATATTGGAAGTACCCATCGTCGCCGGACAATTCTTTCCCAAGTAAAAATTGAGTTAGGCAAATTTATTACTACGACTAGATTCGCTGTCAGTATTCCAAATCTCTGTGGCATATTCAATGGATATAGAAGTATAATTTGCCTACATAATACACGGTTATTATTAAAGTCAAAATATTTTTGAGCCAAAATATCTTTTTTTTTTCTCTTTTTTATTTAACTCTGGATATGGGAATGCTTGCTCAGTATTGTATAATGTTCTTGGTTTTTCTCAAATCCCAATTTCCCTTATTGCTAGTTTCAATCCCCGCCTAAAGATGCTTAATGTATTCTTGGCTTTTCAATGGCATACTTTTCCCTCAATTTATGATATTAATGGATGATTAATATATATTGCCAAAAGAAAAGAATAAGAACTTGTTGATTCCACATGACTAGTCATGGTTCATTTCATATGTAAGTAGTTCAAAATATAACCTGTATTTATTTCTGCATTAACTTAAAAATAGAAACATGCAAACTCCCATCGAAGGTATCTTACATTGATGATCATGAAGTTCATTTCCCAATTCATTCAGAATAGATTTTAATGATTGCTTTGCGCTTCTATATATATATATTCAACCATTCCTTGTCCTCTTCCAATACTTCTATAGAAGCATAATTATCGCAGTCTGTGACAGCATTGACTTCCACTAGTACCCTTGACAGCATCGCATATAGTAAGATCTAGAGTCTCTAATTTTGAAGGATAATCTGCCATTGCCTTTCCTCTCCATGATGCCACCTTTGGGGAATTTAACTTGACGAGGTGATTAGCATCTTAGAAACATTAGATCCTCCAATCCAAATATTCCCCATAACCTTTTCAGAGATGATCAATTTGGTCTCCAAACTAGACAAAACCAAAATGTAGTCCTTTTTCATTAAGCCTCGTTGGAACCACGACTTTTGCACCTTGCCGCCAGTCGGCTCAGAACATTTTTTGAGATGATTGATACTTGTATATTTGGGAAGTTTTCAAAGTAGTATCTCTTTCCATGATACTGAATGTCTCTTCGTCTATCATTCTTAAACTGTGGGTAAGACCTTAAGTTTCATTCGTTATAGCTTGGGCTGCCTTCGAATGTGGATGATCAAAGATACTTATATATTTACCCACAGGACCCATATTTCTAGGATAATGCTGGGGATCAAAAGATGAGGATTTGGGATTAGCAAAAGTAACAACAGCCCTCTTTCCTTCATCTTCATAGGTAATAGAGGGAATGGTATCAATGGGGGGTCATGGTTTAACGGCCAGATTTTTCCATTGTTGAAGGCTTAACAAAGGGAAGGACAAGGAACAAGGGAACAAGGTCTTGATACATTTAAAAGAGACTTTCCTTTTCGATGATATTTGCTGAAGATCTTGTGGTGAACATAGTGAGGGTGGTTGCATGCCTGCGCTGACATAACCTTTTATTTTAACTCCGTAACTTGCGAACAGTATCGTTGAATTAAAATTTAATAACTTAGATGCATTCATTATTTTTTTGAATTAAAGTAATGCCAATGCAACTGAATTATTAGATTTTAATCTAACGATCTAAGATCAATGTCACAAAGTTGATATAGCAAAAGTTATGCCAGTCTCCCCTATTATTGTGTGACAGATAACTTTTTGATAATGAAGGTTGTTCAACAAGTAATTAATGATGAATATTGCCTATGTTTTTGCTTGCTGAAACTGGTGATAGTTTGGCTAATGGGCTATGCCTAAGAGGAGGGTAATTAACCCGTTATGGAACTTAAAAGATGAGGGAATCTTTGTAGGTTCATTTTAGTGTAATACATAGAGAGGGCATAATTCAAAAGGTGTTCATTAAAAATGAAAGCTTTATCCAAAGAAGGAATTTGGATGATCATCAAGCGTCTTCAATTACTGATATAAAGTCCAAATTTTGGTGACTCTCAGCCATAGCTGGATTTAAACAGATCACCGTTTCATTCTATAAGGAGATTGAAACTCATCATCATTACGATCCAAGATTTCTATTTCGTTCATGTTTAATGAGGATTAATTAGTGATATTCCAGGGTTGAGGGAGATTATCCAAACATGGAATTAATTAAAAGGGTAAATTTTGTAGTTCATTTATGTGTCGTGCATGGAGTTTGGCAAAATTCATATTTGGAAGCAAGTGAATAAGACCATTCCTGAAAGGTTTGTTGTTAAATCGAAGGTAAGTGTTGGCTGCTTTATTCGGCTTCGTTCATTTCCGGCTGGTGATATTGCTTTTCATTCAACTTCAGCCTTCAACCAGTTCAATCTAATTCTTAGTCTCTCATAATTCAACGCGCTTCCCCACGTCACTGCGACTCGCACTCAAATTTCATGCCACTGCCCTTCATTTAGTTTCATGTTCAGTCGGTTCCTTCCGCCACGCCTAATTTCATGGCTTTCAACCGACTCTACCTTCGGTCAATTTAGTCCAGTTCACTACTACAATAATTGATAAATATCACACTGAGAAATTCATAAAGATTACGATTTAAAAAAAAAGCATGATAAAGATTTATGAGTTAAACTTTTTATTTCAGTCTAATTAAAAAATTGAGATAAAAAATTACTTTTAATACTTTTTATCTCACTTTTGTTGAAACCGTGATTGTATTTAAAATGAGATAAAAGATCAGTGAAAACCTTCTCTAGAAAAAACTGAGATAAAAGATCAGTGGAAATCATCTCTAGAAAATACCAAGATAAAAGATTGGTGGAAACATCTCTAGAAAAAATTGAGATTGAAAAGTGAGAAAAATTATATCTTAAAAAAAACGAGATAATTAAAAAAATGACAATACTGTTATTTTTTTCTCTATATCTCTCTCAAACAATTTTATTTATCATTTTATATGATTTAAATTAGATTTCATAAATTTTATTGTAATATTTATTTACTAATTTTAATTAATTGAATATGCTATAAAAACTACAATCATAGATCAATAAACAAAAATATTTTTAAATTAATGTTAAAACTAAATTTACCAAATCAAATTTAAATAACGCTAAATGTATAATCATTATTTTTTCAGTAAATATATGGGAGTAGTCTTCATAGTTTGTATGACTTATAATAAGGTGAATATTAAATACTTAATATCTAATAAAACATTTAGTGCATCTTTAACATTAATTATATTAAAAATGACATTATTTTATATTTTGTTGAAAGTGATAAAAATTTAGAAATAAAAATAATAAAAATTTTCATTATTTCTTTCTTTTTGGAACTAATTTTTGAATCTAGTCATTGAAAATATTTTTTGTATTACAAATCAATTTTTAAAATAGTTTTCAAAAATTTTGTTTTGAACAATAATTTTCTAAAACCAAAATAAACGCGACCTAATTACTTTTAAAAATATAATACAGAATGAAGGAAAATATATTATAAATAGTGAGTTATGATTAAATATATGCTATAAACAAAGATTAAAGGAAAATAAGAAAAAGAATTAAAATTATTTTTAATTAAATATGATAGATATTCATAAATTATTTATTAAGTATTCGCATGGTACTATATATTGGTTATGATTTCAAATGATTGCAAAAAGTTAAAATAATTAAATAAAAGTAAATTTTTTTATTATTTTTCCCGACCAATTGATCAGGCAAATTGTAACTCTTAGCTACTAACTGATTGACAAAAGTCATAATAAATTATTATAAAAAAATTTAAATTAATTAAATTAAAATAATATAATTTTATTACTTTTTTGTAACCCCAAAAGTGATAAAAATTTATTTTTATATATTAATATGTAAAATGTATATATAAATGATAGCTTCGATTTTCAACAGAAACAAAAAAAATATCAAATATATAAGGTTGCTATAATGATAAGGTACCAAACAATGTTACGATGGCATGATAGGAGGTTGCCATGTGAATTTTTATTACTTTTAAAATTAATACATTTTTTTGGCGTGATTATTTTTCTATATTTAATCACAATTTTTCAAAAAAGGTGAGATCACAATTCATAAAAGATCACACGAGATTTCTTTTCATCTCAGTTTTTTATCATAAAAGATCACGCTTTTAGTGTGTGATTGTTGTAAGTTTTTTTTATCACGGTTGTAAACTGTGATAAAAAAGAAATGACTTACGATCTCGCCTGAATCAATCACACTTTTGTAATTGAGATAAAAAGTGAAACATCACGCCTAAAAACTGTGATGTTTATATATTTTTGTAGTAGTGGTTCAATTTGGAGATTAGAAGCAGGATTGCATTGGCTGAAGGACGAAGTTGAATGAGAAGTAGTGGTACCGACGGAAGGTGAAGTCAAAGAAAACAACAAACACACCCCCTTGCAAAGTGCAAGTTACACACCCAAAAGTCACAAACCTAACACTGATTACATGCCCAAAGATCATAAACGTAACTCTGATTACATGTCCAAAGGTCACGAATTTTCCTTTGGTTATACGCCCAAAAGTCACAAATCTTAGTTCTTGTTACACGCCGGAAGATCACGAAATTAGTCTTGATTACATGCCTAAAGGTCATGAACCAAGTTATGGTTACACACCCAGAAGTCAGAAGCATGAGAAAGCGCGTTGAATGGCCAAAGGCGCAAAGTCAAAAGTGTAAGGAAATACGTGCAAGTCTTCAATAAAGTGATTGAAACATAATAGGGTCCAACAGATAGACAATGGAGGTTTAATAGAATACGCAATCATAGGGTAATTATGGAATCCCAGAAACAAGAAAGTAAAAAAGGTGATACGAGCAGCGAAGAAGGCCAAGTGAGATGTGGCGGTGGAGGTGACAACAATGCTGAGAAGGGCATTGCCAATGGTCAAAGATGTATCGAGAAGGGCATTGCCGGTCAAAGATGTGACTACTCGATGCCTAATCTACTCAAGATCAAAAATCTCAAGATCAAAAATCATGAGCTCTAATATCATGTTAAAAGAAAAGAATGAATGAAAAAGGTTGAAAAATTTTGATATATAATTATGAAATAATTAGTCCCATTTATAAGGTTACAAAATAGGAATAAAATAAAATACAAACTCTATTCTTATAAATTTATTCAAACTCAACTACTAATTATTTAATATACATGAGAATTATAGATAGACGTTAACAATGAGTATTGACCAAGCTTATAGGGTGGATGGCTCTGATGTAGCTATGAAACTTGAGAAAGAAAGGATGATTGTTGAGCGAGAAGAGGCTAATTAAATTTCTTTTATTTGTAAATATTGCTTTAAAACTTTTTTCTTTTTTAAATATGACTAATTTGTATTGTCACTCTTCATATTGAACTTGTGGATCTTTTACGCAAAAGACTTTTTTTTTTACATAAATATATATTTGTAAATGCTTGACCAATGTTACGAAAAAAAAAAAACATTTTATATAATTGTTTATAATTTATAAACATTAACCATGTAAAATAATAATAACAATAATAATAACAACAATTAAAATTTTCTTTTATATTTTCATCAAACTACAAAATATTAGAAAACTAATAATTTTTTAGCATATTTATAAAGAATACTATTCGATTCGAGTATAATGGCCATGATACTGATGGGGCTAACATGGACTTTGATGCATGACAGATACTGTAATAAATTTTTATTATTAATTTTTTTTAAGTTTTGAATTGATATTTATTAAAAAATTATATTTAATTATCAATTTTATTTTATTTTATTTATGTTTAATTTTAGAATATATTTATTTCCTTATTTTGTTGTCTTTAGGAATTTTTTTTATTATTTATTTTGCGTCTAACTTTAGTATTTAATCAAATTCATCATTTTTTAATTTTCCTATTTTATGGTGATTTCCTCTAATTTTCTTTGATTTCAGTCTTACTAGGATTTTATTAGGCCAAGTTTTTTCTATATATATATATATATATATAAGCATGCGTAATACTTACAGGTTACTCAGTTGAGTTGAGTTTTGATTAATAATGTATAGAGTTTATTACTTACTTATTTAATTTTTTTTTTCGGAAAAAGTTCAACAGACTTGTAGAAGGTGATAATCTGCGTCTTTCTATCCCCGCTGCATCAAACTTCCCTTATTTGCCTATTTCAGACTTGCATATATAACATAACCATTTTTTTATTTTTTTTTTGGGGAAAAATGTTGATAACATAACCAACGGTTAAAACACATAATGTGAACCGCGTCAATAGATAGAAAAAATATAGATATATATATATATTATTTAAATATTTTCGCAATATATATATTTTGTACATATACGTTGTGTTTGGCATCCCTGTTTATTTTAAATACGTTACCTACGTTTGAATAACTTTTTCATTGTAAATGTTTTTTTATTAAAAAATCATTTTTTGTTACATGTTATTTGCACTTCTTAAAAAGGAAAAAAAAAAAACACATTCTTACATATTAAAAAATTATTTATGTACCAACAAAACGAGTGAATATTTTTCAAATAGAATATTGCGTGCGCTTCTTCCAAAGATTTAACGCAACCCTCAGTTTTATTTTTTATTTTTTATTTTTTTTTGAACGTTTAACTTATGAATTCAATGGTAACATTTTGCATTGGATCAAATTTGATGGAATTTGGAGTTAATTCATGTGAGAGGGTCTCTCACACATGGAGTTCTTCATATGTGTGAGCACTAAAATTAGTGTTAGATGGGTTAGGTATAATTGTAATAATCTGTAGTGGGTTAAATTTTATTTCTTTTATTAGTGGACATAATTGTCATTGAGTTAAATTTTTTCTTTTTTTTTTAGTGAATCCTATTAGTATTGGATTAAAATTTTTTCTTTTACTTGATCATTAAAACCAATATAAATAGAAAGAGAAAAAAAAGGTAATTTTTTTTTTTTTTAGGATGGGCATGTGCCCTAGCTTATTACCAACTCTGTAGGGGTGGTAAAATGGATGGGTTAAGCAAGTTGGTAGTGGGTTTAAACGAGTTAAAGGTTAAATGGGTGCAACCCAAACCTGCCTATTTAAAAGGTAAATTGGATATGCACGGGTTGAATAAGAGTTAGTATAAACCCATAAATTTCTATCTAACCTATTTACTTATGATTCAACCTACTTTTAAAAAAATAAATAAAATTTTATTTCAACGACCAATACTAGCTGAATGGTGGCGGTGCAACCAAAGCAGTTGATATAACCGCCAACTAGCAGTGGTGGAAATGGGGGTGGTTGAGTAGGGTTAATTGCCCTCACTCATTTTTAAAAAAAAAAATTAATTAAATATATATATATCTTTTTGCATTGTCCTCACTAAAATATTTTTTGACCCTACTATCCCAATTTATCTTTACTTGTCCCCACGTTATCTCATCCCATTACACTTATATCCAACAAAAATTTATCATTAAAAATCTTTAAAAGCTCTTATCTTCTCTGTTTATCCAATTTTAATTTTTTTTTATCATTTATCATTAATCTAACTTCATATCTTTTGATAAATCTTATCATTTGTTTAGATAGACTTTTTTTTATCATTTAGATTTTATCATTGGTTAGATCGGCTTTTTTATCATTTATTTTTTTATCCATATTCACCTCTTTTATTATCATTATTATTATTTCATTTTTTGGATAGATCTTATCATTTTTTGGATAAGATTTTTTTTATCGTTTATTATTTATTTAATTTTAATTTTTTTAGATGAGCCTTATCAATTTGTTAAAAACACCTTATCAAAACTTTTTTTTAATCATTTATTATTACTTTATTTTTTTGGATAGACATTATTTTTTTAGATAGGATTTTTTTTTATTATTTATCATTTATTCAATTTCAATTTTTTTTATATATAACTTATTACGCCAAAATTTTTAAACTATCATTACCCTTGCCTATTACTTTTTCTATTTCCACCACTACTAGAAAGAGTTGAAGTATTAGGAAGAGTATCGCCACAGCAACGGTGGTGGAATGCGATGTTGAGGAAGGTATTGATGAGCATAAGAGAGCACTGCAATCATTAAGGGGTAATAGATTTTTTTTTAATTTAATTGAATGTTTTAACAGTTCCAGTTTAACAACATAATTCCACCTGTTTATAAATAGATTTTATAAATTACCCAATGATGAGGGGTATTTCCGAGCTCAGGTGAAATGACATGAACACCCCTATTACGATTTGAGGAAGAGCTGCACAATAATTGAGCTAGCCCTCCGAGCTGGATCAAGCCGAGCTAAGTCAAGACAAACCTCATAACTCAAGGTCATTGAAACCAAGTAACACTCCAGCACATGTACAAGACCTTTGCGATCCCAGTGCTAAGATTTGCGTCATAATTACCATCTCCAATGGGAAATCTCAGGATCAATTCAAATCTTTCACTTTCCTTATCCAAATAAGGTAGTTACGAAAAATTCGGGAATAGTCGTGATTCGCTTCCATTTAATATTCCACGACCCACCACTATAAAAGAGAATAGAAGACACTATCACAGGGGGGCTCAAAAAAAATCTAGCTATTACTCTGCCAGAATCTCTTAAGGATTCTTGCTGACTTGATTATCGAAGATCCAATCACAGGCATCACACCGGCGTTTCAATCGAACAGAATCCTTCACTTTTCTCGGATTACCCAGTGGAGGAGGTCGGGTCGTGGGTTACGAAATTTGACCATTATCACCCAATAGCAATTCAATTAACAAAATAACATGATTCAAACCCACAATGTCACACCCCAGATTTTTATAACTCGAATACCCGAAGGTGACTTGGGATTATTTATTTGGATATAAAAATAAGATGATAACAACACGCCATCACACCCCAAATTTTCTTTCAAATTGTGGTTGACTTACAATAAAAATTTAAGGTATTCAAAATCTATAGTTTATCCAAACCAATATTTATAAGTCATTAGACTGAATCATTTGATTGGATTCAACTACAGGGCACAAAATAAAGATAGAGAATAGTATTACAGAGCCATTTAAGCATCCCAACCATGTGATTATCATTACATATCAAATAAAAGTAACTAAGTATAAACTTAATGATCACAATCATCCAACAACTATTATTACAGACCAAAATAATAAATAATGTCTTCCAGTACTGCGTAAGAAAAAAAATAGATAACTCCTCTAATGGAATATTTAAAAGAAATTAATCTCTTTCCAGCTCATCTTCAGTATCCCTGTGCTTAATATCCTGAAAAAAATATTCCTACAAAGGGGTGAGTTACTAAAGCCCAGTAATTAGAATTTCTTAAGTGCCTATATGCAGTGGTCGTAATGCTATATTGTATTAGGTGACCTAATACAACGAATGTGATTAGGTGGCATACTGTTCATGCAACAATTAATTCAATAGATCCTAACTGAATAATGTAAATTATACTTACAATAGTTCGATGAAACTGTCACTGTAACTACTATTTTACTTACATGTAGAATAGTTTAATGTTGAAATCAGTGTCGCAGTGGTGGGATCTCAGATTTAGATCTTCAAAGTTTCGGGGTCAAACCTCATAGCGATACAAGTTTCATATATATAATTTTTTTCTACATCTTTTTATAAAATATTCATCTAAAGGAATTAAACATAATTAAATAATTCCAACACATTATTTATACATAAGAAAAAGATGTTACCAGTCATAGTAAAATTTGGTAAAGAAGTTTAATCTAAATCCTCCTAGGATAATCATACTCCTATCCTCCTCTACCCTCAGCCTTGGGAACTAATGACTTTATGGGCTTAGCATTCAATGCATTCCGACAGTGTCACCCACCAAAAACCTAACCGTCGCGACCGGCTACCTGACTGGTTAGGTCAAAAGGGAGCATCTCCTAAATAAAATGCATATGTTCCCATCTCTATCTAAAAGGCCATTTCTACTCACCCATCACCCCATTGCTAAAAATAACTTTAGCACCAAGTGCCTTAATTTATTTTCACCCCTTGACATTTCAAGGGTATCTTGTATGTTAATCAGCCATTTTTAATAACAACCGGTAATATTCCCAGGTGATGAATCCTAAGTGGGATTATTCAGTCACATACGATATACTTTAAGTATTTTATCTCAATTTAATAATAATTCACAGTAAATTAAAGATTAAACATAATCACTAATATTATTATCACAAAGGTAGGTACTACATATAAATTAACAAGTAGCAAGTAACTAAAATAATTTAGAATTCGAGTTAGTATTTTAGTTAATTCTTTGACAAGTTTGCCGTGCTACCCTTGATAGGAATAAAATTATTTGTAATAGTATATTAATTAAGCCGAGGTTGGCAGCTTAATGGGTAGGTGACTCTAATTGTGATTTGAAGTCGCCAATTCGAACCTCATTGACTGTGATCTCAGTTTTTGCCTCTTTTTCTTTTTTATTTTATTAATTTATGGAATATAAAGATAATAAATAGCTCTTTTTGGACTTATATTTAATTTAAAAAATTGATAAGTTTTATTTTATTCAAAATAATTTGAATAATTTTTCAATCATCATCTTCTTTATAATCAAACCCTTATCATATGTTTTTGGCTTCAAGATATCCACAAATGTCCATAGAATTATTCCAATATTTAGTAGAATTATTCTAATATTTAGGAAGGTATTAAATAAGTTTCATTAAATTCACTTAATAAAAATTTAGTTGTATAACTTGCTAGGTTGACAAAACAATGCCTAAAAAAATCAATTAAAATAAATCAAATTCATTTAAGGAAGACCAAATAAGGAAAGAATAAATCCACTGTTTCATTTGGGCATTTATCAAATACTTGGTTCTACTATATTAGGCCTTGTGAACAAACTTACACATCTATGACAATAACTAACAGAAGGTAATTGGAAATTTAAATAAATCTTTAAACATAATATTCTAAAAAAAAAATCCAAATAAGCATCAATTAAAAGCTAAGCAAAGATAGTAGAATAAAAGAAAATTCATAAAAAATAAAACAGAACTCCAATATTTATAAATTTTATATCTGTAGAAACTAGACTTTAGGACCTACAACTTTCATGTTTTACACTTTTTAAAATTCTAAAGTCTAAAGGTTCAAAAATAGCATTGAATTCAGTTTGTTAAGAAGATACAGTTTTACATGTGCTCAGTATTTTGGGCATAACTTTTGACTCACAAATCAAATTGATGCAAATCTTTTTGGGTTGGAAAGAAAAATTAAAGGGCTACAACTTTTATGTTTTAACCGAAGCCTACTTCCACCATTTTAGGGGTCAGAAACACATTAGAAGTTACAAACAGAGAGTTGTCAGCATGCTGGGCTACATCAATCAAAGTTTCGGCTTCCCTATGCCCAATATACGGGTATTATTTTTTTTATCACAATCAAGTTTCATACTTCAAACCTAGAAAATACTTTAACTTCAAAATTGAAGGCATCAAATACATTTTATGAGGTTCGTCATCCTACCTCAATGAAAATATTGGTGACCAAGTCTGAGAAGAAAAAAGGAGTTGAGCTTTGAACACCACCCAATTGGAAATTCCAAGACCTTCTTCTTCCTCCAAGCCACACCAAATCTCCAACCACACTAAAATGATTTTTTTTTCTCTTTTATTTTTTTTCGCTTTTGTTAGGATAATTCAAGAACACAGAAAGAAGAAGATGCAAAGAAAAATATTTATAAATTGAAAGTAGAATTGTGTATATTCTAATGAATAGAGTACAAGTATATATAAACTAGTATTAGAGTACGACGGCTAGGGTTAGAGTACTACTATATTACAATAGTACGACGGCTAGGGTTAGAGTATTACACAATAAATAGAAAAAGACTAAACTACCCCTAGCACATACACGTATATACACTAACACCCCCCTCAAACTCAAGATGGTGGAGCAGAGACCAACTTGAGTTTGGTGAGAAGAGCATCAAACCGGCTAGGCAGAAGAGACTTGGTGAAGATATCAGCTATTTGATCAGTTGAAGAGACAAGATGGACGATACCACAGACCACATGTTGTCGAATGAAGTGACAGTCAATTTCAATATGTTTAGTGCGATCATGAAAAACATCATTGTGCACAATTAATATGGCACTACGATTGTCACAGTGAAGCACAGTGGCCCCAGAATGATTGACACCCATATCTTGAAGGAGCCACTGAAGCCAGAGAAGTTCCTGTGTAGTGTCAGCAAGGGCACGGTACTCAGCCTTAGTGCTAGAGTGAGCAACCAGAGTCTGCTTCTTACTACGCCAAGAAATAAGGGAGTCGCCTAGAAAAAAGCAGAAGCCAGTGGTAGAACGTCAATTCGTAGGATCTCTAGCTTAATCAACATCAGAGTAGGCATGTAACTGAAGAGAGGACTGGCTGGAGAAATGGAGACCATGAAAAAGAGTGCCCTTGACATACTAAAGAATGCGAAGTACAGCAGCATAGTAAGTTAAGCGAGGTGCGGACATGAACTGGCTGACAAGATGGACAGCATGAGCAATGTCAAGACGAGTAACAGTCAGATAAATAAGGCTGCCAACTAGTTGTCGATACAGTGTAACATCAGATAGTGGTTCGCCATCAATAGAATTAAGGTGAACATTAACTTCTAGAGGAGTAGAAGCAGTTTTACTATCCGTAAGTTCAGCACAAGTAAGGAGATCAGAAACATACTTGGCCTGAGTAAGATAATACCCATTAGATCCAGAAGAAACGTGAAGGCCAAGAAAGTAGCTCAGTGGGCCAAGGTCTTTTATCTCAAAGTGAAGATAAAGAAAGTCCTTGAGCTCAGATATACCATGAACATCATCTCCTATAAGTATCATATCATCCACATAAAGAAGAAGAAGAATAATGCCATGGGCAGCCTGGCGAACAAATAAAGCAGAGTCATAAGCACTAGCAGAGAAGCCAATAGTACCGATGGTAGAACTAAACTTAGCATACTAGGCACGCGGTGCTTGCTTAAGACCATAAAGAGCACGACGACGCCGACATACCTGTCGAGAAGAAGATGAGAAACCAGAAGGAGGTTGCATATAGACTTCCTCAGTCAGATCACCATTGAGAAACGCATTCTTAACATACATCTGATATAAGGGCCACTTACAAACCGCAGCAACAGCCATAAGACTCCTAACAGAAGTAAGTCTGGCTACAGGAGTAAAGGTCTCCTCATAGTCAATACCATACTCTTGAGTGAAGCCCTTAGCAATTAGACGGGCTTTGTATCGCTCCACAGTACCATCAGATCGAGTCTTGATCTTATAAACCCAACGGCATCCAATGACAGACTTGCTAGAAGGTAAATCAAAAAGGTCCCAAGTGTGAGTCTTATCAAGAGCCTGTAATTCTTAAGCCATAGCTTGCTGCCAAATAGGATTAGAACTTGCCTTGCGATAGGAACGAGGCTCATATTGGGCTAAAACAGTAGAAAAGCAGTGATAATCTCAAGGATAAGAAGGAACTTATCTTACCCGAGTAGATCGTCTGACAGAATAATCACTAGATGGAGGGACAGAATGTGCAACAAGAGGTAAGGAGATAGAAGATAGAACCACAGCAGGAACATCCACATTCTCAAAAAAAAAGGTCAACAGAAGGATCAGTGAGGTAAGGAGATACAGGAGAAGAGGACAACTGGAAGGAAGACAAAGAGGAAAACACCTTATGTTCCCAAACGACAACATGACGAGAGCCACGAAAGCAACGAAATAAAGGATCCCAACAACGATAGCCTTTATGCTCAATCCCATACCCTAAGAAGCAACACAGACGAGATCTAGGTTCTAGTTTAGTACGTTCATGTGACTGCAATAAGACAAAACAGGCATAACCAAAGACACGGAGGGAATGGTAATCTGGAGAAGTACCATATAGACACTCATAAGGAGTAGGGTTATCAAGAAGGGGAGATGGGACTCTGTTAATAGTGTGGGCAACTGTGAGAGCAGCTTCACCCCAAAATTTCTAAGGACAACCAGAGGAAATAAGAAGGGCACGAGTGGTATCAAGTAGATTATGGTGTTTGCGTTCTGCCCGCCCATTCTGTTGAGAAGTACCAGGACAAGAGCAGTGGGAAATGGTGCCTTAGGCTCTTAAAAAGGCATGAAAGGAGGTATTACAGTATTCTTGAGCGTTATCTGTGCGAAAGACCTTAATATCATGGAAAATTGAGTTTTAATCATGCGGGCAAAATCATAATAGGTTTGTTGTAATTGGAATCGATTCTTTAAAAGATAAATCCAAGTAAATCTAGAGAAATCATCCACAAAAATAATAAAATACGAGAAACCTCCCATTGTAGGAGTAGGAGAGGGTCCCCAAATATCTGAATGAACTAAATCAAAAGGAGCAGAAGAAATAGAAGTACTTTTATTAAAAGATAAAGGTGGTTATTTAGCAAGTTGACAAGACTGACAATCAAGGTGTTCATTAGGGACATGACCTAATACACCTTTAGACACAATAAAACGTAAACGACCTAGAGACACATGACCTAAACGAGAATGCCAAATCCCAAAAGATGGTTAAGTAGATGTTGCGGAGGTAGTGACAGTGGGGACAATAGTAGGAGCTGAAAGGTGAAGATGCACAAGCTGAAACAGTCGACCATGTCTACGGCCTATCCCAAGAGTCTGTCCCGTCTGCGGATCCTGCACAACATAACCAGTAGAGGAAAATAAAACAGTAAGGCCAAGATCACATAGTTGACTAACAGAAATAAGATTAAGAGAAAGTTTAGGAATATAGTAGGTATAGGGGAGTGACAAAGTAGAAGTGGAGACATGTCCAACATGATCAACAGTCATAGAAGAGCCATTAGTAGTATAAATAACAAGAAAAGAAAACTCAGATGATTTAGAAGAAAAAATAGATAAATCAGAAATCATATGGTTACTGTACCTAGAATTAAAATACCAAGAGGGTATACCTGAAGGAGTAGACAGGGCAGTAGAAGGATTACCAGAGGCTGACATAATCTGTTGAACGAGAGTAAGAAGATCACTGACATCAATCAAAGTAGGAGAAGTGGCAGCGGTGGACTGGGGACGAGTATCTCGGCGAGTAGGATTCTTAGGGCAATCAGACAAATAATGGCCAGGACCTTTCTGGTGGTAATGCTTGCAAATCCGAACAGGACAGGTAAGCAAGCAATGATCAGTAACATGACAGAAGGTACATGCATCATGTCGAGAAATAGTGCCTGAAAACTGACTGCTAGAGGTGGAAAAACCTCGAGAGCCACCAGAGGTTGAGGAAACCCAATAACCACCAGAAGAGCCACGAGCTTTGGAACTAGGTACTGCAAGAGCAGGGTCTGCATGAGTAGTCAAAACAAGGCCTAGGCAAGTCTCCTTAGATAAGAGCTCAGAGATAGCCTATTCCAGTATAGGGAGAGGACTTCGATGAAGAAGAGAGGCTCGAACTGTCTCATACACATCAGAGAGAGTCATGAGAAACAAAATCAAATGCTGTTGATCTCAATAAGTAGCAAACAGAGCAAAATTAATAGGAGAGACCCACTTAGGTTCAGAAGGAGTCAACTAGTCCCACAAAGAATAAAGTTGAGGCAGGAAGGCACTGATAGACTGTCCAGGCTCCTGTTGCTGTCGGCAAAGAGAAGTCAAAAGTTGATACTGATAAGACAGATCAGTAGTGGTGTATCTAGTGGCCAGAAACTTCCAAATGGCCTGTGCAGTGTCAAACCTCCCAAACTGTAAGCTGATAGAGGGAATCGAGGTGTTATGGAACCACGTGATAATCTGATGATTCTTGCTATCCCATTCCTCAAGACGCTCAATGTACGCGGTATCTGTCTCATCAACATTTTTAACAGGTGATACAATTTCGCCAGTGGCATAGCGCTAAAGTATCCGCCCCTTGAGAAAACTAGACATCGCATAAGACCATGGAATATAATTGGGGCCCTCCAAAGTGATAACAATAGGTTTAGAAACCTCTAATCGATCTATAATAAGGTAGCAGAAGTAGAAATAAGCCAAATTGTAGAGAAAAATCAGCAAAAAATAGTAATCACAGCCGAAATAAGGCTAAAATATACGAATCTGAATGCAGAAATAGAATCAGAGTATCCAAATTCCTTTAGAACCACAGTGAACCAGATCAAAACAGGCCAAGAAGAAATTGAACTTGCCAAAAATAGGTGAAAAGAACGCTTGAACAATAGAAACAGTAGAAACCAGACAGTTTCAAGAAAAACAGATCACAAAATCAGATTCAGAAGGGTCAAAATAGTCAAGAACCGGTTTGAACCAGAAGAGAACCAGCCAGATGATGGCTGAACCGGCTGCAGAAAGAAGGCTGAACCGAATTGTGCTGATCTGGTTCGTAAGGGCACATGCGGCGGCGAATTGGACTGATTTTTGTGTAGTTGAATTCGTAATGAAGAGACGAATCCAACGGTATATTGTGGCGGCGAAACAGAGGTAACAGCAACAGTGCAGAGAAGAAAAGATTGTTTCCAACAATATTCAACACAGAAACTGAGAAGAACTGTTTCGGGTGAATGATGTAGCAGTGCAGAAACAAGAAAGATGAGTATGCATTTAACCCTAACTCTGATACCATGTTAGGATAATTCAAGAACACAGAAAGAAGATGATGCAATGAAAAATATTTATAAATTGAAAGTAGAATTGTGTATATTCTAATGAATAGAGTACAAGTATATATAGACTAGTATTAGAGTACGACGGCTAGGGTTAGAGTACTACTATATTACAATAGTACGACGGCTAGGGTTAGAGTATTACACAATAAATAGAAAAAGACTAAACTACCCCTAGCGCATACACGTATATACACTAACATCTTTGAAGGCACACAAATTTATAAGAGAAAGTGTTGGTAGAGAAAGTGTCGGTAGAGAAAGTGTCGGTAGAGAAAAACAACTTTCACTTCCTAAACTTGAAAGCTAATAAAATAGGATCACATTAGGTAGCATGATCCAAAAATCATACTTAGCCTTTTTGACTATCTAACCACATCATTTAAGAGAGGTGTTGGGGGAAATGTATGGAGGTGGCATGATCTGGAAATCATGCAAACTTTTTGACTGATTAAACAAAATGCTTTAAATCTTTAAATCATGCTTGCTAAATTATTTGAAAGAATACTTTAAAGTCATCAATGTAGGGTCTTCTTTTTTACTAATAAACTAAATAATTTGAGAGATGTGGGGGATGTATGGAAGAAATGATGGATGGAAAATGAAGTTTGTCGAGAAATGATTTAGAGCTACTATTCATGAGTCAACTCAATGAGTGATAAAGTGAATTGAAGTGAGTTGAGGTGAATCAAAGAAAGGGTTGATCTATGGGTTAATGGCCTTGGGTTAAACCAAATAGGTAATTGGGCTAGGAAGTGTTTGGATAAAAGTTTAGAAATTCTACATTAAACTCCCACATATGGTGAAATTAAATCCGAAAATATTTCTAACTAATTTTATCAATCCAAAAATTTTCGAATGCTCAATTTTCTAGATTTTTACTATAATAAATATCACCACCACGCTTAAGCAAATTAATTAAGAGAAAAAAAAAATTCAGATTATTACACATAATATAGGTTTAATTGGGCAGGCTGATAGGTATGGATTAATTTTGTCATTCCTACAACTCTACTACTAGTTTCACATCCTCTTACTACAAAAGTTGCACTCTCTATGCAAGATTTTCGACAACCCTCATCCTGCACCCTAATTTCAAAATTAAATGAGGTTTATGAGTTATTTAACATGGTAATATCAAATCCGAAATCAATATGATTATTTTGAGGGTCTTATCTCGTATCACCTTATGCCAACCATCACCTTAGAAGTTAATTTTTAGAGTTGAATTAATAATGAAGTAATGTTATCAACTTCTCTTAATTATATATATACACAGTCTCTCACACACTTATGATTATACCATTAGGATGTACAATTTTTTATATTATATACTTTTAAAATATAAAAATAGAATAAAACATGTTTAAATTAAAAAAAAAAAGAATAAATTACATCTACCTCTCCTTAACACTTGAATAATTCATTTAATACGCACAACATTTAAAACTAAACGCACCTCTCATATTTTAAAATATTATTAACATTAGCGCCCTTCCAATAAAATTAACAGCTAAAACTTAACAAAAAAATGTTAAAACAACTAAAATTTTAGGTCTTTTTTATTTTATCCCCATTTCTCTTACATTTTCATCAATTTTTTTTAACAAAAAATTCTAAATATAAGTAAAAAAATAAGTAAAAATAAAAAGGTTTCAAAAATTTTTGTAAAGAAAACTAATGAGATGTAAAACAGGGAGGGATAAAATAAAAATCTAAATTTTAGTTAATTTAACATTTTATTCATCAGAAGGGGTATAATGCTAATAATATTTCAAAATAACGAATGCAAATATAATTTTTAAATTTTGTAGATACTAAGTGTAACTACCCAAATATTAAGGGGAGGTAGGTATAATTTATCAAAAAATAATGATAATTTGTATATTTAAATACAATAAATTGACAATCACATTAGAAAAAAGTCGAAACATAGTATAAAATCAATGGTTAGAATTATATTTGTAAAAAAACTAAGTTTTATATTTTGGAGTGTTAAAAATCCAACAGTCCCTGGATGACGTGTCCGACCAACTGGAGTGGATCGTTTGACGTGGTAGGACAGTTGTCTCAACGATGATGATGTCTCAAGTTTTCTTGACTCCTTGCTTAAATCCTGTATCACACTACTAGTCGGGCAAGATTTAGCCAAACATCCCTCCAACGGTCAAGTTAACACTTACAAAGATGTCATACCCCGAATTTTTCCACAAATCCGGGAGCATGAACAAACGATCACAATCACCAAAACCATCAATCCATAATACTCAGAGCCAATCATATTTAATAACAAGAACTAAAAATCTCCAATTTAAAGAAATTCTGAATAAATAAGTCCATCTCTAGTCTCTCAAACCGAGACATGTATAATGATCCAAATCCAATAAATAAATAAATTAAAAACAAATGTGCAATTCTCTTCCTAAAATAAAATTAACGAACTATTAAAAATCTCTACTTTGCCTAAGCGATCCCATCACGACCATTGTCTTGTGCAACACTTGCACCTGTATCTAAAGCTGTAGGGGTATGAGCACAATATACCAAGGTATATTAAAATAATCAACTAGTGCTCGGAGAAAGATAAAAAGTAAATAAATTATGCATGGGTGTCCTAAAATTTCCAACATATCATGTCAACGTACATCACACATCAAAATATTTAAATTTAAATAATTTGATCACAACATTAAATAAAATATATTATTTTAGCAACCACATTATTAATTAGTGGGTTAAGTACCGCTACCCGGTCAACCTATACCTCAGCCATAAGTTACCAAAAATATCAACTCATCAATGCTTCGTAGGTTACTAGCCTACTGGACACGATAACCCAACCCCGCGTGGGTTCCTGGTCTTTCACCAGCGGAACTTTCAGCACCAACTACTTATCCTGACACATCTCAAAACCCAAAACCAAAATCGTAAAAATCAACGAATAAATAATTATTTATTTATTCGAATCCAAATCCTTCTTTAAAAATACTTATTTTTCTTATTCAAGTTTTGTAATAAAATAATTTTTTATTAAAAATAATAATAATAAAATTTTGAATTAACTTAAATTTAATTCCTCAAATCAAAATCAAGTTATACATACTTTTTCTATCCACAAGACAATTACAATCACATAATTGATCACATAACAATAAATCAAATAATCACAGAATTCATAAAATTAAACCACACGTAATAAATTTAATTTTTATTTAACCACACGTAATAAATTTAATTTTTATTTAACTCCACCACTACCTCAAATATTAAATCAGAATTTGTTGCGAAAAGAATACCCAATTTGCATTCACCGCTCACTTCTAGCCGTGACAAAACCAAAAAAAAACCGAACCCAATCCATTTTTTTTCTCTGCCGAAATCTGCCAACCAACGTCCCTTTTCTTCTCTTCTTCTTCTCTCTTATTATTATTTTTTTTTTTTTTACTCAGCCGAATACCTCACTGGGCGTTTGCCCCATTCAAGTGTGCATATATATATATATATATATATATATATATATATGCCGTGAAACCTCCTCAAAGAATCCTATTTGGATTCAATTTCGGTTTGTTTTCTTTTTCTTTTTTTTTTTTCGAATCCCATTCTGGGCATTCGCCTCCCAAAGCATATATATATATATATATATATATATATATATATATATATCATGAATCAATGAATCCAACGTGGATTCAAGATTGTCTTTGCCTTTATTTTTTTTTTTTTTGTTTGAATCTGCCGACTTCTTCAAATTAGAGTACATATAATACATATGTATGTATATGCGGCTTCCACTGGAATCCAACTTGATTGGAATTCTATTTCTATATAATATATATATATATATATATTTTTAGTTCCCTGACAATTCCCAATTTCCATAGAAATCTACATAATATATATATACATGCGGCTATATTTGCTAACTGTGGCCTTTCCAAAATAGGTATACTTTATTTAATTAATATCACAACAAAATTTAAATTAAAAAAATCAAATCAAGATTTAAATTTTCAAGGTCATTACATTCTACCCTTCTTAAAAAAATTTCATTCTCGAAATTTAAAAAATACCTGAATCATTGAACAATTCCGGATACTTATTATTTATCTCCAACTCTCGTTCCCAAGTGGACTCCTTGACACCATGATGTTTCCACAACACTCTAACTAAAGGAATGATCTTTCCCCTTAGAACTTGTTCCCGCGAATCTAAAATCTTTACTGGACTCACTTCGGATGTCACGTCCGAGTCAATCTCGAGTTCAATCCAATCAAGAACATGTGATGGATCAGTATTATACTTCCTCAACATAGATACATGAAAAACATCATGCACACCTGATAATTGTGGTGGTAAGGCAAGACGATACGCCACATCTCCAATTCTAGCCAAAATCTCAAATGGTCCAATAAATCTAGGTGAAAGCTTCTCTCTACGTCCAAAACGAAACACTCCCTTTCGTGGTGAGACCTTTAAGAACACGTGATCTCCCACCTCAAACTCTAGTGGTCTTCGTCTCCGGACAGCATAACTCTTCTGACGACTCTGCACCGTCTCAAGTCTTTGGCGAATAACTTTAACTTTCTCTGTAGTTTCCCTAACAAGCTCTGGCCCAATAATTGTAACTTCTCCAATTTCGGTCCAACAAACTGGTGATCTACACGGCCTACCATATAACGCCTCGAAAGGTGCCATCCCAATACTTGACTAGTAGCTATTATTATAAGCAAACTCTACTAGTGGTAAGTAATCCTCCCAACTGCCTTGGAAATCAAGTACACAAGCTCTTAGCATATCTTCTAGAGTCTGAATAGTTCGTTCTGATTGTCCATCAGTCTGTGGGTGAAAGGCTGTACTAAGTGTCAATTGAGTCCCCATAGCTGCTTGGAGACCCTGCCAAAATCGGGAGACAAAACGAGAATCCCTATCTAAGACAATGGAAATAGGAACTCCGTGAAGTCTTACAATCTCCTTGATATAAAGTCAAGCAAGAGTATCTATAGAATCAGTTAAGCGAATAGGTAGGAAATGAGCTGACTTTGTCAATCTATCCACCACCACCCATATTGTGTCATGACTCTTTCGTGATCTCGGTAACCCAGACACAAAATTCATTGTCACATTCTCCCATTTCCACATTGATACTGGTAGTGGCTGTAACATACCCGCTGGTCTTTGATGTTCGACTTTCACTTGTTGACAAGTAAAGCACCTACTAACAAATTCCGCTACCTCCTTTTTCATCCCTACCTAAAAGAATTGTCGGCACAAGTCATGATACATCTTCGTACCACCTGGATGCACTGCAAGTTTGGAGTGATGAAACTCTTTTAAGACCTCATCTCAAATAGATGCTGGTACAAATAATCTACCTTGATATCTCAAACCACTATTTGTATCAAAAGTCCAGCCTGGTAATCCTTCTTCACTTAACACCTTTGCCCAATACATGTCGGACTCAACATCGAATCTTTGAGCCTCTATAACACGAGTAACCAATGTCGGTTGTGCCACCATAGAAAAGAGAGTAGCATGTCGTTCTTCTTCTATTAAATGAAGATCAAACTGCCCAATTTCCTTAATCATAACCCATTCTCTCATTGCAAGACTGGCCAAAACATTACGAGTCTTTCGACTAAGGGCATTTACAACCACATTTGCTTTCCCTGGATGATAGTGTAATTCAAAGTTATAATCTTCCATGTACTCTATCCATCTCCTTTGTCTCAAATTTAAATCCTTTTGGGTAAAGATATACTTCAAACTCTTGTGATCTGAGAATACCTCAAACTTTTCTCCATATAGGTAATGTCTCCAACTCTTCAAAGCATAAATTACTGCTGCTAACTCTAGGTCATGTACAGGATAATTTTGCTCACGAATCTTTAACTGTCTTGACTCGTAAACCACAACCCTACCTCCTTGCATAAGTACACATCCTAATCCCTCCTTAGAAATATCACAATACACTGTGTAGCTCAATCCTCTTTCTGGAATCACTAACACTAGTGCAGAAGTTAATCTCACTTTCAACTCTTGAAATGACTTTTCACAAGCCTCATCCCACACAAATTTCACCCCTTTTCGAGTTAACCTGGTCATTGGTGCAGCTAACCTTGAAAAATCCTGAACAAATATTCGATAATATCTAGCTAATCCCAAGAAACTTCTAATCTCAAATGCTGTCTTTGGTTGCGGCCAATCCATAACTGCTTCTATCTTTGATGGGTCTACTGATACCCCTTTACTGGACACAACATGCCCAAGAAACTTCACTTTTTAAGCCAAACTCACACTTACTTAACTTAGCATAAAGCTTGTGCTCCCTTAAAGTTTGGAGTACTAATCTCAAATGCTCCTCGTGTTCCTCTTTGCATCTGGAATACACCAACACGTCATCAATGAATATTACCACAAATTTATCTAAGTAAGCACTGAATATTCTGTTCATCGAATCCATAAAAGCTACAGGGGCATTTGTCAACCCGAAAGGCATCACTAAAAACTCGTAATGCCCATATCGAATCCTAAAAGCTGTCTTTGGTATATCTTCCTTCTTTACTCTCAATTGATGATACCCTGATCTTTAATCAATCTTTGAAAAACACTGTGAACCCTTGAGTTGGTCAAACAAGTCGTCGATCCTTGGTAGTGGGTATTTATTCTTTATTGTCACCCTATTTAACTTCATGTAGTCGATACACATCTGCAACGAACCATCTTTCTTTATCACGAACAATGCCAGCGCTCCCCACGGCGAAGTACTTGGACGAATGAAACCTTTAGCAATCAAGTCCTCAAGTTGAGCTTTTAGCTCAACCAATTCTGCTGGAGCAAGTATATAAGGTGCCACAGATATTGGTTCTGTGTCTAGAACTAGATCAATACTAAATTCCACTTCCCGTTCTGGTGGCAACTCTATCAAGTCTTCCAAGAATACGTCTGAAAACTCACACACAACTGGTGGCAACTCTGCCTCATTACTCACATCATCTTCCTCCAAAACTAAGCTGGTGAACAAGCTATGCAAATCAATTCTTTTTTGTCCATCTAGAAAATGTGTGGCCAAAGAATCTCTACGATCACCCGTGAATCGTATTTGATCACCCTCAGGTGTATGCAAGGTTACTCTTCCTTTGGCACAATCTATTATTGCTCGATAAACAGATAGCCAATCCATACCGAGAATAATGTCAAAGTTGTTCATCTCTAGTATAATCAAATCGAACAGTAAACGATGATCGGATGCAGAAATCTCGTCAATTATGGTGATCTCACACGCTTTACAAATTTGGGTTAAAATAGTATGGCCCCCAATTTGTGTCTCAACACGTATAGGTGGGATCAATTGCTCCATAGTTAATTTCAATGCAAAAGCAAAATGTGCAAAAATAAACGAATGCAATGCTCCAGTATCTATAAGTACTGTGGCTCTAGAAGTAAAAATAAGAAATGTACCTCTAGTCACAATAAGTTCAACAAGCCCATCATCTCGTGTCAATGCAAAAACTCTTCCCTATGTTTGCGTCGCTGACGGCTTGTTACCCCGTTGGCCCTATTGAGGTCCACCTTGGGTTGCTCTCGAAAATTGCGGTTGCATGGCCTGTGACCCTGATGGTCTAGAACTTTGCTGGTAAGAAACTGACTGAGTAGGTTGCTATGGTCGAACAACACTTGAAATCCCTTTCCGTTGCGGACAATCTCTTAAAATATGACCCTGCTGGCCACACTGGTAACATGATCTCGATTCAATCCTCTGCTCAACTCTACCTGATCCTCCCTTTTGAGGGCATTTGACTTTATATGTCCGGGTTGCTTACACTAGAAACAAATAATTGGACTTTGTGAGGTCGTTCCTGCTATAGAATGAGTAGGAGGTACACTGCTCTGCTGATACTGTGAATCTTCTCTTTGCCTCTTTTTATTTCTTTTGTCTAGTGTAAAAGCTGAACTCTTACCCTACCTGTTATCTGTCTGCTGCTTCATGTCATTTAAAATCTTTCTCTACTATCATAGCTTGGGATGTCAACATTTTGTAGTCTTCCAAATGTGGAAGTACTACCCTACCCCTGATTGCTGGCCTCTAACCCCTCTCAAATCTTCGGCATTTATTATACCCTGTCGAAACCATATCTGGTGCATACTTAGCAAGAGCAAAGAACTTACGCTCATACTCCAACACGGTCATTGTACCTTGAATCAGATTCATGAACTCATCTCTTTTTGCATCCCTCATTGGTAACGGAAAGAACTGTTCTTTAAACATCTCCTTGAATTTTTCCCAAGTTATTTCGCCCACATCCTAAGAATCTTCTATTGATGTCCACCAATCACTCGCCTTTCCAATCAATTGAAACGCAGTGTAAGACACATTCACCTTATCCTGAATAATCCCCATTGTATTAAATATCCTCCCACACTGTGATAGAAACTCTCAACGGTATTTGGATCTGCCTCTCCATCAAATGTGGGTGGATTCATCCTCTTGAACGTAGTTAATGCTGAAATGGATTCGTCTTTCTGTGTTCCTCCCACCATTTTCATCATTGCTGTGGCCATATTCCGTAGAAATTCTTCGGGGTTTACTGAGCCTCCTTGAGAAGCATTGCCCACTCCAACTTGATCATTAACAGCTCGTGGTGTATTAGCCACCCTTGCCTGCTCGCCTTCTGCCTGAGGCACGTCTCCAAACTCCGGTAGAACTCCAATACCACGTGGGACCTCTACTCCCTGTGGTGCATCGACCACTCCTGGTGGTAACTCTATTCCAATTCCTGCATGTGACTCTTGATCTCGAGCCACGTCAGGTTGCATGTGTACATCCTCAATTGCTGAGACTCCTCGTCCCTGTCCTTGACCTCGGCCACGACTGCGACCACAACCTTGGCCGCGGCCTCGGCCACGGCCCCTACCGCTAGCATTAGCAACACATGGAGGCTTTTAAGAATGGAAATCAGAAAGGGATTAAGAAACTGATTATTATCAATTCATAATTCCAATTACTACTAACTTTCTTGAAATCCTATAAGGTACATAAGTATATCCTATCGCATAGAAATTTTAGTTCCCACTGTCCTTAGGTATTCTAACCTAGGCTCTAATACCAATCTGTCACACCCCGAATTTTTTCACAAACCCGGGAGCTTGAACAAACGATCACAATCACCAAAACCATCAATCCATAATACTCAGAGCCAATCATATTTAATAACAAGAACTAAAAATCTCCAATTTAAAGAAATTCTAAATAAATAAGTCCATCTCTAGTCTCCCAAACCGAGACATGTATAATAATCCAAATCCAATAAATAAATAAATTAAAAATAAATGTGCAGTTCTCTTCCTAAAATAAAATTAACGAACTATTAAAAATCTCTACTTTGCCTAAGCGATCCCATTACGACCATTGTCTTGTGCAACACTTGCACCTGCATCTAAAGCTATAGGGGTATAAGCACAATATACCAAGGTATATTAAAATAATTAACTGATGCTCAGAGAAAGATAAAAATTAAATAAATCATGCATAGGTGTCCTATAAATTTTCAACATATCATGTTAACGTACATCACACATCAAAATATTTAAATTTAAATAATTTGATCACAACATTAAATAAAATATTATTTTAGCAACTACATTATTAATTAGTGGGTTAGGTATCGTTACCCGGTCAACCTATGCCTCAGCCATAGGTTACCAAAAATATCAACTCATCAATACTTCGTAAGTTACTAGCCTACTGGACACGATAACCCAACCCCGCGTGGGTTCCTGGTCTTTCACCAACGGAACTTTCAGCACCAACTACTTATCCTGACACATCTCAAAACTCAAAACCAAAATCGTAAAAATCAACGAATAAATAATTATTTATTTATTCGAATCCAAATCCTTCTTTAAAAATACTTATTTTTCTTATTCAAGGTTTCGTAATAAAATAATTTTTTTATTAAAAATAATAATAATAAAATTTTGAATTAACTTAAATTTAATTCCTCAAATCAAAATCAAGTTATACATATTTTTTCTATCCACAAAACAATTACAATCACATAATTGATCACGTAACAATAAATCAAATAATCACAGATTTCATAAAATTAAACTACACGTAATAAATTTAATTTTTATTTAACTCCACCCCTACCTCAAATATTAAATCTGAATTTGTTGCGAAAAGAATACCCAATTTACTTTCACCGCTCACTTCTCGCTGTGGCAAAACCAAAAAAAAAAACCGAACCCAATCCTTTTTTTTTCTCTGGCGAAATCTGCCAACCAACGTCCCTTTTCTTCTCTTCTTCTTCTCTCTTATTATTTTTTTTACTCAGCCGAAAACCTCACTGGGCGTTTGCCCCATTCAAGTGTGCATATATATATATATATATATATGCCGTGAAGCCGCCTCAAAGAATCCTATTTGGATTCAATTTCGGTTTGTTTTCTTTTTCTTTTTCTTTTTTTTTTTTTCGAATCCCATTCTGGGCATTCACCTCCCAAAGCATATATATATATATATATATATCACGAATCAATGAATCCAACGTGGATTCAAGATTGTCTTTGCTTTATTTTTTATTTTTATTTTTTTTTTAATCTGCCGACTTCTTCAATTAGAGTACATATAATATATATGTATGTATATGCGGCTTCCACTAGAATCCAACTTGATTGGAATTCTATTTCTATATATATATATATTTTTAGTTCCCTGACAATTTTCAATTTTCATAGAAATCTACATCATGGTTCCTTTTGGAATTAAACAAAATAAAATAAAATTTTACAAATCTCTACAAACATAAATTACAAGACAGTAAAATTTAAATTTTTCACTCATTACACGAATCATGTAATATTTACTTTTACAATTTTATTTTATTTTATACACTTTTATATAATTCTAAATACACCTAATATATCTATACATGCAGCTATAATTGCTAACTGTGGCCTTTCCAAAATAGGTATATTTTATTTAATTAATATCACAACAAAATTTAAATTAAAAAAATCAAATCAAAGTTTAAATTTCCAATGTCATTGCAGAAGAAATCTTGTATCACACTATTGGCCAGACGGAGTTTAGCCCCTCCGACGGTCAATCTAACACTTACGAAGAAAAAGGGTGGGGTCGAAAGTAAATTGAGCAGAGTTTCAATTAAGCAAAGAGTACTTACTTTTCTCTTCGAGTCCTCTTCAATTTATAATAATTTTTTAGGCACATATATGTCTCCTGTAAAGATAAGCCCTCAACTATAGGAAAAACGAGTATTCAAGTCAAAATTAGTTGGAATCGTGGCTAGTGGGTCAGTGTAACGTGACAACAAGTGGTAGCTATTCGTGTCCCTCTCTTAGATGTATGTCCCATGTCTAAGCACCGCCTCTATATTTTAATTAGAATTATTTATTTTTTAATATATAAAAAAGACTTAAAAAATACATAAAACCAAAATCATTAAAAAAATAACTCATAATCTAAAATAATTTAGAAAACTTTCCTACGGATACTTTAACTAAAATAAATAATATAGTTTTCCGCTAAAGCAAGTTAATTTCTACTTTTCATTAAAAAAAATAATTGGTAAGGCAAACAAAGAAGCTGAATAATTAAAAATTCAAAAAGTTTCAAATTATTAAAGCCTAATAAATTAAATACATTTATATAATTCGATTATCTTATAGACTTGTAAAATTCAACTATAAATCTAACTTATATAAAAATTTTAATTAATGTAGAATTTAATTTAAATAAAAATTATAAGGGATAGCTTATTTGTACTCTATAAATAATCTCTTGTATTCTATTTTACATTTTTTCATTAATTAAAATTACAAAATTATCTTTTTTTAGCTAGCTATTGATATATGGAATTTAAAATGACATAATTTTCCTTCATAAAAAAATATTTACAAATTTAAACAAGCACTACCAGGCCTACAAATGAATTAGAAAAAAAAATATTTTTAAGAACTAAAATAAATTTTACTTATATTTATATTTTATAAAAATAAATATTATTTTGTTTTATTTCATAATTTAATCAAATAAAAAAATTTATTTCTTTTATTTCTTTTGTTTACAAACTTCTCAAGTCATTTAATAAGATTCTATTAAATTATTTTAATTCTAATAATTTAGTAAATTAACATGTACCAAGATCACAAAGAAAATGGCAAAAAAAATAAATAAATCAAAATGAAATTAATTATTTTTCTTATTTGATTAAGCTATAAAATAAATTAAATTTTATTATTATATGATTACTAAAAATATAAATGAAAATAAAATTTATTTCAATTTTTCAAAATATATATTTTTTTTACATAAAACTTGTAAACAAAAACATAAGACAAATTGTAAATTTAAATTTCTAATTGTCTTCTACCCTGGCCCCACTCACTTTTCTCATGAATCCTAAATTTAAAATAAAATTATTATTTTTTTCTCAACATTAACGTAAAAAAATAAATAAAACTACCAAAAAAATTAACTTTTAACTCTGCAATGAATTTTTTAACTTTGCATAAGTGAATTTTTTCCAAAAAATAAAATAAAAAATATTGTAATTAACTGCCACTTATCAAAATATGTAAGAAAAAATGATAAGTATATATTTTAAAAATAAATTTTATTATAAAATACAAGTATTTAAAACTATGTCTTGGATTGAGTTTTTATGTGAGGACTTTTGTGACATTATAAATATGTAAAAGGTATATAAAAATAAATATGAGAAATTGTACAATTATAATTAATAGAAAAGTAAAATAGATTATAATTGTACAAGAGATTATTTATGAAGTGCGGGTAGGCTCATCCAAATTATAATATTAAATAATAAATTATAAAATAAATATTGCAATTAATAATCAAATGTGATTGTATTTTTAGAAAGTTGTTTCATATTTGAATTAGTTTTATTTTTAATTGTATCTGACTGAAATAAAAATTTTGATCAATATATATAATCTTCCCAAAATATTATTATTTTTAGTAATCATGAATTTTACAAACCAAATAATTAAATTCGCCAAAAATTTTATTTTTAATAGTATCCAACTTAAATAAAATTTATAATGCATATAATATTTCAAAAATATTATTATTTTTAAATTATAATATTAAGTGATAAGTAGAATTCAATTCAGATAATTATAATATATTTAGAATTCAAAAATTAAGTGATAAATATTGAGTTATATTATTATTTTTAATTTATAATATTAAATGATAAGTTAAATCCAAATTAGATAATTTTAACATACTTAGAATTCAAATATTAAGTGACAAATATTAAAAGTAGCATTTGATAATTATCAATTAATAAAATTAAATATTTTAAAAAGCACACGTAACATAGTTATGTTACCTAACTTAAATATTATTTTTAATAGTATCAATATAAATAAAAATTATAATTCATATAAATAATATTATTATTTTAAATTATAATATTAAGTGATAAGTTTTATTCAATTTAAATAATTACAATATTAATTAATAAATAATATTTAATAATTATTAATTAATAAAATTAAATAATAACAATTATAGTCCCTAATTAGGTGAATGTCTATATGAAACAATTATATTTGTTTTTTTAGTATTCTGTTTTATTTTACATATATATATATGATCAACTTCAGAAAGACAGTCATTTTAAGGGCGGATGGTAAAAGAGAATTATGGTGCACTCAAGCCCAATACAGAAAAAAGAAATGACTAAGTAAATTTTGTTAAAAAATTGGTCCAACTTATTTTTTAAACAGTTCAATCCATTCTTTAAATAGCACAACCCCAACTAATATTCTATGGATCCCTCATTTCCCCCCACCACAGGGCATTATATAACCTTGACTCCCCCCTGATTTCAATTCTTACTACTGTTTTTCTTCGTACTTTTTCCCACTCTCTATTATTCATTTACATATATTAATACTTTGGAAGGTTAATTAAATCAGTCAGAACAAACACATTAGCTCATGCATAAGAAAAAAACCTAGATTTTCTGGAACTCAAATAGATTTCTTTTCATTGATATAAGAAAACATTACATTACACTAAATGATGCATGTACAAATACCAAACATGACAAAATATGCATGACGGACTGTACAAAATTAACATCCATTTATTTATAAACATATATAAGAAAGTCTTCAACTTAGCTAGATATATAGAACTTATCAGACACAATTAACATAGAACTTCATCAGGAATTAATTAAGGATCTACCAATTATTTATGTTGTTCCCCTCCCATGATCAGCTGCCTAACGTCCATGCATCTGACCATACTCCATCTCCGTCTCCAGCCCGTCCTCTTCTGAGTCTTCTTCCTCGCTAAGTACAAGGTTCAACTTCAGGCGGCCACCTCCTCTGGAAGCACGGAGAAGACCTTTCGTAGGAACCCTGATCTTTTCACAACCAAACCAGCCGGAGTTCCCCTGGCCCTGAGACATATAGTAAACAAAAGGCTTACCATTCTTGAACGACTTCAAGCAAGAAATCGGCCGGGGAAAGAGTTTTTCATTCACTTCCCACTCTGCCCGGTTGTAAAAGCAACAATCTTCACCAACTTCTCCCTTTTCAGCCCTCTCCTCCTCATCCTCCACGATTGCTGATGAGAGTTGTTGTCGTGGCGGCAGTGGCGGTGGCTGTGAGGAGGAGAAGGAGGACGGTGGTGGTGGTAGTGGGCCTAAGCCTGACATAGCTTGATTGTCGAGAAAAGTGAGAGTGATGTGTGATTTGGGCGTCCTAGAGGAGGGAATTTATAGGAGAAGGAGAAGCTAGATAGTCTCTAAAAGTGGCGCCTGAATGATGAAAAAAAGAGTTTGATGTAAAAAAAGGCACATGTTAAAATTAGATTAAAGGGAGTTCAAAAAATTTATAATTTTTTTTTGTAATTTTTAGTGGAATTTAATCTCCCAAACACCCCCTAAATAAAATTACAATCAAAGTTTTTCTACATTAGTTAGATACGCAGATAACTTAGTCTGATTTCATCGATTATATAACCAAATATATTCATTCCATTATTATATATGTAACATTTAAAATTTCATATCCAACAAAATCATAAAAAAATCCCAAATAACTAATGACACTAGTCAAAAGTTAAATCAACGTACAATTTTCGATCTAAAGCTTGTTAAATTAACTGTAATATAAAGAGAGAGAATGTGTGTGAGTGAGTGAGAGAGAGAGAAAATGATAATGAAAATAATGATCTTCCAATATTTTCCTTCAAATATATATTTGACTAGCTAGAATGATAATTATATATATATATTCTATATAATAGGTGGAAATAAATTTTTGGGTTCAACGGTTTTTCTGGACTATTTTTTCGAGTTATACCTTTTCTATTTTTTGGTTTATTATTATTTTTCCTTTTCTCTTTTACTAGTATTTTTTAAGAGTAATTATAAACGCCTTTTTAAGTACCTTTTTTGTAATTTTAACTTTCTTTTTATTTAAGATTTATTGCCAATTTTCCCTTTAGGTTTTTTTTTTTTTTTGAGAGTTATGTTTTTTCTATTTTTATCTCGATAATTCTTAGAGTTATAATTTTTTTCTATTTCTATTCTATCTTCCATATATCTATTCTATATAATAAACTGCAACACACCTTTCAAATACATATTTTTATTAATTTTTTCATTTTTGTGCTTATTTTATATTTTTTTGTCCTAAGTGTTGTTGCATTTTTTTTTTATAATAAGTTGCAATACATTTTCAATTTACATATTTTTACCAATTTTTTCATTTTTTTCCTTGTTTTCTATTTTTTCCCTTTAAATGTTGCTACTTTTTTTTTAGAGTTTTAGCTTTTTTTTTATTCTATACTGGAAGCCGCATTATACTTTTAACAAATATATTTTTACTTTTTTGTTTTTTCTTATTTTATTTTTTATCCTTCAAGTATTGCTATATTTTTTTTAATAATAAACTGCAAAGCAATTTCAATGTACATATTTTTATCAATTTTTTTTAGTTTTCCCTTACTCTATATTTTTTTGCCCTTCAAGTGCTATTGCTTTATATTTTTTAGAGTATTGATTTTTTTTGGGATAAACTCAAATATTATTTTGTTAATTATTTTTGTTTTTATTATGTTATTTCATTTTTATTCAATTTTTTCCACTTCACTTGCATCTTTGTATCTCTCTCTCCATGTGTGTGTGAGAGAGAGAAAGAGAAAGAGGGGGGAGACATACCTGTGAGAAACTTTGCTTGCAGAGGAGTGAAATAGAGAAGTAACGCTTCTATCCCATATTACTTAGGTTAAAGGAAGATATAACATATATATAATATTTAGCATCTATAAAGCATAATACATTTTAAAATTATGAGGGCACTAGATTTGGTTAGAATTCTAAAATTAAACATGCTCGAGCAGGAGTAATATATACTAGGATAAGTAACTCCTCAGGAAGTAGCTAACCAATGCCAAAGTAGACAATATTCCAAAGCGAGCAATATTATACTGTGTAAATGTGGGTCTTTACAAATGGTATTAGATGGGAGTCGGGGACTATGACTTGCTTGTGAGTGACTCTATATGTGGAGAGTAAAGCAAAAAAGCAATGCCCTCTATCACACATCACCTTGGTTGAGAAAGAATGTAGCTAGCATAAATGTAATATTTTTTCATAATTATTTTCTCTATACCCTTTTATTAATTCATTTAGATAAGGAAAGCATATTTTTTCATAATTATTTTCTCTATACCCTTTTATTATTTTATTTGATGTTTGTTAATTTTTCTTTTCTTGCGTCCACTTAAGTTGTGTTCGACTCAATAATTAGTTACAAAAAAAAGAATGAGATATAAATTTAAAATTTTTCTCTTATTTAAATTGTGATAGAAAATGTAATAAATTAATTAATTAAATTAAAAAACTAATACATTAATGAATATTTTTATTTTCTTAATATTTAAATAATTACATTTATCACTCATAACATTTAAAGTTACATTTAATGCTACTCATTACATGTTATGAGTTATAAGTGTAATTACCTCAATATTAAAAGGAGGTAGGTGTAATTTATCCTATTATTAACGAGTAGCAATAATATAAAATAATTATTTATAGGGTATAAAATAATTTGATTAAATATTTAATCATAGTGTTGTTTATACCAATCTGCATTTGTCGGGATGCTTGCTTTTTGCGGGGTCCTCGCATTTAGCGGTATTCCTCCAAGGTATTTTGGTGGTGTCTTGAATACGAACTATGGGGCTTTATCCTTAAGGGTTTAATTTATTCTCTAGGGAATTTTGTATTTAATAAAATTATTTTTCAATAAATAATACTTACATATTAATATAATTTAATTTATTAAAATATTTGTTAGATTAAATTAGTTTTTAATAAGTAAATAATAAATTATTATTTAGATTATGTTATTTATATAATAAAAATTCATATTTTATAAAATTAAGTTTATTAAGTTAAATATACTTTTACTAAATTAATTAAATTAAATACATTTGAGTTAAATTTATAAAAATAATTAAATTAATTATTAAAATATTTTAATAAAATTAAATATTTTGTTAAGATAATGTTAATTACTATAAACAAAACTGCACTAAAACATATTATTTTGTTTTATTTATAAGAAAAAAACGATAACTAAAAGACAAAAACAGAAATCGAAAATTACAAAATATAAATGTTACCAAACTGATCTTTAGTGTCACACCAAAAACTATAATAACATTAATTATCCAAGAAAATTTAATTGAAGTAATTATACTTTATTTCTTTGGAGTTCTGTCCAAGGATACATGACCCCCTTTTATTTAAAAGTCGATCATGACCCTTTGGTGCTTTGAATTAAAAAAACAAAATTGATAAAAATCTATTAAATTTAATTAAGTTTATAATAAAAAAATATTATTGAGAAAAATAGAAATAAATTTATTTATGAATTGTGTATTGAATTTGTTTAACAAATAAAAAAATATTTTAACATAAAAATGAGTAAAAAGTTACTTTTATCTCTTTTTTTTTTTTTTTGTAGAAATATTTTTTCTCCAATCAATTTTGACTCATGAGACACAAATCTAATTAAATTTAATGGATTTTATCAATTTTCAATTTAATCCAAATGGTAAAGAGGTTATATGTTGATTTTTAAATTAGAAGAGAGTTATGTATTTTTGGGTCAAATCTTAATAGATTAAAATGTAATTACCCAATTTAATTATCAAATTTATTTTTTCCAAAATAAAATCTAACTTATTATAATTGGTTAAAGGGGAAAAAATACTAATGGTACCCACCGTTGGTTGGTCCAGTGGAATGGGGATTGAGTTTAAAGCTTAGATGATATACTTAGATCGTGGGTTCGATTCGTCTCCTAGGCAGCCAAGTCGTAAGTGGGAGGCTGTGGTGGTGGGGCCCTGCACTAGTCTCTCCAGGGCTTGTAACCCAATGCTCAAAGGGTCCATCGAGTAATTTTCTCATCATCAAAAACAAAAATACAAATGATATAGAAATATCAGTATTCTAAACTTTTTATTATTTCCGAAAGCAATAGCTTCTACACCCATGCACAATCATCATTACTAAAATATCCCAAATAATATTAAAAATATTATTATTACTTTTTAAATAAAATAAATTATAAAAAGCTCTCTTAAATATTTAGTTAAATATAAGTAATTTATAAATATTATTAATACAGAACTTTAACCTCCAATTGAAATAGAGATATCGTAAGAACATTTATATAATATACTTTCTTTACCCTTCTATAGGCATGTAGAATATTTTAAAAAAAAAAAAAAAAAGTTGTAGACCTTGATAAGTTATTAAACTATAATTATGTATTAATCTTGTCTTGAAAATTTTACATGTTTAAAAAGGAATAAATAAATTGTATTATATTTTTAGTATGTCATATTTTTATTGAATATCAAACGAAATTTCAATACTTAAAATTTACTATTAATAACATTTATATAAACTAAAAAATTTGTTTCCCGATTATTTTAATAATATTAAATTTGATTATAATATCAAATTTATTAATAATATTAAATTTGATTTAATAAATTATAATCCTGATGATTTTATTACTAGGATATGACAAAACAATTGCTGTCGCTTCCTTTGAATTTGTTTGTACATCAATCACTGCTGTATTCCTCGTAATTCTACTGCCGGTGCTGGTCCTCGGAAAATTCATTTTCAAAGTGGGCTCGCTTCAAAAAGTAATTTTATTAATTAACAATGAGTAATTCTTCCCGATTTGAGTTTTTTTTTTTTATTAATATTTAAATCTCTAGTAGAGACTTTTAAAACAAGGCTAGCGTCAATTAATTAGAGTTATTTGAGAGCCAAGCTTGAACCCAACTCTGTTCTTGCCTAACTTGGGCGGAGCTCATGTAAAAACTTGACTTCACGTAATTTTGTGCTAAGCCTCGGCTCGAATTCCATTCCTCAGGTTTGTTTGACGCAACCAAAAATAACAAAAAATATAATTTGAAAAAACTTTCGACGTTTAATGTACACATCTCAAACTGTATTTTTTTTATATGAACAGTAAAATTCTCGTTCTGATGAATTAAATTTTCATTTAGACAATTTCAAAATTTTGTATCAATCATTACTTCTTTATAGACCAAATCGAACTCGAAATGTCACTGACGTCGGAACAATTTACAATGACCCGTTTAGACGAAAGTTGGTAATGACAAACCGTTGGAACGGTTTACGATGATCCATTTGAACGAAAATTGACAATGTCTGATGAAGGAGCTCCATCATTAAGCTATCAAGGTCCCATAACTAGAGCCAAAGCAAAGGAACTCCAAAGTTTGATCATGGAAACTTTTGGACAAGAGGAAGCAATCGGTCAAAGAGAAGAATTCAAGTGCCTAGTTCTTTGCCAAGTGGACAAAGGGGATTGCCAAATGGAGATTAGTTAAAGGCTAGGTGGCAGCCACATGGTGGCCTCTTATTCGGCCAAAGATGAAGTCTCAAGTCTACCATGTCAAGAGTCAAGCCCATTTCAGTCTTTTATTGTTTTGTATTTAAGACCTTATTTAATGCATGTTTTAATTGATTTGGAGTTAATGAACTGATGCAATGAATGAATGCCCTAATTGCTAGCCAATGAGGGCCTTTTGAGTTAATGCCATTTGAGCTTGTCTTTTGGCCTTTCCTATTCTTGGAGGGATGTTCCAAGATTGAAGTATTTGTTTTATAAGCAAGGTGGCCGGCCACCAAGGTAATTAGGATGTAATTTTCAGATTTGAAATTCAATTTGAGAGACTTTTCTTCCTTGCTTCTTGAAAGAACTTGGACTTAGTCATTTTAGCCAATTGACTATTTTATCTTTGATAATCAAGTTACCTTAGAACTTTGTTTCTATTGTGAGTTGGTTCCTTGGCTTGTCCCTTCCTTCAAAACCGAATTATTGCCTCTCCACGAGTTGGGGTTGTGTTGATTCTTTGAAGTGGGAAACCTTGTTGGATTAAATATCAAGATCCTTTTATTTTCTCATCATTTGGTATCAGAGCTTGATCATCCTAACAAGGTGTGTTTTCTCCATTTCTTTTTTTTTTTTTTTTGGTAAGTTGTTTTCTCCATTTCAACTCTTCATCTTCCAACTTTTTGTTTTCTCCTCAAGGCTTTCGGCCAAGGGGAGATTCCTTCATCTTTCTTTGTGTTTGCTGAGTTGTTGCAAAGGGGTTGAACTATCTTGTGGGGAATATTGAACTACATATATAAAAAAAAAAAAAAAAGAATCAGAAAAGAAAAGAAAATTCTGGAAAAAAAAAAGGGGAGAAAATTAGTTCGTCCACCAAAACAACCCAGAAAATTCCCAAATTTTACCCTCTTTATCTCCATAATAAATAGCAATAAACCACCAACTTTCAGCTTGAAATTCGTTGGTTTGATTGGAGAACTAAGAGCTAGCCGAATTGAGCTCTAAACTTGAAGTTTGTTGCAAAACAGTGAGCAATCTGTCCTTTGAGTCTTTTGGGATTGTTAACATCATATTGGGGGGATTCCAATCTGATTTTCAAGGGTTTTACCTCTATATATTTGTTTTCCTTTAATTCTAAAGTTATCTTCTTCTTCTTTCTTGCAAATCTGAACACTATTGTTGGTGGATACCAAACTCGTGCCATCTTAAGGTCTGTTTGGTTTAATGAAGCCATAACTAGGTAACTAGTTGTGTTAAATTTGCAAATCCGTTTCTTCCTAATCCCTATGATTTTCATTGATATATTTTCAAATTGGGTTAAAAGACACTCTGCCCTAGTTCTTGAAAGGTAAGCAAAAGGAAGAGAATTGAGAGGTAAAAGGCAAGAGAGTGAGAGTATTGGAGAGAAAAGCCATTACTTGAGTGAAACACTTGAGAGGGTGAGCTATTTTCTACTAACGTTTTCTTTCTTGCAGCCTTAAACATGTCTAAAGGACAAGAAACCAGTGGTAGTAGTAAGGATGGACCGAATGGAGATGATAAAATGTTGCTTGAAGCTTTAAGGCAACAAATGGACCGAAATAACTTTGTGATGACCACCTTACTGGATAGGATTGAGAAGTTGGAGGCAAAGGATAAGGAAGATACTAGGGATAAGGGTAGTAGAGACAGATCACCAAATGTGGAACGTAATGGAGGAGGAAGAGGAAATGGAATGCTTAGAATGGGTTTCGGCCAAAATGTGGGCAGAAATGAGGAAGCAAGAATTGAGAATATTGGGGAAGAAGAATTTAATGAAGAAGAATGGGGGAATGAATTTGTTGAAGAAGAAAATGAGTTACACTTCCATAATCCAAGGGGTAGGGGGTTTCGGCCACCTAGAGGTAGAGGATTTGGAGGAAGAAGAATGGGTAGAAATTATAGGAATTGGGACTATGGAAATGGGGAAGGAATTGAAGAAAGGGTTGATTCAAATGTGGGAAGCATTAAGATGACGATTCCTTCCTTCCATGGAAAGGAAAATCCAGATTTGTACTTGGAGTGGGAAAGGCAAGTTGAACTCATCTTTGAGTGCCACAACTATTCGGAAGAAAAGAAAGTCAAACTTGCAGCTGTGGAGTTCAAAGATTATGCAATCATATGGTGGGATCAAATGTTGGTTAGGAGGAGAAATCTTGGCCTTAGAACCATTACCACTTGGGAAGCCATGAAAGAAGTCATGAGGGAAAGGTTTGTTCCCCAACATTATTTTAAGGAGCTGTATCAAAGGTTGCAAAGGTTGTCACAAGGGGGTAGAAGTGTGGAAGAATATTTCAAGGCTATGGAGATGGCATTGGCGAGAACTCAATTGGAGGAACCTATGGAAGCCACCATGGCAAGGTTCTTGGCTGGTTTGAACATGGAAATAGCCCATGTGGTGGAATTACATTCCTACCATACCATAACCGAAATGGTGCACATTGCCATTAAGGTGGAAAGACAATTGAGAATGAAGAAATCTTTGAAGAATGGAAGTGGGCCGAATTTCTCAACCACAAAAAGTCCATGGAGGCCGAATTATGGAAAGCTAGAGAGGAATGAGAAGGATCTACCAAAACAGAAAAGGGAGGATTTGAAGGGAAAAGAAGAATGGAAAGGAAAAGGAAAAATAGAAAAGAAAGAAAAGAAGGGGGGTCCTACTAGAGCTAGAGAAGTTAAGTGTTTCAAGTGTTTGGGGCATGGACATTATGCAAATCAATGTCCAAACCAAAGGGTGATGTATATGAGGGAAGATGGAGGTCTAGAGAGTGGAGATGAGGATGAGGAAGAGGAGACCCCAAATCTGGCCGAAGGAGTTCATAATTCACACCGATCATCAAGCTTTGCGGCATCTCAAGGGCCAAGGAAAGCTGAACAAGAGGCATGCTAGGTGGGTCGAGTTCATTGAGTCATTTCCATATGTGGTACAATACAAACAAGGTAAAGAGAACATTGTGGCCGATGCACTCTCAAGAAAGTATACTCTCCTTAACACTCTTGACTCTAAATTGCTAGGTTTTGAACTTGTTAAGGAATTGTATGAGCATGATTCTGATTTTTCACAAGTTTATAAGGCATGTGAGAACATTGCATTTCAAAAATACTTTAGGCATGAAGGGTATTTGTTTAGGGAAAACAGATTGTGTGTGCCAAAGAGTTCTTTAAGAGATTTGTTAGTGCATGAAAGTCATAGTGGTGGTCTCATGGGGCATTTTGGGGTTGCAAAAACTTTAGATGTACTTAAGGAACATTTCTTTTGGCCTCATATGCAAAAAGATGTTGAGAGGTTTTGTGCTAGATGTGAAACTTGCAAAAGGGCCAAGTCTAAGGTGATGCCACATGGACTATACACACCATTGCCCATACCTAAACACCCTTGGGTTGACTTGTCTATGGATTTTATTTTGGGGTTGCCTAGGTCATCAAGGGGACATGATTCCATTTTTGTGGTAGTCGATAGATTCTCTAAGATGGCTCATTTTGTCCCATGTAAGAAAACCGGTGATGCTACTTATGTGGCCAATTTGTTCTTTAGGGAAATTGTTAGATTGCATGGCATTCCTCAAACTATTGTTAGTGATAGGGATGTAAAGTTTTTGAGTCATTTTTGGAGAATCCTTTGGGGAAAATTAGGGACAAAATTGTTGTTTTCTACCACTTGCCATCCCCAAACCGATGGTCAAACTGAAGTGGTAAATAGGACTTTGTCTACACTATTGAGAACTTTTGTTAAGAAGAATTTGAAGTCTTGGGAAGAACTAATACCTTATATTGAATTTGCATACAATAGAGTGGTACATTCCTCTAGTGGATTTTCTCATTTTCAGATTGTATATGGATTTAATCCACTCACTCCCTTGGACTTGTCACCTTTACCTATTAAACACATTGTTTCTCTTGATGGTAAAAACAAGGCCGAATTTGTGAAGAAAATCCATGCACAAGCTAGGTTGCATATTGAAAAGAAAAATCAATCTTATGCATCTCATGCTAACAAAGGCAGAAAGGAAATTTTGTTTGAACCAGGTGACTTAGTGTGGGTGCACTTGAGGAAGGAAAGGTTTCCTCAACAAAGGAAATCCAAGTTGCAACCTAGAGGAGATGGACCTTTTAAAGTCTTGGAACGCATTAATCATAATGCTTACAAGATTGACTTGCCAAGTGAGTATGGAGTAAGTAACACTTTTAATGTCATTGATCTTTCTCCCTATTTTGGTGCAGGGCCAAATTCGAGGTCGAATTTTTCTCAAGAGGGGGGGATGATGAAGGAGCTCCATCATTAAGCTATCAAGGTCCCATAACTAGAGCCAAAGCAAAGGAACTCCAAAGTTTGATCATGGAAACTTTTGGACAAGAGGAAGCAATCGGTCAAAGAGAAGAATTCAAGTGCCTAGTTCTTTGCCAAGTGGACAAAGGGGATTGCCAAATGGAGATTAGTTAAAGGCTAGGTGGCAGCCACATGGTGGCCTCTTATTCGGCCAAAGATGAAGTCTCAAGTCTACCATGTCAAGAGTCAAGCCCATTTCAGTCTTTTATTGTTTTGTATTTAAGACCTTATTTAATGCATGTTTTAATTGATTTGGAGTTAATGAACTGATGCAATGAATGAATGCCCTAATTGCTAGCCAATGAGGGCCTTTTTGAGTTAATGCCATTTAAGCTTGTCTTTTGGCCTTTCCTATTCTTGGAGGGATGTTCCAAGATTGAAGTATTTGTTTTATAAGCAAGGTGGCCGGCCACCAAGGTAATTAGGATGTAATTTTCAGATTTGAAATTCAATTTGAGAGACTTTTCTTCCTTGCTTCTTGAAAGAACTTGGACTTAGTCATTTTAGCCAATTGACTATTTTATCTTTGATAATCAAGTTACCTTAGAACTTTGTTTCTATTGTGAGTTGGTTCCTTGGCTTGTCCCTTCCTTCAAAACCGAATTATTGCCTCTCCACGAGTTGGGGTTGTGTTGATTCTTTGAAGTGGGAAACCTTGTTGGATTAAATATCAAGATCCTTTTATTTACTCATCAATGTCAAACCGTCAAAACGGTTTGGTGCGAACCGTTTGAATGGTATTAAATTATTATGTTTTCTACTTTATCATTCCATGCACGTGTCCAAACGGTTTTCACAATTCATCGGAACGATTCTGAAAAAATTAGTCATAATGAGTGTCATTCAGTAACTTAGGAATCCGTGATAAAAATAGTAAAAAAAATTCATTGTTTGATTAACCAAACTCCAATTATTAATTTTTTTAAAAAGGTATTGAATTTTTTTTGAACTTTGAAAATGTAAGATAGTGTAAAAATGTAATAAAAATTTTCAAAGATTTTTAATAAATTTTATTACGCAAAATGGGCCCTTAATAGCATGAAGACATAGAATGTGGCTTACAACTCATGTGATAAATAGCTTTCGTCCACCAACTCACATTCCGGGGATCGAATCGCCAAAGATCCCTCTCTCAACCACCCCCCAATGTTGGGTGTGTTTGAATTTATATAAAAGTGTATAAAATAAAATAAAATTGTAAAAGTAAATGTCTCGTAATTCGTATAGTGAGTGAAAATTTTAAATTTTGTTATTTTATAATTCGTGTTTGTAGAGTTTTGTAGGATTTTATTTTTTTTTTTTTTTTTTGATAAAGCTCCAAACGGAGCCATTATATGTTAAATATTCTAAAAAAAAGTACGAAAATATAAAATTATAAAAATTAGGTCAAACAGTGGTATGATCACAACGTAAATGAGCAGTGGTATGATCACAATGTACATGGACATGTTTGAGAAAATAATCTTCATATACAAGAAAGTGCAATCTCTGGTACACTGATGGTGCGTCTGGTATGGGGTTAGAAATTAATGAAGTAAATGCTGAAAACATAATTGTCAATCTTTTACTCCCTTGATTTTTCATATTTTTTTACCCCTCACTTCAAAAACTTAAAAACATTTAACCTCTCAAGGGTGGGGAATATTAACACATTCAATTTTTTTTTAAAGTATATCAATCATATAATTAAAAGGGGTAAAATTTTACAGGAATAACATTTTCCCCATTTTAACCCCATACCAAACGCCGCATAAAAGAAAAAGAACAAGGACTAGTTTTGTTTATCCCATCAGCATTTGAAACCTCCGCAGGCTATTAACCATAGTATGACAATTACCACAAGGATAGCGCCTCCCACCATCAGCTTCATCTGGAGATTCTGCAGCCACATCTTCCGTCGCAGTTGCCTTCCCTGCCTCTGGAAGCCATCAGCCTGAATTCAAACACACTGTTAACAAACTACTAGCCTAATATTCTTTTCCACATTTCTTAAACACCAGACAAGGAACGATCACGCGTTACCCGGAACTGGAGGTTTTCTGTTTTATCCACCAGGAGTTCAATTTTCTCCCCTCGGTCTAGAACCTACCATGCAAATAACAAAGAAAATTGTCAGATCGATAATTGCTGGTTAATCTGTCCGAACCTACTTCAAAATCATGCCATCTTTGTAAGAAATTAATCAGATGGAACTAATACAACTCCACAAAGAGACCGCCAACAGTTGAACCACACAGCCATTCTACTAAACAAAATAGAAAATTATGCTTTTATCACTCCAAGTAATAAAACTCAACAGAAAGAAGCACCAACAGTTGAGCCCCACAAGATGTTCTACTTCACGAAACTGAAAATTATGCTTTGCCACTCTATATAAGTCTGCTCTATCAAGTACTTGGACACAATGAAAGTCGATGCTAATCAACCACATGAATCCTCTCTCTATGTTATGCTACAGTGGATCATATTTTAAATTTGATCACAAGCAAGAAATACCTCAACAAACATCCTACTTGGTCTCCTAATTCACAAACCGTTGATTAAAATCACACTCCACCCAATTGAGCTCTATTACATTTTGATTAATCTCCAACCCACCATACCAGCATTCTTTTCTGTGCTACACTGGACCTTCCCACACTTCTCAATTATCACAAGTGCTTACATTTCTGTTCTTTCATATATTTTTTTTAACTTGGTCCAGTTGTATTTATCAGCAAAAGCAGCATTTCATGACTCTTTAAGTCTCAACAATATGTCTAACACAACGTCCCTACTCTTACAATTGGCTTATAAAACAATACAATAAATCTCAATTTAATACATATATTCAATTACAGAATAGCTATAAATAGACCCTCCCTTTCTCATATTCAGAATAACATTCCTCCCTTGATGGTAAATAAAGGATTCATCTCCACTTGTAAATTTACCAAGTAGAATTGATACATTTAGCTAACACTAAAGCATCTGCTAACAAATTCTTAATTAATTTAACAACTCCCAAGCATCTGTTCAGTAGGTACATGTGAGTTATACAAGAATGAAAAAAAAAAAAAAAAAATACTTCCATCCATCTACGTCTGGTTCTGCAGTCAATCTTAACCTCCCAATTTGCTAATCAACTTTGATTTAGGGAAAAATAATAAGGTATCTCACAATATTTGGCAGCACTGGGCCAGCCAAGCTTGGATGAATACTTGAAGCCCAGGTTGACCCAGCCCAGCCTGCATCTTCTAAAATGTAACACTTTATTGGTTCTTGACAAGTATATATATGCAATTCATTTACATGCACAACAATGTAAATGTTATATTGTATATTATTGCCTTTTTACTAAGACTAAAATATGTACTACTAATCCTGCTCAAGAACTATTTATAAGAGTTGAACTCTTAAATTAGGTATTAAAAGAAATCACACAATAAAAATCATACAAACCACAAAAGTGACAATTTCTCACAAATGAGATAAAAATATTTTTATTAAGAAATGTGGGTTAAATGGCCAGGCCTAGAAATTTAAGTTTGTCTTTGTGCATGCTTGGGAATGTGAATTTATGCACAATGCTGGCCGGAACAGGCCCAGGCAAGAGCTTTAGTTGTGATAAGCCCAAACACCCAATGTCCTCCCCTGCTCCCAACTGATGGTTCCTTTTTAACAATAAATTACTATTTGTTTAATTCAATATAATAAATTATTTTAATAACTAATTATTGTTTAATGGTAAATAATTTTAAATAATAATTAATTTTAATATCAATAAAATAAATCATAAGATTTGGTCTTACCACTTGAGTAACTTTTTTAAATCTGAATGATACATACATCAATGGTGTAATTGATGACCAGCCATCCCATAGCATCAAAAACAAAGCAGTGCAAATTGTTTTAAGTTGTCTACTACACATTGTTTCTATAGCCTGTATAACTCTCGAACAAGTGAAAAGGATGTACCTTCTCGATATTGTCCATCATTATTCCCTTGACCTCCGTTATTTGAGCCTTCAGTTTGGACAGCTTACTTATTTCATCTGGATGGTTCATACAATATTGCATGTGCTCCTTAAGCCTTGGTCTATTAAAGCAAAAACAGAACTGATGATCAATTCCACATTGGGATTAGATGATATTTTGACTACTGTGAGAATTAAGCAGGCCAATCCCCCCGACCCCCCCCACCGCCCCAAAAAAAAGTATATATATATAAATATATAATAAATAAAAAGAAAATAGAAATCCCAAAATCAATTAAAAATAAAAATGAATATACATACCCAAATTCTCTGTCAAGATTATATGCAATATTAAACCGGTCTTCAAATAAATCATCTTCGTCTGCAAGGGGAAGTGTACCAGCATTTCTTATACTTGCACCATACCGCTGCTTAAAATCATCCTTCACCCTCTCAAGAAACACAAAAGGCACACTCCTCCCAACTGATTCATCTGCTACCACAAGAAAAACTGCATTGCCCAAAAAAAACTAAAAAATGAACCATCAAATTGACATCATAGAATTTTTTTTTTTTTTTTTAATTTGGGGGTGGGGGAGGATTAAAAAAAAAAAACTCTTCCCAATTTAAACAAAGAATCAATACCAAATCCACTGTCAATGAGATAGTTGAATGTATGCCCATCACACGAGTACGTGTACTTGCTGCTATTTGAAGGCAGCTTTTGCAAACATTGCACAGCGATGATACTGAAGTTCCCAGAATATGGAGTGTGCTCAGCTAGAACAACAGTTCCTTTTGCAACAAAGCTATAAATTAAGCCCTTCTGACTCATCTCTTGACTATAACCTCAAAAATGCCAAGACATACACGGTTGATAATCCCGTAATGCAACAATAAGCTGGAAAAAATAGAAATCCATTTATTTCACTGAAAAAAATACAAATCAATCAAAACTCACCAAATGAAAGTTCAAATAGAAAACAGTAAGAAGAGATCAAAAGTCCAGCAAGCATTCAGCCTCTACAAACAGATACTATAATTCAAGCAACCAAGACCATAAAGTCAATGGAATTCATTTATAATTTTATATGCATACAGATTGAGTGACAAGAGCAAAGGTGAACAACCCAGATCCAATTCTACATTTTATTTTTGTCATTATTTGTTTTGTGACAAGTACCATATGCATATCTGCCCATAATTGAAAATTTAATCATATGATTTCAAAATTAAACGATTGCATTCGTGTGATTTCAATTGACGTTACACAGAGTACCAGATGGACAAACCCTAAGAAACGATGGGTAGTTGCAACAAAGCTAAACCTGAAATCAGGCCAAAAAATAAACATTAATGTTTCTCAAACTACAAACAAATTATCCCATAGAGTTAGATGTCAAACGACATTGCGAGGAAACTTTGATCCTATCAAGAATTGCGCAAAGAAAGAAGAAAGAGAAAAGTTAATTACTCTGAAATGTCAGAAGCTAATATCCAAATCAATCACAATACAGCAGTACAAGGAATTACACATATACACAAATGCATAGGGGAGGGGGAGGGGGGAGACAGAGAGAGAGAACCTGAGAGAACTCAGAGAGTTTCCGTTTCTATTATCGGCCACAGTAAAAATTGAACGCAAGGAGTTAAAAATAAAATAAAATAAATATAAAATCTTACGAATCTTAATAAATCTTTACAAATACAAATTACGAAACTATAAAATTTAAATTTTTCACCCATTACACAAAGTACGGAACATTAACTTTTACAAATTTATGTGTGTTTGGATTGAAAAAAATTGAGATAAATTGAGAATTCGTAATGCGTACAGTGAAAGAAAAAAATTGATGTGATATAAAGTTAATAGAAATTTATAAAATTTTTTGATTTTTTTTACAAACCAAACGGTACATTTATATAAATTTATACAACTCTAAACACACTCAAAATTATTTTCATATCTTGGTTCCTCTTTACCATTACCAAGGGACATGTGAAAGTTTAACTTTTGGAAGTTTTTGATATTTTTTTATAGAAAATTATTTGATAAAATTTTTTTATGTATTTAATAAAATAAGTATTAATTTTTAGTAGCTTTGACGAATTTTAGTTGTGTAATAAAATTTTAGATAATTTTTAATAACTTTTGATAATTTTTTTGTGTGCTTGGAAAAAAATTTAATAATTTTTGAATTGAATAAATTACTAATCAAAAAATAGGTAAATTTTAATATTTTGTCAAACACTTAAATTCCAAAAATTGATAAATTTATACCCAAAAATAGTCCTCCAAACGAATGGGCACTCACACATTTGCTTACTTTAAATAAAATTAGAAAATTAGAAAAAATAAAATTATTTTTCAGTAGTCTTGATTTCTCTTTACTATTACTAAAAGTAGGTACTCACACATTTGTTGTAATTTAAATAACATAATTAAAAATTATAAAATAATCTTAAATAATAAATAATGAATAATTAAAATATTTAAGTGGAAAATATACCATTACTGGACATTTAAAAAAATATAATAGTAATAAGTCATAAATGAATATAAGAAAAAATAAAAAATATAACATTAAACTTACTTAAAAAACTTATAAAAAATTAAAAATTACTTATATATTATTTTTCAAGTGCCTGTGATTATTGATATCTAAGAGTTATTAATGAAGAAATTAAAGAAATTTTGTTCTTGGTTTAATCATATTTATGACTTCACCAATTAGTGATATTATTTTTTAAATATTATTTATCTTCTATGAATTACTTGCAATATCAATATTAATGAGATAAAAATTTTCAAAACTACCAATCAATTAAGTAATTTCACCTTATAATTTTTATTTCTTGAATCCCCATTATTTATTCACTATTTTTTTCATAAATACTCTTTAACTACTTACTATATTATCATAGTTTATCAAAAATAAAAAATAAATAAAAATACACGTACACGTACACATACATATAGTGTGTGCACTTACTTTTAGTATTATCTACAAGATTAGAATAATTGAGTGGTTAAGATAGTATGTATTCGATGTGACTGGAGATTTATTAGGCTGAAAGAAAAAAAAATTATAAGACGGGTGTAAAATCAATTACACAATATTGGACCACTAAAAAATAATATTTTTATAAAAATAAGTGTACAAAAATAAAGATAATAAGATAGATGTGGGGTAATATAAAATTAAAAATATAAACATATACGACAAAATTGGAGAAACACCAACAGAAGAGCAGTTGGGAGAAGATCGTTTAACATTGTTTGATCATCCATTAATTAGTTCATCAAAAGATATATCAAAATATGAAGTAAATGATTTGATTAATAAATATTCATATGGAATAAAGAACAAGTAATGCATTAATACAAAATAGTGAATCAATTCAATTAAAAAGGGATAAAAAATAAACCTAAAATTACAAGCACTGAAATTTTGAAAAAAAAAATAATTTTACATAATCTCATGTAAAATATAACACGTAATAAACATAAATAGAGGTTGATAATTAATGTATTCAAACCCAACAAAATTTTATTAAATTAAATTAAATTGATTTAAACGATACGGTCAAAAATTAAATTATACCATTGTAGTAGTGGAAGTAAATTTATCATAATATTCATCACATGTAAACGCACAATAAAAATTTTTCTTTTGTAATTAATTTATTCTGATAAAATATTTTCAAACATAATTTTTATTTATTTAACATTTACTTGCTCCAATTTGAATCATGGAAAGAAAATGATGTGCTACTAAGGTACTAAATTTAGGCCAAGCTCAAAATTTAGGCGTCGCTATTCTCGCAGTTAATTAGTAAATATCCTTAATTATCAGGTTTTATTAGGAATTTTGTGAAATGAAAAAATATAAAATAATTGCTCTCTCTTTATCTTATTTAATTTGTGTGAAGAATAAATAATTTAAAAATGTATTTTCTTTCATTTTTCATCACCATGGTAAATGATTACTTTATTTTATTATTACTATTTTTTTATTGAACTAATGAGGTAGATAGAGAAGAAAAAAAAATTCAGATAAATGTATTTGCACCCTTCAAATGTCTTCTTACATTCTATTTTACTTTTTTTATTAAATTAAATTATATATTATTTTAGCATACGTATTTTTAAGTATTATCTGAAATGACGTAATTGTCCTTTCATAAAGAAAATCTTTGCAAATTTGGACAAATATTTTTAGATTTAGTTTTCAAAGACTAAAAGGAATTCAATTTATTCTACTTTTTAACTTAATCAAATAAAAAAAAATAAAAATTCATTTCCGTATCTTCCCAACCTTCTTGGACATTCCAAGTATTATTTTTCAAAAATTCAAATTAGCAATTATCCAATAAGTTACCATTATTAAAAATATTGACATATATAAGATATAGAAATTTAAAAATTATAATTAAGAAATTCTTTTCCTTTTTATTATAGATTTTCTTATTGTTTCCTATTCCTATTTTAATTTAGTTTCCTATTTCTATTCTGATTCTACTTTGGCACCTCTATAAATAGAGTTGCTATTCTATTGTATTCAATACACATATTAATACAATTATTTTCTTTTCAATATTTTTTTCTTCTTTTATTTCAACAAAAAAAATTTAAAAAATAATTTATTAGTATAATTTAATTTTTTTATTATAAGTTGTTTTTATAGTTGTTAATAAACGGGCGAGCTAAATTTTTGAAAATTATTATTTATGAATGGCCTTACACCTAATTTTTAAAATAATTGCATACCTTGAAATTTCGTGCGAAAGTCAATAGGAACTTCATTCGAAAATTTGTTCTTGAAACTTTCTTATTTGAACTTGAACTCTTGGGTGGGGTCCACTTATAAAAGCACTTGGCACAACTTTCTCATATGCTGCTATCTTGTAATCCTGTATTGCTTGAAAATTCACGCGAAAAAGTCCGTACAACCATAATTCTGAAATTGACTCCTAACGTTCATTCCTCTTGATCTTCTGGGGATAAAAATAATAAAGAAAAATATAGTTTTAACTAAATTAATATGAAATAGTTTCTCATTATTAATATCTAAAAGTTATAAGTTACAAATATGATTTTAAATTTTTTTTTTTTGAGCTAGTAAGTCAATATTTATTTTTATTATTATTATTATTATTATTATTTAACCCGAAACCACTCCTGCTTCACATGATTAAATCTAGTAAAAAGGAGCTTTCCCATGATCAATGCGGATATTCAAATATTTAGGTTCCATTTGATAACATTTATATTTGTTATTTTTTTATTTATATTTACAAATTTTTAAAAATTAACAATAAAAACATGTTTGTTAAATTTGTTTTTGTTTTTCTTAAAGAAATAAAAATTTAAACAAAAAAAATATATAAAAAAAATTATTTTCACCCTCATTTTTTTTTCTGTTGTAAACGTTTTATCAATTTTAACACTTTGTCCATTTTATTGCATAATATTATATTCAAATATTTTAGCAAACTAAAATAATTTTAATAAATAATTTGACTAATCAAATTAAATTAATATGAAATATATTTTATTAATTTTTAAAAACTTAATAAAATTAAATATTTATAAAATAAAAATTAATTATTGCAAGTAAAATTATATCCTCAAACGCAGTTTCGATTCCCATTTCAAAAATAAATTGATAACAAAAAATAAAAATTAAAATATATAAACAGTTAAAAATAAAAAATCAGCGTTATTAAACGGACAGTTAGTTAACAAATCGGGAGCATAACCACCATGAAACCGGGATGACAGCGGGGCTCCAGCAACCCCTTTTGCTTGTAATGTAAATTGACATCTTATACAGAAGTCCATAAAACTGTACTCGGGATTTCTAATCAATCAATGATAAAAAAAAAAAAAATTATTTATGGCTGATTTATCTGGAAATAAAATATTTTTGTAATAAAATTAATGTTTTAAGGGTAATTATGATAATAAAAGAATGTGTTAAGAGTAATAATCAAATTGCGTTCTACTTCAAACTTCTGAATTTGTCTTTTTTCTTTCAATTTATTCGTAGAATTCTATTCCTGTTATTCGAACCTAATATTTACTAGTCTACATGCATAAATATTTATGCCTAAACATCTTAAATACAGCTAATTTAAAATCATCAACAGCTTGAAATCTCATACAAATTAACTTGAAAACTCATACAATTCTTTATATAATTAGTTCAATCTTCGAAGTGCTATGTTAATAACCAAATCAAACCAAATCAAGCCTTTTTCCACTAGGTGAGATCGGCTGCTATGTTAATACATGAAACAAATTGTTGACAGTTCTTTAAAAAAAAAAAATAGTACGAGAAAATGTGCCAAGTACATGTATTTTTTGCCCAATCAAAATGAAAGAAATATTAATAAGAATTAAAGTTGACAATTTTATGAATGCAACAAAGAAATTTTTTTGTCCATCTAATAAAATAAAACAAAATAACTGTGATGACAGAAATTATTTATGCCCAACTTTGGAACCCAACAGCCTACATCTACTAGAGGAACCATGGAGTGCCTAATCTAAAATGCATCTCTCTTTTCATTAAAACAATTTTGCCAATATATATAACGAAGTTTTTGAATAAGCGTTTAGAATGATAAAAAATGAGTTAACATGACATAAAATAAAATAAGTTTGAGTTCTTAATTCCTGAAATGAGATAAAAAGTGAATAATTTTTAAAATTTTTCAGTATTTTTTACCTTTTTTCAAAGTTTTTTGTTCACACCAAACGGAGCCTAAATTAGCAAAATAACATTTGCTCACAAGCCTGAAAGGAAAAGCTAAAGTTGTCAATCATATAAAAACACAGATGACATGTCACAGACCGAAGAAGTTTTACAACCAGCAAGTCAACAAGAAGTGCAATGTAATTACCAAAAAAAAAACAAGAAGTGCAATGTGAATTTGGGTCCAATAAATTCAAATCACAAGCGTTTTTGGAGCACTCTTCAAATAATTTAAAAGGGTAATTAACAATTGCTGGTGCGGGTTTGGAACACACACAAATCAAATTCCAACCCAAATAAATTTTCAAATGGAGGTCCTCCATAACCAAAAAGCAAAGAAACGACGATCAATGGTTGCTGAGCTTGCACCCAGCAACATAAGGAGCAGCCCCTCTGGTGGTTTTGACATAGGTGACATACTCACCATAATGCATGGTAAATATTGTACTCTGATAACGAGTCAAGCGAATAAGCTTACGCAGGGACTCAGTAATAGTGCCATTGTAACCCGCTTTTCGCATCAGTGAGTCGATTGTTTCCGTCTTTGTCCACCCTGAAACAAAACATCCCAAAACACGAGGAGCTCGATAATTTAGTAATTAAAATACAACGCTTTTTGCCTAAGTTTGTTGTGTAATCAAGACGGAGCTTATCAATATCCTAGTACACAAATTTAAAGCCTCAACTTTCCAAACCTTTCGAGACATGCATAATTCATTAGTACTTCATATTAAAAGAAAGAATAATCCAAATGGTGCATTTGGAAAATATAAACACGGTGTCACCTAAGCAGGGCACGAATGTGCAAAAGACACACTATCATTTACTTACATGTTTTAGTTCTTAAGACGAAAAACGCACAGCAATGAGAATACTAAGAAAGCGCAGGAATGAGTCAAAAGAGAGAGCAATAATCCAGCCACTAACTAAAACATACAGTGTCAAACAGGTTCAAACATTTATGTGGGTTGTTTGCTTATGTTTTCCCGGTAACAGTATGCTGGCAAGATATGCAGAGTGGAATCGAGGTGAAGAAGGCGGGACAATGGAGCAAGGGAAGTCCAGGTGCAAGAGAGTGAGATACTACATAAATGCTAGCTCCCTTCCAAGACCAACATTTCCTAACCGACCAAAAAAGAACAGGAATGAAGGAACCTTTTGTTTACTGATACACATTACTCCTTCAAAAAAGACCCACGAATTAAGAACCCATGCATATGTTGGTCCAATATTAATATACATTTTTCCCCTCCCCTTCCTTTCATCCTTGCACAATCAAACGCACAGGTAGAGATTTTTCACCAAGACGTACCATTTCAATCCACCAATTTTATACACCCTTTTAATTTTTCAGTCAAATAATAAGCTGATGAGAAAGCAAGTAAATTAAAAAAATAAAAATAAGTACCTCAATTACAAGTTTGTCAATCAACCTGAATACAAATTGTACCCCCACTTCCCAGAATTTTCATTTTCCAAAGTTGTAAAGTAATTCAATATAGAAAAAATATATTGGCATATTGCTAATAGAAGAACACTGTAGGAAGGAATTTATACATAAAAAAATGCAACAGATTACCTCATCAAGCTTTAAATCAATATTACCCAGTCTATTAAAAGTATTTATTTTGACATTGATAGGGATTACTGCTTTCCGTCAATTTTATGCATCGACAATAAGATCAAACTAAATAAAATAAACAAATCTCACCTTCATGGGCAGCCACCTCAGGCAGATATGTGGCATTACGTCTTGTATTATATCCAGGATCCGTAAATTCAATAATTATACCATGCTTTCCGATCTGCAAGAAAGCAATAAAATTCTCACCAACAGTGTATTTGGTACAAAGGAAGTCTGCGAGGAAAGAATAGGAGAAGGAAAGAAAAGTGAGAAGAAGTGTGGTTGGTTGAGTGGAAAAGTTGGAGAAAGTAAAAGGAATATATATATGGGTGTATGTATATATTATAGCTTATTTTTTGAATTAAAAACTATTTTAAGAAAAAATCTTAAAATGGGTCCCACTTTTTAGATTTTTTATCACACCTCTCTTCTCTTTCTCTTTCCTCTTACCTCTTCCCCTCTATTTTCCTCCCAAATTTTGAAGGATAAAAATGTGTGGGTCCCACCCCCACTTTTCCACTCTATCTTCCACCCCCACTTCCCTCCTCTTCACTTTTCTCTCTACCAAACAATTGAAATGGGACATTATCCCCTCACCTCATTTCCTCCTCCCTATTTTCAATCCAACCAAACATAGGGTAAGAGAAATATAAACTAGAAAACCACTGAAATTGAGTAAAAAACTCAGATCCATACAGCAAAATAAAGATACACCCATAAATTAACATCCAGTTAGAATCATAGAAGTGGTATAGTCAGTTACATAATCCAAGCGGCATTAGTAAGTTCAAAAATCTATGGGAACAATCCCGTAACCATTCAAAAAACCTTTAATTCATCCCATTCCCACTTGAAATCTGCAGACGACCAAACACAAAAACAGTGAACACTTGAATAATATTGGTGAATATAGAAGCAACTACAACAAAGATCAAATATTTTTGCTTCTTTACGATTTGAAAAACATCCTTCATTTTGAAGATTTTATTATTACAAGCAATAATCGTGTCCAGTTGTTTGGATCTATATGTTGGGTATTTGGGATTGAAAAAATGTGACTCAAATAAGTCATTATGCAGTAACTTGCTAATGAGAATATTATAAGCAAGAAAATTGGTGTGACATAACCCATCTTCTAAAATTAAAACAAGTCTAAATTAAACAAGTTAGAAAACACAAACCTCCCAGTCAAGGTAGTGGAGAGCAGTTTCATAATCAGTCAGAACAGAGACCGTACATTCCAAAAAAGGCAACTCTTTAGCCTGAATTGGGGGGAAGCGGCGGTCCCTCAGAGCACTGTAAAATGTTACAAAGATCATTTCAAATAACATTGCCGTCAACACAAGTCAAAGTAATTACTTAACAAATTTAATGTGTGCTATAGCATTATAATCAAATTTGAGTAATCAACCCCAATAAGCTGAATGCACCACAACTTAAGAATCATAGCACATAGAATTATAAGAAGCTTCACTTCTTTCCAGATTATGATGGTGCGTAACATTAATCCTTTGTTAAGAAAAGCAATCAAACTGCTCAGTGACTAAAAGCTATAGGTTTCTTCAAGCATCTATCTGCTACAATTAATACTAGCAGCGATGAGCCACAACCAGCCAATGCCAGATTTCTTTCATTATTTTTGGTTCTCGTTGTGTGATAGAAGTGGTCATTAGCTGTTTATTTGCAGGACATATGCATGGAAAGGGGAGAAAGCCAAATTTACATAATCCAACATGATAGATGTTAAGATACACATGCATTTGGCTTCATATTCAAAGAATTCAACACAGAGGAGATTCTTCAAGAGCAAATTTTGTGACCTTTCAACTTTTCACTTTGAGCTTGAACTATTGTGTGCATTTTTACGGCATAAATTATACCATCTTATTAAATGTTCTCAACCTACCAGAAATCACAAGTAGTGACTTTACAAGAACCTAAATATCATTCATCCCAAGAAATATTAAGCAACATTAAGTCAAGACTTTTGACAACCAAAAACTCCTAAAGTATCAGTAATTATAATTGTCTGTTAACAAATCAACAATCACTCATCAGAATTTTTAATCAATAAAATTCCACTCAATTGTTATATAGACTCTAGCTCTGTCAACGGTATGAGGATAATAACTGTTTGGAGGCTTTGGACACATGTTATAAGGTATGAATGTAATGAAAACTTTCAAAATGAAGAAAAATAATAATATAATCAGAACCTACCAAATAGAGAATATATTATTGCTGTTCTAATGAAAAAACAATTTCTCTAGCTTACATCTTCAATAAGCATAAGAGAACATAACAATCCGCAGTCCCAAGCAAAAATAAATAAATAAAAGCATATGCATAAAAGAGGGTGCTAAAATACAAAGAAAATAAGACAACGGTATAATAAAAATATCAATCAAGATAATGAAGGCATCCTCCAACTGTAGAAAACAATGATTCTCACTGACACTGAGTCACATTCTAATAAGATTTTCTTTCCTTCATGAACACATGAAAAAGGAAAAAAGCAGCTTCGGAAAGATTAGGACATAGTATTTAACAATAATCAACATGGCTTCAAAATCCATGCATATAATAAGCATCTGAATTAATCAAATAGAGACTCTAGAAAAGAGTTCTAGACAGTACTTCAAGGCGATGCTAGTCTTTAGTCAGTATAATGGGAGGGTTAACAGCAAACTCCAGTTTATTTGACATAAAAATAAAAAATAAAAAATAAGCTAGTTAACAACCAGAAAACATCAAAGCATGTTTTGGTTTCATAGTTCACATTCAACTAATAGTGGCTATAAAAACAATTTGCACATCTATAGGAAGTAGCATGAATTTAGAAAAAGACAAGGTAGCAGGAAGAAGAGACACCACTGATAATGCCAGTCTTCCCCCAACTATTTTGGACTTAAAATTAAATTTAGCAAAAGAATGAGGCTTGACAAACAGGGCAAGAGTTTTGCAAAAGACATCCAACAAGTAATTGCAAAGTGCTTTTTTTTTTTTTTTCCAATTACCTAGTCAGTGCATAGTCGCGAAAGCCATCGATCAAGCAACGAGATTCAAGAGTTCCAATACATCCACGTAAACGAGGCTCCCCACCATTCACCACTTTCTTCCAAGTGACAAACAATGGGCTGAAATGTAATTCCAACCAGATAAGGACATTAAATCCAACAGGTGTTTAGTTTATAAATGAGCATTTAATTTAACACTGTTCCAAAGTAAATCTAACGTGATAAGAATGTGACTGATAGTTTAAATCAGATGCCAAGCGTATACATATCTAAAAAATTTGTGATCAAAAAATAAAAATTGATATGGATTAATCCATCACAAACAAAATTAAATAAATAAGTCAAAGCTGAAAATATGGATTCCTGCCTTTGGTTATACCAATTCCCAATAAATTTCTTCTTCTTACTAAATAATGTTTTCAATCAACAACAAAGCCAGATATGGAGAGAGAAGAGTGTTAGGCGGTGCAGGAATAAAACAAAAATCCAAGAATGAGAATAAAGTTTAGTGAATCTATAAGGTGTCTAGATGGATGGAAAAAGTTAAAAGGAAAATCAATAACCCTAATGTCCAATAAGCAAGGGAGACAAAGTCACAAGTCACTAAGTAAAACCAAAAAAAAAAAAACTCAAACTTGATTATTGAACAATCAATACAAAGGAAACTAGTCCCATTTGAGTTTAGAATCAGAATCTGATTTCAGCTAAAACAAGTTCCCTAAACTGACTATAAAACAACAAAACAATAGTCGTCCTTAATAACAAGTTCAAAAGCACTCAAAAGAAACTATAGATAGGGGCAACTTCGAAGAATCATCAAGCAACTTACAAACAACATTTCTACAAGTTAAGCTTCAATGTTTAGGTAGCAAGCTACCCCGAACAATAGTATGTTAAGGCCAGGGACAGAGCTAGGGAGTTTTAAGGGTGGCCATGGCCACCTAATTATGATATTTTACTTACATATATATGCCATACTAAATAAAAAATAAATACTTCATCAATAGTGGCCTCCTTTATAAAAAAAAGTCTTACCTCTACATAATGGCCCCTTGGTAAATGAAAAGTCTTAATTCCACGTTAAAAATTACTAAAGCAAAATAAATTAATTTTTTTCTTTTTAATACAAATTTAAAAATCTATCTCTCTCTCCACCAAGAGATTCTTTTTTCCATGCCATCAGTTATTATCTTTTCAGATTCTCACTTCACTCAATCTCTACATCATTTTCACCTTCTATACTTTACTATTCCCCCACTAACTCTACAAAACATTTCTCTCCAACAACCATAACGTTAGAAAAAATTTTCCGATTCTATCTCTCCGGCAACCATAGCACCAGGAAGAAATTTTCCAATTCTAGGTAAAAGAAAATCTCAGATAAAAAGTTAGTTTTTTTTTTTTTTAAACATTTTTGTTATTAGTTGTTTCTCTTCTTAAGAGAAGGTTTTATAATCATACAGTCGTCAAATATACTAACAATTTTTTGACCCCCCCCCCCAAGACAATGAAATCCTAGCTTCATCCCTAGTTAGGCACTTTATGTTCCATTTGGTAGAAGAGACAAGCTGAACCAACACAGGAGGAGGCAAGAAGAAAAGGAGGGAAAAAAAAAAAAAAAAGAGGGGGGGGGGGAGTTGAGATGGGTATGCCATGAATGTTTTCCATGGTTTAGTAAGGCAGAAGAAAAAGAGAGGAGAGCGGCCTTTCACTCAAGTTTCACAATACTCCTTTTTGCCAAAATGTGGGTGATAAATACACGGTGGCAATTAGCACCTTTTATGTTTTGGGTTTAAATAAGTATAGTCTTGTTTTATATTTTAGTGTATGGTGATATAGTCAAGCAACTAATCTTTCCTTCCTTTTTATCTCCTTACTACTCATCTGAACAAAAGGAGAAAGAGGCACATCTCCTTACTACCCAGTATCATTAAAAGCTCTATGATTCCTCTCTCAACATATAAGCCACCCAAGACAAAAATGAATTAAAAAAACATGCTTTTTCCTTATATTTTGAACACGAGCTCCAAACATATGTAAAAAATTTATGTTGCCTCCAATTAAAAAATCTAATAAATTCCAAACAATGCTCATAGAATATAAGTGATTTCAAGCTTTAGCAACTATAGACATAGTTACAAAGGTTATGACATAAAAGTCCAACCATCCAAGCATGAATAGGAGGTCAACTTGGCACCCAAATGACATGTAGAAGAAAATATGGCGACCATGGTATGTCATTACGTCCACAACCAATAATCTATAGCGGCAGATGCAAAAATACGACTGAGTGGGTTCCAAATAAAAAATTTTATATTTTCAAAAGGTACGATACCATTTGTTAGATTTTTTCCTTTTTTTTGGGGGGGGGGTTTAAATGTTTAAAAAATTAAAGGAGTACAAGAGAATTTTGGAAACTTTGGGGAAGCCATGACCCCGCCCATCCCCCTTTGGTTCGTCACTGAACTCATCAAAACTTACTAACTTTTACCAACTTTTTGTATTTTTTTCCAATCAAATTTTACCACATATCACTTTTACATCAATTTTTTATACTTTTATTGTGCTTTTTTGCCATCCAAACACCATCATAATTGGCAACACAAACTTCATGCAGCGAGTTGTCAGTGCAAGGTCCTTGAAAACCCGCCCCTGCGGGCGTAGCACGGTTGGTACTCGGGCAGCAGATTGCATCCAAGGATGCAGGTTCGAGTCCTGACAGCCGTTAATGTGGGAGTTTCACCCTTTTGTGGGGGTGGCTCCTTATGGACACCAGGCACTGATCCTCCTGTCTAGGAGGCCGCCGTGTACCGCGATTTACCTCCTCCACCATTCCCTTGGGGCCGGGGGTGGGGGCTCTGGGGGCGAGGGTATCGCCTTTTGCACCCAAGGTCCTTGAAAACCCCTAAATCATCTTGTTTAGTACAATTAAATTCCACGTTATAACTCACTTGAAAAAAAAAAAATAGAAAACTCACTCCCTAAAAGAAAGAGCGTGAATTCATAACTTGTATAAGATGCCTTTCTTAAAGATCACTCAAAAAGTAGGTGGGACCCACATCAACAATTCTTACACTTCAAATTTATTGCTACTCCATAAAATAAAAATTGCTAAAAAAATTGCCAATCGCTTCCAAAACTGCCCTATCACAAAGCCTTTGCTTTCCCATATGTTAAAAATTTTTCTTGATACCAGGAAAAATATTATTTGAAAAAACAAAAAAAAACAAAAAACAAAAAGTTGCTATAGTTATTATTCTGAATTGCACAAACAAGCTTGAGCAATCACCTCTTCTCTCTTTTGAAAAAGGTATACCAAAATTCCCCCCCCCCCCCCCGGCCCCCAGAAAAAAAGAATCATGAACAAGTTCCCAAGCTAACAAGCTCCGGCAATAAAAATACAAAACAACATACCACCATCGTCAATAAATCTCCTTCTCACAGACCGTAATTCAAAAAGATAAATAAAAATCTCGTCAACAGAACACGATAGCTATTAATACCGCAGCCAAAATGCAAGTAAACCCAGCTTAAAAAAACTAATAAAAAAATCCACAAATAAACAAGTAAATCCAAGAACCGAACCTAAAAATCAGAACTTTGAGCAAACAATTTAACCAAAACCATTCGCCCCAATTTGCCAACAAAACCGATCCGGTGGGTATAAAAGAAAGAGAAAGAGAGAGAAGGGGCATACTGTTCACCCTCATCGAAAGCAGGAGGAGGAGCTTGTTCGCAGTTGTAGTGAGCGACCAAAGTATCGAAGCAATAGACTGCCATTTCCCTATTTGCCGACACCATCTCTTAGTACAAGTATTCTCGGAGAGATGATGGTTAGTATCCAAATCAACAAATCGATCCTCTTTTATATATATTCACATACATATAAAGAAACAATAACTGATCTGATCTGATCTGACAATGGGCTTGGTATTGAGTAGATTTAATTAGTCACAGTTTTAAATTAGGGTTCATACAGAATCCTATTCAAAAGAAATATTTTCTGTATAAACAAATAAGAATTTGGCTTACACTGGTTTCCTTTTCTCCCCGGAGTTATTGGGAGAGAGGGTAACCTACTTGCCTTGAGGATCTCTCTCCCATCCCCCCTGTTTGCACGCAAATATTCTCTTGCCTAGCATGGAAATTTGGAAATTCGAGACTTCCCTGGTTTCCTAAATTGTCCTCACCTTTTTGTTAAAAGCTAAATTACACATATACCCTTAAATATTTAAATAATTACGCATAAATCTTTTAATATTTAAAAATTACAAATACATCACTTATTGTGAAATATTAGTGACACTTCAACTCTATCCGCAAATTTTGACAATAACTCCATCAAAATCTTAATTAAAAGACAATTATGCTTCTAACATGTTCATTACTCTTTCCCCATTCTATTCCCGGTGTATTCATGGCTGCAACTGCAATGCAATAAAAACCCTCCGACAGACCTTGGTAAAGCACCGCCAACTGCAGGGCCCATGACAGCACCAATAGCGATCATGCAAGTTGTTCACGTCATGTCGTTGGATCGACGAGGACTCAATCGACACTTCTTCTGGTACGTGAAAGTCCGCAGCCGCTACCCCCGTACTGGGGTGCGCACAGGACGAAGCACGCTCCAGGACCCTAGCCGGCAAAGGCCCCTGGAGAGTTAACCAGCCTAGGCAAGTCCTGGCTGACCGGCACGACCGAGAGGAGGCCATTAAGCACTCGCCATTTACAGCGGTAACCCACCCCCTGTGGGGAAGTCAAACCCGGAACCTCGAGAGGCCCAAGCTCTAAGACGAGCCCGACTTCCACTCGACCACCCCCAAAGGGGCTCAATCGACACTTCTTATTCCATAGATTTGTGGCGAATAGTTTAGCGGATCTCGATGCATCGATTCTTGAAATCCAGCCGAGTAAGCTTGAGTCAGTGGCAGTCAACTCAATCTTTGAGCTCCGTCGTTTATTAGCCCGACCTGACATGGTTGACAAAGTTTTGTCATCGATCAAGGCCCTGAAGCCCAAGATTGTGACAATTGTTGAGTTAGAAACAAATCACAACGGGGCAGTGTTTGACTTGTTGGAGAGTTCCAAGTTAAGTCAGCCCAACAACCAAAACTTGGTGATGTTGGAGGTGTACTTGTGTTAGCAGATCTACGACATGGTGGCCTGTGAAGGGACAAATTGAATTAAGCGGCACGAAACACTAACTCGGTGTTGGGCAAGGATGAGTTCATCTGGGTTCGTCCAATGCACTAGTAAAAATGGAAAAAAAAGTAAAAGAATCCTCTCGCTTTTGAGCAATATCGTTTCGACATCAGAAAGCCAAAGAAGGGGCTAAAAGTCTATCTACACATCCTTCGAAGAAACATCTTGATACACGCATCTATGGCTTTGTGGTAAGAATAAAAATGTCAATTGGATGAGTACTTGAGAGTATCCAACATGACCAAATCTAATAAAAATCAGTTAAAAAATATTCTAATAGAAATGGAATAGGTTTGTGATAAAAATTTAATACTTGTGCAGGTTTAAGATTTACCAGTAGGATACTCGATACCCATTTATATTTATAGAATATTCAATACCCAATACTTGTTAAGTACTTGTTTAATAAAATAAAATAAAATATAATATATATTTATATATTTACAATTTTATCCCTAAAATAAAATTTTTAAAATTCTTAAGTCAAAGTTTTGTTATTTGTTACTTTCACATGTGATGTATTGCTCCATATTAGGTTTGAAAGTCCTTTATGAACTGTAATTCCCATTATACGATTCCAACGGTATACCATTATGTATTTTATGCATTTATTTATATTATTTATAGTATATTTGTTTTACCTTTCAAAAAAAATTGGAGGTTCATTGACCAATGAATTTGTTCAATTTAATAAATTTAACAATTTTATCACTTTCTATGTTTTTATTTTTTATCTCAAATCAAGTATTTAATGGATACTTAATGGATAATTTGACAAATTGAATATAAATGAGTTTCGTGAGTTTAGGACAGGTTTTGCTGATTTGAGACGGGACGAGTTTAGAACTCCAACTAAAAAAATAAATGAGTTTGAGATGACAATAGTAAATAAAAGTAAATAAATTTGGTAATGAAATTGTCTAATTAAATAAGTACTATATCCGTTTATATCCCTAAGTAGAAAATCACTTCTTTGTTGTTATCACAAATATATATATATATATATATATATTGGGTACTTGCTGCTTTCACCATCTCCCTTTTCTTGAAAGGTTTTCTATTCTAAGTTGGTTTTGTTTTTCCCTGTTTTTATGATTTCCCTATTGTCCCAATTTGTTTAGAGTAATATTTGAAGTGGATAACATGTAGTTGCCATAAATTGACTTGTTTATTGTGTTCTGGAATTCAAGTGGTTGAATCTATTTACGGTGTCATGTTTTCATTTCTTTCGAGCCATGCTGTGCATGGGCTCGCAGTCAGAATTCTACGTTCTGGGTCTTCTTCCGTCGGGTGTAGTCGCAACATTTAATTTGCCTTCAATTGTTGTCAATGTTTCTTGATTTTGTGCATCTTAATTAATAAGAATTTTATTTACAATAATTAATTTTATCTAATAAATATATAATTTTATAAGAAAATAAAAAATCAATTGAATTCAAGCAAGCAGGCATGCTGTTGGCCTCTTTGCCGGCGGCGACGGGTGCTTGATATTGGGTTGGAACACTCGGCCACTCATTGCCACCTCAACTTAGCAATTCACTGCCAGCAAACCTTAACGAGTCACTCAGTTGATTGGTTTGCTTATATTATATATATATATATTGTATAAATTTTAAATATTGAAAAGAGTAAACTTGATATTTTGGGGAAAAAAATTCTAGTTGACTCCATTTTAATAGAAATTTTAATGGAATTAGGATCAAAATTAACGGAAAAGATTTTAGTATTACCAACATTTAAATAGGGAGTATGTGTAATTTTCAAATGTTGAAGGGTGCATATGTAATTATCTAAATAATAAGGGTCTAAGTATAATTTACTTTTTGTTAAATGACGAAAACAGTTTGAAGGTACTAAAAATAATGAGTAAATTACAAAAATTTTCCCTATACATTTACACTCTGTTTTGAAATATTTTTCTTTTATAATTGATTTGATTTGAAAATAAAAATTTGATTTGATTTGATTTGAAAAATTAAATTTTGTATTTAATACACATTTTGTTTTTAATAATTGAATTAATTTGATTTAAGAGAAATATTAAATTTGATCATGTCAATAGTAAATAGAAAATATGATAAACATGATATATAAATATAAATTTGTCCACTTACTTAAATGGTTTTTAAATGATATAAAAATAAAAAATTTTTAGTATTAATAAATCAAATACAACTCATAAAATTTTATTTTAATTATAAACAAAAGAATTTGTGAAAATTTTCATTAAATAAAATCAAATCCTCTATCCCAAATGGAGTTTTAACTAAATGCAAATAAATTCTAAAGCCCCATTTGGTAACATCTCTATTTTCTATTTTCCTGTTTATACTTTGAAAATTTTATAAATTAGCAATAGAAACATATTTGTTAAATTTGTTTATATTTTTTTGTTTCTAAAAAAGTGAAAACTTAGACAAAAAAAAGTAAACAAAAGAAAATGTTTTCATTATATATTTTTTGTTATAAATATTTTATCAATTTTAACACTTTATCCATTTTTGTTGCATCATATAAAATAAACTATTTTATTCAAATATTTTACTAAACTAAAAATATTTTTAATAAACAATATAATTAAATTATAATTTAATATATTTTATATTTATTGAGTTAAATGATTAAGTTAATTTAATTAATCTAATTAATTAAATCAAATTAAATTAAATTAATATGAAATATATTAGTAAATTCAATGAATTTTTTAAAAAACTAATAAAATTAAATATTTTATTAAAATAAAAAAATTAACAAAATTGCATTTTTAAATGTAGTTTCAATTTTAATTGCAGAAAAAAAAAAAACAATAACAAACAAAAAACATAAACTAATAAATATAAGCAGAAAAATAACAATATTACCAAATGAACCCTTTTTATTCTTTCACTATTACAGTAAAACCACTTACTTTTAGGAGTGTGCATGGGTTCGTTCCGTTTATATTTGTATTTAACTTAGAGCCGAGCTAATTTTTTTTTTTCGGTTTTTAAAGTTTGGGACCAAATCAATTGAATCGAACTAAAAATATTAAAGTGGGTCGATTCGTTTTTCGGTTTAACCTAAGTTCAATTTTTCGAGTTTTTTTCCGGTTTGTGAAGTTCGGGACCAAATCAATTTGAATTGAATTGAACTTATTAGATTGGGTTGATTCATTTTTCAATTTAGCCTAAATCAATTAGGTTAGTTTAATTTTTCGGGTTAATTTGTTTCCTTATTTTTTGTTCCTAGACATCTAAATAAGTAATGTTAAAAATTTAAATAAATTTGAAACTTAGGCACACTAATTTGTCTCTATGATATCATATATTATATTTCTGGATTAATTCGGGTTGGATTATTTTTCGGTTTAAGTTTGATTCAATTTGGTTTGATTTGATTATTTTGTCTACCAATCCAAGAGGTGAACCGAAAGCATCAAATTGTTAGTTTTTTAATTCAGAATCAAACTAATTTTAGTACAGACCTGAACCAACTTGAATCAAGGTGGATGGAATGGTTCGATTTTTGAATTATTTTGTTTTTTATGTACCCATACTTACTTTATAAATGTTATTAACACTTGAAACTCTAACCCTTTAATTTTAATCAAAATATTTGTGTGATATAATTCATTTTATCATTTCATAACTATGTAAAAGACTCACTATGACGCTAAAATATTTTATAGTATGATAATGTTAAAATTGTAAATATTCATGCAGCTATTGAAAATACATTATCAAATATTTTTAATTTTTAACTGATCAAAATGGATAAATAAATTATGTTGTGTAAATATTTTAACTATGCCACTATTTTTGCATACTTATCAAATTAAATATTATTGATTGGGGGTTCATTATTGTTTGGACCCAAAATGGGCCAAAAATATGCATATTTTGCTCAATCCAATGCAAGCCAATTAAGTCAAAAAATCAGCTCTGCCAAAGTAACCTTGGCCACTGCAAATGTATCTGAGTTTGTATCCATAAAATTTGGGCCCACAAGTACGTATGAATCTACCTTGCATCCATGCCTGATTGGTTGGCCCAAACTTACTTTGTCATTAACTTATTTGGATAAGGAGTATAAAAAATAAATTAATGGAAAGTTACCCTAAATCACAACCATCTAGAAGAAGTTGGAACTTACTAAAATTACAAATAATAGGAGATTACCAGTGGTGATTTTTTATAACTTTAAATAGACATGGATCAAAAAACAAAAAAAAAAGAAAACTTTAGTACCAACACAACTCTATCAATTATTTTCGTTTCTTCCAGTTCTTAACAGCCTTGACCATTAGTTGTCATTTTTTTTAATGCAACCGAATTTTAATTTCTTTCAGGAGTGTATTGTAGTTGTTTTAGTAGTGTAACTTAATGATTCCTATCTACTCATCACTCCATATATTCGGCAATAACCATATCAATCACCATAAATATTTTCATAAGATAATTGATAAATTGTGAAACACTTATAACGTCAAGGGAACGGCAATTCATACCACTTAATCATTTTCATTTTTCGAGTCTGTACAATTCTGACATGTCAACACAAATTTATTCTTAAATCGTAAAGAGACGTACATTATTTGGTGATTAATTTTTAACGCAAACAAGTATTTATTAAATTGCGTAAAATAAAGAGTGTTATCGTGAAATTTAAATAATATGGGATCCATATAATTTAGCCAAATGTGCATGCGAGATCTGTGTAATTTACCTAAATAATAATATCCAACGACGAGAAGGCTAAAAGGACTCCTATAAAACTATCTAGGCGCCCCCCCTTTTCGGATCACATATAAATCGGCTAGCCCACCCCATCTAGCATTGACTTTGGGTTCGGCCCATGGAGAGTTCACTTGTCCGGGTCGAAATGACCCAAAACATAAGGCCAGACCTCATCTGAGGTAGCGTGGTAGATACGCGAGGGTAGAAGGTCAATTTTTATTCTTTATTAACAGGAGTGTTAGCTCAAAATAATAAAATAAACACTCTCACCCCATGGTTTTTAATCATTAAACCATCAAGTTTGAGCCTTTTGTTCATCATCCTCGTCATCATCATGTTAGAATCGTTTTTTATATGTAATGGCTTTCGTTTAGAATTTTTAAAAATTTTAAAAACCTTAAAAAATTTTAACTAACTCTAATTATATTTTATCATATACACTTTATATTAGTTTAACAACAAATTAGGAAAAAACTTCAATTTTACTCCATCTATAATTCTATAAAAATATTCTTATAAAAAGAAGGACGAAATCATCCTAATAGCTCCAGGATAACTTCTTGTCACTTTGTACTAATTTAAGTATTAAAGATTTTTTGACAAACACTCATATTCATGGTTGATTTTTTCGACAACATTGAGTTCTCCGAGAATCAGATTGGGAACTATGAAATTTTACGATCATTAACTTTTACTTTTTAAAATTTTCCAGAACTCCAACAAGCTTGTCTAAATGAAAAGGTCTTTGAATTTTTTTTTTTTTTTTGGGTGAAAGTTAAACAAAATTCCTATTCCTTAAAACTTTTTTCACTTAAAAATACCAACCTTAGTTTTTCAAAATGTTTATTTAAAAAATAAAAAAAATAGAAAAAGAAGGAGGTTGGCGTCTTCCAAAATTCAAAAGTATCTTGCATTTGATTAAAGTGCCGTTTAAAAATTCTGACTACTAATCGGTTATTTTGTAATAATACTATAGCAGTTATTTTATCTTTTTAAAATTACCAGATTACTCTTTGTCATATTTCTAGAAAAGGGTCAATATCTCTAAATTGGTAGGTCGACTCATTTTTTCAGATTTTGAAGAGTTTGGGCATTTGTACATTCAAAGGTAATTTTAAAAAATATTTTAAAATATTAAAGGTATAAATGTCATATAAATTTAACTATAGTTAGCTTAACTTTCCAAACGTAAAAATAATTTTTTTTTTTAATTAACTACTAATTAACTAAAAAACAAATTAATTGGTTCCAAACTATGCCTAAAAAAGTTGAATTAAATCAACAATAATGGCATGGACAACGGATAACTCTCGCGTAGCATCAATCTTCGGCCTGATCGATCCCCACATCTTACGTGTCAAAAAATCCGGAGTGCGCCTGTTGAAATCTCGGCCGGTTCTCCAAAAACTGCCTGCTGAACCGGGTCCAGCCGACCGCCCTATATAAACGACAAACACTCCTCGATTCAGCAGATCAAAGTCGTCATCAATGGCAATGCGATCAGTCCTCAGGCGAACTCCAGCGCATCGCATAATGGAGGGAACTCGAAGATCAGCTGTGTCGGGCCTTCGCTATTTCAGCGACACCACGGGTCGAATCCTCAGCGAGGAAGAGCGTGCGGCCGAGAAGGTCTACATCCAGGTTCTTTTACTTCTTTCCAATCTCCCCCTTTTATTTTATTCTATACATGTAAGTGTTTGATGGGTTTGGTTTAGTGATATCGGTTTTGTTTTTTTGTGTGAAGAAAATGGAGAGGGAGAAGCTGGAGAAGATGAGGCAGAAGAAGGCAGAGAAAGAGAGAGCCGAGAATGAGAAGGTAAAGGCCTTTTTGGGTTTCTTCATTCTTATTCACTGATTATATATATATATATATATATATTCGTGATCTTCTTAGGTTGTTGATCACCAAAACAGAGTGAGATGTTCTCGTATTGTTGTCTTGATTTTGATGGCAGTGCTCCGTGTCTTCTTGCTTTCCTATCAAAATGGAAATATAGATGAGACTTATTAATTAAGCTATTACACTAGTTTTCTATCAATCAACGGTCTCAATTTATTCAAGTATTAGCTAATAATCTGTACTTTCGGTATTATTCAACTAAAATTAATTATGTACGCATTTGAAAATTGTAATATATTAGGATATTTTCTTTTATTAAAATTTCAAAATAAATTATCTTTTTATTGTATTATTTTTAAGAAATAAAATTTTTATCTTTCCCAATATAACTCTTCAAATATTATCATTAACTTCAACTCAATTCAATGGTTCTCAACAATTCGTCGGAGAATAAAATTCAATCTCAACATTTTAGTCTGTAAGAAGCACATTTTTAAAATGCTGTGTTTTATTATATAGGTGAAATTTTGCTTATTTTCGGCCCAATGGTAGCATTCCCCTTCCTCTGTAATTTTCAGCATGGAATGTCATGAATTTCTTCGTAAGATCTCAATCATAGGGTGATTCTGGCAACAGTTGGTGGATGCTGCATAATTCACTTTAATGGGGTTTTAAAAAGCACTATAAACTTGTCTTTTATTCCCTCTGATTTTGTTGGATGGGTTGATTTAAATCCTTATTATTGTTTTTCACACACACAAAAACAAAAACAAAAAAAAAGAAAACTTGATCTTTCCTTGGAAACCAAGGTTTCTCAACTTTTACCATTGATTTGCTCCAGTTCATTTAATGTTTCCCTTGTATACCTGTTTTTTATTGTTCATTTTTCAGAATTAATATGACATTGCACATCCATTGTTTGTCAGAAAGCCGGAGAAGAGCCCCAGAAGATCTGAAATGGTTATCCTAGCAGACCGATGGCACCCTTGTTTTGAAGGAGACATGGCATGCCGAATAAATTATGTGTATATATGACTTTCCAAAGCTCTTGATGAAACTTTATATGTATATATATATATGACTTCCCAAAGCTCTTGATGAAACTCTATATGTATATATATATAGACTTTCCAAAGCTGTTGATGAAACTTATACTACGTATATAGTGTGACCCACTCTTGGTGTTGAATGATATGTTTTGAATTATGGTTGTTCCGTCCTTGAACAAGTGTCAGTGACATGGCTTGTTTTCTTCTCTCCATGCTGTGTCATATTTCTTGCCTACTATTTGATCAGTGATAATTTTTTTTTTTTTTTTTTTATGACTGGAAAAGCAATTCAACTTCAATATCACTCTATTTAATCAAAAACTTTCGGAATTGTTGAGGGTCGAATTTTTGGTCAACTGCAACACAATCACAAACAAGTCAACATTGTAGAAATTGATTGATTCTGATGTTCAAGTGAGGTCAACAAAGTAAGAACTAGGGTTGAGCGTCGCTGCTAGCTGGGTTGGCAAAGCTTTCCCTGCGTCACTCACCACCGGAGTTTGACCCCGGCCCTCTACCCTTGCTTAACTATAAAAAAAAAAAATTAAGAACTAGGGTTACAATCTTACTAGAAACAAATCACAAATTAATGGTTGTTCTTGTTAACCAGTTTTAATTTTTGATTAAGAGTCATATTTCCGCATGCATATGGAGGGTTTATCTGGTCATTAACTCTAAAATTTTAAAAATTAGTTGATGTATACATAAATTGGCCTAGACATCCTACTTTGGAAAAAAAAAACAAACAGGGGAGCAAAAGAGATGGCCTAGTCGGAGCTTGAGGAGACAACCCTTCTAATTACCAAGATGAACCACTGTGAAGATTGTGTGGCAAGGGCTGGTAAAATGTTGTAAATGTAAAAAGGAAAGATGAATCAATATTTCTTTTTAGCGTCCTAATGACCATTAAATTCTCGACCATCAACCATAAATCGTACAGGAGTAATTAAGGGCCAATAATTTTTTACCATTAATTTCTTTATATTAAGGTCTGTAATCATTAATATTTCTTACTCTGTACTTATTTTAGTTATTTAATTATTTCTATATACGTGTGAGATCAGTTTTGTGACAAGATCTTATAATGGATGATCTAAACATAATTCAAACTCAAATTAGGATGTGCCCAAAAAATTGGGTTTGTTTATGAAAATAGCAACGCAAATTGAACATATAAACCTCATAAAGAATATCGATAATACCCTTACAGGGTTATTTTTGTGTTACCGCTAGTTATTGATTTTTTGAGAGCAACGATATATATACATTCATACTTAAATAAACAGTAAAACGGTAACAACCAAGTTAATTTTCATTGGCAAATTAACCATGTGAATTTATTGTTAAAAAAAAAATAAATAGATAAATGCTGGCAGCTTGAGTAGTTTGTGATATTCATGGGGGTGTTAATGCAATTATTTTTAGTTTAGGGTTTAGGGCAGCCCTAGATAAATATAGCCATTAAATAGTGCATTGGATAAATGAACTAGACAGGACTAATATGAGAAATAGATAAGTAGAATCAGTATTTGTTCCGAAAAATTTTCTTTTGTAAAAGTACATTTCAATGACATGTATAATAATTTGTTGTCAAAAGACAAAACATCCCCAAAGACAAATAAAAATGTAGAAGGATTGCATTAAAAGGGACAAATTAAACATCCTTTTGTGTGTGAAAATTCTTAGTGAAAAATTATAAAAAAAAAAAATAGTATGGAGTGAATGGAGATTTCAAGAGAAATACAACCCAATTCTTTAAAAAAAAATACAAAATCAAGAACTCAAATTCTAATAGATATAGTAAACATCTTCTATATTGGTCTCTTTCACCAACAAATTTATAAAAGATTTTTCCTAAAAAACCTTCTCATGGTGTTAGTTGCAATGATTACGACAAACTAATTCCAACTATTTCTTTGTGTGGATCTCGCGTGGACTCTACCCATGTGAATGAATGGTTAAAATTAAACAATCCTAACTAAACTTGAACATGAATATATAGCAACCCTTATTGATAAAAAACCAACTATATATTACATTAATTCTTGATAGCATATTACTCTTGAGTGGATAGTATTTATCATATTCTTTTGCTTTTTCCATTCTCTAAATTTTACTTTTAATCATATCAATGTCATTTCATTCTTCACCTTCATTTATAATCAAGGAGATGAACTTCCTTGTTAATACGACATATGACAAAAAGTAAAAAACTTCTGCTGCAATTGTACTTGCACTTTCGGAGAATGATTGAAATGGGAGCTTTTATGTATTATCTCCAAACTACAAAGTAACATATATAGACATATGGTTAATCCTTAATATAGTGCTTCCTAGAATATTCAGTGACGAATTTAAAATTTGACGTTCGAGAGTGATGTTGAAAATGGATATGTTGAAAAATTATACAAAGGGACAATTAAGTTAGTTGAGGGGGCATTAATTATTAAGTTTGTTGGTGTGGATAAAATCCAACCATAACTTGTCATTGTCAGAGAAAAAAAGTATGACAGGATAAGATAGGGTTCAACATCGTTCAATGAATTGGGGGTACAAAACAGTTGGTAGAAACAAAAAGAATCTTCATTCTTCATCATAAATATCAAGTTTGATTCTCAAACTGTTTTTAACGTTAATACTTACCTAAAATTCTGTCACCTAGATATTTCAATTGGAAACTAAATCTCTCACACCCAAATAATTGGTAAACTATAAAAATCAAATATGATATTACCTTAAAATTACAAATAATTAGACTCCAGCTTTATTTACAGCAACCTAGCTAGTATGTCGGAATGGTGCTGACACAAGGAAGGAAAGGCCTCCTCTAAAAATAGTATGTCAAATGTGAAAAGTAATGGTTGTATTTCATAGTTTTTCCTTTATAACAATGGTACATGAATAGAGAAATTGACTATCTAAGTTTAGGAGGTACAGATTCTAAGGCTATTATCAAGGAAGATCCTTGTAAGGGGAATTGATTCTAATTATTCTAACATCTATGTATAAATCTTTTCATGCCATATTTGAAATTTATAGCTCACGCCAACACTTCCTCAAGCTAATGCATATAGATCTCGAATGCGTAGCTTGTCTAGTGAGTTGTAGAAATCTTTGCTAGAAATAGCTTTTGTAAGGATGTCCACCAACTGATCTTCTGACTTAACAAATGGGAATCGATGATTTTTTTTCTTCAAGATTTTGTTTGATGAAATGTCAATCTACCTCTATATGTTTGGTGGTCATGTTGAGTGGGGTTTTGAGAGATAACAATAGCCACTTTATTATCGCAAAAAAGATCCATCTCAGATATGGGCCCAAAACCAATCTTGGTCAGTACCTTCTTGAGCCAAAGGAGTGACTGGGCACAGTCCTTTGGTCATTCCTTGAAATTCAGCTTCGGCATTTGACAATGCAATCACTTTTGTTTCTTACTTCTCCATGTAAAGAAGTTCCCTCCAACAAAAACAAAGTAGCCTAAGGTAGACTTCTAGTCCTTTATATTTCCGGCCTAATCAAATTCATATAGCCGTCAATTCTTAAGTGGTTGTTCCTCACGAACATAAGGTCCTTCCCCAAGATGATTTTAGATACCGAAGTATTTGAATTACCACGTCCATATGATCCCCACTTAGATAATACATTAACTGATTTATTACACTTACAATGTATGCAATCTTTAGGCAGGTATGAGAGAGGTAGATAAGTTTACGGACTAATCTTTGATATCTTCCTTTGTCTAATGGTTTCTGGTCTGAATACTCTCCGAGCTTGTGATTTTGGACAATTGGAGTGTCTGTAGGTTTGCACTCCAATAATCGTACTTTTGATAATAGGTCTAATATACATTTCCGCTGACATAGAAATATTCATTGTCTTGATCTTGCGACCTATATTCCCAGAAAATACTTCAATCCTCCTAAATTCTTCATTTCGAATTCAGTTGCCAGATGTTTCTGTAGTTAAGATATTTTTCTAAGTCGTTCCTCATGATAATCATATCATCTACATAGACTATCAGAGCGGTTATCTTACTTTGTCGACGTTTCAGAAATAATGTATGGTCTAAGTTCTTTTTTGGAAGCTGTATTTCTTCATTGCCAAGTTGAAACATCCAAACCGAGCTCATGGTGACTGCTTTAGTCCATACAAAGCTTGCTCTAAAGAAGCCCTATAGCCTGGTGGGACATCCATATAGACTTCTTCCTTAAGATCACCGGAGAAAAGTGTTCTTTATGTAGAATTGGTGCAATGGCCAATCGAGATTTGCTGTAAAGATAATAAAACTCTAATAGTATTTAACTTGGCTACTAGAGAGAAGGTTTTCTGATAATCCATGCCATATGTTTATGTATAACCTTTTGCTACAAGTCTTACCTTGTACTTTTCTACAGATCCATTTGTCTTATGTTTGATGGAGAATACCCATTTACATCCCACAGTCTTCTTTTCTTTGGGTAATGGTACTAGAGTCTAGGTTTTGTTCTTCATCAGTCCTTCCATTTCTTTTTGTATAGCATGAGTCCACTTCGGATCCATCAAGGCTTCTTAAACATTATGGGGAACATCGTATACAGATAGTATGTGCGCGAATGCCTTAAGACATTCAGGTAGCTTCTCGGTGGATGTATAGTTAGCAATTGGGTATCTTGTCCTCCGTTCCTTGATATTTAATGAGTATCTATTTGGTGGCTTGTGCTGGTTGTGCCTTAAAGGTAAGGTGTACCCAGTAGATGTATCTGTATTATTAGGTGGCATAGTGGTAGGGAAGCTTACCTTAGGAATATTCTCAAGAGGTGGGTTTGGTACTGAGGAGTGAGGGACTTACATTGGAGGCTCCTATCTTGGGAGTGTATCAGCTTCTGCTTCAGGTTCAGATACTGGAGGCTCTTTTCTTAGGAATGTGTCTTCTAATTCTTCACTGACTGAAAGCTTCTCCTTCTCGAGTATCCACCCAATCTAATCATAACCAATTCGACTCTTCTTCTTGAGTCTTCCCCTGAAGAGAGGAATTGGATATTGGGATGAGTAGAATGTATCAGATTTCAAAAAAATAACATCCATGATCACATAGATTCGTTTGGTGATAGGGTCATAACACCGTAGCCTTTTTGATGGAGACAATATCCCAAGAAAATGCAATGAATGGCATATAGATTAAGCTTTGTGCATTGGTTCTTGTGAAGATGGACATAGGCCACGCAGCCAAAGATCTAGGGAGGGATCGTTAGCAAGGTAGGGAAGGTGACAAAAGTTGTTAATGCCTGGAGCGGGATTACAAAATTTAAGACTCGTAATGGCATATAGTTAAGTAAGCATACAGTTGTGGCGACAGCATTACCCCAATGTCGATAGGGTACATGAGCTTCAAGTGGAAGTGCTCGTGTAGTTTCGAGGATATGTCTATTTTTTACGCTTAGCAACTCCATTTTGTTGAAGGGTTCGTAGACATGAGTCTCATGAAAAAGGCTATGCTGCTGAAAGTATGCTTGAGACGGTTGATTGATGTATTCCCTGCCATTGTTTGACTGAAGAATTTGAATCTTTCCTGAGAACTGAGTTTGAACCATTGCATAGAAGGCTTAGAACATACTCAGTGTTTCAACCTTATGTTGCAATAAATAGAGCTAGGTCATTTGTGTGTAATCATCCACAAAAATCACAAACCATCGCATGGTAGAAATGGTAGAAATTGGATAAGGACCCCACACATTGGAATGAATTAGAGCAAAGGGAACAACACATTTATTTTGGTTCACTAGGAATGAAGCTCGGTGATTTTTACTAATATACAGGTCTCGCATTTTAGATCATTTGTCTTTAATTGAAAAAATAAATCAGCAAACAAATGTTTTATATATGAAAAAGACAGGTGTTTCAGGTGATGATGCCACAACCAAATCTGTCTCTCTTTGGCATCAGTTGGATGAGTCGTGTGATGTACACAACCAGGACTAAAATCATCCATGTATTATAAGTCCCCCTTCCTAGTACCACGCCCAATGATCTCTTTCGTGAGAATATCCTAAATCAGATAAAAAGTAGAGTAGATAAGCACAACACAATTCAACTCCGCTATTAGCTAGCTGACAGATAATAATTTATGAGATAAAAAAGGGACAAGAAGGGTATTTGGTAATTTTAGGATGGGTGATAAGGTTGCTATGCCCAAGCTAGTGACAGGAGAAAGGACACCATTTGCATTTGCTATAGTCAAGTGCCTTTGTGGAGAAGTGGTTGAAAAATTGGTGGAATCCCAAGTCATATGCTTGGTGGCTCCAAAGTCCAACAGCCACCTTCCATGGTCTTCATCCTGGGGGGCTAAGGCATTAAAGGCAAACATGGCCGATGGTACCTGGGTCCAAGAGAGAGGCAGTAGCGCGGGATGGATCAACCGGTGGAGCAAGTAAGAGGTAGCTCTCGGCAATAGCAATGTAGCCTTCTTTAGTCCGTCGTCCATTCTAGCGTTGCTTGTGCCTCTGTCAATAGCTTCTCTTCGCTTCTTTGCCTGGGGGTCATACCACCAGTCGAGGTAACCATGCAACTAGAAATAGGTCTCACGGGTATGCTCTGTTCCTCCATAATAGGAGTATTTCACGCTATTTGTTGGATTCTCGAGATTTCAAGAGAAATACAATACAATTCTTTAAAAAAAAAATTACAAAATCAACAACCAAAATTCTAATGGATATAAACTTCTATATTAGTTATTATTATTATTATTATTATTATTATTATTTGTCGTGAGGAAAAATTTTCTTATAGGCCTTTCTAACTTTTTGAGGATAGTAAATTCTTTGAGTTGCCCACACACGCCCACACAAACCGACTTCCAAATCAATCACTATGTATTTGTGTATGTCTCACTTGAACTCCACCTATATAAATGAATGGTCAAAATTAAACAATCCCAATTAACTAACCTCCGGTAATGCATATAATCTTGGAAAATATGACATTAATAAATGGGTGAATGAGAAATTGTGTCTCAAAAGATCACCATTGATTTGGAAAAGAAAAAAGCTAAGTGGAAAGTGTGTGGAAAGTGTGAAACCACTTGTCCCACATTGAAAAAAAAAGATAAAAGGTTGAGTGCTTTATATATAGTTACACCTTTGAAAAATGGTAACTAATTACTAGAAGCACCATGCCTCGCGTGCCTGCGCAAGGGGGGTGCAAATCTAGCGCCCCGACGAAGGTCGGCAAACTTCTGTCGTGTGCAAACGCGTAACCTGCGGACACGAATGTCGGACCAAAAAGTGGGTCTCGCGAAGAGCCCATTTTTAGCCAATTTGAAATTCTGTAACTGAAGCATCTGTAACTACAGTGTAATTACAGAATTAAATTTTTTGTTTTAAATTTCTGTAACAGCAGAAATTACAGAATTAAAATTCCGTCTTTAAATTTCTGTAACAGCAGGTTTATACAGAATTTAAATTTTGTAATTGTAGGTTTAATATGCAGCATAAATTCCAGAACTGCCTTTCAGTTGTCTATAAATACAGACACCTCTTCTGTTTTAAAATACCTGGAAAATCTTCTTCTCTTCTCTCATCTCGATCTCTGCGTATTGTTTTTGATTTGTTCAGTTCGACGAGAGTGTTGAAGTTCTGTACTGACTTTACCACTGCTTGCCGTTGTATCCTGGGAGACAGACGCCATACCAACCTCAAGTACAGGTAGAGGGGACGAATCTGTTTTAAAAAAACTGTGTTCATCACAGTCTTCGGTTTTTCCTTATTACTGTTCTGTTTTCCTTGTTCAAAGTTTCGGTTTAATTTTTTTTTTTTTTAGATTCAGGCAGAAAAAAAAAATTCTCTCTCTCATCTTGTTTCCTTGCGTATTTTTCTACATATTCTGTTGTTCAAATAATGTATATATATATATATATATATATATTGTAACAGTTTATTCTAGTTTAAATAAAATAAAAATAAAATATTATTACACAGATTTCTTAACAAAATTTTATATTTCTACCTTTTCATTACATTTGTTTATATTGTCTCACGGAAGCCATTTCACCTTTGATTTTAATTTTAATTTTAATTTTAATCCCGATTTTGTTGCTAACAATCTTAAAACAGATTCGAAATTGATTTCAAATGGCTATTGGAAATGATCTTATGAACATGTCTACTGGAATTGAAGTTAAAAGCTCTACCCCTATCTCTACTGTTTATCTGCGTGGACCAACTTCTGCACCTACAGTTTCTGTGAACCATGGTGAGAAGCCTGAAAGGTTCAATGGACTAAACTTTAAAAGGTGGCAGCAAAAGATGCTGTTCTATCTGACCACCTTGAATCTTGCGAGATTCTTGACTGAGGAAACTCCTAAATTGTCCGAGGAAGAAATAGATATACAAGTCGTCAATTCGGTTGAGGCTTGGAAGCATTCTAATTTCTTATGCAGAAATTATGTCATGAATGGTTTACATGACTCATTGTACAATATTTATTGTACAATGAAAACTGCAAAAGAGCTATGGGAATCCTTAGACCGTAAATATGAAATAGAGAATGCCGGAGCAAAAAATTTGTGGTCGATAAATTTCTTGATTATAAGATGGTGGATTCCAAGGCCGTGATCAGTCAAATGCAAGAAATTCAAGTAATCTTGCATGAGATTCAAGCAGAAGGAATGATTTTAAGTGAAACCTTCCAAGTGGTTGCAATTATTGAGAAGCTACCTCCAGGGTGGAAGGATTTCAAAAACTACCTCAAACACAAATAAAAGGAAATGAATTTGGAAGAACTGATTGTTAGACTTCGAATTGAAGAAGACAATAGAAGTTCTGAACGTAGAGGATTCAATCCTGCCACTACTAAGACAAATGTAATGGAGTATAAACAAGGCCCCAAAAATAAGAAAATTGCCAAACCGAAACTAGGCCCAAAAGGTGGAATTTCTAAGTCGAAGTTTCAAGGGAAATGCTTCAATTGTGGCAAGATAGGTCACAGATCTGCTAACTATAGACTTCCAAATAAGAAACACGAGGCAAATGTAGTGAATAAAATTGTCCAATATGTGTCAGATATAAACCTCTCTGCATTGGTTTCTGAAGTGAACTTAGTCGGGCCCAACCCAAAGGAATGGTGGATTGACACCGATGCCATTAGGCACGTTTGCTCTAACAAGGACTTGTTCACTACTTTCGAACCAGTTAATGGGGAGAAAATTTTCATGGGAAACTCTGCTACTTCTGCTGTTGAAGGCCAAGAGAAGGTGCTGCTAAAGATGACCTCTGGAAAAGAACTGACTCTGAATAATGTGTGGTCTGTGCCAGAAATCCGCAAGAACTTGGTGTCTGGGTCTCTGCTGAACAAGCATAGATTTCATATGGTTTTTGAGTCCGACAAAGTTATTTTGTCAAAATCTGGAATGTATGTAGGAAAGGGTTATGTAACTGATGGGCTTTTTAAGCTCAATGTCATGGCTATCATTAATAAAAATAAGAAGTCTTCTGCTTATTTGCTTGAGTCGTCCAATTTGTGGCATGGTAGACTAGGACATGTTAATTTTGATACATTGCGTAGATTAATTAACTTGGATCACATACCTGCATTCCAAATTAATTTAAAACATAAATGTGAAATTTGTGTTGAGGCAAAATTAAAAAGATCATCTTTCCAAACAATTGAAAGAAACACCAAACCCCTTGAATTAATTCATAGTGATGTTTGTGATTTAAAATTCGCACAAACAAAAGGTGGTAATAAATATTTTATCACTTTTGTTGATGATAGCACAAAATACTGTTATGTGTATTTGCTAAAAAGTAAAGATGAAGCTTTATAGAAATTTGTTCTCTACAAAAATGAAGTTGAAAATCAACTTAATAAAAAGATTAAAAGATTGAGAAGTGATAGAGGTGGCGAGTACGAAATACTAATTGGTGAATTTTGTACACAACATGGAATTATACATGAAGTTACTACACCTTACTCACCTCAATCAAATGGTGTTGCTAAACGTAAAAATTGCACATTGAAGGAAATGATGAACGCGATGTTACTAAGTTCAAGATTACCTCAAAATATGTGGGGTGAAGCTATTTTGTCAAGTAATTACCTTTTAAATAAGGTACCCCGAAAGAAAAAGGAAAAAACTCCTTATGAGTTATGGAAAGGTAGGAGACCATCCTACAAATACTTGCGAATGTGGGGGTGTCTTGCAAAAGTAGCTGTTCCAACACCAAAGAAAATAAAAATAGGTCCTAAAACGGTAGACTGTATCTTCATTGGGTATGCACATAACAGTAATGCTTATCGATTTCTTGTGCATGAATGTAAAATACAAAAGATACACAAGAACACGATAATGGAATCTAGGAATGCATCGTTTTTTGAAAATGTATTTCCTTGTAAATCCAACGAGGTGTCAAGTTCATCTAAACGATCAAACGAAACTATGAATGAAGAAAGTCATGACTCTGATCATGAACTAGAACTTCGGCGTAGCAAAAGAGTAAGAGTGGAAAAATCATTTGGAAATGATTTTCTAACTTATTTGTTAGAAAAAGAACCACTAAGTTATTCAGAGGCTGTAAATTCTCCTGAGGGACATCTATGGAAAGAAGCAATTAAAAGTGAAGTAGATTCTATTTTACAGAATCATACTTGGGAGTTAGTGGATCTTCCTTCTGGTTGTAAACCTTTAGGGTCCAAATGGATCTTTAAAAGGAAAATGAAAGCAGATGGCTCCATTGATAAGTATAAAACCAGGCTTGTGATCAAGGGATACAGGTAAAGAGAAGGCCTAGATTACTTTGATACTTATTCTCCTGTGACAAGAATAAATTCTATTAGGATGATACTTGCTATAGCCGCTTTGCGAAACCTAGAGGTACATCAAATGGATGTAAAAACAGCTTTCCTAAATGGTGATTTGGATGAAGAAATCTATATGGAACAACCTGAGGGTTTTATAGCTCCAAGATAAGAAATAAAAGTATGTAAATTGGTAAAATCACTGTATGGCTTAAAACAAGCGCCAAAGCAATGGCATGAATAGTTTGATAATACAATGTTTACCAATGGATTTAAGATCAATAAGTGTGACAAATGTGTTTATAGTAAAAAGACTGAAAATGGTTGTGTCATTTTGTGTCTTTACGTGGATGACATATTCATTGTTGGTAGTGATTACAAAACAATTAAATCTACCAAGAATATGTTGAATTCAAAATTTGACATGAAAGACATGGGACTTGTTGATGTGATTTTAGGAATTAAAATCACAAGAACATCAGATGGTCTTATTTTGAATCAGTCACACTATGTGGACAAGATCCTTGAGAAATTCAACAAGGATGATTCTGGAATAGTAAGAACACCATTAGACAATAGTGTTCATCTATCCAAGAATAGAGGAGAGGGTATTTCTCAAGTAGAGTACTCCAGAGTTATTGGAAGTCTAATGTACTTAATGAGCTATACTAGACCGGATATTGCCTATACGGTTAGTAAATTGAGTAGATATACGAGCAATTCGAGTGTTGACCATTGGAAAGCAATAGTGAGAATACTCAGGTACTTACGGTATACTCGGAATTATGGTCTACATTATACCAGATACCCAGTAGTTTTAGAAGGATACAGTAATACAAACTGGATATTTGATATAAAAGATTCAAAATCTACTAGTGGATATGTATTCACATTAGCAGGTGCAGCTGTATCATGGAAATCCTGTAAACAGACTGTTATAGCCGGATCCACAATGGAATCTGAATTTATGGCTTTAGAAAAATGTGGTGAAGAGGCTGAATGGCTACGCCATTTCTTAGAGGATATTCCGAAATGGGAAAAACCTGTGCCACCCATTTGTATACATTGTGACAGTCAATTTGTAATTGGAAGGGCACAGAGTAATATGTATAATGGTAAGTCTAGACATATACGTCGTAGACATAATACCATTAGACAACTACTCTCAACTGGAATTATCTCTATTGACTATGTGAAGTCAAAGGATAATATTGCGGATTCGCTAACCAAAGGGTTAAATAAGGAGTTAGTTGAAAAGTTGTCAAAGGGAATGGGACTGAAGCCCATAGAAAAATAAGGTTTTATAAAGGAAACCTAACCTAATTGACTGGAGATCTCAAGATTTGGGTTCAAAGGGACAACCTAATTATAAAACTTAATAAGGTCACTGTGGGGCTATCCCTCAACCCATTCTTATAATGAAACAGTGATATTGAAAGGGAAAAATGATAGCAAAGGTTTGCTTTAATGATTCTTAAGTGGAGTAAGTAAATTACTCAAGATTAAGAAATCACCTATGTGAAAGAGAAGTGGGGCTGTTTCAAAGGAGAATTGTTTAGGGCTCAATTCTTTAGAAACTCTTGCAGAACCAGGTTAATGTTCATGGCCAAAACGAACATAATCGTGAGAATTGAACAAAAGTTAGATGATTCCTGTGTGCGATATATGATTCATTTACATAAGAAAGCAGGACAGTTCAAGAACATCATGTCTACTGGACAGCTAGTAAAGTAAATATATTGTCACGATGGAAGGTTCAAAGGGCAACTCCTACCTATCCTATGCAGGTTTCAACTATTAAAGTCAAATTCAAAACAATTTTCATTCATGTGGGGGACTGTTGGAAAATATGACATTAATAAATGGGTGAATGAGAAATTGTGTCTCAAAAGATCACCATTGATTTGGCAAAGAGAAAGGCTAAGTGGAAAGTGTGTGGAAAGTGTAAAACCACTTGTCCCACATTGAAAAAAAGATAAAAGGTTGAGTGCTCTATATATAGTTACACCTTTGAGAAGTGGTAACTAATTACTAGAAGCACCATGCCTCGCGCGCCTGCGTAGGGGGGTGCAAATCTAGCGCCTCGACGAAGGCTGGCAAACTCCGTTGTGTGCAAACGCGCGACCTGCGGACATGAATGTCGCACCGAAAAGTGGGTCTTGCGAAGAGCCCATTTTTAGCCTTTTGTTCTTTTCTTTGTAATTTTCACATAATCAAATTTGAAATTCTGTAACTGAATCATATTTACAGAATTAAATTTTTTTATTTAATTTCTGTAACTGCAGTGTAATTATAGAATTAAATTTTTTGTTTTAAATTTCTGTAACAGCAGAAATTACAGAATTAAAATTCTGTCTTTAAATTTCTGTAACAACAAGTTTATACAGAATTTAAATTTTATAACTGCAGGTTTAATATGTAGCATAAATTCCAGAATTGCCCCCATTTCAGTTGTCTATAAATACAGACACCTCTTTTGTTTTAAAATACCTGAAAAATCTTCTTCTCTTCTCTCATCTTGATCTCTGCGTACTGTTTTTGGTTTGTTCAGTTCGACGAGAGTGTTGAAGTTCTGTACTGACTTCACCACTACTTGCCGTTGTCCTTACCAACCTCAAGTACAGGTAGAGGGGACGATTCTGTTTTAAGAAAACTGTGTTCATCACAATACTCGGTTTTTCCTTATTACTGTTCTATTTTCCTTGTTCAAAGTTTCGATTTTTTTTTTTTTTTGAGATTCAGGCAGAAAAAAAAAAATCTCTCTCTCATCTTGTTTTCTTGCGTATTTTTCTACATATTCTGTTGTTCAAATAATATATATATATATATATATATATTACAACAGTTTATTCTAGTTTAAATAAAATAAAAATAAAATATTATTACACAGATTTCTTAACAAAATTTTATATTTCTACCTTTTTATTACATTTGTTTATATTGTCTCACGGAAGCTATTTCACCTTTGATTTTAATTTAAATTTAAAATTTAATTTTAATTTTAATCCCAGTTTTGTGCTAACATATAACACCCCTCATTGACAAAAATCCAACATATTACATTAATTCTTGGCAGCAAATACTCTTGAGTAGAAAGTACTGATCATATCCACAATATTTTGCCTTTTTCATTCTCTAAATTTTATTTCTAAACATAACGATGTCACTTCATTCTTCACCTTTACTTATAATTAAGGAGATGGACTTCCTTGCTAATACAACCATATGACAAAGCAAAAACTTTCGCAGCAATTGTATTCAGCACTTTTAGAGCATGAAATGGAGCTTTTATGTATCATCCCCCAAACTACAGAGTAACATATACAGCCGTATAGTTAATCCTTCAGGATAGTATTTCCCCTTCTCTTTTTTGTTGCTAAAATGGCAACAAACAAAGCTTGAATTGTTTTTCCAAATTGGTGGCTTCTTGTGATTACCTCCATTTAGCAATGGCAGGCGATGCAGACATTACCACATACTTTGTAGTCTCCCTCCAAATGTCACCAATGTTGATCGAAACAAATTCACCTTCACTGGCACGGGGGTTCTTGTAGCTAGGGGCAGTTCAACCACCCACAAAAGGTTTTGAAACCCAGAATTAATAGCTGAGTTTCCAAGCTCTTACACTCCGTTTGGAAATATTTTTCTCTCAGAATTGATTTGATTTTATTTCAAAATAAAGAATTAATTTAATTTGAGTTGGCAAATAAAACTTAATATTTGAAACACATTTTGAATTTAAGAATTGAATTGATTTAATTTAAAAGACATATTAAATTTGACCATGTTAATAAAAAATAAAAAATATAGTAAATATGATATATGATAATAAATTTGTCCACTTACTTAAATGATTTAAGGAAAAAATAAATTCTTATCAGATTTGGTTGCTTTAGATTGAATTTTAAATTACATAGAAATTTTCAAAATTTAAGTCATGGAACTCATAAAATTTTATTTAAATTTTAAACATAAAAGTTAGTGAAAATTTTCGTCAAATAAAATCAAATTCTATCAAGTTTACCATTCCAATCGAGTGTTAATATATTATATGATTGGAATGGTAAACTTGATAAAATTTTGGAATTTCTATGTTAAAATCAAATTCTATCAAATTTTGGGATTTACCAACTCAAATTCTATCAAATTCCACTATATAAAATCAAATTCTATCAAATTTTGGGATTTCTATGTTAATGCAGAGTGTTATTGTCACTCTGGTTTCTTTCCAATCATATAATGCAAAAGTGTTTCTTTCCAACTTCTTCAACTCTCAGCTGCCTCTCTCATTGTCAACGCACCTCACACTTGACCGTTGTGCAAGCCAACTCTGGTTTCTCCTCCAGCCCATGTATCTATCTCCTCCCCCAAGGTGACCAAAACATGAATATTTAGTGCCGGATCTAGAATTTGGTGCTCGAGAGTGATGTTTAAAAATTATATAAAGGGTCAGTTAAGTTAGCTGGGGGCATTAGTTAGTAAGTTTGTTGCTGTGGATAAAATCCAACGGTAACTTGTTACATTCAGAGATGAGAAGGTGCAGGTGGATAAGATCGGGTTAACAACATCAATTGATGGGGGACACAACGAGGGGTGAGTAAAAAAATTATCACTAAACTAAAAAAAATGGGACAAATTGAATAAAAAATTACGATTAATCAAATTAAAGGTTTCGATTTCGATTTTTTTTATTTTTATTTTCAATTTTGGATTCGGTTTTGATTTTTAATATCGGTTAACCGTTGGTTCGGTTAACCGTTGGTTCAGTTAACCGATTGAATTTGAGTATTAATATAAATTATAAAATATATATTTATTATATATTAATATATTATAGGATTGTTGTGATTTTTTCTATTATTTGTTTGATTATTAATAATTTTATTCTTCAAGTAATCTGAATTGAAATTATGTTATTATTATTGTCAAATTATATTTAATTTTTAATTATTTTTATGTTATTGAATGTTTAATTAATTAGTTACGGATTGATAATTATTTAAAAAAAAGAATAAAAATAAGTAACCAGACCGAGTTGAACGATTAATTATTAATAACGGTTTGATTTCGTTACTTTTTTTCTGACCGATGGTTCGGCACCATTGGGTACAACACAGTTGACAGAAACAAAAAGAATCTTCGTTCTTCATCACAAATATCCAGTTTGATCAACTTTGAAATTGTTTTTGACGGTTAACACTTACCTAAAATTCTGTCACTTGAATATCTCAATTGGAAACTAAATTGTCTCACACTCAGAAAATTGGTGAACCATCAGAATCATGCAAACAATTAGAGACCCTGGCTTTATTCCGCAGCAACTAGCTAGTGTGCCGGAGGGGTGCTGACAAGGGAAGGAAGGGCCTCCTCTAAAAATATTTTAACTATATATATATATGGTTAGATATTATTGTGAAATTTTGAAGTCCCATAAAAAAAAAAAAAAACAAAAGTTTCTAAATGTGAAATTTTGTTGGAGTTTGGAATGTAAAAAATTATTGTGAAATGATTGTTGAATGTTTATATTCGATTTGATATAAAATTGTTAAAAATTATATAAAGTGACACGTGGTAAAATTTTAGTGAAGGATTTTGAAAAATTTTGAAGTTTTGTGTAATTTTTTGTGTAAATGTTAAATCAACTTTTTTTAAAATCTGGTAAGATTCATTAGAACGTACCATTTTGATCCGTTACAACGGATTTGAAATTTTTTTGAAGTTTAAAAACGTTGCAACTTTTGACATTTTTTGAAGTTTTTTTAAAGTTTTTTGAGACTCCAAACGCCCTCTATATTTATCCAAGGAAATACATACATATATATATATATATATATTTATATATACATTCTATTATACGTCTTGTAATGTCTTGCCCCCACAAATGTTGAACAAATTACGATATATGCCTAAATATTATATTTTAAGGAACGAAATCTATAATATTTTATTAAAAGATGTGATCCCCCACTAGAATTTAGAAAGAAAATTCAATACTAAAAAAAAAAAAAAGATTTATTGTTGAACCAATTGAAAAAATTCAAATATTTCCACCTAAATATATAATTTACTTTCTGTGTTTGAATGTGAATTACAAAATAAATAAATAAATAAATAAATAAATAACAAAATTAATAACATGTTATGAGCAAACTTGTGCACAAGTTTTAATTCTTTATATTCCTCGTGATAATTAATAACATCTTTTTTATTAAGATAAGTATGCAATAATTTTTTATAAAATCTAGTCATATAAATTTTTTTATTATATTTGGAAAATAGAACTGACAATTTTTTATTATTAAATTGTATGTGAATTTTAAACTTTTCAATTATTAACAATATCATGTACAGTTGCAATTTATGTCGTCATTTATAACTTTATTTTTTAAATTTGTTTGGGCTAATTTAGTTAACCTAAGTTCGTCCATTGTTCCTTCATAGTCAAAATATAAAATTTATGTCCTTCTATTATATAAAACAGAATCAATTAACACAATGCAATGTAATTACATCTTGATTTACATTACTATAAGAACATTTGGAGCACAATATTTTATAAAAAAATCTTCATAAATTTTTAACTTTTTACACAGTATATGAAATAAAAGGATATAACTTTCATCCATTTATATTAAGGGCCTGTTTGGTAGACAAAAAATGAAAGAAAAAAGTATAATAAAAGTAGAAAGATGTTACATAAATGTGATATGTGAAAAATTTTGATTGGAGGAAAATACAAAAATTAGTTAAATTTGATGATTTTTGATAAATTTTGATGTGACCAAACAGACTCTAACTTTTTAGTTTTTACCATTCTAAAGGCACCTCCATATAAAAAAATACCGCTTTCAAATTACTTTTCTGTCCCTTTTTTTTTTTAATTTGGACTTTCAATGCAATGTAAATCTTTTTAGCTTTTCAAAATACGCTCCTTGGTTTTTCAAAAACCAAGATGTGGGGGCTTTCCAATTCAAGTATGTTTTGAAAATATATATATATATTTCTAAGGTGTGGGTGCGTGCGTATTTTTATTTTTCATGGCTATTTTTCTAAGTAAATCATTTTTCATGAGATGTAATTTGATTTTGCTAGTTTTTTTTTTTTTTTAAAGCCTGCAGCATTCAAAGTTAATTATTAAACCCCCACAATATCGAAAGAGAGTCTCAATTTTTATTTTTAAGATAAAAATTTTATTTTAAATTTGTTTATTTTACAAAAATAAAATATTTAAAAATATATAATGGGTCTAGAATAGGGAGATATTAAGAATATTTTTTTTTGGTTATAATGTTGGAATAGAAAAAATTTAAGTAAATAACGTTAAAAAAAAATTGGAAATATGCACATTATGAAATTTTTTGATTGGTATGCGGGATTTGAAGGGAGTCTAAGATCGAACCCGAGCGGATAAGGAGGCCGAATGAGAGCTCGGCAACTGAGTTACGGCACTCCCTGAAAATGTATTTTCACTGACACTAAAAACACATTCTCTAAAAATGCCTCCTCAGCTTTTTTTAATTGCCTGAAAATAAATTGGGTGTTCTTAGTTTAAATTAGAGATAAATTCTGAGTTGAGTGGTCTGCTTCAGTTTAAATTAGAGATAAGTTCCGAAAACCAAATCAAAGATTCTAAAAACCTTTTAGGGATATAAATTGTTAAATTAGAGATATAAATTTGAAATCAAATTAAATATTCAGAAATATTATGGTTACTTCCTTCACTTCACACTCCTAATTTCTCCCTTCAGTTTGTACCCTTGGTTATATACCCTAACCAAAAGAACATCGTTTTGACAATTTAGCATTTCTATACAAGTAGGAAGATCATGCATACATATTTAAAAATATAATTCTCATGGTAAATTAAAAAAAAATCACCTAATTAAGTTAAATTATTTGTGTTTTATCAATTTAAAAATATTGAGAATATTTACATCTTATTATCAAATATATGTATTTTTAAAATAAATTAAATAATTATAATATTAAATCTTTAACGCAATTTTTGGAATTGTAGATTTGATGATAATTAATTTCATTTAATAAAAAGTCTTGTCAATTCGCATGTTTGTAATCAAAATAAAATTTTATGAGTTCGAACTTAAATTTTGAAATTTTTATACCATTCGAAATTCAATTCAAAACAATAAAATTTAATTATATTTTATTATTTTCTTTAGTCATCTGAGTAAGTGAATAAAATCATCTCCATAAGTCATATTTATCATATTCTCTGTTTTCTACTAACAGCTCCAATTTAATTGTTCTTTTTTTTTCTTTTAAATCAAGTTAATTCAATTCTTAGAGAGTAAAATGACGTCATATCTGTTAAATATTTTGAAAATCTTTTAGGCGATATAGATTCAATTAACAAAAAAAAATCAAATATATAAATTGTTAAATTAGAGATATGCATTTGAAATCAAATTAAATATTTTGAAAATCCTTTAAAGTATATAGATTCAATTAACCAAAAAAAAAATCAAGTATATAAATTTAAACAATCAGGAGTATAGATTCTGAAAATAAAATAAAAAATATAGATAGATGTTTTTTTTTTTTTTTTCAGTCGCCGCATAACATGGCACGGCATAACAGTTATTCAAAAAATTAAGGATATACATTTTGAGAATAGATTCAGGTAATCAAGAGATATAGATTCTGAAAACTCAGGGATACACCAAAATAGGGATATAGATACAAAAAATGAAGAGCGTGACCTATAGTTCAAGTGGTTAAGAGCCTCTCTTGCCCGCTCATGACTCGAGTTCGAGTCTTCCCCATTTCCTTATAAAAAATAAAATAAAAAGAAAAACTTTACCTTTCAAACAAAAAATGAAAGAATACACAAATTAGTGGCATAGATTTTGAAAATTCATTTTTAGGCTAATGAAAACGTAGTAATTTTATAAAGTGTTTTATTAATTTTTTTTTTCTACACTTATAGTAGAACAAAAAAGAAAAAAAATAAAATACTATGACCTCATATTGGAGATGTTTGAAGCCTCATGTTCAAATTTTTTACTGGCACAAATTATGATATTTTTTACTCATGTTCAAATTTTTTACTCGCACGAATTATGATATTTTTTACTCACACGAATTATGATATCGTAACTTTTATAAATTTATATTAATTTCTATAACTCTAGACACGTTACAGGCACTTTTGGGATAGGTACAAATTAACCTTAACTGATATAATTACAGTGAAAAACACAAAAACATAAATCACACTAGTTTAACAACTGAAAATTAATTGAAATTTATGTCTAATAATAAATATAGATTTAATTATTTAAAATTATTTTAAAATTTTTAATAATCTAAAAAATTATGCATTACCAGCGATGATGGGAGGTGCTACTTCCCAACCTAAATCTACCATCCTCCAATAAATCTATTCAAATCTAACCTATCTTACAATAAATTTATTTTTTTTTTAATTAAACTAAAATTTTACCTAAATATTAAATAATTAAAAAATAATTAAAATTTATGTTTAATACTAAATATATATTTAATGTTTTTCTTCAAATTATTTTTTAATTCGTAATAATTTATAAAATTAAACATTTTTTAAGTACGATGTTCAATTTTTTCTTTAAATTATATTTTACTTTTGCATAACACGAGTTACTACAAATTATGTTAAACAATCTTGCGCAATTGCATTGCGTCTAAAACTAAGTGAAAGGACTCCCTTTGGAGTTATGAGATTTATTAAAAAACACTAAAATTTTTTAAAAATTATCCACTTTTTATCTCACTATACATAAGAATCCAATGAATTAAGTAAAACTCTGAACAGTTAACTGCCAAATGCTCTTATTTGGTCCTCATTAGCAGGGAAGGAAAAATACAAACCACGGCAATTGTTCAACATTCTCACTGCTAATCCCATCAAATACCAATCATTGTAACAATAACAGTTGTTGCTAATCCCATCAAATACCAATCATTGTAACAATAACAGTGAACTTACAGATGAATCATCTAAGGAATTCCACAATTCCCCAGAGTAGTAGTAGTACAACAATTTATACAAGTCAAAACATACAAAAATGAGATGATATGACATTAATATAACCACACAAGTAATAATACATAAACATCCCCCCAAAAAAAAAGAATTATCAAATTCTACCAGAATAATGTGACACAATTAAATGCTTGTTAATACAAAGCCTATTAAAATATTTTTTTTATTACATAAATGTCACAGCCACATTATTTATTTTTATATTAATATATCATTTACACCTCACAAGATGACAAATAGCCACAACTAGTAGCAATACCTAATGCATTTTTTTGGGATTAAAACAAACACTAACAGCATCGTTTATTTTTGTGCTATAAACGCCTAAATATCCATATGCCAAAAGCACCCAAATGGTGCCCTCCGCCAACACATTTTGTTCAGAAAACTAAGATATTCAAAATTCACATCCTAATAAAACATATTCAACTATTCCTAATCTCCTAATCAGCTATCAAATTATCACCTAAGAAAGAACAAAAAAACTTTACAGATTGGTTCGTCAATTCAAGTTGTATTATATACAGGAGGGTGCAGTCGGCTGTGCTAATATGTTTATATGGGATAGTTGAAGTTTTGATACCCAATTGGAACTCCTCCTTGATTAGGGAAATGAGCTGGTGGAGGAATTGGTTGGGTATCTGCTGTGGTGGTGATGTCGTGGATGCTCGACCTCTTTCGATCCTTCCTCACTGCGTTCTGGCGAAGATAGTATTTCTGGGCATGGCTGGCGACTTGTGTAGGTGTTCTCGTTACAACTACATTTCTTGAAATGCTCCTCCAGTCTCCTTTTCCATATGTCTTGAGACCTATTAGAAACAACCTGATCCACAAATCCCAATTCAAGTCAATTTAATTTCCAAAAACTAGCAAAACCATAATAGAAAATCTCGTCCACAAACCATGTAAAGAGGTTTTAACGTTGTAATTACAACATGCTGGTTATTAATCATATTTTGGTGATTCTCTTTTCTTCAAGCTGCCTCAACATCTGTGATTTTCAAAGGTGCCCTTTTTGACTCCTCACTACCACTCTAATTACAAATTTGGAATACTACGACTGCAACTACTCCAATTATAAATCCGAACAAGGGCAGAGGAGTAAAGATAAGAGGAGACAGAAAGATAGGGAAGACAAGAGAGATGACAGCAGAAGAAAATTGAAAATAAAAAAGGGTGAAATTGCACACAAATTACGGCAGGCCCCTCCACCCTCGTAATGTATAATATGTACCAAGAGGAAGAAACCCTAGTTTTAGGCTTTTAGCATGAACTTTCTTTAGATGGGAAAACAATTGGACCTGCTGGAAGGAATTCGACATATTTGCACCATGTTTGGTTAACAATCCCATCTTGTTCAATTGGTACAGAAAGGGCTTAGGTATCACAACTTAGTGAATAACGAAACCTCAAATCATTTTCAAAATAAAATGAAGATGAGGATTTTGTGAAATGTTAACAGGTGGGATGGAGATCATCCAACATCCCCTTGTAGATATGCAGTTTCTGAAAAATCCAATTCTAAGCCCAAGTGCAACTCGCAACCCCCCCCCCCCCCCCCAAAAAAAAAAAAATTCCGCTAATACTTTCCTTGGGAATCTGCTCTGTTCCCCTTTTCTTTGTTTCAGAAGAGGAAAGCAAACGTGCCTTTCAATTTTGATTTCTCATCGTTCACCAAACAAATTCTAACACAGTTCAATTCATGCCTACATGAGAACAAAAACAACAAATAGAATCTTTAAATTTCATTTTTCCTCTCTAATTCCTCTGTTTTCTCAATTAACAGATCATGCATCATCCAATTTTGGGGTCGGTCTTATTAGAACGCAGCATCAAAATACCGCCTACCTAGGTTAAAGCGGACCCAATTCGCCCAAAAACTCACCAATACCGGGCTAGATGCGGTGTTTGATACACGAGAAAACAGAGATATAATTATAGGATTGTCAGCGAATCAGCCAAAAAAAAAAAAGCGCCAATATTTCAGAGCATGCTCTGTTCGGTAGCCAAGAAAATAATCAGAACGAATCCCCGAGACAAGAAAAAAAAACAAATTTATATGTACCTGTGTTCTTCTTCTGTCCACGGGGTGCCCTTCTTCCTCTCGACGTCACCGTGCTTGGTCTTCCCCGTCGACCCGAACGAGATCTGACTTGCCTTGGACTCGGTCTCCCACCCAAGCGACGAGTCGTCGGAGTAATTCGGCAGCTCTACCCGCCCCGAGTCAATCTCCACCACGTCGTGAACCAGCGCCTCGTAGTGCAGCCTCACCTCCTCCGGCGATTTCCCGGAAAGATGATCGGCGATCCTCTGCCACCGGTCTGGCATTTCCTCCGGAAACATAACCAGCGCCTGCTCGAACACCTTGTCCTCCACCCTCGTCCACGTCGATTGAGTCGCCGAGGAATTACCTATCATCGCCCACCGATTATCAGTACAGCTATCATTATGGTCGCCAAACATCATCGAATTAAAACCAAAATCAAAATCGGATCACTCAAATATCTTCTTTGGTTCGGCGCAAGGGTTTGGTGAGAGATTTTAGGCGATATTTTCGTTTCGGGTTTCTGACAGTGATGAGCTGTGAATAAAATATATACAGATGTAGCGATGAGCTGCTTGTGTTTTGCTTTCTCTGTTTTGAAAAGCATCTGGTTTCTCTTTTGTCTGCTTTCGTTTTTGTTGATTTGTGTTGAGAGTTCGATTCCAACACGTTTTTTGGTTTTACTGGGTCATTTTTAGGCCACTCTTTTTTCCGAAAAAAGTAAATTTTGAAATTTGTACGACTCTTTCCCGTAAATTACTGTGGTGAATCCTCAATCTTGGTTAATGTAGAAAATAATTTTACACTTAAATAATTAAAATAATTTGTTAATCCATTTCTAAAAAATATCCATCTATCACATCATTTTGTGTTATTTTTTTTCTTATATATATAGTAAATCGTCAAATCAATCAACCGTTATTTTTAATGAGTTATCATTTCTTAACTTATAAGATAATCGAATACCTATCAAGTAATCGAGTGCTCATAACTTTCAAATATAAGATAATATATCAAAAATAAGGATTAAAAAAATTCTTTAAATACAATAAATTTATAAGTAATTTTACATCTTAAAAAATTAAAAAAATTATTTTTCAATATAAATTTTTACATATTTCTTACTTAGTAAAATTTATTATATTATTTTTATAAACTAAAATTAAAAAATCTCATATTTAATTTTATCTAAAATCTCTATTATAATTAAGTAAAAAAATAATAATTTGTAACCATTCATTACATCAAGAACCAAATCTTAAGTCAAAAATAAATTTGCACCTGAATCTGACAGTTATTTTATTTTTTTACCCTAACTCGCTTTATTACCCGTAAAATTTAAAAATAACTGTATTTATTGGATCGAAATCGAACGAGTACTCGCTGGAACGAGTTAAAATTGCCATTCCTACTGTTGATGTTTATAAATTTTTTAAATCTGACAACAAAAACATATTTGTTAAACTTGTTTATATTATTTTATTAAATTAAAATTATTTTTAATAAATAATATAATAAATTTAATTTAATAAAATTTATTTAATATAACAAATGAAATTGATATGAAATATATTTTATTATTTTTAATAAGTAATATAATTAAATTATATTTTATATATTTATTTTTTAAATTAAATTATTTTTAATTGCTTAATTTAATTAATAATTATCACAAGATTAGAATTTCACACCTTAAACCCAACTGTGATTTACATGCTAAATCACGAGATTATTAAAGTGGTAAGTAAGCATGACTCTTATTGAAACACTTTAAGAGAAGAACACTTAGAGAATGTTCCTTTTTTATTAATTTTTTTGGATGATTTACAAATGAGGTTCACCCTATTTATAATCTTCTAATTCTTTAATGAACGGTGAGAATTTAATCTAACTAACGTTACAAATTTAGCCATTAAAATCATTCATCTAAATATCTAGAATATTTGCAGTACAAAGTTCTCAAGGAAATATTTTACAGTTTCTAGTACTCCATAATTATTTACAACCAGTGTTAACCAATGCGATACCCTAGCAATGTGAATTTATTTTTAAATTATTAACATTAAAAAATAAAAATATCTTTAAAACAATTAAAATAAAAATTTATTTTAAGAAATGCTAATAATCATAAAATCACATGTCAAAATAGATATATATATATATATATATATATATATATATATATATATATGATCTTCCATTTTTCATGATATTAATCCAAAAGTATAATTACAAAAAACATAACATATACCCACATCCATAATAAGATTTTATCACTACAATTAGAGTAAGATTTTATATATTAACAATTTTTAACTTATTAAAATTAATTTTTTAGTTTTTTAAAACAAATTATGTAAATAGATTTGTTTTTTGTGTGAAAGGGCCAAATCTAATTCGCAGCACCTATTTAAAAAGAAAAGAATAATTTTATTAGAGTGCGTAAACCTAATTCTACAAAATAATAAAACTTACAAAATAATAATATGTAAATTCATATGTAATAATACAACAATCACTCTAAAATAGATAAAATTAAAAAAAAACTAAAATATATTAAACAAAAATTCAGTTAAGGGCTTCACGAATTTTATAACAATGCCTATTTAAAAAGAAAAAAATAATTTTATCATAGTGCATGGACCTTGTTCCATAAATTGTAAAATTTACAAAATAATGATATATCAGATCACAATTGTCACTCTAAAATAGATAAGCATACAAAAATACTAAGATATTTTGGACAAAAATTTAGTTAAGGACTAACTATTTAAATTCAAAGCAAATGGTTGAAAGAAAAAAATTAATAGATTATCAAATCATATTCATGAAATTAACATGATAAAAAAATTAAGATTAAAACTAATACATATGAAACAAAATAAAAAATTAATTATTATACTAAGAGAGTGTAAATCAATGAAAAACTCTCTTGTAGTTAGTAATTTTTTTTTTTTTTTTTTGTTATTGCAGTTAGTGAAGTTAAGAATCTAATAATTAGTATTTATCACCAATGTATTCACCCATATTATTCAAGAATGCACGCCTTGATAATAAAAAAAAAAAAAAGAAAGAAAAAATCAAGCCGTTTGAAATCAAAGAACACCCATCCCATGAGATGAGAATAGAATGCCTACAAAGAAAAAAAAAAAAAAAGAAATAGCTGAAGATGGGATTAGACAGTGACAAAATAATAAAATGATAAGTATCGACTTACTTACCTACCCATGTCCATAATTGTCCTAGAGAGGGAATATTTTAAAATAGAAGATTAAAAAAGAAAAATGATCTTACACTTACAAGAAAATAGGAAGCTAAGAGTTTTTCACATAAAAAATGATAGGTAAATTAAGAGTTTTTCACATTGAAAATGATAAGCGGGAGTGAGTTAGTGTAATTAAAAGTTAATAATAGTGTCATTCAAATAAAATAAAAATAAAAAATGTTGTTCAACCTTTCGTGATTCCCTATCATCTAAAAGCTTAAAAGCTTCTCACATGACCTCCATCACTACTCTTTTGTACATATGAAAATAAATATATTATATCCATCTTTCATCCAATTCTTATATTGTTTCAAGTATCCTTTGTCTACACAATCTCTAATGCAAAATACTATCGATTTGCATATTGTTTACATGGACAATTGATGTTCAGACTATCTAACCCAATTAGTGTAGATAATGCATTGTTCAATTTTCTCAATTTATTCCCTACGCATTCTATTCGGCAAACCAATCTAATTCTTTTCCTTCCGACTTTAACTGTTTATGTGAACGTTTGACACAGAAGGTACAATTTTACGTTTTAAGAATAAGTTAGTATATCATGAATGTCACTTAAATAAAATCTCAAACTTCTCATTAAACAGTGGACAATCCCATCCTATTCAAGAATTCACTATCTAATTTGTACTTAAAAACTTAGTAACTTGTCTTTCAATCCTTATAGACAAAATACAACAAAAAATTGGTTCATCTAAGTAAAAGATGATGAAATGGGTGTCGTATCGCATTTCTCAAATATGTCTAAGTATTTTAAATATATGCATATGTAGCTATGGTAGTTAATCAAATTGTAACTCAAATTCTAAATAATTTATAAATTCTAAATAACATCAATCTTCGCCTGCTAATTACAGGAATAATAAACCAATACTTGAAGACTTATACTCAATTCTTACATACCAAACACAGTCAAATGCTAATCCGTATACTTAATGTTCCACAGTCTAACCCAATCTCTAATCATGGTCTCTAACACAACCAACAGAACATCAACATGCATATTAGAAAATATAATATAAATTATAAATTATAAACAAAATCTAATTTATTACATGACCGTCCAAGGTGGACGTTCATATTTTGCCTCTGTCAAAAGTGTAATTTCTAGTGGTAAGAATTGAATTAATTTCAAAAAAGAACATTAATTTTCACCTTTTTTAGTTGAAAAAGAAAATAAGACAATATGAGTATAAAAATAAATTCATTTACTTAGATGCCTAAAAAATAAATCAATTCTCACAAAATTTTGTTATTTTAAGGAGTACTAAAATCCCAACTTTGAGTCATAAAATCAATTCAAATCTAGCTTATCTCATAAAATTCTCATTCCTCACCAAATAAAATTAAATTTCACTAATTTCACCTCTCCAAATGCGGCGTTAGAGACGCATTCGGAAAAGTTAAAGAACTTGGTCGAAGGTCACATCCGCTGTTAATTTTTCACCCCACCCACACAAGGTAAAAGAAAAACCTTGTAGCACACTGATCTAGCAACACACCAAATGTCCACTCATTAGAAGGAGAGTTCTCATTCCTTTTATTTTTCTTTCTTTTTGTCGTTTCCCTTTGGACCTCTGTTTTGGCTTCATTCGAACTAATTTTTTGCTTACTATTGTCATATGTTCAAACTAAACGAATGATTAGTAAAAACCTATGAAAGCATCGATCGAAATGTGCAACGCACAATATATAATATTTAGCAATTGTGCCGAAAGTGGTTTTCCTCCTTATCCATTGTAATTCGAAAGAGGGCTTTGTTTTGGATCATTGTGATTGAGATTTTAAGGTTTCCAACATCCAAATTCCATGAGACTATGGGAAAGTGGATAACTCGTCGAATATGATTCACGATTGGTTTAATCCTAACCACAAGTCAAAAGCACTTTTCTAGTATCAAAGTTTGTCGGTAGTAAAAGTTAAAATCTTATTTCCATCTTTTCACACGCTAATTGGCTTCAAGAACTTAATTAGTACTGCTTTAAGTCGGTAGACTTAATGTTTAACAAAGTTATAATACATTTTACCTAAAGAAAAAAAATAATAAATTTTTATTGACATTTTATTTTTCAGCATGGTAGTATTCATCAAACAATAACAATAACAATAAATTCGTACTATGCAGGTGATTAAATTTTTAATACATGCTTTCGTTAATTATAATTATAATTTGACTGAAAGACATATAGTTTCACAAAACTGAATACGTTTCACGTAACAATATGCTAAGTTTTAATGAAATTATACATGAAAAAAATTGTAAAATATTATTATAGAACATATTTTTATTACATCTTAATGGGCCTTCATGGCACATGTTAACAAATGTGTAAAATAATAATAATTATAATATATTTATCAAATAATAATAATAATAATAATAATGTTTGGACATGGACATTGGCAGAAGCATGGAACCGTACCATCTTCTGTCGGCAACCGCCTTGCCGAAATGATTTTATCGTTTCTGAAGATTTGGTCACCTGACTGACTGTCACCTTAGGAAGGAAAAAAAAAAAAAAAAAAAGCCACCAGGATCTGGAAAGTGCTTCGAACACCGTGGAAGTTTCCAACTTTTTGTTTTGCCTACCCACGTGGCCGAGGAATACACAGAAACGTGTACTCCAACCAGGAAAACACGCTCTACAAAGTTTTGGATAAGATTGTTTTGCCACGTCACGCGTTAAAAATCTGGTGCGGTCAAGCTAGACTGCACCCGAGAAAGTCGTAGCGGCTTAAGATTGGTGCGTTGACCATTGTACATGTACCATTGTACATGTCACGCCAATGGAGCCCGGTTTTCAATTAAAATTTAAATTAAATAATTATAATTTAAAGTTTAACTTGAAATATAAATAAATTAAATTTAAATTATAATTATAATTTTAAATTAATTTTATTATTAAAATTAATAATAGTTGTACAAAATAAATAAATTATTTTTTCTAAACTTATTAAATTTGATAAATTTAATTCAAATACTTTTTCAACTCCAATTCAACCGTATCACCAATAGATTCAAGACGAGTAAGTACGGTGTGTAATTCAGACATTGAAATAGTCTTACTTTAAATTTGATTGTTTAATTTTTTTACTTAAAATAATTATTTTTTTTAAATTTAAAAGATATTGCAAACGTCAAATAGAAAGTTTAAAACAATATTCTCACTCTAGACTTCTCATCCATATTTTTTAATCTCTCAAACTCCTTTTTTTGTATATTTGTGTCTCTCGTTATATATATCTCAAAATAGTAATGAAACCACTTTTTTCCATGGTTTTGCTGGGTGAGAAATTAAATCAGATCAGAAAAAAAAAAAAAAAAATTGTGTTTTCGAATAACGATTTTGTAGTTGATTTCTAAAAAGAGAAATGGACGTGTGTGTATTACGCATCTATAATTATTATTATTTTTGAAGGAAAGACTCCCACTCCATCACATATACTGAAACCAAGAAATTGATTTACAGAAACTCGTTGCAAGTAATCGAACCTGCGACAATCTCCTAAGTTTATGGTTAAGTGCAAGCCACCGTCATGTAACTTACAAAATAACTGTATAAAAATATTTACACTTGTAATTTATTGAAATTCTATGGAGAAACAATAAATATAATATTTGGATTTGAATTTGGATTTTGAGTTTCGTGCAAAACGGTTGTGCAAGAGGAACAAATTTTAACTTAAAAAGAGTGGAAAGAAATGTACACATAGATAAGAATGTGAGATGAAGTTATGCATAGATTATGGGCCCATGGTTCTGTCTTACAATTTTTAAAAGTTCATTGGATGCTTTGATATAGGGAGATTCCGTACCTGACCGACCAGGAGTATTTGACAAGTTTCCCATTCAACCTGTACCCGATCAGAGGCATCCGAGTAAGGATATTCCCGTTCGGCCTCAATCACCTGATCGAGGGCATCCGAGAAGGAACACCCCCAATCGGACCTAAATACTTTGGTAAAATTATTCCTGCCAAAATAGCTTACGTCACAAGTCATGCATACAACCTTCTCCTGACAGATCCGATATATACGCCTATAAAAAGTGCTGCTACAAACCTCATTGGACACAACACGTTGGCTAGCGAACTACGGAACCAACCTTACTATTTAAAACATAAATCTCATCACTCCATTAGAGAAGAAAAAAGTACGATTACATGCAGTTACATGTAATTGCATACATGTCATTTCACATGAGATTTCCCATATATATATATATATATATCATCACTTCATAAGGGTACGGGCACAACACATTTACCTTACTAAAATTCTGTCAAATTACTTTTTCAACTCTTTTGCTTACTTAAGATTAGAGATTCTTTGGTAGGCATAACATCGACGTTTTAGATAGTTTTCTGGGATTAGATTGGAGTTTTGGGAGGAAACGAAATACCTGATTTATCATGTTTTATATTTTTAGTTAAAATTTTTTTATTTATAAGAAGATTCTTGGCATTTTTATCCATAAGAAGATTCCCCCTTCTCAACTCTATGTAGTCTTATAATTTAAAATGTCCACTTGATTCTTGCATTTTCAATTAAAAAAATTTATGATCTGGAAGAAGATCCCCCTCTCCCTCTCTCTCCCCCCGAAGTGTTGGTCCTCGTTAATTTGATTCCCGTCATTTGAGATTTTTGGATCTATCCATAGATATATTGGAAACTGAATTTGTGACTTTAAAGAGGAATATGGTATTTTTGGGTTAAACGTTAAATCGTCTGATTTAAGTAAAATTGATCCAAGGGTCGGATCATACGAATCCGAAGTCGAAGCTCAAACCTTTCCGTGGAAAAGTGAACAAAGAAGAAGATTTAGATTTAAAGTGGGCACCCATGGGCTAAGTTTAAACAGATAAAGCTTAAGCTAGGTGAGCCAAAGCACTGCAAGTCCTAGATTTACGTATTACAGATTGGGCCTTAAATCAATTCGGGTATTATTGGTGAGTTAATTGTACCCCAACGCAAAGGGCAGCGTCAAATGGGCTGACCTTAGTTTGCACCTTAGCACCCTTGTACTTATAGCAAAACCCGAACCCAATAGTTCTGTCAGACACGTCATACACCAAAGTGGTTTTAAATCATATTTAATACCCAATTTTAATTGAAGAGTTACACATCTAGCGTGTATATTTACAATTAATAATATTTTCTAATATTACTTTATGCTATAATAGAATTTTCCTTCCATCAAGCAACCACCCATGCTAGACGTTAGTCTCCTCATAACAACCAGGGGTGAGTTAAAAAAAAAAAAAAACCAGTAAACCAAACCGAAAATTGCAAACCAAACCGACGGTTTCGATTTTGTTTTTTTTTTTCTAATTTTTTATTTTTGGTTCAGCTTTGATTTTTAATATACATTAAACGTTAGTTCGGTTAACCAACTGGATTTTATATATTAATATAAATATAATTTATTAACAGATAAATATATATTTATATTAAATATATATTATATAATTTATAATATACAATATATATTATTGCATTAATATATTATATAAATTAATTAGTTACAAGTTGATAATTATTTAAAAAACCGGTAAAAATGAGTAACTGAACCGATTTGATTGGTTTGATTGGTTAACCGTTGAACGGTTAACCATTCATAACGGTTTAATTTTGACTGAAAGAAAAAAAAATAAACTTGATCTTAACGATTTGATTTTGATTAAAAAAAAAGGTTTAATTTTGATTCAAAGAAAAAAAAAAAAACCGAACTTATCAAGTTAAGTTTTCTTTTTTTCTTTGAATCAAAATCGAACTGTTAATCAGTTTGATTTTTTTTTAGCTCACAGTTCAGTTAATCGAACCGCGAGCACAACCATGAAAAGGTTTCGTAACCAAAAACTTATTAGCATTTCTTTTCTCTCTCTCAAAAAAAAAAAATGACTCATCAACATTGTAGCTCTGCATTACAAATCGGACCTAGGCTAATCAGGCCCCGTTTGCATGTCTAATTTTTAGTCAATTTTTGATTTTTTTTTTTAATAAATGTTGGTAGATAAAACTTTCAAAGTGTTGGTAAAATAAATAAAAAGTTTTAATAAATTTTGACAACTTTTTTTTGTATTTGATAAAAATTTTAATAATTTTTGAATAAGATTAAATTGAAATGATTATTCCTATTAATTTAGTAAAGTTGATATGTTAACAACCTATCACATATGAAATTGGCAACTATTGGTGAATGATAAAACACCAAAAGTTTTTTTTTTTTTTTTTTTTTCTATATTATACACTCCTCCAAACGAGACCTTAATCATGCCCAAAAGACCCAACTCGAGTTAGGTTAGGTAGGTAAAATAAGATACCTGATTTTTAATGAAACTAAAGTAGTGGATATTGTGGTGATGGTTAAAGAGTTGGGCAATTAAAGAATAATTAAAAAGGTGTGAAAAATAATTTTGTTATGAAAATAGGGGTAATTTAAGAAACAAAGGTTACTTTCTGAAGTTAATTTGACAAATGGAAGCAATTCAAGAATATTAGTACTATATCAATTTTCTTGATTAGAGTGACCATTTTAAAATTGGCATTACAAAGCAAGGTCAACTTGACCAAAGACCTAACTGGTAGGAAGGAAATAAGGGCATCGGAAATGCATAAAAAAAAAAAAAGTATTATAAAATTTTTAATCGTAACTAAACTTTACCTTAGCTAATTTAACTTCGTAATAAGTTAATCTCGAACGATATTGAGCTGTAAAACTTATTTATTGGTCCTAATTATTAAAGTAATTATTACTTTTCACTATTATAGCTTTTTACTTATACTTTCTTCTTTCTTTGAGAAGTTAATATTTAATCACTCCAAACAAAGAAATATTAATACGTATAAATATTTATTAATTGTACTAAAAATAATTAAAAGCTGTAAAATTTTAAATGATTCTACTAAATACATGTCTTATAATATATATAGTATTTATATATATATAAATATGTATAAAAAGAATAATTTAATATAAAAAATTTATTTATACTGGGTGTTGATCGGAAAGTAATATATATAAAATATCGAAAACATATACATATAGTACTTTTATTATAATTTTTATAAATGACTTGAATGTGAATGTAATTAAAGAACAATAGCTAAGGGAGATAGACATTTCATATTCTAATAAAACATTTGTAAGCCTCGCCGCATAATCAATTGGGGGTAGTACAAGCATGCTTGTTTATTTAATTAGCCAGACAGTAATAATTCACATCGACCCCCTTGCTTGTTTACTTTGACCAGGCGACAACACCTGCATTGGAAGCCTAATCAAACGGCCGGTGGAGCTGACTCGTGTTCGAACAATTATAGAATTTTTTGAAGCAAATTAACCGGTAATTTAGGCATGTTTATTAGGCTGTTGCCAATGTATTGATTAATAAGTCAAATCACTAGTTGTAGGCATCACCTAGTTTAGTTCAGACTAATGACTCTCGTGATGTTTAACAAAATTCAATTTTGATTATGAAACGGTGGTAGTGGATATTTTTGGCACCATCACCACCACTTAGATTGGGGATAATTTTGAGAGTTTATTTAATAGATAAAATTTTAAATTTATTCTTTAATGGTCACTGATTTAAATCTTTTCATAGTCACTAGAGAATTTATCCGATTATTAAATTCAAAATCTTATAGATTAGTCGAGATGTGCACAAATTACTCCAAACATTTTAAATTTAAAGGAAAAAAAAGATTTGGGATGACTTTATTAATAAATATCATAATTATTGTAAAAGAAATTGGATAAATTGCATCTACTTCTCCTTAACATTTGGATAATTACACTTACCATTCATAACATTTAAAAGTTACGTCTGACTCTCGTGTTTTGAAATGTTGTTAGCATGAATCCTATTCTGATAAAATTAACCGTTAAAACTTAATGGAAAATATCAAAATAATTAAAATTTTTGGTGTTTTCCTATTTTATCCCTCCATCTTTTACATTTTCATCAGCTTCCTCTACAAAAATTCTCAAAAATTTTTTGTCTTTACGTATTTTCACTTATTTTTAGGAATTTTCATGAAAAAAAAACTCATGAAAATGTGAGAGAGAGAAGGATAAAAAAAAAAAACTAAAACTTTGATTTTCTATTAAGTTTTAATGGTTAATTTTATAAAAAAAATAGTCAATATCAGCAATATTTTAAAATAAATGAGGTAAATGTAATTTTTAAATGTTATGAGTAATATGTGTAATTATCTAAATGTTAAGAGAGTTTATGTACTAAATATTATAATAAAAAAATGATGCTCTCATATTTTTGCTCTCGCTCCCATTTTGTTTTTAAATTTGGAGTGATAAAAAGTAAGATAAAATAAGATAAATTATGAGTTCGTAATTCATATAGTGAAATAAAAAATAAATATATTTTATAATTTTTTAATATTTTTCACAATTTTTTAAATTTTTTTGTCATTTCAAATTGAACCTTTGGAGGGGAGAGTGGGCGGACTAAGTAAGCATTGGACCTGATATTTTTATCGCAAGGCCGTGCTTATTTTAATTCTTAAATATCAATTTTGGTCAATTAAATTCACCAGATTTATAAATTAATTTCTTTACCGTTTATCACTTACTTTTTCACAATTGACAGATTAAAGATGACCTAACCAAAGTTGTAATATCCCATCAATAAGCTAACTTGTAATAAAAACATTTATTATTTGATATTTATATATTGTATATCTAACCTTGCGTTTATATTTTTAGATTTTTTTATAGTATCAAATTAGTAAAATTATATTTTAATACAACATATCAGGGAGCTTGTAATTTTTGTAAAATTTACCTCAAATAATCAAAATGATTGCCTCACTTAAAATTATTTGAATTTTTTAATTAGAAGGCGTTTGGTTGGTTAATTTTTACCAATTTTTTTTTAATTTATCTTTTGTTAACTTTTATCAATTTTTATAAATTTTTATTATTTTTTTATCAATATTTATCAACTTTGCCAACTTTTTTCTAGATATTAGAATGGCATCGATTCGAATGGATAACAGAGACCACATTGAAACGAATATCCCTATCTTTTTTTAGATTATCCAACTAAACGTCAAAAAAAAAAAAAAAAATTACTAACATTTTTTTAAAGCTAATCTTTCAAATATTCTCTATCGCCCTCAGAATTAAGTGGTTACTCGCCCACAGAGATGTTCATGCGATTTATATTCTCTTTGGTATGTCCACGTCGATATCTCAATTGTTGCATTATTAAGGTCACGTTTGATGTAGTGAAAAATAAGATAAATTAAGATAAAATATAATTTGAGTTAATTTTGACACTTTTTTTTTCTCAATAGTAGCAATCCGTGAAAACGATTTTTCAAACCTGTTCTCACATATTCAAAAAAATTCACATAAAATAGCGATAATGGTACTCGTTTAAAAGTTTTCAACATGAAGAGTATGATTGTAAAAAAATTTACGCATTCGATTAACCTACTTTAAAATTTTTTTTTAGCGAAATACTGAAATTTTTTTAAGTTGGTAATGGCGGAAAAATTAGTGATATAGAGGTTGTTAGAGATTTATAGTGATTTATTGTGTTTGTTAGTATGCCAAACGGGGCCTAAGGAAGTGTTTGACTAATCTAAAAATATCAAAATTAATTCTAATTTTTAATAATTTTTTTAACTTTTTTAATAAAATTTTGTTACATGTCACTTTTACACTAATTATTATTATTATTATTATTTGTTTGTGAAAGTTAATGATTCAAACGCTTTTTACCGCGTTTGTTTTCGGGATTAAAACTTGAGATTAGAGTGTATATCTGTAAGATCCGCTCTAATATCATATTTGGTTAGAAAGTGAGAAGGAATTATTAGTACCATGAAACTACTTATACTCCATTTTGAGTATAAGCAATACTATGAGGGGTGTGTAGTATTTCATATACCCCACTTCTAGATTTGTTTCTTTCCAAAATCTAAAGATTCAAAATTATTTCATATTACATCAAATGTCAAATCACATCTTTTATCCCACTTTATATCCCACCAATCAAATATTAAAAAAATAATTTTACATGAAAAAATAATTTCATATTATATTCAATCTTATATATTGGGTACGTTTGGAGTTTCAACAATCTCCAAAAATTTTAAAAAGTGAATTTCAAAGTTTTTTGGTAATGATTGTTAGTACCATGAAACTACTTATACTCCATTTTGAGTATAAGCAATACTATGAGGGGTGTGTAGTATTCCATATACCCTACTTCCATATTTGTTTCTTTTCAAAATCTAAAGATTCAAAATTATTTCATAGTACATCATATATCAAATCATATATTTTATTTCACTTTATATCTCACCAATCAAATATTAAAAAAATAATTTTACATAAAAAAATAATCTCATATTATATTCAATCTTATATATTGGGTGCATTTGGAGCTTCAACAATCTCCAAAAGTTTTCAAAAGTGAATTTTGAAATTATTGTGTAATGATTGTTGAATGTTTATATTTGATTTGATATAAAATTGTTAAAAAGTATATAAAAAGTGACAAGTGTCAAAATTTTAGTGGATGATTTTTAAAATTGTTGGAGTTTTGTGTAGTTTTTTGTATAAATGTCAGATAAATTTTTTTGAATTCTAGAAAAATCCGTTGGAATGCACCTTTTTTGTCTGTTCCATCGGCTTTTGAAATTTTTTACAGTCTGAGAACCTGTCGACTTTTGAAGTTTTTGAGATTTTTTAAAATATTTTGGGACTCCAAACGCCGCCATTATCCTACAATGTTATTTATATCCCATCGTCCCACTTTATATCCCATCTTATAACCTTAGGGCAAGTTTGTTTACTGGATGAGATGGTGGGATTGGATGCCCTCATCCGTAAGCCCCACAAATGTTATGTTTGTTCTACGAGGGTGGGATGGGATGAGTGATCCGACAAATGGCCAGATGAGTTATGTGAGGGGGTGGTGGTATTATTAATACCCTACCTTCATATTTGTTTCTAAGGATGTAAATGGGTCGAGTCGGCCTGAGACCTGGCCTGGCCCGGCCTGGAAACGACCCGACCCAGGCTCGACCCACCTTCCATACAAGCCCGGCCCGACCCCGCCTCTCCCTCCACCGAGTCAGGGCTTGGGTCACCTTCGGCCCGGCCCTCGGCCCGACCTGACCCACCCTGACCCTCCCGACCCGCCCAACCTGCCCCACGCCCCCCGACACGCCCCCCACCCCCCTTTTGACCGTTCTGCTTGGCAGAACGTTCAATTTTTTTTTTTTTGGTTATGCCCAGTCCAGCAGTGGCAGCAGAAGCCATTCTGCAGCACAGAATGGTGATCAACGGTCTAAAAATATTTTTTTAATTACAAATAAATTTTAAAAAATTACAAAACTTTCCCATCCTCTCCCATTATAAATACCCCACACTCACATTCACTCATCCTCACAAAAAATTAATAAAATTTCTCTCCAAATTTCTACACTACCAAGCTACTAACACTTAAGTGTGCTCTTCAATTGTGCTCAAGTGCATTCCATTTTGTCTAATTTGAAATCAAGATTTCAACTTTCAAGATCAAGTGATTCAAGATTTCAAATAATTTCAAGTTAGTATTTAATTATTTTTTTTAATTTGCATACATACATTTTTTTAATTTGCATAATTTAATTTTTTTTATTAAATTATTTTTTCTAAATGGATCCACGGGACACTCATTTTTTCGATTTGGAGGGTAGAGACTCAATATCCTTTGCCCCTCAAGAACAAGTGGAACAATTTGTATCACCACAAATACTAACACCTACTACCACAGCTGGTGATGTTGGTGCATCATCTTCCCGTCACGCCCAACACCAGCATGGCACTTCAAAAGTATGGGATTTTTTTATTAAAATTCCACGTGATGATAGAATGCATAAGGCTAAATGCGTTATTTATGGGGATTTATTAGATGGTAGAACTACATCTAGAACTAGTCATTTAAAAAGACATTTAAATAGAAGGCACCAACGGGATCCTCGCGTTAATAGTTTAATTGATCAATATTTTTCACGTACAGCACAAACTCAATTAGGTAATGAAGGGGGTAATTTAAATATTTTTTCTTATGACCCTGTAAGAACACAAAATAATTTAGTTAGATATATTGTTAAAGATGAACAACCATTTACAATGAGTGAAAATCGACATTTTGAAGAATTTATTCGCGAAAGTTTTACACCACAATATCGCGATTTTTCTAGAAATATTTCAAAAAATAAAGTTTTACGAGATTTTGAATCAAAAAATGTTGAATTAAGAACTTATTTTACTAATTTTGAAGAAAATGTTTGCTTGACCGCCAATATGTGAAAATCTTGCCAAGATATTAAATATCTTTGTATAACTGCACATTATATTGATGAAAATTGAAAAATAAATAAACACATTATTTCATTTAAATTAGTTGAACAACCATTCACTGGATTTAGCGTGGGGGAACTTATTTTGCATGAACTTGCATCGTGGCAATTATCTACAAAAATGTTTTCTATTACTTTAGACAATGCTTCATATAATGATGTTTGTTTTAATTATTTAGCTAATGTTTTGTCTGCAAATGGTTCATTATTTCGTAATCGTTGTTGTGCCTATATACTTAATTTAATTGTAAATGATGGATTGAACATTTATGAATCTTCTATTATAAAAATAAAAAGAGCTGTAGTTTGTCCCATGCACTCTCCAAAAAGAATTAGTCTATTTGCTGGCATATGCAATCAAATTGGTTTAAAACCTAGAAAATTACTGGAAATTAATATAAGATGGAATTCAACCTATATAATGTTAAAAGTTGCTATTAAATATCAAAAAGTAATTAATATATTTATTTTATGTAATCAAGCTATTGGATTAGATAGTATTGAGCCAATTGATTGGGCAAATGCAATTTTCTATAAAGATTTTTTACATGTTTTTTATGTTGTTATTAAAATATTTTGTGAAATTTATTATCTTACTTCTTCTACTGTTATTTATCAATTAGGGGTTATTAATGAAATTTTTAACAAATATGGTGCCCAAGATTATTATGCTCCTTTGGTCATTGTAATGAAGGAAAATTTTGATAAATAATTTTAACCCACTTTTCATATATTTTGGTATTGCTACTATTTTAGACCCTAAGTATAAAGAAAATCTTTTCTTTCAATTATTAGAGATGATATATGGGCATGAAAGTGTCCAAGAATAATTATATCAAATTAAACAGGAAATGCAAACTCTATTGGGTTGGTATGATAGCAATCATACAACTGTCCAACCAACTATGACCACGACGTCCTCTTCTCACCGTGACTTTTGTGGCAATACGTCCATTTGGACAGATGCATCAACAAATGCAAATGCAAGTTCAAATTCATCCGACCTCCAACGTTATCTCGGTACACCTCCAATAGAAAATGAAGATGATTTCAGTCTTTTAGACTGGTAGAAGGGACAACAATCAAAGTTTCTAATTTTTTTTTCAGCTTTAGCTCGTGATATACTCGCATTTTCAGTTTCTACCGTAACATCCGAGCAAATATTTAATTCTAGTGGACGCGTTATCAATCAATTCAGGAGTCGACTGGCCCCTTTGACAGTAGAAGCCTTGATGTGTTTATGAGATTGGTATCTTGCAGAAAATAGATAACAGGAAGATGCCAAAAAAGAGTAACTTGCCCTTGATTTTGATGTAATGTATTTACGTGAAAGCGAAGAACACGTTAGTGGATCTAATGATGAATAATAAATTAATAATTATGTATAGATAGAGTAATATTTGTAAATGATAGCCACTTTTATAGGTGCCAACCTAGTTGGGATGTATAAGATGTGAAGTGATGCACCTATTAATTACTCTATCATTTATTTATTTTTTTTTATAATTTTACATTTATAAATTGTAATTTTAAATTTAATGTTAATTATGTAATTGGTTGTTGTGTAATAAATTTTAATTTTTATCAATAATGATTTTAATGTGTTTATTTGAGTTTTATTTTTTATTTTATTTTCTTTAAAAAAAATAAAAAATATTAAAAAAATACCGGGTCAGTTGGGGCGGGTGGCGTGACCCTTGGCCCAACTCGACCTGACTTGAAGATCGGCTGGGGCGGATCGACCCGAATTCCTGGGCTGGGTCGGCCTAATTTACATCCCTATTTGTTTCTCTCCAAGATCTAAATATTTAAAATTATTTTTTATCATATCACATATTAAATCACATCTTTTATCTCACTTTATATCTCACTAATCAAATATTAAAAAAAATAATCTTATATAAAAAATTAATCTCATCTCTTATTCAATCTCATATATTATTCATAATATTATTTATTTCCATCATCCAATCTCCTAAAACAAACCCAGTCTTAATGTTTTTACCCAAAGACGAAAGTGGCGGTAGGTAGTTTAGCTGACAAGAGGAACTTACCACAGATCAAAAGATGGGATCGCTGTTCAAAGTTCCAGCAAAGGAGGAAGATACATCGGCTTATTTGATTGATCAAATTTTAACTAAAAAATATAATAAAAATAATAAAATATAATATAAAAATAATAAGTGTTATAATTTTATTAAAAATATATAAATAAAAATTAAAATTTAATAATTTTTAGTAAAATTTAGTAAGTGAAGCAGGCGATTTATGATACCCTCTCTGCCTCCCACTCTCTCCCTCGTCCGCTTGATTTTGTGGGGGCTACAATGGTCAAAATGACTAAGAAATTATTTTTGATTGGTCATCACAGACTGATAAAAATTAATTTGCCCATACTCTTTTACGTACCAGAGTTCGTATCACAGCTCTGTGATGTCCTTTCTGACCATACTGGCTGCCTACCACTGCCTACTGATTTTTGTAGACAACTTTCTCTATCCATTCCCGGAAGGCAAAAATCTAGAAAGAGAAAACGACAAACGGATAAGAGACAACTGGGAAAATCAGTTGAATTCCCTCCCCCGCTGCAAGTCCGCTCGTGCGGTACAATCCTAAAGATTGAGGTGTAATTGCAAATCTGCTCGGGTGGAAAAATATGAGATGGGTTTTACTTATTTTTATTTTTTCCAGAAAAAAAAAAAAAAAAAAAGGAGGGAAAAGGAGGGAAAGAGTGTGTGAGTGAAGTGTGATAAAAAATTAAAAAAATAGAACCCATATTTCATAAAATAATTTTTAATTTAAAAAATAAATTACAATATATATATATATATATATTTTCTTTCCTCTCACTTTTTCACGCAACTAAATACATTTTCTGATTTCTACCTTTTTCCTTCCTCTATTCTTTCCTCTTACTTTTTTTTTTTCTCAAATTTTCTTTGTACCAAACGGAATCTAAAAAAATCATCTTAGAAGGCTTTATGAAGGGGGCCATAGCAATCCAAGACTTAAAAAAAAAAAATCCATCTAATCTATTATAACTAAAGCTTTATTTAGAGCTTTACAAAATTTAAAAATTTCTACAAGTTTTCATAAAATTCAAAATTTTTTTAAAGGTACCGTTTAGATGTCTAAATTTTAATAACTTTTGATATTTTTTGTCAAAAGCTACTAGTAGTAATTTTTGGTGCATTTAATAAAGTAATTAGTAATTTTTAACAAATTTTTATAACTTTTGGATGTTTGATAAATTTTTTGGTATTTTTGACAATTTTTAGTAATTTTTTATAATTTTTAACAATTTTTTAATAAACTTTGGTTACTTTTAAATTTAATAAGTTATTGTAACTAAGTAAAAAAATGTAAAAATTAGTATTTTATCAAACACTCAAAAAGTAATTTTTAATATTTTTTGCTAAAAATTGAGTTACCAAATTAATCATAACTTTTACAACTCCAAACAACGCTTAAAAAAAAAAAAAGATTATAACATGAAGAGTTGTGGGCAGGTTTGAATTTTAATATTAAAACCTCTCTTTAATCCGTCTCGATTAAACAGTGAAAAATATTAATGATAATTATAATAATAAAAATAGTACAAAATATATTTAATAAATAATAATATCAATTAGTCGAAATGAGACATGATGAAAATAAATTATTTTAATTGGGAACGAATTAAAACGTATAAACTCATCACAGAATTTAGAGTTAGTTTTGACATTATTGGAACTTAAGTTCGGGTTGGGCAAAAATCCAACTACCCGTTACATTTCAAAAATTCGTAACTTGGATTGGGTGACTGTGGAAAAAACTTAAAAATTTAAGCAGCATTTGGTTTACTTTTCTATTTTTTATCTTTTATTTTTGTTTTATATGTTAAAAATTTTAAAACGAGGAAACAGAAAATACGCTGTTTTTCTTGTTTTGATATTTTTCTCATTTTTTGTTAAAAATTCTTAAAACGACTTTTTACTAATTTTCATTTCATGTGTTAAGTCATTTTTTATTTTTGAAAACACAAGTAACTAATTGCGTTTTGATCTGTTTCTTTTATTTTCAAAAGTACAAAATTAAAAATGAATTCGAAATAGAAAATAAAAAATAAAAAAATAAACCAAATAAACTCTTAAGTTTGAGATATTTTTAATTGTTAAATTTGATAAATGTTCAAGATTATTAATTTTCTCTCCTTTTTGGTTAAATTTCTGATCAGAAACATAAACTCTGATTATTTTTATTTTTTTGGACATTTTTTATTTAAAATTTTTTAAATTAATATTTTAAAAAATGTGATAATATTTATAATAAATAATAAAATTTTACAAATTTATAAATAATAAAATAAACACTTTAATATCTTTTTATTAATAATTTTATTTTTACACATTATTTTTATAATTTTTATGTACTAATCAAATTATTTTTCGACCTTTAGGCACGTAGAGAGAGATTACAGAGGACGTCCACGGCAGAAATAGGCCAACCACCAAAAGTCCGCGCTCTGTCACGGGGATTGTACCTGATAGTTTTTTTGCAGTATAAATTGTACGCGGGCGTGTAGAGTAACTAAAAAAAATAATAAAATAGAATAATTTAGGATAATTTATAAATTTATATAATAAAATAAAAAATAAATAATTTTTAAAATTTTTTAAAATTTTTTAACATTTTACATCCTATCAAATAAACCTTAAACACTTGACAATATTATTACATATAATATAAATCCATATAAATAAAGGTCATTACATTTTGCTTTTCACACGTGGCAATGTTTGATGCAGACGCACGTGAAAATGCCCATTACGCCCATCACAACAAAAATGCATGACCATCCAATCCAATCCAATCCAAACCAGTTGGCTGAGTCAAAAAAAGCCAAGCTCCGCAGCAAACAAGTTGAAGAATATATATATATATATATATTAGAAATTGCCCATACTTAGAAGAAAGATATATAATTTGACCAACAGATAATTTAAATGTAAATGATTTACATAAAAATTATAAAATAAAAATCATTAATAAAAAAATTAAGACATCGATATAATATTTAATAAATGTGTAAAATTTTACAATTTATTATCAATATTATACATTTTTTAAAATATTAATTTAAAAAGTTACCATAAAAAATATTTAGACAAATATAAGAAGAGTGGGAAAATGTTTTCTATATTAAGTGACCAAAAAAACAATCATTAAACGGTTAATGATCCTTATTTTGAGCTATTTTAATTTATACGTACTTGGACTTGTGATTTATTGAATCTCCTTAGTATTCTTCTCTCTGCATTGCTTCGCAAAATGAGTATTTATTGAGCATATCTGGAAATAGTGTGAGCAAAATGAATATTTATAAATTGTTGTAATATGTAGTTCATATTCAAACTAGATAATTATGAAGGGATAAGAAGTTTTTAGAGTAGAACGTAGCGGAGTGTAGTGAACATGTCGTTTGATTTGCTCACGTAACAGAGTGAATTTTTAGTATATATATATGTGTTTTTGTACTATATAATCTTACAAGGGATTTTGTAGTTTATAAAAAAAATATTCCAGCTGTCGTGAACGTAGGCAATTTGGCCGAACTACGTTAAATTCTGTATGTTAATTTTTTATCTTCTTGTTACTTTCTTCATTTATGTTCACACAACTAAACTAGTGTCATAGTCGTTGTTGATATGGCTGAGACTTCTACAATGGCGCAGTTCGATGTGGTGAAGTTCGATAGGATGGGAAACTTCACATTATGGCAGAGACATGTGAAGGACTTGTTAACGCAACAGGATATGATGAAAGTTCTAACCAGCAAGAAACTTGAAGGAGCAAGCCAAGCAGATTGGGATAAACTCGAAAGGAGAGCTATCACTACGATTCGACTCTGTTTGGCGGACGAGGTTATGTACCATGTCATGGATGAGAGTTCTCCGGCGAATGTTTGAAAGAAATTAGAGAGTTGGTATACGTCAAAGTCGCTCACCAATAAATTGTATCTCAAGCAGAAGTTATATAGATTGAAGATGTTGGAGGGTACAGATCTAGTCACCCATATAAACGCATTCAATTAGATTATTAGCGATCTGCGAAGACTTAAAGTTACATTCACAGATAAGGATAAGGCCCTGATATTGTTAGTATCTCTTCCATTTTCATATGAACATCTTGTAATCATGTTGCTGTGGGGAAAAGAAACCTTAGAGCTGGACAAAGTATCGACTGCTCTACTTTTTTTTAATCAATGAAGGCTGAGTAACAGTGAGGATACTCAAGGAGCAGGGCTTATGGTGAAAAAGGGTTCTAATTAGGAAAGGAAGAAGGAAATGAATACTAATAGACGGTCTAATTCGAGGTCTAAATCACGTGGTAGAAATTTGAAGGGCGTTGAATGTTACAAGTGCCATCAGATGGGTCGTTACAAAAGGAATTGTCCAAAGTGGAAACAAGGAGATGATAAGAAATCTGAAGATAGTTCAAGATTTGCTAACATTGTATAGAATAATTCAGATTCTGGAGATGGAGATATGTTGTCAGTTTTAGTAAGTAATCTTGATCGACTGCATGACTCGTGTGTATTAGATTCTGGTTGTTTGTATCACATGTATCCACGTCAAGATTGGTTTGACTTTTACTGTTCAGTAGATTGTAGTTCTATTTTAATGGGTAACAACACTACATGCAATGTTACCGGGTAGGGAACCATTAAAATCAAGATGTTTGATGGAGTAGTAAGGGTGTTGGGTGATGTCAGGCATGTACTAGAATTGAAAAAGAATCTTTTCTCTCTAGATACTTTGGACTCGAGTAGCTACAGTTACAAGTCAAAAGGTGAAGTCTTGAAGGTTATAAAAGGAGCCATGGTAGTTATAAAGGGTCAAAAGCAACTAGGAAACCTCTATAAACTAGTAGGGATTACAGTTGTAGGCGGAGCATCAGTTGTAGACTTTGAATCAAACGACACGCTGTTATGGCCTATACAACTGGTATGCAGGAATTAACAAGAAAAAATCTGCTGAAAGGTGTAAAGACATCCAAGCTAGATTTTCTGCAAATTATGTGTCCTCGAGAAATAGTGCAAGGTACAGTTCAAGAAGGCCAAGCATATTACTCATGGTGTGCTAGATTATGTGCACTCAGACGTTTTGGGACCAATGAGAGAACCATCTAAAGGTGTTGGTTCGTATGTTTTCACCTTTATTGACGATTTCTCTCGAAAAATGTAGGTATACTTCATGAAACACAAATCTGCAACTTTTGCCAAGTTTAGATTATGGAAACTTGAAGTTAAAAATCAAATGGGAAGAAAGATCAAGTACTTGAGGTCTAATAATGGTACATAATACAAAGACAAAGATTTTTTGAAGTTTTGTGAAGAGCAGAGCATTTAACAGCATTTTACAGTTTGAAAGACACCACAGCAAAATAGTGTGACTGTGAGGATGAATAGGATACCTGCAGAAAGGGCAAGGTGTATGAGACTGAATGTAGGGCTTCCAAAGAGTTTCTGGTCAAAAGTCATTGACATGGCTTGTCACATCATAAATAGATCACCGTAGATTGTATTGAATAACAAAGTTGCAGAAGAGGTATGGTTTGGCCACAAGGTTGATTATTTAAATTTGAGAATTTTCGAGTGTCTTGCTTATGTTCATATGTCTAGTAATGAGAGGTCCAAACTTGACCCGAAGTCCAGAAAGTGTATTTTTCTCGGGTATGAGAAAGGCGTTAAAGGGTTAAAGTTTTGGGATCTTGAACAAAAGAAGAAAGTGATCAATCAGGATGTGAAGTTTGATGAAACTTCTATGCTTAAAGCTTTTCAAGAGAATAAAAGCAGTCATTCAATTGATGATAGTGGTAGTAATAAACAGGTAGTACAGATTGAGTCTGAAAATTCTAATGAAGAGGCTAGTTTTCCGGGTGAAGATGATATTGATATAGTTGACCAGGAGCACCAATCCATTGTTTTGGGTAGACAACGATATTAAGCCACTAGTAAGGTACAATTTTGAAGATATGGTTTCTTATGCTCTTATTACCTGTAGTAGTGATCCTATTACTTTTCAAGAGGCTATTAATTGCTAGGAGAAAAATAAGAAATGGAAGCTATGGCAAAAGAGATGTAGTCTCTACACAAGAATGGAACTTTCCGAGGGAAAGAAACCAATTGGGTGCAAATGGGTCTATCGAGAGAAAGAAGCTATTTTAGAAAAAGAATGAGAAAGATTTAAGGCCAGATTAGTAGTAAAGGGATACTCACAGAGAAAAGGGATCGATTATGATGAGATATTCTCTCCTGTTGTTAGACACACCTCCATCAGAGTAGTGATGGCTATGGTAGCACATTATGATCTAGAGTTGGAGTAGTTAGATGTAAAAATCACATTTCTTCATGGAGATTTGGAGGAGTAGATTTACATGGAGTAGCCATCGAGGTTTACAGGACCAGGTACTGAGCATTTTGTCTATAAACTAAAGAAGTCATTATACGGGCTTAAACAATCTCCCAGACAGTAGCATAAGAAGTTTGACTCGTACATGATCCAGATTGGTTACGCTCACTATGAGTATGATTGTTGTGTCTACTATAAGGTACTTGATGATAGTTCTTATATCCTGTTGATACTTTACGTTGATGATATGCTGATAGTTATAAAGAGCAAGACTGGAATAGACAGATTGAAACCACTATTGAGTAAGAAATTTGAAATGAAAGATTTAGAGGCTAAAAAGAAGATTTTTGGCATTAAAATTCATAGGGATAGGAAGTTTAAAAAGTTGTGGCTGTCTCAGACTGATCATGCACAGAAAGTACTTGGGCGATTCAGTATGGCAAATGTGAAACTAGTTAGTACACCTTTGGCGGGTCACTTCAGGTTATCAGTCTCTCAGCGTCCAAAGACTGAAGATGAGGTTACAGATATGTCAAAGGTCCCGTATGTTTGTGCAGCGAGATGTTTGATGTATGCCATAGTGTGCTCTAGATTAGATATAGCACATGCAGTAAGCATGGTAAACAAATATACGACAAAACCAAGAAGACAACAATGGAGAGTAGTAAAATGGATTCTCTGGTACTTAAGAGGCACAACAGATTGGGTTATTATGTTTGAGCAGCAGAATGGTGGAGCTTTGGTTCAGGGCTACGTGGATGCTAATTATGCAAGAAACTTGGATGATAGAAGATCCAATAAAGGCTATGTGTTCACCTTAGCTGGTGGACCTATTTTGTTGGAGATCTATGGTGCAGTTACTTATTGCACAATCCACAACTGAGATAGAATACATGGTAATGACAGAAGCTACTAAGGAAGCTTTGTGGTTGAAAAGGCTAATCATGTTACTAGGCATTGTGTAAGGTGGAGTGCAATTATGGTGTGATCGTTAGAGTTCTATTTCTTGGCAAAGCATTAGGTATACCATGCTAGAACGAAGCACATTGACGTAAAATTTCATATGATCAAGGAGTTCCTTAGTTCAGGTGAACTGGTGATTCATAAAGTTCACACTTCAGAGAATGCAGCAGACATGTTGACAAAGCTGATCACTACAGAAAGGTTTAGGCGTTGCTTGAACTTGATCAATGTCTCCAGGTGCTGGATAGGATATAGTCCCCCCCAACTTACTCGTTCCAGGTAGAGTTCTACATAATTTCCTAAGGCGTAAATATTTATCAAGGTGAAGATTGTTGTGATATGTGGTTCATATTTAGACTAGAGAATTAGGAAAGGATGAGGAGTTTCTAGAGCCAAGTGGAGCATAGAAAACTCCTCCACAGGAGTATACATGTTGTTACGTGAGGGGTGCCTCCTATGTTACGGTATGGATATTTTGGTCTTATTGATAGAGTCAAGGTTTTTTAGTATATGTATGTGTTTTGTTACTATATAACCTTACAAAGAATTTTACAGTTAATAAGAAAAATATTCCAATTGTTGTATACGTAAGCAATGTGGCCAAACTATATTAAATTTTGTGTGTTAATTTCTTGTCTTTTTGTTACTTTTTTCATTCATATTTACGCAACATAAATTTATAAAAATAGTTGTATATTTTTAACTCTTTTACAAAGAGTTAAATCATTTCATTAAATTAATTAAAGATTTTTATGCTGTTACAATTTTTTCTTTTTTACTTTTTCACATCAATCACCGTGGTCAAACCTCTTAATGCATGCTAACATTAAAAAAAAAAATTATAACAAAATTTAAAATGTAGAAATAAAAATACATGTAATTTCATAAATCATCATTTCGTATAACCTCAATAGTAATAAATATAATTTATCTTCAAATTAAATAAAAATCAATCCCTTGGGAAAAAATCGATTTTAATTTGTTTCTGTTAAAAAGGAGACTAACATTAAGGAATTTTTTTTTGGCTATGTTGATATTTTTTTGTTGGCTGAATGCTGATGATTTTTCAACATTGGAAAAAATATTATTAGCTAAGAAAACACTCTTTCAAAGACTGCTTTTTGAACTTTCTCAACTTCTGCAATAAATTGTTTTTGTGACTTCCATATAATTCCTTTTAACACAACTACCAATACAACAAACACAACTTCATATTACTACTACCGATACAATAATAATAAATATGAACCATGTGAAAATATATATATTTAAAAAAATATTAACATCAATAAATGTAAACTAAAACATTTATAATATCCATAAATATAAACAAAAATAATGATATCAACCCATTTATGGTAAAACGACAAAACATCCATAAATTATAAATCGGTTACTCATTAATCTAATATGTGTCACAGCTTGACTTTTTTTATAGTCCGTCCCGATCTCTCTTTGGTTTTCTGGCTCTGGTTGTGTTGGCGGGTGAGCTCTGTGACTCTACTTATGGATCATGCACCATCGTTTACTCTTGAGGTGGGTCATCAGATGGCTGTAGCATATGTGGATCAAAACGGGCCTATTTCTTTCTCTGATAGGCTTGAAGTACAGGATAAATGCCTAGAGAGAGATTGAATCTGGTATCATATGCTTCCGCAGTAGTAGCAACAGAAATAATAGGATATGCATGTGAAATGACAAGTCACATAACACTTTTCTCTTTGTAACTTTCAAGCAGTAAGATTTTTCCAGATTGTCACAAATTAAATATTAAATTTATTTTATTGCATTTAATGAGAATAAAAGATTTAAACATTTTACTTTTGCTCACAAAAATTTCACTAAAATAGTATAATATTAATGTATTTATATAATAAATATTTACATGGAAAATATAAAATAAAAATTAAAGTTGAAAAAATACCAAAAAAACTTTGAAAAAAATCATACACAATATATTAATCCACTTCTATGTTAATATAAAATATATGCTTTTGAAAAGAATAATTTCACATAATAGTCCACTAAGGAAAAATTCTAAATAGTAAAATTAGAACTTAAGTCACCAAATTCATAAAGTAAAAAAATAAGCCAAAAAATGTGATATGACCAATTCTATTAAAAAAATTAAAAATCACGTGTCAAATAATATACAAACATTCACCTAAGAAAAGTTCATTCCAGATAAATATTAAGATTTTCCCAGAAAGTGTGCAAATAAATAATTAATAACTAATTGAGACTTACATTATTTTAATTTTATATTTTAAAATTAATTTTAGAACTAGAAATTGTAGAGTGAATTAGAGGGAGGTCTTCTAGAAATTCTCAAAAAAAAGAAAAGAAAAAGAAAAAAAAAGATAAAAAGAATTCAACCTAACAAATTTTCTTCCTTGGGACAAAAATAGTTTAGCCTGCAATCATTTTTCTTTCAAAAATTTTAACCCAACAATTTCAATAGTTAACTTTTTCAAAAATTAGAAAAATTAGGGAAATAACAAACCCTATGCATTTTGTGCGTACAACTAATGACGTTTGTGTATACATTTACATATAACATTCTCTGTGTGTGTATTTGTGTGTTCTATCGATGTGTATGTATATATGTGCATATACAACGAAGGGGCATTTTGTGCGTACAGTTAATGACGTTTGTGTATACATTTGCATATAACATTCTGTGTGTGTGTGTTCTATCGATGTGTATGCATATATGTGCATATACAACGAAGGGGCATTTTGTGCGTATAATTAATGACGTTTGTGTATACATTTACATATAACATTCTCTGTGTGTGTGTTCTATTGATGTGTATGTATATATGTGCATATACAACGAAGGGAGGAGTAGGGGGAAGGAAGTGGGGATGAAACACTCATCGGTAGATTTGTGGAGCTAGGGTAAGGAAAGTCTCGTTGATGAAGTGGAGTATCCTCATTGTTGCAACAGTTAAAAAAAAAAAAAAAAACAATGAATGAAGTGAATGGTGTAAAGATATTTTTATTGAAAATTATAACTACCTTAAAAATACTTTCTAAAATGGTGGTTTTAAAAACACAATCGGGAAGACTTTTTTAAAAGACACTCCTTCAAATGGTGTTTTTAAAAATTTTTCCTAATAGTATTTTTTTAAATATTGAAAAATCATCAATAAGTCAAAAAAACTTAAAATATCAACGCAACCCAAAAAAAAAAAAGGATTAACATTTAAATTGAAAATCATTAAATAAAATTTAAAAATCCAAATGCATTAACCTCTTTTAAGAATCTATTTTGCTCTCATGCCCTCGAATTCACGTTAAAGTTTTTCAGTCCCCACAATCCATTTCTGTTCACCCCTAATTAATCCTGTCAGACTCACGGCGTGATGAGTGAGGGTGGCTCCTCTCCTAATCCATTCATCCTCCGTTTTATCACAATCCCACTCCTGCCGTCCCCTTTTCTATTCACATAGCGAAATGATATAACTTACGCGTATGCCAATCTCTTCACATGCCCCCGCAGAGAGAGAGAGAGAGCGCAAGCGAGCGAAAGTAGAACTGTTATACCCACAAAAAAGTGTGAACAGAGAGAGCAGCGAGTGGGTACTTATGGAGGGTCCCCATGGCTCCTCCACTTTCTCAAGCTTCCGCTCCTACCTTCGAGCCCTCGCCCACACCCCCGCCCGCCTGGCCCGTCGCGCTGCCTCCGCCTCTACCTCATTCGAGGAGATGAGCCGACTCCGAGCACGCTCCGGCTCCCACTTACGCCGCACCCTCCGCTGGTTCGACCTCGTCGGTTTCGGCCTTGGTGGGATGATCGGCGCCGGCGTCTTTGTCACCACCGGACGCGCCAGCCGTCTCTACGCTGGCCCCGCCGTCGTGCTCTCCTACGCCATTGCCGGCCTCTGCGCCCTCCTCTCCGCCTTCTGCTACACTGAGTTCGCCGTCGATATGCCCGTCGCCGGCGGCGCCTTCAGCTACATCCGCGTCACCTTCGGTCGGCATTCATCTCCCCTCTTTCTCTCTCTGTGTATCATATGTCTATATTGTTAACAGTCACGAGCTTTGCAGGCGAGTTTGCGGCATTTTTAGCGGGTGCGAACCTAATCGTAGACTATGTGCTATCAAACGCCGCCGTTGCCCGGAGCTTCACGCCTTATTTGGGTACAGCAATAGGCTTATCAACGGCGACTAAATGGAGGGTCACAATCTCTGTACTTCCGAAGGGCTTCAATGAGATTGACGTCGTCGCTGTTGCCGTAGTACTCACAATCACGCTCGTTATCTGTTACAGGTCCACACTGAATAGAATCAAATCCATTCACCTATCACTCCAAGACTAACCAATTTCACATTCTGATCATTTGCAGTACCAGAGAGAGCTCGGTGCTGAACATGGTATTAACAGCACTTCACGTTGTGTTCATAGTTTTCGTGATCGTAGTGGGGTTTTACAGGGGAGATTGGAAGAATTTGACGGAACCGGCCGACCGGAGTCACCCCGGCGGGTTCTTCCCTTTCGGTGCATCGGGCGTTTTCAATGGGGCTGCCATAGTCTACCTCAGTTATATCGGATACGACGCCGTCTCAACCATGGCTGAGGAGGTCCAAAACCCGGTTAAGGATATCCCCATCGGGGTCTCGGGTTCGGTTATCCTCGTAACCATTCTCTACTGCTTTATGGCCGCTTCAATGTCCTTGCTCTTGCCTTACGATATGGTATTAATTACTGCTTTATTGAGTGTTTCTTTTGGGGATGTGAAATGGCTCTACTTATGCAACGTCTCGTGTTGTTTTGTGATAATTTTATATCATGCGGTGAGTGATCATGCAGATCGATGCGGATGCGGCGTTTGCGGCGGCCTTCGAGGGCCGATCAAACGGCTGGAGATGGGTGTCGAACGTGATCGGGGTGGGTGCAAGCTTCGGGATACTGACGTCGATGCTGGTGGCGATGCTCGGGCAGGCTCGATACATGTGCGTAATCGGACGTTCGAGAGTGGTCCCCGCATGGTTTGCTAGGGTCCACCCCAGGACATCCACGCCTGTCAACGCCTCCGCTTTCCTTGGTACGTATACATCTACTTTTGGTGGGATGGTTACTGAAATCTGGCAGTTGATTCGTGGGTTCCACTTTAAAGAAATCCAAAAGTTCAATCTTATCCATGTTCATGGTTTGTGAATTGTGATGATATGAAATAGTGCTTTTTTTTTTCCCCTCAAAACCTTTTGAATTTGAGTAAATTAAGATGATTTATGTTATAACCTTAAAAAATATTTTTGCAAATACATTATTTATCATTTGCTTCTCTCATTGGGATTCGAGTGTTTCACGGGAGTCAAGAAATGCTGCCAATCTGACCGTGTAATTTGGTCATTGTCGGCGCTATGACCGGATAAGTTGTTGCTCACCTTACTCAGGGATTTGGGTCCCCGTGTTTTGCTTGCTTCTACTAATCTGATGGGGAAAGGCTTCTGTTGTGATTACTAATTTTTATTCTATGATAATTGAAAATTAAGAGATTTAAAAGTAGTGATCCATTGCAACAAATTCCACTAGAATCATTCATTCAAGTCTTTTATAATTGTCAGTCTGATCTCTTAGGATCCAAAGTCCCCAATTGGAAAAATTTCAGAATCATGTCTGTAGATGATTATGCGTTTGCAAATTGGCCCCCTTTTGGGCATATATTATATCTTTGGAACAATTTAAAGTTTAATCTGTTAGTTATTTGTCCAACTGACCATTTGGGTTTTGTGAATTTTCTATGACTTGTTCCTTCTTTGCTTTCCACTTTGGGTGGGATATTTGGTGAAGTTATCCATTGAAAGTGACTTAAGAGAGCCACTAGAAAATATTCCCATTCAATCCCTTCAAGAGGGAAGTCAATCTGAAGTCTTTACCAGGTAAGATGCGCTCCCATAATGGGCAGACTTATTTTTTTTCCATACCTTTTTTATTTTCTTTGATTTGATTTCCTCTATGGGAACTTTATTTATTTTTCCCTTTTTGCTTTATTTGCCCACCAACTGATTGAGGTCGACTCGACCTCAACAACTGAGTTTATCTAAAGCTGTCAAGTTGGAGTTCTATGAAAATTGTTCACCAGAAATTTGTATGAGAAGGATATCTCAATGGAATTATTGTAAATAAAAGGCTAATGAGTTATCTATCTCAAATTGATTGGTTCATGAAGTACTTGGACTAAAAAGTTTTGGTTGCATGTCGGTACTCAAAATTGTTAGGTGCTTAATACTTTCTATACTTGCTTATACTACAGACATGCTGACAACAAAACTTTTTTTTTTAATTTTTTCTTCTAGGAATATGTACAGCAGGAATTGCCCTCTTCACTGATCTAAACATCCTGCTCAACCTCGTATCCATTGGCACGCTCTTTGTCTTCTACATGGTGGCAAATGCTGTAATCTATAGACGATATGTCTCAGTGGGGACGACAAATCCATGGCCGACATTGTCCTTCCTATTCTGCTTCTCCCTCACTTCCTCCATATTCACCCTGGTTTGGCAATGTGCTCTACCGGGCAAGCCGAAGGGGATCATGCTTGGTGCTTGCACTGTAATTGCCATTGCTGTGTTACATCTGTTTCAATGCGTAGTCCCACAAGTTCGAAAACCTGAGTTCGGGGGGGTCCCTTTGATGCCGTGGATACCTTCTATCTCCATCTTCCTCAACATTTTCTTATTGGGTTCTCTCGATGGGCCATCGTATGTGAGGTTCGGATTGTTTTCGGCTCTTGCGGTGCTTGTGTATGTTCTATACAGTGTTCATGCTAGCTTTGATGCTGATGAAGATGGGATTCTCATTAGTCAAAAGAATGGTGAAATTATGAAGGAATCCAATGGAAGTGAGGATCAGAATCTCAAAGTGTAAAGATGTTATCTGTTTACCCTTTTTTGCTTTTCTCAATTGTATCGACTTCTGTGACTTTTTGTTTTTTGAACGTAGAGGGGAGGAAAAGGAAGGAATAGACAGGAATTTTGTTGTTTCACCAAGTTGTATAGATGCTAATTCTCTTGTACATTTGGGTCATGTAGTCCATCAACTCTAGATTAGAGTTGGAGTTCAATATTTGACATGTAACAGCTAAAAGAAAGTAAGCTTTCGACTAGTAGAGTTAAAAAGGAAGCTATCAAAATTGGTGTTTGTCTCTTGAGAAAAAGTTGTGTTTGTCACCAATTTAAAAAAAAAAATTGTGTTTGTCTCGGTATTTTTCAGTCAGTTTATGTAAAAGTGAACATAAACTGAAAATTTCGCTTTTCGATTAATTTGATTTTGGTTTGGTTTTCATATTTGTTTTTTAGACCAAACTAAAATTCGTTTCACTTTTAGTTCTTGTACGTGAAGGATTAAAAATTGAATTATAAATTAAATAATATATAATAATTTTGCATGAAATTAAATCAGAAATTATAAATAAATTTATAGTATGATTTTATATAATAAAGTAATAATAAATTTAAAAAAGTAAAAATAAAATTGATATATATATATATATAGAATTCTAATTTATCCAAAATCAAACTAGATTATTTTGGTTAAATCTTTTAGATAATTCAGTTAGCAGTTCGGTTTCGATTTTTTAATTTTGAGTTTTTTTTGGGGGAATCAAAAAAATTCGAACAAATTGGCTTTCGACTTTCGATTCTAGTTGTACCCGAATAAATATTCCTTCGTATAAGATGAAAAGAAATCACAAAAAATTTGAATGACTCAACGTTACTTATGTAAGCAAAAATTAAGAAAAAATTAACAAATGAATTAAGAAATAGCCATTTCCCCCGGCTGTCCCCCTCACCTTAAGGTCTGATTGGATGACGCTAAAATTTTAGGAGCCGATTGGATGTAATGAAATATGGCATCCATAAATAATACACCCTTATAAGTTTTGATGTGATGTTTTTTGCTTGGTTTGGGAAACAAAATTTCTCCCCTCTAAAAATTATCCTCCTTTTTTAATCTTGGAAGAAAGTGTATTATTTTTGGGGAGGGTTTGAGCTCTCCAAAAATTATCTCCCCTTACATGGACTAAATTGGGCCATTATGCCCTTTCCCACCTATAAAATGTATTTTATATTAGAAATAAATTCTCTTTTTTTTTTCTAATGGAAAAAATGTATTAAAAAATTATATTAATAAAAATAAAAAATATATATAATTTTTTCCAAATAGGGGGTCGTATGATTAAAAAAATATATTTTTTTCAAATAGGAGGTGATGTGATTTTAAGATAATAATATTATTTTTAGCAAATATAATATTATTTTTTAGGAAATTTATATAAAATTACGCATATATTGATTTTTTTAAATAAGGAGAAAAAAATAAGCGATCATTATACCCCTTTTCATCCCACTTTCTCACCTACAAAATGTATTTTATATTAGAAATAAATTCTTTTTTAATGGAAAATGTATTAAAAAATTATATAAATAAAAATAAAAAATATAATTTTTTTTCCAAATAGGGGGTCGTGTGATTAAAAAAATATATTTTTCCAAATTGGAAGTGATGTGATTTTAAGATAATAATATTATTTTTAGTAAATATAATAATATTATTTTTTAGCAAATTTATACAAAATTACACATATATTGATATTTTTTAAATAAGGAGAAAAAAATAAGCTACTAAGGAAGTTTCGGAAAAATTGGGATGTTATTGTCTACGAAACTAATTTATATATTTTATAAAATTTAATTTATTAATAACATAATTTATTTATAATTAATTTATTTAAAATTAATTTGTACTAGTTGGTTTTCACATTATATAATTAACATAAACATATAATTAAGTTTGGGTAACCAAGTTTAATTTAATGGGTAACCAAGTTTTGGGACACTACAAGGGCAAAAGAGTCATTTGACTATTTTTTCTATCATTTACCTTCTCTTATTTATAAAATATCCAAATCAAGTCAAAAGTTATCCCCCTTCATAAACATCACATCAATGTGGGCCAACCCTCTAAAAATAATGTCTCCTCTTATCTTATACCTCATCTAAAACTTATCCCCTGAAATTTTAGCATCATCCAACCGGGCCTTTAGGGGATAAGTTTTAGAAGGGGTATAAGATAAGAGGGGGTATTATTTTTAGAGAGTTGATCCACATTGATGTGATGTTTATGGAGAGGGATAATTTTTGACTTGGTTTGGATATTTTATAAATAAGAGGGGGTGAATGATGGAAAAATCAGTCAAATAACTCTTTTGTCCTTGTGGTATCCCAAACTTAATTACCGATTAAATTAAATATTAAATTACAAAACTGATTTTATTTAATTTTTTTGGACAATTTGAAGTTATATTATTTATTTCATTGAAAATTTAATTTTTTATAAATTTATTTAAAAACTTTTTTTTAATATGTACTTTTAAATGGTTAGTTATTATCCAATTTTTTTAATTATATTTATTTTGACTTATTAGCCTATCTATTATTTTTTTTACTAATATTATATTTATTTTAATCAAGTTAAGAATACTAATAATGAGAACTAAAAAGGTCAAAAAAACCCCACTTAAAGGGAGATAATTTTTGACTAACTCCTAGAGTGTCCAAAAATTATCTCCCGCAAGGGAGAAAATAGAGAGGGGATAAAACTAAGAAGGAAGAAGAAAAGTGCTATCAAATCATGGCAAAATGGGGAGACCTACTTTTATGAGAGGGTAAAAACTTCACGGAGGGTTTTACTCTCGTCCAACCGAGCCTTTGTTTAAATTATGTTAACTATTCCACGATGGTATAACCCCTATAAAACAAACAAACAAAGGACAATTACAAGTTCCATCAGGGGATTTGACATCTCCCAAAACTCCTATCGGTATTCTTAATGGGCTGAACCTCGCTTAGTCCCCTCTACCCTGGTTATTCTCAGTCCGTGAAGCCTTAGGCTGGGTCTCGGAGTAAAATTAGCTAATTTATTTTTAATTTTAAAAATTAAAAATAAATTAGTTAATTTTATATTTGAAAAGAAAAAAAAATGATTTTTTTAAGTAGATTTTTAATTTTTGTTAATTTAACATTTTATTTTTAAAAATTTAAAAGAAAGTTAAAATATAAGAAGGTAAAATTGATCAAACACTATTAAAATTTAAAAAAAAAAAAAACTGACTACTAATCGGGTTTCCAAACGGACCCTTACTCCTCATTGATTTCATCTAATCAAAGCTAACATAATTAATCGTTGAATCTTGCAGCAGCTTCGGAGCTAATCTTTGAGAATTCTAACTGAGATATTAATTGTATTGGCAATCAATTTCGTGCTTTTCACTGTAAGACAAGAAGAGGGCAGTGATCGAGTCATCTTGAGATATGTATCTTGAGAAGGCATATCCAGTTACCATTCAAATCCTAGTGATGTTACGGTAATCTTTGACATGGGCAATAAAATTTGACTTTATTATGTAATTGAATATGTATATTTTTAACCGTGGGGGTTACCTTAGTTGATAAGATCTTGGGTTTATTTTTCGATGGTCACTAGTTTGATTCTATTAAAGGTTACTGGAGTTTTACTCGATCGTTAACTTTAGAATCTTAAGAATTAGCTTAGCTGGTAAGATTTTGGGTTTGCTCCCTGATAGCTAATAGTTCGCGTCTCTTTAGGGTCGCTGAAGGTTTATCTGGTTATTAACTTCAAGACCCTAGGGATTAGTCGAGGTGGGCGCAAATTAGTCCGGACACCTTGAGATATTAAAAAAAATATATATATATATATATATTTTTAATTGACACTTATCCTAAAATCATTTATCCAAGAATCTTATATTGATATTAGTACGATCACTTAATATAATTTTAATAGTGATATTTCTGTTTTTATGTGATTAGATGATCCACGGCAACTTTTTAAGATCTTTTAGGTTCACATGCATATTAGTAATTTAAATTTGTAGTAAAACGTAAAAAAAATTAGTAATAGTAAGTAAAATTTTCAAAATTAAACAAGTATTTAGGATCTGTTTGGAGCGATATAGAATAATGAAAAATTTTAGAAATTTTTTAAAAATTTTTAAAAATTATTCAGTTTTTATCTCATTGTGCGAATTACAAACTTACAAATTATTTCAAATTATCTCATTGTTTATTATTTCAAACGTTTTTTTTAATGTATTTTTATAAAATTTTAAATATAGTGAATATAATTTACCCGAACGACAAAAAAAAAAAAAAAAAAGTCAAATTTGGTTTTCATATCCTACCATGTACAAATGAAATGATGGGCAGCATGAAAAGTTTTGTCGTGATCCGAAAGAGAGAATAAAGTGGCAGAATCAATCAGTGGAAATTGATGGAAATTGTCTCCGTACACTTTTTTGAGGCCCTAGAGTTTTCCGGAGTCGCACAATGTTCAATATCCTCAAAGGGAGGGTTGCTCAAACTTTTGTCACGAACAAAAAGTGAGAATTGCTGGTGGAAGCCAGAGTGGTAAATTGATGTTACTGATTTTTAGGGTTGTTTGTAGCTCTGTTTTTTTCTCAAAAATTTTTATATAAATTATTATAAAATATTTTTAATTACATAAATTATTATTAAATCTACACAAATTTTTATAAATTTTTAAAAATATCTATAAATTTTTACAAATTTCAAAAAATCTATATGAATCTTAAGTTATATGGTCCAGCATTAACTTATACTGTGAGATTTATCAACTTTACTAATAAGTCCACATGAAAAGCTTACTTACCAAAAAAAACCCAAAAAAAAAAAAAAAAAATACTAATAACTCTTATCACCTATGAGTGTATTAAGAGGTCATTTGGAGAGTTAAAAATAAGATAGAATGCGACTTGAAAAATTTTTTAGAAGAAAAGATAGAAATCAACAGACTTTGACAGAGAATTTGTTATTTTAATTTATAACGGTAATTCTATAGTGTAAATTTACTGTTAGTAGGAGTGTCTACATTATTTCTTATTATATGTTTTTTTATTGGCAAATTAATTTTTTCTTTTTTTTTTAAGTGTTTGAACAATAACTTTTTTTTTTCTATTAAATGTTGGTTCTTTGACTTCGCTTAATACAATTTATTAACAAAAATTTTAAACAAATAATTTAAAAATCTTTTTCAAAATCTTGCAATCTTTCGTCATTGACAAGTATTATTCTTTCTTATTGAAACGTACCGTTGATTAATATGTACAATCAATGTTATAAATATTCAAAATAACGCGTGAATTATTATTTGTATGTGGAAAAAAAAAGTGTGAATTAATATTACTGGGTATCAGCCAATGGAACTCGATGTTTTCTATACACTCTTTGGTTCATAGCCTGAAAAGGAGATGCTAACGTAGCAAAACTATTTCATATCAGTCCGCGATATTGATTGTAGGCAAGATGAATTGGCACGATTTTAATTTAAAACAAACGTGAATGTATCTGTACCATGAAATTTAAAATTAACAACTTACATTGTAAGTTATAGAGCTGACATAGCTCCCCGAATGCTCGTAGTATTTCTAGAAAACTTAGATTAAGAGTTGTTTGGCTCATAAAATAAATTAAAATTTTTAGTAACTTCTATACAAGTACTGTCATGTGTCATTTTAAAAAAAAAAAAAATTTGTGTTCAATAAAACTTTAAAAAAATTTGATAAGAATTCAAGAAAGTTGTAGAAAATTGACAACAATTAGAAATGTGTTTGGTAAATTTAAACTTGGTTTGGAAAGTAAAAAAGTTAAATTTTTTTTTATAGCTCGCTGCTAGCGAGTTACTAAAAAAACTAGCTTTTTATATATGGGAAGAGAAAAAAAAATTAACTTTTTAGTAGTTAATTTTTAACTTTTTTAATTTGATATTTTTATTTTTTATGATTTAAAAGAAATTTAAGATATATAAAAGATAAATTTAGTCATTTAAAAAAAAATTAAAAAACTGCGTAGTTAAAAACTACTGTCGAGGGTCTATGATTCCTAAGCACACACTCAGTGAAAAAAGTTATAAAAAAAAAAAAAAATCAATAAAAGTTGGTAACTGATAAAAAAAAAAAAACTTGTAAAAGTGTATGGAACAAAGTACATGGGAACCAAACGGCCACTATGTAATTCTCTCCGCATGTTTATTAGAAGAATAATTCTATATTGGAATTTTCTTTTAAAAAAAACAAATAAATAAATAGAAGAAGAAAGCAAAAGAAAAAAATCAGACCGGGAGGATAGAAGACCATACCTAGTCTTTATCGTTATTTGGGCTGAAAAGGCGAGAGATTCGCAGGGGGACAAAAGATATGGGCCTGTCTGTTGGGTTGTACGCTTTGCCCCCCATGCCCTCTTAAATCCTTTTGTCTTTTTACCCAAAGTCAATCGGTCAACCAGTCTCCCTATAGATTTGGATTCTTGGTTGGGTCCCTTCCCATTGTTATGTGTTAGTGGCGGACCCCTTTCAATTTTTACACACTTTTTGTTCGGATGAGTTTGGTTCGTAAATAAATTTTAAAAATTTTTATAAATTGTTATTAATTTTATATTATATTAATTTTTTTATTATACGTATTACGAACTCTCAATTTATTTTAATTTATCTCACTTTAACTCGTGGCACTATCTTGATTAACAGTGTGCTTCTTAAGTCAAAAAATTATAATTCTATTTTTAATTTTTGTTGTGATATTCTCATGTATCATTTTTTTTTTTTTAAAGTTATGTGTTTGATAAAAAAATTTATAAAAATGATAAAAAGGTTGAAAATATTATAGAAACTTAGTGGTTTTGTGTTTAATAAGTTTTTTTTTTTTTTTTTCTTGTGTTGATATATTTTAGGTGACATTCGGTTTATTTTTTTGTTTTTCATTTTTCATTTTCATTTTATGTTTTAAAAAATCTCAAATAAAGAAATAAAAAATACTCTATTTTTTTATTTTGAGATTTTCTTTATTTTAGGTTACAAATGCTCAAAATAAAATTTTGTCATTTTTCATTTCATGTGTAAACCTATTTTTTATTTTCTAAAACAAAAATTAAAAATACAAGTAACCAAATTCATTTTGATCTGTTTTTTTATTTTTAAAAATTAAAAATAAAACATTTAAAAAATTAAAAATAAAAACAAAAAATAAAAAAATCAAGATGTGTTCAAATTCTATTCTATCATTCTATCGTTCTATCATAAATTTAATAAATTTTAAAATGAAAACATCAGCAAATGGAATTTAAACTTCATTTTAAAATTTGTTATACCGTTAACTCAATCAAAAATTGGTTCAATAAATTATATTTAATAAATATAATATTAAATATTAAATTATTCACACGAACCAACTAATACATGACAATATATAATATAAATATTAAGGTGGCTTTTAGTTTATTTTTTGTTTTATTTGTTTTATGTTTTAAAAATTTCAAAATAAGAAAATAAAAAATACTCTATTTTCCTTATTTTGAATTGAAAATATTCAAATAATTTTTGTTGATTTTTCGTTTCATATATAAAATCATTTTTTTATTTTTTAAACAAAATTAAAAAATACAAGTTGACAAATACGTTTGAGCTTTTTTTTTTCTTATTTTTAAAATGTAAAATTAAAATAAGGTCAAAACAGAAAATAAAAAATAAAAATAAAATTTAAAAAAAAATCAAATGACACCTAAATTATTCGAATTCGACTTAAGATCAATTTAAACTTTGAAATCAATTCGAAAAATAAACGGGTCATAGTTGAACCATTTTTCAAACTCGTTTTGTTTTGATGAGTTTAATTCAATTACTATATTAATCGACTCAATTCATTAATTTTGCCTCTATTATGCGCAATGTAGAATTTCTAGGGTGGGGCTTTTAGTTAAACAACGAATTTCAAAAGGTACGATGCACGGTAGGAAAATTATAGATCATATTATTTTATATGTTTGCATATTTTTTGGTTATTTTTTATAAAATTAAATGAAAAATAATTTTTTATGATACTATTTTTACTCTGATTTGGTTTACTATGTAATTAAACTTGGGATTTTTGGAGGCCGGTCATAATTTATAGACTATTAAGGATTTAAGTCATACCCTTAAAAATTATTTGTAAATAAGTCATATGGGCAACGAAAAGACAAAAAAGACCTCGCGCATATTTTCACTCACAAAACCTGTTTATTTGAAAACCTCCCTGTTTTATCGGAAACGTTCCGCGACTTTCCAACTTCTTCACAAATCATCTGAAAACTAATCAAAACTCTTCTAAATCAAGCCTCAATCGATCCCTAACTTTTCACCGTGCAAATCCACACATTACAGTGCTTCGCAATCAACAGGTACTATATTCGATTAAAGGTACTCTTTAGGGTTTTTCTTCAAAACACATATCGAGGGTTTGAATATTTATTGTGTGGTACTGTTTAGGGTTTTCGATTATCTTTATAATAACAGGTTTTGTGGTACTGTATTATGTATTTAGTTTCTCCGAAAACGTATAATCGTTGCTATTTTTACAATAACCTAATATGAAACATTACCACATATATGTGGTACTGTCATACATGCGGTACTGTCCGTCATTCGTTTGATATTTGCAACCATTTTTGTGTTTAAATGTGATGTTTGCATGATAGAGTCATGCGGTACTGTTTTTGAACGAGCATGCATCCTAAAAAAAAAAGTACCGCAGACATGTGGTACTGTCACACATGCGGTACTGTCTCTCATTCGTTTGATATGTGAGCCATTTTTGTGTTTAAATGTGATGTTTGCATGATAGAGTCATGCGGTACTGTTTTTGAACGAGCATGCATCCTAAAAAAAACAGTACCGCAGACATGTGGTACTGTCACACATGCGGTACTGTCTCTCATTCGTTTGATATGTGAGCCATTTTTGTGTTTAAATGTGATGTTTGCATGATAAAGTCACGTGGTACTGTTTTGAACGAGCATGCATCCTAAAAAAAAAACAGTACCGCAGACATGTGGTACTGTCACACATACGGTACTGTCGGTTATTCGTTTGATATGTGAACTATTTTTGTGTTTACATGTGATGTTTGCATGATAGAGTCATGCGGTACTGTTTTTGAACGAGCATGCATCCTAAAAAAAAAAACAGTACCGCAGACATGTGGTACTGTCACACATGCGGTACTGTCGGTCATTTCATTGTATGTGTGATTCTCTTCTTTGTTTAATGGTGCTCTTTGCATGATATAATCATTCGGTACTGTTTTTGCGAAGCAAGCATATTTTGTGAGACAGTACCGCATGTGTGGTATTGTCAGACATGCGGTACTGTCATAGAAGTGGTACTGTATCTAGATGATATTGCATTTTATCTCTAACAGAAAACAAATGTTACGAAAATACAGTATTGCTATCACGCTCATACAAAATCAAACATGGTGAACATCCAGTACCGTTCGAACCTAATCTCAGTCATTAATGAAGTTGAAACCATCAACTTGACAAAAGCACACCATGTATATCTCAAACATTCTCCATTTTGGAAGCTCATCCTCACTATTTTAAACTGTGAAATTAACAAAGATTACTCGAGGAAAAGCGATGTTGATGTGGAAACAATCATCAAAACATTTGACCCACAGTCCAAATCTTTCAACCTAGGTGGAATAAAACTTCGCATCAGAGAGAAAGAGTTGCGAACAATGTTTGCAATAGAGGATGGTGAACAACTGATAGACAGTGTCAAAAAAATCGCAAGGCCAGGCACTGAATTCGTCTCTCGTAGATTCTCTGGGTTGCGACGAATTAAGAAACAGAACATATCTGATGCTTTGCGGCAGGCTGCTGTAGAGCAAACACGCATTGGCAGAGAAGATGTTGCAAGACTTTTGACACTGTTCTGTTTGGCAACGTTGTTTGTCCCTAACAAAGGACATTCATTGTCGTGGCACTACACAACATTGGTTGAAAATTTGGATCAAATCTGCCAATACAACTGGAGTGCACATATACTGGAATTCTTGGAGAACAGTTTGTGCTCAAATTCTAGGAACAAAGGTGTTGCAGGCTGTGTCATGATGTTACCGGTAACCTTTTCATATCATATTCTATATTATATGTTGGTACTGTCTTATGAACTTCATTCAACTAATCAGCCCTATAAATGATGCAGTACTGGATCTGTGAGCACACCACTCTGGTCCAACAAGTACAGAAGAGTGCAACACCTAGATGTCTAGTCTGGGATCTCAAGCCATTGTCCAATGCATTGAAAAAAATAAATCTCAAAAAGTTGAATAAAAATCAGGTACTATTTATGATAAAATAAATCATGTTTGCATGCTAAGAATATTCGGTACTATTTTTTCAATAGATTCATCTTCATCTTTTACAAAAAAGAGTACCGCATACATGTGGTACTGTCATCCGTGCATTAGGTACTGTGTTTCAAAGAGCATGCATTCTTAACAAAACAGTACCGCAGACATGTGGTACTGTCAGTTATTCTTTGAATTTGTGACCTATTCTTTTTTCCATGTATGCGGTACTGTTTTGTTGTGTTTCATGATACTGTTTGAATGCTATATACATTCGGTACTGTTTTTGAATGAGCATGCATCCTTAAAAAAACAGTACCGCATACATTTGATACTGTCATCCATGTGGTACTGTCAGCTATTTTGTATTTGTCACCTCTTTTTGTGTTTCATGATACTGTTTGCATCTGATAAATAAAATCATTCTAGATTCAACAATGTATTCATGGACATACTAATGAATTATATAATTGATGAACAAAATATCAGGTAATTGTACCTGATCTTGATGATGATGATGAGGAGGATGACGAGGAGGAGGATGGACAACAACAATATCATGATGATAATGATGATGATGATGATGATAATTATGATGATGAAAGGACAGAAACAGAAGAATACATCATTGCGTCAGAAAAAACCAGTGATGATGAATTAGTAATTTCTGACATTCTTCAAAATTGAAGACAAACATAGTGCATTTGAACAAGACAACTGAAAGCGAGCGAAAACAAGAGGTGTCTTGTACTCCTGAACTCGATCAATCTGGTACTGTTCCATCTGCCATAGCTGAAAGTCTTCCAGAAAACAGTACCAGAATCTGATGAAGGCACCTTACCAGACAAAATAGCAGAAAAAGTCCCAGAACAAGAGGCACCAGAACAAGAGGAACCAGAACAAAAGGCAAGACAGGCTGCATCAGCAGAAACAGTACCAGTTCAGGCAAAATAATGATCCAGTTGCTTCAGTTTTATCAATTTTGAACCGTGAACAAAATAGAAGAGCTGGAGCAACAAGTCAAGGAAAAAGATGATAAATTGCTGAATTGGAGAAGCAAATGGCAGAAAAAGATGACATTCTGACAAAGTTGTTCATTGACAATGAAAATCTCAACCTGCAAAACACAAACCTGAAGGAAGAACTTGATAATGTGAATGCAGTTGTTGAATTATTAAGGTCCGAACTTGTCGAATCTAGCGTCCACCAGGTGACGCAGAAACATGCAGCAACTAGAAGGCCAAAGAAATCGGATACCAATGAAAAACAAACTCCAGCTGCAAACGAACCACCTTCAATGTACAAAAGGCTCAAGGACAAAACATGCCAAAAGAAAAAGAGATCCTGAGTTCACATACAGTGGTAAAAAGAAGGTTGCCAAAAAATAAAAGGCAGATACTGCGGCAGTTGTCACGAAAGATATAGAATCTGACGTTATAGACATTGATTTTCTACAACTGTCTACACATCAAACCGAGCCCAAGCAACCTTCGCTTAAGCAGATTATTTCAACTTTTCAACAAAACACACATCTATCGGACATAGAAAAGGAACGGATCTTAAAACTTATTGATAATGAGGGGAAAGCGTAAGACAGTATTTAACTCTTTCTTTTTTATTACTTGTCAATTATAAAAAAAATTACTTGCTATCATCTGGTACTGTTCTCTATTTTTTACAATAATTGGTACTGTCATTCCTTTATCTGGTACTGTTAACATAAACATTTCAAACTTAACTCATGTTGTTGTTGTTTTTTTTTTTTGGCTGATCTTGTTAACATCTCACTGCTCACTGTATACACACAACACAGTGCAACTGTTTGGGCTGTACCAAATGAACCACTCTGCATGATCACCATTGAAGATATCTACAACCTCATAGCAAATGAGAGTATATCAAACATGGTAGGCTTATATGATTAACTTATATTTCTACAGAATTAATAAAGTATGTTGACTATTTCTTAAATTCAACAAATTAATCTGATATTTACTAATTACAATATTTGCCCAGCTAATTGACTGTCATGCACGCTATCTAGAATCAACACAACATGAATCAGTCAACAGCACTTTTCCCAAAAGATGCTTATACTTCAGCAGTTTGTGTTGGGTAAGATTTGTGACCTCTTTCTGTGGTTAATTGTGCTTTTTGCATACTATATATATTCGGTACTCTTTTTCTAGAGCATAAATGTTTTCAGAAATAGTACAGCATATATGTGGTACTCTCGACCATGTGGTACTGTCAGCAAATGGCATGGATATGACTTTTTTTTTAGTTACGTGGCACTGTTTGCATACTATAATCGTTTGGTACTGTTTTTCAACTAGCATTCATCTGGTACTGTTTGCATACTGTTATCGTTTGGTACTGTTTTTCAAATAGCATTTATCTTATACATAAAAACAGTACCGCATACATGTGGTACTGTCATCCATATGGTACTGTTAGCCATGCGATGGATATGAGACTTCTTTTTTATTTTCATATTACTGTTGGCATACTACAATCATTCGGTATTGTTTTTACGAGAGCATGCATCTTGGGGAAAACAGTACCGCAAGCATGTGGTATTTGACAACATGTATTTTTTCTTGTTGCAGACATTTGTGGTATTTGAGAGACATCATGCAGCTCGAGACACTCAAATTGATCAAAAGCTGAAACTATCTGATACATACAGACTACTTGTATTCCCCTTGAATACAAGTGGAACGAGAATTCCTGCTGATCCCAACCATTGGACCCTTTGGTATTGGATAGAGACACGTGGACATGGACACATTATAATTCCATGAAACCACGTAGAGCAAATTCCAAAGATTTGTATCTTGAGGATGCAAGGAAAGTGGTAAGATTCTGTATGTAAATTTTATACATAATTTCATTGGTACTCTTTTCTACTATTTACAACAGTACCGGTGCTGTTTATTAAAACTCATACTGTCTCCACATTTGTCATATTGTATCAGAAAGAGTATGTGGAATTGAAACTTAAAGACCAATACCTCAATGATCCAATAACAAAAAATATTGAACATACTAGCATGGAATTCGAATACCCAATTGTTTCTGCAGCAAATTGCCCACAAACAAGGATCTACAACGTAAGCCACACCATTTTTATTCATGCAAATTGTTGAACACCTCTAACTAAATTCTTACAATCTATAACATCTTGTGTGCAGTGTTGACTGTGGGCCAATGGTGTGCTACGTAATGCAATGCATATCAATGACGAGCCACTTGAACCGATGCTTTCAGAAGAAGCTGTACAAGCTTACAGAGCAAAGATGCTACACAATTTCTGTCCATTAGTGATGTACAAAACATTGTGATTGTAATTAAAACAGTATTAGTGCACACTCTGTTTCTTTTTTAACAAAATACTTGTATATTCAACATTCTTTTCCTGTAAATTGAATGATACAGTTTATGCTAATACAAATAGTCAATGTCCAGTTAATGGTACTATTTGTGCAGCATAAATAGTCATGGTTTTTGCGATTTTTGTATGATAACTCTTGGGATGTTGATTCTTGTTATGTGATAGTGCTGCAAAATAGTGCTGATTGATACTCTATTCGAAACAGTACCGGTATTAATATTAACAGTACCGGTACTGTTTTATACCGGTACTGTTTGTATGAAGTATCTCAATACCAACCTATTGCAAATGAAGTTTGCTTGTGAAAACACTTACAGCTATTGTCACCAACAAATTTTATGTCCTTTAAATATAAGAATGACAACGGTACTGTCTGCAAATATAAAATTGATACACTATTACAAACAGTACCAGTATTAATAAAAACAGTACCGGTACTATTTTTATACCGCTGTCATTCTCAATACCAACATTAAAAATGAATATCGCTGAATAAAAAAACTATCACAAAATGGATTGAAACATACTCATTCTCATTATTAATTCAAAAACAGTACCATAACAAACAAACAATAACAGACTTTTTCACAGCATAATTTGGGAGAAAAAAAAAACAATTCAACTCACGGCTCTTTGCAAGTCTTCTTATTATGAGAGCCCATGCGACCACAACGACCACAACGAATTCTTCGTACAAGCTCACCAGTTGATCTAATCCTACGCTTTCTTCGGCCTTCCAGCTGGTCTCCGTGTTATTGGAGGTAATATTGAACTATTACAGTCTGCAAACTCTTGGATTATGTCTGTTGGTATTGGAATAATCAACACCTTCATATGCCAATTTGTAATTATCAACATGAAAGTACTCATCAACAAACTCACTCAAAGGTCTGTTAATCCTCCCATACAACAAATGTATGAGAGCATGGAAAACCAGAAATTTGCCAACCATAACAAGAACAGTAACAATTCACCAAATCAACAGTTGTTGAAGGATTTAGAAATACTTCATAAATACGATCTGAACACATCTTGATGGTCCATGTTCTACCAGCATCAACAAGTGCATTAAACTTCTCTTCTATTCTTGGACATAGAACACACAGTCCACTTGGTAGCATCGAGCTTTCTTATGGCAAACCATTCCATTAATTTAAAACCCTGATCTTGTCAACCAATGTGCCACTGGCAATATTTCTTGCATCAAGAATCCATGAGTTAAAAGATTCAATGCATTTGAAGACATCTCACCATCCTTCTACTACAAGAATACGCATTAGTCCAATTTGTGCACAGGCAATCCACTCAAAAGATTTATCCACAATTGCACCCCATTCCCTCTTCAAAACATCTAACTTCTCCTTAAATGCTGCAACTGTGGGAGCATAAGCACACTGACAAAACAAGTTCCAATGTATTCACGGGATCCATTAGATCTGTGACCACGACTAAATGTATCTCTTAAAATGTTCGTCAAATGCTGAGACAGAAAAACGTGATGACATGTAGGGAACTTATTGGCAAAGATTCCATCATCCAGGATTTCTATCGGAAAATATTGTAAATCTCAGAGGGGGTTCAATATCTCACGCAAATGACCTAGGAACCAAGACCAATTATCAATTCTCTGAATCAAAAACAGCAAATGCCAATGGGAATAACCCTGCAGATGAACATAAAAACAGTACCGAATTACAAAACAGTACCGCATATTAAAACAGTTCAAAAAAATAGTACCATTCTTTGTATGGTGTACTTGTGGTCGTTGAATAGCAGATACATTTGGTACTGTGTGTTATACGATACTACATCTTACTAAAAACAGTAACACATATAAAACAGTACTGCACAAAAATAGTACCGCACAAAAACACTACCATTCTATTGTAGTTGCTAGATTACATTTGGTACGGTGTTTATACGAGTACTACATCTTACTAAAAACAGTACCATAATAAAACAGTACCGCATAAAAACATACCCCATAATAAAACAGTACCGCACAAAAATAGTACCGCACAAAAACACTACCATTCTTTGTATTGCTAGATACATTTGGTACTGGTGTTTATACGATACTACAGTCTTACTAAAACAGTACCACATAATAAAACATATCGCACAAAAACAGTACCGCACAAAACAGTACCGCACAAAAACACTACCATTCTTTGTATTGCTAGATACATTTGGTACTGTGTTTATACGATACTACATCATACTAAAAACAGTACCACATAATAAAACAGTACCGCAAAATACCGCATAAAATTATGAACATTAACATACCATTATTCGCATCCTTGCCAGTAGCTGCCATCAGAATACCCTTGAAACGTGACTTCAAGAAAGTACCATCAATAAAAATGATAGGCCTGCAATATTTGAATCCACGTATACTAGCCCCAAATGATACAAACAACCGTCTAAACCGGTTTATACCGTCATCCACATCCAACACAATATGACTACCTGGGTTAAGATCCATTGCAGCCTTCACATAACAACTTAAGTGATTAAACGAATCAGCATACTCACCATAAATCATGTCTTTAGCTTTCTCTAAAGCACTCCAAGCCTTATCATAGCTAATTTCCATGCCATAGTTGTTTTTAAAAAATATAATAACGTCGACCGGCGACATTGAAGGTTTTAATGCTACTTGATCAACAATCAACTTACCTAAAGATTTCCTGCTCATCCTCTTAGACCTATCCCTAATAATTGTCGGACCACAATGTGAATATTGTTGAATTTCCTTATGTAAAAATTACGATTAACTTTTGATAACGATGCAACAATTGACCACGGACACCCTTCAGCAAACTTTTTTGCACAAACAACTTCGACTCTATCCTTGTTATTCCTCTCATACAAAAATTCAAAGCCAACCTCTGTAGCATATCGACAAATTGCATCACGAAACTCATCAACACCTCCTACGAATTCCTGTCCCACTCTCAATATTAATGACGACCAATTAGAACACAACAATGGTTTATCCTTACGGCTTGAAATTGAACTACGATACACATCAACATCACAGTAATCATCATACGAATCCAGACCAGTACCAACATCACCAATTGGCACACTATTAGAAACAGTACCGGAACTGCTGGAAACAGTACCGGTACTGTTTTGGATCGGTACTGTGTTCAAACCGCCGAAAAAAACATCAATCGATATATAACACAAACCAACCATGCGAGCCAACATAATCATATTTTGAAAATCAACATCGTTTCTCAGAAAACATGAAGAATGTTCATGGATTGAGTAACTAAATGATACATTTTCCAAATTCAAACTCGACCAATTCTCACACACCTTTAACGCAAAATCTGAAAATGACATTTCACAGTTCAAATTGACTACAAAAGTCTCTGTACCAAACTTACATAGCAGCATCAAATTCGAAGACATGACTGACCGAAATCGTTCACAGCACAAACTCACCCAAATGCGTAATCCAAATCCGTACGTATTCCTTCGACCGACGTTAATCTCACTGCAAATCGTGTAATCTGTATCTATTTCTTCATATATAATCCTTTAACAGACTTTTTCTCACTATATGCTTGTTCACGCGATCTATAAGGAATGAAACAAAAAACGGAAAACGTGATTCTCGGTTCCATAATTCTCGGCAATTTCATCTCAGTTAATTATAGAAAAAAGGGCATTTAAGTCATATTATAAATTATATTAAAACAAACTCGTGGGACCCACTCAAAAGTGTGACTTAAATACAAAACTTTCACATTAATATGACTTAAAAGCAATACTTTTTTTTTGGTATGACTAATATCTTTAAAAGATTACAAAGTATGACTTGGATACAATTTTCCGATTAAACTAATATAGTATTTTAGTTGAGGTACGAGGTTTTGGACCCAACCATGCAGATTCATAATTTTGTCCACAATTGGCACGGTTTGGCATCTCCAAAAAACAAAAAAAAAAAAAAAAAAACTTTAAAAATTTCTATTACGTCAACTTTTTGTTTCACTTCACGCATTACGAATTCACAACTTTTATCACTTTATCTCATTTTTTCTCATTTTTTATCACTCTACACACACACGAAGTAGAATTTCTAGGGTCCGGCTTTGAGTTAAACAGTGAATTTCAAAATCTTCCAGCCCAATCCATCCTTGGAGGAGATGGGAGGTATATTCTGGGTTGTATAATTAAGGCTTAGTTTGGTTATGGACATGCTTTAATTTTTTATAACTTTTTTTTTTTTGTCTTATATGACTTTCTTTTTTTTACCTAAAATTTGATTTTTTTTTTAGAATCTATTATTTTTAGATGTATTAATTGCATTCATAAAAAAGAAAAATTAAAAAACTTCACCTTTGTCTGCTGAGTAAAACTGTCAGTTTGGGTTAAAAAAAATAAAAAATTAATTATTTTTTTAATTTTTATCCAAACAGATGTGGAGTTATTGATTTTTTATTTTACGAAGACATGCCTAAGAGGTATAATTTCTTAAAAAAATTAAGTTTTGATAGAAAAAAGTCGTGCAAGATAAAAAAAAAAAGTTATTAAAAAAGTAATATGTTTTTTTTTTTTTTCCCCTTTTTAAGTCAAACGGAGCCTGTATCTAAATGAGGCATTCTGATTTCCTAAACGAAAAATATGTTTTTGTGTTTTTTTGGGAGGAGAAGAAGAGAAAAGGGTTATTTGCAGGCAACATATTTCCATTCAAATCAAATAATTTTGACTTAAATAATTCAAAATTTTGAACAAAGTAAGACATATTCAAATTTAAGTCTAAAGACTAAATTGAATTAATTTTGGAATACCAAAAATAAATTAAAAGTCGAAATTAATTTTTAAAAGATATTTGTTAACAAGTGTTATCGGAGTATTCATTAAATTAATGAAAATATGATATTTAATAATATTTTACGTTTTTTTCTAGAGATGCAATGGCACGATTATGATTTAATTAAAATAAATTTAACTTAATTAATAAATTTTGTTAATTGAATTAATAAATATTATTTGTCTAAATTAATAATATTAATTAAATTATGACAGTTATATTCACACTTCAACTCTGCAAGCTCAGACTCTCTTTTCTTGTGCACAATTCCATTGGAAAATGAGATATTATTAAATATTATCTGTTTATTAATTTGTAATTAATGTCATGAGATACTAATTAATAGGATCCTTTTTAAAATTCAAATATATAGCACATTTGTTATTCAATGAGTTCGTGTGACAACCGTTCTCTTGGAAGTTTCTGCCAAAGGAAAGGCAATTAAGGCTTTGTTCGGATAAAAATTAGAAATTTAATATTTCAATTTTTGTGTAATCAACGTTTGGAAAAGTCAAATTTATTCCATTAATGCGCAAAAATCAAGATTACTTAAAATAGCCTGTTGGTAATTTTAACAAAGTATATTTTTCGATTTGTATAAAAAATTTTTTTTTATTCAATCAAAGGTAACGTACGAAGTTTTAAAAAAAATTAAAATATTTAAAAATTAGTGTAAAAATAATTTGTAGTGAAATTTGATTAGAGAAAATTAAAAATTTTAACTTTTTTTTTTTTTTAGTTTTTTGAAAAGAACTTGTAACTCCAAACAAAGTTAAAGACTAAGTTCGAGTTTAACGATTTTGCAATTAATTCAAAATTAATGATTGTCATCATATACATAAGTTAATTTGAAATTTAAACCCAAATAGGTTTAGTTTACAAAATTTTATATGCACATTAGAGTTATAAAAAAGATTAAAATGCTAAAATTTAGTTCTTAATCAATTCGACTATTACTATTATTATTTTTAAAATCAATTCAAAAAATAAATTACATTTTAAATCAGGTTAAATTTTGAAACCAAACGGACCATTGGCTAGGATTGTGCACGAGGAGGACAACTGTTTATATTTCTGCACCGAACGATCCGTCTGCAGGCTGCCGCAGCGTGTTCATCGCCTCGATTCTTCAACTAAGTTCCTGTTAATCGAATTCCCTATTTGTTTCCCGAGAAAATTAAACGGAACAAGAAAGTTAGTTTGCATGACTCTGCCATTCTTTTTGTTTCTTATGTCATTTACATTTCTCAGCAGCCAAACAGAGAAGAACTTTTGGGGTTTCGCAGAGTAGGATTTGGGTTTTTATTTTCTGGGGAGGTAGATAAGATTTTGATTCTAACACACGTACACACACACATGCTAGCCAATTATATGATTTGGCATATGTTGATGTGTAGACCCTGTGTATTTGCATACACGGTCATATATGTGTGGCGATGTTACATACCTGCAGATGTATGCTGAAGACATACATTACTTTTGACAGATATGTTATTCTCAAATATTACCTACAACTGATTGAGGTCAACTTGACCTCAACAACTGAGTTTATCTAAATCTGTCAAGTTGGAGTCCTATGAAAATTGTTAACCAGAAATTTGCATAAGAAGGGTATCTCAATGGAATTGTTGTAAATAAAAGACTAATGAGCTATCTATCTCAAATTGATTGGTTCATAAGGGTTGAGGGTATATCGGTTTGTCCCTCCATGTAAAAATTACACCGGTTCTTACACGTAAGTTTTAAACTCAAAAAATTAAATTTTTGTCTCTATATGTATAATAGAACCGGTATCGGTGTAATTTTTGTACTAGAGAATAGTATGCACCGGATGTAGCCCCAGCCCAATTCATAAAGTACCTGGACTAAAAGTTTTGGTTGCGTATCGTTACTCAAAATTGTTAGGTGCTTAACTTGATACTTTCTATACTTGCTTATACTACAGATACGCTGGCAACAAAACTTTTTTTTCCCCCCCTTCTTCTAGAAATCTGTACTGCAGCAATTGCCCTCTTCACTGATCTAAACACCCTCCTCAGCCTAGTATCCATTGGCACGCTCTTTGTCTTCTACATGGTAGCGAATGCTGTAATCTATAGACAATAGGTCTCGGTGAGGACAACAAATCCGTGATCTACATTATCCTTCCTATTCTGCTTCTCCCTCACATCCTCCATTTTCACGCTGGTTTGGCAATTTGCTCCGCCTGGCAAGCCCAAGGGGATCATGCTCGGTGCCTGCACTGTAATTGCCATTGCCGTGTTACATATGTTTCAATGCGTAGTCCCATGAGCTCGAAAACCCGAGTTCTGGGGGTCCATTTGATGCCGTGGGTACCTTCTATCTCCATCTTCCTCAACATTTTCTTATTGGGTTCTCTTGATGGGCCACCAGGTTCAGATTCTTTTCAGCTCTTGCAGTGCTTGTGTATGTTCTATTCAGTGTTCATGCTAGCTTTGATGCTGATGGAGATGGGAGTCTTATTAGCCAAAATAGTGAAATTATGAAGGAATCCAATGGAAGTGAGGATCAGAATCTCCAAGTGTAAAGATGTTATCTGTTACCCCTTTTCGCTTTTCTCAATTGTAATGACTTCTGTGACTTTTTTGTTTACTTTTTTGTTTTTTAGAAGTGGAGGAGGACAAGGAAGGAATAGACAGGAATTTTGTTGTTTCACCAGGTTGTATAGACGCTGATTCTCTTGTACATTTTGGTCACGTAGTCCATCAACTCTAGATTAGAGTTGGGAGTTCAATGTTTGATATGTAACAGTTAATGAAAGTAAGCTTTTGACTGGTAAGTTAAAAGGAAGCTATAAAAGTTAGTGTGTCTCTTGAGAAAAAAATTGTGTGTCTCGGTATTTTTCAGTCAACCACAGAGAGAATTCAATCCTTTTTTTTAATCAAATTTTTTTAATCTTCCCTTTTTTTTTTTTTTTTTTTTTTTTGCGGCTTTTAAGCATGGTATCCATTTTAAAAAAATAAAATAAAAATTGCAAACTTAAAAAAAAAAATCATCTACAAGTGATAAAAATTAATTTTATTTATTTATTTATTTTTTAACTTAGCACGTCGATTTTGCTATTTGAATTTTATTTTTTTTAGTTTTTATAAATGTGAATGACATGCTTGAAAACTGACTAGTGAAAAAAAAAAAGAAAAAAAAGTCCGTGAAATAAAGTCGTAGAAGTAGAGGTATGCAAAAATGAACCAGAACTAAGAACTAAACCGAAAATCCGAAAGTCAAGTTAATTCAGTTCATGGCTTAATTTTGGTTTTTATTTTTAGACCAAATTAAAATTCAGTTTGGTTCTGATTTTTATTCATAAAAATTGAAAATTGAATTATAAATTAAATATAAATATAATAATTTTGAATAAAAAAAATTAAAAATTATTAAATAGCATGATTTTTATATAACACAATAATAATAAATTTATAAAAAAATAAAATTAAAAATTGATATTTACACATAAAAATAGAATTTCTATTGTGTAATTTCCGGTATTTTACTTGGTCATTTATTTGATATTTGGGCCAATTGGATTTTTGGACCTGAGATTAAGTTTGTTTGGTGGGGTTTTATTTTTGTTGTTCTTGGATCAAATTTGGCTCGAAGTCGCATTGGATTGGAAATTCAGGCCTTCAGCTTAGCCCTTTTTTCCTTTCTTTTTTTCTTTATTTTTCTCTCTCTTTTTCTTTCTTTCTCTCTACTCCTCATTTGGTCTCCCGTGGGAGAACTTTCTAGTTAGTACTATCATGAGACATAATCCACTACTCTTTTGGGATCTCATTCAAGTACCCCCACACATCTAGATTTAACTCTTTTATTGTTTACATCGTGGCCTCAACTTGTGAACTTGGGAAGTTTTGGTAGGGTCTGACATCAAGTTAGTAGGCTGAACTCCATACAAATGCTTCTTAAAGTTTGTCTCCACATGGCGTATATGAAACCAATGTGTGGCATTTGGGGGTACCCGGCCTGAAACAGGTGTATGGACCACACAACAAGACTTGAATGCCAATCTGAAATTAGGTGAAGGCCTTACCTCTTTGGGGCTATATGTTTCCTCAAATTGCAAAGAAACCTATACCAATTGTCAAAGACTTCTTGTTAACCATAGCAAAGGGGAGTGGGAAGATTTGTAGGTTCGTATCGATTCCCATGACAATTAAAAAAGCTTACCTTGTATTTTCTATAAAGGTCTATGCCATTAATATCACAATGGGCCTACAAAATTTGAAACCATCGATGGAGGGTTTGAAAGCCCAGAAAACATATTGTAAGATGTCAATACCCGTAGTAAGCCCAAGATGGGATATACCAGGATTGAAGGTTTTAATTGCATGTAGAAAGACTAGTAATTTGCTGTAGGATTCTTCCCAGTTATCGAGTATACTCAAAATTGCCTTCTATTTGTAGCCCAGACTTTGTTGTATAAGATATGGCATTGATATTGTTTGTTCACTATAACCGCTAACATGCCTGTTGATATAGCTGTTTTTTTTTTTAACCATATCCTCAACGTAGGACACGACGAAACGAGCATCTAACTACGAGTGATCTTGATTCATTCTGACGTAGACATGGCTATAAGATCTAATATAGACACTGATTTGCCACTGCCGATGTTTATTCATTATAGTTGCACGCACTCGCCAATTATAAGGGGTCCCCCCCCAGTCAACTTGCACTTAATTGCTCATTTCCTCGTATCAGATTCTGCAATTTGGAATTGTGTATTTGTCCTCAATGAGTAGGTCTTCAAAGCATTCATTAGGTCCGTTTTCTCCCTAAATAAGATGCTGGTTCGAGGTTCTTGAGTTTTAAGTCCACTATTTAAACTGAACTTTGATGCAGAACAGGCAATGCTAACCTCAAGCATTTTTTTTTTTGTTTGGTAAATGATATCAGGCAATGTTGTAAATGTTTATGAGTCAGATTGATGCAATTCCCACTCCCCTTCGTCTACTCCTTGATAGACATTAAAGTCGACATTGAAATCAACATCTATGTCAAAATCTAGCCCAATGAATTGGTTATTATCGACTCTACCATCATTTTCTCCATGTAGGCTGCTCTTCTGGATCATTGACACCCATTGCTACTGATGATTAGCTAGCTCTCGGACCATATCTCATTGAACAACATATGCAACATTGTGACTTCGGGAACTTGAAAATTATGTTCTCCTTGTAAGCTGCCTACAGGTGCTGCTTCAATTTTGGGGATCGACGGTGTGCACATGGGAGACTTCACTAACATAACTTCGTAATCTAAGTGCAAGTCGATGTGAGACTACTTTACTTCTTGATTCCTTCCATTATTGTCTGAACTGAATTATCGTCATCCAATCTATGCCCTCTAGGATGGATGACATCTCCAAATAGAAACAGATACCAACACGTGACTTTTATCTTTACCTATCCTTTTTCAACACGCAATACAGAGCACAACTTTGTGACAAATTCTTCTTAACTTACGCTTGGAAGCACCTGAATGCATCACTTGTAGTCACAATTGTTTGACAATCCCTCAATAGTTGATATGATACTCTCCCCCAAAAAAAATAATGGCACACAATCTTCGGCCATGATACTTTCAATTACAAATAAAGTCTCCTCATTAGTTTAATTTATTTCCGAAAGAAAATATAATTTATATTACCGAATATCAAGAAGAGTAAACCTATTTCAATTCTTATCCATTTGCCAACTGAACAAAATGTCAATATCAAAGAACAAACAAATAAACTCAATATTCTCTGTAAAGTATTTTAACAAATAAGAAAATAAGAAATAAGTGGTTTTGATTAACAAGGAAATAAAAGCTTTTCATAAACATTTTGAAGATGTTTCAAAAAACTTAAAGAAATGGCACCATAATCTGAAAATATAAAAATATTCGGAAGTATAAATTGTAATCTAACCAAATATATGAAAGTCTAATTAATAAGTTGATTAAATGAATTATATACATATTTGTTTTATTTTATTATGTTTTCATGGATGCATTTAGAATTATTATTCTTCTAATGTTTCTTTTCAGTGTTTTATAAATAAACATTTGAATTATGTATATAGGGTTTATTGCGGTTGAAGAATCTACTGGACCCCTTCGGGGGTGGCCGAGTGGAAGTCGGGCTCGCCTTAGAGCTTGGACCTCTCGAGGTTCCGGGTTCGACTCCCCCACGGGGGGTGGGTTACCGCTGTAATGGCGGTGCCTAATGGCCTCCTCTCGGTCGTGCCGGTCAGCCAGGGCTTGCCTAGGCTGGTTAACTCTCCAGGGGCCTTTGCCGGCTAGGGTCCTGGAGCGTGCTTCGCCCTGTGTGCACCCCAGTACGGGGTAGCGGCTGCGGACTTCCACGTACCAAATCAACATCTATGTCAAAATCCAGCCCAATGAATTGGTTATTATCGACTCTACCATCATTTTCTCCATGTATGGCTGCTCTTCTGGATCATGGACACCCATTTGCTACTGATGATTAGCTAGCTTTCGGACCATATCTCATTGAACAACATATGCAACATTGTGACTTCGGGAACTTGGAAATTATGTTCTCCTTGTAAGCTGCCTACAGGTGCTGCTTCAATTTTGGGGATCGAAGGTGTGCACATGGGAGACTCCACTAACATAACTTCGTAATCTAAGTGCAAGTCGATGTGAGACTACTTTACTTCTTGATTCCTTCCATTATTATCTGAACTGAATTATCGTCATCCAATCTATGCTCTCTAGGATGGATGACATCTCCAAATAGAAACAGATACCAACACGTGACTTTTATCTTTACTTGTCCTTTATCAACATGCAATACAGAGCACAACTTTGTGACAAATTCTTCTTAACTTACGCTTGGAAGTACTTGAATGCATCACTTGTAGTGACAATTGTTTGACAATCCCTCAATAGTTGATATGATACTCTCCCCCAAAAATAAAATAATGGCGCACAATCTTTGGCCATGATACTTTCAATTACAAATAAAGTCTCCTCATTAGTTTAATTTATTTTCGAAAGAAAAATATAATTTATACATACCGAATATCATGAAAAGTAAACCTATTTCAATTCTTATCCATTTGCCAACTGAACAAAATGTCAATATCAAAAGAACAAACAAATAAACTCAATATTCTCTGTAAGGTATTTTAACAAATAAGAAAATAGGAAATAAGTGGTTTTGATTAACAAGGAAATAAAAACTTTTCATAAACGTTTTGAAGATGTTTCAAAAAACTTAGAGAAATGGCACCATAATCTGAAAATATATAAAAATATTTGGAAGTATAAATTGTAATCTAACCAAATATATGAAAGTCTAATTAATAAGTTGATTAAATGAATTATTTATACATATTTTGTTTTATTTTATTATGTTTTCATGGATCCATTTAGAATTATTATTCTTCTAATGTTTCTTTTCAGTGTTTTTATAAAATAAACATTTGAATTATGTATATAGGGTTTATTGCGGTTGAAGAATCTATTGGAATTCTTTTTCAATTTTGCAATATTTATGTGTGAATTTTATCAAATACATTATAAAATAAAGAGCAAAATCTTTTAACTTGCATTTTGAATCCCACATGAATTATTTTATTTTCTTTATTCTCAATATAAAAAGTAAAGGTAATTACCCAAACAAATTGGTATTTTGGTTTATTCTTTGATCTTTTGTTCAAATAAAAGTTAATTAGAGAGAACTGTACTTTTGAACTGATTCCAAATTTAAAATTAATCTACTTGCGTGATGAGTATTCAAAGTTTTCTTTTTGTTTGGTACAAACTTAAAAATAATAGTTATTTTACCCTCTCCAATTTATGATGATTTCTATTTTCCCATTTACACCTGTGTATTACAATTTGATATCAATTTGCCAAAAACGACTAAAACAAAAACAAAAACAGATGGTCCCACACCTTATGAAATGCTAACATACATTACGGAAGAACAACAGTTGACTAACTGAACATTTTGTAGCTGATTAACTGAACAAAAGACCATAAAACATAAAATAACATTTATTCTTTGCTTGGTGACTAACTGAACAACAATAAGAATGAAAAAAAAAAAAAAAAAAAAAATCCAATCAGCTAACTAGAACAATCAAAACTTCAACGTGATTTGAGAACCACAATGGCAAAAACTGTTATTCTTTGTTTGGTGGTTAAGAAAATATCAAACTATCAGGTGTCATTTGATATATCTAGTTTGGGCATATTTTCCATTTCACGATCTTAAAAATAAAGAAAATAGTTGAAAATGTATTTAGCCACTCGCGTTTACAAAACTTGTTTTAGAAAATAGAAAATGAGTTTACACATAAAACGTAAAATCACTAAGGTCGCATTTGGTTGGAATTTCTATTTTTTGTTTTCTATTTATGTTTTTTATTTTTTGTTTTGAGGTTCATGTTTTAAGAATATTTAAAACGCATTTGGTTTGACATTTTTTATTTTTTGTGTTTTGGAATTTTTCTTGTTTTGGGTTAAAGTGCTCAAAACGATTTTTGACTATTTTGCATTTCATATATAAACTCATTTTATATTTTCTAAAATAAAATTTGAAAACATGAGTGATCAAATGTATTTTTGAGCCGTTTTCCTTGTTTTCAAAAATATAAGATGAAAAATGGATTCAAAATAGGTATACTAAATGACACCTTACTCTTTGTAAAGAAAACTGTTCTCATTCTCTCCTGATATTAGATTAAAGTACCAAACCACAATAAGGAATGCAACATTGAAAAACATAAATTAAAAGTCCCAAATCAAATATTATTTATGAATCAAAAGTTACAAAATAATTTCTTATAAAATAATTCCCAAATCAGAAAATCAGACGTAAGCATAAAAATCATTCCCAAAGCTGTAATGTGTGTATATTATATATCTATGTACACATACCTAGAGATGGCAGTGGTAGTGAGGTCGTCGACGACGAGAAGCGTTAGTGGTGAGCAGCGGAGTAGCGTTAGCGGTGAGTAGTCTTGCATCTCGCACAGAGAGAGAGATAGAGAAAGAGAGAGAAAGTGTGTGTGTGTGTGTAAACATTTAAGGAGACTGACCTGTGAGGAAGGTGTTTAAAAATATAAAATGTAGAAAACGCTTTATTATAATGCGTTTTTAGTATAAGCTAAAAGTGTAGTTTGATAATGTGATTTCTAGGCAACTAAACTTTTAAAGAAAGTGCAGGATCAAATTGCCTTTTCTCACTGGGTGAAAACGCAAAATCATAACATGTTTTCTTCGGACAAAAATGAATAGAAAATGCAAAATGAAAATATGTTTTAGGTTTAACAAAAATGCAAAATAAAAGTGCGTTTTTATTAACATCACTTTGGAAAATTTTTTTAACCGGACACCATTTTTTATATTTATCTATACTAGTATAGGGCAAATGCCAGGACTTGGTGAAGCCTTTTTATTGGTGTACCATTTTTTTTTTTTTTTGGGTGAAACTTTTATATTTTGTTCTTTCTATTAATAACCTTTAACCACCAATAACTACTTATAATTTAAAAGTGACGTATAAGTAATTTTTTAACTTTTATAGTTATTTAAGTGATTTTACCCTTTTATTTTTTTGTTTTCCCTAAATGCCCTTAACCATCACGTGTGCACAGGCATAAAATTAAGTAAAATAAAATAAAAATAAAAATTCACACACATAGTTTTAATAGGTTGATTAAAAATTAATAGAAAAATTAAGTAAATATTTATAATTTGTAAAACTAAAAAATATTTTTATTGATTATTAAAATAAAAAAACTCACACGCATTTCATGTGCACTGGCATCTAATACTATTATAAAAGAAACATCAGAATTTGGTGAAGCCTTTTTTTATTTTATGAATTTTTTTTGGTGAAGCTCCTATTTTTTAAATAGACAAAAATACTCCAAAAACTAAATACATATACACATGTTAGTTTTAAAAAATGAGGATATAACAGTTAATTTACAACATTTTCAAATTTAAATTCAAATTTAAAAATTCATGTTCAAATTTAACAAAAATTAATGTATGTTTTCGTATTTCATAATCATCCTTATCCTTTTTATCTTGACAAAAATAATCACAAAATTAAATATACATACATAAGTTAGTCTTAGAAAGTAAGGATATTTTCTATCTATCTCGATATAACAAAGATTATCTCATAAATTAGTTTGTGTAAACCTTTCATTCCACCAAAAAGATAGGTTACATAATCTTATTACCTATCAAAATATATACCTATATCCATACTATTATAAAGGATTTGGTGAAGCCTTTTTTATGATTTTTTTTCTTAGAAGGTCCTATTTTTTAAATAGACAAAAATGCCCCCAAACCTAATACATATACAGTGTCAGTTTTAAATAGTAAGGATATAAAAATTAATTTAAAATATTTTCAAATTTAAATTCAAATTCAAAAATTTTTAATTAAGAAATTTAGTTCTCACATTCAATTTTTTTTTAAATTAATATATGTTTTCTTATTTCATAATTATCCTTATCCTTTTTATATTGATAAAAATAACTCCAAAATTAAATGCACATACATAAGTTAGTTTTAAAAAGTAAGGGTATTTCTTAGTATCTATCTTAGTGTAAAGAAATCATCTTATGAATTAATTTATGTAAACCTTCCATTCCACTAACAAGATAGGTTATACAATTTTATTACACATAAAAATATATCTTATAAAATTCTAATGATTAAAAAAATGCAATTATGTATTTGATTTTTTGATATACAATAATTTTTGTGTTTTTACTAATTAATTCTCTTACCATTCTTTATAAAGTGCATCATTTGTTTTTTCACAATTTTTTGTTTTTTATTTCATTATTTTTTTTGTCTTTCTACTCAAAGCTATAGAGCTATAAATTTTGAAATTTAACTAATAGGCTAATTAAAAATTAATAGAAAATTTGAGTACATATACATAATTTGCAAAATCAAAATATTTTATTGATTATTAAGAAAAACAAATTTCACACGCATCGTGTGTGCACGATTTCCACTAATAGTATAGATGAAGAGGGTATTGGTGAGATCAAAAAATTAATGAAACTCCTATTTTGGTGAAATTTTTTAATTTCCTAAAATATTCTTCAATCTCTTATTTAATTTTAATATTAAATCAAATAACTTCTAAAACTACCCATAATTAAATCATTTTACAAATTTTAAATTTTTAATCACTACATTATTTTACTTTTTAAACTTCTAGTTAAAATATATAAATTTTTCTTTCACTTTCATGTTTTTCCTAAAATACCCTTCAACGTTCCATCTAATTTAAATGTTAAACGAAATAACTTCTAAAATTATGCCTAATTAAGTCATTATACAAATTGTTAATTTTAAACTACTATATTATTTTACTTTTCAAACCCCTAATAAAAGACATAAAATTTTGTTCCACTTTCATGCTTTATTTTTGGATTTGGAGCGAATATAAAAAAGGGTATTAATCAAGGAATCTTTTTTTTTAAATCTCTCTTATTTTTCTTTTTCTTATTAAAGAAAGAATCAAATTATAATTTGGTCATTTTTCACATATTTTATCCATTTTGTGAAAAAAATAAAATAAATAAAAATATATATTTAATTTAGAGAATGCTTTCTTAAAAACATGCTTGCTAGAAAACAAAAAATAATAAAATATATTTTAGTATTAGTCTAAAATTTTTTAAAAGTTACTAAAATATTTTATATTTTTTTTATAATATTTTAGAAAATAAGAAAATTTTTAAGAAGTATCCCATATGTGATAGAGTATTGTAAATATTATAGAGTAGAATATTCTATAACTTATGAGAATTCTTAAAAAATCTGTTGAACATTGTAGAGAATATTAGAAATCTTTATAAGTATTATAAATATTTTAATATTTTTATAGATGATTTTAGAGGTAAAATCCCTACTGTTTGATCAAATCAATTTTCACCATCCGCCAAGAAAGTGAAAGTTACAATTTATTTATTCGTATAAATTGTATTTTAAGCATTCAAGTGATTTAATGGATAAAAAATCGGCCCAAAAAAAAAAATAGTTGTGCATTTAAGTCTTACATTGATCAAAAGATTTTTTTTAGTAACTAACACTTAGGGTGCGTTTGGTGCAGTAATTTTTACTGAAAATCTTTGAAAACTTCTAAAAGTAATTTACTTTTTATCTCATTGCATGAATTACAAACCTATAACTTATCTCACTTTTGTCTCATTTTATCTTACTTTTTATCACTCCAAATATGCTCTTATTTAAATAAATTTAATTTTATATTTTTTTATTCCTTAAGTATCCTTTTTAACCCGCCTACTATCTTTATATTTTTTGTCTTTTTTAGTTTTCACTTAGGGGCTGCTTGGATGAGGATAAAGCAGCCTCTCAAAATTTTTGCCCGTGGGCCCCACGTCTTTCACTTGGTTTGGCAGCCGAATGTGCCTCCCCTCTTCCTTGGTCTTCATTTTGCGGCGTATTCAATTTAGCCCTCGCGGGGGATAATTTTTGGACTGGGTTGAGGCTAGCCAAAAATTATCTCCCTTCAAGTGGATGGATTTTTGACTTTTTTAACCCTCGTTAATGGTATTGTTAACTTAATTAAAATAAATATAATGCTAATAAAAAAATAATAGATAGGCTAACAAGTAAAAATAAATATAATTAAAAAAATTGGATAATAACCAACCATTCAAAAGTACATATTTAAAAAAAAATTAAATTTTCAATGAAATAAATAATATAACTTCAAATTGTCCAAAAATAATTGAATAGAGTGGGTTTTACAATTTAATATTTAATTTAATGGGTAACCAAGTTTGGGACACCACTAGGACAAAAGAGTCATTTGACTATTTTTTTCATCATTCACCCCTCTTATTTATAAAACATCCAAACCAGGTTAAAAGTTATTCCTCCTCCATAAACATCACATCAATGTGGGCCAACCCTCTAAAAATAATACCCCCTCTAAAACTTATCCTCCTAAAATTTTAGTACCATCCAATCGGGCCCTTAATTACAAATTATTTACTTAAATTCAATTAAAACTATCTAATATTTTATAATTGTTTTAATATTTTTTATTTTAAATTTGTTTGATACTTTGGTTTCAAATTGAAAAAATATTTATTTACTGAAAAAAGGAAAAAAATCGTGTGTGCTCACTTCTAGTATTAAATTAACATCACAAGTAGCGACTCGAGAGATGTAATAAGGGGTTATTGTAACCGCTGTAATAATCTAAAGCTGCAATAATCTAAAACGACGTTATTTTGATGTTTTTTTTTCTCAAAATAATACCTTTTTATTTAAATTTTTATAAATCTCCATATTGGAATATAAAGATTTAAATAAAACGAGTCGTTTTGAGAAGGAAAAATAATAATAATACTGTTTTATTTAAATCTTTATAAATCTCTATATTGGAATATAAAGATTTAAATAAAACGAGTCGTTTTGAGAAAAAAAAAAAAAAAAAAAAAAAAAAAAAAAAAAAAAAAAAAAAAGGAGTGAAACGGCATGATTTTGGATTACTGTAGTTCCCTTTTTCTCACAAGCCTCGGCCTGTTGTCTCGGTCTCGGTCTCGGTCTCGGTCTAGCACGCGATCAGGCCCTTCACCCTTGCTATCATCGCTTCTCCTCTGGTATTGGGCCTCAACTCACACAAGTCTACGAAGCCTGTTACCTTCACCCCCCTTTCATCTTTCTCTCCTCCATTTTCTAGGGTTCTGACTGAACACCCTTCCCTCTCAAAATACCGTGGAATTCTCCAGTATGAGAAATCCTCATCCACACTAGTTGGTACACACAACAGATACTACAACAATGAGAAGTTTGTGTCTGTATCATCTTCTATATCTGTATCTTCTCTTGGTGAGTCAACTCAGCTCGATCTCAGCCTGGAAAAGAGACGAGTTCAGGAACTGCAACCAAACCCCATTCTGCAAGCGAGCTCGATCCCGCAAACCCGGCTTCTGCGCCCTTATTGCTACCGATGTCGCCATCTCCTTCGGGGACCTCACTGCTAGGCTGATCCCCAAGAACCCAGAAAACCAAGATCCAATACCGCCATTGATTCTGACTCTTACTGCCTACCAAGATGGTATATTGCGGCTCAAGATAGACGAAGACCCAAGTTTTGATCCGCCCAAAAAGCGGTTTGAAGTGCCCGATGTGATTGTTTCGGAGTTATTGGATAAGAAGCTCTGGTTGCAAAGGCTTTCCGAGGAGAAGATTGATGGCGATTCGGGTTCTTCGTCGGTTGTTTACTTGTCGGACGGCTACGAGGGGGTTCTTCGGCACGATCCCTTTGAGGTCTATGTTCGAGAGAAGGGAGGTAAGCGTGTAGTGTCGTTGAATTCACATGGGTTGTTCGATTTTGAACAGTTGAGGGTAAAAAATGAAGGGGAAGAAGATTGGGAGGAGAGGTTCAGAGGGCACACTGATACCAGGCCTTACGGTCCGCAATCAATTAGCTTTGATGTATCGTTTTATGGAGCTGACTTTGTTTATGGTATTCCCGAACATGCCACTAGTCTCGCCCTGAAGCCAACTAAAGGACCTGGGGTTGAAGAATCTGAGCCTTATAGGTTATTCAATTTAGATGTGTTTGAGTATGTACACGATTCACCATTTGGGATTTATGGATCTATACCTTTCATGATATCCCACGGTAATGTTCGTGGAACTTCTGGATTTTTCTGGTTGAATGCTGCTGAAATGCAGATTGATGTTTTGGGGTCCGGCTGGGATTCTGAGTCCTCAATTGCACTGCCTTCGGATCAGAAACGGATTGATACCCTATGGATGTCTGAGGCTGGTGTTGTTGATGCATTCTTTTTTGTGGGTCCCGGCCCGAAAGATGTCGTTCGGCAGTATACTAGTGTGACGGGAACCCCAGCACTGCCGCAATTCTTTGCCACGGCTTATCATCAATGCAGATGGAATTATAGGGATGAGGAGGATGTTGATCATGTTGATTCAAAATTTGACGAACATGATATCCCGTATGATGTTTTGTGGCTTGATATTGAGCACACAGATGGGAAGAGATATTTCACATGGGATAGGACGCTCTTCCCCAACCCAGAAGAGATGCAGAAGAAGTTGGCTGCAAAGGGTAGACACATGGTTACTATTGTGGACCCTCATATTAAGAGGGATGAGTCCTTCCACTTGCACAAGGAGGCCACCCAAAAGGGTTACTATGTTAAGGATGCCAGTGGTAAGGATTATGATGGATGGTGCTGGCCTGGTTCTTCTTCGTACCCAGATATGTTAAACCCAGAGATCAGGTCATGGTGGGCTGAGAAGTTCTCATACGAGAATTATGTCGGTTCAACTCCTTTCTTGTATATCTGGAATGACATGAACGAGCCTTCTGTTTTTAATGGTCCAGAGGTATGTTATACATAGCTTTGGTTGTGTATCTTTTTGTGCATGTGTTTTTTAATTGTACAATGTGGATGCAATGTATTTTTTGTACTATATTTAAAAAAAAAAAAAACACCCTGAGACTAACAAATCCTCATTTTGATTGTTAGTTACGATTAAAAGACACAAGTGCAAGTAAAACTAATGTTTTGCTAGCGGTGTGCTTGCATTTATTTGCTTCCCAAGAGCTTGGGAAGACTGCTTGATGCTTTGGTTATTAACTCAGCTGGATTTGCCAATGCACTTACAAACTCTTTCATGAATTGTTAGTCTTTTGACAAATGCACGTGTTGAATATATTTATGGCAATAATAACTAATTTGGCACAGTTGCCTATTGTGATTGGAAATATGACAGCAAACTCAAGAAATACCTTTTCATTTGGAGTGTCATCATGTTCATGTCAGTTGTCTTTGATGATGACCTTCATCATGGTTTAAAATGCGTGAAAAAAAAATGTGACTGGTGGCATTTGATGATGAAAATAACCCGACCATGGAGAGCATGCTATTGATTCAAGTCAATTATTACTAAGCCAATGGATTCATAACACATCTTATGTCCATTAATTTCCAGATTTACAAAACTGTCCGTTAATTCTTGAAAGTTGATAAATTTATATACATATCTAGAAGGATACCAGCTTAAAATGTGCATAAAAGCTCATGCCAGAACTCAATTAAACAAGAGTCAAGGTTTCCCAAGCGAAATAATAGATATATCAATTTCTATGTTATCATGCGGGAGTTTTTATGCACTGGGTTGAAATATATATATATATTTTTTAACCATGCTTTCCCTCACTATTAATATGCTTAGCGAATTACTTGTAATTTCCTATCTTCTTACATGATGCATGATTTGGTATTGACTAGAATTGTCTTATGAGCAAAAAGGTGAAACTATGGGAATAAATTAAATTCTAATCGAACGTGCCATATGCTCTGCTGTTTTATGGCTATCTTTCTGCAACCAGGTGACAATGCCCAGAGATGCTTTACATTATGGAGGTTTTGAGCACCGAGAACTACATAATGCCTATGGTTATTATTTTCATATGGCTACCATGGATGGCCTTATAAGGCGAGGAGATGGGAAGGACAGACCTTTTGTTTTGTCTAGAGCCTTTTTTCCTGGCAGCCAAAGGCATGGAGCAATTTGGACTGGAGATAACACAGCAGAGTGGGAACACCTTAGGGTTTCAGTTCCAATGATTTTAACACTTGGTCTTACTGGAATTGCATTCTCTGGTAACAGAACTTCCACTTATTTTGTCAATTTGTTACAAGTTACTTTTCCTTTTAGATATTCACGGCAAGCATTTTTCTCCAGGCGCAGATGTTGGTGGATTCTTTGGCAATCCTGAGCCCAATTTGTTAGTTCGCTGGTATCAGCTAGGTGCTTACTATCCTTTCTTTAGAGGCCATGCCCATCATGACACCAAAAGACGAGAACCTTGGTTATTTGGGTAGGTTTCTTCTATTTATTTAAGTGTTATTAATTATTTTAATGTGGAACTAAAAGCAAAAGATCTTGTTCAATCTTGACATCCTTATTAAATTCCTAAGAACATGATACAATCCATTAACTGTCATATTATGTTATTTACTCGTGTGCAAATAGTCATTGTGAGCTACATCTACACTTGTATAAATTCCTCTGTGTATGTATGTTAGTGATACGATTCAATTTGTTAAAAGAAAATTGGTGAATATAAATAACAAGTTGTAATTTCTCTAATAGTTTTAAGCTTTTAGATGAGATCGTGGCTAATACTCGAACATGGCTAACAATTTAACATGGTATTAGAATAGACAGAAGTCCCAACTTTAAAACTCCTCACTCCTACACCGGAAAAAAAAATAGTGAATAGTCCCGCATCTTTGACCCTTAAAAAAAAGTTAGCCCCGGCATACGTTTTGGGTGGTACTGAGGAAAAGTAACTTCGCATGGCTTGGCTTAATTGTTGGCTGAAAATCCGAGTAATTAGTAATACCTTTGAGCATCACAAGTATTGTGGTTGTGCTGTATGGGTGCGCACTTTGTGGTCAATTTGTTTGGCGGTGCCTCTCTTTCTTAGACTAGTTGATTGATTCTTGACAAATTCCCTAACTTAGCCACCAGGCCGCTATTTCCGATGATCCCACGAGCGAGTAGGAGGGCCATTAGACTCCTTGGGGCTGCTCATGGTTGAGAGGTTTCCCCATTGTGGGATACCTCCTTGCTCGTAGGCTCCAAGCCCAAGGTGATGGTTGATTATTGCTAAAGTTGAGTGTCGAGATCCTAGGTGGGCCGCAAAATGGCCCCATCTAGAATGCCCCCGTGGGAGTGTCCCACAGGAGATGTGGTTCCCGCGGGGGATGTTTTGCGCAGCTGGTTGATGAGACCCACAATGTTTAAAAGCTGGCGGATGCATAATGTGCAAGTTTACATATAGTATCTGTATATAAATTTGAATTTTTGGACATGAATATTGATTGAATGTCTTTATTATACATGTCAGACACATCCCATTATCCTTGCCCAAGTACCAATTTTTGTTATGGTACTAGAGGCATTCAGAAGAGAGTACATATAACATAGTTGTTATCTTATGTTAGATTGGATTATAATTTCCCACAGGTGACTATTAATTGCAGCTTCTGTCTTGTTAAAAGTAACAATTATTGATCATGGCTTGCTTATTTTTGAATCCGGTACATTGCTGCATTTATCTCAAAAAAAAAAAAAAAAAACAAAATCTGGTACACTGCTGTAAGTCAATTGCGACTTATTATTATTTTGGAAGTAAATCAATTGCAGTTTATGCTTTTATTGATTTCAGAGAGCGCAATACAGAACTCATGAGAGAAGCCATACGTGTTCGTTACATGTTGCTGCCTTATTTCTACACATTATTCAGAGAAGCAAACACAAGTGGTGTTCCTATTGTGCGACCACTTTGGATGGAGTTCCCTGCCGATGAAGCCACTTACAGCAATGATGAAGCCTTCATGGTTGGAAGTGGTCTTTTGGTGCAAGGGATATATACTGAGGTGCTTTTGCAATAAGATCTTTGCATTTCTTCGCCCTTTTCTTGTTGCTTTTCTTACATTATGTTTTCTTTCTGTTTCTTTTTCCTTTTTCTATTTCTTTAAATAATTATTGTATGAGTTGCATAGTGATAAATTTATTGCTTTGTTACCAGCGAGCGAAACATGCATCAGTATATTTGCCCAGTGGACAATCATGGTATTACCTCAGTTCTGGGACTGTATACAAGGGAGGCAAAACCCATAAGATGGAGGTTTTAGAAGAAAGTGTTCCTGCTTTCCAAAGGGCTGGAACCATCATACCGAGGAAGGACCGGTTTCGCCGAAGCTCCACTCAGATGGAAAATGATCCTTACACTTTGGTAATCACCTGATGCCAACTTATGACCTCGTAATTCACATGCAAACTCCAATTACAAATGAATGTCTAAAACACGGGTCATATTAAATTGTCAGAAATTAATTCTAATGTTTCTTGGAAATCTCTACTCTAGGTTGTTTCGATTAGATTACTGTCCTATTTGGCCCCGTTTGTTTGGGCCACTAAAAGTTTGGTAAGCTAACATTTCAATTGAGGGGTGTTTCGTTTATCAAAACTTATCAATTTTTACCAACTTATTTTAATTTCTTCCAATCAAATTCGCCACTAATCACTTTTACATCAATTTTTGGTACTTTTCTTTTACTTTTTGCCATTCAAACACCACATGAAATCAACAGGTTCTGGTAAAACTAGTTCTTTTTTGTCTCAGCTACTACTACAAGTCTCTGGCTTAGGATCTCGGTGTTTTACATATCAATCTTTTAGGCTTGGTTTGGGAAGGAAAGTAGCTGGCTTATTTTTAGTTAGCTACCTAATAGTTGGCTAAAAATAAGCCAGCTACTTGTGTTTGGGAAGGAAAAAAAGGTGGCTTTTTCTTAGGTGGATTTTTAGTTTTGGTTAATTTGACATTTTAGCCCTTGAAGGTTTAAAAGAAGATTAAAATGTAAGAGGGTAAGTTTGGTCATTTTACAAATTGGCAAATAAGCCAATTAGCTATAACCCAATTAGTTCCTTGGATCCTAAACGTTGCCTTTTTTTTTTTAATTTTTAGAACACAAACAGAATGTGGTTTTAGGTTTTTAAGTAAATTACTCTACATGATTCATGAATGAGACTTGGTCTGGCTAAAAAATGTCATCTGTATGTGCTTCTTGTTTTTGTTGTAGGTTTTAGCTGTACTATATATAAAGTTGAATTAATGTGACAGTTTTACTGTTTTACGGTATATTGGGGGAATAGCGATGTGGAATAGGGTACGAGAAAATTTCACTCTTACTGGCTTAGGTCAATGCATTAGTAGTCATGAAAACGGGAAATTCCCAAAGGAGCTGTGGACTACAGGATAGCTGAGCAAGTTTCCATCTGCTTGTCGTATCTGATGTGCAAGTGATTGTTCATTCTTGGAAGAAACAACTGTTCTCTTTGCAATGTGTGAACTGTCTCTAAACAAAAAAATAAAAAGAAAAGCAACAACTTCTAGTGCTGATTGATAATCAACATTTCTTTGGCAATGTCAGCAATTATGATTCATATTCATTGTTTCTGGTGGGTGAGTTTGGAGCTCTAGGGATTAGTCTCATCAAAGGTGAGGATTACGTGTAGTATAAAAAAATAAAATAAAATGATTTGTATTCATTGTCCACTTAATAAATATGGTGTTCGAGGGGATTGACTTTATGGATAAGTTTCTATTCAAAATTGTCTTTCCCTTTCTCCCACTTTTGTTCTCACTTTAGATTTTATAACATTGGACCACACTTTCCTGCTGGATAGACAATTGCTAATCCTCTCACATCGGTATGTTTTAGGTGATAGCTCTTAATATTACCCAAGAAGCTGAAGGTGAACTCTACATTGATGATGGCAAGAGCTTTGAATTTGCACGAGGAGCGTACATACATCGGCACTTTGTATTCTCTGCTGGGAAGCTTTCATCTTCAAACATGGCACCTTTTGCTTCCCCTGGCAAGAAACAATTTTCTTCAGAATGCATTGTTGAGAGGATCATACTACTGGGCTACTCTCCTCGACCAAAAAGTGCACTCATTGAACCGGCAAACCGGAAGGTCGATATTGAACTTGCACCCCTTTATCTTGGAAGGGGGCGCAGCCCAACTGTTCTCACCATCCGTAAACCTAATGTTCGTGTTGCAGATGATTGGACAATTAAAATTTTGTAGGAGCTGGGACTTTTCTTGATTGTTAGCATCCAATAGGTGAAAAAGACCAGTTCCTAGAGTTTTGCTTTGTAATAATGGTTAATTTTCTCCATTTAAATGCTGAGTGATCAGGAACATAAGCTAGCAATACATTTGAATGTGCAACTGGACTTGTAATGTAATGCAATGCGCCATTTTACAAGTGGTCAGAAAGCTTCGTTTGGTGTCGAGTAGCATGTGACTTACCATTTCATGTTTGTTTCCAAATACAATGTTGGAGTTGGTATCATGGCCCTCTCAGTTGTCTGGTCATGTGAAGTAATGTCGATCCCAACGTAACGGCAGCCAATATGGATATTATTAAGAACTAAAACGGGCGCTAGCGTCTGAAATAAGTGTTGAACCACTGGAATTGTGTATGTTTCAAGCTTTCACTGTTGAATTCCTTGGGCTCTGAGATTATGTTTGTTACGTGGGAATGGAATAGAATAATATATGGAAATTTCATTTCATTCATTTATTTAGTTGCTAACATGAAAATAATAGAAATGGAATATATATTTAAAATTTCATAATTGGATTACATATTTTAAATATAATAAAATAAATTGAAATATAATAAAAATTACTAACATTAATTATTTAAAAAATTATAAAAATAAGCTTTATTTTTGTATTGTGAATTTGAGTTAAAAAGAGTCCAAGAGTGAAACGATTATTTTACAATTCGGGTTTGAATTATGTCAAAATTTTATTAACTAGCAAGAAACATAGTCGTAAAAATTTTTTAGTTTTTGAGATGCCTAAAATGTAAATTTGGCCTCAAAAACAAGACCAAGGGCAAATAATCATTTTATAGTCTGAATTTAGATTGAGCTGAAATTTGTTTAATTATTAAGAAATATGTTAAGGATATTTTTTTTTTCTTTTTGAGTATCTTAGAATGTAAATTTGGACAAAAAATGACTGAGGGGTAAAATTTTCATTTTATAATTTGAGTTCGGATTGAGATAAAATTTTATTAGTTATTAAGAAACATATCGATAAATATTTTTAATCTTTTGGAAAACCTAAAATACAAATTTGGGCAAAAAAGAACATAAGGGTAAATTGGTCATTTTATCTTTATTTTTATTTTTTCAATTTTTGGATCCAATTTTGATTGCAATAAAATGATTATTTCATTACTTAAATTATGGAATGCATTTTCTAACTTTATGTGAGAATGAGTATTCCCATAAAATAGCATTCCAGCTTAATTTTAATACCAAACATGAGAATAGGTTAAAGTGAAAATACATTCCATTTCTACGCACCAAACATAGCTTCATTGTGTCAACATTTTTTTGGATCAAAGGGGCTGGTTTCTGAACTTTTGTGTACGGACGTCCAGAGGACAAAACAGAGAAGGCAACAATGGGATGATTACCTGCAAAACATTGCGAGGAACATAAATGAAGAATGGATTTGACTGGGTGATATCAATGAAATACCCACACCATTGGAGGAGAGATTAGAAGGTGAAGAAGAAATTCACATTTGAAGCTTACTGGACCGATGAAGTTTTAAGTGTAAGGATGCAGTGAAGAACTAAGATTTGTCACGTTGCAGGACGATGGAGAAGGTCAGTGGCAGTCAGAGCAAGGGATCATAGAAGAGATGATTCAATCATACTAAACGAATTCATTCAATTGGGTTGTTGAGATGGCCTATTTGGCCTTTTTTTTAATCAAGAAGGAATACGACAAGGAAAAAAAAAAAAATAGAGAATATTATCACAGGAAGTGGAGGCAGAAGTGACAACCGTAGTGGAGGCTTCCTTCTTGTCATCTAATATGCTATGCTGGCAGATTTTCAATCAAACACATCAATTTCCCTTGCACCAAAAGTGCCTAGTCCAGACAACACCACCCAGTTTCGACCAATTAGTTGTTGCAACTTTGTGTGCAAAATCAAATATAGCTAATGTTATGGATAATAAAATAAAACCAATTCAGGGGTCCTCAATTGTTTGCTGCTGCTAATGGAAGGCTGATTCGAGCCGAGTCAAACTAGCAAGAAGCTCTCGAACCCAAAACCACCTAATAAGACAGGTACTGCCATGCCTCGTATTAGTCCGTAAATTTAAACAAGGCAGGTGTGATTTTTTAGCTCGCAAAAAAAAAAAAAAAAAAAGAGAGAGAGAGAGAGAGAGAGAGGGAGAAAGAGAGAGAGAGAGAGAGAGAGGGGGGGAGAAAGAGAGAGAGAGAGAGAGAATCTTTCTTATGGAGAAGCTCGGCAAATACCTGGGTAGGTCTGTCTTGTCTACCATCTACTTGGGAAAGATCCAAAAGAGGGGTATGGAACTTGATGGGAGCTATTTCTATCCCCCCAACGGTCACCCAGGGAAATCACAAACCGAAGAGCACTCGATTAAGCTTATCCAGGTCGGTCGAACTCTGATTGGTCATGGCTTGATCGACCAACCCTGGGACCAAGTCTCGAGAACACGCAGGCAGTATGATTGCTCCAAACGCATGGCAATGCACTTTCATAAGGCCTCTCGCAAGATTCTTGCCTAAAATTTGACAATTATTACCAAGTTGAATATAACGTTCATCTCATAACTGGGGCAACAATCATGAGATCCCCACATATCTCATAAACGGGAGGAGATTCATGTCCGTAACAGATGCAATCTCCATTGTTTGCCTTCCTATCTTTACGCCATGCTTCGGTTTATATGAAGGAGGTTCCACTAATTCTAAGAGGTACAAAAATTCTTACTAAGCCGAATAAACTCTTTTTCAAGAAAGATAGCAAATTTGCTTAAAAACACCTTCTGTTCGCTAGGGAGATAAAAATAGTATCCTAATGAATTTTTAGGATATCCCACAAATTTACATTTATCCGATCTTACTTCAAATTTGTCTACATTTTGTTTCTTAACATATGTAGGACATCTCTAGATTTCAACATGCTTAAGACAAGGTTTCTTTCCGTACCATATCTTTTTTTTTTTTTTTTTCATGCCATGCCATATCTCATATGGAGTTTTAGGGACAAATTTGGATTGTACCCTATTATGTAAATGGATAGCAGTTTCAAGGGCATATCCCGAAAGACATATAAGTAAGTCAGATAGCTCATCATGGAATGGACCATATCTAATAGTGTGCGATTTCTTCTCTAAGATACACCTTTCAATTGTGCTGTTCGAGGAGGAGTTAATTGTGATAGAATGCCATTTTATTTGAGATGTTCCACAAACTCATTACTTAAATATTCTTCTCCACGATTGGGTCGAATAACTTTAATATTATGACAGTTTGTTTCTCTACTTCACTTCTGAGCTCTTTGAACTTTTCAAAAGATTTGAATTTATGCTTCATTAGATGGACATAGCCTAACCGTGAATGATCATCAGTAAATGTAATGAAGTATGAATAACTTCCGCTAGCAATTACGTTTATGGGTCCACATTCATTAGTGTGTATTAATCCTAAAATATATGCAGCTCTTTCTCTCTTTCTAGAAAATGGAGATTTAGTCATCTTACTCATGAGACAAGATTCACAAGTTGGATGGGGGCCAATGGCCAATGAACTTAAAAGTACATCCTTAAACAATTTATTAATTTGATTCTCATTATTATAACCCAATCTAAGATGCCATGTACAATTTTAATTAATTTCGTCCCTCGCTTTCTTGGGTCTATTGACATTCTTATCATGCTCAATATAGTTCATGCAACCATCCAAATCTAGTAAACAAAGAACCACTCATAGGTATGCTAGATCCAACTAAATCACCGTTTAATGAAAAAGAACATATGTTTTTCTGAAAAACAATACTATATCCATCTTTAGCTAGACTAGAAATAGAAATAACATTCCCAATGATTTTTGACATAAATAAACAGTCTTTTAATTTTAAAACTCTTCTGGATGGTAATGGTAGATGATAAGTCCCCACAGCTAATGTAGCAACAGTTGCGCTATTTCCTACTTGAAAAGTGACTTCTCTTCTATTTAGTCTTCTACTTCCCTTTAGATTCTACATCGATATGAAAATATGTGAGCTTGCGCCCGAATTTAAAAACCAAGTGGAAATAGAACTAATTGAAACATTAGTTTCTATGATAAGCATATCAAACATACCTTCTAAAGATTTGTCTTTTAAGGAAGCTAGATAATCTCTACAATTCATTTTCCAATGCCCTTCCTTATTGTAGTGGAAACATTTTTCTTTTTTAGATTTGCCTTTCTTGATGACTACTTTAGCCTTCAAGTGATTTTTCTAACCCTTCTATTTTTTACCTTTACTCTTGGGTTTGGACTTGGAAGTAGAAGCCTCATTAATTTACATCATGGATGCTTTTTGCTTTTAAATGGAATCTTTCATGGTCTTGAGAGTATTACCCAGCTTAGATAGGGTAACATTTAGTTTTCACATATTAAAGTTTTTAGTTCATCACAAACTGAGAAAATGACTTAAGAAGGGATTGAAGAATTAAGTCTATACTTGACTCTGCATCCATTATTGCACTAAGTTGCTTGAGTTACTCAATATAGTTGATCATCTTTACTCCATGATCATGAACATATGATCCCTCAGTCATTCTAGTCTTAAATAGTTCCCTAGAGATATTATATCGAACTATTCAGCTATTTTTTTCATAGAGTTCACACAGGTGCAGTAAGATGTTGAATGCACTTTCCATCTTATCATGCTGCTTTTGCAACTCATTGCTTATAGATGCTAACATGTAGCACCTAGCTCGCATGTCATCTTCATCTTACTTATTGAAAGTGGTGGTCTCTTTTTCAGTAGAACCTTTAGGAAGTGTTGTCAGTTTTAGAGAATCTAAGACATGTGATGACCATATTTTCAAAAAACTTATTTTATTTATAAATTCATTGAGATGTGTTTTAGCACATTGACTTTTGTGGGGATTAGTGATATTTGGGGGATTTTGTGTTAGAAATTCTATTGTTCATAACTTTTGACCTGTAAGGAGTTACGAGGCCCATAATACCTTTTCATAAAGGGAATTTCATGCTAGACATTGTGGCAATGGGGTTTAACCCAATTGAGGTTATTTTTTGAGAACAAAATCCACGATTTTGCTTGACTTTTAACTAGATTTGGTTAAAACAAGGAAAACATTCAAAATTGGCTAAGTTAAAGTAGCCTAGGCGCCCATCCTTGCTGCCCATGCGCTTATCCTCTTGCCCCATGTGCCTGGGTACATCTAATGTGTGCCGAGTTTAGTCGTCTGTTTTTTTAGATTCTTGTCTAACCTCTCGATTAGTCACAGAAATGACAGTTTAAGCATATTAAAACGTGATTAATCATGTATAATTAAAGGCTAAAATAAGTTAGATATGGCTAAATATTGTATTTTTTTCCCTATTTTAGGTATTTGGAAAAAAGTTTGGATCAAATTGATGTGAAATAAAGATAAAAATTGAGAAAGAGCAGAGGTTGTATGGACTCTTGTTCGGACAGACCCTTGTTTGGACTTAGGTTAGGACCACAAAAGCCTCATTTGGAAAAAGAAATTGAAAAATTTCTAAATGTTAGAAATTGATTCGAACATATGTTTGAATCAAAAGTTTATTCTAACACGCATTCGAACAACAGAGGAGATGAGAAGAAAAGAAAGAAGAAAAAAAATATTAGAAAAAATTGTTCAGATAAGCATCCAAACTATATGCTGTTCAAACACGTGTGTGCACCACAAAAGGGTTGCCAAGGTTCCAGATGAAGAAATGAGCTAAGTTATAGAAATTTGTTCAAACCCTTGTTCATAGCAATAGTTCGTTAGAACATGACTAATTTGCGTTCCAGGAAATTTTGTAAATCAGTTGTAAATTGAAAGGGCAATTTTATACTTGGAGAATACACTATAAATACATGATAGGGTTACGTAAGAGAGAAAGATAGATAGATACACATTTCGTAGAGAGAAGTAGAGTAGATTAGAAAGAAGATTTGGAGTTTTTCTTTATCTTTTTAAATTAGATTCAAATTCTTTTGTTAATTTCTTGAGAGTTTTGATGTTCTAGAGTGGCAAATGACCATTGGGTACTTGAAGATTTTCTTATAATTGATTCAATTGAGGTACAATTTGCAATTCAATTCTAATTTTCACATGTTTAGATCTTGATTGGTTGATCTTCTTTCAAATCCTTGTTTATATACGAATTCTACTCTACCTTTTCATGCTATGTATGTTGAGTACTTGTTGGAAATAATATGCACACTAGATGTTTGAAAGACTGTCTCTATGGTTGATTTGCATACGAACCTTTCATGTTCTCATTCTTTTCTAGACTTTGCATGCACACCAAGTGTTTTTATACATGGTGCTTGTGTTGAGTGTGATTACATGTTAGGCTTTTATTACTTACATTTCTAGATTAAATATGCATGCTATGTATATTTGATGTTATGTTTCTCTAAATGATCTAGCAATTGGACTTCATTGTTGTAAATCAACCCACTTTGTGATGGTTTGCCTAGATGCATATAAGTAGACATATTCACCCTCTAAATTGATTCAATTGTATAATGATTGAATGGATTAGCCTTGGTCCTAAGCCTTTTTAATTTAATAGATTTTAATTCCTTTTCAATTTTTTGTTTATTTTACATTGGATTTTATTTTAGCCTCTTAGGTGTTTGAAGAAACGCCTAGGTAGGTTTTATTTCCGAAATTCAAACACCTACTAAGTAAGAGAAAAAGCATTGTGAGTTCACAACACCTCTGTCTGTGGGTACGACTGATACTTCACTATTATAAATTTAAATTGCTACATCAGACCATCTTGTACTTGAGGTGTAAATCCACATTGCGGAATGACAAACACCTCTTCTGTTCACTCCTTGAGCTACATAACCTAAACCTAAGCTGAACTTTTCAATCCCTTCATCCTTAGTTTTGTCTTCTTTTCTCACAATGCATTGGGGTTTGTATATAAACTATTTTGTTAAAAGAAGATGATGATATATACGTTTATATATTCGAAACCAAGGTAGAAGATGAACATTGTAGATCAAATTCATTCATTTGGTTTGATAAATTGATGATATGGCTATACTCATATAATGGTAAGGACTGAAAACATGCATAAACATAAATGATTTTGGTTTGGAAATGTGAAAAACGAAATTGGAACTTAGAAAACGTAAATTAGGGAGTAAGATTAAACCTGGTGTAGAAGGTTCATGAGGCCTCCCCTTGGGTCCGTGCACCTGGGTCTTGGGCCTGTTAGCTTAAACTGGTTAGTATGTGAGTCTTTATTTGCCTCGTGTACTTGGATGATTGATTTTTCTTAAATTTTCCTCAATGCTTTCGAAAAAAAAATAAACGATTATTTGAAATTAGATTAAGTGAATAGAGTTCTCAAAAGAAAATTTAGTGATAATGAAGTGATTAAAGATTTTAATAGAAACATCATTTGAAATGATCTTAGAAACGGGGTTTTTCCTAAGTTAAAAGTGTGAATTTCTTAATGGTATTTCTAAGGAAATATTTCTTAAAACATATGAAAAACTCAATGTGTTTAAAAGAAAGAATTTAGTGACTTGCTAAAGGGAATTTTCTTTATCGTGGGCCAATAGTAGCCAGGTCTCAAAATCTTCTTGGCAAGGGCTCTTCCTCTGGAGTGGTTTCCACAAACACCTTCATGGATCTCTCTTATGATGTAGTTGGCTTCCTCATTTGTAACGCATCTAAGCAATAGAGAAGTGTGGCCTCTTTTGTAGAGAATTTCACTCAACAAAAGATATACAAGTTCTGTACTGAATTCTTTTTCCTTTATTTCTGTCGTTTGGCAAAACCTATTCTCCAAATATTCTCTTTTTGGCTTTGCCCAAGAAGTCTCATCCCCTATCTGTCCTATCTCTAGTGTTTGGATGCTCAGGGAATCCAATATTTACATAGGCACGTCTGCTTCATTTCTCCGGAGGATGCAATCTAGTTAGTTTGTCAGCTTCCTCATTTGGCAGCCGTGGTATTCTTTGTAGTTGTATTTTGGAAAATTATTTAGCCAAATCCCTTGCCATTTGACAATATTCAACCATGCTCTCACTTTCACTTCGTATTCTTCTTCCATCTGCTCGACCACTAGCTATGAGTCGCTTCGCACCATTACTTGCTCTGCCTTTATTTGACGAGTAATTCAAAGACCAGCAATAAAGGCCTCAAACTAGGTTTTGTTTTTCTAATCTATGAAATTTAAAATAAAGAGCATATTCTATTTTGTGTCCATTAGGGGCGACGAGAATTATACCAGCCTCACTGGAGTTCTGTGTAGAAGATCCGTCAGCGTTAAGAATCCATGTTTGTTCAACTTCTGCATCTTTGGGCTGGGTATTCTGTAATGAAATCCGTAATAGCCTAGCCCTTTATCGTAGTCCGTGGTTGATTCTGAATTTTGAACTGACTTAGCTCAACTGACCACTTCACAACTCTACTTGAAGTCTTTGGTTTGTGCAGAATACTCTTCAGCGGTTGGTCAATAAGAACCACAATCATGTGTGCTCAGAAATAAGCCCTGAGTTGCCGAGTTACCGTTACTGGAGCAAGGGCCATCAACTCCATCATGGGGTATCGTTCATCTGCCCCCTAAGGGCCTTACTCATGTAGTAAACTAGCTTTTATGTTCCATTTTCTTCCCAAACTAGGCTTACTGCTGTAATAGAAATTAAAAAGTATAAGTACAACTCTTCCTAGGATAGTTCAGCTTAGTAGTGGGACTGATCCCAAGTATTGCTTCAATCACTAGAAAGCTATATCATACTCTTCTGTCCATTCGAATGCCCTCCTCAGAATCTTGAAGAAAGGGTAACACTTGTTTGTTGATCGAAAAATGAACCAGTTTAGTGCTGCAACTCTGCTTGTGAGCCTTTGCATTTTCTTTGTCATCCTCAGGGGTTACATCTCCAATATAGCTCTGACTTCCTCTAGATTGGCTTTAATCCCTTTAGCTAGACACCATAAAGCTCAAGAACTTGCCAAACACTACACCGGATGCACATTTTACTAGGTTAAACTTTATTTTATACTTTCACATTATATTAAAGGTTTCACGAAAGTTTGCTATATAGGTATCAGCTTGTTTACCCTTGACAAGTGTGTCATCTACATATACCTCAACATTTCTACCAATTTACGATTTGAACGTTTTGTTCACTAGCCTATGATACGTTGCTCTAGTATTTTTTAAACTGAATGGCATGATATTGTGGCAATACAAACTCTGTCTGTGATGAATGCTATGTATTCTTGGTATTGCTCAGTCATCTTGATTTGATTTTGTCCTGAAAAAGCATCTATGAAAGAAAATACCTCATGCCCTGCCATAGAATCCACCAACAAGTCAATTGCAGGCAGAGGGAAACTGTTCTTTGGGCATGCTTTGTTTAAGTCAGTGAAGTCGATACACATTCTCGATTTGCCATTCGATTTTTTCACCATGATTATGTTCGATAGCCAACTAGGGTAGCGGACTTCCCGAATAAATTTAGCTTTGAGTAATTTTCCACCTCATGTGCCACTGCTTCGTTGTGCTCGGGGGTAAAGATTCTCATCTTTTGTTTTATTGGCTTTGCCCTTGGTGAAATGTTTAGATTATGTGTGCTTGTGTTTGTCTTTACAAGTTTGATTTACACCTCAAGTGTAAGGTGGTCGATTGAAAGCATAATAAAAATTTAGTGAATGCTCTGTCGAATCACAGGGAGCTTTAGATGATTTTGAACAAAATACTTAGGAAAAATCTTTTGGAAAATTCAACTCACAATGAATTGGTGATGGTTTTTGAATTTTGATGGTAAAAATTTTGTTTGAAAATTGAATTAAAGGTAATTTGAGTAGAGATTTCTATAGAATTCAAGGATAAAAAAATATAACTCAATCTACTCTATTAAAGGATTAGATTAGAGATTTGTAAACAATGAAGCATGATTTAGAACAATGATCAAAGAGTTTGAGTACAAAGTTAAGTTCTCATAGTTGAAAACCTAAATCAAACACTTAGAGTGTATAACCTATAGAGAGTACATGTAAGATCTATATTAACAATCCACATACAATTTTCTTAAGAAAGTTCTAAATAGAATCTAATATATAATCTATATAAGCTATACAAACAAGATGAGTTCTAGAATTATCAACTAGAGATTTCAATAAATCCAAACTATTTAATCATCATTTATAGAGAATTCACAGTAAGATTTAAACATTTAAACTCAACATATCTTAAAAATCCACATACATCTCATGCTTTTCTTGATTTGAATCCAAGTAAGAAGACTACTTACTAATAGATGAAGAAAAAACTTGAACTCAATTGAAGCATTTTTATAAAGAAAATTAAAGAGGAAAGTAAAACTTTCTAGGAAACCAAACAGGATGCACTTTCTCTCTCTACAAATGTATATATAAATGTAACTAATTGAATATCTCAAGTCTTCTTCTCTTAAATAGTACAAACTGATTAATTGAAATGACCAAATAGCCCTAAAAACTAATGAAAAATTACAACTGTTCTATAGAATCTCGCATAGTTCTTTCATATTTAGACAATGAAGGTTTGAAGTTGAGTTGCTCTTTGTGGTTTGAACCAAGGTGCGAACCAACACTTGGTTCGCACCTTGGTTCAAACCATAGCTCAATACTTAGATAATTTTTTTGAAGCTTTGAAGTTGCATTGCCCACTGTTGTTCAAACCAAGGTGTGAAACAAGGTTTGAAACACTTCATGCCTTAGAAAATTTTTTAGTTTCTTTGATGTTCCACCCTTCTGTTGTTTGAACCTTGGTTTGTACTAAACCCTTAATACTTCATTTCTTCATTCTTTTAAAGTTTTTTTTTCCCTACGAAGTTAAGAATTTATTCATGAGAATGCTATAAGCTTACCTTTCATCATTTTATTCTTGAAATCTAGGTAACAATGCTCATTTTGGATAGCCTGATTGTATGTTTTACCATACAACCAGTGTGCTGCAACTTTAGTATCGATGCCTGGCATGTCCTCGTGAGATCAAACGAAGACATTTACATTATTTACTAAAAACTTTTTTTAGTTCTTTTTTCAAGTGTTCGAGGGTTCCCGACTCGATCTTAACTACCCTATTCTAGTTGGGAGCACCAACCATGACATCCTCTAACTCCCCTGTTGGTTCTTCTCTTTTCACTTTTTCGTCATCTCTAACCTCGAGTTCCACCACTACAAGAGCTTCCTTGCTAGATTCTCCCTTCAAGGATAATATGTAGCATTCCTTTGTGGTTTTTTAGTCCTTTTTTCCATATCCGACACCATGTTTGGTAGGGAATTTAACTCTCAAGTAGTAAGTGGACCTAACCGCTTTGAATTGATTCATGGCGGTCTGTTCCAAAATGGTGTTGTTTGCCAAAGGACAATCTATTACCAATAAATTGATCATCTTGGTTGCCTGGTGTGTTCTCTCTTCCAACGTCATCGGTAAAATGATGGAGTTGAGAGGGGTAACCTGGTCTTTAGTGAAGCCAACCAGGGGAGAAGAAACTGGCTACAACTTTTCTTTCCCAATCCTTACCTTCTTAAATGCCCTCTAGTATATAAGGTCAGCTGAACATTTGCTATCAATTAGGATCTTCCATATCTGAAAATTAACAATAATTGACGAAACAATAAGGGGGTCTTCTTATAGTTGGCATATCTTGGCTGCTTCTTCTTTTGTGAAGATAATTGATTGGGACTCCGCTCAGGGTTTCTTGTTAGGGCATTCAACTGCCATTACTTCTCTATCTTCCCCCTTCCCGAGCGTACTTCTTTCTTGCGGAGGAGGACTCACCTCCTCTTACGAACCTCCCGCTATAAGCATGATCTCCCTGATCGGCTATTGATTCTGGCTGGCCTAGTCAGGACTCCTCCGTTCGGGGCTTCTTTGTTTAGCTCACCTATTCTACTCTCGTCCGGTCACAAACCTGCTGAGCCTATCATGCCCCTAACCTTGTAGTTCAGGACAGACGGTATGAGAATATGGAAATCAAATAAAACTAATTAAAATCTAGCCCAAGTTAGGTCTTTATCATAAACATCAATTAAAGTATTACCAAATGCCTCTCATTCCCATACAAAATAATACTTGAGCACATTGTCATAAATCAAACAATAATATAATCAACTTTGTGCTATCCTTAATGACAACATTCAAGATCTATATAGTTAAAACATATACTATAATCATGTTTATATCTCTCAAAATAATAACATCATAATGTAAACAGCAGACTCATAACTTGGGTCACACAATTTATAATATTGATAATTCAATTCTCAGTTAAAAAAGAATAAACACAATTATTATTATCTATAGGTAAGATTGGACTTGGGTTACTTAAGCCTAAGCTACTTGTGTATCCAACTTCAGGAATCAGGTCACTATAGTTCCTAATTTATATCTCTTATTTTATGACCAAACTTATGATTAACTAGATAAACCATATGTCTTATCAATCACTGTCATTGTTACATTATATCAAGCTCTTAATATAAAAAAAATATAAATGCAATCTCATGCAATGGGATATGATGGAATGCAATGTCGATGCATACTCTAATCTTCATTTACTTTCAACCTTATCCTGAGATAGGTGACGCTTAGTAAAGTGCGCGGGGTCAGCAACCGCACCATTTATACTTACGATGAATGTATATCTCAATATATATATATATATATATATATATATATAAATCGAATGGGAAACTATGTTACACCCCCACCGATGTAAGACTTAAGGAAATCGTGTTACACCCCCTAGTTTTTCTGTTAGGAAACAGTGTTATACCTATAGTCAGGTATCTGCTTAACTCAAGTAGGGTAGAATCACAGATAGGGAACCGTGTTACACCCCCACCGATGTAAAACTCAATGAGCCGAGTTACACCCCCTGACCCTTCTGTTAGGGAACTGTGTTACACCCCTAGTTAGGCATTTACTTAACTCAAGTAAGAAATCAATATAAATAGTGGTTGGGGAACTGAGTTACACCCCCAACCAGCTAAAACTCAGGGGAATCGAGTTACATCTCCTAACCTTTCTACTAGAGAACTGAGTTACACCCCTAGTCAGGCATCTACTTAGTTGAAGTAAGAAATCAATATAAATAGTATCTCAAGATTAACGTCTTAGTTCCAATAATTAAACTCTAGTCATATATATCAACTAGGGATTATTCGGTATTTTCAAAATCTCATTTTATTACTTTTCTTAAAATTAATGATCTCGTCCATATACATGACATGTGCCTCGGCATGTCAATAATATCAACATGGCACTCTCAGCTAATCGATAATCACAACATAAAATCGAATGATGCCACCTCTGCCCTATTCATATGATATGCTCAATCATGTAAATAAATATCATTTTAATATAAACATGCATTCTCATTAGACTTGATGATGATTTGGGATTCTTTTATCTTTAAAAATCCATAATAAATAGGTTTGGGTACAAAAAATATTTTTAGAAATCAAATTATAATATTTTCACAATTCTGCCAAATCTAGTGTCTGGATCCCTAAAGTTGCAGTTAGGACACCCCGGTTCGGACACCAGAGACCAGTGCCCAGTTCTTGATTTCGTTTTTAATGAAACACAACTCTAAATCTTCCTTTAATCACCCATCCAAGCCTCAATCTCAACAATAACTCATATATAGACATTTACACACTTAAATCACATATTTCCACAACATTTAATCGAAGAATAACTCAAATATTTGCAAAATCTTCACATATATATGGATATATATACACATTCATATATATATATATATATATATATATCACAAATTCCACAATACTTAACCAAATCAAGCATATAATACATTAAAATGATCCTAATAACACCTAGAACATAAATTTAAGTCTCACATACCTTGAATCCAAAAAAAAAAAAAAAGGAGAAAAATGAAAGAAAACTGGTTAAGCTCCCAACATTTAAAAGTTAATTTTTCCTACCTTGGGCCAAATCACCAAAAACGGTCATTGCCATGACATACACGACGTCGAACACTTTCTCTGTCTACCCTCTCTCTCCTCTCTCTTTTTTCTCTCTCCCTTTATTCTCTGGAAGCTGCCAAGCCAAAAGAAAGAAAAGGGAAAGAAAAAGAAAAAAAGAAAAAGGCTAGGCCCTTAGCTCAATTATCTATCTAAATATCAATTCGAGCCAAACTCAGCACAGGAAAAATAAAATAAAATAACTAAGTTTCAGTTTAAGTATTTTATTGGCCTAAAATAATACCTAAATGGCTAAAACTAAATACCATGTGTTACAGAGCCTTCCTCATCGGATTAATTCTTTAACTTGCCTTTTCAAATCGAAACAATCGTCAGTGTTATACTTTTTTTTTTTGGTAAGTACGTCAGTGTTATACTTGTGATCCTTGTGGAACCTGTAGTACTTTACTCAGGACCTCTTATCAATAGGCGTCTTCAACTTTTTGGCCATTTCAAGGTCGAGTCATTATAGATTTCGTACAAAACATGCTCTAATCTTATATTCAAGGGAGTGAAATTTTGACCAAGTTCGCATATCGGGGCCTACCTTGCTCAGGTCTACCATTGAGTTTGTGATTCTTTGAATTCCTTGTATCATGAACATCTCTGGACTTGTTCGGTCACTTCTTTTTTTATTCTAGACTTACTTCTCTATCAGTTTCTTGCTTTGCTTTCATGGCATCTTCGACACTAACATGCTTTTGAGCTTGAGGCATAAGTTTCAACCATATCAGTAGGTGACTTCTTCACCAATGAGGCGAAGAATCTAGATGTTCTCAGACTGCTCATGAAATCCGTGATAGCCACTTTGTCATCTGCCTCGTCCCATGCTCTAATCTTATATTCAAGGGAGTGAAATTTTGACCAAGTTCGCATATCGGGGCCTACCTTGCTCAGGTCTACCATTGAGTTTGTGATTCTTTGAATTCCTTGTATCATGAACATCTCTGGACTTGTTCAGTCACTTCTTTTTTTATTCTAGACTTACTTCTCTATCAGTTTCTTGCTTTGCTTTCATGGCATCTTCGACACTAACATGCTTTTGAGCTCGAGGCATAAGTTTCAACCATATCAGTAGGTGACTTCTTCACCAATGAGGCGAAGAATCTAGATGTTCTCAGACTGCTCATGAAATCTATGATAGCCACTTTGTCATCTGCCTCGTCCACTTCCAGTATCTCTTTGTTGAACCTTTCCATGTAATCTCTGAAAGTTTCGTCTCTAGCTTTCTTGATCATCAGAAGATGGGTAGTTGGTTTTCTCTGCCTCTATCCTCCTATAAAGTGCCCTATAAAGAGCTTGCTTAGTTAGTCAAAATTATTGATCATGCCCGGTTTTATCTTATTAAACCAACTTCTTGCTGGGCCCTTCAGCGTTACTGGGAAAGCTCAGCACATGATTTCATCCAGGTATGTTTAGAGGTGCATTAAAAGTTTAAATGTCTCCAAGTGATCAAGAAGATCTTTAGAGCCATCAAAGGTGTCCATCGTTGGTATCTTAAATTTTGGAGATAAGGGATAAGCCATTATTGTCCGAGAGAATGGCGAATCTATTTTGTTGGTCAAATTATCCACCACATTTGGTGTTCGAATAGCTGTGAGAATTCCTTCCATCTAGGCCTGCATAGCCCTCATTTGTTCATCCCAAGGGTGGACATATTCCTCTATTCCACTGGTAACCTTGACAAGCGATAGAGCGAGACGGTTGTTTATTCCTTCTACACGAACTATCCTGTTACCTTGCTGAGACTCCTCCAGGTTTCCACTGACGACTTTATTTTTAGTAACAACATCGCCCCTGTTTGCACCATTAATTTCAATTTGCCTCCACCATTTCCGCCATTAACTTTACCAAAGCCTCCGCCATTTCCACCATTAGTGGGACGATTTGTTGGTCCTGGAACCTTAGTAAGAGCAACAAGCATTCACTAGAGCAACGCTTGATTGTGGGCAATTAGCGTCTGTATCCTAGCCATCATGCCTGCGATCTATCTTTCCATGGCGATAATTCTATTATTGTTTTGGTTTTCCATTACTGTTACTGATTGTGGTTGTGTGTTCATGTCAGACCTAGTTTAGACCATAAAAACTACAAGAAACTCGTTCCCACAGATAGCGCCAACTGATGATATAGTGATTTCATCTCTTCCAATCTAGACCTGTAGCTGCTAAAAATATCGGTTTGGTGCCTACCAAAGAATCTCTTATGCTTAAGTTAGTCATAGAGTTGAGAAAGTATTTTTGGTAGAGTTTTTGCAAAAGAAAATGTCACATACCTACTTAGGGCAATAGAGATGTATTTATATGTAAAGCGCCATGTGGAATCATATGATATAAGTGAGGATATTCTCTAGTTGAGGTGTATCATAGATTTGGTGGCTAATTCTTTGGTTAATGGGCGAAACCGTTACAACAGTTGGCAGTCATCGCAGGTTTCCAAGCAAGAATCTCAAAATATGCTTAGCATGGCATCACATGCGATTTGTGACCTGGAACCAGTTGCTGGTCGTTCGGTTTGGGATACCCAAATATAGGTAGACTAGAAAAACATTTCTAGGGCTTCCCTATTTGGGACGATATTGTGTGATCCTGAGCCTCTTAGGCATAGGCGGAGCTATGTTAAGGCAAAGGGGTAAGTGACTCCTCCTAATTTTGGACATGAAATTACCAGTATACCTTTAGTATTTTAAATTTATTAAAAAAATTAAATTAATTCAAAATTAGAATACTTTGGCTTTATTGAAAAATTAAGATTAACTCAAAATTTTTTAGCATAAAAGAAGAGTACAAGAGTCGAACCTAAGTATTTTTGTAAGTAAAATGCATTCTTCTACTACACTACTAATTACTTTTGTATATACTATTAAAAATAAAACATAATAAATTTTATAAATAATAAAACTTAAGAATAATTGTATTTTTTTAGTAATGAAGGACATTCTTATTAAGTCTCATGTTCTGCTAAAAGGATCGCTTGAATCATTAAATTGTGAAAAATATATTCACTAGTTTAATGTCTAATAATAATTTTATATATCCCTAAAAAGTAATATTATTTCTCCTCTACTCTTAACTCCAACATAACTCGTTGTCCTTTTCTTAAATATATTTGGTACTCTTTTGGTAAAAATCTTGAATTCAACTTTACCCTTAGGGTAGGCCTAAGCTGACGTGACCTTTGATTCGGAATACAATGATCAGACCTACCTCGGTCGAGGTCATTCGAACGGGAACTATTCAGTTTAGGAATATGTTTGTTCAAGAATATTCAAAATATTCACCCATCATAATTTAAGAGTTCCACAAAAGTCATTATTGAATTTGTTTAAGAGGTTGTTTGGAGTGTAACAGAAAAAAAAAAAAATAAAAATCAGAAGTTAACAAAAGTGAAATTTTTTGAAATTTGGAGTGTAAAAAGTGGTTTTGAAATGATGGTAGGATGTTTGTATTTGATTTGATATAAAGTTGTTAAAAATTATATAAAGTGACATGTGACAAAATTGAGGAGAATCTTGAAAATTTTTGAAATTTTGTAAAACATTTTGGTATAAATGTCAATTCAACTTTCTCAAAAATATGTTATATTCTGTTGAAACGCACTGTAATAATTTGTTCCAATGGATTTTGAGAAATTTTTAAAAAAAAAATTGAAATCTTTTAGTGTCCTTGAAAAATGTATGTACATTGCACGTGTATGTTTATTTTTTTATATATCTAAATTTAAAAAATAAGCTAATGATAAAAAATAAAAATATTATTTTAAAAAAATAAAACCTACATTAAAATCTTTATATATTTTTCATATTGAGTGTCTTGATGAAGAGCTCAATGCAAAAAAAAAAAAAAAAAAAAATTATATAGTTTAATTGTTTGGTTTATAAAATCTATTGAAATCTATTCTCATAAATTTGTTATTCGATGTAGGCATATATATATATATATATATATATATATATATATATATATATATATATGTTAGTGTGTATATATTTATAATTGTGTAAAATTAAAAATTAATGAAGGTGTTGAAAATTAATTATAGAATTTAGAAGATTTTGAGTTGGGAGTTGGTGTAAGATTATTCCAAAAAAATTGAGTGGTTGATATGCTAAGGATGATTTTTGATATAAACAAAAAGTAAGGATGAAATTAAAAAATAATAGACCAAAAAAACCTATTGAAATACTAAAGAATCATATTCAAAATATGCGAAGAATAATTTTAATAAATGTATGAATATATACGCACATCACAGATATTTAAATATATTATATGTCATATTATATATTTATTTTAATTTTTAATAAAAATTTATATTAATAATCATTTAAGAAAAATAAGCTAAAAAATAAATACATAAATAAAAAATAATTTCAATATAAAATAATATCATCTAATAAAAATAAATACAATATTTGATTAATGAAAAAGTTAACAAAATTGAAAGATGAAATTTTGTAATGCTTTGACAATTTTTTTATTATTATTGTATAATAATATTTTTACATTAAACAAGAAAAAAAGAAATTTTTAAAAAATTATACATGATATATTTAAATAAACAAATTGAAAAATAATCTCAAAAAAGGCTTCCGTTGAAATTTAATATACAAAAATTTATATTTTAACAATAATGAAAAAAATATAATAAAATCTAAAAGATTATATGAACAATCATATTAAAGAATTACAATAAAACTAAAAAAAAAAAATCTTACCTTATATTTTTGAATGAACAAATTAAAAAACATTGTAAAGAATAAACTTTTTCTAAAATCTGATATATAAAAGAATTAAAATTTTATCAGTAATGCAAAATATAATAAAATTTAAAAACCTAATATTAACAATCACATTAAAAAATACAATAAAGTCTAAAAAAGTCAGACTTAATATATTTTAATGAATGAATTAAAAATTAAGTTAAAAAAATAAATGCATAAACAAAAAATAATTTTTATACAAAAGAATATGATCTAATAAAAATAAATATAGCAAACTCATTTGGATTCTTAATAATCAAAAAAAATTAACAAATAATATTATACTCTACACACTCCCTCTCTCTCAACCAAGTTAATTATAAATAAAAGTCATCGTAATAAAATTCTAACAATTTTTTTTCTGAACGTGAATGTTATTTTATATATATATTTTTTACACTTATTATGTGTATTAAAATTTTATGTAAATTCGTATTATATTTTAAATAGGAATATATTATCTATTCCAATAGATTTCAAATATTTGATAATTTGAACTCGTGACTCATTAAATATTAATATATTGAAACTTAAAATATACAAGGTTTGGCTTTTTTGATAACATATTTTAATATCAAAAAATATTTTATTTATATTTTTTGTTTATTTGCATCAATTTTGGTTTCTGTTTTTTTATTATCTTTTTTCCCAACATAAAAATAGAAAATACATTTAAAAGTGTAATTTTGTTTACTGTAATTAAATTTATCTAAAGAAATATTTAATTTATCGAATATATTTTTAAATTATTTTATAATTTATTTATTATTAATAATAATTAATTTTAATAAGGTACATAAATGAAGTACGTGAGTTATGAATAAATTACCATTGAATAAAATTTAGGTTAATTTAATAAAATATTTCAATAAAATATATATTTTAATAAAACGTATTTCGATATTAATAATATGTCCTTGTGATAAAAAAAAGTCAAATGTTAGTAATATATTGAAACTTAAGTCCCGTAGATAAATGGATGAATCATTTAAAAAAAAAAAAAAAGAAGATTAATTGTATGAGAATAATAAATAAAAAAAAAAGTCTCACTTGTGATCATACCTAACCACTAGAGAGATTCCAAAAGATAAGCATGCCTACCAACACCTGATCAAAGCAAAAATCGAAGACAAACCCATTAATAAAAATCCAAAACCTAGAAAGAAAAATCTAAAGAAAAAATAGATAGAAAAAATTTCATAGAAAAGGAGATGGAAAATAATCACCAGCTCTAATACCAAAAGCAAAAATAATTCCCAATTAAGTGAAAATAAGAAATATATATATATATATATATTATTGAAACACTTTCAAAATACTTATATGTATAAATGAATGAACCAATTGAGTATGGACCAAACTTTGAATCACGAGCTAAATCTACCTACCAATTAATTGCACCACTTAGAACGATTCAATCTTGGAGAGTAATTTATTAGACGAAAAATCGAGAATAACAGAGACAAAATAAGAAGTTAGGATTTTTTTTTCTTTCATCTTGATAATATAGCTAATATAAATTCAAACTAATTTATTACGAAGAATTCTAGTGGAGTTGGGTTATAGAGTTAATTTAGAACTCAGTTGTACTGAAAAAATAAATAAATAAAGATAATGCACCATCATGAAGAGTTCTTGTGTAGTTGGGTTATAAAGTTAGATTAGAATTAAAATAATGAAGGGACATAGTTGAGTTAAATTAAAAAAATAGGGGCAAAGTAGTCAAAAAAATTTTTAACGATTCAACCTTGGAGAGTAATTTATCAGACGAAAAATCGGGAATAATAGAGACGGAATAGGAAGTTAGAATTTTTTCTTTCTTCTTGATAATATAGTTAAAATAAACCTAAACTAATTCATCACAAAGAATTCTAGTAGAGTTAGGCTATAGAGTTAAATTAAAATTCAATTAAACTAAAAGAAAAAAAAGATAATGCACTATTATGAAGAATTTTTGTGCAGTTGGGTTATAAAGTTGAATTTGAATTAGAATAACGAATGGATAGAGTTGAGTTAAATTAAAAAAATAAGAATGCAGTAGTCAAAAAAGTTTTTTAAAGATTGAAACTTTTTATAACAGTATAGATGAAAAAATTAAAATTTTTAAAGTTTTTTTTGGAAGTTTATTGAAGCTTCAAAAGACCCAAACGACCCCTAAGTAAGAAGTTATGGCGAACAGGGAATTGGCCAGGAATGAGGGAAAAAATATATATATATATATCTTCTTGTTTGAATTTTATACCGAGGCTTGTCTGGACTTTGGAAGGAACAATTTGATCTTGGCTTTTTTGTACACGTGTCCTAAAACTGTGTCTTTCTTTGGTGGCTTGTCTTGTATCATCCTCTTCTCTTCTCGTCTCACCTCTTCTCCCTCTTTCTTTCTCCTTTCTTAATCATCTAACTCTCCAAAATCAGCTTTGACAGGCAACTCCACTTGTTTCACAACTCTCTCTCTCCCTCCCTCTGTTTTGTGAGTTCCAGCGGTAGATCAGGTGCGCAAGTGAACAATAGTGATTCACTCCTCTATCTCTCTCTCTCTAAATATATTGATCCCAGTTTTGAATAGGTTCGTTTTTGGATGCCATTCGAGGATTTATTTATATTTGTCTCATAAAGGTCTCCTTCTTCTGCTCTCTCTCTCTCTCTCTCAAAACAGCAAAAATAGAAGATGGGTGAGAATGGTGCATCAATAAATCAACTTCAACACGATCGCCAAACCTTAGAAGTGGAGGTGCTTCCGGTTAATACCTCCAAATTCTTCGACGAGGATGGACGTTCCAAACGAACCGGTAAAAACCTCTATTTTTCCTCTGATTTCCCCTGTTTTTGAACCAAAAGCAAACCCAGAAAAACTACAAGTTGTATATGTATATATATGTAGTGATTATTTTATTATTAATATGTTAGGGACTGTATGGACGGCAAGTGCCCACATTATAACGGCAGTTATTGATCTGGGGTTCTTTCGCTAGCGTGGGCCATAGCTCAGCTGGGATGGATTGCTGGTCCCGCTGTGATGTTGTTGTTCTCATTGGTCACCTACTACACTTCTACTCTCCTCGCTGACTGTTACCGCTCCGGCGACCCTCTAACTGGCACCAGAAACTACACTTACATGAAAGCTATCCGATCCTATCTTGGTTCGTTTATATATCTACCTAACTACATTCATTTTTCTCTGAATTGCCTGTTTGGGTTTTGATTTATACATGTATTGTCCATATTGATTCTTATTTATTTCCATCTTCCTCAGGAGGGTTTAAGATCAAAATGTGTGGGCTACTTCAATATTTGAATCTGTTTGGAACTGCAGTTGGATACACCATTGCAGCTTCTACAAGCATGGTGTGAGTAGATAAACATCAATCAATCTTTTTCCTTTTTGTTCTCTTGTGGGAAATATCTTTCTACCAGATTTTTTTTCCCAAAAAACAATGTGTGTGAGAATGATTTGTTAATAGTATTTGTGTAATAATAGCCACACCGTGGTTTTTTTTTTGAAGGGGGGGGGGGGATATGGTACTCTATTTGTTTTGTGGGGGCTAAAGCTTGGCCTTCTTCTTAGTTATTAATTAAAAGATTATTTTTTTCCTTTTGTAATTTCTTTAACTGATTATTGTCATTCCTGATAGATTAAAATTATATCAAAATCCTTTAATCTTTGTAAAAAAAAAAGGTGGTGTTAAAATAATCATTTTACACTTAAAAAAGAGAATTATCTTCCAAAATCTTCCCCCCCCCCCCCCAAAAAAAAATCCAAAGTTGAGTTTTTGAGCATGTTTCCCAATCGAAACAACTTGTGGAATTTCTGATCATCCATACGTTAAATCATAAACCATACCTTCTTTGGTCAATGCGGGGCTGAAGTTAGGTTTTCAACTTGTCGTTCCTCTTAAACAATGGATTACGGATGCATCAGCTCGTATCCAAATACATCCGAATACACTTTGTTCATATCCGGCGCCTTAATCATCCCATGTTTATATCTAGATGCACTCTTACTATTCGAATACTTACATTTGGATACACAAATTCATATCCGAATGCAGGACTTAGGATGGAAGAAATCGTTTTATAACTAATTTTTGGGCCTGACTTCGGGCCCCCTCCTGTTTTTAGTGGCCACGGTGGCATTTTTCTTTTATTTATCTTTCGCCATATATTTACAAATCCCAATCCCAGATTAATGGTGGCTGTTGTTCAATTAACAGGGCGATCAAACGTTCTAATTGTTTCCATGAGAGTGGACAGAAGAGTACATGTGATATATCAAACAATCCATACATGATTCTGTTTGGTGTCGCAGAAATCATATTTTCTCTGATACCAGATTTTGATCAGATATGGTGGCTCTCAATTGTTGCTGCTCTTATGTCCTTTACCTACTCTACAATTGGTCTTGGCCTTGGAATTGCCAAAGTTGCATGTATGTCTAATTTTTTTTTTTTTTTCTGTAATTATATGAATTAAGAAACCGATAATTGTTCCTCATTCATCGAAACTGATTCATTCGATATATATGTGTATTATCAGCTATGGAACTTTTAGGGGTAGTCTTACTGGCATAAGCGTTGGAACTGTAACTCGAACGCAAAAGATATGGAGGAGCTTTCAAGCTCTCGGCGACATAGCTTTTGCCTACTCATATTCAATGATCCTTATCGAAATTCAGGTACATTTCTTACTTGTTCACATCATCATCTTGATCTTGATCGCTACTTTTGAGTTAAGAGCTGATTCAGATTCTGTAATACAAACAGGACACCATTAAATCTCCACCATCTGAAGCAAAGACAATGAAGAAGGCAACCTTACTGAGCATTGCTGTAACAACAACTTTCTATATGCTTTGCGGGTGCATGGGTTATGCAGCATTTGGAAACCTTGCGCCTGGAAACCTCCTTACTGGTTTTGGCTTCTACAACCCATTTTGGCTGCTTGATATTGCTAACGCTGCTATAGTGATCCACCTGGTCGGCGCATACCAAGTCTACTGCCAACCACTCTTTGCGTTTGTTGAGAAATGGGCAGCTCGGCAATGGCCTGAAAGCAAATTCATCAGCAAGGAATTCAGAATCCCATCCCGGGTGGTTTTGGTCCATATAACTTAAACCTCTTTCGATTGGTGTGGAGGACATTTTTTGTGATCATCAGCACTGTTTTGTCGATGCTGCTTCCCTTCTTCAATGATGTGTTGGGATTTCTTGGGGCAATTGGGTTTTGGCCCCTAACAGTGTATTTTCCAATTGAGGATGTATATTTGCGCAGAAGAAGTTAACCAGGTGGAGTACCAGATGGATATGCCTCCAAATGCTTAGCATAACTTGTCTCTTAATTTCCGTTGCAGCTGCTGCTGGTTCAATTGCTGGTATTGTCCTTGATCTCAAGGTTTACAAGCCCTTCAAGACCACTTACTAAATCAGCTGCTTTTTTATTATTTTTTATTTTTTTCCCTTGAATTGAACAACATTATAGAGTGCGTATGTGACTAGTTCCAGCTTCAGTGTTCAACAAATTAAATGCCCCTCAATGTGGGTGGTGGTGTGGCTGTTCATTTAATATTTTCATGTTGGTTTTTATGGTTTTCTTACATTTCCTTGCCATGTTTTATAATCGTCGATTTTTTATTGCTTTTGCCATAAAATCATCGATTATATCCCTACGTAGCATAGTTACTGAGATACGCATGGAGAAGTGCATCACAGAACTTGTATACTTTTAGCTAGAATCTTATTAGAAATAGAAGCGTATAAGTTGAGTTCGGATCAATATGGAATTATTTTTTCATGCTCATTGATCATTACCTTGGTAGGCTGGTGTCTCACCAACTAGCTAATCAGAAGCGACTTCTCTTTAGTTAGATTCTTCTCTTTGCTCCTCTATCTACAGGGTATTAGTAGTCGTTTTCAACAATGTCTAGATGGTGAAAGTTCAGTAGTCAAAAGCATCACTAGCTTACTCTCAGGTCACAAGATCAGCGACTAACTTACTTCTCTTTAGCATGGGACAAAAGTTTAGGTTTGATGTCATGAGAAAAAAAAATTATCTAATAACAACACATTTTCAAAGACCAAAAATTACAAGATCACGCAAAAAATTTTACCCCCTTACTTTATTACCTACACTCTTAAAGTAATTGTTACAATTCTCTTGGTTTCTCCATTACTGAGGATCTTAAAATTAACAATCGAGTAAAACTATTCTCCAAGATTTATGTCTTCTTATTAATGCCAAGAGATTCATTCATTTTAGGACATTGTCTCAAGTTTTCTCCAAACGTTCATATCCTTAAATTGAGACTTTATTTAATCAATTGTAGATAAGAAAATATTTATATTAAAATAACTAAAAATAAATAAAAGTATTTTAATTTGTAGATTAAAACAGACACAACCTAAATACAATATATTCATGTTTTAATGTTGTCAATTAGTTTAAGAGAGTAAAAAAAATAATATTATGTAATCAAAAAAATCTAAAGGAATAATTAAAATAAAGTAGAATATTTGTGGGCTTATTATTTAAAATAATAAATCATAAATGTATATTTTAATTATAAGTTTACCACTGCCATTTTATTTTAATTCCACTTTTTACCATATGTTTTTTTTTTTTTTTTTGGCTCAATAACTTTCTCTTTTCAAAAATAATAACAAATATTCTCATAAAGTTGGACACTAACACTACTAATGTCCTAGAAATCTGAAGGAATAATTAAAATACAGTAGAATATTTGTGGGCTTATTATTTAAAATAATAAATCGTAAAAGTATATATTAATTATAAGTTTACCACTGCCATTTTATTTTAATTCCACTTTTTACTATATGTTTTTTTTTTTTTTGGCTCAATAACTTTTTCTTTTCAAAAATAATAACAAATATTCTCATAAAGTTGGACAATAGCACTACCGTTCTAGTTCTCAATTACTCTTGTATTCAATTATTTTCTTTTTTTGGGGGGGGGGGGGTGGCTGGGGGTAGTTAAGTTGTATTCAATGACTTTGGTGCTTCATGTCGGGACAAAATTTGTCTAATAAGCTAGCAATGGACTACTAAGGCCCGTTTGGAAGTTAATTTTTTAGTAATTTTTATAATTTTTTTACAAAAGTTGGTAAGTGAAATTTTTTTGATATTTTTATACAGTGTTTGATTTATCAAAAATGCCAAAAAATTCAATTTTTATCAAATTTTTTCAACTCTCTCTAATCAAATTTCGTCACATATCACTTTTAAACTAATTTTTTTTGTATTTTTTTTTCATCCAAACATCACTTTAATAACTTTTGGTAATTTTTAAATGTTTGTTAAATCAAATAGAAATTTTTAGTCTTTTTGAAACTTTTAGATATTTGATAAAAATTTTAATAATTTTTGAGTTGGAAGTTAAATAACCAATATATCTCTTGCCAACTTAGTAAAAGTTGGTGTTTTGACCACTTTAATAACTTTTGGTAATTTTTAGATGTTTGTTAAATTAAATAGAAATTTTTAGTCTTTTTGAAAACTTTTAGATGTTTGATAAAAATTTTAATAATTTTTGAGTTGGAAGTTAAATAACTAATATATCTCTTACCAACTTAGTAAAAGTTGATGTTTTGACATTTGTCAACTTAGCAAAATAATAACTTTTAGTATTTTTTTCTTTTTTTCGGAGGGTCTAACTTTTACTAGGTAATTATATTTATTCTTTTAGAGTTTGGTTATATATATATATATATATATATATATATATATATATATATATATATATTTATTTATTTATTTATGTAACTTTTCATCGCTGAGTTAATGGATGGCATTATTATAATTTGAAATAAAGTATAAATTAATAAAATCTATTAAATTTAGGGTTTATTTCACTTATACCCTTTGTGATTTTATTTTTGTATATCTAAATCTCACAGGTTTTCAACAATGAATGGCTACACCCTTAAAGTTTGTATAACAGTCACTTACACACCCTTCAATTAAATATTCCATCTAAATTTAACGGTTTATAAACTAAACACAACAAACTGACCATTATAGCCTTGGCCCTATAACTCTTGTTCTTTACTTTTTTAAGGTAAACATCACGGACACTCTTTATGGACTCGAAAATTTTTATTGTAAAAAAAATTAATTTTTTGGCAAGAAAAGAATTAAATGAATTTTTTATTGCAGAAAAATAATTTTTATTGCTAAAAGAGAATTAAATAAGAAAATTTATGTAAGGTTAAATAAACCCACTTTCCGCCTTAGCCTTTGCTAAGCTAAAAAAAATAAAACAAATTTTTATTAAAAAAAGTTAATTTTTTATTGCCAAAAAAATGAATAAAATATTTTTATTGCAAAAAAATAATTAAATAATAAAATTTACATAAAGGTCAAATAAATAAACTTCTTGCCTTAGCCTACGCTAAATCCAAAAAAAAAAAAAAAAATTAAACAATTTTTCATTACAGAAAAATTATTTTTTATAGCCAAAAAAGAATAAAGTAATTTTTATTTAAAAAGAATTAAATAGAAAAATTTACAAAAAGGCCAATAAACCAACTTCCCACCTTACCCTTCGCCAAGCCAAAAAAAATTAAATACTTTTTTATTAATAAAAATTAATTTTGTATTTCCAAAAAATAATAAAATAATTTTTATTACAAAAAAGAATTAAATAGGAAAATTTACATAAAGGTCAAATAAATTAACTTCCTAACTTAATCTTTGCTAAGCAAAAAAATCATAATAAATAAATAAATTTTTATTACAAAAAATAATTTTTTGTTGCCAAAAATAAAATAAAATAATTTTTTATTAAAAAAAGAATTAATAGGAAAATTTACATAAAGGTCAAATAAATTTACTTCCTAACTTAGCCTTCGCTAAGCAAAAAGAAAAATAATAACTAAATAAATTTTTATTACAAAAAATAATTTTTTATTACAAAAAAGAATTAAATAGAAAATTTACATAAAGGTCAAATAAACCAACTTCCTACCTTACTTCGCTAAGCACCCAAAAAAAAAGAAAAAAGAATTAAATATTTTTTTATTCCAAAGAATTAATTATTTTATTGCCAAAAATAATAAAATAATATTTTTATTGCAAAAAAAAAGAGTTAAAAAGGAAAATTCACATAAAGCTCAATAAATCACTTCCTCCCTTCGCTTTCACTAAGCCAAAAACAAAAAATAATAATAATAGTTAAATAATTTTTATTGTCAAAAAATAATAAATAATTATTTTTATTACAAATAAAGAATTAAATAAAAAAATTTACATAAAAATCAAATAAATCACTTCCTGCCTTTATGTAAAATTTCCGATTTAATTCTTTTTTTGTAATAAAAATTATTTTATTCTTTTATTTATGTATTTATTTATTTTGGCTTAGCGGAAGGTAAGGCAGGAAATTAGTTTATTTGACCTATTTGTAAATTTTTTGTTTAATTCCTTTTTTGTAATGAAAAATTTATTTTGTTCCTTTTTTGGCAATAAAAAATTAATTTTTTGTAATTAAAAATTATTTAATTTTGTTTTGGCTTAGTGAAGGCCAAAGCAAGAAGTTGGTTTATTTGAGTTTTATATAATTATTTGAGTTTTATATAAATTTTCTTATTTAATTCTTGTTCGTAATAGAAAATTATTTTATTCTCTTTTTGACAATAAAAAATTAATTTTTTTATAATAAAAAATATTCAGTTCCTTTTTTTTTTTTTTTGCACTTAGCGTAGGCTAAGGCCGAAAGTTGGTTTATTTGACTTTTTTGTAAATTTTTCTATTTAATTCTTTTTTATAATAAAAATATTATTTAATTTTTTATTTACCAATAAAAATTATTTTTTGAAATAAAAAACATTATTTAATTTTTCTGGCAATAAAAAAATTAATTTTTTTGCAATAAGAAAATATTTATTCTTTTTGGTAATAAAATTAATTTTTTTGAAATAAAAAAATTATTTTATTCTTATTTTTGGCAATAAAAAAATTATTTTTACAATAAAAAAATTTAGAGTGCGGCAAAAGTGTGGTGATGCTTACCTAAGAAATATAAGAACAAGATTTATGGGACTCATATATAGTTAGGGAATAATGGTCATTTTGTAGTGTTTAATTTGTAAACCGTTAAATATGGATGTAATATTTAACTGGAGAGGGTGCAAGTGACTGTCATACAAACTTTAAGGAGTGTACGTACACATTATTGAAACCTATGGAGTTTGAGTATACAAAATAAAACCACAGGAGGTATAAGTAAAATAAACCCTTAAATTTAATTAGCTTTATGTTTGGCGTTTCATAAAAGTAGAGATGGGCATGGGCAAGTAGGAGACATGTATGTCTATTTCTGTACTTGATCCCTTAACTCAAATCAATCTCCTGTAACCTACTCAATCCTCACTAGGGATTTTTTTATTCACATCCCTACCCCAAATCGAGAATGAGAATCCCCACAAAGAATTGGTACCTAAAATGGGAAAAAAAATTAATCTAAATTTCAAATTACAGATTCAAGTATTAAGTTTAAATTCCAAATTGAAGCATAACTACATAAATATTAATTTAAGTTTCAGTCTCCAGATTTAAATCTAAGGCCATTAACACAAGTCAGTTAGGGAATTTAGGATTTTTTGGGTATTGGGTTGAGTACGGGTCGGGAATAAACCCATACTTGTACCCTACCCAACCCCCTAATTTTTTAAAAAAATGTCCTCATATTCTATCTGATCCCAAAAAAATCTCTGAATCCACCATCCATTCGGGGCAAAAATCGGATAGGGTATGAACAAGTCGGCCGAGATAGCCATCTCTACATAAAAGCTTGTATATGATTCTGTAAAAGATATTGTTGCGAAAAATATAACCAATAATAACTACGAACTAGCAATAATCTGTGCCTATAACATTCTGAAGAAAATTAATATTAAATTTCTTATATAGTTGAAATTTTAGACAAAAAATTCAAATCGAAAAAATTATGATAATTCAGTTTTATTTTTTTCCAAAACTTTAGGTCCTAATAGGTACTATATGCGTTTTAGTCTCTCTTTCTTCAATTAATTTTTGATAAGCGTCATGAAAGGAAATATGGTATTTCAATTTGGAAGGTTTAACTTTCTAAAAATTATAATTGGGTGAAATATGGTGAAATTTAAAATATTTAGTTCATTTTTTGATATAAATGATAGTGGAGTCCCTAAAATAAGAATTGAACGAGAAGATAAAAATGTAAAAATAACCTGAATTGTTGAATAAAAGAAAAAATAATTTCTACCCGTTGAATCTTAGTTTGTAAGAGTAATATTTTCAAAAACCGTTGTGTTTTATTATATAGATTGTATATTCAGTATCTTTAAAAGATAAAAACAAAAATACTTCATTTTAACATAAAAGTAACTAAAATTTCATTATTTATCAATTTATGTGAACAGTTTTTCCTCCAACTAATTTTAATGTTTGAAGCATAAATTTAATTAAAGTTAACAAATTTTATTAATTTTATAATTTAATTTAAATTGCAAAAAATTATGTGTTAATTTTTAGATTAGAGAGGATCTTATAATTTTTATGACTTTTTTTTCAATCTTTTTTTAATCTGTAATTTTTAGACTTATTAATCGTATTCGTAAAAAAAAAAAAAAATAAAAATAAAAACTTCATATTCCTCTCAGTAAAAACTGTGAGTTTGGGTTAAAAAAAAAAAAAGCAAAAAGTAGTTTTTTTTTTTAATTTTTTTTAGTCTTTACCCAAATGGATGTAAATTTTTTTATTTTACAAATGCAACCAATATACCTAGAAAGTAACTTCTAAAAAAAAAATTAAGTTTTGAAGAAAAAGTTATAAGACGAAAGAAAAATAAATAAATAAATAAAGTAATATATTTTGTTTGTCAAGCGAAGCCTAAATCTAAATGAGACATTCTAATTTTTAATGAAAAAAATATGAAAAAAGAGGGTTATTTGCGTGCAACATATTTGGACCATTCAAATCAAATAATATTTGGAAGCGGGGCGGCTAACATCGCATTTTGATGTTAGCTACCAAAGACATCGATTAACGGCCGTCCGATTAAATCAACGCACGAGCAATTTTAAGTGGTCACGTGACGAAAAAAAAACGTATTTCAGCCCAACGCTTCTCAAAAAAAAAAAAAAAAAAAGGGGCTACCCACGTGAAATTTAAAATAATCACGTGATGGAGGCTCCTAGGCAAGTGTTTAGGCGCGATCCATTCGGCGGCAAAGAATTTTTTTTTTTTTTTTTTTTTTGGATAAGTGGCAAAACTTATTTTGCTGCTTTGTCAAAAATGAAAAATAGCTTTTTTCTTCCAAAATTTCTGAATTTGCGTAGGAACCTTCTGATTACTTTGCTTCTAATTGTTAGTCATTAACTATCTTTACTTTTAATTAAAAAGTCATTCAATGCTTCACTCTTCAGTTATAAGCAGGTTTACCAGTGCAATGAAAATTATTTAAAATTTCGCAAAGCTAGAACGGTGTGAGCATGTTCAAATGTTTGAGTGAAGAGTTGGTTTGAATGCTATAATCAGGTATTTTAATTTGGTATTTATTTTTAATTTGAATGTTAGAATATTGGGTGTTACATTTTAATTATTGTTTTTTTAGAGCAATTTAATTAAAAAAATCTAATAAAAAAATAAAGTCTTTACTTCCTTACACTGAAAATTTTATTTTTCTCCTTTTTTATAATGGAAAAAAAAGAGAAAAAGAAAAGAAACCATATTAATTGTTGCACTTGTGTATTTCTTTCTTTCTTTTTTTTTTAGTATATAACCATATAAAACTTTGTTTGAATATTATCCTCAAAAAGATAAGGTTTTTACTTCCTATGCCTTTTTTTTTTTTTTTACAATGGAAAAAAAGAATAAGAAATAATATTAATTATTTTAGGTTGGTCTCTTTAGTTTTTTTTTTAATATACACTGTATAAAAAATTGTTAGAATGTTAAAAGCCTTTTATCATTTATGTTTTACCACATTAATTGTTGCACTTGTGTGTTTTTTTCTTTTTTTTTAGTATATAACCGTATAAAAATTTGTTAGAATATTATCCTCAAAAAGATAAGGTTTTTACTTCCTATGCTTTTTTTTTTACAACGGAAAAAAAGAATAAAAAATAATATTAATTGTTTTAGGCTGGTCTCTTTTGTTTTTTTTTTTTAATATACATTGTATAAAAAAATTGTTAGAATGTTAAATTCCTTTATGTATGTTTTACCACATTAATTGTTGCATTTGTGTATTTCTTTCTTTTTTTTTAGTATATAATCGTATAAAAATTTGTTAGAATATTACCCTCAAAAAGATAAGGTTTTTACTTTCTATGCCTTTTTTTTTACAATGGAAAAAAAGAATAAGAAATAATATTAATTGTTTTAGGCTGGTCTCTTTTGTTTTTGTTTTTTTTTTTTTTTAATATACATTGTATAAAAAAATTGTTAGGATGTTAAATTCTTTCTATCATTTATGTGTTGTATTGTAACACAGACCCTCAATGATAGATGCGGACCGTGGAGAGGTTGGAATTGAAATTATGAAAATAAACCTTCTAAAATCTACTGAAGAAAGTAAAGAGCCATTGTCGATTGAGTTTTCTTCTGAAATTATAAGTGACATGATGATTAAGTCGGTTTGCAAGCCATTTGTTGGAATGGAGTTCAATACAGTTGAGGAAAGCTTTTCATTTTGGAAAAAATATACACGTGATACTGGATTTGGTGTTCGAGTTAGAGGAATGAATAAGAGACAAGATGGAGTGGTGAGATCCAGGACGTATGTATGTTGCAGACAGGACAAAAAGTCTAAAGATCCATGACGCATTCATTCCAAGCATCGTGCAGAAACAAGATGTGATTGTGGTGTTCTTATGAGCATTTCTTTGAACAAAGGAAAAGGAAAGTACTATGTGACATCCTTCATAGAAGAACATAATCACGAGTTAGAGGGTAAACAAACAACTCATCACCTTAGAGCACATCGAGGCATCAATCAAGTCCAAGCACGTGCTATTGCTGTTGCACAAGGGGTGGGTCTCGGGTCGAAGACGACACACAAGTATATAAGCATAGAAGTTGGGGGCTTAGAAAATGTGGGTTTCACTAGGGAGGATGTCAAATCACACCTGCGCACTAAATGCTGAAAGACATGGAATTGAGAGAGGCTACTATCATTTTAGAGTACTTTCAAAAACAGTCCAAGCGAAGCCCTTCTTTCTTTCATAACTTCCAATTTGATTGTACAGGGCAAATAACCAATATATTTTGGGCCGATTCAAAGATGCTAGTTGACTATCAAGTCTTTGGTGATGTGGTAATGTTCGACACAACATTTGGCACTAACAAGGAGTCTCGGCCTCTGGGGGTTTTAACACCATAGGCAAACAGTGATATTTGGGGGCACCTTATTGTTCGATGAGACTGTAGCCTCATTTGCATGGCTTTTTACTACAATGTACTACAATGAACAACCAACCTAACAATTATAATGCATTAGAAGAGCACCCACCACCAGCAAGGCAAACAATCATAAAGAAAGCAAATTTGGAGCACCAAGCAACAAATCATCCTTCCATACAAATTGCAATAGCATTAAATAGCCAAACCACATCAACTAATGAAACTCGAAGTCAACCACCAGCACAAAGTAACTCGAAGTCAACCACTAGCACAAAGTAAACAAACAATCAGCAACAAAAGAATGTAAAGGTCAAGAAAAATGCAAAACTCAGACCAACCCACCATCATCTAACCAAGTTGTTCAACATGAAGAAATATTTAGCACATATTGACAACAAAGAGCCTCACCTACCCAGCTAATACCATCAAATACAATTGTAAAATATAACCAATTAAAAGCATCCAGCCTAAAGAAAAAATAGGCATGAGCCAACATAAAACAACAAATTTGAAGCTATTGAGATGACATAAAACAACAAATTTTAGAGCAACAATTAAGCACAATTTTAGTCGTGATGAACATCATTTAACATGTTTGTCCATTTTTTGTCTAACAACTAGAGGATTGTTAAGAAATAAAGAAGTAAGGGGTATTAGTTCTACCAATCTGGTTAACTTTCCCAAATCACTTAAAAAATAAAAAATAAAAAACAAATAAATTCTCCAATTGAAATAGTAGAAAAGAAGACAATGTTACTAAAAAAATCAGCAATCATTTGAAAGAAGAAACTATAATGAACATCATACCGTGTACTTGGCATATGTGCTTCCTTATTGCTTTTGTTTAAGAAATCATAATCAAGTTCTGGATCAAACATGCATGCCGCTGCTTTCCATCCAATAACAATATAAAATCAAATCCTTCCAAACACACACCTCCCTAATGGGGGAAAAAAAAGACATGGGCTTAGATTTTGTAAGGAAAAAACAAAATGAGATTGTGTATATTACATCCGACCTTGTAGGTTCAAACTAAATGATTGAAGAAAAGTAAAAAAAAAAAAAAAAAACATTCTGCACAACACAAAGCTAGCTTTTTTTCGTGCTTCTTCTGAGAGAAATTAAGCAACACAACAATGGTGAAACAAACAAATTTGACCCAAAAAAAAAAAACTAAAAAAATTTACCCAAAAGCTAAAGTGTCAAACTTTACTAAAAAACTTCCACACCAATAGTTGCTAGAGTGTCAAACGAAGGAGGTCATCATCATTGTCCACTTGTCCTTTGGTAGCCTTCAAAATGAATAAAATTAACCAATTATAATTATTTCATTAAATGTTGCATTGCATAAAAGGTTATAAACCATAGTACAACACAAAAGCTAAAAATGAACATATTAAAACCTGTGGCAATTATTGAACCCTAGCTAAAATAAATTGCAGGCTAGTTCTCCTTTGCTTAAATTGTTGAGTCTTTTTCGGTCCCTTTGCTCTCTCCGTGCATGATACATTCCGACGTTTGCGGGTACCTTTGTGATTGTCTTTCCTTTTTAGCCCTGTCACTCTAAGGTCTATAGGATTAAGAGAAGCAAGAGGATCTACTATTATAGTCTCTTTGTTTGTTGCCCCAGACATTTCATACATATCTATAAGGGAGTGACCCTCACTTATAAGATGACGAACACTTTTGAATGCTTCATTGTTTCCAACTGCGCAGTAAGCTAACCGCATAAACTCGGAACACAAGATGTCAACCAACTGTGAATCTGTCAAGTGAGGGGGAGGAATTTCACCAAAAGCAAGGCCACTTTTTGCATGCCGAGTCCACCTTTTCATGATGTACTTATCTGGAATTTTATGAATACGACATATATTGAATACCCTCAAAATATGCGCACAAAGATATCCACCCATCTCATACAAGCAACATGTATAAGAAATCATCATTGATGATGAGTCGAAATTAATCTTGTATGCTTTGTCTACATCATTTGCAATCCTCACGTGGGGGCCTTCAATAGGATCATTGTTGCAGTTTTCTGATCTCCTGTGATATTCTAATGGCTTGTGGTCATATTGCATTGAATGGGGTGGTTCCATGGTACTTACTGCCTTTTTGCTTTCCTTGGTTGACTCTGCAATTTCTGTCACTCGGAGCTAGATTCCTGGAGCTTATCCAATGCTACTTCAGTTCCATGTTAATTTAATTAACTTAATTGTATTGATTGTGGCGATGGTAGCAGGAAACGTGTCTTTTTTTGTAATTTTAGAGTTGGTTTAAGATGGCATAAGAATGGACAAGGTGGAATTGATGCTTCTCATATAACTTGAAAGACTCAGTGGACATTCACATACAAATGTTTATGGTTTCTCATAAAGTGATAATATATATTTACATATATCTGTAAGTATCCATGAATAGGTGATGTAGTTTTGGTGTTATTGCTAACATAGGCATAGAAGAAATTTACAAAGCAGTAAATTACCCCCATAGCTACATTAAGCTAGCATGCGACTGGATCACATTGTGATAGTGCAGTTTGTTCCCATGGTGCGGGGATCATCCTGGCTTTGGTCCGTGTTAGTGCGCTTCTGCTTGGATGATGCAAATAATTGAGTGCTAGAATTGACATTATCTTTATTATTACTAATTTAAATTCTTACCTTTCAAAAAAAAAAAGGGATATAGGAAATCTTAAACAATTGAAACAGAAAAGCATAAACAATTTCATAGAAAATGAGAAGAACAATGTTACTGAGATTAGATTACACCAATGTTCGGGTTTCAAAATTCCCTTGAACTGAAAAGACGAAAACCAGCCAAACATAGCTAAAAAAGACATTCTGAATTACAATTTTTGTTTTTGTACTTGTCCTCTCCAAACCAACCCTAAAGACATACATTCACAGGCTCATTAGGACTTGATTTTAGCAAAGGATCATTGCTGGAAATCTCTAAAATCACTCCTAGATTAAAGACTTCCAAAATAGTTCGGTTTTCTGATCTGACCAAGAAACGAATTCTGTGCACCACTTTGCAAGGTGATTTTAGCGCAGATGGAGATGCCTTTTGGACTTATAGGTAAAGATGGACTTGCAGGTAAAGATGGAGATGCCTCAAATCACTCTTAGATTGAAGACTTCCAAAACAGATGGAGATGGAGTTGCAGATGGAGATGGAGATGCCTCAAATTTCTAGAATTCCTACCATGTGAAAAACCTGTGGAAAAGCCAAATGGTCAATTACACAAAAAATATAAAAATTTATGCATGAGAACAAGACATTAAACATGCCAAATAGACTAAATGCAATGAGAATAAAAGTACAAAATCATGCATCTATAACCATGGATGGGGAGTCAATCAGAAAATCTAAGGTATCTATTAGGTTAGAAGTTTCATTTGGTGATTAAGGCAACATCTGACATCCAATTTGATGGGCCATTTTTATCATATACCTGTATCACTAGTTCAACGTCAATTATAACCAAATAAGGGATGTCAACGCATTTGCTAAAATAGTTCATGAATCAAAATGGAAAATTTCACCACATCAAACATGTTGGTGAAGTAAAATGTGAAGACTTCACCACATATTTTCATTGACCATATCCTTACTGCCCAAAGTTCACTAACTGTGTTTGGATAAAGGAAAATGGGAATACTTTACCACATCTTTTCATTGACCATATCATTGCCTTTCGTAGTTCACTAATTGTGTTTGAATCAAAGATTTTTTTTTTAATGAAACCCATCAAGGATTGTGCAATTCAATACTCCTTGATTCTCAAGAGTCAGAAGGCCTTGAATTTTTTGGTAAATTCAAAATAACATTAAGAATAGTATAACATGAAAAAGGAACAAGCATAGAGTATGATCAAATTATGGCATCATTTCCAAAATGAAAGAAATGCTCACCTACTTCAAAGATCAATCACACAAGAAGTTTCTGCATCCGGTTTAATGGGAAGTCCCCTTGTTTAATAGTCACTTGATAAACAGCATTCTTTGCATCTGGATGGTTAGTTTCCAAAACACCTGCAACTTTATCAATCTTGCAGTGTAGCTTCTCTGCTGCAATAAAGCGTGGCAGCTCCAAATCAATGAACTCCACCGTTACTCTAAATGCCCTTGCCATTGCCTCAATGGTGACACTCTTGTAGGATTCCAAGAATTGAGAATAAACCACAGCCCTGACCTCCCTTATGCAATACCAGAAATGGGAATGCAAATAGCGGTCCAATTTTATTTGGACCGTCAGGCCAGCAAATGCTGAGAAAATGACTTGTATTGACACTCGTACAGAGAGTTCAAAAATTCTGACAAATGCGGGATTTTCCCAATAACTGTCAAGATCTCAGGAGTATCAACAACCTTCTGTTTCAAAGAAACCCTATCCAATGATATGATGCTTGTAAGGACTGTGTAAAATATGAAATTATCAAAGATTTGTCAAGGGAAAAGAAAATTGAAGTAAAAAATGAAGTTACTCAAATTTAGGACTGTGTAAAATATGAAATTATCAAAGATTTGTTAAGGGAAAAGAAAATTGAAGTAAAATGAAGTTACTCAAATTTACTTATTTTTATGATTGAATAAAAAAATTAAAATTTGTTAATCAATGCCTATTCATTTTGTTCTTATATTTCTAATCCATACAAAAATATAAAATAAATTTAACATCTTTCATCTCATTTTGCTTCTCTCTTTCCTGCCCCATTTTTTTTTTCCTAATGATTCAGGTGTTTAGGCCAACTTGTGCACTACTGCTTTCCTTTTCCCAGCAAAAATTTTTATTTCTAAACACACCCAAATTAATGTATTCCAGCAGAAAACCATTTCACTGAAGCAAAAGCATGGACAACTACATTTTCAAATGCTACTGGAGGCGAGATAATAGGTGTTTTCTCTATAGAAAATTAATATTCTCCCAGACTAGCACTCTTCGGGGGAAAAATTTAATTACCCCAGAAACAGACAGAGTAGTTTGAAATTTCAAACACCATTTCAAACATATCAGAATCAGAGCAAAGAAAATATCAAAATCAAACAAAAGCAACAAATTTACCTTGAGAAGGCTATCTTGGCCAACAATGGCGGCCAATTCAAAGTCGGAGACTTCTTTGGATTGCACATCAGTATTCTGGCAGATGACGCAGAAACACAGCCGATGCCTAAAGTTAACAAATTGTCTAGTCAGCGAAAATGGAGAACTTGCTCGGACTATGGTTTCTACATAGAGAAAGCGAAAACCTGTAGAAGGAGGAGTTTCCCGTAGTTTGACAGTGGCAGTGGCTGTAAAGGCGGCGGCCACGGTGGTGGTCCGGCCGTTGCGGCCATGGCGTGTTTGCGGATAAGAGAAGTTGAGGCGACAAAAGTCCGTTGTGGACATTTTGATCTTCACCCATTTTGGCTGGGAGCTGTTTATTTCTCCATCGCGTGATTATTTTAAATTTAACATGAGTAGCCTTCTTTTTCTTTTTCTTTTTCTTTTTTTTGTTTGAGAAGTGTTGGGCTGAAATCTGTTTTTCTCTTCGTCACGTGACCATTTAAAATTGCTCGTGCGTTGATTTAATCGAACGGCCGTTAATCGATGTCTGGCAGTTAACATCAAAACGCGATGTTAGCCGCCCCGCTTTCATAATATTGGGCCCAAGTAATTCAAAATTTTGAACAAAGTCAGACATATTCAAACTTAAGTCTAAAGACTACATTTAATTAATTTTGAAATGTCAAAAATAAAATTAAAGACCGGAACCAATTTTTAAAATTTAAAGAATAGGACAATTTTGTTATCCAATAAGTTTGTGTGTAAGGATGAAAATGAGCCGAATCAAGTTGAGTTTTAATTTGTTTGACCTTGTCTCGTGCTCAATTCAAACTTTTATTTAGGTTCGATTTCGGTTTACGAATAACTTGATTAAACTAAAATGACGTCATTTTAGTTTAAAATATAATAAATAAAATATTATAAAAAATATAAAGCTATTATTAAAAATATATATTATTTTATCAAATTTGCTTGCGAGTTTCAAACTGATCTCTTTTAGACTTGAGTTTCAAATCTAAACGAGTCACAAATCAAGTTCGATTTGAGCTCCTTTTAGTTATGAATCAAGTTCGAGTCAAGTTTGAATATCTCACGAATAACTCGATTTGTTTCACTCTTATTTGTCTAACAACCGTTCTCTTGTAAGTTTACACCAAAAGAAAAGCGTTTAAGGCTTTGTTTGGACAAAAAATCAGAAATTTAATATTTCAATTTTTTTGCAAATCAAAGTTTAGAAAAAATAAATTTATCCATCAATGCACAAAAAAAAGAGTACCTAAAAAAGTATGTTCGAAATTTTAGTAGCGTATATTTGTTGATTTATACAAAAAATTAATGTTTTTATCTAAACGAATGTAGTATTTGGAGTTATGAAAAAATTATAAAAAAAATCAAAAATAGTGAAAAAATGACATGTGTTGAGGTTTTTTTGGAAAAAAATTGTAGTTTTAACCTAAGTTCGAGTTTAACTTTAGTAAACGATTTTGAAATTTATTTAAAGTTAATTGTTTGTTATCATATAAATAAGTTTATTTAAGATTTAAACCCAAACAGGTTTAGTTCTCAAAATTTTTTATGCACATTAGAATTATAAAAAAGGATTAAAATACTAAACTTGTGGTTCTTAATCAATTCGACTATTATTATTATTATTAAAATCGATTCAAAAAATTAAATTAATTAATGTCAAATGCATTTTAAATCAGGTTAAATTTTGAAACCAAACGGACCTTTACAATCCATCGGGCCATTCCTTTTTTTTTTTGGTAATTAATCCGTCGGGCCATTCTCATTGGTCCTTCTCGTATATAATCCTAGCTTAGAACCCAAACTACTTAATTTTCTGCTCCGAACGATCCGCCTGGAGGCTGCTGCAGCGTGTTCGTCGTCTCGATTTTTCAAGTAAGTTTCTGTTAATTGCACTCTCTATTTGTTTCCTGAGAATATTAAACGGAACAGAGGAAGTTTGTATTACTCTGTCATTCTTTTTATATCTTATTTCCTTTATATTTTATCAGTAGCCAAACGGAGAAAAACTTTAGGTTTCGTAAGAGTAGGATTTGGGGTTTGATTTTCTGGGGAGGTAGCATTGAATAAGATTTTGATTCAATTTTTGTGTCTCTGTTATCTCTAAAACACACACACATGATTAGCCAGAGACGAAGCCAGGATTTTTGGTTAGGAGGGTCCTTTTTTTTTTCTTAGGTTGAATTTAGGCCTAGAAAAAATCATAAGTAATATTATAAATTATTATTATTTTTTTGATAACTCGGTTTATTGCAGTTCTTAGCGTATGGGTAAACTGAAGAGATGTATATTGTCTTTCACGTACATCCTGCTTGAGTCATGAGTCGAACCCGTGTGGTCTTTATGAAGAATATACTCACGAGCTATTCAGACTAACCCCGGGAGTTAATATTATAAATTATATTAAGTGAATAACAAATAAATTAATATATATACATAGATGGACTATTAAAATTTAGATTATCTATAACAATTGACAAAAATAGTTAAATTTTAAACAGTGTAGCCATAGCTTAAATTATTTTTTAATTTAAAAATTTATATATACTAGTGGTGGTGTTTTCCTAACCAAGCTCAACTATTTTTTAAAATTTTAGGAGGACCAAATTATAGCATAAATTTTTTTATAATGAAAATTTTATATGTACGGATAGCATTTTTCCAAACTTTGGATGGGGGGTATGGCCCCCTTTTGGTCGTAAGGGAGCTCTGTCCTTGTGCTTAGTCAAATATGTTTGGCATTTGTTGATGTATGGACTGTGTGTATTTGCGTATACGTTTATATATATTTAGTGATGTTACATACCTATAGAGATATGCTGAAGGCATACATTACTTTTGGCAAATATGTTGTCTTTGTTTGTAAAGAACATTGGAAAAATCCTGTAGCTGAGATTGGTTGTGGATCTACCATACATAAGCAATTAATTGTGATAGGTAGATGTTCTTGTTAATGTATATTTTTATGTGAGGTGTAAAGTTTGATTAGAATAGGTATATAGAATTTGTGTCTTGTTTGGTTTCTCATTCGCACTCTATAAATAAAGTTGATTTCTCATTGTACATACACAAAAATACATACCAGAATGTATAAAATTCTCTGAGCTTTTTTTTTATCTAACATGATATCAGAGCTCTAAAATATATGAAATTCAACATTACCTAGAAATTGCCGTGCAAATCTGGCAACCCAACCCAGCTGGAAGCTTTCAATCCAGCAACCCACCCTTAGCGGTTTGCCACCAGTAGCAGTTTCAAGAGCCACCATTGCCTAGTCGATATCCACTGTTGCCCATCTGCAATCCTCCCTTCGCAGTCCACCCCTCGCCGCTGTCAAGATCAACGTCAACAAGTTTTTCTACCACATCGGAGTTGTAGTCTTCCTTCGTTGCCTCATTCTCTTTTCCTCTACATACATATATCCACTATACATGTTCTCTCTCTCTCTCTCTCTCTCTCTCTCTCTCTCTGCACTCACACATTGCTTGCATCTATATTCTCTCCTTTTTGTTTCCAACTAGACATTCCTTTCCTAAATTCTCAAATTAACAAATTAACCCATTTGCCAAATGGCTTTTTCTCAAACTATCAAACTATCTCTTTTCCAATCACCTTTTCCCAAATTACCAAACTCACTTTTTTTCCCCAGCTTACCATATCATCTAAATATCCAAATTTTCCTTAATACCTGAACTTCCCTTTTGCAAATTCCCATATCATTTATTAAAAAAAATTTTAATTTGCTTTTTCTTTGGTGCAATCTCAATTTCCTTATTATGGAGCATTCCGAGATCTCCAAGTCCATCGCCATCACCCTAGAAGGACCAAACTACATTTCTGGTCATAAACCATGTCCAATTTTCTCAAAGGTTGAAAAAATTTTGGGATATGTTACATGTGATATCTCCCCAAGAAGGAATTGATGAGAAAGATGAAATCTTTACTAATTGCCTTGAGGAATAGGATAGTAAGAATTATCATGTCATCATTGGGTTTTGTAACACTTCTCCTCATTCAGCTATTCAATTTGACCAATTTGAGACAACCAAGGAGATTCGGGACTTTCTTCTTCAACGATATACCACTCCAGACCTTGCTCACCAGTTTCAGCTATTTAGCTTTCTTCGTCACATGAGACAGGAATTTGGTCAATTCATTCATCTTTCCCTATCTCAAATGCATGCTGTTTGGGATCAGTTAAGCCTATTTGGTCTTGCCTGGATGATACTACCAAGTTTGCCTCTTATTGTGACCAACATTACCTAATAATATCTTTTTTTTGACTTTCACAGATATTTTTGAACCTGTTTGAGCATCATTACTACCGCAGTCCTCTCCTTACTGTAGATCAAGTTGTTTTAGAACTTTTGTCTAAAGAGCCTTGGTTGGGGACTTATAAAACCCCGACTTAGTTGCTTTTGTCACTCATCTGGTGGTTCATCTACTCAGTATTGTGGTGGTAGTTCTAATCAACCTCGCCCTAGTTCATCAGCTGGAGTTCACTGCAATCATTGCAATAGTTTTTCCCATTCTTTTCGTCATTGCCTTGTTCGTGTTTGTCCTAATTGTCACAAGACTTGCCTTGGCTTGCAACTTCGACTGCCCCCAATAGCCAGCCTTCTCTCGTGCATCTTCTTTGAGGTCCACCTCTACAAATCGTTCTGCCGTGCCACCACTAATGTCTCACCTTAGTCTTCTTTTACCTCTTTCTCCTTAAGTGATATTGAGGCCATTGTTAAACAGGTGGTATCTTTCTCTAGTTGTACTCTGTCTGTTGCTATGTCTGCCACCTCAAGTACATTTTTTTGGTGGTTTGATTTTCTCTTGTTGTAATCACATGTCTTTGGACTTTTCCTTATTTTCTTCTTGTGCACCTATGCAAGATTAATAACCAGAAAGTCAAGCATAGATGCACGCAAAGAAAATAAGGAAGAGTTCGAAGACATGAAAATACAACAAGCGGAAATCAAACAACCAATTGAGTTTTTTCAGACAAAAGTCCTAAAACAGTTTGATTCAAAGTAAGAAGAGGACTGCGATGTAGTAATGATGCTTGAACAGGCTCAAAAGTATCCGTTAGAGACGTAAATAACATTGTTAGTTGTTATGGGTCATGATAAGAGGCAAACTTGGTAGCATCATCCGAGCAAAACCAAATAGGCTCTGAAGAAGTTAACTGATCCCAAATGGCATGCATTGGAGATAGGAAAAGGTAAATGGACTGACTAGGTTTCCATCTCATGTGATGAAGAGAGCTTAGTGGCTGAAACTAGTGAGCAAGGTCTGGAGTGGTATATCATTGATGAAGAAAGTCCCAAATCTCTTTGGTTGTCTCAAATCGGTTAAATTGAAGTGTAATGAATGAGGAGAAGTGTTACAGAACTAAGTGATGACTTGATGATTCTTGCTATCCTATTTATCATGGCAATCAGTAAAGATTTCATCTTTCTCATCAGTTCCTTCTTGGGGCTTAGAGATATCTCCTGTAGTTTTTTCGACTTTTGAGAAAATTGGACGTGGCTTGGGCCCAGGAAATATAGTTTTGGTCCTTCTAAGGTGATGGTGATGGTCTTAGAGATCGATGAATGCTCCATGGTAAGGAAATTGAGATTGCACTAAAGAAAAAGTAGATTTGAAGTTTTTTTTTTGGATAAATTATATGAGAATTTGAAAAAGGAAAGTTTGGATATTAAGGGAAGTTTGGATATTTGGATGAAATGGTAAGGTGGGAAAAAAAGTGAGTTTGGTAATTTTGGAAAAGGTGATTTGGAAAAGGGGTTAATTTTTATCTCTGTACATGAGGTGTAGCGTTTGATTAGAATAGGCATATAAAATTTGTGTTTTATTTGGTTTTTCATTTTCACCTGTAAATAGGGTTGATTTCACATTGTACATACACAAAAATACATACCAGAATATATAAAATTCTTTGAGCTTTCTTTTATCTAACAGTTTTGAAGCTCAATTCAGTGGTTTGTGTTTGTTGTCTCACCTTTTGATATCAACAAAATAAAATAAAATGGAGGATTTATGTGACTTTCATTGAGTTGATTCAATGATGGACTCAAGAATGTTTCTTCAACTCCATTACAAGGAGGATTTTGGCTGTGGAAAGACTCTAATAAAGCATCAAGGAACTAGTTTATCTTCTTCCGTCCTTCTTTTTAGATATAATATCTATATTATTATATAAAGGGAGAACCAAGTTTGGTGTTTTTCTTTCGTTTGTAACTGCATCAAAGTTTTAAGTTCCAAGGATATCATTTTAACTTTCTATAATTACCTATTAGATAATTGCTTTTATTAGAAATTAGGACTAACTATTTCAGAAATTGAAAGTGCGGGCACTCTAGTCAAGTGAGAAACAGATAAACAAGATATAGAGATGGAAGACTAGAAAGAAGATGTGATGGTGGGGGGAAAAAACTGAGAAAAAGATTGGAAGTTTCATGCACATAGTGTGTTCCCCTCACCCTAGTACATATTTGTTTTTGACAAGTCTCCTTTAGATATTAAATCTAATCCCAATAATTTACTCTACTTGTATTTATTTGCAAATGTTCAAATCCATTAATTTGAAATCAATCTATTCAATTTTGGTTTATTACTCTGTATCTTCCTATAGGCCAAATGGAATGTTTTTTAGTTTTAGTTTTTATCTTTCTTTAACAGATTGTCAACCATTTTCTTCCTCTCTGTAGAGTTTGTTATTTTGATCTGCAAATATGGGCCGCGTGCGTACCAAGACAGTCAAGAAATCATCCCGACAGGTGATTGAGAGGCATTACCCTAAGATGACCTTGGATTTCCACACGAACAAGAAGGTTTTGGAGGATGTCGCCATAATTCCCTCAAAGCGCCTTCGGAACAAAATTGCTGGGTTCTCCACCCATCTTATGAAGCGGATTCAGAAAGGTCCAGTTCGGGGAATCTCTTTGAAACTGCAAGAAGAGGAGCGTGAGCGCCGCATGGACTATGTGCCCGATGAGTCTGCCATTAAGATTGATATGATTGAAGTTGACAAGGAGACCATTGACATGCTTTCTGCTCTTGGCATGGAAGGACTCCCAGGGGTTGTCAAGGCTTCTGTCGAACCCCAGGCTGTGGCTGCTCCTTTTGGTCGTGGTGCCGGTGGATTTGGAAGGAGGTACTGAGGTTTTTGGTAGTTGTACTGTTTTGATCTTGGGGTTAGTGTTGTTCTTGGTTTTCTAGCTTGGCCATGCCATACCTGTTTTGATGTTGATTTCCAGCCTTGATGTCACATTGTAGACACAGTACTATAAATTAGTAGTTTGATTGGTAATAGAGTTCCTCATTGCTATGAAAAATAGTTTTTTCCTTTCTCATGATTTTGCAATTGGTTGGCTTTTCTGTATGGACAGTTAGCGGGGTTGATAGATTTGCTTTGTACTGATGTTGATATGATAATATCCTTGGCAACAGGCCCTGTTGTTTAACTTATGAATTAAGGGCATATGATACTACACTTGTTTTTATTTTTTCAGTGTGGTACAATTCTTCTGTGCACAACTAATAGTGTTTACTATAGGTGTGTTTGGAATTGATTCGAGGATTTTGTGGTAGAAGAGGAAAAAATAAAATAAAAATCTTAAATGCATCTTATTATTTGATTGAATTTGAAATATAAGAAAATAAAAAATAATTCATTAATAAACTAGTTTTTAGATTTTATTGTTTTTAATTCTCTAATTAATTTTTTTTTTCAATTTTCTCTACAAATAAAGAAGACCATTAGTTTTGAATTTTCTCGCAAAATTGAGGGAAACATAATCCTGCGAACACTTCAAAGCGATCAATTTACTTCCGGCTTCTGTCTCTACAAGCAGCAAAAATCAGTTGTGCACGTGACGTGATACCATTCCACGATGCACGCACCTGCACTGCAACAAAATATGGTTTCAAGTTGGAAAAAGGGGAGCCTGGTTTTAGTTTCAGAGTTATCTGACCAGTAAAGTCGGAGATTGTTAGATTAAAATTTATTAGTCTAAATATATTTATTTATTTTTAATTTAAAAAAATTGTGAGTGTATTTGAATTGTTATATTTTAATCCAACCCGTATATGATCTTTCGAAGCTGATATTGGTTTTAATGTAAGCCTCCAACCATTGGTTTTATGTGCGTTTGGAGTGTCAAATTTGGCAAAAACAATCTGTAACTTTTTCCAAAATTTTCTTATTTTATCCAAGATTCTTATTTTTTTCAATTTTCTCCACACTAAAAATTTTTAATTTTTATCAATTTTCTTCAACTTGTATCAATATTTATCAACTTTTTCATACTTTTTGAATAATACACCGAACATTCATCAATTCAAAATTTGTCTACATATTTTTTTTTTTTCGTTTTTGGCCAAGAATTGGCATACCTAACAGGCACCTTGTTGGTTCTAATTTGGACCAGAGGTCCCCTAAGTGGTGACTCTGCCAGTTTATGTTCTTTCTATGTATTTGATACACATGCCTCCCAGTAAGGTTTAAAAATGTTAGTTGATGGGTGGAAATCTCCACGCTTTACTCCTTGTGGTTTGAGACAGGTAGATTCCATTGTCCTACTTTTTTTATGATGTGGGGGAGACTATCTCAACTTCTTTTGAGTACTTTAATTTGGTAGCTGTTTGTAAAGAAATTAAAATATAGAAGAGAGCTTCCGAAGTTTCCCAATTATTCTTTGCAAATGATAATTTTGCATGTCAAAAACTTGATCTAGCTTATGCGATGTGTTTAAAATAGTTATTGAATGCTTTTTGTGTTCAAGCTTTTTTGTTTTTTTGTTTTTTGGTAAGTTTTTTGTGTTCAAGCTGGTCAAAGAATTAACATATAACAGAAAAAAAAAAAAAAAACATAATTTGTTGATGAGGAAGAAAAGTTTAGCGTGAGAGTAAAAAAGGTTTTGTCAACCTTTCTACTCTTGCGTTGTTAGTTCACTCCTTTGGGGTAAGTTTGAAAGGGGGAAAAAGAAACTTTGATTAGGTAATTATTAAACGAGTTTGAGTCTATTTGAATTTAACTCATTCACTACATATAGTTGAGCTCAAATTTTAGGATTTTCAATGGTACAAAATAGAGTCGAGTGAGTATTTAAATGTTCAAGTTTACTTGTTAAGATTTTTGGCAACTCGAATTTGATCCCGAAAGTCCCAGAACAATTACTAGTATCCAATGAAGCTAAGTAACATCCATGCTATAAAATCAGCTCAACACAAACAATCACTACAAATACATAAGAATTTGTTGACAAGGATAAAAACTTCTTTAAAGTCAAAGGAGAAGCAACTTCAAATCCTTGAATGGATTGGATTAAAAATCTTCATTATTTTTAAAAGAGGTTATAGGATATATAAATGAAAGTACTACAAGTTCCCAACCAACTACCCATTGATCTACTTGCAAGAAAAATACTTATTAACTTTGCTTGTTAGACATCTCACAACACACCTCAATCTGTGAAGAAAAGAACCTTCGAACCTTGAAGGAAAAGCTCTCCAATCTGTAGAATAACTGTAGATTTAAGTCGAATACTGATAGATCTTTGCCAAAGATAGCCAATGATGTCAAAGACGGTGGAGATCCAATGTTGCCATCATCCTTTTTTGGTATTTTGCCCTAAAAAGCCATGAATATGTATTGTTAGATCCAAAAAGTTAGGGTTGAGAAAAGTTCTTTTCCTTTTATCTTAAAAGAGAAGGTTAAAAAAGTCATCTTGACAGATCTTAAAAACTCTGGATGTCGTCATGGGCAGTTCGTGAGCACGAGTTGCTCCTAAGTTGATCGCAAAACATCTTTACACACTATCTAAAATTTCCTAAGTGTTGTAGGTAGCTCGTGGGTGAGAATTGCTCTCGAACTGCTTGCAAGACTCACTGTATTTTTTAGATAGCATCTTCCAATTCTAAAAGGGATGTTTGTGGGCATGAACTGGAACAAGCTGTTGCAGAGTCACAAAAAATTTCCTTTTCTTCTTCAAATCTTTCCCAAACTCTTCACATGATGCAGTAACACTCTTTGACTTGTATCAGTGAATCATTTATCTAAACTTGTGACATTTTTAACATGAAACCAAAGTAATTTACACACAAAAATGTTTGCTCGAAATTTGCCAATTAAATAAGACACTTATAGATCTAAACTTTTATCGAATTTGAAATATTGTGTTTAAATTTATTTGTTAAACTTTTTAGCGAGTTCCAATTCAAGCAGAGTTTTTATTGAGCTCAAAATTTTATGTTCAAACTTCACTCATTAGTTTATGAGCAAGTTGGAAGTCCATTTGAGCTTGATTTGGTTACAACAAATGAGTTAGTTACTGAGTTTTTATTAAGTTTATCTATGATTTTTTGTCAACGTTGTGTTAAGCTCAATTCATTTATTTATGTACTTTGAAAAATATGTTTAAACTCATTCAATTAATTTAGGTGGTATTTGGATTGCCACAAAAAAAATTAAAAGTTAATATAAAACCGGTACGTGATGAAATTTGATTAGAGTAAATTAAAAAAAAATGATAGAAATTGAAAAATTTTTGAGTGTTTGTTGAGATCCAACCATCCCTTATTAAGATTGCATTTAATACATTGAAAAACGTTGAAAAATTTTAAATATTTTTTAAAATTTTTAAAAATAATTTATTTTTATCTTATTATACAAATTATAAACTGATAAATTATTTAAAATTATTTCAATTTTTATTATTACAAGCAGCCTCCAAACGAATATAAATGAATTAATAACGAACTCATTAGCAACTGAAGTTCCCTCTCGAGCTGATAATGGGTGTTTTCCTACTTTCCTCCACACACTACGCTCAGGCCTCCCCATTCTCCGCCTCCATCGTTGCCGGAAAACACCACCCCACCACCACTTCTCGGCTTACTCTCTCACTCAAACCCCCCACTTCGGATTCCGACAAACCCACCACCTCTTCCTCCTCCTCAGGCGACCTCCGCCGCCCCAACACCCAGAAACTCCTCAAAACCTCCCCCTCCACGACCGACCCTCCAAATCCTAAAACCTCCAAAAATCCCATAAAAAACCTCGTAAATCCCAGTAGTACCCACAGCACCAATTCACAAAATCTCAGCAACAAGCTCTGGTTAACCAGCAAACTCTCCCCCCCTCCTCCACCACCGCCTCCTCCTCTTCCGCCCGAAGAAGAAGCCCTGGATGAAGATAATGAAATTAGGGATTTTGAGGATTCGGGTGGGAACGAACCCTCGAGAATTGAATTCCGCCAAGAAGGGAAAATCTTTGTGGGAAATATTCCATCGTGGATTAAGAAGCACGAATTGGCCGAGTTTTTTCGACAATTTGGGCCAATAAAGAATGTGATATTGATAAAGGGTCACAATGACACCGAGAGAAATATGGGGTTTGGGTTTGTGATATATGGTGGTCCAACGGCAGAGAAGTCGGCAATGAACGCGGTGGAATTTGATGGTGTGGAGTTTCACGGGAGGGTGTTGACTGTGAAGTTGGATGATGGGAGGAGAGTGAGAGAGAGGTTGGCGGAAAGGGCGAGGTGGGTGGAGGGGGCAGATGGAGTGGAGTATAAGTCTAAGTGGCACGAAGAGAGGGAAGGCTCACGGAGTGAGTTCCGGAAAATTTTGGAGACTCAGCCCAAGAATTGGCAGGCTGTTATCCGAGCTTTTCAGAGGATTAAAAAGGTACTGCTTCTTGACAATCTTCTGTTTCTGTTAGTTGTGTTGCTTTCAATTCTGATTGTGGGCTATGATGGAGATTTAGGTTCACTAGAACAATTCAAGAATGAAACAGATGTTATCAATTTGATTAGTTTATTGTGGTAGCTGGCATCCAATACTGAGCAATCAAATGTGGCCTTTTTATTTATTTATTTATGTATAGATGTATTTGTTAGGAGTCCACAATATTGTGGATGACAGTCACATAATCCCATCAAGGAATGCCACCAATTAATGGTTTTTCAAGGGTCTTAATCCCATAAATGGACTGATGGGATAACCACTTCACTTACTTCTGTGGCTCCTCTTAAATTTACATAACAATCACTACAACCTGCTGCAGGCTGCGATTGGCAGAGACAGCTCATGACCTAATGAGAAAAAAAATTCCATTTTTAAGGTCAATCTCAATATTCTTTATTTTTTTTTCTTTCTAAATATTTTGATCAATATGTTTCCAAATTATGAAATGCTAAATTCAATACCCACCCAGATATATATTAAAAAAAAAAGAAAAAGCTATTACTTTTATGAAAGAGTTGCTCATTTTTTTCCCTGATATTAGATTCTTATAACCGATGTTGCGACTCATAAGCTGTTAATGTTGATGTATTAGGGGTGTGGGCATGTTGAAACTTTAGTCTGGTTGGACCACATGTAGTCCCTCATCTGGTGTTGAGTTGCCAATGCACCACTCTACTGACCTTGCTGATCTATTTTGAATTCTGAATTGGTTGGACAACTGTCATCTGGCTGGGTTATTGTTTTTTTTTAAAATAAATAGCCCCATTATCCTATAAACCTTTTATTTTCAAAAAAGACTAGGCATGAAAAATGCTGAATCAAGTTCTGTTTTCCTACTTTTCTCCTTTTATTTTGGCACCTAGTATTTGTAATAAAAGTAGAACTATAAATATTGGGCCCGTTTGGTGTGCAAGATTTTGCTGAAAATCTCTAAAAATCTCTATAAATCTTTGTTAACTTTATATCACATCAATTTTTTTCTCTCACTGCACGCATTACGAACTCTCTCCAAACCACAATTTATCTCAATTTATCTCATTTTTTCTTACTCCAAACAAACCCATTGTATATATTAGTTGGTTTTCTCCTAGGAGTTTACTTAGTGAAAATTTTCCTAGTGTAGAATTGCTTTTGTGTTGTGCAATACATTATCTTCTCATCCTCTCTGGTATATGACTCCACTAAGTGGGTGAATTAACCAGGTTATGAGATTTGTGGCCAACATATCTAGCGGATCTTGCACTCCTGTGCATGTTTAGTATTTAAGTTTGCTTGATGAAATGGAGAAATTGCCATATTATGCATAAAACACTTGCAATCTTATAGAAACCATCTTACACTCGATCATAAAAATAATATTAAATGTGATTATCTAACATTGTGTGGTGTCTTTGGAGATGGGAGTTACAAAATCCGATTCTTGGATACACAACTACATCCAACACTCACATGCAAGTTCATGTAACATAATTCTTCCTCTCCTTTTGGTGCTTCTTAATATGCTTGTCTACTCCAACAAATCAAGCTATATAAACTATTAGAAATTACTCACCATCTCCACTAAAAGTTTAAGTTGTTAGATAGAGGGACAACTTTGTAATTTATATTGACTTGTTTTCTCTCAAAACACCCCTTCACGTGTAGTTAGATTGACTATTTTTATAGGGACCAAACATCCGACTATTGATCTTTACTTGTGTGACATTTGGGTTGTGATGAGATCTGAAGTTTTGAACTCAGGAACTTTACCCCAAATCTCATACTATGTTAACTCACCACTCGTCCCAAAAGATTAAGGTTTGATGCGAGACGGTACCTAAAAATTTATCACCTTCAGATTGTCATTGTATTACATTACACTTGTAATACTATGAGAATGGCAACTTTATTCTTTATATTGATTTATTTTCTCTCAACGTGGGCAGATTGGCTTTTTTGAAGTGGTCGCATGTGTGACTATTTTTTTTTTTCTTCTTTTCTTTTCTTTCTTTCCTTCTTTTGTTTTTTTTTTTGGGGGGGGGGGGGGTGGAGATGATGATGAGTTTTTAACTTAAAATTTTTGCCTGCTCTGATATCATGTTAGAGCCACCATCTCATCTAAAAGTTTAAGCTTCTAGGAAGGAGGCAACCTAATTCATTATATTTATTTATTTTCTCTCAACTTAAACATTTACATTTTCTTTTCCCTTTAGATGAGCATGGATGCTTCTGTTACTGTGAAATACAGGTGTAGTTTTGCAAATTAAGTCTTTATTACTTGACTGAGAATTCATTAACTGTATGCCTTCCAAAAGCTAGGATTTTTCAAGGTGGGCAAAAAGATTGGATGGAGTGGAAAACTAGCTTGTACCCCATAGGACAGTAATGCTTTTCCTCTCTTTAACTTAACAAATGGTTGCATACTCATTATTTTCTTTTAAAAATATTGTTTATGGGGTATGCTTGGGTAGTTATACTCATTTAGCATGTTTGAAGTTTTGATGTTGTTGATTATGGCTTTAAGAAAACTTTCATTATCCTCTTAAGTTATCATTATATAAATAATTTATTTGTATCTTTATTTTTAATTATTATTTCTTTTAGCCTTCCAGAAAAGAGTTTGGTTTGATGGTGAACTTTTACGCCAGGCGGGGAGACATGCATCGTGCACGTGAAACTTTTGAGAGCATGCGGGCCAGGGGAATAGAACCAACCTTACATGTCTATACAAAGTAAAACTCTGCTAATATTTGTTCATGTTGGACTTCTAATCTTCTTTATCATTTGATGGTCTACATTGAACTTGAACTAGTGGTTGCTTGTCTTAATTGCTTATGAGACAGTATTTTGGCAATTAATCTTGACTGCAAATGGTATTGGAGTTACTGTGTTAACTTTACTTGTGTGAACCAAATTCATTTGCTGATACAATAAATCAGAATATTTGTCTAAAACTTGAAACTTTTATATGTATTCTTTGCTTATATATAAATTAGCTTTATCATACTTAACCAACTATTTGGCAACGTTCTGATAAAATCTTTATTTAAGCCTATGGCTATGTGACTAGATTTCTAAGGAAAAATAAAAAACAAAAAGTGAATATGTGAGTAGATATCATAAGCTTATTTACATGATCCTTAGTTGATGTATACTGTTTAGTTATTGTACAATTCCCAGCATTAACTGCAATTCATTTTATGCAGTCTAATTCACGCGTATGCAGTAGGTAGAGACATGGATGAAGCATTATCTTGTGTGAGGAAAATGAAAGATGAGGGCATTGAAATGAGTTTGGTGACTTATAGTATTCTTGTTGGGGGATTTGCTAGAATCGGCAATGTTGAGTAAGTGATGATATACTGCCCCCTTTAGTTTCTAAATTTAAATTTTTCTAGGAGAATTTGGCTTGTAGTTAGCATTATTATACAATATTTTATTTTATTTTTTTTATCGTCTGTTTTCTTTTTTCTTTCGCTTCTTTTAACTTTTTTTTTTTTTAGTTTGATATATTTTCATCTTTCACAACCAGTGTTTTATTGCTTCTGCATTTGAAATTTGAATGGTAGTTTTCTATAGTTGGTTTGGATAAATCTTTGTTCTTATACTCTGTAGAGTGTAAGATGGCTGGGTTAAGAGTGTAAGCCCCCAAGTCATCCAAAATTTTAAGCTGTTAGGAAGGGGGCAACTTTATTATTTGTATTGGTTAATTTTCTCTTAATACGTCCCCTCACATATGGTCGAATTGAAATTTTTTAAGGGGCCAAACACAAACAATTATTGGCTTTTTTTTAAGTGACACAGTGAGGTTTGAATTCAGGAACTTTGCCTTTATACTATGTTAGAGTGTTAGCCATCATTTCATCTAAAAACTTATGCTGTTAGCAAGGGGGCAACTTTGTTATTTATATTGGTTTATTTTCTCTCAAGCTACTGGTTTAAGTTTCATTTTTATGATGCTTGGGTAAATTTTAGTTTGATATATTTTTTAGCTCTTGTACTCACATGTCTCTGTTTACTTAGTGTCTGTGCTATTGAAATTTTTAATTGTAGTTCTCTGCAGTTGATTTAGGTAAAATTTCAGTTCTCGTACTGCAATTGAGTTTCTTAAATTTTGTAAGTTTATGGAACTTGACTCACTTTAAATTTTACTTGGGTGTAAACAGAACGTGTTGCAATGAATTGCTAGCTTAGCATAAAAAATTCCTAATTCAGCTGTTTAAACCATAAGATTTGGCTTCATCGACTTAGCCATAAATACTTTCTTACTAAAAAATTATCTTTTGAGCCATTTGAGAGTACCTTTCCTTTTTTTTTTTTTTAAATAATGATATTATTCATTAAAGGAATGGGGTTGGGATGGCTCAAATGCATAAATTGCCATTTTCACTTGAGCTAGCCCCTTTCATCAAAATATCTATCATATTGTACAAATGGCTGGATGCACAGTTATGTATCTGATATCTAATACTTATTTTGTTGTTCTGTAAGAGCTGCAGATCAATGGTTCAAGGAGGCAAAAGAGAGACATGCAACCTTGAATGCAATCATATATGGAAATATAATATATGCCCATTGGTAAGCTTTTCACTTGCAGATTTTGAGTTAATGATTTTTCCTGCTTTGCTGTATGTATAGTTGAATTTTTGCAGCATGTTTCTAATTTCCGTAGTCAGTAACGTCAAAGGTTTCTTAGTTACTCTCACATATTGAAGTTTGTTCCAAATAATCTGTAGTATTCTATCAATGGTATCTGTTTTTTAAGCAATAGTTGTCGATGCTGATCTGAGCTACTAATATGAAAGAAGTGCTTCTATGCTGCATTTCAGAAATATAAGAGGATGCCTTGAGAGTTCAAGTGTGACTACAGTCAGCCAATGACTCAGTCCAAAATTTACTGCATCTATCAAAACAAATTTACATATTCAGTATACCATTTTGCTTGTACATGTATGGATTACATCTTTCACTAATGAAAATGGAACAAGGTTCTTTATGTTACATTAGCTGGAAGATCTTTTAAGGATGCATTGGAGGCTCTGGTAAGTTCACTTGTTAATATTAAAAATGCCGATCTTGACTAGCAAAGTCCAGCTCTAATAAGGAAGCCGTTGACCTCTCGTCAATGGTCTTGGTTAATCTTGTACAATGTAATTATAATAAACAGTAACAAAATACAAATAGTATGTCCCTCTGATGAGGACATCATCTAGATTTTTATTTCTTTTATTATTATTATTATTATTATTATTTTATTTATTATTTGGACCCATTTGTTTTGGGCTTTATTAATAATGAGTTTATATTATTAGAGGTTATTTGGACCCATTTGTTTTTGGGCTATTTTAGTATCGGTTTATTTTATTTTAGGCCTTTTGTGTTAGGCCCATGATGTTTTCTATTTAAACCCTAATTAGGGTTAACAGAAGAGGATTGATGATTGATTGATTGATTGAATAATATTGGTGGCTGTGTTTTTCTTTCCCCTCTTTTCTTCTAATTCTTCTTCTCTTCTTCTCTACTTTCTTCTTTCTCTTGCTTTCTCTCTATTCTTTCTTTACTTTCAATTATTGTTCCGCATCAACTTGGTATCAGAGCGAATCCCTGGTGCAAAAGAAAAATATCAAATCACCGTTTTCAGCCGTGAGAAAAAAAAAAAACCCTAGCCGCAGCCGCAGCCGCTGCTGCTGCCATACGCGTACGCGTCGTCACCCTCAAGACCTTCGTGTACACTTTCGTACATTTCCGGCTACACCCAGCTCCGGCGACCTACACCACCGGAATCACCTACCTCCGGTGAACTCACCGGTGACCCCAACAACCTCCGGCGACTTCTCCGGACGGCGACTTTCCGGCGAACTCTAGCAACACCACCTGCCTCTGGTGAACTCCCAGGTGACCCCGGTGACCTCCAGCGACCTCCGACAGCTTTTCCGGCGAACCTCTGGCGACTTTCGATGAATTCCAGAACACTCTGTCAATCTATTTTGGCAAATTTTAAGCAACAAGACAGCCTACTTATTCGGATGTTTCAAAAGTGAACACTTTATATAGTTTGAAGCAAAGGTTTGGATTAGATACAATTCTCTCATTGTTAATTATGATAAATGCTGATGTCATATGGCAGCGTGAATTGCATAAATTTGAACTTGAACCTTGCCTATTTGTTTCATTTATCCTATTTCCTATTTCCCTTTTGAATTTAGTTAATTGTCGCCCATCTTAAAAAAAAAATCGCTCACCCATTGCTTGCCTAAATTATTTGTTGAGTTTCATTTATTAGATTTGTTATTCCTATTTTAAGCATATTAGGATTTTATATTTTTATTACTTTTTTTTTTCAATTTTCTGTAATATCAGCATTAAAAAAAAAAAAAATTACTTCTGCCCTTTTGCCATGAATTTCGAAAACCAATCATATTGGAATAATAAAGTAGGACTTCATTCTATTCATCAAACTTACGTCAAAGATCCTCCCTATTTTAGTGGCACTATCAATCCTTCTGAGTTTCTTGACTGGGTAGATGATATCGAATACATTTTTAACTATCACGATCTGTCTGATGACTAATGTATTCATCTTGCCAAAACAAGATTGACCAATTATGCTAGAGAGTATTGGCAAACAGTTGAGTTATACCATAGACATGTTACTCAATGGGCTTTGATGAAACAAATTTTGAGTGATCGATTTGTTCCTAAAAGTTTTATAGATAAGGCATGGTCACAGTTAATGCGTCTTAAACAGGAGGATTCTTCTGTTGATGACTATTTTGATCAATATAAAACTCTTAGGAAGTGGTCTAACTTTCAAAATGAGCCTTGTGCCATCAGTAGATTTGTTCTTGGGCTAAGGCCTTGCATCCGTGAGGTAGTTCAGCGATACACTCATAAGACGTTAAATGAAGCTTATTCCAAAGCTTTAGAAATTGAAAAATATTATAAGTTTGAGTTTTATGAGTCTATGTCAGAGTCAAAGTGCCCTATACAAACTATCGAGTTACAACGTCCATCTCCTAAACCTGGCGCCCCTATTGTTTCTGTTGATACTTCTGATTCTCTTATTAATTCTCCTCTTTTGACACTTGATCATATTGAGTCACCAAATCCTCAAAATGTGTCTAAAGTAGTTGAATTGGTTCCACCGTCATCTTACCTTGATTTTGTTGATTTATTTGAGGACATCATGAATAATGATCGTCAAGATTACATAGACTTTATCATTGGTGATGGTTATTTTTTCAGGGGATATTATTTAAGCATCTTAAGAGTTTTACTTAGTGACTTTATCAGTTGGGAGTTCTTTGAGTCTATGTCCAAGTTGTTCTTCCGTGAGATTACTCAGTTGCATGAATCCTCCTCACTTCTAGTGTATAACAGAGGCATTCTTGTATATATTGAACAATTTCTCTTACAAGTTATGCGTAGCATCTCTTACTACTATTCTATTGATCTCATTGAGTTTCCAGCAACTTATTCTACTTTGAGAGATTCTAATTTGATAAGTTCATTTGCATCCTCCCTCATCATTTTCTCTCAACCATGTATTCTACCCTTTTTTGATAATGCTGATATTAATTGGAAAATTGGGTTGAGTAATAATTATTATAAATTTCCTACTTATGTTATTGATGAGAATAAAGAATTTAATGGATGTAACTTAATGATGACTAATGCATTGCATACTTACTACCTCATATCGTCTTGCCAAAATTTGCATGCCGAAAATGTCGGGCCATTCTATATCCTTTGTGATCCTAATCCCAATGCAATGTTTTTCACTTTGCCATGTGATGAGTTTTGTCGTAATTTGGCATGTGGAGAACTTGTTATCTTGTGGAGGCATCTTTGGGCCTCAAATATTGTCTGCAGGTTATGGAGATATTTTTATACCGGTTCCAGTTCCTCCACCTCTTCAGCGTTGCCTATCTGTGTTCGATGTTGAGGATCTCATTTTCCTTCAACTCCAAAGATGTCTTGTCAAGTAGAAAATGCGACATGATAATAGTGCTAAGTTTTCAACTCGACGAAGCTGAGTTCTTCTCAGTCCGGGAGAGTTGATGAGGACATCATCTAGATTTTTATTTCTTTTATTATTATTATTATTTTATTTATTTTTTGGACCCATTTGTTTTGGGCTTTATTAATAATGAGTTTATATTATTAGAGGTTATTTGGACCCATTTATTTTTGGGCTATTTTAGTATCGGTTTATTTTATTTTAGGCCTTTTGTGTTAGGCCCATGATGTTTTCTATTTAAACCCTAATTAGGGTTAACAGAAGAGGATTGATGATTGATTGATTGATTGAATAATATTGGTGGCTGTGTTTTTCTTTCCCCTCTTTTCTTCTAATTCTTCTTCTCTACTTTCTTCTTTCTCTTGCTTTCTCTCTATTCTTTCTTTACTTTCAATTATTGTTCCGCATCACCCTCATTTCTTATGATATAGTAACAACACAAAACTATTAAGTTTGGCATTTGGACAACCAATCACTAGTTAAGCCTCTCTAGCTAAACATCATAAATCCACATCTTACAAATTTTGACACTTAATGATGGGCCATAAACATATTGCAATCCAATATAATATGTAATAACTAAGTCTCCGAGACCCACTAGCCAGGGCGTAACAAATAAATATAACTATAAGAGAAGGAAAGGCAAGCAATGGAAAGGGTCCAACTGTTAGCCCTCATATCACTTGGGTGATTTCCTCTAGCTCTCCAAGGGTCACTCGAAATAAATAGGTGTGAACCTGACAATTGAATAGATAGAACTATGTGTATTCAAGTGTGTAGTCACCTGAGAAGCATGGATACGAATATAGGATACGGATACAATACGGGTATGGATACAGATACGGTGATTTTAAAAATGTGAGAATACAGATACGATAGGGATATGGCCAAAAAATATAAATTTTGTATATTTCTATTAGTTATATATATGAATATAGCATTTACAACAAAATTAATTTAATATATAATTCAATATACAAAGTATAACAAAGTCTGAGTCATAAGATTATATAATTTTAGGAGTTTCAACTATTTAAATTTAGATTTGTCTTTAATCATATATTTGAAGAAAAATGATAAAATAATAAGATACGTCATGTGGCGTATCTGATACGTATCTTGAAGCATCTGAAGAGTATGTGTATCCGGTACGCATCGGACTTTTGAGTATCCGTGCTTCCTAGGTAGTCACACACGATATACAAAGCATGGTAACCACTCATATCAAATAAATAAATGTGACGCGATGCGATGGTACAAGACTCATGTCACCTAGGATCCTCCATCTACCTCAACCTTATTTTGGGACAGTTGACACTTAGGATAGCACATGTACCACACTGTTTTTCAATATCGGTGACGACAAACCTTATAGAAATATGTAAATATAAATATAATCATAGTATCTAGTCTTGTTGGTTCTTTTGTCCATACACATGCCTACTCGCCTGGATGCTTTTGTTTATATTTAATACTGGACTTCTCGCACTTTAGGAAATTCTTGTTTTCATAACTAGTAATGGACAAGTGTTATACCAAATGATGTGAAAGTTTATAATTTATTATTCCATTCTTGTTTGTTAGCACGACTCCTTTTGTTTGCTTCCTATATCTTTTGTGCAATTCTATGCCAATTTTTGGAAGGGGTTTTCTTGTTCCTAATGTTATGGTATTTCTTTTTCTTTTCCTATTAACAAACAGCCAAACCTATAACATGGATCGAGCTGAATATTTGGTGAGGGAGATGGAAGAAGAGGGTATTGATGCACCTATTGACATCTATCACACCATGATGGATGGTTACACAATGATTGGAAATGAAGATAAATGTCTGGTTGTGTTTAGTAGACTTAAGGTAATTATAGAATTCATTCTCATGTTTATAAATCTGACTTATCTAGAGTTCCAAGGCTGTGAGATGTAAGGAAACGAGTCGAATTGAATTGAGTTTTAACTTGTTTGGGCTCGACTCAAGCTATTTATATCAAGATCGAGCTCGAGCTCGGTTCGAACTTTTATATAGGCTTGATAAAGAAGAATTTAGATTCGAGCGCGGTTCGCGAATAGCTCGATTAAATTCAAACGACGTTATTTTAGTCTAAAATATAATAAATAAAATATTATGAAAAAAATATAATAAAAATATCATTAAAAAATATAAAAATATTATTAAATATATATATAATTTTATTGAGTCGGCTCGCAAGCTTTTAAGCCGAGCTTTTCTAGGCTCGAGCTTGAACTCAAATCTAAAACAAGCAACTAATCAAGCTTGATTCGATCTCGTTTTAGTCAGAAATCATGCTTGAGTTGAGCTCGAATAGCTTGCAAATAATTTGTCAGTATCTTTTTTTTTTTTTTTTGGGAGGTGGGGTAAGTAGTATCTTGGGTTTATGCTTCATTTGGTGCTCCTTTTCGGGCTACCATTACTTATGTGCATTTTATATGAAGAGGTTTGTTTGAAAGAGTGAACTTGATATCATCAGTTATTGTTTCCAGTTTGATCCAGTTACTAACATTTGACTGTTGCAATAGGAATGTGGGTTTTCGCCTTCAGTAATCAGTTATGGATGTCTTATTAATCTTTACACTAAGGTAATAAGATCTTTCTTAACCATTCCTTTGTTCTTGTTTTTGATGTTCTCTTTCTTACCCATTCCTTTGTTCTTGTTTTTAATGTTCTGTGGGTGTGATATTTATTTTCTGTACCTTTCCATAACTTGCTTGGTTGGTTGCTTAAATCCTAGCCTGACAGTGCATGATTTAGAGAAGAAGACAGCATAGATCTTGGGTTATGTGAGAAAATATTTCCATGGGTGCATAAATCTTAGAGCTTGAAAGTCATTTAAGGTTAATCCTTCATTTAATTTAAGCTCGAGTGATCATGGTCAAAAAAGAAAGGGGGGGGGGGGGAATAAATCAGTCTCTTCTCTTTTGAATGTTCTTTTATCTCCTAAGACATGTTTATTTATATTTTTATGACAGTTCTGGCTGGTTGTATTTCTTTAATTCATTGCCATTAGTATGTGATAGTGGGGATTCATGGACATGCAATGCAAATCTTCCCATGCACAAGTAGGTCAATGGCCACCCTGGTATACATAAGTGCAAAGAAATTGATATATTCAGAATTTGATTGAGTTGATGTACCCAGTGAAAATTCTTTATTCGTACGTGAAGTGTGAATAATTTGTGTGGCAATGCAAAACTGGGTGGATTTCGAAGTATTGAGTTTGGGCTGATCAGTCTATACCTTTCTTTAGCGGGGTTTAGGTTTCTTGAGTAGGCCACACTTGGTTGAAGGCTGCTAGAGGCCTGCTCAGTGGAGGATGTCCAACATTGCTCGTAAGAGAGTTTCGTTCACTTAGCCTCCCAGCTTATATACACATTATTCTTATGCATTTATGAACATAAATCACGTGGAAATGAAAAAGCATATCTCATGACTGGATGTGACATTTTTGGTGCCTATTTTAAAACATTGTTTAGGTTTCTGGACCATGGCATTTCAGTCCATTATGCTCAAGTGACTGTTTTGTTCGTATGCAAAGACTTCCATTTCCCTTTATTAATCTTCGGACAACTGCTTAGCTGGTAGCAGGCCTTCACTATTAACTGAAAGTTTGTCGATCTGAAGGCATTTGTATACTACTTGATTTCTCTCCCTAAAAATGCCTAGAAAAAGAGTTCCAATTGTCTGGTATTTTATTTTGTAGCAAACAGAAACTGACTGTTAAACAGTTAATCTCATTACGGTTCATGAGTGAATGTGGAAAACATTTATGTCATTGCTTTAACCTATTATCTTGACATATTCAATTTCTTCTTATTGATGATTTAACCTTGACTTGTCAAATTGTATGTTTCACATTTTCAGATGGGAAAAGTTTCAAAAGCCTTGGAGGTCAGCAACATGATGAAGTCGGCGGGTATAAAACATAACATGAAGACGTACTCTATGTTGATCAATGGATTTATAAAGTTAAAAGATTGGGCAAATGCATTTGCAATATTTGAAGATGTAGTGAGAGATGGCTTAAAGCCAGATGTTGTACTCTACAATAACATTGTTAAAGCATTTTGTGGCATGGGTAACATGGAACGTGCCCTTCGTACGGTTGAGGAAATGCAAAGAGAGAGACACAGGCCTACCTCACGAACATTTATGCCCATCATACATAGTTTTGCTAGAGCTGGACAAATGAGAAGAGCCCTAGAGGTTTTTGATATGATGAGGAGGAGTGGGTGCATTCCAACTGTACACACTTTCAATGCTCTGGTTCTAGGCCTTGTTGAAAAGCGGCAGGTAAGTTATGTTTTATAGATCATTGGATGCCCAGTTTGAATTGAAGTACCTGGACTAGTGCTTTCAAAGGCGGTGGTAGTATGGGTGTTTGCTTCATGCTGTAGTACCTCTGGACCATGGGAGAGATGGATGGAGTCAGTAATTTCATTTAAATGGGTCAAAATATATTCACAGCATAAATCATGCTTACTAGGTTAGACAACAATAAAATTTTAAAAATAAATTGCATATAGATTTTAAGTTAAATATGGATTTTATAATTTGATGATAAAAAGTTGTTAACCTAATAATAAAAAAAATATTAGTGTCTATTTCTTAATTTTTTTATAAAATAAATTAAACTAATAAAAATAATTAAATATTGCTCAACAAATACAAGAAATTTTAATGATTAATAATAAGCACAAAATATAAAAAGAAAAAATTAATAACTTAAATTTGCATGTAAATTTATGTAACCTTATTTTAAAAAAAGAATTATTCCTTTTTAATAGTATTTTGGCTTGTAGGATCAGTTGTTTATGTTAAAATAATTTATTTCGAAACAAATAAATATACTTAAAAACTTTAAAATGGGGAAATTTCTATCATTTATATTTCTAATTTTGTTATTTTTACTTTTAACCTATTACAGAAAAATTAGATTTTATTTTGGTCATTAAATTTGCATAGATAATTAATCTTATTGATTTCTTTTCAAAATTTAAATTTTTCTAAATTTGAGAAGGGGCATTATAAATTTTGAGAAAAGATTTTAAATATAAATGTAGGATTTCTCTCCAAAATTTTTAATTTTCTATGTACATGTAATTTGTTTTTTCCTTAAAGAATTTGAGAGGGAACATATGCCCCTAGTTCCTTGTCCATGATAGATGACATGTTTCTGAGCCACATTTTCAGCTATGATTTCAGGATGCAAATGCAAATTTTGGGGAAGTTACATTGAAGCCCCTTGAAATATTTTCCAAGACAAGTCATAATCAACCATAACTTTTTGTGCATTTGACCACTTGCACATTCTCTCAATGTCTTCCCATTGTGTTTTCTACCTTGCTTTTTCAAGGCACCCTGATTTTTTTTTTTTTTTTGAAGTAATTTACCCAATAATGAGTCATTTTGGACCCATATCTAGAACATAAATTACAGGTCTGTGAACTATTTTACAAGACCCATGGACCATGTGGGTACAGATGTGTACCTCATTTTATCAAAATTGCCATATCCCATGTCCATGTCCGTACCCATGTTTGTATATGTGCTTCTTAGCATACTGGATTCTTTATTGAGCATGTATGATGTTAGATGAAACTTTTATTATTTTGTATTTTCAGGCAATGTTACTCTATATGATAGTTACGTGTTAAATTAGTGAAGGGCATTCAAGTTGCAAATAGAAATACCGTGTTCAATATAGTTTGACCAATGAAATGGGACCATAGGCAACCTATAGTCCAAAAGCATTGATTGCTTGGTTTTACCCCAACTGTTGTCTGTCCAGAAAATAAAATTGAAAAGTGAGAGAAGAAAACTCTAGAATGATGATGTTTGTATATGTTCTTTCACAGCCCGGTTTGTTTTACTATAAATTTGCGCTTTTTTTTTTTGGGGGGGGGGGGGGGTTTAAAACCCCTTTGAGAAAAGTCTTGCAGCCTTCCAGTCATTTACTATTTTTTACCTAAGGCTCTTTAGATATGGTATGTACAAATGTTTGGGCTGGGAGTGGGGTTGGCATATTAATGGACTGCCATCGCTGGCTTACATATATGGATTACTATCCAGCTCTGTTAATTATCCATTTTTTATTGAAGAGGTAGCTTATGTGTATGGATTACTATCCAGCTCTGTTAATTTTCCATTTTCTATTGAAGAGATCATTTATTTATTTCATTCCAGATGGAAAAGGCTGTTGAAATATTAGGCGAGATGTCACTTTCAGGCATTTCTCCTGATGAGCATACATATACGATCATCATGCATGGTTATGCTGCACTTGGTGATACTGGAAAAGCTTTTGAATATTTTACTAAAGTGAAAAATGAGGGACTAGAGCTTGATGTGTATGCCTACGAGGCATTGCTCAAGGCATGTTGTAAGTCTGGCAGAATGCAAAGTGCTTTGGCAGTGACAAAAGAAATGAGTGCTCAAAAGATTCCAAGGAATACCTTTGTCTACAACATATTAATTGATGGGTATGAATTAGATATCTTATTTCCACGGATATTTGTTCCCATATATATCAATTTCTTCCCCACTTTTTCTAGCAAAATTTTGCTGCTTCTGGTGGCTATCAATGTATTTTTCACCAGATACTGTTTTTTTCCCTTCATTTAGATGGGCTCGGAGAGGTGATGTTTGGGAGGCTGCTGACTTGATGCAGCAAATGAAGCAAGAAGGGGTTCAGCCAGACATACATACATACACTTCTTACATAAATGCCTGTTGTAAAGCTGGAGATATGCTGGTACGCCTCAGCTATTATAGCCTAGTTTCCGTTTCCATTATATCAATGACTGAGTCACTGATCATGTTACCTTGGAGTTTCTTAGAAACTGTTTGCTAATGGAATTTCTGGGCCTTATCCACACGTTTAGGATGTGATAGCCACTATAATTTTTACATATTTATGATGTTCTATCAAGCTGGAAGGAAAATTTTATAAAACAACTATAATGTCAACTATGCACTATATAGCAAAAAGTGTTGGGCATTAAAAAGTAACACCCTTGGAAAATGTATGTTATGGAAATTAAGATATTAAAGATTGATGTGTGGTAATACTAGAAGAAATTCAAGTCTAAAAGAAAGTTGAGGTAGCCCAAATAAAAGAGAAATTGAGGTAATGTTGTTTAAGATGGTTTGGCCATGTCTAGCATAAATCTAGAGATGCACCAGTAAGTAGAGTATTGGATCCTAATAGATGCAAAAATGATGGAACATAGACTTAAGATTATATAGATTGAAATTGTATTGAAATACTTAATTTCAAATACCTGACGAAGAATATAACATTTAACAAAAATGAATAGATGAAAAGGATTTGTATAATTGACCTCAACTAATTTGGCACTAAGGTTTTGTTAAGTTGAGTTTATACATTGAGATAAATGCATGGTTTCACCGAGTATTTGAGATAAACTCATTTTGTTTGGCGTCTGGAATAGTATAATTCTCTCACCATTTATATTGAATGTATTGTTCACAGGTATAAGATTTCAATATTTTTTCTTGAGAGTTAAATAATTATACCTCATGATCTGATGGTTCATCTTTTCATGACTATATCTTCATCGTACCAATCTATGGATTCTTCCTTGAAATGCTAACCCCCAACCACACAAAAAAATAAATAAATAAATAAACAAGGGAAAAAAAGGGTGGAGGAATTGGTCATTTCTTCTGGCTTTATCTTGGTTTTCTGTAGCCGGCTCCAATTTGGACTGCCATGTTCAGTGTTTTATACTAACCAGAATTCATGGAATGGAAACATTTTGGTCTTATCTAGTTGGCTAATATTCCGTTGTGTTAGCAGAAAGCCACAAAAACGATTGAAGAAATGCAAGCTGCTGGGGTGAAGCCAAATGTGAAAACCTATACCACACTTATACATGGGTGGGCACGTGCGTCTCTCCCGGAGAAGGCTTTGAGATGCTTTGATGAAATGAAGATGGCCGGGTTGAAGCCAGACAAGGCTGTATATCATTGTTTGATGACATCGTTGCTTTCGAGGGCTACTGTGGCTGAAGAGTATATTTACTCAGGAATTCTGAGTGTGTGTGGAGAGATGGTGCAATCTGGGTTGACCGTTGATATGGGGACTGCAGTTCACTGGTCCAAGTGTTTACACAAGATTGAGAGGACAGGTGGAGAGATCACAGAAGCACTGCAGAAGACCTTCCCTCCTGACTGGAACTCGTATAATACCCTTAATGCGAATTCAAATTCAGAAAATGATGATGAGGGGTTAGACATTAATGGTGAGGATGATGCTTTATATTATGACACTGATGGTGATGGTGAAGATGATGATAGTGATGATGATGTTCATGATGGTGAAATCAATCCCGGCCACAGACGGTGGTTTTAAATCACGAGTTTTGAGTGCTGGAATGTTGTGGTTGCTTCTTGACCCAGTGTCTGGTAAATATATAGTTGTCCAGCTGCAACTTTCCTTGGCGATCACTGTTTAGTCTGTTGAGCTTCTGATTATTTCTAATGAGTCTTTTTTTTTTCTTTTTAAATATCAGGAAAGTGAATTGTTTTGTCAAGTTTTGTTCAATGGAATTTGTCAAGTATTCAATTGCAGAGTGTCAGCTTGAGAATGTAAATTTGCTGTGTAATATTAGTATTTGAAGAATCACCTGGGCCCTTCTCCATTCTATTGAAAACATATGGCTGGAAATGCTACTGTTGATGATTTGGTTCAAATGACTTCCTATTCATTCAATGCTATTTCTGAACATATTCTTTTTTGTAGACATAGGAGGTGTTTGGAGTTATAAAAAAGTTTTAAAAAAAAAATAAAAAATTAGTGTTAAAGTGAAGTGTGACAAGTGGAGGGAGATGAAAGCTTTCGGAAAAGTTTGCGAGTCCAAACACCCATATAATGACTGCTTAACCTTGAAATTAAGGCTTTGGTTTGCATGGGTTGTACTTATTGGTAACTGCTATGTGGCTATGTGGGAATTTTTCGCATATGCGTGAGGCTTCTATTGGTGGATTTGTACCCTCCTGCGTGCGACTAAGACGTGATGTGCACCCGGTTAATTAATTTTTTCAAATTGCATTGAGCCTTGGACCAATGCTCAAGCTGCGCGAGACCTCCCCTTAGGTGTAGTCACATTCACAAGCCCACTAAGGTGCAATGACTTATAAGGTAGACAAACTTTCATTTTTTTTCAATGTGAGACAGACACATTGTTTATAAAATACACTTAGTTCCAACAGAAACTTACAACTAGCAATACAGCACAGTATACCACATAAACAAAGCATGCACAACTCTAATAAACATTTTAGAAGGAATTTAGTTCTCGATCGGTCCATTCCTTCCTTCAACAATAAATGGATTGTTAAGAAAAATAGAACTCTTGGCAATTTGGCAGCCAATACTTAATATATCAGACCATATCTGATTTCCTTCAAACATCAGAATAACCTTGGATTAACATTACGAAAAGAGCCAGGATAACAAGAGCAATGCAGCTAGGAATTTATTCAAATTAAGTTCCTTTTACACAAGCGATACAGGACAACCCACGAACGTTCGAGGAAGATTCAAGAAATTTTTGGTTCTGATCCGATCCCCCCCCCCCCCCCTTAATTTCTTCGATCTTCAATCAACCTTGAGCAAAAGAGACGTCGAGGAAAAGATGACTCCTGCAATTTGGACATTTAGGCTCTCTTGCAGACACCATTCCGTACATATGACAGTAAGTACAACCCATGCAAACCAACGACGTCCGAACGCTAGTTTCACTGATTGGATTTGGCTCCATCAACAAGTCCCAGGTTGGCGTTGTCTTCACTGCTAATTGATTACAGAGCCTTGGTTTTTTGGTCGATGATTGGTGATTTTGAATGAATTTTTTATTAGATTCTTCCCAGTTCTTCAAACTAAAATCTGATCCCTTTCGAGTGCCATTCTCCCGCTTTCTTGTTTTAATCTGCAAAAGGTACTGATTAAAACATCAAAAAAATATATGTACACACACACACCTTTTACAAACTGCATAGGGGTCACAATTATGAAACTCAATCCTACTAATTCAAATAACATATATAAATTAATTAGGTTTGTTATGGATACTTTGGACACTCGTTAAGGACCAATAAATACGTGTCATATAATAATATCTCGTACTTTGATAGAACTGTGCACGAAAAAATACGAGACATTATTACTTGACATGTTTTTATTAGTCACCTATTGACAAAATGTAAATTTGGTTAAGTTGATACAAAATTTAAGAATATATATATTATTACATTTATTAGTAAAAGATAGTGCAAAAAATTTATTTAATTTGTCCAGGCAAAGATTGATCTTTATGCAGGTACATAAATAATTTATTAACAATTACTGTTGTTCTCAAGAACAGCTTAAGAGGTTTTAGAAATTAACAAATAATGTAAGGTAAAGAAACTAATTAATTAGTTACTTCATATCAGATGACTATAAAATAACAGGATATATTTAAAAAAAAAACAAGATATATTGAAAAAAAATGTTACCAATATCACTCGTAATTATTTTTACGATTTCCTTTTCATGAATCGCTTAATTTTAATGCATTAAAAGATTTTAGTAAACACATTCAAACAACACATGAGGTTGGCCAAATTTCGATCAGACAATCGTGAAAGTTCATCGCACTCCTTGTATCACAAAATTAAAGAAGTTTTGAGAGATTAATTTCTAACTTTGGTATTTAGATCTACTGCAAAATTAAAATAGCCATAGGAAACTAGATGATCAACATAAGAGATGATGATAGCATTCAAAAACACTAGATACACCCATTGAAACGAAATTTTGACACTCATTACCTTTCTTTCGAATCCACTCTTTATGTCTGTAGCATGAGTACCATCACCGGCACTCGAATTTGCCGGAGGATAATTAAGGTCAAGGAATTGATCCCCAGGCCCTTTGTCAGAAGCAGCGTTACGGAGTCTTTTGAACATAGCTTTGGTAACTCGCAAATAGAAATCTTCGTTGCCAAGTTCGTTCGAGGCCATTTCTAATTGAATGAATTAGCAAACAAAGGTACAAAGAACACATTCTCAAATCTAGTGGATTTATAGGAAACTTGCGGCTAAATTAAGAAGTGGAGGCCACTCATTTCAAGCTTCTGCCAGATGTTCAAACATATATACATTTATGTGTATATATAAACATAAATATAACAATATCATTACTCGGATTAGCACAAATTAGTTAGATTTAATTATTAAGCATAATTATTATATATTAAATAAATATTTTATTTATTTATTTTTTTCCAGCCCACTGTTAAAATACTTTTAAGTAAAATTTTTAGGAATAGGTAACGGTTGTATAATTATGGCTCTGTTTGGAATAACGAAAAATTCTTAAAAACATTAAAAAATGTGAAAAATTCTAAAAGTTATTTTTTTTTATCTCACTGTACGAATTACGAATCTACAACTTATTTCATTTTGGGTGTGTTTGGCGCACCAAATTGTGGTGAAAATGTCTAAAAACCTTTAAAAACAATTCTCTAAATACTTTTATACATTCCCGCCTTCTCAAAATTCAAAAAAATGTCAGTATTTTTTAAAAAAAGTCGATAACTATAATTTGGTTAATTAAATAATAAAAATTTTTTCACCATTCTCACCATGGACTTTCAAGCTATCGAATTACACTTTAACTATTTTTTGTGGAGTCGTAGAAACCGTTCCAACGGATTCACACAGCTAACTTCCGTCCAAACATTTTTTACAATCCGTTTGAACGGATTGTAGTGCAAAGAAGTTATAACTGCCCAAAATTTTGAATTTATCCAAACGGAAATCTAATCCGTCAGAACGGGAATCCTACTATTCGTCTCCAAAAAACGTGATTTGAGATGTGTGTATCAAATACAAAAAGTTACTCCAAATCACATTTTTTCTCACTTTTTCTCACTCTTTACCATTTCAAACTCACCCTTTATCTTAATTTTTGTCACTCTAAACACACTCTATGTACAACTCAGCTTAATAAAATTTTAATTTTAAATTAATTACAGTTGATTTTAGAATAATTTTTTATTCATTTTTATTGAGAGTTGTGTTTTTCATTTTTTTTAATTTTTTTACAATCATTTGAATTCATATTTATAGAAAATGACTGTACTTTACACGCAAGCCGCGCTAACTTACCATATATAACAATTGAACCGATGGTGTTAAAAATATATATATTGGGCGTGTTTGGAGCGGTATAAAAGTGTATAAAATAAAATAAAATTGTAAAAGTAAGGTGGTATTTGGTTTACCTTTTTATTTTCTATTTTCTGTTTTCGTTTTATGTGTTAAAAATTCAAAATAAGGAAACAAAAAAGATTCTGTTTTCTTTATTTTGAGATTTTTTTTTATTTTTTTGTTAAAAACTCTCAAAATGACTTTTAATCATTTTTCGTTTCATGTGTAAACTCATTTTCAGTTTTCGAAAACACAAGTAACCAAATGAATTTTGAGCTATTTTTCTTATTTTCAAAACTACAAAATGAAAATGAGCTCAAAATAGAAAATAGAAAATAAAAACAGAAAATAGAAAAGAGAAAAATAAACCAAATGACCCTTAAATGTCTCGTAATTCGTAGTAAAGAATTTAAATTTTGTTATCTTGTAATTCGTGTTTGTAGAGATTTGTATGATTTTATTTTATTTTGTTTAGTTTCAAACGGAGCTATTATGCATATATATATATATATATATATATATATATTAAGCGCACAAATATTAGTTGTAAGTATATATGGACAAAAAATGATTAATTATCTATCTATTTTCCATTTTTTCCCCTAAATTTAAAGTCTGGGAATTTATTAAATCATTCATCCACTTTACAAGGAAATTGTAACTAATGCAATTATGAAACTTCACTAAGAATCTTGCTGGTGTATCTATTGGATTGGAGGTTACCGCGCATGATCCACGTGAGAAACTTGAACTTTTTAATTAATGATATTCGCTAAATAATTGTATCCAACTTACTTTTAAATTTTTTTTTTAATCTTTTACTTTGTGTTTGGAATTTAGATTTGTGATAGAAAAGAAAAATGAGAGAAAATTACTTATATATACTTATTTTTATAATAAATTAAATAAAAATTAAGTCTATTCATTTTCTTAACTAAATATAATACTATACTAGTAATTACACGTACCTAAAAGCACAGAAATATAACTTACCGTGTAAATAGTTCAAATTTAAATTTATAAAACAAACCCACATGCAAAGTGTAAAAATAACTTATAAAAATAAAAATTACTATTCAAAAGAGATCAACATATAAAATTTTATCATATACTCCAAATATTATCATATTTTTTAAAATATTAATTCAAAATCTTTTATATAAAAAGTATTCAAAAAATATGAGAAGAGTGAAAAAAATAATCTTGGTCATTAAGCAAATCCAACGGTTAAAAATATCTCAAATTCAAAATTTTAAATTTTCTTATTATATAAATGATATAGAGTGTAAAAGTATATGTATTTAAAATTTAAATTTAAAGCACCTGTCTTTTGAGTCACTTCAAAAAAAAAAAAAAACCTTAATAACACACGCCAAACACTGCTCCACACCACAGATTCAAACAATGTTCGCTACAAATTCAATCTCAGCCATAAAATATTTCTTTCAATAAATCTCAACCATTGGTGCCAAGTCATATTTTGAAAACATTGAGTAGTTGTGTTATGTAGATGACATTTAAAATTTTAAATAAAATTTAAAATGTGTACGCATTTAAAATTTAAAAAAGTGTAAAAGTGTATACATTTAAAATTTAAGTTTTGAGCATATTAAAATTTTAATTTTAATGTATATTTTTAATAAAATTTTAAAGAAAATTAAAGTTTAAATATATATTTTTAAAAATAAAAAAATTTAGTTAGCTTTATCTAATAGGTAGTCATACATTGTTTAATAAATGTGTGCAATTTTATTATTTATTACAAATATTATTATATTTTTTAAATATTAATTTAAAAACTTTTATATACTTAAAAAATATATAAGAAGAGTGAGTGATTATGTTTTTATATAATGTGATTAAAAAAATAACCAAAGTAGAAAGGAAAAGAAATAATTCTGACCATTGAAAATATATAAATATCGAATCAATAAATTATATTATTGTATAGATACATATAATATTTGTAGATAATGGTTTGGATGGTAAAAAAAAGTGCAACAAACGTATAACAAAATTTGTTTGGAAGAAATTACAAAAAATTGGTAAAAGTTGGTAAATTTTAATAAACCAAACACCCCTAATATAGATAGAAAGAAAAAATTGTGAGACTCGGGACAATAAAAAAAATTAATTCTCAATTTATTTAAAAAATAATTAATTTTTTATTTATTTAAAATTAAAAAAATATAGTATAAAACATATAATTTGAAATTTAAATTTCAAATTTCTCGCCATCAAGGCCCTGGCCACACCCACCCCCTCCTCCTAGCCCAACTTCCACGTAGGACAACTGTCATGTTAATTGACCGATATTGTTATATAGATATTTAATATTTTTCATTTTATTTTCCTTTTATATCTTTAAATGTCTAGTATTTGCTACATGTTGTAACTTAACCAAGTATGGCCTTAGTGAGAAATTGGCCAATTAATGTTGTCTATTAGCGAGTTATTAAAAAGAGTTATTATTTTTTATTTGAGAAAGAAAAAAAGTTAATTTTTGGTACTTAATTTTTTAATTTTTTTATTAATTTAACTTTTTTACCCTTTCTAATTTAAAAGAAATTTAAAGTTTAAGTGGATATATTTGGTCATTTAAAAAAAATCTAAAAATTTATTTAAACAAAAAGCCAGTTAGGCTTTCCAAAACGAACTTAAGGTTACTTTTGAAAAACTAAGCCGATAGTTCAAATACAAGTTACTAGTATTTTAACTTTTTTTCAAATAACAAAATTTATCCTTTTATATTTTAAATTTTTTTTAAATTTTGAAAGATAAAAATATTAAATTAACAAAAAATTAAAAAGTTAACTACTAAAAATTTAAAATTTTTCCTTCCCAAATACCAAAAAAAAATTAATTTTTAATAACTAGTAACTATTTTTTTTTTTTCAAACTCAACCAACACCAACAAAGTGAATAAAAACTATCAAACTATGCTTACAACCTAAAAGCCGATAGAAGAAAATACAAAACTCACATCAGAACTATCAACTGACAAGTGTTAAAATAGAACAGAAACCATCTCCAACTACTTAAAAAGAGAGAGAGAGAGAGAGAGAGAGAGAGTGAGTGAATTGAAAAAATTACCGAAGTTTCCAATAAGTAGGACATTCTCCTTTATCCAACACATTGCAAGCATAAGCGTCACACGGATGTAGAAACCAAAAAACTCTTTCAACCCCCCGATTTTGCAAGAGCATCGACCAAACCATTCTCGTCTCCGTCTTTGTAGTGCTGTTCGAAAGTCTATTTTTATTGATTTTGAAAATATTTTTATCGAAAGTTAATAGATTTATACCAAAAATTAATAAATTTATGCTGAATATTTTTTTTGCCAAACGGTGCACTGTAATCATGAGAAACAGAGTAAAAAAAAAATAAAAAATCCAAAAGTAAAATGATATATCCATCCACATCCTTAATTAAAAATTTAAAAGGAGGCTCTACAACTCCAACGCCGATCGTTTCTTCGATGTCGATCGCTTTTCCAGCCGCTCGGCGTTCCATTTTCTCAGACGTTCACGATCTGTTCTCACTGACAACAAGGAGCCTCAGCCAGTTTCTGAAAGCGATGGACTCGGCCTTTGCCACTCTGTCTGGCGGCACCCGACCCGAGCAGGGCTCCGCCGAGGCTGGAACGTCGCGTGAAGGAGACTGACTGACGCCAACACTGCATCTACCTACCTCCGCATCGGCATGGCCGGCTTGAGCAAAAGAGAATGTACGTGAAGTTCTCATTGGAACACAAAACCACCCTGATCATCAAAAGCGAGGGAGAGAAGAGAAGTAATCTGGCGCTGAAAGTAAAGAGTTCGGACTGAGTTAGTACAAGAGTGACCAGATGAATGTCAATGTGGAAGTTGACTAACTTTCTAATGGACAATTGTGAATAAAATGAGTACACCCCCCCGGGGGGAGGGGGGTGTTGTGATTGGGGAGTTTTGTCATTTGGTTCTGTTTTGCACTTGAATTTGAGAGTGAAATTCTTGGTGGAAATTAACTGTTTAACTAATTAAAATTAATATCATTCAAGATAAATAAATTAATTAATTAAATATGATGTGAATATGTGTGTTTGTGTATATGTATTATTTTGATTTAGTTAATGTTTATCCCAATAAATACATGATTAATTAGAAGAAGACACCACAAGCTACATAATTGACAAAAGGTTACCATTAGATTTTGCATCGGCCAACAGTAGAAATGGCCAGTGTCTAAAGTACAAAAGTTCGAAAGCTAGGGACACCTGTGTCAATCATCGGCCGACAATGATCGATTATAAAGAATTTCAGAAGAACTAATGCAAAGAGAGCAGCATGAGAATAGGATCGGCCGACGAACGGAATAAATGTACCATTGGCCAAAAGTTATCAGCCGTAAAGAATTTCAAAAGGAACCGGCGAAGTAAGAAAGTGTATGAAAATAACATCGGCCAACGAGCAAGACATTCTTCGAAGATCATCATATAAATCAGCCGATAGAAAGTAAAGATAGAATGTGTTCAGATTGGACAGTTAGAATAAATCACCGCGTTCCGAATTCTCAGGACTGTTACAAACGATACCAGATCATTAGAACGTGTAGAAGAGGAGGATGTGGAGAACATGGGTGCTCACACTCGATTCAACATCTCCTATAAATAGGAGATCAACAGAAGAAGATGAGGTCCCTGCACCAAAGAATCTCCAGCAAATTTACTTTCATCACTTGTTTAACTTTTCCTGTCATTTACTTTTTTGCACCAGTCTTCTATTTCCATTTTGCATTTGTTCTTCTCCTTTGTAAGAAGCATCCTGCTTCGGTTCACTTCGATTGTACTTGATGTAATTTTGTTCGTTAAACAAGAAGAAGAAATATATTTCAATTTAGTTCATGCAGTTCTAGGTACTTTTCTGCGTTTTAACTCCATAAAATTACTTCTTCTGTTCACATAATCATATTTTTTGCCTTGATTCTTGTGGTAACCAAAAGTAAAGAATTCTTGTGTTAAAGTTAAAATCCCACTATGAAATTCGCTTGAATCAGTCAGTTAAATACGCACATACACATTTGGATCCTCTAAATTCTAGCATGCCCGCACATACACACTTACAAAACCGTGAAAGAACGTGCAATTGCTTGTGTTTGAAAAAATTTGTGTAAAAACAGTTTGATGAAATTGTACCATATAATTTGTGATAGATTAATTTTCAAAATTGATGGAGAAGTATTGGTAGAAAATTGATAAAGGTCTCGTTTGGAGGGGCAAAAATTAACCAAAAGTTATCAAAAGTAGTAATCCTTGGGTGTTTGGCAAAACATTAATTTTTGTCACTTTTTTACTCAATTACAAAATTTACTCAACTCAAAAATTGTTAAAAATTACCAAAAGTTGTTAAAAGTTGCCAAAATTGCCAAAAGTTACAAAAAAAACCAAAATTTGCTATTTGTTTCATCAAACGCATAAAAAATTATAACTAATATTTTTTGACAAAAAATTATAACTAATATTTTTTGACAAAAAATTATCAAAAATTACTAAAATTTAAACTTCCAAACAACACCCGAGTGGCCTAGGTGAGCCTATGAAATTAAATTTATGCCAAGAACTTGTGATTTAATTGAACAATTGCCTTTCTAATTGCAGCAACTACTCTCAATAGTAAAACCCAAAAATTGTATCGTTATTGTACGGAGTATAAAAATATATTGTACATGCAAGTTTCTCATGCTACCTAGGTCTCTTTGAGAATTAGTACATGTAAACAAGAAAACAGTCAAGAAAAGTGATCGAAAGTTCTTGACCAAGAACTCTTCAAAAATCAAGATAAAATGATTGAATGACTTAGAGAGAGAGAGAGAGAGAGATTAGATGGTCAAAAGTTACTTACCTTAATTGTGCATATACCTTGAGTATTTATAGGTATAAGAAGTACAGATTAGCAGAGCCTTGATTTGATTATAATATTCTATTAACTCACTTGCCTCCCCTTCTCCCTAGTACACAACTAGCGGTTATGATGTATTTAATGCGTGTATGATGAGTCTAACATAATTGATAAGATGTGACAATTTGTGAAAAATGTTTTTCCCTTCTTATCCCTTCTAGTAACAGATTGAACTATTTCAATTACTTTTTAACCCTATAGTTATAACTTAATTATGATTATATTTTTTTCACGTGGATGCATGTCTATCTAATTGAAAGTAGGATTTCGTATTCAGAATACTTCTTCAATCATAACGTTAATTAACATATGATTGTAATTTGGCCACATGTCAATTCCTTATTTAGTGCCATTAGTCACAATAGCTGTGAGAGTAAAAATCTAGAGTGATAATAATAATTATTTTTGTTACAAATTTCTTATATGTTTAACAACCTACTAATTCATCACTAAGGAATATTAAAGATTATTGATATAATCATTAGTGATGGAGTAAATTATCATTTATCAATGAAATAAATTGAATTTATACCAATAATTACTTTTAATAAGGTTAGACATATTGTGAAAACAACAAGATTATAGTACAAAAAATAACTTTAGTGATGAAATTTTATATTGTGATTATTTTTTCATCACTAAAACCCTAATTTTGTTTATTTAGTGAAGCCTTAATGATAATTATAAATATAAGCAAGCAAGTGTATGAAAATTAGGATAACCATTGTATTCCAAATTGAGAGAAGGTTAATTATAAAGAGAATTTTTTGGAAATTTGCTCTTTGCTTTGAATTTTGGTTTTAGAGACAACATATAAATAACAATCTCCGAGCGAAAAGTCCGTTCGTTACTAATTTTTAAAGTCAAAAATTTAATTAAAAATAAATTAAATATTTAAGCTGATTGAAAAAACGCATGTAATAACTTGACCTAAAAAAAAAAAACTAACTCATGGTAAATTATTTTGTACGTGGGTTGTCTGATCGCGGATGGTAAGGGTGCAAAATAAGCCCAAATGCCCGAATCCAACCCAGGCCCAAGTTCGACTTGTGGCCCACAATTAAGGGTGACCAAATTAACTCATATCCATTAACCCGTCTAATTAATCCCATAACAAATAAGTCTGGGTCTTATAATTTTACTAATTAGGTTGTCATTTAGTAATTTATAAAACACCTATTTATAATTGGTTATAAAATTAGATCCGTTAAAATACTCAATTAAATTAAAAAAAATAATTTATGCAGTGTATCATTGATGTTTACATTTGTATAACCCCTCTCTCTCTCTAGTGATCTCTCTCTAAGTATTTGTAAGGTTAATAAAGAACTTACCTAAACTCTGCTAGAATGAATCATAATATATGTAACCAAAGAAACGTGTTTCTCTAATTGTTGGATGAAACTCTGTAATTCACTATATTTAAATCCTGAATTTTGCTCTCTCTCTCTCTCTCCATATATATATATTTATATATATATTTAAATTAAGTTATTCACTTATTTGTTGTGAATATTTAAAACTGTATAATTTTTTTACCGATTTAATTTTAGAAGAATTGAACTAATATTTTTATTTTTATTTTTTTATTTCATTTCATTTCATTTCATATATATATATATTTGTATAAAAAGAAATGCAGTTATTAAAGTTTAGGAGATGTTTTTTAGCTGCAAGAGGCCATGGGGCCGGCCCACACCCACGTGAGCTAGCCTAGCCCATGCCTGTAGATTCTTGGGCCCAGGATTCACCTTTTGAAGCTCGGCCCGAAGGGCCACCCAAGAGTCTCACATCCTTTCACCAATTGGAAAATTTTTAATTGAGGGTAATAAATTTTCACAATTTTCATTTTTTTCTCACTAATTGACTCTAATAACCATTTATTTTTTTTAAATTGTTAATAATTAAATTCGTAAAAAAGTAAATTTAAACTTCGAAAGTTAATTCACTATCAACTCATAACGTAATATAAAGTTTATGATAGTTTTGGGTTCTTAAATATTAATTAAGCATATTCCAATAAGTGTATTAACCAAACTATATCAAGGGTGGAACTCAAAAAAAAAAAAAGGGAAATTTTAGCAACTTTTATTATTATTTTTTTAACGTTTGGCAACACTTCAAGAGTTGCTAAAAATAAATTCCTAAAATATTTTTCCCAACTTTTTACCAAACAATCAAAAGTTCTTTAAAAATTTGGATTTGGGGAACTGTGATATTAGTCCCGTGATATTAATTTTGTAAGCTGTTACATCAAAATCAGGCAGCTCATAACAAAAGTAAATTTAAAAATTTAAGTGAGAATTTTTAAATTTATTTTTATTGTGAACTGTCCGATTTTGATCCATCAGCTCATAAGACCGATGTCACAGAACTAACATCACAAGTAATGTTAGCGTCCCTTTTTTTTTTTTTTAAATTCATGAAAACTTCTTTAACTTTTTACCTAACAACTAAAAGTTACCAATGTTTTTAAAAAATGATAAAAATATCAAAATTTTATCAAACACATAAAAAATTACACCCATTAACTTCTATCAAAAAAATTACTAAAATTTTTAAAAATTTTACTGCCAAATGGACCCCAAGTTTAATTAGCGCAGTTAAACAAGATGGGGACGGTCGTTCACTAGCCTTCCACGTGGTCATGAGATCACTTGCATTGTCCGCAAAATTAGAGTACTAATTAATTAAAGTTAGTCTCAAGGGTGTCGACACAAAATCATACTAAAAAAATATATTATGCAAATGACATGAACATCCTATTCTTGTTTAATTACTAGCGACTTTGGTTCATATTGTAATACAATAGTTTTGACTTATTAAGCAAGACCCAAGGGGATTTTTGACCAATTATATTAACTTTAGCGCAAAGTAGGGGTTGGAGCTATTGTTTTCCATCTCCACATGGCATGAGACTTGGGTTATGCACAAAATTAGCAAGGGCATTGAAGTTTTATCTCAAAGAGAGTTGACTTTAAATTATAAATGTGCTAAATAATACATAACACAAGTGGTGTATATATATATATATATATACATTATGTGGGTGTGGGTGTATGTATATATGCGCGCAGACACCTCACAAAGTGCATTATAAGCAGCCAAATGTCATAATTTACTATTAAAAAAGGACACAACAAACCCTAAAACTGGTCCTTGTCCTCCACCTAACAGCTTGATGCGTGATTCTTTCACCTTCTTTCCACGTTGCTCTGTTCGTTTTTCATGTTTGTCTTGTCTTCCAAAGATCGATAGTGCCAGACTTAAAACATGTAAAGTTTAGCTAGAGTTATGGGCAGGGGCATCTTATTTAACCATACTTTGAACCAGTCACATACAAATTGAAGGACTTAGAGGATGTTTGGATATCAAAAAATATATTAAAAAAATTTATTTTTATCAACATTTTTCAATTTTCTTCAATTAATTTTTTTCATGTGTCATTTTTACAAAAATTTTATTATTATAATTTTTTTTTAATCAAACACCACCTTGTTCAAACTATAGATTCGTGGGATATAGTTTGAATTTTTCTAATTATTTCTATTCTTTTACTAGCTAGTGGATTAACTTTGTATACCATAAACATATATATATATATATATATATATTTGAAATAAGAATTTGTGGATGAAAAGGTAGGGGAATAAAATAAAATAAAAATATTAAATTTATTTTATTTTTAATTAAAAATAATTAGATATTTTTTTGGGAAAATTATTTAATTAATCATGTATATATAATTCAAGTTCCTTTCATTTTTTTTTTAAGTTACATAAATCCTTGCTCCAAAAGTAACTATCACTCTCTTCCAAATGTCAGCACAGAGCTGTTGTCTTAGTTCTCTTCTCGTACCTTTAATTAGTAAATCTCAATCTCTCTCTCTCTCTCTCTCTCTCTCTCTCTCTCTCTATATATATATATATATATCTCCCCTCCCTCCCAAATGTCGGTACAAATTAACTGTTGTCTTAGCAGTAGGCATAAATTTAATATATATCTCTTGCTCTTGTTAATTATCTGAATATGATCTCCAAAATGGGACATTTGAATTATTGGGTGCGGTGGTTATGTTAACTAGCCTTTAATTAATTATATAAGAGGTTACAATACGATCAAGTGGCCAACCACGGATGGAAGGCCAAGTTAGCATGCGGATCTTCTGTTGATATGCCACTAACCAATCATGAATGATGGCAGAGAGGAGACAAAGCAGTTCATAATCACCTAATCGTCTTTGTAAAAAGGTTAGCTAATTAAAAAATTTGAAGGCAATATGATATTAAAAAATTATGTATTTAGTTATTTTAAATTTATTTTAAAATATTTGGTTGATTAATTGCAAATCAACCAAGTTTTGATTAGTTTTTCAATATTATTACATAATCCTATAATTCGAATAAAATCAATTTTAATTAATTTAGTTAATTATTTTTGGAGTTGACTAATTACAATTAATGAGTTTTTATAATTAAATTGATCGCAAGCTACTGAGCTAATTTTGATTTTAATCTTTAAAATTAATTTGACATAAAGAAAAAAAAAAAAAACGTGTTCAAGTTTGGCTTTGTCTCATTTTTTTTTACCAAATTTCAAATGATTTGACTTATTAGGAGCTTGATTATCATTTTGACAACATTAATTCACTACAATATTCTTTTATTACACTAATACAATAACATGCGGGGCATCTATCATATATCATGGTAGAATAGTAATTGTCTAATATTTTACCTTCCTCACTTGATTAATCATTAAGGCTAATAATCTATATAATATATAGCAAGTACTGAGATTATGTGAAAACTCTTATTTTTATGAAGTGTTAGTTTTGGTAAAATTTTTATTTTTTAAATTGACAAAAATACTCCTAAAACTAAATATATATACTTGTATTAATTTTAAAAAATAAGGATATAATAGTTATTTTACAATCATTTCAAATTCAAAAATTTTAAATTTAAATTCAAATTTATAAATTTTATCCTGTTCAGATATAAAAAAAATTAAGGTATTTTCTATTTTATAGTTAATTATTCTTATCTTTTTTTATATTGACAAAAAATATCCAAAAACTAAAATATGCATACATGTGTTAATATAACTATTGTTTATTTAATAGTTATCTTTATTTTCCTATTTATCTATTATATATATATAAATATATATATATATATATCAAATTATTATAAAAAAATTTTACACATCGTGAACACCGGGGTCTCGTATGGTATTATTTAGAAGATTGAATTGGAGACAAAAGTCCTCAAAACAAACTGTCCCAAAACCAAAGAAGCTATGGCCTGTATTTTATCATATCATGGTGGGAATGCACATGCAATTTTGTCAGCAAGTGAAAGATGCAACCCCCATACACATCATCTAGCACCACAATAGTGGTGTGATTCATCAACATTTGCCCAAGATTGGACATGTGGGCTGCCAATAATACAAAGACCCCACTCTGAAAATTAGCATCCCAAGTAGGTGAGATCTCTCTCTTTCATGGGTTGATGAGTTTAGCAGAAATGACCTTGGCTGCTCGTGCTATTTTCAATTTTTTTTTCCAACAGAAGATGTTTGGATTATCTTCCGCATGTCTCGATTAATTTTTGAATCTTTAAAATTAACGATCGAATAAGTTTATTAGTGATCTTGAGAAAACTGAGAAGACTTAAACTAATGACCATTGAAAAACAAATTCAAAACTTTACTAATTAAACTAACTCTCAGAATTACTAATACTGCTATTATCACAATAAAAATTAATTTGTATGTAAGAGCTTTTAATTTGGACCAACAAAAAATAGATGATCATGTACATGATATATGTTAGTTATACAATACTTATATATTTGTAACCGCTCGCCAAACTAGGAATTGAGATATTTGCTAATATATAAATATTTTTAAAAAAATTAAAAATTAAAGCTGCCTAAAGTGATTTTAAGAATATTGAGGTCCGCTCTAATTGTGAAAGGCCATCTAACAGTCTTCTCAGCTGAGTCGGTCAGTCAGGATTTGCCTAGACTAGTTTACCTCCTCATGGTTCTTTGCCGGCTAGGGCCACGGGACAGGCTTCACCTAGTGCGTACCTATGGGTAGCGGCTGCAGGCTTCTCCTCGACTCCCAGAAGAATATTGAGGTCCGGTTTAACGTTAATTTGCACAAGTACGCATCTCACTCATAAAATCAATCACGCTATGTTTAGAAACATTTTTCATTTAGAATTGATTTGATAAATAAAATTTAATATTTGAAACACATGTTTAAATTTAAGAATTGAATTAAATTAATTTAAATGAAACATTAAATTTGACTATCTCAAGGACAAAGATAAAATAGGATAAATATGAGGTAAATTTGTCCAACTTAAATAATTTAAGGAAAGAACAAATTCTCATTAAATTTACCATTCCAAACATATATATATATATATATATATATATAAGTTTAGTGGATTAATATATTGTTTTTAATTATAAATACGAGCAATTTTGTCAAAACTGTAAGAATTTAATCGAGACAGTAGTTCCTCCAGCTAGCGCCCTCCCATCCGGAGCGGAGCCCAATTCATGGGATATATATTCTTCTAAAGGAGTGAATTTAATAAGTGAAAATCACAACCGTCAAATTGATCAACTGACACTTTTGCAGTTTGAAACAATGCCAGCCATGCATGTCCCATAAACAAGCAACTTGGAAGCCCTTCAAGCGGATCATCCGCACATTGAGATTATTGAGAGTTTTTTAAATTATTGGAGGAGGAGAGAGAGAGCATGCATAGCTCACTCACAACTTTTATGTCTTTGTTTTGTATTGATGCAGTTACAATAAAAAATATATATATTCATCTTATTTTATTTTATTTTAAATGTAATAATACTTATGGATGTGCATGGAGTGAGCATGCATGCATGCATGCTGCTTTTAGTTTATATGTGTGTATATATATATATATATATCATCTGATAAGAACTTCACACAGTATTTAAAAGTTAAAATAGAAGGACTACTTTGAATTAATTTGGCCCTGCAGACTTGCAATGGACAGAAAATGAGTAAATTAGGGTGAGTTTGGAATAAGATAAATTGAGATAAATTGAGAGTTCGTAATGCGTACAGTAAAAGAAAAAAGTTGATATGATATAAAGTTAACAAAAATTTATTGAATTTTTTAGAGTTTGTTTGTAAACTAAACAGTGTCTTAATATAAAGTGATAATTTAAGTATATTGAGAGAGAGGAGGCCCCAATCTCACCTCTTAAATACAGAGGCAAGGGACAAGTGTGTTTGTCAACTGCTCTTCCATAAATAATTTCACATGAATTTTGCCTCTCTTTTACGTACGTTTTGTTTGGAATTTGACCTTTCATGGGTTTCTTGCCTCTTCATCAGGATGAATTTCATAGAATACCAATTGGGTACGTCCTTTCCAAATAACCAAACACAGCCAATCAATACTGCACAAGACCTGGCCTGATCAACCCATATTATGCACGCCGCCCGCATAATTAAGGCAAGCCAATGGCCTCAGTTATATGAAATGTTACAAGTTTTCTCCAGTGATGCCCTTCCAATTCAATCTTTGTAGTTTCTATTTTGATCCCCAGTGATGTTTGGAATTTTGAAAAAATTTAAAAAAAATAAAAATTAGAGTAAAAAATAATCCGTGGTGGAATTTTTTTTTTTTTTTTTTTTTTTTTTTTTTTTGTAAGAGGAGAAATAACTTGCTGAGCCCTACGGATCCACCGAACTACAAACTCTCGGAGAGACTAGCGCGTTCCACCACTACGGTCCCCCACTTAATTATCTGACTTGTCCAAGAAGAGGATTCGAACTCAGGATCTGGGTAGATCACTTGAGTCTTGAGCTCGCCCCTACTCTACTGAATCAAGCCAGCGGTGGAATTTAATTGAAAAGAAATTCAGAATTCTTTCGTAAATTTTTAGAAAATTTCGACTTGTCGTAACACAGTACCATTAATGCTGGCTCCATCTTAATGGCTTCGTGACAATAACATCTCCACAATCTCTCTGCCCCAAAATATCCTAGACATTGAATGGATAATAAATTTCATGTTGTCAATTTCTGTAATTTCCATAATATTCTTTGGATATACAAAATCTGATGGTCTCACTCTCTTTCTGAATCCAATCCGCACCCCCATGTTCTTAAATTTGTGCCATCAACCACGCCTGTCTTGCATGTGGCCTAGTACAGTAGAGTAGCTAGGTTGTTCAAATCAGTGTGTGTGTATATATATATATATATATATTTTTTTTTCACATTTTGGTCAGGTTTTTATTTTGTTTTTTTTTCTCCTTTGTTTAATCTATAATTTATTTTACAAGACCTTTTTCAAATTCCTACATTTTTAATTTTGTACTGAAAACCTAAACTAAAAGCTAGCTTAAAACTTGATTATTTATGTACGAACCAAACTAAATAATTTAGGGTACCAATATCATTACCGGGTCCGTTTGAGAAGAGTGGTCATAATGACTACTTCAACAATAGTTGAATTTTTTTAACCTCTTATATTTTAATTTTTTTTTAAATTTTTAAGGGTAAAAATGTCAATTTACCCTTACAAGTTAACCACCTAAAAAAAAGGTAACTTTTTTCTTTCCCAAACACAAAATTAGCTAACATTTTTTAGCTAGTTACTAGCCATTAGGTACTTTTTTTTCCTTCCTAAACACAAAATTAGCTAACTTTTTTTAACTAACTATTAGTTATTAGTCATTAACACATGCTAATTTTTTCCAAACCGAGCCTTCTCAAACGGAGCCTAAATTCATTCTCTTCCCTAAATAGACAGGGGAGTGAAATATATCGACACTCCCATCGACCTATCTACCAACACATTCTTTGTTCTAGAGAATCAAGGCCAAAGACTAAATTTAAAGAGCCATCACTATATAAAACATTCTTAATTATTTTAGAGAATTATTTAAAATAATTAATATAGAGCATATTTTTGAATAAAAAAAATTTAAAATTATTTTTCCCCCACTCTATTTTAAAGAATCACTCAACAAAGTCGATTATCATCTCTGAAGAGTCACGGTAAAAATTGTCCAAGTGAAGCTTTAATTATGTATCCAACTTTAAAAATGCTGAGGATGAAAAGAAAAGTAAAATAATAGAGGTGCCTAATTAAATTTCACGATCTCTTAATTAGTAGTGATGTTATGATTACATCTTTTTTTTTATACTTTTTTTTATATTCCTCTAATTTAGATCAGTGTATTTCATTTAAAATTATCACATTACAAGAAAATGTGTAAGTATAGTATTATTTTTTAATTAGTTGACTTATACAACTTGTTGATACATTACAAATGTACAGAAAAATAAGAGAGGATGCATGTAGCAGCATGAAACATATCAAATAAAACCTCCAATACCATGGATCTGATTGACAAAAAAAAATATATATATATATATATATACACACTGTTATGTGTTCATTTGTCGTGAGATGTCATAAAAAATACGAATAAATTTTTGAAACCCACAATTAAATACACACGTGATAGGCCCCACCTGCCCCCATTTGCTTTCCACCTTCCTCTACCAATTCCCCTCACCTCGCCCTTTCCCTCCATTAATACTATCACACAAAGAAGAGAAGAAACAAACAGAATCACAATCATAAGCCTCATATCCAAAACCACCCTTTGAAGCTATATATATTATATAGCTTGGTTTATACTTGTCAACACAAGTACTTGAAAGGCTTAATGGGCAAGAAAATATTGAAACTCCCTCTTCTTTTCAAGAACAAAGAAGCGAGACATCCATGGCAATGGCCCTCCTGCAAGCAGCCCAAGACCCTTTCTTTCCGAGCCCCTGGGAAGGACATGTTCAAGACCGTTAACTCCGTATTCATCGACCGCCTCTCCGACGGGGTCGAAACGCCGGAGACATGGTTCACAAACTCATCGGAATCCGCCAGTTTCTCGACCCGGTCCGAGGACTCAAAAGGGGAGTCATTGGAGATGATCATTCGCGGGGTAGCTCAATCGGAGAGGCTGATCTTCGAGCCAGCTGGCGACACTAGATCGATCTCGAAGGGAGTCAAGGCCGCTGCAGCAGCTGCTGGCGGTGTGGTTCCTGTATTCAAAGACAGCGTGGTTCTGGCGATGGAGTCTGAAGATCCGTATGAGGATTTCAGGAGGTCCATGGAGGAGATGGTGGTGAGTCATGGGTTGAAAGATTGGGAGTGCTTGGAGGAGTTGTTGGGCTGGTACTTGAGGTTGAATGGGAAGATCAATCATGGGTTCATTGTCAGAGCCTTTGTTGACTTGCTTGTTCAGATGGTTTCCTGTTCCGATTCTACTACTTTTTTCTCTGCTGCTTCTTCTTTCTCTTCTCCCCCTTCTCCATTGTCTCCATTAGTGAGCCAGAAGGAGACTGATTGATGAGGAACAATACATGATCAAGGCTTATTAGTTAGTTTCAATGTCTTATATATTTCCATGTATACATATATATATAGTAGGTTAAAGAAATGACAGTGGAATTTAGACCCCCCTGTCTCTCAATTTTGTTTCAATATATCTCATAATATTCATGTATATATCTAAGTAGGTTAAAGAAATGATAATGAAGCTGGATCATTATCATGGTGTCTAATGAAACTAGCTAGTTCAATGTTCTCTCCCTCCCTCTCTCTCTCTGTCTCTCTCTCCCCATTACAATGTCTTATTCAAGTTTCCAGAAAGTCCAAGTACAGTGGTATGATTATATGTAATCGGGGCCTTTGATTTCCATAGAACCCACTAGATAAGTGATCTTACTCTTGCAATTGCGATTGACCGAGCAGCCCAATTGTTTTTCTACCAAATTTTCCAAGTGCTCGAGGAGAAGGGTGATTTGGATCGCTCCCACGGAATAGATTTAAGCGAAGGAGTGTGTTGCAGTTTTATCTCACATCGAAAAGAAATCGAAAGGTCTTGAGCTATGTAAATGAGGATAGACAACAACGTCTAATAACTTGATCGATAATGAAACTAGATCAATGTGCTCTCTCTCTCTCTCCCTCCCTCTCTCCCTCTACATAGAAGGCACGTGGGATGATTGGGTACGATAGGTGGTCAAAAAAATTTTCAATAAAAATTTAAATCATTATAAATTTTTCAGTAAATTTAATAACTTAATAATTTTTATGTAAAAATTTTCAACTTTTTTTCTTTTTACTCCTTTTTTATTTTTCGCTTTCTCTCATTAATTTGTACTCCTTCCCCTTCCTTCTTTCGTTTCTATGCTTTTGCATTTCAAACATCTGTAGTAGTAATAACAATAGAGTTTTATTCTTACTAAATGGTAAAAGTAACAACAATAGAGAAAAATACTCTTACGCATCAGATAGCCTTAAGAACTTATAGTAATTTTTCTTTTACAAGTTTGATTCTAATGGCCATAGGATTAAGTCGTTATTCTCTTGTGATTACAGTAAATGCAAAGGTATAATGACAATTAACCAACAGATTCTCCTATTATTTTTTGTGGTTTGTTAGTAAAGGCAACAATAATATTTAGTTATATTCTTATGTTTTCAGTCAAAGAAAAAGAGGTAGAGTAAGAGAGAGAGAAAGAGAGAGAGAGAGAGAGAGAGAGAGAGAGAGAGAGGGGAGGAGAAGAGAGAGGGTGTTGTGGGTTTCTATTAAAAATGAAAAAATTTAATTTTTTTTGTGTAATTAACTTTTATGTGAGTCTCGTTACAAAAATTTGAGTTTTTTTACTTATGAAATAAAAGTTATTCTTAATAATTTTTTTTTTAATAAACTATAGCAAATGTTTATAAGTAAAATTTCAAAGCCATGGAAAGCCATGAGCACCGTTGGTCGTACATATGCTCCGTTCTGTGGGATGACATCCATGAACATTCATCCTTAATTGTCTTGAGCGTAACATTGACCATGAGCCTCAAAATGGTGAAATTCCAAGTTACAGTCATGTCGGAAGTGCAAGGGTAGAGAATTCTATTTAGGCATGCATTGGATCCAGGGGCCTATGTGCATGCTAGCTGAAGTATTGATGAACGCAGTGAGATGCATCAATAAAATTAATTTGTATTGGCCTTGTGTGGTGAATTTTGATTAGCCCTATCACATGATGTTCATCGATATATATATACATGTATGACATTCAACCCGTCGATACATGATACATGTGCATTTATATATTAATAGATGTATTTAGAGTGATAAAAAGTGAAACAAATTGAGATAAATTGAAAGTTCGTAATGCGTATAATAAAAAAAAATTGATGTGATATAAAATTAATAGAGATTTATAAAGTTTTTTATTATTTGTTTACAAACCAAACAGAGCCATTATGGTTTCGCTTGCAATTCTAAAAATGACAAGGCATTCACAGAAAAATTCTAAAAATTTTTAAAATTTTCTATTACATTTTACCTACCTTGCACTTATTGAAATTTTTTATAAATTTATATATCTTTACATATTTTAACAAATTTTTACAAATTTTAATAAACTTTTTTATAAATCTCAATAATATTTTTACAAATTCAAAAAAATTTTTAATAATTTTTAAAAAGTTATGACATAAATCCGTTGAAATGAAACTAAAAATTCGTTTAAACGGATTTAAAGTAAAAAATTCTAATGTAAAAGTTAAAAAGTTTCTTCCAAAATTCGTTCGAACAAACGAAAATCTGTTCGAACAAAACTATTTATCTCTAAAAAATGTGGTTTCGTGGTTGAACTCCAAATATCAAAAAGTTACTCAAACCACACTTTATTTTGTATTTTTGGAGCTCCAAACGCTCACAATGAGGATATTTGAAATTGTAAAAATTAGTATAAATTTATAAAAGTTATAATTTCGTAATTTATACGATGAGTAAAAAATTTTTATTTTATAAAGATTTGTATAATTTTATAAAATCCAAATATGCCCTATATATGCATATTACGAAAAATAAAATTCAACGGCTAAAGTTTTATAGAAAATTCAATATCAATTAAAATCACAGATGAAATAATGTGGAGTAACTCAAAGACTAAGCAAGGGTTTAAAGAGAAACTTTGATTTTTAAAATATCTCAATTATTCGTTGAAGAATAAGACTCAATCTCAATCTTTAGATATTAGTTTAGGAGAAGGACGTTGAAATTGAAATATCTTAGCACATTTTTCTTCTCAAAAATTCAAAATAAATTTATTTTTAAAAAAATTAAAATTTTTATTTTTCTCAATGCAATTTTTCAAATGTTATCATTAAATTCAACTCAATGGTCTATTAGAATGTGAAGTGACCCAGTCCAAAAACTGGGCAGGATTTTGAAGGAAAATTTTGATTTGTAAAAGATTTCAATCATTCATTGAAAAATAAAACTCAGTTCCAACCTTTAAATTTTAATTTATAAAAGAAACATTTTTGAAATATATTGTGTTTTATATATAAATTATTATAATACTGAGAAATAAAATTTTAATTTTTCTCAATTCAACTTTTTAGATATTACCATTAAGTTCAACCTAATGGTCTATCAGAATGTGAAATGACTCAAAAATTGGATGGGAGTTTGAGAGAAAATTTTGATTTGTAAAAAATTTTAGTCATTTATTGAAAAATAAAATTTAATCTCAATTTTTAAATTTTAATACATAAAAAAATATTTTTAAAATGTGTTAAGTTTTATTATATATATTAACAAAGCAGATTAACAGAGGACCACGAGGGGTTAGGCAAGGGAAGGCATGGCTGAGAAATGGACACAGCCCGGAGTCACAATGGGACCCCATCCCACCTCAACCACTGTACTGGGAGGAGTGACAGTAGGACCTAGCTTTATCAGAATTCCCGGCACCACCTTTGAAATTAATGCCATTGATCATCCTAGAAGTGCAATAGGTCACTGCCCCACCAAAAATTACAAATGATTTACATTCACACACATATATATATATATATATGTATGAATAGGCATATTAACACTCTTACAAAAGTTTTTTTCTACTTCTTAATCTTTCTTTGCTCTTTCAAAATATGTTTTATATTAAGAAGTAGGAGAAATTTTTAAAAAATATATACTAATATTCCCACCTTATATATATATATATATATATATGTTTAGTAACTTATTGACCATATTAGAGCAAAAGAGATTGACATGCATTTTGGTGTTTAGTTTAGTAATGTATCATTGTGAAAATTCTTAATCACCTATTTCTATAAAGAAAATATCAGTACAATCACATCCATCGATTTGTAATATCTAATTTTTAACGTAGAATTTTTTTTATGAAAAATCCAAAAATTAATGCAGTAGATAGAGGAATATTGTAAAAGAATAACAATTTTATTCTTATTGTTGTTTATAAATCAAAAATATGTCTAATATGATAATAAAAGAGAGGAATTATTCGAGAGATGAGCCAATCTTTCTTTACATATATATAATTTAATTAAATGTTTTATATATAAATAATTTGTGTCAATTTTTGGGGCGCGGGGGAGCCGCCGCCCACCGTCTAGGGTAGTCTCTGCACAATCACCAATGCACATGACTGTGCAAGCATGCCTCGCTTCAGTAACAATCACGCCTGTTGGGAAGACATTTACTAGCTGAAAAGTAATGTCAACAATTGTGGGAGCTAGAAAAAAAATAAAGAAATGTAAATAAGTGGGTGTTTAGAATGATTAAAAGTGATAAATTTTGATAAAAATTTTAAATTTATAATTTGTATAATAAGATAAAAATAAATAATTTTTAAAAATTTTTAATATATTTTAATAATTTTTAAAATTTCAAACGCAACCTAAATTTCACAAATAATAAATGCCACGGGAGCTAGAAATATATATATATATATATATATATACTGATGAATCTGTAAATCTCAAAACAATGAGATGCCATCATATGTTGGACTTTGGAGGTGGAAAACCATGTTCATCCGGGCAAGAAATGAAGAAAAAATATTTGAAAACCATTAAGGGCCCGTTTGATTGACTAAATTTTGGTCAAAAAATATAATAAAAAGAAAAAAATGTGACATAAAAATAATAAATATTAAAATTTAATTGAAAAAAGTAAAAAGAATAGTTAGAAATTGATATATTTTGGTATAGTTTGGTTGGCCAAACGGGGCCTAAACCTAATAAGACACGCTACTGATAAAAATAAGCTGAGTTGTAAGGATGTTTAGTTGGCCAAATCAATCAAAATTCATCCATTTTTATTAATTTTTTATACCTTCTTCTAATTAAATTTTACCACATATTATTTTTTTATTAAATTTTTATATTTTTACTATACTTTTTAACCAAATTTTTACCAATCAAACACCCCCTTAATCGCCTTTGCCCATGGACTTCCTAGATAATTTATTCAGGATTTTCATTATTCTTTACTTTTAAATTTCTCACGATAGTGTAGGGGTTGAATCAAACCAACCCAAATTGGGCTTTGCTTTAATTTATTCAACCTCAACCGGGAACAAATAGTAATGTCAAATTTAAGTTTTTGTATTGGTTCAACCTCAGTTCAACAAAGATCAATTACAACTCAAGTTCAGTATGTAAATAATTTAATTAATCAAAATAACGTTATTTTAATAAAATATTATAACTCAACGTAAATAACTTGACTTAACAAAAACGAAATCATTGCATCGATTTAAAATGATATTATTTTACTGTAAAATATTACAACATATAAGGCTGTGTTTGGTGTAACAAAAATTGATGAAAATTTCTAAAAATTTTTATAAAATTTTAGACATTGCTGTTTTCTTAAAATACAAAAAACGTTCAATATATTTTCAAAAAAAAGTCGATTACTAGGATTCGGTTAATCAAATAGCAAAAATTTTTTCGATCATTCTCACCATAGACTCAAAAGCTACCAAATGACACCCATTTTGACTATTTTTTGTGACGTTTTTAAAATCGTTCTAACAGATTGTAGAAATCGTTCCAATAGAATCGCACGGCTAACTTTTGTCCAAACGGGTTCTACAATTCGTTTGGACGGATTGTAGTGTAAAAAAATCATAACTGTCTAAAATTTTGAATCCGTCCAAACGGAAATTCAATCCGTCAGAACGAAATCTTACTATTCATCTCCAAAAAACGTGATTTGAGCTTTGTGCACCAAACACAAAAAATTTTCCTAAACCACGTTTTATCTCATTTTATCTCACTTTTTAGTGTGCCAAACGCAGCCTAAATAACTCCTAAAAATTCGTATAGTACACTTAATTAACTCAAAATTTTCTTAAATTTTGAATATTCATTTAAAAAATAAATTCAAATTATTTAAAGTTACGAATTGAAGTGAGTAAAGTTTTAACCAGTTCAACTCGAGTAACCGTTATAATTTTTTTTTTTTTTTGGGTAATAGTAACTGTTATAATTTGTGGTCACCCCTGACAATAATATATCAAGTTAGGGCATGTTCGGAAACAGGAGAATTAATTTAGGCACATTATTCATGTTCTGTCACAGTTGATGATGGGAAGGAACCAAAGAGTGCTTTCTTTTTGGGGGGTGGACCATTCACGCATAAGGATCTAGAGCAAGCAATCTCTCTGCAAATTACGTTGAGTCAACAGGGTGGTTAGTATTATTAATTACTGTGAGAGTTGGAACCACAGCTAGCTACCTAGGCAGTCCAATCACGGAAACTCAGAGTGCAAATTTCCACTACTGTCCTTTTCACATGCACTGGACCGACTGTGAAACTTGGATACAAAAAGTGTAAATCCGGACACCCTAACCGACCCATACTGCCCGACTCTACGAGCATCGTATGAGAAATAAATCAGGTACGCAGCGACCTCCTAGACAGGAGGTCCGGTGTCGAAACGCACCAGGAGCCCTCTCTCATATTTCAAAGAGTGAGACCCCCACACGATACGGAGCCCGGACTCGAACCGTACACCTTAGATACAAATCTGCTGCCCGAGTACCAACTACGCTGCGCCCTGTGGGCAAACCGACTATGAAACTTGCTAAGAGATCGTAACAGTGTTTGGGTGTTGACGTTGTGGCGATTGAACAGGGGCGCTTTGTGTGTTTGTAGTGATAAAAGTTGAGATAAAATAAAATAAAGTGAGATAAATTATGAGTTCGTAATTCGTACAATGAGATAAAAAGTGAATAAATTTTCAAAATTTTCAAAATTTTTTAAATATTTTCTTTGTTTTTTAGCGCGTCAAATGTTGTAATGCAAGATTGTGTTCGTATCTTTGAATTTAAAAATTAACAAATTTTGTGCAAATTACTTAGATGGCAATTTGTTCGAAGTGAGTTTTATATTTTTTGCTATTCTATTTTTTGTTTTCTCTATAAAAAAACTAAAATCAAAAAATATATTTGATATCCATGTTTATATATTTTGAAAACTTTATAAATAGAAATTAAAAAAGAAAAATAAAACATTTTATGTAATTTTTGGACCGAGATTCTATGTGATTGAGAATTTTAATATAAATGTTAGTTTTAGTGTATGTTTTAATTGTTGCTGCAACTATTTTAACGAATATGTATATATAAATATTATGCACAAAATTTGCCTAGTTTCAAGGCCCCGTTTGGAGGCAAACATCAGGGGAAAACTACCAAAGTTGCTCTTTGGGTGATTAGTAAAATATCCATTTTTACTATTTTTTAACTTAATTACAGCAACTTGCTCACTCAAAAATTACCAAAAATTATTAAAAATTTGAAAAAATTATTAAAATCTGTCAAAAGTTAATAAAAATTGTAAAAATTACCAAAAAAATTTATCAAACATCTAAAAATTACAAAAAGTTACTAAAAATTATTACTTACTTTATTACAAAAAGTTACTAAAAATTATTATTTACTTTACCAAACGCACCAAAAATTACAACTAGCAATTTTTGGCAAAAAAAAATGTCAAAATTTGCTAAAATTTGGACTTCCAAGCCGTACCTAAAAAAATATGTCAATGAATTTTTATTAGTTTTTTGGGAAGCCAAAATACAAATTTAGACGAAAAAATGGATCGAGGGGTAAAATAATTATTTTATATCCTAAATTTGAAAGTAGCCCAAAAATAAGGTGCAATGGTAAAATGGTCATTTTACAACCCAAGAAAGTGATCGAGAAAAATTTGTAATCACTAAGCCATTGGTTGTTTTTTATTTATATTTTTTTTTTCAATTTTTTGATTGAATCTTGATTGGAATGAAATAATTATTCTGTCACTTAAATTGTAGAATGTCTTTTCTCATATATTTAATATTAGAATAGCTATCCCTAAAGAATAGCATTTTAACTTAATTTTAAATTTGATACCAAATATAAAAATAAGTTAAAATGATAATGAATTTCATTTCATTTTATTCCCATACCAAACATAGCCTAAATGTTTCTAAGAAACTAAAAGAATTAGATATTTTCATATTATTGATTCATGACTTCGGAGAAGTGGAGGTTATTAGAATATATTATATTATTATATTATCTAACCAATATTAAAATATATTCCATTACTATATATAATTAGTATATTCTACTTTTCTTATTTAGATTATTTTAATCTATACATATCGTTGCACTCTTTCTTATAATATATCAATAAAACATCAATATATCATTTTTCTCTCCCATTATTATTCTCTTTTTCTAACATAGTATCAGAGTTTAAGGTTTTTGACCCTAGATAGTTTTAAGTTTTTCCTTGCTACCATGGCAATTACTGTCACCACAACTCCTTCCCCGACTACTAGCTCTCATTCTTGCCTTCGCGATTGACCACCAATCTTGCAATTCTGGTTTAGTAAACCACACCGACTAGTCCAACGACCCACACCGACTAATGTTGGTGACTCAGTCTCTGTTCAGATTGTTATTACCATGTCCAAATTGCCGATCCATCAAGCCTTGTCACTGTCAGACCCCAAATAGGAGCTGTCCAACATTGCTGCTCCTCCAAGTTCCTTTATCGCTGCAGTCATTGCTCTACCAGCATCGTGCACCACCTAAACAATGCTTGAGTTTCTTTTTTGCATTAGTCTGGTAACCCACCCTCTGCGGTTTCCAATTCTCTGCCCTTGCCAACCTCTTCGATTATTCAGCCTCTTCTCCACTAAACGTTGCTAACTTTGTTTTTTCAGCAAATCTATTCACATTCCAACAGCACTACTACCGCCTCAACCAATCTTGTACGCTGCTCCTCCAAAAAACAACTATTCACCAACTCTCCTAAACTAACTTACTTTGCGTACTTGTACGCCAACCAAGACAAAAGTTTGAACTTACTGTCAATTTTTTTCTTCCTTATTTTCTTTATTTTCCTGCAAACTCAAATCATTGATTTCTTAAATCAAACCCTTATTTAGTTCTTTGCAACTCTTAAATAATTTTCTTTATATAATGTCCCTACAACCCTCTTTTTATTCTCTGTACCCTTTTCCCTTATTTCTTTAATTTACTCTCTTTATTTCCTTAATTTACATATTTTTCTTTTCCAAAATCTCATGTCTCTCTCTCTCTCAAATCATTTTCCAATTTACCATATCCTTTAAATATCTCAATTTCCCTTAAAACTTAGATTTTCGTTTTCCAAATTTTCCTTACTCTACCCCCTTACTTTTCTTTCTCAAAATTTTCAACCCTTTTAATCTCTACGTTGGAGATCCAATTATGCTAAACTAGTACTCTGACTTTTCAATGTACTTTCCCGTGATTCCACACGTCTCTAATTTTTCAACGCGTTTTCACACGACTTTCAATTTTTAACATGCTTTTACACACCTTCAATTTTTCAACGTGCTTCCATATACAAATGCGTTTCTACACATCTCTTTCAATGCACTTTCACGTCTCGCCACTCAGGTCACTTGGCTTTCATGCCATTACTTCTTATCCAACTTCACCTTCAACCAATTCAGTCTGGTTTTTATTCTCCAAACTTAAGTTGGTCTATGGTATATCTCCTTCAATTTGCGGAGGTTACTAGAATATATTATGTTATTATATTATCTTACCAGTATTAAAATATATTTCACTATTTTATATAATTAGTATATTTTAGGATATTTTACTTTTTTTTTAGATTATTTTAGTCTATATATACTGTTGCACTCTTTTTTATAATATATCAATAAGACATCAATACATCATTTTTCTTTTTTCTCTCCCATTATTCCTCCCCTTTTCTAATAGAGGCAGCCAAGAAGTCAAGCTATTAGTAATCTTCATACTAGCTGGCATGCCAGTTTTATCTCCCAGTGTTCTATACTTAAACACATACCATGTTGATGCAATTTTTAACGTGACCGCTTGGAGTTTGAAAAATTACAATAAAATGTGATTTGAATTACTTTTTACTATTTTGTGTGTAAATCCTAAATCATAGAAAACAAAATTGAACAATTTCATTAATTCAACGGATTTTTGCCCAATCAAACAAATTTTGATAGACACTTTTTGACTTTTTGCGCCATAACTTTTTAAATTTGTAGAAAATTTATTGAAATTTATTAGAATTTATAGATATATATATATATATATAGATTTATAAAAATTTCTAGAGATTCATGTAATTTGAGGTAAGAAAAAGTTTCGTAAAAATTTGTGGAGAATTGTTGAGATTTGTGGAGATTTTTTTTTTTTTAGCTCCAAACCCGCTTACTAATTAAACAAGTAATTAAGCATCTCCTAAAAATAAATAGAAATTTATAGAGAATGATAAGCGGGTTTAAGAATAATTTTATGAAAAGTAATGAAATTTTTAGTCTAGACATGAAGATGGCATCACATAAATCAATTATGCTTGGATTTCAGTTGTGATGGATGGCCTTGATTATAAGTGGGGTTAACTAATTTGGGGACCCACACCTCTCGTCCCCCAATAATTTTTTTTTTTTTTTTCCATCTATCTGGAACTAAGAAGAAAAATGAGGTTATTGGGTTGATATGCAATGTAGATGCCCAACGAATAGTGGGCTCTGATAATTTGTCCTCCTTGGGATTGGAGCAACCTGTTTTCAGAAGATTGGAACTTGGAGTAAAGCATGGAATTAATTCCAAAAAAATCACTGGGCTTCCTCATGAGTTGGGCCAATTGTAGTTTGATTCTATTTTTCTAGTTGGGCCAATGGGCTATAAGTGGAAAGGAGCTTTGGGACTGCGGATGGCAACGGTGAGATGAATATAAAGACAGGGTTTAGTTTTAAGTTCCTCAACTACTAAAAAATACGCTTTTAATTAGAAAAAAAAAAAAAAGGGGGTACAATCAACTCTTTATTTAATTATTTACTTTATTTTAACATATATATATATATATATATATATAGGAACTTACTATATACATCAATATGCATTATTTATTAGTTGCATGTATAAATTTACTGTGATAGATACAAAAGTATATATAACCGTGTATCTATAATTCACAAAATTTCCAAGGAATTCATACATGGGAGATGGAGTTTTGTGGTCCATTATCCTCACATCATTGAAGTACTTTATTCCTTCCTCTTGGGATTAGGCAGCTAGTTAGCTCGAACACAAAGCTCCCGATTCCTTCAAACAGACAGTCGGTCCGCTATCTCTTTTCAGGTTCCTCGTAGTTGGTGGACTTGTCTTTTATTTTTTATTTTTATTTTTGCTTCCCTACCTTCTTTTCCCTTTCAAAAGTAAAGTTCTATTGAGAAGTATACTTGACACATTTCCAACAAACACCAGTATTTGTACTATCGTAAGTATAAGAAAATATTACCTCTTAAAAAAAATTATAAGAAAATATATATATATATATATTCTATCTACCGATCCAGCTGCTTGTTCAATAAAGTTAATATATCGAAGAGAAGGATCAATCCCCAATATTTTGGATAATGCTATATATTATCCGATTTCGTTTTTTACAAATTAAGTAACAAAATAATGTTTATCAGCATATCACTTAAAAAATATTATTAAAGTATTTTTCATTACATAAATATTATTACCAGTCATTTTAGAGTTTATTAATTTGAAGTAAATACATTTTACCTCATTAAATTTAATTAAAATAATTTTCATTTTAACTCCTTACATTTTCAAATGCAGTACTTAACTTTTTTAAGTTATGAATAAAAATGTGGGTGAATTTTATTTAAAAAAATTTTGATAAAACAAAATAACGTTTGATGATCAAGAACTATCGTTAAAAAAAAAAAGAAAAAAGAAAAAAAAAAGAACAACTTTTAACAAAGAAAAATAAAAAATTTTCAAAGATAAAAATAAGGAGAAAATAAAAATGAAAGTATGTAAGGCAAAAAAAAAAAAAAAGTTATTGTAATGAGATTAAATATTTGAAGAAGGCACATAGAATCACATACAGTCATTTTAGATTTAAAAAAAAAAAAAAAGAAAAAATCATAGTCACAGAAGAAGTTAATTGTTTCATTTGATTATGAAGAATGTGTGAAAATGGCCTTCAACTTTTAATTTTTATAAACAAATTTTGACAAAACAAAATTTTTCAATTTTTTTAGGTTAATCCTTTAGTACATTTTTGCATGCATGGTATGTGTATCCATACATATACCTACGTACACCTCTTTCCCTTAAAGATAATGAAGAAGAGTTCTTTTTGTTTTTTTCTGTCATGCATGAGAGATAATAAAGAGTACAAATTCCCATTATCCATCAACTTTTCTCACAAATAAGAGAGAAAGAAAGGGAGATCCGCAACATGTAGCTTTGCATCACATGCATTCCACTTTTTCACCTATACCAGTATTTACCTCCCCTGCAAGAAAAGCACAAAACCCACACCACACTTCCTATATCATCTCCACCACCAATTCTAAAACACAGAAAGAGTACTACGTGCCTAGCCACCAAAGGACACTTCAGTTCTATACCATACATCTCTTCCCCAACCAAATAAAACCCACAAAACCAAAGTCCCCAACTCTCTTAATTCCTTCGTCTCTTATATATATATATACACACAAATACAACCACCTACTGATTAAGCTGCAAGATGAGGACAAGCTATACTGTCCATCACACTCTAACTACTGAAGCAGCAACCATTGTAAAGCAAGCAATTAGCCTAGCAAGAAGAAGAGGGCACGCCCAAGTGACTCCTCTTCATGTAGCCAGTGCCATGTTAGGTTCCTCCACGGGCCTTCTTCGAGGTGCTTGTCTTCAATCCCATTCTCATCCTCTCCAATGCAAAGCCCTAGAGCTCTGCTTCAACGTGGCCCTGAATCGCCTTCCGACGTCCAGTTCAAACCCCATTCTAGCCCCTCACTCCCACCACCACCCTTCTTTTTCCAATGCCTTGGTCGCCGCCTTCAAGCGTGCGCAAGCTCACCAGCGTCGTGGCTCTGTCGAAAGCCAGCAACAGCCCATTTTAGCCTTGAAAGTGGAGTTGGAGCAGCTTGTGATTTCCATACTAGATGACCCCAGTGTGAGTAGAGTCATGAGAGAGGCTGGCTTCTCTAGTCCACAAGTGAAAGCTAATGTAGAGCAAGCTGTCTCCTTGGAAATTTGTTCTCAAAGTCCTCCTACTACTAGTGTAAGTCGTCAATCCGAGGGAATCAGGAAATCCTCATCAGTTCTTTTCTCTAACAATGTCTCCGTATTTCATTCAATGAACGAGTTTAGAGTGACGCCGAACGACGAACAAGTTCAAAGCCAAGATGTAATGAGTGTTCTAGACTCGCTGATGAGCAAGAAAATGAGAAATATAGCTATTGTAGGAGAGTGTTTGGCTAGTGCAGAGGGGGTGGTTAAGGGAGTGATCGATAAGTTTAATAGAGGAGAAGTTCAAGGAGATATGAAGTGTGTGCAATTCATAAGCCTTCCAATTTCCTCCTTGAAAAGCCTTCCTGTGGAAGAGGTTGAACAGAAGGTGGGGGAGCTGAGGTGCCTTGTGAAAAGTTGTGTGAGTAGAGGGGTGGTTTTGTATTTGGGTGATCTCAAATGGGTATCTGAGTTTTGGTCAAATCATGGTCAAAACTATTATCACTGCCCTGCAGTGAAGCTCATGATCATGGAGCTCAGTAGATTGTTGTTGGGTGGAATTGGGGGGGAAAGCGGAAAGTTGTGGGTTGTGGGAATTGCAACTTTCCACACTTACATGAGATGTAAGACTGGCCAGCCCTCTCTGGAGACTCTTTGGCAACTCCATCCTCTCACTGTTCCTGTTGGCAGCTTGGGACTTAGTCTCAACCTTGAGAGGTAATCTAGACAATATTTCTTATTGATTAAAAAGTAGAAATCTGTTATATATAGAGAGAGAGAGAGAGAGAGAGCTTTATTTTAAATTTTCAAAGTATATTTTAAAAAAGTATATAAAAATCCCAAATAATTTAGCCTGTTTTAATTAATATCATGGCTTTGGTTTTCCAGCGATTGGAAAGGTAGTCATGAGTTCCAAAGCAAGACATCAGGAGAAGAGTCCAGTTGGTCACAAATTAAAATTGGAGTTGAGAAAAACCTCACTTGCTGTACGGACTGCTTGGCTAATTTCAATAGAGAAGCTCAAAGCACAGCCATGAATACTTGTAATAGTAATTACAATGAGTCTGTCACCACTTCCACCACTAGCTCAAACTTGCCTTCATGGCTTCGGCAGTACAAGGAAGAGAGCAGGAGAAAAACTAACAACGACCAGGTACCAATTTGCACAAAAACAAGGTAGTTTTAATTGTCTCCTATTAATGTCTGATAAAATCTAATAACATCCCTTTCTGTCTGTCCTTTTTTTTTTTTTTTTTTTGCAGGAATTGAACAAACTTGGAGAGCTCTGTAAGAAATGGAACTCAATTTGCAGTTCAGTCCACAAACAGCCTCACTTTCTCGAGAAAACCCTCAAGCTTTCTTCACCATCTCCTTCCTCCTCCACTTCATTCTCTTCATCGCACGACCTGAATCAGACGCTCTTGAATTGGCCCGTGATTTTCGAACCCAAAGGATCGCCGAAAGAACATCAATTCCTAATATCTGAAAATGATCCAAAAGTACCAGACCTTTTATCCAACCCTAACTCCAGCCCTAACTCAGTTTCTTCCAGCGAGACAAATGATCACGATGACATTGAGTTCTTGCACAGGTTCAAGGAGGTAAATTCTGAGAACTTGAAGGCTCTATGCAATGCAATGGAAAGAAAGGTTCCGTGGCAGAGGGACGTAATTCCAGATATTGCCAACACAATCCTCCAATGCAGGTCTGGAATGGTTGGGAGGAAAGACGGCAAGGAAGAGACTTGGATGTTCTTTCTGGGAATTGATTTCGAGGGGAAGGAGAAAATTGCAAAGGAGCTAGCAAAGGTCGTGTTTGGCTCCCGCAGTTACTTCGTCACAATTGGACTCAACAACTTCTTCTCGTCAGCAACAACAAGAGCTGATTCCGGCGAAGAATTGAGCAAGAAAAGAGCAAGGGACGAGCCGGGTTCCTCTTATCTTGAAAGATTTGCGGACGCGGTTCGAGAGAATCCGAGCCGGGTTTTTTTCATGGAGGATTTGGAGCAAGTTGATTTCTGTTCTCAGAAGGGTATTAAGCGAGCAATTGAAAGTGGGACAATTACGCTCGCTGGTGGTGGTGGTGGTGACGACGCTGTCTCCCTGAAGGACGCTATTGTCATTTTCAGCTGTGATAGTTTCAGCTCAATGTCGAGGGCTTGTTCTCCTCCCATTAGGCGAAAATTTGGTGATCGGGGAGAAGAAAAGGAGGATAAAGATGAGTCGGAGGAGAGAAGAGAGTGTGGTTCTTCACTGGATCTCAATGTGGCCAGCGCTGAAGATGGCAATGGAGATCATGAACAATCAGTTGATAATAATGTTGCTGCAGGTAGTGTCCTGGACTCGGTGGATAGGCAAATCTTTTTCAAAGTTCAAGTGCTGTGAAATTAATATATATTCCACGTCATCAGTGTAGCTCCTTTTTTTATTTATTTATTTAAATTTCCTTTTGAATTGGGTGGGGATCGAAAGGAAATTTTCTGTTAGATCAACGTTAATGTAAGAACTTGATGAATGCCTTGTAGAACTTGTAAATTGATACACATATTTCTGATCTTTTTGCTAGTTGGAATAGGTTTATTAATTCATTCATGCTACTGCATTATAGGTTTAGTATTTGAAGTCAAAAAAAAAAAAAAAAAAACTCTAATTAAATTTATTGCAAAACCTTGAGTTATAAAATTTGGAGAGAATTTGCTTACTGTTTTTTTTCTCTCTCTACACTCTTTATATTGCTATCTGGTTGCTACATCTTAAGCTAAATACAAAACTTTTATTTGTAGCCAAAATTTAGAGCTAATTAAAAAGCAAAGTGCAAATTACAAAATTAATTATAACAAAATTTTCGAAAATGTCAATAACAATAATAGTGGCTTTGGTGTCTAAAATGGTGGCTTAGGGTGTCTTAAATAATAATTTTGGTACTTACCAAAAAAATAATAATAATAATTTTGTTGGCGATAGATCTTGACTTTTAATTAACTTTTAAGGATTGCAAATTATTTAACAGAATAAAGTCAGTAGTATTAGTTGAATGCAATGGAATTAATCCGAAGATAAAAGAAATTAATTAATAGATCAACTTCATGGCATTTTTTTTTTTTAAGAAAAACCTCTTTAGCGGGAAGGGGGTTTGGTAGGAACCACAATCAATTTATTAAAATTTTAAAATAAGTATAAGAAGGAAAGGGATCTAAACCTTACCTACAAAAAAAGAACAAAAAAAGCATAGCAAAAAGTAATAATGAAGCGGGTGACTCACCGCTTTACAACAACAAAAGAGCCTACAAAATATAATAAAAATCAATTTGTGGTGACTCGCCACAGTACAATAAAAAGGAGAAGGACATAGACCTAACCTCCAAGGAAACGAAAAATAATAAAAAGAAACTTATATCCTAATCTGAGGAGTCTCATTAGCATCCAAAGAAAGAATACTAGTAATAGCTCGAGAAAGATCCTCAGCTCATAGAAAGTCTTGTCTTGCTAGTATGTGCATGCCCAATTGGCCATGAAATCTGCTGCTTGGTTAGCTTCCTGGTAAATATGACAAATTTGAGCTGTAATAGAAGTACATAAATGACAAATTCGAGATTAAAGATAAGCATATTCCTAACAACCCGAGCCATTAGAAGTAACCCAAGAAGCCACAATAGCCAAATCAGACTCAACAATCAAATTCCTGTAACCCATGCCAAAGGAATCTCCAAACCCAACAAAGTAGCAATAAGCTCAGCATAAATAATGGGCTTTTGGCCAAGGAAGCCAAAAGCAAAGACAATCTGACCAAGATGGTTGCGAAGGATACCACTAGCTACTGAATGTCTAGGATTCTCTCGGAAGCATCCATCCACATTAAGGTTTAGGTATCCCAGCGAAAGCCAAATCCAAGAAACAGCTCTAACTTGCCGAGGTCGAGAAGGTAGAGTCCGAGTAGCTCACACAAACTATGGAGAAAAGTCTCCGCGAAGTTGAGAAGTTTTGAACTCATCAGCCAGCCCAATAAAATGGAAATCCACTAAAATACGATAGATGATAGTATGGGGTGAAAAGGGAATACCCTCAAATCAACATGCATTATTAATTTTCCAAATATGCCAAAGAATATAGTATGCAGTCACACCCGAATATGACCCATTGAATGAGCACATCGGCTCAAATAAAGAAGCTTTGTGGGAATGGATATAAAGTCAAAACTGTGAAGTCTGAAAAGCATATGGAAGTGCTGCCAAACCTACTGGGATAGAATACAATCCATAAAAAGATGTCGGCTAGACTCACCAGCACATCGATAGACGCAGCGAGAAACCATATGAAAGCCTTTACAGCAAAGAGAGTCATCCAGAGTTAGGTAGTTGTGCTTGAGTCTCCAAAGGAAAAAAAAAAAAAAAACCTGTAATGGGATGTGCCACTACCAAATACATGAATAAATGGGGTTCATGGGTTTAGTGGCTCTAAGGAGACTCTAAGCAAAACGAAGAGAAAATTCCTCATCTAAAAATAAACTCCACCTGATCTGATCTGGGCCTTATCTAGAGATGGGAATAGCAAAAAACTGTTCAGCAACAGATATAGGGAGCTCAGCCAAAATACGTTCCTGATCCCAACTAGTATCAGTCCAGTAAGAGGAGACTGGAGCTCTAGAAGCAACATTGGGATTGAGAATAATTAAAGGAAAATTCCCAATCCAACAATCATACTAAAAACTAATATCCCCAGCATTAAGAAGCCATCTCACATAAGGCTCAACTGTAACGCGAGCTCTAATCAGCCACCGCCACATAAAGGAGGCAGGGTAAGAAAAAGGAACCATACAAGGATGATGAGCACGGCGATATTTGGCCTTAAGGAAAGAAGCCCATAGAGACTGCTGAGATTTGAAGTACGAACAAAGCTTAGCCTCACAAGCAGAGGCCAAATCCAAGAAAGAACGTATACCTAAGCCGCCCTCATTCATAGGAAAACAAACCTCATCCCATTTACACTAGTGAATTTTCCTAGCAATGTTAGAATCACCCCAAAGGAATTTAGTGAAGAGTCTCTCAAGCTGGTGAATGACGTCAACAGGTGGCCTTAAAACATGAAAGAGATGTGTGGGCATCACAGAAAGCACATGTCGGAGCAAAATAATCTTGCCACCAAGAGAAAGTAAGCGATTGGCCCAACCAAAAATCTTATCCCTGACTTTTTTTCACAATTTCAATAAAATAAGATATCTTCAGATGTCCCAAATAAATAGGACAACCAAGATAAGTGAATGGGAGAGACCCCTTTTGAAAAGCAGTAGTATACTGAATAATCCCACGCCGTGCTATAGGAACAGAATACCCTAAATAATACCGGCTTTTGGCTTGACTCACTAATTTCCCATAAACTAATTCATACTTATGTAAAAAATCCATAATACGCTTAATGCTACAAAAACTCCCATTAGAAAAAAATAATAATGTAATCTGCAAAACTCAGATGAGATATTAAAATAGGGCAAGCAGTAGAATATGCAATATTAGGATAATGAGTGTACAGATGAGACAGACCTCTGAATAAAAATTTAGCAGCAATGATAAATAAATAGGGGATAAAGGATCACCCCGGCGAAGGCCCCTATGAGGCTAAAAAAACCCTTAGCAGCTCCATTAACTATGATAGAAAACCAAGTAAAGCAATCAAGAACCCTTTCTCCGCGTTTTACAGTATTTTGAAGTCGGTTTAGAAATAAGTTAAGTTTTGAAGTTGGCTGCTTTTGCTGCACTTGTTATACCGAGCTATTGTCGTTTTACGTAAGTATGTTTTTGTAAATTTTGATTGTATTTTGATATTCTTTAACTGCAAATCCTATTTAAATGATAATTGAAGTTATACGTACCTATATTATACTTAAAAAAATAAAATAAAAATGGTTTAGTGTGAAAAATTAATTACAATGTAAAATTTTATAATTAATAATATTTTCAATAACGCTATGTTGCATGATTGTTAAATTGACATCAAAAATATTTTATGATAGATATTGAATTTGTTTGGAATGATAAAGAATTCTGAAAAATTTTATAAATTATTTACTTTTTATTTCATTATACAAATTATGAATTCACAATTTATTTTATTTTATCTCATTTTTTATCACTCCAAACACATCCATTACCTTATTTCGATGACTAAGTTCTAATGATGATCATACTTGATCACTGACAATTTAATATCTAATTTCTTGCGGCAACGACCTGGTTAGCTTGGGTGGTGTGCAAGAAGGTATTATGAGCATGCATCAGTATGTGCATGATCTCAAACTCAATTCTTTCTATAGTTATTTTATCGTTGTGAATAATTATGACCGTGGCAATCATTAAGGTTAACACGTGACTTGTCTTAGGTTGGTAGAATAGGGTATTTATCATGTCATTAAAAAAAAAAATTAGGGAAATAGAATGGTGCTTTACTATACGTATATTTTACTTAATACATAGCGGAGTTCAATACAAAGAAGTATATATTTTATCCATTATTATATATTTTATCCATTATTCGCATATATGCTTGCATGGATGACCTTGCCATTGCCATACCATTCAATAAGTTACATTTACTTTAAATTAGATTTTTACGGACAGAGGAGAAAATATGAACTTTTTTTGAGATATATATATGTATATATTGTGGAGATAAATATTGCAAGCCCACCTTAAATTGAAGGCTACAATCTTCTAGTGATCATTACTTCTGCAAAACTATGACAATGCCAATGAGAAGTTGATATAATATAGGGCTGTTTGTCACTCAAAAAATGATAAAAAATATTGAAAATTTTTTAAAATTTTTAAAATTTTCTAATACATTTTGTAAACACATATTATACTATTCATACTTCATGAAATTTCTATAAATTTATATATATCTATATATTCCAACAAATTTTTATAAATTTTAATAAATTTTTTACAAACTCCAGTAATATTTTATAAACTCTAATAATTTTTTTACAAATTTTAAAACTTTTTAACCACTTTTAATAAATTCTGATATAAAATCATTCCCGCTATATGAAACGTGATTTATTAAAAGTAAATAGTAATACATTAAGTGCAAGCCGTGTCTCTAGAAGAGAATAGTTTTCAGCCCTGATCAAGATTTTGGTTTATAAACTTCTCAATTTTTGGAAATAATAACAGTTCTCTACGTACTTAGCGAATTAAAATTCATTAGCGAAAATCAAAAATAATCTAGTTCCTAATTTTTGTGGGAGTTAGAGAATGTTGTACGGTCAGATAATTAACTATATGTATATATAGTTAGAGAATTAACTATATGTATTTATATATATAGGAGTTCATAAAGTTGGATTCATAACGTTTATTTTGAGCAAAACAAAAGCTGCTTTAGAATAGAAAAAGAAAATCTTCCTCAAGACAAATGAGAATAAGCCTTTTTTTCCACAACTGGAGAGCTGATGATTTTCAACTTTTTTTTTTTTTCTTTTGAATTAAGTAAGTACAGCCTGATGATCAATGAATCCCGACTTTGAATGGTAGCAGCCGGGAGGACCAAAAACTAAAAGGAAGATCATCAGTATATTAAAAAAAAAAGAAAAAAGAAAAAGAAAAAGGAAAAAGACGAGAGGAATATAACCTTTAAACTATAAGAAGATTTTTCTACTTTATAATAGATTAAAGAAAATGACCATGATCCCTTAAGTATGATCAGATTTAAAAAATTTGGAGTTTAAGACAGATCTTTCTTTAAAAAAAATGATAAGACCTATCTAGAAAGACCAAAAAATAAATTAAAGTTGGATAAATGATAAAAAGAAAATGAGCCAAAGTTAGATAAATTTGGGAGCTAAGATTGAAATTAGATAAACAGAGAATATCAAGACTTTTTTAAAAATTTTAGATGTATGTTTTGAAATTTTTAAGGTGAGAAATACTTTAACAATTTTAAGTTATGAAATATATCACTATATATGTATATAGGGTCTTATTAAAATTGTAGAATTTAAGATATCTACCTTAATAGCCAGTTAATAGGCCCGACAATACTATAAAGCTTTATGTCTAATTAAGAGGGGAATATGTGCGTGTGGAAGAATGCTAGCTAGCTTCTAAGCATAATTCTTCTTTTGAGCATATGAATTTGGGGCCACCTAAATGCCTTTCATCTAAATTTCTCTTTCTTTATGATAAAATAGTTATTTCGAGTACCATAGTAATAATATCCAAGCGTAGTTCAATTCTGCTAATATTTCCACCAAGCTCTTTTACTTCCTTTAATTACCACTTCCATTTCTCACTTTTGCTTTCAAAAACGTTTGGCATATCTTCTAGGTACGTAGCTGGGATTTGACGACGGAGAAAACCGTATAAAAGCCATTTCTTTTCTCTTTACTCGTCTTATTAATTACGGTAAATTACGAGAATTAATGTTCCCTGACTATTTGGTTAAATATAAATAAAAATTAAGGCGTCATTTTAATATTATTGTGACGCTCTTTATTTTGTAAATGTTATTAGCACTGCACTCAGAATGCGTATGTAACATTACTTTTCGTTTTCACCCTTCCATAAATATGTACAAATTCGGAGAGTATAAAAATATTTTTATAATCTAATATCTTTAAAATTTTGAATCTTGATATAAGTTATTGATCAAGTACAGGTACATAAGCCTATTTTGAACATTTTGCATGCTTAAAAATGGTAAATAAGTTATGTCACTATTTTTGTCTAATATCAAATGAAATATTAATGACTGTGTTATTCTTTTGGTACGAGAAAGTTCGCAGCCTCCACCTTAGGGTTGAGCACTGAGCAAAACTCGCTCTATGGCCCTAATCGGCCAAGAACCACAGAAAATAAATCAGCCTAAGCAAGTACTGACTAACCGGTTTAGCCGAGAAGGCTGTTAGACAGTCCCCCACAATAAAGGAACGACCGCCCACCCAAAGATGAGTCGAACTCAGGACCACATGATCCCAAACCCTACAGCACGCTGCCCGAATCAACTCGACTACCTCCGAAGGGGCAATGACTTTGTTATTCTTTGTTGACAATATTTGTAAAACAAGGGGTTCCATTGTAATATTCTGAAAAATGTGGGATTTACCTATAATTAATTAAATATTCAAGGAAGGTCCAAGTAATTTACCTTATTAATTAAGTTACTTGGAATTCCTCACTGCTTGATCTATTTCTTTTTTTGATTCTCAATATTGATAAAAGCTATCCTCATAACAAATTGTAAATACAGTATTTCATTAGTTTCTTTCATTCCATCATAATTTTAAAGAGTAGTATGAAGTAAAGAAAACTAATGAAAGATTATAAATATCACTATCTTATCCTTAGTGATCATACTTTTTTTTTTTAATATTTATTCTCATGACAAATGGCAATCTAATACTAACTAAGATGAAATGCATGGAATAATGATCATGGGCAAGCTATGGCTCAAAATGAAATTATCTGAACTGAGATTAAACATGCCCTAATAGATGGTATAGCCCACCTTCTCAGAAGAAAATTATATCAATAAAAGATATTAAAAAAAAAAGAAAGAAAGAAAGAAAAAAGCTTAGGGAGATAAAGAGTTCAAACTTTGAGAAAGATCCATTAATGATCAATGATGTCTCGCCTCGATCAAGCAAGTCTGGGGGCAAACTCGTAATAATCAATCGATTATGAAATAAAGAAAAGAGAAAGTAGGGGGAAAAAAGAGAAAGGGTTGTATTTTCCCTTGTTTTTGATGCTTTAGGTTCTCCTATTCTTTCATTAGACAAGTCTCTTTTCAGGTATAGCTAGGTTTGGTCAGTTGGGAAACCATGCATATGCCTTTCTCTGCCTACAAGAAACTTTGGTTTAAAATTACATTTGATGTCTGAAAAAAAAAAAAAAGAGAGAGACAGAGAGAGAGAGAGAAATTTAAAAAATGAAATAAAAATTTAATTTCGAATTCTAACTGGAATGCCTAAAGAAGGATGGGACAAATTTTCAACACAAAAGATTCAAAAGCAAGTCTAGTCATTAAATTCTGCTATCAAAAGTAAAGCAAAAAAAATAAAAATAAAAACAACAAAAAAAGAAAGATAAAGTTTCAAAAGATTATTTAGATTTGTTAATTAATTCTTTTTCCTTTTAATTTTTTTTATTTTTGATGATGGTTTTGCTAACAATTAACATACAAGAGAAAAAAAAAAAAAGAGAGAGAGAGAGAGAGAAATTAGAAAAATTATAAATTGAAGCAAATAATAAGTTGGTCGTTGGTGGTACCATATATGTTCAATCTTTGAGATTGAACTTGTTTTTTTTTTTTTTTTACTTATAAAGTTAAGGTTAAGTAATCCCAGAGGACAAACCATCGATTAATTCAAGGAATAAGAGCAACAGTTCTTATCCATGTTTTACTTATGGGAAACTAGTAAAATGATTTCCCATGAGGTTGATCAAAGTATCAGCTATTCAGACATGAAGGTTGTAACGACTCATATCCTGACCCATGGTACAATATTACTTTTTTTTAGCTCAATTAGGTAAAGCATAGGGATGTCTTGAGGAATTACTCATTGTTGTCCTACCCTCACTCAGAATTTCTATGAAATTTGTTATTAATTAATTTGCATATTTTTAAAATGTGCTACATTATGAAAAAAAAAATAATAAATGCACTTCAACGGTATTTTTCCTCACTCTATACTGCTCTTATTCATCAAAGCTATATGGAGTAAGAAAAATTAATGAAAAAGTACAAATATTATCACCCGCTATAAAAATATGAATTATATATATATATATAGTATTCCATCCATCATGCATGGCCAGATAATTTGGAACAAGAATGTTACACTGTATCTTAATGGTGCCTTTCTTAGTTTCTCATTAATTTTATCTAGGTTTGGTCGTATCACTGCAGATTCATCACAAATAAGGTTGTACTGCTCTGTGCCACAGGAAGACAAATGAACTTGAGCTTTGCCTCCGCCGTGGATTGAATGCCGACAGCAAGTGATCACCAAAATTTTGAAGGTTTCAACGTTGAATACACAGGAGAATGTTGAAATAAATAAATAAATGCTAGAAATGTCATTGATTTTTTTTTTTTTTTTGTTTAATGAAACCCATTTGTAAGCTCTCCTCGTATTTAATCAATTTAACGCGTGTGTTTTCTTATTATTAATTCTTTTGTCCTAATCAATGATTCAAGTACTAGTCATCTCAATTCCTATGTCATGCTAGCCGTTCTCGGGAGATGATATGATCTAAGAACATGATCTAGAAAACTGAAATCATAAAGGGGTGAAAAGAAAAGGGCAAAAGATAAAGCAAAGATGCAATAAATGTAGTTTTTCTAGGGCACATAACTAATAGGCTATGTATTTTGTTTTAATTTGTAACTAAACTACTTTTTAAAGGCACCCCAACTTTTTTGCTTTATTGCAATATTGTCTCATTCAAGACACCTCAAAACTCCTCTCTCTCTCTCTCTCTCTCTCTCTCTGGTGGTACATATATATGCATTTACAAAAGAGTGGGAATTGGCATGGAGACAAAGTTTCCACTCCTAGAGCTTTTGCAGTCTTTAGGAAAAGAAAGTTAGACATGGCTCTTTCTATTAGAAGTGGCTTATTTTTTTGCATGAAAGTAAGGGAATTCTCGGATCTGAAACTCACAACAATCAATGAATACTTCCATGATAAAACCCTTTCTTTCTCTCTCCCTCTCTCTCTCCCCCTCTAATCACACTGACACAAGTTTGTGAATCTATATATACATATATCTTTAGTATCTGGGGGTGGGGGGATTCATAATTTGAATGAGATGGGGCGAGGGATCCAAGACTTCATCATTTGAGAGGGACACAAACACACACACACACACAATAGAGGAACACCTCTTTGTGGGGCTGCACATGTAAAAGCTGGCGCGTATATAGTTCAGACGACCGAGTCAAAAAGACAAGCACACAAAACAAAAGCCAAGGAGAATGTGTTTTTGTTTTTGAGAAACATATATAGATATATGTATATGGCATGACTTATGTTGCTTTCAGTGCTGTTGGTTTCCAAGCAGAGAGAGAGAGAGAGAGAGAGAGAGAGAGTCCCTCCTTCAAATTGTGCTCTAACCTGGAAGAAATTATTTTAAACGATTCAAACTCATTCTCACTGGCTTATAGCTGTCCGTCCCCTGCTTTTCTTTTCTTTTTTTTTAAACCGCAAAATAAGTATATAAAAATAACATTAAAGACGGAATATTTATTGACAAACACCTCTTTAAAGGTTTAGGCTATTGGAGCAGCAATAGACTTAGGAACCAAAAAACATAGGAGAAACTCAGCAAACTTTGGAACAAAACAGAGGAGGAAAATGATTTTTTTTATTCACTTGTAGACTAGGCTACTCAAGATTACATTGGGTATTTATAGCACTTCATATTGCAGAAGTTCATCCCCCCAATTAACTCTAATTCATGAACCACATTTAACTAGGTGCATACTGCATTAACTCTAAATCATGAACCACACTTAACTAGGTACATAATTATTGAACTATTCATGCATTACATACTTCTAAGTAATTAAAAGCATATTTATATTCAAACACCCCCTCTTAAACATGACTTTTATGTACTCCAAGCAAGCTTCTTAATGTCTTGAAAATATCAAACTTGAGAGCCTTAGTGAAAATATCTGCAATCTGGTCTTGAGACTTCACATAATTGAGTTGCACCACCTTGTTTTCAATGCATTCACGCACAAAATGAAATCTAGTATCTATGTGCTTGCTACGTTCATGAAACAGTGGATTCTTTGCTAAAGCAATGGCTGATTTGTTGTCTACACCAACTTCAGTAGGCTCTTTTTGTGCAAAATAAAGCTCTTTCAGTAAAGATCGCAGCCAAATTGCTTGAGTAACACAAGAATTAATAGCAACATACTCTGCTTCACAAGTTGATAGAGTAATAATTGGTTGCTTCTTTGAGTTCCAAGTAAAGGCAGAGTCACCCATAAAAAATACAAACCCAGTGGTACTCTTTCGATCATCAATATCCCCAGCCCAATCACTATCACTGAAACCTCTAAGCCTGAAATCATTAGAGGTGGAATAATGTAATCCAAAATCTAAATTACCTTTGATGTAACGTAAAATCCTCTTTGCAGCTTTCAGATGCGTTGCAGTTGGAGCCTCTAAATAACGACTAACTAGTCCGACTCCAAATAATATGTCAGGCCTTGTGCAAGTTAAGTATCTCAAGCTTCCAATTAAGCTTCGAAATATAGTTGGATCCACCTTTTCACCTTCATCAAATTTGGAAAGTTTGACGCCACATTCCACTGGAGTGTTGACTTGCTTGCAATTAAGCATGTTGAATTTTTTTAAAACCTCTTTTGCATAATTCTCTTGTGAAATGAAAATGCCTTCCTCCATTTGCTTCACTTCTATTCCAAGATAATAGGACATAAGTCCTAAGTCTGTCATCTCAAATTCACAGCTCATTGCTTTTTTGAATTCTTCAAACATCATTGGATTGTTACCTGTAAATATTAGATCATCTACGTACAAGCAAACAATCAAAATTCCACTGTCACTCACCTTTATGTAGAGAGCATGTTCATACGGACACTTGGTGAAGCCATTCTCTTGGAAATATTTGTCAATTCTGCAATTCCAAGCTCTTGGCGCTTGTTTTAGCCCATAAAGAGCTTTCTTTAATTTGAGCACTTTGTCTTCCTCTCCTCTCACAACATAGCCGGGAGGTTGCTGCACATAAACTTCCTCCTCAAGATAGCCATTTAAAAAGGCTGACTTGACATCCATTTGAAAAATCTTCCACTTGTTTTGAGCGGCCAAGGAAATTATTAGCCGTATTGTCTCCAAGCGAGCTACTGGAGCAAAAACATCTTCATAATCAATGCCTTGACGCTGCTTGTATCCTTTTGCCACAAGTCTCGCTTTGTATTTTTCCACCTCACCTTTTGAATTTTTCTTTGTTTTGTACACCCATTTAACTCCGATGGCAGCATGTCCTTTAAGAAGAGTTGTTAATTCCCAAGTGTTGTTCCTCTCAATTGCTCTTAATTCCTCATGCATAGCTCTTCTCCATTTCTCATCCTCAATGGCTTCCTTAAAATCAATAGGCTCAGTTCCTGCAAAGAGACAAAAAAATGTAATATCATCAATTCTCTCAGTTTCTTGATATAGATCATCAAGCCTCCTTGTGCGTGTAGGCCTTTCACTTGAACTTCCTTCAGAAACACCATTTCCACCATGTGATGGTGATAGTGAGGGGGTGGTAATCTCATGTCCATCTTCATAGTCATCTTCTTCCTCCAAGAGAGGAAGAAAATCATGGCTTTCTTCTTGAACTTGCCAATCCCACGTGGCTTCCTCATCAAAGTCCACATCCCTACTGATAAACACATTCCCATCACTTGGATTGTAGAGCTTGTAGCCTTTTGTTCTTGAGTCATAGCCAACAAATATACATTTCTTACTCTTGTCATCAAGCTTGGAGCGATTTTCATCAGAAACATGGGCGTATGCAATGCATCCAAATACCTTCAAGTGAGATACCGCTGGTTTTCTCCCATTCCATGCTTCAAGTGGAGTCTTGTGGGCTACGGATCTTGTTGCACATCGATTCAGCAAGTAAATAGCACAATCAACAGCTTGTGCCCAGAATTCTTTCGGTAGCTTCTTGGTCTTCATCATGCTCCTTGCCATATTGAGAATTGTTCGGTTTTTTCTTTCGGCAACACCGTTTTGTTGTGGCGATCTTGGAGCAGTTAGAAATCGACAAATCCCGTTGACATTACAAAATTCTTGAAAATTTTTGGAAGTAAATTCGCCTTCTCGATCTGATCTCACAGCTTGGATTTTAAATCCACTTTCTTTTTCTACAAGAGCTTTAAAATTCTGAAAACATTCAAACACCTCCGATTTTTCTTTAATAAAGTACACCCATGTTTTTCTACTAAAATCATCAATAAATAAAAGGAAGTATTTGTTCTTACCAAAAGAGCATGGATTGATTGGCCCACAAACATCAGTGTGAATTAATTGTAGTGGCCTTAAAGCTCTTGAATCAAATTCCTTGGGAAAACTCTTTCTTGATTGCTTACCAAGGAGACACCCTTCACATATATGATTGGGTTGATCTACTGGAGGCAGTCCTTTCACCATTTTATTGCTAGCCATTGTTTTGAGTCCACTGAAATTCATGTGCCCGAATCTCAAATGCCAAAGCCATGAGGAATTTTTATAACATGAAGTCAAGCATTTAGCCACTTCGGTTTGTATGGGCAGTACAAATAAACGGTTCCTTGCCATGGGTACTTTGGCAATCAAATTTCCTACACTGTTCTTTAAAAACAAACTGCTACCTTTGGTGAACAAAACATATCCTTTCTCCAATAGTTGACCAATACTCAAAATATTATTCTTCATGTCTGGAGCATAATAAACATTTGAAATAAATTGGTGACTTCCATCCTTTAAACGTATCAAGATTTTACCTTTCCCCTTGACTGGTATTTTGGAAAAATCTCCGAAAGTGATATTGCCACCAACTTTCTCATCAAGCTCTATAAACAAGTCTTTGTTCCCACACATGTGATTACTAGCTCCAGAATCAAGGTACCAAGAATGCATCTCACCTTGCTGCAAGTCATTGCAAGCTATCAAAAGAGTAGATTCCACTTCTTCATTATTTTCTATATTTTCTTCATGAGAAAGGTTAGCTTTCACAATATCGCCATTTTTGCATTCCCATGAATAATGTCCAAATTCATGACATGTATAACATTTAACCTGTGACTTGTCATACCTCTTTTGATATGGTTTTGCTCCACCTCTGCCACGTCCTCTTGTTGGGGCGAGTTGATAAATTCCGTCTCTGTTTTGAGATGAGTTTTGGGCACCTCTTCCTCCTCTTCCAAAGCCTCGACCACGCCCTCGTCCACGGCCTCGTCCTTTATAGCTCATATGTCCCTCCTTTTCTTTCAAAGTGAGCTTTGACTGAAGAACCTGCTCCATCGACTCCTTCTTTCTCCTGTTAAGCTTTTCTTCATATGCTTCCAGTGATCCACTCAATTCTTCAATTGTCATGTCTTCCAAGTCCTTCGATTCTTCAATGGCAGTCACTACATGATCAAATTTCTCACTAACTGATCTAAGGATTTTTTCAATCACCCTTAAATCAGTTGCATCTTCACCAAGCCTTCCCATTTGGTTCGCAATTGCTATGACTCTTGTGATATAATCTGACACTTTTTCGGATTCCTTCATTTGAATAGCTTCAAATTCACCTCGCAGATTTTGGAGGCGAACTCTCTTTGCCTTCTCCTTTCCTTTGCAAGCAACCTGAAGCATATCCCACAATTGCTTAGCTGTAGTGGCATTAGAAACCTTCTCAAAGGTGGCTTCATCCAGCGCTTGGTGAATAAGAGAAACAGCCTTTTGATCTTTTTTTCTGGTGCTTTGTAGAAGATCCTTTTGTGCTTGTGTGAGGGCAGCTGGATCGTCGGGAGCCTCGTAACCCTTTTCTATAATATCCCACGCATCATGTGCACCAAGCAGTGCCTTCATACGAATGCACCAATTATCAAACTTATCTTTTGTAAGTTTTGGAACTTGAAAGGGGATCATATTGCCATTTGCCATTACTCCTGTTACTGGGGCTCTGATACTAGATTGTTGGAGCAGCAATAGACTTAGGAACCAAAAAACAGAGGAGAAACTCAGCAAACTTTGGAACAAAACAGAGGAGGAAAATGATTTTTTTTATTCACTTGTAGACTAGGCTACTCAAGATTACATTGGGTATTTATAGCACTTCATATTGCAGAAGTTCATCCCCCCAATTAACTCTAATTCATGAACCACATTTAACTAGGTGCATACTGCATTAACTCTAAATCATGAACCACACTTAACTAGGTACATAATTATTGAACTATTTATGCATTACATACTTCTAAGTAATTAAAAGCATGTTTATATTCAAACATAGGCTTCACATTTGATAAGGTGGATCGAATGATAAAGGTAATATATGTGATTGGATATAATATTAAATTTTAATTTCTTTCACATAAGATTATTATTATTATTATTATTTTTTGTATTTGTATTTGATAAGGGTGATTGAGTGATAAAGATAATCTATATGTGTGATTGAATATAATATTAGATTAATTTTTTTATGTGATGTTACATTTTTAGTTTTTTTTTTTTTTTTTTTTTTTTTTGGTAAGTTACATTTTTAGTATTTGTTTGGTGCAATACAAAATATATACCAAAAATGTGATATAATAGTAGATTTTACAGTAGATAAATTTAAATATTTATATTTTTTTGTGCAAAACTAATATAATTATAGTGATATATAATACCACATCAATAGTATTTTATAAATACCCAATTTTAAAGTATATACAATTTCGTCAACCAATAAAAAGTTAAAATGAAATGTTGATAAAAAAAAAAAATAGAAGATTGACAAGAGTTATAGATAAAAGTTTATGAAGAGGTGGCATAAAATGGAAGGGATTATTTTTTTAATGATTTTTTTAAATTATATTAAATTTACCATTATACCAAGGTGAGAGGTGGGTGAAGTTACATTTTGGGAGTTGTATTACAGTCACTTAAGGTGGTTTGGTGACTTGGTGCTGTGACTTCTTAAGTTTTACACCTCAAAAAATAAAAATAAAGAGAGATAATTGGCCATTTGAGAAATAATTTGGCAACATTGAATTTATCGCTGCGGATTAACCTGCAGATGATTCGGGCCATCCATAGACCCATTGGACCCAAAATGGCCTTAAAATTTTGAAAAATACCAATCAGTCTACAGCAGAAAGGGTCAGACAGATTGGCCCATTAGCCCAGAGGTGAACTCCTTCTTGGGCCTAGGGATGAATTTTTGGGCTTGTCAGTTAGAAAAGTGGACCCCTGCTGATTCTGGGCCGCAGGCAGACAACCCAATGACAGCACCTATAATTCACTTGTTGGATTTGTTGTGGAGGGGAAATAAGGCAAGAGATTTAGACTCTGTTTGGATCAAAAATTGTCAAGCACAAAGAAACTTATAGAGATTTAAAATCACTTTTTACATCTTTTATTTTATTATATTTTGGATTAATTCAAATAAGGATATATATTTGGAATTATATATATATATGTATTAACCTTTTCTTTTACTTTTTCCCTTCCTTTTCTTTCTCCTCACCAGATTCTCACTCCAAGCACATCCTTGTAAAACAAAAAAGAAAAAAAGATCTCAAAGTAAAAGTTTTCATTTGATGGGGGTTAGAAAATATAAAAATAAATAAAAAGATATTTCTTAGATGGTGTTTGGTTTGTCCCAAAAAAAAAAAAATCAAAAGTTGTTGTAAAGTGATACTTAACAAACTTTAATTAGAGAAAGTTTGAAAAAATTAATAAAAATTGGATTTTTTTTTTTTTTTGGTGTTTTTTAGAATCTAAACACTCACTTAATAAATTCATTTTTTATTTAAATTACTTTATTTCCTAAATTCTATACATTTTCCCCAACCATTGCCATAATAATTCTGTAATACAAACATAGTAAAATCTAAAAAATTTATAGAATATATCCCCTAAGGGTGCGCATGGTTTAGCCTGGATTTGCACTAGATCAAGAACCAAATCAATTTTAATTGGGTCCATAATTTTAGAATTAGAACTAAACCAATCATCACATAAAATTGAATCAAATTGACTCAATTTTATCAATTTAATTCGGGTTCATAACAGAACTGTGAATTTTGAAAAAAAAAAAAGAAAAAGAAAAAGGTAAGCAAAAATTGAGCTGACTAATGTTACTTTGATTTGGGTTTTAAAATAGATTAACTAGAACCAAACCAATAAATGGAATCCTAATAAGATCAACTTGAAGTGATCAAATTAGGGTGCATTTGGAGCCCCCAAAAAAACCAAAAAAAAAAAAAAAGACCAAAAGTAAATTTTTTTTAGAATTTGGAGTGTAAAAAATTATTTTAAAATGATAAATAGATACTTGTATTTGATTTAATATAAAGTTATAAAAAATTATATAAAATGACATGTGACAAAATTTTAATTTAGAATCTTCAAAATTTTTAAAATTTTGTGAAACTTTTTAGTACAAATGTCAGTTCAACTTTAAAAAAAATCTGACAAAATTTGTTAAAACGTACCATTTTGATTCGTTCCAACGAATTTTAATAAATTTTTCAAAAAAGTTAGAAATTTTTAGAGTTCCGAAAGGTTGAAACTTCTAAAGTTTTTTAAAAATTTTTAAACTTTTTTGGAACGGCACCTTAGTTCAATTTCCAAATTATTCATAGTGTTTTGTACCCTCTTGTATGTCCCCCTGTTAGTAAAAGAACCTTTGTCAATTTCCATGCAATTTTGGATGATTTTCTAGATTATGTTTGGGAGTGGATTGGTAAGAGATCCTTCTAAATTTAAAAAACAAAAAAAAAATCAAGTGCCAAAAAAAACAGGAAGGAGTGCGGGTTGGTTTGTTTTCCAGATCTTTCGTATCAGAAATTCTCTGTCACCCCACCTGAAGATTCAAAATCCTGAATTGAGAACAACCATCAGACAAACCATTCATTGTAATCATGCCATCATCTTACATCCATTATTTATTTATTTTTTTTTTTTTTGGTATATTTATTTTCAACCAATAATGATTTAAAAAGGAAGATTCATCATTTTACTACTAAAGAAAAATGGCGGTTTAAGACGAATAAAATATCACCAAATCACTTCAAAAAGAGAGAGAGAGAGAGAGAGAGATCCTCAGAAAGTGTCGTCTATACAAAATAACAGAGAAGTAATCGGCATAACAAATGATAAACAGAACAACAACAGCCAATAATGTAGCACAAACTGTCAAGGAAGCGCCCCCCCACCCCCCAAAAAAAAAAAGAAAAAGAAAAAAGCCAGTCTTTTATTCCCTATTTCACAAAGCAATTACTTCCACCAACACACCTTTTTTTTTTTTTTTAACTTTCTATTTCTACCAGTAGATGGGGTTGCATTTGCAACCACCCCCGTCTCACCACTGCGTAGAAATGGATCCACACGTTGCACCAAAGAAAAAACTCGCAGAATGAAAGATAAAGGCCAATATAACTCATCAACTTGGGATTGATTTCTTCCTTTTCTTACTTCCTTTTTTTTTTTTTTTTTTTTTTTTTTTGGGGGTTCCCAGTAGCATATATAGAGCCAGAAATCTACCGCTTGGGTTCATTTAATGTCTTCCCCTCAAAAAATTCACCAAGCATTCGGTCAAGATCCTCTGCCGAGTATCTGATGTACTTCTGGGGGTTCTTTCCATTCTCAACCAATGGCCTGTGATCCATGTGAAAGTAAAATCAAAATCAGAATGTCACAAGAAATCAGTTGGTAACGAGGGCTTTGGCTTTAGCTATATAACAAAGCAAACAAGTACCACTTCTAATTTATGTTGTTTACTTCTATTGACTGTTAGTAGATACAAGATTTTTCTTACTTTTATATCATCCCACTGCTTGTGGGGTGAAGAAAAAAATCTTATACCTTATTCATGAACACTTCTTTTAAGTGCAAGTGGTTACCACTTCTGCCATAACTTCATTTGGATTATGAAAATGGCAGAAAATATCTTACTTCAAACCATCATGAAGGTCATGAATTAAAAAAGAATACGCACCCAAAGCGTTTGATGAACGATCTGTATGCTGGCAACAAGACCTCAGCTACTGCAAGCCTCAGAGATTCTCGCAACTCAGTGTCAGGAACTGTCCACTGGGACTGTCTTTGATGAAGCTCCTCAAACTGCATATTGAATGTCTTCAACCTGATGACAAAAGAAAAATTCACTTTTCTGAGCGAAGATTTCTGGAACAATCGCACAAGTAATATGACCATAAAAGATATCTTGACCTGTCCTTGACTATTGCTCTTGAAACCCCACTACTATTTCCTCCATCAACACCGACTGAACTACCACCCCCCGATGAGGTCAGGCCTTGTATAGAGAGGCACTGCAGAATCTACAAAAGAAAAGGGACCCAAAATCATGTTTGCAATGAGAAAATTACAATATCAAATGCACAAAACCGTACATCATGGGACTATTATAGACTTTATTGCCTGATATCACATCAATTTCTACTTCCAGATTGAAAAATATATTTAAAGTAGAAGAAATACAAGCAAATCAGAGACTAAAGAATTATGTATATCATGATTACATGAAGCAGTGTCACCATGATCGAGTCTCTTGTAATAGCAATAGTTTACACTTCATTACCTTTCATTTCTTTCCTTTCTAGTTGGAAATTTTCAGTGCCTCGCATGAGCTATAGCAAACTGGAATGAACAGCAAAATTGTAGTTTTACGGACTAACAGTCCATAATAGATCTTGCTAGTGATATACACATGTTTAGGCCATGGCAAATATCTGAAAGGACTACCGATAGTAAATCTCAACTCAACTTAGCCTTTTCCTTACTAAATGAGATCAGCTACTTTTTTTTTTTTTTTTTTAACCATCCCCTCAGTTAGGGACTATTTCCTCCTTTAAACCATACATCTGTAAAATGCTTAACTGGAATGGCAAAATCTCAACCAAGATGAGGTTTAGACTTCCAACTCTAAAAATCTCAAGAGCATTGGGAAATCCCATCATCCCATCATTTTCACCTCTCCCCAATTTGTATCTTCAGCCCTGGGAAGTTATTAACCATTGCACAGAAAATTTTATGGAATGGATTTCAGATGCAAGCTTACAATCAAGAACTTGAGGACCACTTGAGAGGATGGAGGGCTTTCCTTCATATCCAATCCCCATCCCCCCCCCCCCCAAAAAATAAATAAATAAAATAAAATAAATAAACCCAATATCCTAGTTGAATTATATATTATTATCCCGTTTTATGCTAATGATAATTTTGATTGCCAGGTGAACCAAGGCAAGCTCAAGTTGCCTCAGACCACTAGATCCAAACCTGGGCAGGGCCCAAATAAATCATAACCTGGGCTAACAGGCTCAAACAAGTTACTACTTATCTAGGCTTCTGTTCATTTCGCAGCCATACTTGATACAAAAGAAACTGTTGACCTGTCCGAAATCTTCAGAGAAAGTTATAATTTTAAACACTAGAGTGGAATGTCCAAAATGCTTGATATGAACACATGGTAGGTTAACTATTATGAGAAGGGGGAGGAGGAAGATAATCACGGAGTAGACAATTAATTTCTTTTTTGCAACTTCACAATAGCAGGACATGAAATGGAAGCACCACCATATCGAGACCCATGGGTCCCTAGATGAAATAAGATAAAGCTTCAAGGAAAAAGTGCAAGTACCAATGGCAAAAACTAAAAAGAGAGAAATCAAATATATTTAGGGATGTGCATAGGGTTGACAAAACCAAACCTTTGCCCAAGCAATCCTCTTATATTGATTTGCATGTTGCTGCACAATCCTCCTGTGCCTTTGGATCCAATCATCCCCTAACAAATCCTTTGCTTCAGATCTAAACCAACATAACATAAGCATTAATGCAGTAATGCATACCAAATAAGCTTGGAATGGTTTTACAAGCCATCTGAAACAACAAAAATGTACAACAAACCTGCGCACAGATCTGACCATATAGTGAATATTATTCATAAGAAACAAGTGAGTCAGAGATGGATCCTTATACTGCTTCGATTTCCCATCCAAATTAGTTTGAAGAGCCTGCATTATTTGCATTGTTACAGAGGCCAGCTGAGAATTTTCCTCTCCATTCTGGAACTCTTGAAAAAGCTGCTTCAAGGTTGATTGATAGCTGAAAGTATTCAAAAATTCATTGTCAGGTCATTTGCATTCACACGGTCCCTCAGAACCAGATGAAAGAGCAGCAACAACAAAAAGCATAGCTGCATATTCAGGATGCATCACTTAGTATAAAAGCATAAGGCAAAACCAGATCCCCACCCCCACAGAAACTGCACGATTGTGTGACACATATGACACGAAGCATGAGATATTACACTCCACTCCTCTCTCAAATAAATGGGACACAGAGCAGGCCATGAGTCAGGTTAACTGTATTTAGATAAGACATAGGTTTGGGTTCTCACAGCATCGCAAGACAATTAACATTAATGAAAACACTGCACGGATCATAAGTGAAAATATCACATTGAAAAAATAAATGAGCTTGTAAACAAATAATTCAAACATTTAATAAAGGAAGACATTGAAAATTATTGATTATGACTTGAATGGCATTGTCAAACATAAAAGGATGGTTACATAATTAAAATTTCAAATTGACCAACTCTAATAGAAAATTTTATGACTTGTAATCACAAACTCAATACATACAAGAGCAATGCAGATGACCTAACCAAAAATATGGAATTGTATATAGGAGCATAGTTAATTAGACTTGTTCCATATATGAAAACATTGTTAATTAGACTTACTCAAATAAAAACTTCACATAGTTAATAACATAGCTTGTCAAAGGATGGACAGTTCCATCCAACACAGCAGTTTTGGTAGCATCCTTTTCAACTGCTTCTTCAAAATCACCAAAAGTCTCTTGCGCTGTCTGGGCAAGCCGCTTTGTCAAACCCAATGCAGATTCCCTAATTTCATTACAAGCTTTACCTTTGAAAAGTGTTTCAATCTGCAGAGAATCCAGACAATTTTAAGAAAAATATGTTTATGCCAAGGTGTATAATAAACATCAGTTTACATTCTACCACCCAGAATGGTCAAGTAACTGAATTCACTAATTAAGATATCTTCTGTGGAGTACCTGATGATTCAAAAATATAGTGCAATCAATTATTTTCAGCAAGCTATCAGCCTTAAATTAAACCAATGATTATAGAGGTCTATCCAGATAGGAATATAAAGGCCCCGCTTGATAATGTTTATGTTTACTGTTTTTTTTTGTTTTATGTTTATAAATTTTTAAAAACTAGCAACAATAACGTGTTTGTTAAACCTATTTTTATTTTTATTTTTTTTTTGTGTTTACTTTTTTTTTATGTTTATATATTTTTGAAAACTGGTAACAATAACGTGTTTGGTAAACCTGTTCTTTTTTATTTTTTTTGCTACCAAAAAAATGAAAACTTAAACAGAAAAATCATGTTTTCCCCCTCGTTTTTATTTTTGTATAAACATTTTGTCAATTTTAATACTTCGCCTATTTCTGTTGCATCGTATTAAAATGAATTGTTTTGTTCAAATATTTTATTAAACTAAAATTTTTTAATAAATAAAAATATATTATTACAATAATTTATTTATTAAAATAATAATTTATGATTAAAATAATTTACTTATTCAACTGAAATTATCTTTAATAGATAATAATTACATATTAAAATATTTATTTATTAAAACTAAATTAATTATTATTAAAATAATTATTTTAGTAAAATATTCTATTAAAATAAATTAATTTTAATAAATAAAATAATATTTTTTAATTAAATTTTATATTAATTATTTTATTAAAATTAATTATTATTAAAAAATACATATTTTATAAAATTAAATTAATTAATTTAAAGATGTTTTATTAAACAAATTAATTAAATTAATATGAAATATATTTTATTAAATTCAATTAATTTTGTAAAAAATAATAAAATTAAATATTTTAAAATAAATTAATTATTGTAAACAAAATTGCATTACAGAATATGTTTTTTTGTTTTTATTTCGGAGGAAAAAACAACTAAAAACAAAAATAGTTAAACATAAACAAAAAAAACATAAATGTTACCAAAACAGGTCCAAAATACTTGGCTATTGTTTTTAAACTGAAGAACAGATCAAGCAAGTTTCTAGCTCCACCCTCAAAGGACTTGAAACCCTAGTCTAAAGATCCTAACTTCTTATAAGCATCAGCCCGTACAAATGGTTCTTTGTAAAGGTTCAACTTAAGTTGTGCCTCATTCTCCTCAAATGCTCATTTTATTTTAGATTTTTAATTTTTGTTTAGCACCATGGAATTAAATTGGTAGAAGTGAAATGATATACATACAATATATATATATATATATATACACATATATTGAAATTTGTACATAACAATGTGGCTGAGCTACCAGACTATCACTTTAAATAAATAAAACCTATTACCATTATTTTTTTCCCTATTTATACTATATTTGGTAAGAACAGGGCAAGGCACGGGAATGAGGAGAAGAAATTTTGGCCTCTGGATTTGGAAGAGAACCCCGCCGCTCTCTCTCTCTTTCTCTCTCCTTTAAGAAAAGGTATTTTATATCTCCCAAAATGGGGATATGTAATCTGGATTCCGGAGCAGACCACCTGTCCGGCACAATTTTTGTGCAACAAACAGGGGATTCACAAGGCCCCAAAGGATTGGAAGCCAAATCCCACCCCATCCCCATAACAAACACAACCATTAACAAGTCATGAAGAGCATCATAAAACCAACTTTAAAAGCCAAGATTTATATACCACACTTGTGAAAACCGACTTTAAAAGCCAAGATTTATATACCACACTTGTGAAAAATCTAAATTATTAATATAATAAAATTAAATACCATAAGTAGCAGGCATTACATGCCTATCATCAATACCAAATGCATTTTACATGATGACATTTTTTATTTACTCTAATTTTAATCCAACTATTTTAGGGAAAAATGTCGTGCAAATAATTATCCAAGTATGATAAATAGCACATAAATCAACTTAAAATTGTATGAGATCTTGTTGGTATAGTTTGTAAAAATGCCTGTTAACTAAGGTGGCATTTGGTTTACTTTTGTGTTTTCTATTTTCTGCTTTTGTTTTATGTGTTAAAAATCTCAAAATGAAGAAACAGAAAATGCTTTGTTTTCCTTGTTTTGAGATTTTTCTTTTTTTTTTGTTAAAAACTCTCAAAACGACTTTTTATCATTTTTTATTTCATGTGTAAACTCATTTTCAGTTTTCGAAAACAAATTTTGAAAACATAAGTAACCAAATGAATTTTGACATGTTTTTCTTATTTTTAAAAGCACAAAATGAAAAATGAGATCAAAACAGAAAATAAAAAATAAAAACAGAAAATAGAAAATGAAAAAACAAACCAAATGACCAGTAAGAAGTGCAAATACAAACATAGATATGAAGATTTTAGAAAGAGACAGATTCTCAGCAAATATATATACCATTAGCAAAAACATTGAAAAAATAACATAAATTCAACATTTCAGTTGATGACTCGTATCTTTTCAACATACGAAAAATAATAAAGATGATAAAGAGGATTTTATGATTTTTTGGGTTTTAGCTGATCAATCCTAAGCGTGTACTAAATGAATGATGAAAAAGAATAAGATAAAAGTAAAATAATTAGATAAGCTATCCTTCAAAAGACATTTAGCTGGATATGGCGCATCCAAGAAATATGCGTGCACCCTATACATGTTGGACATAGATACAACACCCATTTTAAAGTGTTCAATACATGCTCCATAATCTATAAAAGAATAAATCAAATTCAGAAGATGTGTATGTGTGTGCGTATATAGCAAATAAGTTGTGCCAGACTAAGCATACCTCAGAGTGAAGTTCTCGCATTATTTCATACATGTCCAAAAGAACAAATAGCTTTTCTGGTGATCTCTTGCTTTTGGCTATCGCCTCTCCAAAACTAAGTAGCACAGAAACACTACTCGCAGTAACGTCAGCAAAACATTGATCCTTCAGAGAATTAATACCTTCAAACATTTGATCACAGACTTTTCGTTCCCCAGCAAAGAGAAGTTTGACCTGTTCAAGCATGAGTAGATAGTTGGAAGACCAAAAATCAAGATAAGCATGAATACCAATCTCAACTTACAGCAATCCGCATGAAATGAATCCAGTTCCCAATCTTAGCCTCCAAAACCTCCCACTGCATCTTCTGAACATCTTCTTTGCTAAGTTTTTCAACACCCAATTTCTGAAGGCTTTCTTCCAAAACTGAAGAACGCGTATCCCTGAATGAAAAATAAAAATAGTATCACAAACACTGGGGATTATTTAAAGGTATTTCGCAAGGCAAGCCAATCTTAATAGAAAAACAAACCAATAGGGAAAGAAACAAACAGTTCAAGCTATAATAAATAAAAAATTAAAAACAACAATAACAACAAAGCCTATTCCTGAAATTTCAGTCAATTCCTTCTATGCCTTGGTGTGTGAGACTTCCCTGCATGACCCCGCTGGCTAATAAGAACTCTCTAAAGGAGAGTAAAGACAATGATACTAGTTAAGCAAATTGGGACAAAAGCAATAAGATTTGTCTAAATTATCTGTGGCGTTAGTGCCTGGATGATTTTTCCAACGCACAAAATACTATGAAAAAATATCACGCAAAGAATCAAACAAAGCTATGTTACATAGACTCTTCTAAATGTCTGAGGTACCATGCAGATACTTAACACTTGGATAAAGACACCTGATAAGGTTATGATATGGGTGTTTCATATATAATTAGACATACATATAAACATATTTAACTAATAAATTTTAGGATACAATTATATATAAAATATAAATACTCTCATGGCATCTTGTAAATACCATATTATCCTATAAAATAAAATAACTATGTTAAGTATATGATATTTTCCCATATCTTTGTGTCCTCAAATAAGAGAATTAATGAATCTGACTCTTACACACGTACCCCTACTGACACGCATACCCGAGTCCATGTAACATAGACATATTGAACATGAGAATTTTTTTTTTTTTTTTTTCCCAAATCATAGAAGGGCTGTAATCAAACTTATTTTGCTAGGTGGGTAGTCTTTAACTTATTTATCGAGGGTAGTAAATCATTTTTCCAACCAACTACTTTAATTATTTTGAATTTAAAATACAAGATCAATTTTAAAGTGAAACCTTCGAAGTCTTGGGTTCATCCCACAGTTTTAATTTTTAACTTTGTGTTATTTAAGCCATGTTATAGTTCGCACTAATGTGACCTCATCATTTTATTAGACGTGAAAATAGTTCATCTATTCCATTGAACAGAATCAAGTGCATACCAGAATGTAGAACACTAATTTCTAAGATCACACCACATTGGATACAAATGAAGGGCATTACCTGTATATTTTCAGCAACTGTTGTTGGTGGCCGGCTTGAACCATTTGTTGTGATAAATTATGCAGCAATGGTAAAATCCGTGGTGGAATGAGAGTGGGAGGTGTATAAACAGCATTTTCCAGGTTATTGTTATGGTGCTCAGAGTGATGATTAGATGAAGGATTCTTGACACCAGAATCACCCTGGTGTCCTGGTGATTCTGATGACGGCCGCAGTGAACTTGGAAGGCACTCAAAAAGGCGTTCAGGTTCCAAAGGTTTGCTGAAAACACAGTGATGGAACTAAATAAATGCAGCTTACTTCAAAGACTAAAAAATGACAAAATGTCCTAATACAAAAATAACAAGTCACCTCTCAATATTTGTTTATTTATTTATTTCCAATAAGCAGTCAGGTCTTAAAATTTATTTGCAAATTTCAATATAAATCATAAAAATAAAATGGAACAAGTTCCAATTGAGTCATAACTGCAATTGAACAATACCACAATTGACCTTGTTTATGCAGAATTATGCACAGAAACATTTATAAAAAGCAGTTTCAAACTAAGTACAGTATTAATCATAAGCAAATTATGTAAGTTCAACGACAGTCAATGACCTTTATATGATGATTATCAAATGTTCAAAAATCATCAGAATGTGCAATGCAAATATTCCCTAAAAGCTTACGCGGTACATCATCCAAGCAATGTCCAATGTAGGATGTCTCCTAAAACATTAATATACTTCAAATAAGAATTAAAGATGTTAAGTCATCAATTGTCCCAAAAGTTTAAATTATTAGAAAAGGGGCTTTACAAAATATATCAAGCTAACTTAACATGCCCCCTTAGGTGTGACCCCAACTCGCATGTGGACTAGAATGACAAACTGACTGAACCAGACACAGTGCACCAACACAAACATACTAGAGTACACAAGAATACACAGGGAATAAATATTTGTACTGGGACGTGAACCCAAGACCTCCTGGAACAATAACTCTGATACTATGTTTAAGTCAACATTTGTTTCAAAAACTTTAGCTATTAGGAAATGAGCCTGATAATATATAACAAGCTAACTTAATAGATAAAAAAAATGTAAAATTGTCTAAAGGCATCTACATTAGTTACTTTAAACCTATTCTCTTCTTTAAAGTCTAAAGTGGAGAAGGAAAAGTGAAAAATGAGGCCCGCATTAGCATTTACACACTATTTTTGAGAATCTCCACAGTGGCTCTCCAAATGTAAAGAGTCACTGTAGCATTCTCTACTATAGAGAATTATTTAGAGTAGATTATCTAAAGTTCTTTGGAATAGAGAACTCTATTTCAGAGAATCTCTTAAAAGGAGTAAATGTGGATGCCCTACATCTAGCTAAAAAATGAAAACAACTGTCTTAAGGGGTTTGAATTTCCTCATTTGAAAATATGGAAATTGGTATATAAATGTCAATTAGAGAAAATTATGAACAATATTGATGTTGCTTGCTGAGAATGAATCAAGGAAACTTTAGCCAGCCATAGAAGCAAAAGGAGTTATAAGGTTAACTGTGTGCTTTAGGGGTAAGAATGTTGAACAGCAAAAAATTGAGTTCCATAAAATGAGCTAGACCAAGATGCACCCTTACTATCCAATGACGGTGGTGGGCGAGGATCCACAAGTGCCAAAGAAAACCATGGAGTCTAACCCCTTTATGCTTATGCTGGCTTATCCAGTGGGAGAGGAACAGAAGATGCTTTGGGAACAAGGAAACTACATTATATAGCTTAAAGAGCAATTCAATGAGAATTTTGTATAGCTGGGTAGAAAGAGGTCTAGAACCGGATATTGGTTTTTTATTTTACATTTCATTTAGCATACAGACCACTCCTATTAGAAGTTTTTGTCTCAAGCATTTAACTTCTTATACTATTTTAATAAAAATTTTCCTTATCTATCGAAAAAAAAAATGTTGCACACTCACTAAGATAGTTTGGCATGCATATGGGTTGAATAAAGTGCACCCTCTAAACCAAATTGATATTGTTTTGACTACTTGAACTATTCATGAGCCAAGCTTGAGCTAAGCAGTTCTTTGCTGAGACGAGCTTGAGCCCATGCAAAAATTGAGCTGAAGCACCACGCAAATTGTTCAACCCAAGCTCAAGCAAGTTAAAGCTTAGCCTTGCTCAATCTCACCTCTAGGTTGAGGAAGCGGGGGAAGATGAGAAAACATGTAGTTTGTCCAAATTAATTATGCTACGCAATGAAAAGGATAGAAACAATATTCCAGCCAAACCCAATAGTTGGAACAACGCTTAGTTAGAGTTGGAGAGCAAATGGGATATTATGACAAGCTAAAAAGTGTCACATACAACGAGCTAACATCATTAAGAAATAAACAATAAAAAAACTAAAAGAAAAAGAGCGCTATAGCAATTAACATAAAAAAAACAAATAAATAAATGAACCTGTAGGATGATAAGAGTTGCTTGAACTCATCTTCCAACTTTGAGATAGCCTTAGTAAGTAAATTATTTGCATGGTTAACAACTCCATCACTACTCTTGAAGCTTTTGTTGTTGCTAAAAAATCGGATGTTGCCTCTTAACTGCTCAATTGCTTCAAGATAAGTTTCTAGGTCTTCATGAGGACCTTTAAGTATTTTAGCCTCTGCCTGCGTATTGGAATAATAAAAGACTCAGCAGCAATAAACAAGAAACACATTAATGGGGATCATGATAGCCATTTCTAGTTTAAATATTCAAGGTGGGCACAAAATTTGAATTGAATATGTTAATCTTGGAAGGGAGGATTTTAGGAGTTCTAATTTATTTGTTTTCCTTAAATCTTGAGATTTGATTGAGGTTTGATTGTGACTTGATTACGATTTGATTAATTTATTTTAGAAAATTACTTGATTTGGTCTCCAGCCCTAACCCATATAAAGGGTTGAAGATTGTAAGAGATATTCAGCTTCTTGAATGACATTGAAAGAAATTGAGTTTTATTTTTCTTAGTTATTATTTTTTTTCATTATTCTTGTGTTCTTTTGTTCTATTGTGTTACATCAAGTGGTATAAGAGCGAATCCTTGGTGGCAAAAAAAAAAAAGAAAAATTCAAGCAATGTTTCAGCCGTCAACGGATACCCTAGACAACAATTCCTTCAGTTGTATTCCATCTTCGTAGACAAAAAAGCCCTAATCAATGTTCCCAGCTGTCATTGAAACCAACCTTCAACAAAAGTTCATCATTGGTCCACACCAATTTCACACCCAAACCCAGCTAGCGTCTAGACACGGCAACACCTTCGTATTGCTCCAGTGAGCCTCGCGAATCCACACGAAAATCAGCTGCAGCCACACGCGCCGCCAAAGTTAGGTCTACTTTCGAAAGCTTTCCAATGCACTTTGATGCATTTTTGACAGTACCTAACTCTGGCAAACCCCACCACGAGCAATGTCTTCCTTCGACGAACTCGCTGGTGACCCTAACAATCTCCGGCGAAGCTCCGATAAACTTTCCGGCAAACTTCCAGTGACCCCAAAACGCTCCAAACTGTGTTTCGTAAGAGTAGGTGTTCTCTATTTGAAACCGTGCTTAAATATTCTAGTTAAGTTGGAAAGATATTAAATTTGCATTTCGGGTTCTCTTTGATCTACAATTTTTGGGAATTTCTCAATTGTCCAATACCAATTTTTTCCTACCCTTATACCCTACTACCATAAATTTTCACGCGATCATAATAGATCGTTTTTATTAATTGCGTATTTGGGACATTTACTTTGGCCTAACATATTATTTAATTACTTGTTTCAATTTAAGTTGATATCTATATATAATCTCCATCTCATCATCCTTGCTTAAAAAATAATAATAATAAAAATAAAAATAACTTTGCAGTTTACCACTTAACCCCATCTCCCTTACCTTTTCATACCTTAACTTTATATCCTTCCACCAATCTCTTTCACCATGGATCAAAGAGTTTCTACCGTAGAACAAAATGTGAACACACTCCAGGATTCAATGAACTAACTTCGTGAGGACTTTAATAGACTAGCTAGAACTCCAGGCAAACGTCAGATGGATGAACAGAGGAGTGACATCCTTATTCCTCCCGAACATATGTTAAATCCTTCCCGTAATTCCACCTTTGGATTTTATCCCAGTAGTCTCGACCAATCACAATTTCCTCGCGGTTCTCATGGGAGAGACATTGAGGATGATGGAAACTCTATTCTAGATCATACTAATAGATTCCCTCCGGTCAATCATGTCGTAGATCATAGGCCGCATAAGGGTCATTATGGGGTTAGACCATTTATGCAAAACCCTAGAAACAACCATGATGAGTTTAACAATATAATCAAAGCTGTTAAGGTTGAGGCTCCATCCTTTGATGGACAATCAGGCTCTGGTGTCTTTTCTGATTGGCTTCTTGAGATTGAGGATTATTTTAGGTAGCATTGTATGTCTGACTTGTATCAAATCATGTTTGCCCAAATGAAGTTAGTTGGCTCCACCAAGTGGGATTGGCAGCGTATCCAGATTGAAAAAGAGAGATTTGGGGCGCCACCCATTAACGCTGGATTGACATGAAAGTTAAATTACAAGAGAAGTACCTTCCTATCTACCATAAAGACCAACTGAATGATCAATTAATGAACTTGAGGCACGTGTCTCTTAGTGTCACTGAGTACATGTCTAGCTTTGAAGCTCTTTTTATGAGATGTGACATTAGGAAAGAATCTTAGCGAACAGTGAATAGATTCATTAATGGGTTGCGTCCCAAACTCAAGAGAGAGGTTAGTCTGTTTTCTCCTAAGTCTTTAGAGGACACCTTTTATAAGGCGCGATCCATTGAACAACTGTATAAACTCTCCACCTCCATACAAATGACCTCCCAATTCTAACAGTCTAAGTCGTTCTCTTCTCAGAAACCAAGTGGGAGTTTACAAACTGGAACAGTTACTTCACGGGGAGTAGTAGTCCTAATTTGGGAAATCAGGATAAAACAAGGTACTAAATCCACTTTTTCTAGGTTCCATCCTTGTACTTCGAGTATTCAATGTCATATCTGTCATAAGAGGGGACATATTGCTACGCAGTGTCCACAACGAGCACGTGTGCTCAATCAAGGCCTAGATCCGTCACCCAGTCTGATGAGTTTTAGCAAGTTAATGGTTTTGATCCTAAAGATGGGTGTGAGGAACAAGAAGCTACGGATGAATTCCATCTTGGTGTCATGTGATGCATCTTATCAACCCTTGTGAAGGAGGAAGATTGGAAGCGCACTAGCATATTATGGACTTTCCTTAACTGTAGGACTAAGGTTTGTAAGATAGTCATAGATGGGGGAAGTATCATAAATGTAGTATCCACTTGAGCACTTAATAGGATTGTGCTTAAGCCAGAGATACATCCCCATCCTTTTCGAGTAGCTTGGGTAGACACAATTAGCCTTTTTGTCATCCACAAATATTTGGTCCCTCTCCAGATGGGAAGTTACTCTTATAAAGTGTGGTGTGATGTTCTTCCTATGGACATCGCACATGTATTACTTGGTCATCCGTGGATTTATGATATGGATGTGATACATTATGGGCGCTATAACACTTATACTTTTCAACACCAAAGTAAACTATCCAGTTGAACCCTGTTAAGCTAAGGTAACAAGAATTTGAGTCTCCAACTAGGTTGGGTTCCCAGGCTAAGCCCACCTCACTTTGCCCTACTTCAAAGAAACACACCATCCAGTTGATAAATAGGAAAGAATTTAAGAAAGTTGGGAGAGAGTGTGGATTTGTTTTAGCTTTGGTAGTTGAGAATGTTTTCCATGTCCAACCTACAAATCCCGAAGCCATTGATCTAAACTTGCTCAATTACTTGAGTAGTTCAAGGATGTAACACCTACAGATCTCCCTAAAGGGCTTCCCCCTATGCGAGACATTCAGCATCCTATAAACTTCATACCTGGATCCCAATTGCCTAATTTGCCTCATTACAGGATGAATCCTAGTAAGCGTGTTGAGTTGCAAAGACAAGTAGGAGAACTTTTACATAGGGGTGCTATTCGAGAGAGTCTTAGTCCTTGTGCTATGCTTGCTTTATTAACTCCTAAGAAAGATGGGTCATGAAGAATTTGCATTGATAGTAGAGCCATTAATAAGATCACTGCCAAGTATAAGTTTCCCATTCCTCGTCTCAAGGATACGCTAGACCTTCTAACTGGTTCCCTTTGGTTCTCTAAAAAAAATTTTCGTAGCAGCTACCATCAAATTCGCACTAAACCGGGCGATGAGTGGAAAATTGCCTTTAAAACCCCCAATGGCTTGTATGAATAGCTAGTAATACCATTTGGATTGTCCAATGCTCCCAGTACCTTCATGAGGGTCATGTCAAGTCCTACGCCCTTTCCTAGGGAAATTCTTGATCGTATACTTTGATGACATACTTATCTACAATAAGACCAAGAAAGAACACCTAGGTCATTTTAAGCAGGTTTTAGAGGCTTTACGAACTGCGCAACTTTATGCGAACATCAACAATTGTTCGTTCATGCAGTCTCAAGTATCTTTTCTTGGGTTCATTGTCTCTGATCAGGGAATAGCAGCAGACCCTGAAAAAGTGCAAGCTATTTGTGAGTGGCATGAACCTAAGACTATTTCAGAGGTTCGTAGTTTTCAAAGGTTAGCCACATTCTATAGGAGATTCGTGAAGAGTTTTGGGTCTATTATAGCTCCCATTACAGATTGCATAAAAATCAGAGATTTTCAATGGACCACAACTACCACTAGGGCCTTTGAGGAAATCAAGAGAAGGATGGTAGAAACCCCTATTTTTAGACGTCCTTACTTTTTTAAATCCATTAAGGTTGCTTGTGATGCCTCTGGGGTAGGTATAGGAGGTGTTTTGAGTTAAAAAAATAGGCCGATAGCGTATTTCAATGAAAAGCTTAACGAATCTAGAAAGCAATATTCTACATATGATAAAGAGCTATTTGTTGTTGTCTGTGCTTTGTGGCATTAGCAATACTACCTATTACCACAAGAGTTTGTTTTATACTCTTAACCATCAGCCCTTAAAATGTCTTCATTCCCAAAAGAAATTGAGCAATAAGCATGCTTCATAGGTAGAGTTTCTTCAAGAATATACTTTTGTTCTCAATCACCGTGCAAGTGTGGAGAATAAGATTGTTGATACTTTGACTAGGGTCGCTCTCACTTTGCAGTCTATGAGTGTTAGTGTCATAGGTTTTGATAGGCTCAAATATGAATACCTGACTTGTCCAGACCTTGGCTTAATCTTTCAAGACATCCAAGATGGTAACCGTCGTGAGTTTGTCAATTTTATTATTCGAGATGGTTACTTGTTTCGTGGGTCCAAGTTATGCATTCCTAAGAAGTTTTAGTTTGTGAGTCACATGCAAGGGAGTTAGCAGGCCATTTTGATAGGGATAAGACTATCGTTATAGTCGAAGATATATTTTTCTGGCCATCCTTAAAGAAAGTTGTGGCCAAAATTGTTTCTCAATGCCGCACATGTTAGTTAGAAAAGGCTAAAAAGCAATACTCTGGGTTATGCACCCCCTTACCTATTCCACGCACACCATGGCAGAACATCAGTATGGACTTTGTTCTTGGCTTATCCGGGACTGCTAGGGGTCATAATTCCATTCTGATAGTAGTTGATCAATTTTCTAAGATGGTCCACTTCATACCTTACACCAAAACAGCTGATACTTCACACGTGACTAAATTGTTCTTTAGAAAGGCTGTCAAACTGCATTGACTACCCACTTCTATAGTGTCAAAAAGGGATGTTAAGTTTGTGAGTTACTTTGAAAGACTCTATGGAAACTGTTTAGTACCCAATTGAAATTTTCGTCTGCATTTCATCCCCAGACTGACGGCCAAACTGAGGTAGTTAATAGAAGTTTAGGAGACATACTTTGGTGTTTAGTTGGGGAGGTCAAGGAAATTGGGATTTGTTACTCCCTACCGTTGAATTTGCCTGTAATAAACTCTGTCAATCGTTCCATTAGTAGTCCTTTTGAGTATATTTATGGTGTTACCCCTTGCCAGCCTATTGACCTTATTCCCTTATCATATGATAGCCAGCCATCTCAATCAGCTGAATCTTTTGCCCAACACATTCATAATATTTATGCTAATGTTTGACATAAAATTGAAACTAGTAATCTAAATTATAAACTAACTGCTGATGTACATCATCATAATGTTACATTTAATGAAGGGGACTATGTTATGGTTCGTGTTCACCCAGAGTGCTATCCTAAACATTGTTTTAAGAAATTATATGCATGTGCCATTAGACCTTTTCGTATCTGTAGCAAATTGGCCCATTTCGTATCTGTAGCAAATTGGGCCCTAATGCTTATTTAATTAATTTACCTACTGATATATATATTAGTCCAATTTTCAATTTTCGTACCAAGGCACGTTTAAGCCTCTAGTCTTTCCTATTGGTACTTCTACAAGTTACTCAGCTGACTCTTTTGTTCCCTCACCGATGCCAGCCATTCCACCTTTTCAGTAGCTGGATGTAAAGCAGATCACTGATATGCCTGATTTTGAGACCATCATTTCTCCTCAAAGGCGCCTTCAACGTTTTCTTGTCAAGTGGAAGCACAAACCAAACTCTGATGCTACTTGAATTACCGCAAAAAAGTCCCACCGCATTGATTTATAGCTCTTAGCACATTATCTTCACCAGCACTCTGCGGAGCAGAGTTCTTTTCAGCGCAAAGGGAATGATGGGAATCATGATAGCCGTTTCCAATTCAAATATTCTAGGCGAGGACAAAATTTGAATTGGATAGGTTAATTTTAGGAGGGAGGATTTTAGAAGTTTTAATTTATTTGTTTTTATTAAATTTCGAGATTTGATTGAGGTTTGATTGTGATTTGACTACAATTTGATTACTTTATTACAGAAAATTACTTGATTTGGTCTTCAGCCCTATCCTATGTAAAGAGTTGAAGATTGTAAGGGATATACAGCTTTTGGAAGGATATTTTTTTGAAAAGGATAAGTAAGAACTTTATTTCAAAAAACAGAAGTAAGCATCAAGAGATGCATACAAATACAGTTGAACTATACAAATATGACCAGATCCTAAGATCAGTTCAAAGAGTCAAGGAAATTAAAAAAGGAGCATAGATCAAGAGCACTCCCCTCCCTTGTCCAACTGTATAAACAGCATAGAAAGAAACTCTTAATCTTCAAAACGGTCCTCGAGTTTTCTTCAAATATCCTCCTGTTGCGTTCTTTCCAAATTATCCAAAAAATACAGAATGGGACTATGTTCCAAGTCTGTTTTATTCTCTTAACCAAAGACTGTCCCCACCAAATCAAAAAAAAACTCCCAAGATCCTCCGGGAAGCACAAATGTACTCCAAAACACTTAAGAATCAAGTTCCATAACCCTGTTGACCAGGAGCAGTGAAGAAAAAGATGAGCAACAGTTTCCTCTTGTCTTAGACACAGCGGGCATCGATTAGCTAAACGATATCCACGGTGTTATAGGTTATCTAACGTCAAGATCTTACCTTTTACAGCACACCAAGAGAAGAATGTAACTCGTGTAGGGGCTGCATTTTTCCAGATCTTTGACCATAGAAAAACATCTTTACTACAGCCCTGCAAGAAGGAGTAATAGGACTTCACTGAAAACTCCTTGTTCCTTGATTGCCTCCAAATAACAGCATCTGCAGCCCTAGATAATTGAACAGTGCAGCGTAATTCCATTAAAGACAAAAGGCTGTCAAACTCCCAATCATTTACATTCTTGCGTAACAACACAGTCCAACTGAATTGGGCTCCAACTCCATTGCAATAATCAGAGACTCTAGCTTCTTTGTTAGCAACAATTGCAAAGATTTCTGGAAATATGTCTGATATGTAACCTATACGTAACCAGTCATGCTTCCAAAAGAAAATTCTGTCACCTTTCCCAACCTGCCATATAATATATTTGCTGAAAATCTGCCATAGCCCTCTTATACCTCTCTATAATCCAGTACCATAAGGACTGGACACAGAAACAGAGGACCATCCTCCAAATTCTTAACCATATTTGATTGTAATCAATTTTTTCTGGAGTCTGTTTTTCTCCTGAACATATCTCCACAGCCATTTGCCTAATAAAGCCTCATTGTTCAGTTTCAAGTGCCTTATACCAACCCCACCTAACTGTAGAGGTTTACAAACCTCCTTCCAATTCACCAGACTGTATTTGTAGACCTCCTCACTTCTTCCCCAAAGGAAATTTCTTTGCATCCTCTCCAACTCTTTGATGACTGAGACTAATGCTGTGAATAAAGAAAGAAAATAAGTAGGAAGGCTAGCATAACACTCTTAATTAGTGTAATCCTAGCCCCAGCTGATGGATATTTGAGCTTCCATCCAGCCAATCGGCTCCTACATTTTTCCAAAACTAGATCCCAAACATGTTTTGATTTGAAAGAAGCACCCAAAGGCAAACCAAAATGGGCCTATCTTACAGCCCAAAATATTTGCCAAACCACTCAGATCATCCAAAGCACCGACTACCATTACCTCTGACTTTTGAAGATTTATCTTTAAACCAGTAACTGCCTCGAATCCCAATAATGTGCAGTGCAAATGTCCCAATTGCATCAAGTCAGCTCCACAAAATATTATTGAATCATCTGCAAATAACAAATGAGAAATACTGAAGGGGTTTCTGTCAGTGCCAACAGCAAAACCTTCAATATAACCAGCAGTTTCTACTCTCTTCAGCATTCTGCTAAGAACTTCCATTATTAATATGAAAAGGAAAGGAGAGAGGGGGTCTCCTTGTCTTAAACCTCGGGAAGAAGCAAAAAAACCTTCAAGAGAACCATTGATCAAAACTGAGAATCTAGCAGTTGAAATGCACCAATATATCCATTGACACCATTTGCTGCCAAACCCCATTCTACCTAACAAGTAAATCAAGAAATTCCAATTTATATGGTCAAATGCTTTCTCTATATCCAATTTGCAGACAATACCTGGCTCCTTTTTCTTGATCTTTGAGTCCAAAATTTCATTAGCTACTAGAACAGCATCCAAAATCTGTCTACCTCCCACGAAGGCATTCTGAGAAGGTGAAATCAGAGGATCCATTACTGATTTTAATCTGCTAGCAAGTACTTTGGAAAGGATTTTGTACACAGCCCCAACCAGGCTGATGGGTCTAAAATCCTTAACATCTACTGCACCAGGCTACTTAGGGACCCGTGCAATGAATGTAGAATTCATGCTCCGAACAAATCTGCTGCTTTGATGGAACTCTGTAAAAAACTGCAACAAATCATCTTTGAAAACACTCCAGCAGCTTTGAAAGAAAGCAATTGTCTAACCATCTGGCCCCGGTACTTTTTCTCCATTAAGATCTTTGAGAGCTTGGTAGACTTCATCCTCAGTAAATTGTTTTTCCAGATCCTCAGCTTCAGTAGAACTGATCTGAGAAAATTGCAAATCATCCACCTTTGGCCTCCAAGTAGCCTTGTCCTCAAAAAGCTGCTAGTAAAAATGCAGAATACCTTGTCTGATCCTACTTGGATCTTCGGTGAGTGAGCCATTAAATCTTAATCTGCCTATCCAATTCCTTCTCTTATTTGCAAAAGCCATTTTGTGGAAAAATTTTGTGTTTCTGTCACCTTCTTTAAGCCATGTAACTCTAGACTTTTGCCTCCAACTAATTTCCTCCATTTTAAGAATTTTCCTCAACTTCAGAATCTTACTTTCTCTGCTACTTCTATCCAAATCAGTGAGTTTATCTTCATCATCCAAAGAATCCAGGTGATGAATGTCCTTTTCTAGTTGAGATTTCTGATGATCAATTCTTCCAAAAACCTCAGCATTCCACTTCTTTAAGTCAGCTTTAAGACTTGACAGCTTTTGCATTAATCTGTAACTTGCCGAACCATAGAAATTGTAGCTTTGTCACCATGCAGCTATCATATCTTTAAAACCTTCCACTTGCAGCCACATATTCTCAAACCTAAAAGGTTTTGGCCCACCTTTTAATCCTCCCCCATCCAACATAATTGTGAAATTATCTAAAATTAATCTTGACAAAGTTTTTTGGGAAACTTCAAGAAATAAGTCTTCCCACTCAGTAGACACTAGAAATCTATCAATTCTAGATTTACTAATACTATTGCTCCATGTATATTTGCGACCACCCAAAGGCAAATCAATGCAAAACAAATCACTTATAAATTCAGAAAACATTTTCATTTGATTAGTTCTCTCTTTGCAATTCCATTTATCTTCAATGCTCTTAACCATATTCACCTCCCATACACCAAGGGACATTCCATCGGAACACAGCAGCACCAACTTCTTCCAAAAATTCAACTTTTAAATTATTATCAATTGGTCCACAAACTCCAGTAAAGGACCAAATGATATTCTCTTCCTTCTGTTTGAATAGACAAGATAAAGAGTGAGCTCCAGCCTCTAATTCCAACAGTAACAGTTTCCTGTCATCCCACATGATCAAAATTCCACCTGATGCTCCAACAGAATCGAGAGCAACCCATTTTACCCAATTACCACCCCATAGAGAACCAACAATAAAGTCGTCAATAGAGCATAGCTTTGTTTCCTGCAAGCAAACAACGTCTGGATGCCAAGTCTTTAGTGTAGATTTGATTAACATTCTTTTCCCTGCCCCACAACAGCCTCTAACATTCCAACTTAGAATCTTAGGCTTCATTTGAAACATATTGGTAATGATTTCCTACTCCTTCCTTCACCAGAAACAGCCGATTGAGCATCCTATTGAGTTCCCTTATCATATGAAATTGACCATTGCAAATTCTTTAGCTCTCGGACTCCTTTACTGCTTCCTTTTTGCCTTCTCTTTTCTCCGCTTTGCTGATTTCTTCTTTTTTCTTCGATAGACTACAGCAGGTCCATTAATTTGTCTTCTAAGTCCTCATTGGAAATCTCCAGAATTTTCTTAAAGGACTTCATTCTATTGGGAACCCAAGAGGAAATTTTTTGCTGATTATGACCACAATCACCCAACATTAAGATCTCAGAACTCCAATCTTCTAGTCTACAAGAAGCAAGGGGGTATAATCCATCGGCAAAGGCAAATTCTCTGCACATAATTCAGTTTCAGGCTGGAGACTTTCCTCAAATCCAAAGTCAGCTCCTAACCTATCAGCATCATAAGTTGGGCTGGTAAGAATTAAGTATAGTGGTGTAGTATTAGGATTGGATTTCCTTCTAGATCTATACTGCTTCCCATAAAGTTTTCCTCTATCAGAATTAACTTCAGTCGACTGACAGGAATTAAACATCCTCCTTAAAGATTTCTCACTAATATCATCATCAGATGTCGAATGAGAGGAATCACCATTAATTAGAACCATACTATCATTAATGGGAGATAGTAACTCCTGCTCTTCCAGATTATCTAGAATCTCGAATTTATTTATTAATGGGTGGCCAACCTGGTACATTGAATTGTGAGCAACATTCTTTGTTGCCTTTTATGTTCCACCTACCCGGATCCATTTAACATTCCTGGCTTCTTTGGAATGTCTCTTGGATTTCTGCACCTCAGTCTTCTGACTGACATTGGCTTTTTGATTACTAAGGGTGGTGTCATGCAATGAACCTACTGCAGACCCACGCGCCTCCTTCAGCTTCCCCCCTGGTGGCCGGAAAACACCATGGATGGAGGATTCTTCTATCCAGTCCACCCATGGTTTTCGCTCAACCCAGACTGGACAATCGTATTTGGATTGACCAACTAACAAAGGAACTGACGCTGGAATTGCTCTTCCATCTCCTTTTACTTTAATTCTTATCCATTTGTAATTAGAAGAGCTACACCAGTTCTCTTCTATGCCCAGAAAACCACCACAGTAGTTTCCTATACTTTGAAACACATTGATGCTCCAAAGATAGACTGGGATGCCCACTACCTTGATCCAAACTGAACTTTGGTTCCAGCCTCTTCTAGAGTAGTAGATCCAGCTATGCCAAGCATCTAAGGACATATAATTCCCATCTATAAAATGGTCTTTCATTAAAATCTGAGTAGCAATCTCTTGGGAGGGAAAAATAAACAGAAATTTATCATCGTCTAATTCCTTGATAGTAACACCTCTAGGGAAAGACCATTTATGTTGCACCCAAGTTTGAATTTTGTTGACGTCCAGCTTAGTAGAGTCTGATCCTCTAAAGCTTCCAACCAGACATCTGCTCAAGTTGTGACTGCACATGACAGCATCTTCGAAATTGACTACAACATGTTGGTTTATTGAAATAACTTCGAATTTTATAATCTTTCCAATCAGGTAGAGCAGCAGCTTCAAGATAGGATCTTGTATCCTTTGTTTGCTGCATAATACTTCCAGCCATCTGAACCCTGTGAGAATCAGATTGAGTAGGAGCTCTATTTGTAACCTGAGGACTTCTTTTAGGAAGGAAAGATTCTATTAACTTGGCAAAGAAATCCCACTCTTTCCCATCTGTCAACTCTGGGATCATAACCAATCTCCTCCCATAGGGTGCAAAGAGGCAGAGTTCAAACATTCTACAAAAACCATCTGAAATCAGTGAGCATATCACTGATCTGACCCCTCCTCTGATGTTGCCCAGCTGCTGCTTTCTTTTTCCTTTCCCTTGAAATTTCCAACAGATGTTCTGAAGCCAACGAAGTTCTTCTTCATATAAAACCATAACTCGAACATAACCTCTCCCTCTTTCCACTATTCCGATACCTCCTTTAAACTTAAAATCCTCTATTATGTCAATAATTACATGATCTACGTGAAAGGATTTCCTTATATTACCCCCAGGAGAAGGGGAAAATCTCCGGCTAGTGTTCCTAAAGTGGTGCATGTTAGCAGATTTCCCTAATCATGTGCTGAGCGCTTTTCAGAATCTTAAAAGCCATTAGCTTTTGGAAGGATATTGAAAGAAATTGAGTTTTATTTTTCTTAGTTATTATTTTCTTCACTGTTGTTGTATTCTTTTGTTCCGTTGTGTTATGTCACGCATATTACAAAATCAAGTTCACTAAACTATAACATCTTGTGCTTTACTCAACGTGCCCACTCCTTTAAACACAGATCTTTCTTACCAGGGAACCATGGGCAAATAATGATTATACTTCAAAAGATGGCAGCTGAACATATATTGCTAAGACAAGAAAAGTGTGATAGAAACTCAAATCAAGTTACCAGCACTAGGAGTAAGGAGACATTGATGGCGGAGGAAAATATTCTGGTTAATATATATATGGTGTAACTCTACTACACAGCACACTACAACATTGCCACAATGTAACAACCCCCTCATGTGCGACTCCATGTATTAGCTTCTAAGGTCACACATTAACCAGTTATAAGTATCCTTATGCATGCTCTTTGAGGCTTATTAGCCACTCCTCATCCACTCACCTTAAGACCCGTTCAAAATGTCTCTCAACTCGGTTCCAGCCTGATAATGTCACCTCCCCACACTAAGCCAAACACTCCATAACTTTAACTCAACCAAGGATCTCCTCTGAGTAATACCTCCTTTGGGCCAACAATCTCCAAATCAACCCCCAAGCACCTTCACAAGCCTAGGTTATAAGCAATGCCTTGGAACGACACTCAAACCATCATAGGTCTTGTGACTCACAAACTAGAATCAAGGCGTTAATCCTTCCCCTCAAGAACGTGTAGCTTAGCTAGTTTCATAGAGAAAGGATTCACTTCATCACCTTGAGGGACATCTAGTTGTATTTACAAACAGTTAGACCCTGATTGCGAAGCCACAGAGTACCTTACTTCCACGCTACTCCTTATTGGCCTAGTGGGAGCCAGAGTGTCATTGAAACTACCTGAGGCAATCATATGTGAGCCTAGCAACCTAGGCTCCACTTCTCCTATAAACACCTCTTAGCTGCTTCATTTCTTCATTTGCCCCCTCTGCCTCTGATAATCTTGAGCCACATCATTTCCAACTATAACTTCTCAGAGAGACCAAGCAGATCACAAATATCAAATAGAAAGCGAGGTTGCTTAATAAATTTCTTGATGATATTCATTTTTTTCAGGTGTTATATTGTCAAAGAATCGGTAGACATTAAGCTCATAAAATGCCTTCGCATGTGGGCACGAACAGCATAAGATAGCATGCGTAACATAGCTGAGTTGAATAGTTGTCTCTAGGGGTTGTAATGTATGTTGTATATTTCTATATATTGCCAAAATTATGGAATTAATGGTTCGATGCAAAAGTGAACAAAGTAGCAGCAAACATCTGAAATCAAACAAATTTCAGCTGGTCATCAAAACAACTAATATACATTGATACATAAAAGACCATCAAAGCAATTCTCCTAGAATACCGAGCAGTGAACTAAATAATTATATATCACCAAATGAATCAGACACAATGAAAAGTTCGTTCAGCTACAAAACTAACCTGACGGGAAAGATCAAATTGAGACAAAATAACCTCGGCAGCCTTCAAGGTTTTATCAATGTTTTCATGTGCTCTCCGAATTGCATGTGTTCTAATCTACAAAAACCAAGTTTAAGCAACTTTTTAAGAACAGTCGGAACAAATCAATACAAGAAAAATGGAAAACCTCACAATGCCACCGGATCAATATGAAAGTGGATCGAACGAAAAGGCCCAACTAAAATGGGTTTCGAAGCAAAGAAAGTGAAGGAAAATAAAATAACTAATATTTCTACGTATTAAATTTCAACAGTATTCAGGATTGAGATAACATAGAAGGATTCCACCCAACTAAGCCAATTCGAGCTAGTTGGTTGGGCCGATATCTTCACTTTGAGTATCAGAAAATTCCTCTTTTACTTTTCCCGCTTTTCTCTGAGCTATTAATAATCAAAAAGCGAGCTGATCGACCCGAACCCAGAATGTTTTACCAGCAACTCTCCCAGATATGTTTAGCAACTAAAAAAGTACATAAAATTAGAGCAGATCCAAAATGCTGAATTGGCTTGGGATCTTCTTCCTCGAGAAAGTTTCCTTACATTCCCATCAACCAAACAGATGGGCAAGCTTCCGAATCAAAGCTAGAAATAGGGAAAATGGAAAGAGCACCTGGGTCGGACGCATGGCGGTTTCGAGGGCGGAGAGACGGTGGTCAAAGGAGCCGAGGATGGAGACAACTGTGTCTGTGATGGACTGACTCTTCTGCAGCGACTCTCTCATCGTGGCGGCTCTTTCACTCAGCAAATCCGCCCCTGCCGGAGCCGTTGTCGGAACCCCCATTCCTGAATTTTCTCTCTCTACCCAGTCTTTTGTCTTTCTTTCAAGAGACAGAGAGCCCCGACGATGATGCGGTCCGGTTAGTTGATGTGTCATTGTTCTGTACTGACGATGCGCTATGGTGTCTTTGCTTTGAATTTGCCAGGGTGTCCCCTCGGATGTCATCATACTTCTATTTTTGATAAGTGATAACTCTCACTTTTAGGACACGTTTAGGGCCTGTTTGGCACTTAAAAAATGGAGGAAAACATTCAAAATCCCTCAAAATTTTTAAAAATTTCTAAAATTTTCTAATATATTTTAGGTGTGTTTAAAACTGTATAAAATTATATAAAATTGTAAAATTTAGTGTCTCGTATTTTGTACAGTGAGTAAAGAATTTAAATTTTGCAGTCTCATAATTCGTATTTATAGAGTTTTGTATTTTTTATAACTCCCAAAAAGACCTTTGTACTCCTCATACTTTGTGAAATTTTTATAAATGTATATATATTTATATATCCTAAAAAATTTGTACAAACTCTAATAAATTTTTTATAAACCCTAATTGCATTTCACAAACTCTAATAACTTTTTACAAATCCCAAAAATCTTTTAACCACTTTCGATAAATTATAACGTAAAATCGTTCTAACGGAATCAAAAAACCGTTCGGATGGTTTCTTTCTCTAAAAATTTGACACAAAAATCCAAAAGTTTTACTATTCATATCTAGAAAACATGATTTGATGCCTATAAGTCAAACACTAAAAAGTTTTCTAAATCATATTTTTCATTATTTTTCGATATTTTTTACAGCACTAAACAGACCCTAAAATACTAAAAATTATAGAAAATAACTTTTAATTGTTCTTTCAGTTTTAATAAAAAATCATTTAGTAATTATTTTATGATTTTTTAAATAGTCAATTTTAAAAGGTACAATTATACAAAGGTTGAGCATATTTCACTCCTCCATTAGTTTTTCTTCCTCTACATTACTCTTAATTTATGTAAGTTATTGTACAGCGGAAGAAATTAATGGAGAGGTATAAATATCTTTAACTTTATACAAATTAAAAAATACTATTAAATAAAAAATATACAAATATATATATATATATATATATAACACGAAAATAACATCGATTAATAGTATTGTAATTAAAATATATTATAGCATAAGATTTTAGAATCCCATTTCCTTTCATATATTTAGAAGGTGCATTTATATATGTTTTTTTTTTTTAATTTTTTATGTGGTTGCAACATGAAAATTAATATTCCCAAAAAATTTAACAATTAATTTTACCATGTGTATGTTTTATCGTCCTTCATCTCTAACTTATATGTGTGTGAGTTTGTGTGTAATCAGCATATAAAATATTTTAAATTGTGTCATGATGGCAAATTAGGACGAAAACGAATTAACTCTTTACATGTTTGTATAAATGTTAGCGTGTAATTCACTACTAATAAAATTGCAATTACTTTGAAGAAATCCTTGACAAGCACGCTACTTAACGGAGATCAATTGTATTCTCTTATTTGTCTTCTACTTTCACCATGGTAGAAAAGTAAGGGATGGCAAAAATTTTTGTCCCGCGGAAAAAGTTGTTTGGAGAATATATGAAGATATTCTTTTCAAAATGGGAATAAAAATTTTGAGGTTACGTTTGGTTTGTGTTTTTATTTTTCGCTTTTATTTTTATTTTGATTTTTTTTTTATGTTTTAAAGTTTTCAAAATAAGAAAAACGTAAAATGCATTTAGTTTAACATTTTTTGTTTTCTTTATTTTGAAATTTTTCTTATTTTTAGTTGAAAATACTCAAAACGACTTTTTACCTTTTTACATTTTATGTATAAACCTATTTTCTATCTAAAATAGATTTTGAAAACACAAGTAACAAATGCATTTGGAGCTGTTTTGCTTATTTTCAATATTATAAAATAGAAAATTGACTCAGAACAGGTATACTAAATAGCACCTAAATAATTCTTATGTTTAAAATATGAATTTGTGGAGAGAAAAAAAAAAGTTAAAAAAAATGATAAGAATGCAAAATAAAATAAAAAAGTCAAATTTATTTTTTTATTGAATTTGAAAAATAAAAGTAAAAAAATATATATATTTATCGATAAAATTTAACTTTTACTTAGTTAATCGTACAAAATTTACATGAATCATAATTTTTATTCCCCCCATTTTTTTTTGTTTGCCTTCACAAATTCATGTTCCAAACATATTATAAATGAGTGGAGAGACAGAAACTAAAATAATAATCTTTATTCTACCTCACATCAGTTTACATGCTAATTTTTATATTAATTATATTTATATAATTGTATATGTTAATGATGAATCAGTATTTTCGTCTCCTTCCAAAAGGTCCGATCCAAGTCCGAGAGCTGTTTGGACACAAGTGTGGTACCTATCGAAAAGCCTCCGATACTTAAGTTAACAAGAGAGTTTGAGACTTTAGTTTGACAGAGTTTTTACAAGGGAAATGAATCATACCTCATTTGTGACGGAATCTCGATTTTTATATGAAAGGTACTCATATGGATCAGTGTGCATACAGTTGCTAGCAATGGCATGCAACATGTTTTTCCCTCTTCCAATTAGAGGATGCCACCTGTACCTGTAGGTCTTTGAAAATCCCAACTCATTAGTTAGTGTGCCTCGACGTGTTTTCTATTGATATGATTGATGACAGCGTCTTCGTATGTGTATATGTAGGGACTGTTTAACAGGGGTAAAACTTGAGACTCTGTCACATAGAGCGCGTCGAGTGAGCCGATCAGGACAACAACACACTTAGGTAGGTAGTGGAGACCGAATGGAAAAGGCATGTACCAGTCGGGAAGATGGACCAGTTCCTTAAGAATTCTACTCGGGTAAACTGATCAGGTACAAAAGCCTGCCCGATGCCCTGAGTTGGGGCATGGACTTTCCCCATATCAGTTAATATATAATATTATTTGATTTAAAATATATATAATTTTTATATTTAAATACAAATATAAATGATGACAGAAAATTCACACATAGACAAGAATAAAAATAAGAAAAATATTATATCATCAAATGAGAACGAAACAAAAAACTAAAAGAAAAAAATTGTTAAACAAATAATGTGAGAAAAAAAAATTTCCCTCACATACCTACCCGGTTGAAATATAACAAAGCAAGTAATGCCGAATATAGTTATACAAACTTGCAATGTCAATAATAGTAACCGGCAGCGATGATTTTATTTTATAGTCTTTAAAATAAAGAAAAGATTTTCAGAATAATAAGGAATATGAAAAGTCCCGTTTGATAACGTTTTTATTTTCTGTTTTTATATTTATGTTTTCAAAATTTTATAAACTGGCAACAGAAATATATTTATTAAATCTGTTTATGTTTTTTTTTTTCCAAAAAAATGAAAATTTGAACAGAAAAAAATATTTTTACTCTATTTTTTCTGTTACAAATATTTTATCAATTCTAATACTTTATCCATTTTTATTATATCATATTAAAATAAATTATTTTATTCAAATATTTATTAAACTAAAATTATTTTTAACAAATAATATAATTAAATTAAATTAATTAAATTAATATGTAATATCTATTATTAATTTATTTCTAATAAATAATTAAATTAAATTAGTTAATTTAATTAATAAGAAATATCTATTATTAAATTATTTTTAATAAATATTATAATTAAATTATTTAGTTTTATTTAATTTAATAATTAGTAAAAGTAATATTAAATATATTTTGTTAAATTATTTTTAATAAATATCATAATTAATTTAATTTAATTTATTTAATATGAATTATATGTTATTAAATTATTTTTAATAAATATCGTAATTAAATTATTTAAATTAAGATGAAATATATTTTATTCAATTATTATTAGTAAATAATGTAATTAAATTATAATTAATATATTTTATATTTACTAGATTAAATGATATAATATTTATATTTTATTCAATTGTTTTTAATAAATACTATAATTAAATTAATTTAAGATAAAATATATTTATTAAATTCAATTAATTTTTAAAAAAACTAATAAAATTAAATATTTTATTAAAATAAAAAATTAGTAATTTAAATAAAATTATATTTTTAAACACAATTTTAATTTTTATTTCAGAAAAAGAAAACGATAACAGATAAAAAATAGAAAATATAAATATATAAACGTAAATAAAAAAAATGATAGTATTACCAAAAGGCCCTGAAATATCTTACCATTGGCCTCTTCTAATACCTCACGACATAAAAGAGCAAAAAGAAAATTCCCTAACTTAATCATTTGTTTTGCCTTATATTACCATGCAATGGGTTTCAACCGCCGTGACAATTGTTAGCGTTTAATTATTCAAATTTTTTTTATTTTTTTCAAACATGATTGTAATTTTTTAATTTCATTAAATTTTGATCATAATTATTTAAAAATATTAAGTTGTAATCATAAATAGATGTTCAAGATTATTTGTAATTATTCTTAATTAAAAAATTCAATTTATTGAGAAGACTCTCGTACATCTTCTATTAATATTATCATTAAGAGAAGTAGGAATATAATCGAGTCGAGTCTAACTAACTCGTTCACGTTGACCCTACTCTCTTTCGAGTCGGGTTGAGTCAGATTAGGGTTAATAAAGTCCATTTTTGATCTGTGCCAGCTACTCGGACTTAATTTTTTATAAATTAAATATACATAAAATTCATAAAAGCACATTAAAACATATAGTGTTCTTTATCACAATGTTTTAAAAATCGAACCGTTCATCGAACCAGAAAAGTGACCGGGACACGGGTTAGTGGTTCAACCGTCGGTTCAACCGGAATTGAACCGTGACATCATAAATATATTTAAATATATAAATAAAATATATATTTTTTCACATGTTCTTTTACTCTGTTTTGTTTTACTAATAAAAGGTGTCAACAAAATACGTTGTAAAATAAAATTACTTAAAACTAATATATTATATAAGTAAAATTAAGCAAAAATAAGAAAAGAATAACTATCAATGATTTAGTGGGATAATAGTACTTTACCATAAAATAGACCCATGTTCAATTTTAGGCTGATGCATATTAGTTTATTTGTTTTACCATTCAAAAAAAAAAAAAAGCCCGGTTCAATCGGTACCGGTTCACCGGTGGGTCACCGGTTTTAGGCCGATTCAACTTTTTACCGGGTTTTACTAGTTGACCGGATTGTTTTTTGGACCGGTTCCCGGTTCAACCGGTTGAACCGGCCGATTCAGTTCGATTTTTAAAACAATGCTTTATTAGTAAATTTTATTAAGAAATAAATAATTATATAATCAACATTAAATTGAATCACAAATATAAAATTCTAAATAAAAATTTATTAAAATAAAATTAATTACAAATTTACACCCAGGGAAACTAAAACGAAAAAAAAAAAAAAGCATAAAGGCAAACTGCTCCACGGCCAATAGTTGCTTGAAAAAAAAAAAGAAGAAGAAAATTTTATTATTCAATCAACAAAGCAGCGGGTAAGGAGATAGGGGTCAAGTTAGTTAGGGTAGGCCAGTTGAGTCAAGTCATAGGTCAGCGGTGCCTCAATCCCTGGCCTAGTTAGGGCAAGGCAGACTGTACAGGCATATGTGGACGGGCAGGGCAGATCAAATTATGGGTCAAATTAGGTTTCACCGTATAAGTTGACCCGATCCATTTATATCACTGACAAGAAATATGAAAAATTTAGTTTATGTTATTAATTTATTAAATTCATTTTTATTTAATTCGTCGCTTGTTATTTTAATCTTACGTAAGTTATAACAATTTACATCAACCTATTTCAATAAACTTGATAAAATATTCATTAACCTAAATGATGGATACATCAACGTGATAATCATACCATTTCAAACTATAATATCTAGTACTTAAAGTTTTTCTGATTATTAAATCATAAATTAAGGTAAGTTTTGAAATGACTCAAGAGATTATTAAGAGTTAACGTGATTTGGTAAAATTAGATATTCAAACCAAGATATCTCGTGATTGTTGTAAATAATGGAATCATTAGAAAATGATTTTTAAGTACTAATTTGGTAGAATTAGAAAATTCAAACCAACAAATATTGTGATTGCTGTAAATAACGGAATCATTAGAAAATGATTTTTAGGTATTAATTGTTATTGTTGTAAACTAAAGTGAAAAATAATTGGAGATAAAGATAACTTCAAATTGTGACATTGTGCCTAAATGTTTTACCAAAGTAAGAGTGATGATAGAACACATGAAAGATAAAAAATAAATAAATAAAAATGAAGGAAGATCTCTACAATTTTCAATTGGTAAAGGGATATATAATTTTAAATGGTTAAGAATATTTCTATAATTTTTAAATATTTTCAAATTAATAAAATCAATTTATTTATGTAATATTTTTGTATTTATTTTTTAAAAGTGAAATTCATATATACAAAATGGTAGCCGAATGAGTGAGACAAAACAAATATTATATTGGGTAAAATACATTAAACTCCTTTAAATATTAGCGTAGTTATAATGACTATTTCTAACTATTTAAAAATTATGAAACCCTTTTATTTTTAAATATTATTAATAATTGACCCACTTCGTTTTTTATTTAACGACGTTAAAAATGCACAATAAGATAAATTTTTCCTTCTACTAATTAAATACTAATTAAGGGACTTAAACTAAAAATTCTAAAATTACAAAAACAACTCTCAATCATTTAAAATTACAAATATATCCCTAGTTTTTTTAAAATTATAAAAAACTCTCTTATTTAAAATATTATTTCTTTCATAAATTTCGTTAAATACCGTCACTTTGATAAGAATTAAGTACACTATTGCAATTTTAGCTTTATTTTTGTTTTAGATCTTTTGTGCACTTTATTCTATAATAAATAGTTAATTCTTGAAAACTATTTTATAATGCTTGCTAGCAATTATATGACACAATAAATTCTACAATTTTCAGATTTAAATCCTATAACTTTAATCAAATTATAGAAATACCATTAGATCTTTTAAATACCTTAAAAAAATATTTCAATCTCTATTTTGATTGGAAGAGATTTTTTTTTGGAAAGGTGGAGAAACCTTATAAAATAAAGTTTCATTAATGGTGCGTTTACAGTGACAAAAAATAAGATAAAATGAGATAAATTGTAGATTCATAATTCGTGCAGTGAGATAAAAAGTGAGTGACTTTTAAGTTTTTCAGTATTTTCACCATTTTTTAGAATTTTTTGTCACCCTAAACGGAGCCAAAGAAAATAATCATCATTGTGATTATATTCGAAGATTAATTTAGAAAATAAAAATAACACACATGCAAATAAAGCTATATATTAAAAGCCATAGCATTACATTTTATTCTTTATTAATTATATGTCCCCAAGATATTGGAACTTCTGCTTACACAAAAGGAGTTATAACAAGTCCACTCTTCTTGTGGCAGACCTATTTCACATGACAGCTCTTTCATTTCTGGAGTTTCCTCCTTGTAAACCACCATCGCTTTAACCCCTTGCTTAGTCCTTCCACCTACAAAAGAAAGAGTGCAAGCGAATAATAAGAACAAGTCTTCCCTCAATTGGAATTTGTATAACAATATCACAAAAAAAATTTACAAAACAATAATATTAATAAATAAACACTATATATGTATCATATAATATTTTTTTTGATATTGTTCGAATTGGGAGTAGGAAAGATATGAGCACATGCATTCAATCCCAGATACCAAAAGTAAGGGCATAACAATCCAGTAAATTAAGACTAATTGGCAGCACAAGAATAGACTACTCAAACGAACACTACACAATCAACCCAACACAGACAGGTTCAAACAGAGGTGGGAAATTCATGCACCATCAAAGTACTTCCTTGGGTCGCCTTTGCCGTTCCCCAACCAATTTCTGATTTCGACTCACATTACAGCAACGAAAGCTACACGATTGGAACGTTCTAAATTAGAAATGAGCCTAATGTTTTTCAACTAGGAAACTAATCAAGCTTCACAACACACTTATCATCTTAGGAGCACATTTTCCACTGCCAGGCATACTTGTACCAAAGGTTTTTATCTCGCCAAATATGAAGTAATTAGATTTACTTGTATTCAAATTGTGAGTACCATGCCCACATCAAAACATAAATTATATCACCCAAGATCTTGTAATTATTATTTACGGAAGTTATTTGATAATCTTTTTTTTTTTTTAACTTTTTCCCTACCTATAAAAGCTTAGGAATCTGCATGATTTGGGACAATACATTTTTCGTTATTAATTCACTATATTCACACTTCAACTAAAATTTCACTTTGGTGCTTTAGCGCAAGGGTAAGGTTACTCCTTTACAAATTGGAAGTCTTGAGTTCAATAATGGGAAAAAGTCTCTACATTCACCAGGAATAAGGCTGTGTACATTGCATCTCCCCAGACCCCACATAGACAAGAGCCTTGCGTATTGAACTGCCCTAACTGTAATTGACTTGTGTAATTTAAGAAGAACAAACAAAATTTAACAAAACAATTGCATAGGTCTTGAAAAGGAATAGAATAGAGATGAAAACAAATGAAACCTAGTTGCAGCTCAGTTTCTCAAGTTTTCTGAAGGTACATGTTTCATTGAAATGAAGATATCGCAATTAATAAAACATAAAATCACAAACATTCACCATTTTCCACTAATAGTTTAGCTTTTACAATTTGCGGTACATTTACTCCTAACCTATCCCAAACTGGTTTCCAGTGTATCCTAATGCTATCAATGAGAGTATCAAGGACAATATTTTCTCATTGAATTTAAATAATCCAATACCTTGATATATTTTAAAGTCAATTGAGTCATGTAGAATAAAAATCTAAAATTGTATTAGTTCAAGTCTTCGCAATGAAAACTTCCAAGACAGAAGAATGGTAAATTTTGGCATTATCCAAAGTTTCTCACTTGTCATGACGGTTAAAGTTAACAAATGATCAATCAACAGTGCCAAGGAGGATAATAATTACAATAAATGCAAACTGACTCTAGTAAGAAATCTTCTACTGCAAAAAGATGATGGTTAGCAGCTGGTTCACTGAATCCTAATGACCTTTGTTGCGGCATACGTTACAAGCACTAGTTATAAACTTAAAACAATTTGAAGACAAAAATAAAAAAAAAAAATGAAACAAACTTTGAACTTTTCCAAGTTAAAGCCACTGTTGTTCTTCGAGATATAGTTAATTTAATTTGTAACTCACCTTTTTCAGTTTTGCGCATGCCAAACAGAGCATTCATAGAAAAAGATTGAAGAAAAACACCAGTTCCTTTAGTCAGCTTAGGTACACCAGTTCTTTTAGTCAGCTTAGATTCTGTGAGATTAGTTCGGGGAAGAAAAACACCACTCCCACCAGAATTGCCTAAAAAATCTTTCAGTTCTTCCCCATTCTCATGAACAGGCCAAAGGTGGTTTTGAATCTTGAGAACCCCAGTGCCTCCATGCTCAATGCTTTCAATCTACAACCAAAGAGCACAACAATCATTATTTCATCTGAGTAACAATATGATCAGTAGGATCTTGAGCAAAATAATCAAATCAAAACATCCAAAAAGAAAGAAAAAGGAAAGCATGGCATTCACGCTGCATAAGTGCGTACAGCAAATTTTTGGAAACAAATGTCCAAAAGATTTTCAACATTCCCTCGCCCAAGGAAAAAAAAATCATTCTTTACATATTTAAATTAATGTTGCAAAGATCTCCATATTGGTGATGGATTTTGTTCCCCATACTAGTCCCTGAGTTTAGTTGGTGCAATTAGATTATGAGGAGAAATTGATCCATAATATGCTTGGGACCTAGGATTGCAATCAACACAAGAAAAAATTTGACATTATTTACTAAAAGTCATACTAGATTACGACCCATATATATGATTTTTTTATAATGATGGGAACCCACAGCCACTTACTACCCTTTGATGTACAGTGGGTAAACCCCACAGACTCGAGCAATAGTCCATAAATCACGCGGACCGCATAAACCGACAGAAGATCCGTGTGTACGATCACCCCCAAGGAAGAGCCCTCGTAGGATCGAATTCAAGACCTCCCTGAAGAAAGGCTTGAGTTCTAGCCAGCTGAACTAGTCAGCTGATTAATTATGATCCATTTATATTGATGCATGTATGAACTCTAAATCTACCAAAGCCTCACCCAAACAAAAGAAATATAAGAAAAAATTAGAAATGTAGAAAAAACTATGATTTCATCACCATAATTAATGAAAATCATCTTGCTTATACGAAATAGATAAATAATGAGAGATGAAACGAAGAGAAAATAAATGAAGAATACTTCAGATGAAAACTCAAAAGAAGATACCTCTGTTGCACACTCTTGACTGATGTTATCAACAGAAGCTTTAGGCGTGAAGTTATTAGATATGATTTCTTGATAAATATCAGAAGGAAGCCATTGCTCCCCATCCTCCAAGTTTGGGGGAAAATCAACCATAATCAATTGCCAAGCAAGAACACAGAAAAGAGAGAGGAAGACATAAATTGCTTTCAGGACAGAACTACCAAAATAAGCAGCTGTCATTTTACTGCAAGTGCCATAATGCACATGAAAAAGGAGAATACAAAAAGAAACTTAATCAGAAAACAATTGAAAGAACAGGTGTCAGTAAAGTTAAGGTTAACCTGAAACTTAGGTCACAGTTCAAGTGTGAACTAAGTGAAGGCTTTAAAAGTTAAGGTTTACCTGAAACTTAGGTCACAGTTCAAGTGTGAACTAAGTGAAGGCTTTAAAACTGGTGGCATCGTTCTTGTCAAAAGTTGCCAGGTTATTGAAGAGCTCCTGCTCTACTAGGAAAGAAATAGAGTGGACTGAATTTGGAATATTGCACATACCCAAACTCTTAGACAAATAAAATATCAAATTTACAGCCAATATAATTTTATCCATGGCCTCTCTCATTCAGAGTACCATGTAACTAAGGATGATGAATTGAGAATAGTAGCTAGTAAGGCTGTGGATTTACAGTCCATTTGGATGGAGTGAAATGGAAAGAAAATATTTTAAAATCTCTCACTTGTTTGTGAGTGTTTTTAGGAAAGAAAAGAAAAGAAATGGAAAGAAATGGGAACAAAAGTGAGTCTTGAAATTTTGAACATTTCATCTTCCCAAAAGTGGGAATAAATGGAGAGGAGAAAAAGTTAATTAATAAAACTTTTAAAATGACAAATTTTCCCATAAACTAAAGCATAAGAAAAAAAATTACAAATTTTCCTATAAACCAAAGCATTACAGGACCACCTCCCCCACCTCATCCTGCACTGGAGGAGTTTGCCCTTCTAGCAAATTCATGGGGATGCAGATGGAAAGGGGCGCTGGTGGTGAGCTTTGCAAGCCCATTGAGGGACTGCAGAGAGTAGTTGATGCTTATGAGAGAAAACCAGATGACATGGTGTCCATACCCAGAGTCAGTTTTGAGTACACTTCTTGACTACTGTCATACTGGATAAGTAGTGTGGCACTTAACATATCCACTGATATGTTACGAGGTTGTTAAATACCACCTGTTAGGACACATTATGAGGCAATTCAGCCTTCGTCAAGTGATCCTGCTTGAGTTCGACACGAATGCCCATCTGCACGAGCTTATAAGACGTGGACGAGGGGAGGTGAACTAGCTGCAGCACCATCAACAGTACGTGGAGGATTGGGGCAGACGATGGGAGTCGATCATCCAGGGTGAGGCTTCCACCGCGCGTCTCCTATACGATGACCCATACATGGACCGGTATCGTCGTATCACCCAGAGTCACATCGCGCCACCCTCATATATGCCACCTATTAAGTCTCAGCCAGTGACAGTTGATATTTCGATCTTGGTATAGTATTTACTTATACATATTTCAATAGCATATGTTTTATTTATTAGTTTTGCATTTAAATTTTTATTAATTCTTTGTACAATACAAGTTAACACTACTGTGAGCATGCATAGAGTCGCGATTGCAATCGTCGATGGTGCGGATCAGTTTGGTTACCTACAGGCACTACAGCAAATTATTCATCAGGTAGGACCCATGATCACAGTGATCGATCATGAGGAGAGACTGCAGGCACTGATGTCCACTAATCAAGCAGGCTCATCCTTTCATGATGGACCATCGCGTCCCAGCAAATTATGGCCTGCCGGTAGACGAGCATAGGAGCATCCTACTGTATATGGCCCGAACCCCGAGATGATTTACCCCTATCACCTGTGCCCGAGTTAAACTTGCCGAGTAGTTCCATAGCCCCAGCAGCCACCTCTAGCCGCATACACGAGATGCACATACTATCCTCAGCATCGAGTGCCGAGCAGTAGGCCAACGAGACACACATACCTACTTTAGATCCTAGTGTCGAGATATAGACCCTACCACTGGCTACAAAGGCATGCGCTTTACTGTCAGTGGATATGAATGACTTTTGGTTTGGGATTCTGCATATAAGGCCATTCTCTACATCCCCGACATCGAGATCACCTGCTGCTGCATTTGATACACAGTTGTCCGTGATAGTCGCTCAGGCACCAATTAAAGCTTACACACTATGGCTTAGAGCACGAGGGACAGGCGTGTCATCATTGACGCACATTACTATGGTGTTGCCTACACACCCATATGAGCGCTCAACAGTAGGAACGAACGAGCCACCTGTACATGAGCCACCGATAGCGGAGGCAAATGTGGATGACGCACCAGCATCAACAGCGGTGGAGGCACGTGCTGAGGATGCACCGGCGAGGGAGCCACGTGTGGAGGAGGCACCATCGGCATCAACGGCCATAAGTGCTTTGCACCTGGACCAACCACGCCAAGCACGGAATTGGCCTCGATGTGACATGGGGCGATCCACTGCATTTCTTTTTTCTTTCATACACTTATTACATTTTTGATTTAGAATATGTAAACAAAAACATGTTTTGTATGGGTTTAAACTTAAGCAATGGTTTAGACTAGAGGTGTAATTGTTTGGACCTTAATTTGATTAAGTTTTGATGTAGTTTAATCATTTTTTACTTTATTCTTTAATTTAGAAGTTAGCAAATATTTAACTTGCATTTTTTTTATTAATAGTTAATTGTTTTTAATTATTTATATTTAGATTTTTCAATTATTTTTGGGTTAACAGGGTTGTTGTGTTGTTATCTGAAGGTTGTTATGTTGTTGTTTGGAATTGGGAGGTGGTGGTGTTTGAAATTGCGGGAGGGGAGCAAACAAACTGTTAAGAGGTCTAGTGCAGGCAGAGTGTCATTAGTGGCATCGACAACACCCCTGTAGATGTCGTTAGTAGCACTAACGACACTCCTCTAATTTAAGTTGGGCTATGTCATCAGTGGATGATCAACAAGACCCATAATTTTGTGAATAGTTCCATTCCAACCTATTTTAGTATAATGTTTAATTATTATATATATTAACATAAAAAAACTCCTCTTTTTTCTTTCCATTTATTTCCATTTCTTTTCTTTTCCTTTCTTTCCTTAGAAAAAAAAAAAAAAAAACTCACAAACAAGTGATAGATTTTAAAATCCCTTCTTTTCTTTCTTTTTTTCCCATTTCAATCCATCCAAATGGAATGCCAATCAGGATAATGAAGTTTGGATTTATGAATATTAATTTGTCTTTATATTCAAATATTTTAAAATTTAATGAATTTTATTTTTATGAAGTTTCAAGATTTGGGTAAATAATGATATTTTAATGCTATTTAGATATTGATCAACCCAAAGGGTTACCAGGGCTGAAGTGCAAAAGGCAATTCAGCTATTGAAGTGCTGTATATTAAAATAAGAGTGAAGGTTAAAAAAAAAAAAATTCACATATGTATCACAAGAAATACATCAGCAGTGAAAGAGAAGTTCAACAAAACATTACCACAAACCCAACATACCTTGTAGGATCCAATAGTTCGTTGGCATTTTCATTCCTTCACAAATCATAGTGGGGCACAGAAAGAATAAATCAGTTTACCATAATTTTTTCATCATTTGGTTCCCTTAGGTTCATTTGTGTTTCTTGATATGGTTCTCGGCTTCAAACTATTACACTCAGAACAAGCCCAATGTTAATAATACATTCTATATTTCAGAAGAAGTCCAATGTTTCATTTGATTTTGTTTACCAGTCCCTGTAATTTTCTTGCAGTATTTCCAGTCCTCCAGGGTCTGAAGGCTGGAAACAACTGAGTCTCAAAAAATGCTATTATTTACACCAATTCAATGAGAAATAAACTCAGTTCTGAACTTAGTGAACATGTCCATACCAATTTCACCAGGCATGGACAAGACTGAAATTCAATTGATGGACTCGTCAAGTTTAGTAACATGGGCAACAATATTGGTCATGAAATCCCAGTCTTGTGCAAAAAAGAAGTCAACCTCTCAAGTCTGGCCAATCATCTCTTGGAGATTATATAGGGGTGTGCCTTGGGAGAAGTCTTATCAAGAATCTGCTGTATATGATCAGCAACAATCCCTGCAACAACATCAGGAGAGAATCTACCGATCATGTCCTCCCTTGCTCTCCTTCCTTTGGCCTTGGCTTCTTCAGCATTGTTCATCACATGTCTCATTAGGACTTGAAGCTTGTCGGCAGAAGGTTCAGCCCATGAATGCCCTACGAATGGCCCTTCAAGTAGTTCACTCAGAGCATCTACCGGCAAGGGGTAGCTATTCTCCTCAGTTATGTACTCTGTTGGCCCAGACCAATTCGTTGTGATCACTGGCAAAGACATTGCCATGGCTTCCACTAAAGGCCGGCCCCATCCTTCCCCTCTAGATGGAAGAACAAATGCATCCGCTGCCTTGTATAATCTTGGTAGATCAACTTGAGGTATGTGGGAAGCTATCACATGTACAGGAGCCCAACCATCGAGTGGTTTTACTAAATCAGAATCCTCAACAAAGTCAACAATCTTGTCCCCAAAATCTCTATCGGAATGATATGGATTTGTTAACAAATACAATGCAACACCATCTGCCTTGGAGAATTCCTTCAAGTATGCTCGCAGAAGCACATCCCAACCCTTCCTATATTCCCACTTGAAAATACTCAAGAACACAAACTTCTTATTGGAATTTAAATCCACTGAAGCTGAGCCCAAAACTAGACTCCCTACAGAGGCAAGATCTAATGGCCTGTAGTTGGCAGGGTCAAAGAACTTAACATCAACAGGTTGTACAATTTTCACAACCTTCAATGGATCAACCCCACTTTGCACGAATGTAGATACATGGAATTCAGTAGGGACCCAAACAGAATCCATTTGATTACAGCGCCTTACGTGCTCGGGATTCAACCTATCCGTCTCAAACATGGTCCGACCGATTACATATCTAAAATACCCATAACCAGTTGGAGGGCATGGGTGTGTCTGAAACAAAGGAGGGTACCAAGCACCAGGCTCACTATGGCATATCACAATGGTATCGTCCATTGCACATTCTGTTCGATAAAGCTTTGCAGCCAAAATCTTCATTCCCAGGGGTAAACCCTCCCAAAACTCTTCAATTTCCAGATCACCATGTTGATCAATACCCAGTCTAAAGCCATGGCCATACTTGTTTTCATGTAAAGCTAAGATGTAAGACCAAGCTTCTGAGCCATAACCACCACCTGAAAGAAAAGGGGCCATCCATAGCACACAAGAGGAGGGCCTGGAATTAGGGTTCTCTGGTGGGCTCTGTTTGTTTGTTGGGGTTGAGTAAAGAAAACCTAGAAGCTTGTGAAAGTGGGTGAAGTAGTCTTCTGTATTGGTGAAACTGAATAAGATTGCTAGGAGGAGGACAACCACAGCTGACAATAAATAGAAGCATCTTAATTTCAAGAACAATGGGTGGCTTTGAGTGGGTTGTGGGGGGTGATGATGGGTTTCTTGATCCTCCTGGGAATCCATTAGAATGGAGAGCAAAGAAATTGAAGATTCAATGATATAGAAAGAGAAAAACAATCATAAATAAGCAAGCGTGCAACGGAGAATGAGATTTGTAACAGGGAGGGAGAGAGAAAGTACCAAAACCTAGGAGAGTTGAACCAACTACCTCGCTGCAGTGGCATTGGAAAGGATGAAAGAGAGTGAAGGGATGCTGGGTGAAGATTTCACCTTGATGATACTAAGGCTGTGTTTGTTCGAGGGATTAGAAGATGGGAGATAAGTAATATCGTGGGGTCCACAGATGGGATTGGATAAAAGATGGGATTAATTTTTATGTGAAATTATTTTTTTGGTATTTGGTTGGTAGAATATAAAGTGGGATAAAAAGTATGATTTGATATGTGATGTGATAAGAAATAAATTTTAACCTTTGAATCTTGACGGAAAACAAATCCGAATATGGGGTATTAATAATACCACATACCCCACGGGATTACATATCCGGTGAAACGCTTCACAATACATCCCATCCGTGGGACCCACGAACTAAACAAAAACCAAAGCAAACGGTTCACTTGGTGGGTCCCACGGCTTGTTTCTCCAATCCCCCTTTTCTCATCCGGCCAACAAACATGCCCTAAGTTCCTAACCATTGCTGAAATTGAAACGCTCATCCCTCGTTTGCTGTTTACTGTTTGTTTTTTTAGTGTTTATAAATGTTTGAAAATTGTTTGTATATTCTATAAAATGTTTATTAAATTAAATTAATTTTATAAAAAATAAATATTTTACTAAATACGAAAATTTTATTAAGATAAAGTTAGTTTTATAAATAAAATTACATTACGAACATGTTTTTGTTTCATTTCTAGAGAAAAAATAACAATTAAATTTTTAAATTTTAAAATTTAAAATTAAAAAATTAAAATTTTTAAATATAAACTAAAAAACATAAAAATATTGTCAATAGTCCTTTACTAGTAGTGTCATATATTTTAATATACATATGTATGTATATATGTATAATTCTAACATATAATGTTAGAATTCATGCAACAAAATTATTTTTTTCAATTAGTTATAAGGGAAAATTGCCTTTACCTTATCTGTAGTTAGACTCTCAATCACTTGTAGCCCCTGAACTGAAGAAATATGCACAGATACTCTTTATACTATTAATAAAAGTGACAAATCAGACGGAATTGTTTCAATTAACAGAGCGTGTGTTTTATGCTTACTATGACTGTAATTATGCTATGTAACTCCCAAAAATATGTAGTGAATGGACAAAAATACTCTTATGTGTTAAAGAGATGCAAGGGTTGGTCTCTGGGCTTCTTCTCTCTTGTTTTGTTATTGCAAAGATTCATTACCAAATGCCACCAAGCATCGCCAAACGTTACTAAGCACTACCAAACGTCGCCGAGCATTGTTTTTTTTCTCTACTATTCTTACTAAGTCTACCCATCAACATATTTTGAGCGTCTGGGAGTAAACCCAGATTGGTCTAAGAACGCGATTGCAAATAGATAGAAAATCTGAGTTTGAGAAAACGATGGTGAAGAAGGAAGAGAAGGAAAGAGAGAGAAGAGAAGGAGATAGCATCTCAGACCCTACTTTTAAAAGAATTGGACTTGGATTTGAACGTGGATTCAATCTTTGGATTAAATATAAATGAAATCTTATATATATATATATATATATATATATATATATACACACACACACACACACACATAGACATACGATTTACCACAAATCTGGGACAAGCCGAGGAAGCTATTCATCAAGGTTGGAGGATATGACGACCCCATGGCAAACCTACAAGATCGACCCCAACCACCTTAGATTTGACATCACTGATAATAACACCACTGCAATAGCTGCCGCCTCCATCGTCTTCCACGATCGATTAAGGCTTTCATATATATAAAGGCCATTTTTTACTTTTTAGCACTTAACGTTGCAGTATCTAGTTTGTCACTTTTTTGAATAGTATAAGAGGTATTAGTGCACATTTCTTAAGTTCAGGGGGTGCAAGTGACTGAAGGCCTAAGTATAAGGGGGTAAATGCAATTTTCCCTAGGTATAATAACTATTTTTAGATGATTTTTGTATTTTAATTTTAATTTTTTCCAATCTATAATAAATTTAATTTATAAAAAAAAGAGTTAATATAGACTCGTTGAAATTAAAAGAGTAGGATGAATATTTTTATATTAAGTTATAATTAATTTTGTAAAATAATAAAAGTTTAAAAAAGTATTAATTATGTGTATGTTGCTTTTATTTATATTTTATTATAAAATTTGTTGAATTTTAATTTTATTCCATCTCTAAGAGATAAAATAATATTTGATTCCAAAAATCTAAGTAGGATTTATTTACTAGAAAAATATTTAATTATTATATTTTATCTTTTTGATTTAACTAAAAAAGTGCATGATCAAAATGTAAATAAATAATCCCTTAAAGTTTGGTCTAAAATATCAATTAATAGTGTTCGTCAAATTTAACAAGCATATAATATACAAATGTTATGCCACACCCCTGTATCTTTTTCTATTACCAAAAGTTAGTCATAGAACGAAGGGTATGTTGTAATTCCATCTTATATGAGTTTTAATGATTATTTTTTAGAGCGAAAATAAAATAAAAGGGTATTATGTAGTATATAAATATCACGTGTTTATTAAATTTTATAGATTTTTTCCATCTAACATTTAAAGTCAAATATTGATGGGATCATGTATTCATATTTGAGGCACAGTGACTATGTATATGGTTTCTTATCATATCATTAAAGAATAAAATATAATTATTTAAAGATAATATATTATAAATATAATTCAAAATTTAGTGAGTTCCCGGTATTTTACTCTTTTATGATTTAAACAAAATAATGAAAGAAAGGTGAATTCATTCGTGGGATATTAAAATTTTGAAAGGAATCTATTTTTAGCTATTTCGTGAAAAGGGTCTTTTTATGAAAAATAAATATTTTTACTTACTTTTTTTCTTTTATCCATCCAAACAAGGACGAAGAAGCGAAATACTTGCCCCGAAAGGGGTAGTCGAGTTGGTTCGGATGGCGGGCTGAAGGGCCTGGGACCAATAGGTTCTGGGTTCGACTTCTCTTGGGGGCAGTTCTTCCTCTAATTGTGGAGGGCCATCTAACAGCCTTTTCGGCTGAGCTGGTCAGCCAGAACTTGCCTAGGCTGGTTTACCTACTCGTGATTTTTTGCCGACGAGGGACACGGGGCAGCTTCACTCAGTGCGCACCCATGGATAGCGGCTGCGGGTTTCTCCTTGACCCCAGAAGAAGCGAAATACTTCCATTAAAATAAATAAAGCGTTGATAAAAGTTCATTTTATTTGCACGATCGTTTCACTCCCTTATATACATAACGTGATATATTTTGTATTTTAGAGGGGTTCTAGAGATTGTATTTGTATTTGATTAAAAAAAAGTTTTGAAAATAATAAAATTACAAAGTTAATTAATAAATAATCAACGGAACAGCTAAATGGATTCAAATGTTTTAAAATTTAATAATGTAGGTCCCGTTTGGCAGCACGCAAAAATGTAAAAATTTATAAAAAGTTACAAGTTGAGCGTTTGGTGAAATCTTAACTTTTGCATTTTTTTTACTTTGTTATAGTAATTTGTTCCACTTAAAGTTTTACTAAACATAGAAAAAGTTGCTAATTTTTGCTAAAAATTTTACTAAACACTCAAAAGTTGCTAAAAATTACTAAATATTACCAAAAATTTTACCAAACACTCAAAAGTTACACTTATTTGCTAAAAATTACAACTTGCTTCATCAAACAAATCAAAAAATACAATTAGCAACCTTTGATTAAAATTTCCTACAAAATGCTAAAACTTATCCTACCAAACGCCCCTTAGTTGATGTGATTAGCAGAGAAAGTGGTATTTTAAATTTTATGATTAAATTTACAACTGCGTGTATGAAAGTCAAAATTGGAGGTGTTTTTCAAAAAACTATAAAAAAGTTTTATTAAGTCAACGTTTGAAAATCAAATTTTTAGTAACATTTCGTAATTTTTTGATAAAAGTTATTAGATAAAAATTTTAATATATTTGTAAAATAAATATACATTTTTAGTAATTTTTCACATTTTTTAGATATTAGGTAAAATTTTAGTAACTTTTGATTTATATAAAGTAAAATGATTATTATACTCTTGCCAACTGAACAAAAAGTTAGTGTTTTAACAATTTCAACTTAGTAAAATTGATAATTTTGATTGTAAAATACCAACACAATTGACTTTTCTTTTTACTCATTTTTGCTCCTCCAAACAAGCCCTTAATCAATTTCACTAGTCTCCCTCGCAATTCTTCCCTTTGATGGGTAACCCTGCCCACAAAAATAAAGCATATACACAACGTCTTGTGTTTTATGTCATGTGGAGAAGATGTACTCAAAGTCTTTAGCGAGTAATATTATGATTCTGTTTGGCGCACCAAAAAATGAGAAAAAATAAGATAAAATGTAGTTTGGAAGAATTTTTTGTGTTTTGCATACACTGCTCAAATCGTATTTTTTGGAGATGAATAGTAAAATTTTGTTAAGACGGATTGGATTTTCATTTGGACGGATTCAAAATTTTAGGCTGTCCTGACTTTTTTACACTACAATCTGCCCAAACAGATTGTAGAAACTGTTTGTACGAAAGTTGGCCGCATGATTCCGTCGGAACGATTTTTACAATCCGTTGGAACGGTTTTAAAAACGTCACAAAAAATAGTCAAAGTGGATGTCATTTGGTAGTTTGGGAGTCCATGGTGAGAATGGAGAAAAGAATTTTTGTTGTTTGATTAACCGAATTCTAATTATTGACTTTTTTTTGGAATTATATTGAATGTTTTTTGAATTTTAAAAAAGTGAGAATGTGTAAAATTTTATAGTGATTTTCAGATATTTTCAGAGATTTTCATCAAATTTTAGTGCACCAAACGCACCCTATACTACATAAATTGTTACACATACAAATCATTTATAATTAATTTAAAACGATTATTTCGACAGTACCAATAAATGTAATAATTAATTATAATTAATCTTCTCAACATTTGAACTCAATTGTCAAATGGAGGATGCTATAAATATTATGTATATGTTTGGTTTGTTAAGAAACGTTAAAAAATTTTAAAAATATTTAAAAATTATTTACTTTTTATCTCATGGTACGAATTATGAATTTATAAATTATTTGATTTTATTTCATTTTTTATTACTCTAAACATACCTTATATTATGTTTTTTCTTGCAAAAGAGTAGTTATCAAATAACTAAAATACTTCGTAATTTAAATCATTGTCTATTTAATTTTTTATATATTAAAATAAATATCATTATGTTTAAGAACTTATCTTTAATTTATTATGAAATTAATTGATAACCCACAATGTTCTTTGTTGCTATTTTAAAAAAATATTTTTTTAATTACCCTTAAAAAAAAAGCAATTAGATTTTTTTCTTCTCTAAGCGTAATATCCAAACAAACATGAGCATCTCATATTTTCCGTTTCACTCGGTTTTAAAAAATGTTGCCCCTTACAATTCGTAAGCACCATTTTTAGACTTCCTGCGCGGCAAATAAATTTTTATTAGGGAGGGATTGAATTTCTTTCAGTTGCGCTCTCTCTCTCTCTCCCTCTACCTGTGTGTGTGTGTGTGTATACATGTATTATCTATACATGTATATATCCACATGTAGCTAGTTTCAATTGAGAGCGACATTAGGTTTCGCATTGATTTCGGTATTCCATTTGTGAATTCAGCTATTTGATAGCTGCGATGAAAGATTTAGGAAGAGGTGGGAAGAAGAGGGTGGTGGTAGTTGGAGGGGGTGTTGCGGGCTCCCTCGTTGCCAAAACCCTTCAAGATCATGCCCATGTCGTGCTCATCGATTCGTAAGCTTTTCTTTTTTCTTCCTTTTCTTTTGGTTAAAAGCCGTTCTTCCATGTTCTACTACGTTTTTAGGTACTGCCGAAGGAAAAACTTAAAAAAAGGGGGGGCAAAGAAAGAATCAAGCTGAATATGCCCCAATTGTTGTTGTTGTTGTTGTTTTGTGTGTGTGTGTGTGTGTGTGTGTAAAATTGTCTGTTGGAATTATATGTGTTGTTGTTGCAATTGATTTTTCTATTTTTGGAGGACTTATGAGTTGTTTGTTTTGTTGAATTAATATGAAATGTTACTGCATCACTGCCTTCAAAATGCGAATTTTCTTTTATTGATTTATTGGTTAAGTTTTTGTTCTATTAAAAGGTCCCACTACACCCCTATCATCTACACAAAATTTAGGGTACTATATGTAAACAAAGGTTTAACGTGAGAGTATACTTTTTAATTTATGCTGGTGTAACACAACACGTTGAATTTTTATTTATTGTGCTTGCCCCGAACGAACCATCCCAAACAGAAGGCACGCACATTCCAGATTTCTTTTTCTTATCAACTCCTCACCAACCATGAAACATTTAGACAACTCACATGGAAAAGCTACGTCATCTTAAAAATAGAGCAAATCAAAGCCCATGACTCTCTACCAACCAAAAATGGAGAAAAATGTGACCTACAAATTCATTGCCCTCCTAAAGGGAACAATACTAACTAACCAAAGCTCCTTTTCTTTTACTTAGATTGTCAACTATACGATCAATTCTGCCACATATCACATTAAAAAGAAGGCAAATAATATATGGCAAGATAGGAAATATCGGACCAGAAAGAATTTTGTGTAACAGAGGAGTTTTATTCAAACTAAACAAACTCAATTTGATTGCAATAAGACTTATTATTATTTTTTCCCTATTTTCTACGTTCCCCTGGAGTCCCATATATAGTCTCCAACTCTACTAATGTGGGCAGGTCCTATAAATTAGGTGGACTGAGTCCACTGTAACTAGTCTTTCTCCACTATATGGGGAAGTGGGAGTATGGATAACAAATAGTCCGAAACAAACTCAACGGATGGCTTTGAACTTGTCTCCTGGAGCTAGAATTCAGGTGGTCTTTTTTTTTTTTTTTTTGTTTTGCATGCAACCTCCAACGTGTCACCCAAGGATTGTCCTAGATCACTATGAGAGTGTTACCATGGACTGTACAACAACAAAGAAAACCACGTTAGGTGGAAGACTTTCAAGGTGGAAGAAAAGCGTATCTTTCAAAAGGGGGCATACTTACACTCATCAAAAGTATGCTGTCTAGTATGCCAACATATTTCACGTCTACTTTTTAATTCTAGTGCAGTTGAGAAGAAGTTTGAGAAATTGCAAATATATCTCCTTTGGAGAGGAGTTGTGGATGAATTCCAGTATCATTTTTATGAAATGGGACATCGTTTGTCATCCTATGAGAGACAGGGGAGTTGGCACAATAAGGCTTAGGACTTTTAGTGAAGGATTGTTGGAAAAATGGTTTTGGAGATTTACAAGTGAAAGAGGTAGTTTATGGCGAAGAGTGGTGTTTGCTAATTATGGGTCTGATTGGGGTGATTGGATCAAAAAGTGGCTGGTTCACATGGTACTGGGTTGTGGACATTTATTCGGCTTGTTTGGCTGATATTTTTGAAGTATCGTGGGTTAAAGGCGGTGACGGTAATAGAATAAAGTTTTTGAAAGATTCTTGGATTGGAAGAAGATGTTGATGCGTTCTCGAATATTTTTGTTTTGGCTTTGAATAGGGAGACGTTGAGATTTTAGGTATATGGATGGTGCAATAAAGTGTGGACATCAATTTGAGGAGGCAATTACAAGATTGGAAGGTGGGAAACTATATTGATTTAATCCAATTATTGTGCCTATATAAGCTGGAGGAAGGAAAGGACAATCTTAGATGGAACCTATGTCTAGGTTTTTTGACGTCAGATCATTTTATAAGGCATTAGTGGCTAGGAGGGAGCTATACTTCCCATGGGCCGAACATAACGAAAATCTGGGGCTCACTCTAAGGTTGCATTTTTTTGTATGGTGTGTGAGGTGTAAAGAAGACATGTTATGGTAAACATGTGTTGCCTTTGCTAGAGGTAGGGCGAATGACCATATTTTTGTTCATTGTGATTGGTCTAGGGAGCATTGGGGATTGGTCTTGTCCTGCTTTGGAATGGATTGGGTGTCATCGAAAAGTAGAAAGCAATTCTTGGAATCTTGGTGGGTTCTTGGAATCTTGGTTGGGAGTGAAGTTACAAAAGTGGAGGAACAAAGTATAGAAAATTGTTCCATATTGTTTATGTCGGTTGATTTGGGGGAAAAAGAAATAGGAGATCTTTTCAGTGAGTGGAATTTCCATTGTATATATAGAAAAGTTTGTTTTGTCCCTGTTATATAGGTGGCTAGTGCATAAAACTGGATTTATCTATTTATTGAATTTTGTTGAACACTTGGGGTTAATATGAGGTTCCTTTTTTGGTATTTTGTACTGTTTAGCATGTTCTTGATGCTTTTTTAATATATTTATTTGCTTATCTATAAAAATGATCACATCCTTTTGTCACGGAAAGCACACCATTCTATCCCCTAAAAGAGCAAGTGAACATACTTGACTCCAAATTCCCCATTTTAGATGCAACTCGCTTATTACATTTTGGTCCTATGCACTCTATTTGAATCAATCAATTGAAGTTAATCCAAACAACTGCTCACTTCCATCTTGTAAATTCCTCCCAAGAAGGGTATCATTAAACACCTTGCATGATGGGGAACACTAGCGAAGCAACACTTTCAGTATTATTTAGAATTATTTTATTTTATTTCCTGACTAGTTTAGGTTTGCTTTTATTTCCTAATTGGTTTAGATTTACTTTATTTCCTAATTGGTTTAGGTTTACTCTTATTTCCTAATTGGTTTAGATTTGCTCTATTGCAGTCCTAATTGGTTTAGGTTTACTAGAAGGTTATATATATCTGCTGTAAACAAAAGGATATTATCATTATCATTATTATGAATTGTTCTTTTCAAAGGGAAAGTTGTTTCAGAATGAGTTTTGGTTGTTTTCTTTTTGTCCTGTTGAACAATATCAACATTCTTGTTTCTTCGTGAACGATATCATGACCCATCAACACTTTGTGTCGTGTCACGTGCTATCAGAGCAAGTTTGTCTTGCCTGGTTTTCTATCTTCCCATTAATAATACATGAGGTTTTCCCTTGTGCTCGCTTATCAATGGATTATAATAACAACTACCATATGAAGATGGACATTCCATTATTCGATGGACAGTTGGAGATTGAGGAATTCTTTGAGTGGTTGGATGAAGTTGAACATTATTTCGAATATATGGACATTGAAGAAGATATCAAGCTAAAGTTGGTGGCAACCAAATTAAGGAGTGAAGTTTCAATTTGGTGGGAACAGCTTCAAGCTTTAAGAGTACACCAAGGCAGGAGGAGTATAAGAATGTGGACTCAAATGCGATTGCTACTAAATTTCAGATTTCTCCCATAGAATTATGAAGATGTTTTATTCAAGAAGTACCAGTGATGTTGCCAAGGAAGAACTGTTCCTGAATATGCAACAAGATTCCAAAAATTATCTACATTAAATAATCTTGCAGAAACCGAAGTGCAACTGGTCACAAGATTCCTTTGTGGACTATGTGATGATATGCAATATTTTGTCCCATTGAAGTCTTTTGATACAATAAAAGACGTAATCTTGTCGGCAAAGTTCGTTGAATTCCAATTGAAATATAGGAGTCCTACTACTACAAGGAGTTATAATCCTATACCAATTAGGACTTCTAATATGAATTCGAGTCATATTCTGAATCATCCTCCCTTCTCCCAGTCTAAATCAACTTCTAAATCATTCTCCTACTCAGGGTTTATAAGAAAAAGTGGTAAAAAATAATCCAATTGCGGGTGAAGAGGATACTTGTTCAATTATAATTGTTCATGAAGATGAAGGAATACCTCTAAATGAAAAAGTTCAAGAGATCGAGGAGATTGAGATAGAAGAGATGATTGTGGAGTTTTCAACAAGTTTTGATAAGTTTAAAGAAGATATTAAGGTAAAAGAGATTTTTATTTTTGTGAATACTATTTTTGAAGACAGTTATAATTCAGATCAACTATTTTCGGAAGAAAACAGAGTTATAATTGGTCTTCAAGAGGAGGAGATTAAAATCCCACAATATTTCAAGTGGAGGAGATTAAAAATTTTGCAATATTAGAAGTTATTGATCCTTTCGGTGATTGGCACCACAACTTGGATTTATTGTTTGATGGTGAAGAAGTTATTGACTTTATCAATTTTCAAACAGTGGAAATTAAAGATGAAAGTGCGTTGAAATTTATTAATTTTATTACAATGGATGAATATTATATTGAGAAAGTGTGATTAATATGACTAAAATTTTCAACTATGAAGAATTATTCGAAGTATTGTTTGTAGAAAACAAAATTAGAGCACTATTGCGTGTGAAGATGAAGATTATTCCTAGATTTGAATTATACGTACTTTTGTTAGCAACAGAAATTACATTGAAGGTGCTTGCTCGTGATGGCTCTCTAATTTTTTTTTCCTTCCTTTAGATAACTCGAGGACGAGTTATTTTTTTAAGCGGAGAATTGATGTAGGACAAATTTGATATTTTCTATTTTTTTAAATTAGTTTTTCTAGTTTCTTTCGGATTAGTTTTATTCCTACTTTAATTAGAATTAGATTTATTAGTTGTCTTTGAGCCAAAGGTTATTTGTAATCCAAATGGAATTTAGATTATATAGGAAGACTCTTAGAAAACCCATCCTAATTGGGATTAGATTTATGATTAGTTTTCTCTATAAATAGAGCCCTTTGTAAACACTTCTCAAATTCAATAAATCAATTCAATTATTCAATACACTTCTGTTTAATTAATAATTTTGTGTTCTTTTTTGGTTCTTGTGCATTCAAGAGCAACTTTTCGTACTTGAGGATGATATCTTGCCAATACTTTGCCGTTGCGTCAAGATATCTTGCATTGATTTTGTTCTTGGAGCTAGCTTACCAAATCTACCCCATTATCGCATGAGTCCCAAGGAGAATGAGACTTTGAGGGAGAAGGTGGAGCTGTTATAAAAGAGGCACATAAGAGAAAGCATTAGCCCTTGTGCCGTACCTGCCGTACTCCTAAGAAGGATAGGAGTTGGAGGATATGTGTGGATAGTCGTGTTATCAACAAAATAACAGTAAGGTATCAATTTTTAATCCCTAGACTTGATGATTTGCTTGATCAACTGAGCAGTGCCAAGATATTCACCAAGATGGATTTGCTGAGTGGCTATCACCAAATTAGAATTCGTTCGGGAGATAAGTGGAAGATAGCTTTCAAGACGAAGGATGGGTTCTATGAGTATTTAGTCATGCCCTTTCGCTTGTCTAATGTGCCAACTACATTCATGCGCTTTATGACCTAGTACTCGAACCATTTATATCACTTTGTTGTCTATTTTGATGAAATTTTGATCTAGAGTAAGAGTGTGAAGGAGCACTTTGATCATATTAAGCAAGTTTTGTGTGTGTTAAGAAAGAACGAACTCTTTGTCAACTTAAAGAAGTGTGTATTTTTAAAAAACAGTTTAATATTCTTAGGATTTGTTTTAACTAGTAAGGGTATTCATATTGATGAAGAGAAGGTGAAAGCTATTTGAGAATGACCTACACCTAAGACCATAACTGAGGTGAGAAGTTTCCATGGCCTAGCAACCTTTTATCACAGGTTTATAAGGAATTTCAGCACCATTGTGGCCCCTATTACTAATTGCTTGAAGAAAGGTAGATTTCAATGGGGAGAGGCTGCGGATCGTAGCTTCAAATTAATCAAGAAAAAGTTGTCTACATTACTTGTTCTATCTTTATCTGACTTTGATAAGACATTTGAACTCGAATGTGATGCAAGTGGAATTGGCATTAGGGGTGTTCTTTCTCAAGAGAGGAGGCCTGTTGCCTTTTTTAGTGAAAAGTTAAGCGATGCCAAACAGAAGTGGTCAACATATCAACAAGAACTCTATGTTGTGTACCGTGCTCTTAAGACGTGGGAGGCCTATTTTTTGCCTAAGGAGTTCATTATTTATTTTGACCATCAATCTCTCAAGCACTTCCGTGGGCAGAAGCACGTCGATCGCATGTTAGTTAGGGACGGATTACCTTGAAAGGTTTAATTATGTTATTATTCATAAATCTAGAATTACTAATTGAATAGTGGACGAGCTAAGCCGTCGTGCCACTTTACTTGTTACTATTTTTGTCGAAATTTTAGGTTTTGAACAATTCAAGGAGTTGTATGAGAGTGATGATGATTTCAGGGTTGTTTGGGCTAGACACCAATTGAACCAGCCCTTGGGTAATTTAAGATGGATACTTGTTCAAAGAGAGCAGGTTATGCATTCCTAGGAGTTCCTTGCGTGACAAGTTGCTGAGGGAGATGCATTCCAGCAAGAGTGGTCATGTGGGGAGGGACAAGACCATAGTTGCTTTGGAAGAACGTTACTGGCAGCAACTAAAAAGGGATGCTGAAAAATTTGTGCAAAGATGTCTAGTTTGTCAAACAAGCAAGAGGCAATCACAAAACACAGGTTTGTATATGCCATTATGTATTTCTAATGCTTTATGAGATGATCTATCTATGGATTTTGTGTTGGGTTTGCCTAGAATGCAACGAGGTGGGGATTCAGTTTTTCTGGTGGTTGATCGGTTTTCGAAGATGTCGCGCTTCATTCCATGCCGAAAGACCACAGATGCTCACTATGTCGCTAAGTTATTCTTCTGAGAGGTTGTTCGTTTATATAGGGTTCCAATATCCATTACTTCTGATAGGGACAACAAATTCTTAACATCTTTTTGGCTAACTTTGTGGAAGAGGGTTGGGACTAACTTAAAGTTTTCTAGCATAGTGCATCCCCAAACCGATGGTCAAATCGAAGTGGTGAACCGTTCTTTGAACAATTTGATTCGATGTATTTGTGTGGACAACAAGGGTAAATGGGACTTTGCATTGGCACAGGCTGAGTTTGCTTATAACAGCTCACTTAATAGATCTACTGGAAAGAGTCTTTTCTCTACTGTGTGTATTAAAATTCCAAGGCATGTGGTGGATCTTGTGAAAATCCCTTCTAGTGCTCTTGCTTTTGCTTTGGCAAATAATTACAAAATTGTGTTCGAAGAAGTGTAGAAATCCTAGAAGAAAGTAATCTCAAATATAAGGCCGCAGATGATAAACATAGGAGGCATCAAGAATTTAACGAGGGAGACCAAGTAATGGTGTATTTGTGCAAGTAAAGACTACCAGCAGGTGTCCATGGCAAGTTGAGGCAACCGCGGTATGGTCCATTTAAAGTTCTAAAGTGGTTCAATGATAATGCATATGTGATAAACCTATTGCCTAATATTGGCATATCAACAACATTTAATGTGGTGGATTTGTCTATTTACTATCTGGAAGTTGTTCTGTATGATCACTCAGGGACGAGTTTGATGTAGGATAAGATGAATGTAAGTTATGTTAAGATTGAGAAGAAGAAGAAGAAAAGAAGATGCGAGGAAGAAAGAACGCAACAGCAGTAGGGAGTAGAATTTTATCAATAATCATTCAATAATAATATCTCTGTTAACTTTAATTAGGGTTTAAATAATAAAACTTATGGGCCAAAACATAAAGGCTTATAATAAAATAAACTTAATACTAATAAAGCTCAAAACAAATGGGTCCAAACAACCTCTAATAAAATAAACTCAATATTAATAAAGACCAAAACTAATGGTCCAAATAATAAATAAAATAATAATAAAAAGAAATAAATATGTAGACTGATGTCCTCATTAGAATTCTTTTCAAGTGGAGGGGAATGATGGAGAACACTAGCGAAGCAACACTTTCAGCACTATTTAAAATTATTTTATTTTATTTCCAAATTAGTTTAGGTTTGTTTTTAGTTCCTAATTGGTTTTGGTTTGCTCTATTGTAGTCCTAATTGGTTTAGGTTTACTTGAAGGTTATATATATTTGCTGTAAACAAAAGAATATTATTATCATTATTATTGTTAATTTTTATTCTCAAATAGAAAGTTGTTTCAAACTGAGTTTTGGTTAATTTCTTTTTGTCCCGTTGAATCTGCTATTTTGCTTTCCGTGTCACTCAATGAGACCTTGTTGCTAGACACAAACTGCTAGTTCAAGAGACCTTTTGGTGTTCTCCTCGATTGCATGACGTGTTCAACCCTTAGAGCCAGATTTTGAGCTTGATCAACTGACCACATGGTTTGCATGGCGAAGCGATCCTGCACCCCATAATTCAGTTCATTGACATAACGTGCAACTTGTTGGTCCTCCGTTTTAGATTGCACCTGGATTGTAAACGTAAGAACTCTTCAGTATAGGCAGCTACAATGCGTGTACCTTGACAATAATTCTTCAATTATTGAAATAGTGTTTGTTCATGGTCGTGAGGTAGAAATCTGCTTTTCAAGAGAGCTTTCATCTGGGCCTAATTCCTCGCAACGGGCTGTCGTTTCATTCGGAGTTGCTCTTGATAGCATTACCATCATGCACCAACACCACCCTTTAATTTATAGGCCACAAAATTTACCTTCTGTTCTAGTTCAACATGCATAATCTAGTCTAGAAATTGCTCTACATCGACAAATTTGTTGAGAGTGAGAAGATCCGCTTTCAACGCTTTGTGTAGGGTCATTGCCCTTTACCATCAGACTAGAGCTTATACTAAGATGCTTGCTTTTGGGTCCACAACTAGAGAAAATAGTTGCAAAACACTGTCCATATCTTAATTCCCAATGCTACCTACGAGACCACAATCTCATCAAATCGCCCTTCACAACTACCAAAGAAATCAACCCCATTAAATCTAGTCGCAAGAAATGAATTATTTTTGCAAAAAGCCAATACCATAAGATAGAAATCTCTAGAGTAGCCCAACCTTCTTGCAAAGATCCATAGTTAGTTACTACCACCTAGAGGTCCTTTACCACAAGGAATAGAAGGGAAGAGAGAGGCTTCCAGTCTCACGCCTTTGGAAGTTTGGAAGAAAAAACCCATGGGAATCCTATTTGACCAAGACCAATAATTTGAGAGTGCCCCTTCTAATCCAACTTTTCTATTTATTCTTGAAGCCCTTTTCTCCAAAGGTATACAAAAGATCCCTATTGACATAATCATTGGCCGCCTTATTGATATCCAGCGTCTATGAAGCACGGATACGGATACGGGAGCGGGTACGGGTATGGGTACGGATACGGGATACGGCAATTTTCAAAAAATGAGGATACGGATACGGCAAAGATATGGCAAAAAAATAAAATAAAATATATATTTTATTTAAAATAATTTTGAAGATAGCATGTATATACTACTAAACATTTTATAAATAACAATTATATAGCTTGAAAAATACTATTCAATCCATAAATTAACATCATTCATACTCAAAACTACCAACATCATTCATACACAAAACACAAATATAACAAAAAGTATCAAATACAATATCATACATCCCAAAATAAAATAGTTTTTTCATTTCCTAAATTTTAGTTAGATCAAACTTCAATCATATTAATCTATTTTAGTTAATTATAGTTTGGCCCCTACTAAAATTTTATCATATTAATTGTACTCCCAAAAAGGTTTAAAATATTACATTTGGACCCCCGCCGTATCCTGGAAGTATCCTTGCCATATCCTGGCCGTATCCCGGCCGTATCCTATGCAAAATTTAAAATAAAAAATTAGGATACGCCACGTGACGTATCCGATACGTATCCGGCCGTATCCTAGCCGTATCCGTATCTTCGAAGTATCCGATACGAGTGCGGCGCCTAATTTGAAGTATCCGTGCTTCATAGTCCAGCGTACACATTACCCTTGGCATACCACGCATTGGCCTAGCAAACACTGCCATATTGGCCTTAATAATTGCATTGAGGTTTATTTACTTTCCCCTAGACATTTTGTGACTCTGAAATAATGCTAGTTAGCACTTATTTTGGATGCCTAAAGCCTTCGCAATTAAACCTGACCTTGAAGATTAATCGGCCTAAAGTCTCTATTGCCTTCCATTTTGTTTTTCTTTTGTTAAGGAATGAATGTTGTTAAGGAAAAAAACCAAACTTCATTCAAATTCTTTTTGTTCATGGAATTTTGCAAACTGATCACGCCACCATTCCTTTTTTTTTTTTTTTAAATGAAAGGTGATCATGCCCTCATTCATTGTAGGTCAGTAATGAAAAAGAATGCCATAGTTATCCAAAATTTGATTAGAGTGCCCCTAAGTTTTAGCCTCTTTTGCAAAATATTTATAGTATGCTTGCTAGCCAAAAAATGTAACAAGAGATTTATCTACAAATGTAATTTTCAAACATATACATGTATGATGTATCTAGAAACACAAATCTATTTATTGATGTGTAAACACACATGGACAGGGGGTGATGGGAGCCTGTGCTCCGCCTGGGGAGGGCTAGTTAGGGAAAATGTCACCTGTACATATAAATGTTTTGGCTAAAAAATAATTTATGCTATGGCTCAGTCCCTCTTTGAATTTTTAAAAATAGTAGACCTCAGTTCAGAAAAACATCACTAGTACATATAAATTTTTGGGTTAAAAACTTTTTATGCTATAGTCAGTTCAACAAAACACCACTTGTACATGTAAATTTTTGGGTCAAAAAATTTTAGGTTATGGATCAACTTTCCTAAAATTTAAATATATTTCAATTAGTTGTTATATATAGTCCAAAATTTGGAAGCCCCATTAATTTTACCTTAGATACATAACCTAATCAATCATTTATTGTTAATGAAATGAAAAACTAGAAACTAAAAACAAAATAATCTAAAATTTAAAGAGCCCAAAAAATTTAAGCATATAAAAATATTTGTAGTCCATATATTTTATAATTTTAAACCCATTATGAACAACCCAATATTGAATAATATTTAAAAAATTTAGAAAAAAATAAAATAAAGAAGAAAAATCAAAAGACGCAAGCTTAGTTTATGCTAAATAAAAAAAAAAAGTCATTTTCTACTGTAACTAAACAACGTGCTATAATTGGTGTTAAAATAAATTTTTAGAATAAGATGGAAGATAAATTGTTGATAAATTCATTATAGATTTAATTATTGATAAATTTTGTGGCATGAAAAATCGTTAAATGTCACTTTAATTGATAAAATTCATTGGAAATGTTTATTGATTTGAAATTTGTTTGTGAATATCTATTTATAACACTTACTTTTGATGATCCATTATTGTTGTATGTTGATTAGATTTTATATATTAATTTATTTTTTCTTTACTAAATATTTTAGAGTATTAGTTGTAATTTTTTGTAGGCCTAAATTTGGTACTTCGAGATAAAAAATCCTAGCTTCGTCAGAGAGAGAGCATTATACTCTTTTTTTTTTTTTTTTTTTGAGTTTAATAGATACTATAAAGTTTAGCCCTTTGGGTCTTTTTGCATATTCTTGATACTTTTATGTAAAATTTTGATCACTTGTAAAAAAAAAAAATAATAAAAATCCTTGCTTTGTCTCTCACACATACTTTATGGTTTAGAGACATACATAGGAGAGGAGAGTGTGGAAGATGATATAGGAACACTCAAGAAGAGAATCCACTGTTATATAGAAACAAAGGGGGTGGGGGTGGGGTGGGGGGGGGGAGAGACTAAAATTCTAATATTTCTCTTTAGATGAGTTTTTATTAAGTAAGTATGGACACCTCTATGAATGTGCGTGTTTGTGTCAAATACATGTACCACTTGGGTTCACAAATAAAGCTTTTAAAAGAGATATTAATTGTTTTGTTCACACTTCTTTTGGAAAATGTGTAATGAAATATTATTTCTTGCTCTTTTGATACAAACAAAAAATATAAATGTATTTTTGATTTAAAAATTGATAAAAATTATTATTTTCATTTAATACATATAAAAATATATTTATTTTCTATTTGAGTCTTATTTATTTATTGAAAATTTCTATGTTGACATGTCTTAGTATGTGGTTATATTTGTCTTGTTTTTGTGTCCGCGTTTCTTTATTTAACAGATAACAAAAATTCCTTGACAGTTAAAAAGCATGGACATTTCCGGGAAGATATCACATTCATGTTGTGTTCATGTTGGACACTTCCTTTTCACGTGTCAGACATTTGTTTAAGCGCATTCAAATAGTTTTTAATATTAAAAGATCCGGACATATTTCCTATGCTTTGGGGACACACGTGTCCATAGCTTAGTCACAAAATATATTTTAATTTTGGAAAAACAAGTTAGAAATTAATAATAATATAAAAAAAAATTAGGGCAAAGTAGTAAAACCGCCTCTACTGTTTACCTTTGGTGTCATTTTAGTCCCACACGTTTTAATTGCAACACTTAAATTCCTACACTTTTGGTCAAGCAACGATTTAGTCCTATTAAATGACCATCAAATACAACCATAAGATTAAGGATAAAAAGGTAATTTCTTCTACAATTTACTCTCAGTATCACTTTAGTCCTTCACGTTTCAATTGTAATAGTCAAATCTCTGCATTTTCGATATATATTTGAAATATATTTTATTAAATAATATAACATATTATAATTTGAAATATATTTTATTAGATTATTTTTAATAAATAATAAAATAAAAAATGATAACAGAAAACAAAACTAGAAAATAAAAAACTAAACAAAATAGAAAAATAGTAATGTTACCAAACAGCCCTAGAATTGCTACTTTTTGAATTTTCTACCTAGAATTGCTACTTTCTGAATTTCTATCTCTTCAGTTTTCTCTCTCTCTATATATATAGCATTTTGTATATATATTTAACTCGATATGATAAATTTATCTGTGTGACTCTTTTGATTCTATTCTGTTAATTATAATAACTATTAGTGAAATTATTGAATCATCATTCAATAAAATATTTAATTTTATTATTTTTTTTAGAAAATTAATTGAATTTAATAAAATATCGTTCATATTAATTAAATTAATTAAATTAAATATTATTCTAATTATGTTATTAATGTAATCATATTATTTATTAAAAGTAATTTAATTCAATAAAAAGAAAATATATTAAGGGTGTGTTTGGAGTGAAAAAAAGTGAGATAAATTAAAATAAATTGAGATAAATTGAGAGTTCGTAATGCGTGTAGTGAAAGAAAAAAGTTGATGTGATATAAAGTTAACAGAGATTTATAGAGATTTTTGTTGTTTGTTTGCAAACCAAACGGAGCCTAAATATAATTTAATGATACTATGTATGGTTATATTTATTGAACTAAATATATTTATAATTTTATTAATTTTAAAAATTGTCTGAAATTAATAACTATATTTCATATTAATTAAACTAAATTAAGTATTAATTTAACTATATTATTAACTTTATTATATTATTTATTAAAAATAATTTAATTCAATAAAAAACATATTAGATATATTTTAATTTTATTATTTATTAAAAATAATTTAATAAAATATATTTCGAATTATAATATGTTATATAATTGAATAACATATATTTCAAATATATATCGAAAAGTGTAGAGATTTGATTGTTACAATTAAAACGTGAGGGACTGAAGTGATACTGAGAGTAAATTGTAGAGAAACTTACCTTTTTATCCTTAGTCTAACGGTTGTATTTAACGGTCACTAATGGAATGACTAAATTATTGCTTGACTGAAAGTGTAGGAATTTGACTGTTACAATCGAAACGGACTAAGTGAAACTGAGCGTAAATTGTAAATGTGGTTTTGTACTTTACCCAAAAAATTAATATATACTTGTATTCTTTTCTCATTAATTTTTTTTAACGAATTTTGAAACCCAAAATTATGAATAGAATTTTCTAAAATACATATAAACAAAAAAATATATGTATTTATAATATAACAATGAATAAATAGTTATACATAAAAAAAACACCAATGAATAAATAGTTATTTCACATATAAGAATACACAATTATTGTTGGATGTGTTTCTGTTGTGTCATTTCTTGATATTTTTTGAAATCTACGTTTCATGTTGCCCATACGTGTACATGTCCAATATCCATATTTGTGCTTCTTAAGTTGAAAGTGGAGAAGAATTTTATTTACTGAACTAATGGCTCATATATAGAATACATAATACATAAGTTAGACATAAACCTATTTGTGCTTATCACATGTCAAACTTGGGCTTATGGGCTCAAATTTTAGTCCAGCTTGACTTGCGGGTTAGAAAATTTTATCCCGTCCAAAGTAAAGGTCACCGTGGGGTCAGGTTGCTTGGGTTGAAGTTGCTGAGTTGCAGCCCTAGTTTTAATCACTTGATAAGTTTATCTAGCACCACACTCTCTATAGAATACAATTATGATCAATTTTTTTTTGGTTGAAATAGTTAAGATTGGAAGTTGTATCGTAATTGTTAACGGATTCTGGCTGTGGTACTATACAAACTGTTATCCCCACATGAAGTGCAACAGGAAAATATCTACCAATTGAAGTAGAGTTACCAGTTCAAACTCCTTCGATATTACCAGGCTTCTAGTTCTGGTGGGACGTGGCAAGAGCTGTAGGGATAAGTCTTACTGAAGGTGGGGATACTTTCCCTATCAGAAAAAAGGGAGTTTTTGAAAAAATAAGCTGTTACGTTGAGGTTTTCTTATGGAGTTCTAAGGTTTGTGGGAAGAGAAGTGATTGAAACAGTTTGGGAAGGAATTTTTGTGATGCAGCACAAGAAAGGCAGAACAAACAACAGAAATAGAGTAAAGGTATGATAATTTTAATAAAAACAATTTGCATTGGTGGGTAGCCGAAGAGTGAGCCTTGGGCAGCAGTTCTTCTTCCTCACCTTTATAAAACGCCATTAAACCATGAATAGAGTTGCTGAATATTTCTCTACTAGCATGAATATACTAAAGACTGTCCACCACTATAAGTATGACAGAATCCTGATAACAAGAAAAACAGCACTAAACACCTAATAAATAACATAAATAAAATCAAATTCCTTGCTTAGCTAGTTGCTGGATTGGACCTGTATTTATTTCCCCATTGGTGAACTTATAGTTTTGCTGCAACAGGGTTGCTTCATTTTGTTCGATATAGTATAAATTTTCTCTCGACGGTTTCTGTGGATGGTCTGACAAAACAATTATGTAGGTTTAAAATTGAAAGAGAGGAAAGGGTTTGGGTGGGGTTATGGTCGGTGCAATTTAGGGGTGCAATAATTTAATTTATTAAGATGAAAATGTACTAAAATATAGGGGTTGTTAAAATGACGACACAACTGGTGGTTAAACTGCTCCGGTAGAATTGTATCACCATTCATGCTTTAACCCCTTTATAGATCCACATATGAATACAAGCTTGGGTTGCTTTTATGTGAAATCTCATGGTTTTCTTCATATTGTTTCCTAGTTTACTTTGTTTGCTTGTTCTCAGTATACATGCAGAGGTATGCATGTGGCTATATTTAGGTGACATGTTGCATTCTATAGTTGGAGTTCTAAAATCCGATTTTCATTTTAGTTTGGATATATAATATATATTAAGTGTATGTTTTTTTTTTTCTTGACTTAACAACTTACAATAACAACAGGAAGGAGTATTTTGAGATAACGGGGGCAAGCTTGAGATCACTAGTTGAACCACTATTGCCAAAAGATCATTATTAACCACGCTGAGTACCTTCCAAATGCGGAAATTGTTGTGTCTGCTGCAAGTAATATTACTGAAACTGAAGTATTGACTGTGGATGCCATGCTGATTGCATATGATTATCTTTAATAGCCACAGGTCATGTTGATAATGACGCTTTGACCAGATCGGGGGAAATTTAATCATTATGAAGCAGGTAAACAGTGTATCACACACACACACACACACAGAGACATAAAATCCACCATTTTGACTTATAATAATAGAACTTGGGAAATGTTTCTTAGCTTTACATCCATATTGCCCCATACAGCAATATTGAACCTTTTAATCTTCTGTTGGAAACTAATTTTTATGAGTTTCAAGAAAAATTAGGCTTCCATCACTTGGTAGTCCAGTTCCTGAACTAGATCCAAGGAGTCCCCATTTGCACCAAGCAATTACAATGAACCCTCTAAGTTTATATTTGATTGATTGAGTATTAAAGTTCTATGATTATGATAAAGAGAAATTTCTTACACTTGCATGTAGAAATAGGAGATGACTAACTTCATTAGAAGCACACTATCTAGGCTTCCCATTAATGTCTTTATCTCTTTCTCCATTCTAAATCCATTATGAGATGAGTAAATTGGAGAAGATTCAAAGCGATTTTTTTTGGAGGTGGTTCGGATGAGAAGTTAAATATCACTCCTGTGACGAAGGATGTAGGTCTTATCCAATCAAAGTAGATGGGGGATTGGGTTTATGGAATTTTTATGCATTCAGTAAGGCATTGTAGGTAAATTGTTGTGGAGATTCCCTAATGAAAGAGACAAAACGATGGAGAAAAAATAATGGAGGTTATATATGATTGGGTGGGAGATTGGGCTTCTATTTGAAGTGTTACTTCCACGTGGGGTAGGTTGATGAAAAGTTGTTAGATATTTTTGGGGCCACTTTGAGACATTCATTATTTGAAGTTTAGGAAAGGTCATAGATAAAAATTGGTGATGCGTGGTGCAGAACTCTTATGTTTGAGGTGTTATTTCTTATACCTTTCAGTAAGGTAAGTGGAAGCTTGGGTTGCAAATTATATCCCATCTAATCATGGGCACATAATGTGGAATAGTCCTTTTGGGAGGAATCTACAAGATTGGGAGGGGGGAGAATCTGATGAATCTTCTTCACTTGATTTACACAATAAGGAATGTTGACGAGGGAGTGGATGGTATTCAATGGATTATGTAAAGTGATGGAAGACTTCATGTGAAGCCATTTTGTGATGCTTTCATTGGGGTGGGGGCTGTTGTATTGGTATGGAAGGGGTGTGCAGTGCTTTATTAAAGTGGGAGGTTTGTCGTGATTGTTTAATTGGTGCTGCCTTTGTAAAAGGATGGATAATTTGTTGCTTATATGATCCTTCATTGTGAGCTTTCAAGAGAATTGTGTTATATACTTTTGTTGCTATTTAAGATTGTTTGTTATGTCATGAGAGTTTCAAGATGTTTTTAATAATTGATGGGGTGCCCCAATTTGCCAAAGAAAATGAAAAGCATGGAACCTAGTTCCTTTTGTTTGGTGTGGTCAATTTGGGGTGAAAGAAATCATTGAAATATCATGGGTTAGAAAGATCATTAAACCAGATAAAGATTATTTTCTCATTTACCTTATATAGTTGGATTTTGGGAGAATCTTCATCCCAACATGGTAGCCATTTTTTATATTTTATAGATGACTTAGAGGGTTGATGTTCCCTTTTTTTTTTATTTGCAACTTTCCTTGTTAAGAGTTGCACCTCCTTGATGCGCTTTAATGAAACTTTATTAGGATATTTTTTTTCAGATTATCTACTGCTGACAACTGCAGGACAAGGGGAATAGGATAGATTTGATATATAATCTGTTCGTTTGTTCCAACTGTATCCCGTTAACAATTGAGAAAGGGAAACGCTCCTTATGTTCAAGAATTTGGGTAAATTTCACCAACCTCCCTTATGCCTGAGGTTTGCCAGATGGTTATAGAACCACTCCTTCGTTCATAAATGGTCATTTACCGTTCCTGCCGTGGCATTGGGCTGATGTTCCTTTTTTTGGGGGGGGGGGAGGGGTTGTAACATGGCCATATTAATTATTAATAGGATATAAAACTATGGGGGCAACACCATTTAAATGGGTAAAACCCCCATGAGTCATCAAAATCTGAATGGGCAGAATTAGAAGAAATGTAGCTGCTAGACAAGCCCTCCACCTCTAACAAGCACACGTGCTCACATGCAGGAGGGTTTAACGAGAGGGAAGAGCAAACAGTGTGGCAAGGGTGTGTGGTCTTGGTTAGGGTAAAATATAGGAAGCAGCATTTGGGGAGGGGGAAGAGAGTAGGAGAATTGAGGTAGCAAAAATGGATTTTTAGTGATATGGTTGTTACATTGTGGGAATGAGAAAAAAATAGTGGTTGTGCTGGAGGAAGTGGATGGTGGGTATGGCTGCATTGGTTAGATAGAGCTTAAAAGAAGAGTGCGAAGGGTCACATTATATGGGTCACCGATATATATGTACCCACATGTGGGTCTCACCTGTTTCGAATGAAATGCCCTTTTTTTTATTTTTTTTCTCTCCAAGAACAGCATTGTGGACATTATATTTTGTCAACTGGCTCAACTCTTGCTGGTTGAGTGACTAGTCACGAGAAAGTACAATCTATGGAACAAAAGGTGGTTATGCGACGTTCAGCGAACTTCAGGGGAGGTGTATAAAAACCTATCTAATTTAAGTTTAAGATGCTTCTAGGTTTCTTTTTTCTTACTAATAGATTCTTTTACTAATAATTCCTATGTCGCATTTATGTAGGCAAATGCGTATTTTTTAACTCTAGTAATTGACATTATAATATTTAAGAGAGTAATAAAGAATGAAGTTGGTTCCCTGATAAATTTCTTATTCATATAAAGCATCAATTGAATGTAGAAATCCAACCTTAATTATAGTTCACTAAATGCATGACTTTCTAGATTTCTAACCTTAATTTTGGTGAACGAAATGCAATAAGAATTGTGGCTCTCATTTGGAGAATATATGTGATGTAGCACAGGAAGTAATTAACCAAAAAACCAAATAAAATCTAAGCTAACATCTCCATTACTCATTCAATCATTTCAACTGATGGTTCCTTACAACCCTGGCCATTATGTAGGCTAGCTCTAGAATAAAATCCCTCACTTAAGAAAAGCAAATAGAATCCCAATAATTACGGTAAGTAAATAAAATAAATCAAATCCAAAAATCCTCAAATTCTAAAATACTCCAAATTATCTTGTGGCCCCTCCGGGAATATTTGTAATAACATTGAGTATCTCTGTCCGCACTACTATGTTACTCTCTGGTTATTAGTGGATATTCTATTCATTCAAGTACTTGGTAACATTTTATAATTTGGTCATCCTAAAAAATTCCAAATCTTACTGATTCAATTACTTAGTAATTTCAATTGAGGAATCAAAGCATATAGTGCTGGCACTTGGTACACAATTATGTATCGGAGATGGATATCCTTTCTATCTCGAGTGTTTGATATCAATTAACTAAAGCCATACCTTTTTAGAAAGTTTTTCATCTCATCTCATCATTGCTCCTAAGGAAGGATGTCAATAGTTACCTTAAAAAAAAATTGCAATGGAGTGGGTTAAACAGGGAACTCGATCCAAACCTAACCTAATGGGGTGGGGCAAAAAACCAAACTAAGTAGGGCTTCGGGTGGAGTGAGGTGGGAGTTAGGGTAGCCACACCCCATCCCACCCTGATTAGGTTTAGAATTACAAAAATACCCTCATTATTCTTACTTTTTGAAATGTTACTGTAGAATGTTTAATTTTTTAATATTTATTTTATATATTGGTATTTTTATTTATTTTTAGCAAGTTTGTATATATTTTATTTGCTGTCTAATTTTGCAAGCAAAATAATAATTTATTGATCTTAATGGGTTATGGCGGGCAAGGGGAATTATTTGGCGAGTGGGCTCGGGGTACCCCCTGCCCCATTGCCATTCCTAGTTCTAAGCTTTCAAAACTTTCCATTTTGAAGTATTATAAACTTGTGTTATTCTCGATCAGAGAAACTATTGTGCCTCATGTTTAATCTTATATTCTATGTTGTAGAGCACGAAAAGATTAAATCTTCTACTTCAATATTGATAGTTGGTGGGGGGCCCACTGGTGTGGAGCTTGCTGGGGAAATAGCTGTAGATTTTCCTAACAAAAAAGTGACGCTAGTGCATCGGGGACCAAGGTTGTTGGAATTCATTGGATATAAGGCTGGTAGGAAAGCATTGGACTGGTTGACAGCAAAAAATGTTGAAGTCATTCTGGGGCAGTCCGTCAATTTGCATCCTGTATCAAATGGTGTTTATCAAACATCTGGTGGAGAAACTATCATAGCCGATTGCCATTTTAATTGCACAGGCAAGCCCTTGGGTTCAGCATGGCTTCAAGAGACTATTCTGAAAAATTGCTTGGACCTTAATGGACGGTTAAGGGTGGATGAGAACTTGAGGGTGAAGGGTCACATGAATATATTTGGTATTGGAGATATCACTAATATTCCTGTAAGTCTAGCTGATATTCTTTTCTAAGGTTCTAATATTTTATTTGGTGGTTGGTAGATTTCTATTGGTGTATACCTAATATTTCCTTTGTGGAGGATTTAAGGATTTGTCGTATTAAATATATACTTAGACCATGGTTACAATCTTAAATAATTTGAACAAAGTTTGGAATGGACAGGCTTCACAAGTCACAATACAAAATTGGGTTAAACTCCAATATAAATTTTTGATCTTTTGAACTCTAGCTATGCCAATGATTGTGGGTTCGGATGATATTCTCCACGGTTTATGTTGGACAACAATGTTCTCATGTTTTTTTTTTTTTTTAAAGAAAAAAGGTAAATATATTTTTTTCTCGAAGATATGATATGATTCCCTGGTTGAGAGAATAAACAGGCTAAATATTTGCTTCTTGATGGTATGACTTTTATACATGTTGTATCAGTTTTATTTACGAAAATTTGGAAATATGAAAAATGTGAATGTATGTCTGTCTATCTTTGTTTATGAATAACAACTCACAAGAAAGCATTCGTTGTCCTGGAATTCTGTTTTTTAAATTATTTATTATTAGTTATTATTTTTTCAATTATTCTCATACAATCATTCTTCTTTAGTATATCTGGAGGATGGAGTTGGTGACATTTTCTTCTCTATAATGGGAACTGGATTTTTAGAAAGTTTTGTAAGGCTACTTTTATTGAGGGTATTTAGCATGAGATTGTGATTGGGTGGAAATGAATTTTATGAAGTTATTTTCTATAGGGCACACTTATGAAGCATGGATACTTCAAAATTAGTGATACATTTGTATTGACACGTATCAAACACACATACTCATCGGTCAACGAACATGTCAAAATGTGTAGAACATACCACATAGCATGTCTATTTTTTTTAAACATGATTAAGACACTAGGGATTGAGTTACTGAAATCCCAAAATTTATTAAATCTTTTCTCATTTTTCTTTCGAATTTTTTGTACGTTGAAATATGTTTTAATTGTGGATGAAATGTTGAATTAATGTCTATGTTTTATTCACGTGTAACTAATAAATAATATTTGAAGATGGTGTGTTTTGTTGCATCCTTATATTTTCAAATTCCTTCTATCCCACGTTCATATCCATATTACATCCATTTTCTGTGTTTTTATCTGTGCCTCTCAGAGAAACGTGTAATCGTGCCTCCTTGCTTGGATTTGCCTATACAAAAATGGCATTTTCCTAGAATTTATAATTTGTGAGAGGTTTATGACCAACTGGGGCATTTCCCAAGGTTCTAACACTCTTGATGTTTGTGACGAGATAATAGTAGTTGCACAATATCCTCAAATTATATTCTTCAAGATGTTAAATTCATGTTATAAACTTCATCGTTTAATTATGCAGGGATCTTTTGCACTTGCCAGCAATGTTTCTGTTTCTGACCGACTTGTGTTTTCCCACTGTTACTTTCCAAATCAACTTCAAAAGATCTGTTGTTGTTTCTCTTGTTTTCTTTGGTTAATTGGTTGACTCAGGGATGAGCACTGTCATTTTGGTTTGTTCTTTCACACACACACACACACACGCACATATATATATTCATATGTATGATTTTCCTTGCATAGATTCAAGCTAATTCTAATTTTTATACATATTTCAGGAACTCAAACAAGGTTATTTGGCTCAGAGGCATGCTCTGGTGGCTGCCAAAAACTTGAAGCTGTTGATGACTGGAGGAGAAGAGAGTCAAATGGCTACGTACAAGCCGGCTTGGCCGATGGCGATTGTTTCACTGGGTAGAAATGAGGCGGTGGCACAGCTATCATTTTTAACAATCATTGGATGCATGCCCGGTAGAATTAAATCCAGGGACTTGTTCGTTGGTAAGACAAGGAGGCAACTTGGGCTCAAATCTGACCCTTAATTTTTTGGCTAAAAAGGGTGGGACGAATTTTCAGAAAAAGGCCAAACCCTGCTGGACATGCCTGCTTCAGTCCCAGATGAGTGCCAAATGAATTATTATTGTTATTATTAGTTATTAATAATAAGCCAACTCAATGCTAGCTAACTTCAGGAAGTCCTATCTAGAAACGACTCTGAGGAGTGCCACATGACTGCATGTGTAGTGTGGACTTAGACGACTGTTTCGTAAAGGTTAATAAGAAAATTAGTTTGTTTTTTTTTGTGTTTTATTATTTATTTTTTATGTTTTACGACTTGATAGTGAGTTTGAATATTCTTTTTGTTTTTCAAAGAACCATGCTCAATTTTCTTGATCATATGCATAAACAATATACTTTTACTTTTTGTTTAAAGATGTAGTATACAATTTATTTATTTTTCTCCTATTTTTTTTTCTGACTTAAGAAAATTACGTTAATTATTTTCGTGGATAATGAAGATGGCCGGTGACGCCAAATGATTCAGATGGCCTACCTGCCCTACTGGCTAGCTTTTAAAACTCAAGTTTGTGGCTACCAACATCAGGCAAACATGATCCTTATCCAAATCATTTGACCAACAGCGGCTGCTTTAGCAAACATTAACTTAAAAAAAAAAAAAGGTTTTTTCCATTAACTTTTGGAAAGCATTCCTTTTTTTTTTTTTAATTTATTTTTTATTTTTTTTTCAATCTCCTTAAAGCTTAAGAAACTTAAGGAGCATTCTTTAGTAAGTTTTCATGTTTGTATAGTATTACAAAAGTTTACAAATTTGATTAGATAAGCATTCCTTTATTTATTTATTGATTTTTTCAATCTCCTTAAAGCTTAAGAAACTTAAGGAGCGTTCTTTAGTAAGTTTTCACGATTGTATAGTATTATAAAAGTTTACAAATTTGATTAGATCTCCAAACCATCTTTAAAATATCGATTGTTTTTTAGCGACTTTCACCAAGCTTCCAAGTGATGGTTTTTCATAGCATATCATAACATAGGGTATGAGAAAAATACCTCAATTCCAAACTCGAAGGTTACAAAGATTGCATATGAACCTTCGAAGCTATTCTCAAAATTTTCTCTCTCAAATGGTATGTGTGTGGTCACATATTAATCTTTGTGTATATGAGTATTATGTCACTGCATAAGAGAAAATCTCTCAACCATTGAGAGGGAATCTCTCATTCACATACATTAAAGAAAATTTCTTAACCATTGAGAGAATCTCATCCACTCTACATATATGAAAATGTCTCAATCACTGAGAAGACAAGATCTCAGAAGAGTATTTTTCTGAACCACTCAGCAGTATCTTGAAATGGGTTATATCTGCATAGCGTTATGACTTCTTTTTCAAGTGATAAAGATAAATATTAAGCTAACTAGATGTAGGCCCATCAAAATTAAATTGAGCTAGCTTGGGAACTTGAGACCGATAGACTTTTAGCTCTAACTTAAAGGATTTAGGCCATGTCATCTCATGGCATCCCATCAGCCTTTAAATTAATCGTGGGCTATTCCATTAAAAACTTTATTGCAATTTTTTTTTTGGTAAGTACCTTATTGCAATTTAATTGTCTATGTTAAATTCATTTACTTAAAACATTTTTTAATAAAATGAATTTAGCTTAAACTAATAATATCTACTTAATTAACCTCCATTACATGCTTGTAATTAAGTTAGGCAAATATTAAATGTCAAACCTCTTAAATTACATATTTAACTTTAAGTCACTATTTATCCAAACTTTGATCATTTTCAATATTTCTATACTTTTAAATAATTTATAAATAAATATTATTATTCAATAAACAGTTATTGAATAAATTGCAACCACAAATTTAACGATCAAGTATAATAAATAGCTTAGGTTAGCACAGAAAAATGAATTTCATCTTATAAGTATATGTTCTCACGACTCATAAAATTAAATCTTCAAGTCATCGAGATTTTGAACGTTTATACAAATTTCACTCCGTGATATTTCAAATAGAATTAATTCATGAATTCAAGTCTATTACAAAATCAAATTAAGGTTTATTAAGCATATTAAAACTTTAGTAAATTATGATCAGTGACATTTATTAACCTAGATTATAATTTACAATAGTCCATTCAATATGTACATCATATATATACACTAACTTATGGTCTACTTAAAGTTCCTACTTCAGTGATTAAGATAAATCACCCAATTAAGAAGTAGAAAAGTTACAGTTTTAAAAACCGTTTAGAGTGAAAAAAAATCAAAAGTTAACAAAAGTGAAATTTTTTAGAATTTGGAGTGTAAAAAGTTATTTTAAAATGATGGTTGGATGTTTGTATTTGATTTGATATAAAATTATTAAAAATTATATAAAATAACACGTAGCAAAACTTAAGTGGAGAATTTTCAAAACTTTTTAAGTTTTGTGAAACTTTTTAATACAAATATCAGTCCAATTTTTTTAAAAATTTGTCAAAATTCGTTGAAGTGCACTATAATGGTTTGTTTTAATGAATTTTGACAAAATATTTTAGAAGGTCACTTTAGAAGTTTGAAAAAGTTGAAACTTTTAAAATTTTTTGAACTTAGTTGGAGCTCCAAATGGCCCTTTAATATAAAGAAATACCTAGGGATGGCCATCTCGGACGACCCGTTCGTACCCTATCTGATGCCCGCCCTAAATGGATAGGAGATTTGGGATTTTTTGGGGATTGGGTAGGGTACGGGGACATTTTTTAAAAAAATTTGGGGATCGGGTAGGTACGGGTATGAGTCTATTCCTGCCCCTACCCTACCCGTTTTTGATCCTACCAATATTCTCGTATATATATATATATATATATATATATATTTAATTTTTTTGTGTTTGTTACGACAGATTTCTCAGTAAGGTAGTGAATTAAGATTTTAAGTTTCTTTATCTATCACATTCCTATTAAATTACTTTGTTTTCTAGTTTACAAAGAAACTATAAATTGAGATAGACCAACTGTGAACGTTTCTTTGTTTACTTTTCCTATTTTGAACTGTAGAACCTATTAATATGGTAAGAAAATAGAAATCTATTAATATGGTAGGAAAATAGAAACTTATAAATCTTTCTAAATATATATATATATATATATATATAGGGGTATTTTTTGATTTTTTAAATATATATTAGGATTCTACTCTATTTTAACCTTATAAATCTTTCTAAATATATATACATATATATATGGTATTTTTTGATTTTTTAAATATATATTAGGATTCTACTCTATTTTTTAATAAGTCATATTTAAAATTTTTGTATTTCTATATTTTTTTAATTCAGGTATCCGTTTCTCCATGGGGATCCCCATTCCCCGTTTGGGTCGGGGATGGGTGGTAAAAATAAATCCCCAGTGGGATCGGGTAGGGTATGGGATTGATTTTAGTTTGGGGATTGGGTATGGAGATATGCGTACCCGTCCTCTACCCGCCCTGTGCCCATTCCTAGAAATACCAATTTCATTAAGAACTGTGAATTTGCTTCTATTCATAAAACTTGTGATTTATGTATTTTTGTGTTAAAATCTTATGTTCAAAACTTAAATCACATACTTTATAAATAAGGGATAATAATGTATATTTAAATAAATGAATAAATATTTTATTATTATCAAAAAAATAAAATTTTATTACAAATCATGCTTTTAAGGACATAAATGTAATACAAGTTTAATACTAGCAACATATAAAAGTTCAGACTTAGAATACATAACATTTGTTTTTCCTAGTGGATATGCCAGTGTCATTGAGTGAGCATTGTACAGAAGATGTAATATCCATTAACTATTTTTGACGATAATTTGAGATTTTGGGTTATTTTAATACTTAGACTTGGAGTTTAGTCAGAATTATTGTGTTCGTTTATTTTTTTGGGTCAGGTTAGAATTAAGAGTTATGTTTGAACCTTAGGACTGGTCCAAAAGCCCCACTCCCTTTTTGTTTCTTCTTTTCTTCTATAGTCTTTTTTTTCTTTTTTTTTTATTTTTTAATCCGCTAGAGAGAGAAAAAAGAGAGAAGAGAGAAGGTAAAGAGCAAAAGTGAGATTTGGAGAAGAAAAGTATAGGGTTTTGACTCTTGCAATATGGTGCTCATCGAAGTACTAGCCAAAGTGGCATAAGTTTAGTCCATAACCATCATTTGTATTAGTTATGTTTTATCTTATACAATCAACATAAATTTTTAGTTTTGCTTGTGTGTGTTGTCTTTTGAGGTTTGTAACTTATTTTATTATTAGTAAAAGAAAAAAATGATTCAATTAGAGTTGTGAGCACCTATTTGAGTTTAGTTGATTGTTAGTTTGATTTGGGTCATGTTGGCCTTATGTTATCTTTTAGTCATATTTGTGTGATCTGAAGCGTACGTCTTAATGTTTAGATTCTTATATTATTATTTTAATTAGAATGTTGATGTGTAGGGCTCCTTTATAAAGATTTGCTTAGTATTGTGTGTAAAATGCTATGGCCAGATATGCCATATTTAAGTAGTTATTTGCATGATAGCTTCTTGGATGGTATTTTATTATCTTTATATAGGAATTGGAAGCGATGCATGTTAGATACTTTATATTGTATTTGACGTATATTGTATATGTTTACTCAAATGATAATGTGAAACCACTAGTCATCAATGTGATTGGATTTCAAGTTAAAGTCATTTTCAGTTTAAATTAATTTTTATTTTTATGTATCATTTTCAAACTTTTTAAATTAAGGTCTGATAGAAGAACTAGACAAAATAAGTCAGAAATTAAAACTCCTTTGAAAAGCCTGCGAATAATTGTTGAAAGCATAAACTTTTGATGTAAAGTTGAAAGAAGTCCCGGTGAAACTCAGCCATGGAATATATTGTTCTATCTCACTCTCGAATCCTAGGGGAATGCCATTTCTCAGCACCGAAGTGTTCCCACGATTAAATATGATTGACAGCTGCTTTGGATACTTTTACAAAGCTTTCTACTTCAAAAAGGATTCTGAAAGTTGACAAAATTAAATTGCTGAAAATCCTGACACTCGTTGAGTCCGAAGGCGAAATTAAGGCAATAATGCTACTGCACAGACATGTGTCCACTTCACTTGTCACCCACCATTTTTTACTCATTGTTGGATTCTGATAAGGCACCAGTATAATAATCCAAAGCACTCCATTGCAATAATTGTACTTGTGCTTCACAAACTTCAATTGCCACCGCACAACTTGCTTTCCACAATAGCATATGCCCACAATATCTATTCTGCAATAAGCAGGAATGCTTCAGACTATTTATTTATTTATTTATTTTTAATGACTAAAGGCATTCGTATTATTTCATGCGCACTTTAATTAATTTTTAAAAATTTTAAAATTAATGATCAAATAAATTTTTAATGATTTTAAAAAATTCAACTAAGAAATAAATATAAAATTTTATCATTTAAGTTAACCTTAAAGGTTTTTTCGACGTTTCTTTTTACACAAACTTTCCAATTTTGTCACTTTCGAATTGAGAAAGTGGCTTTGATTGTCCTCTAATTTTTTTTTTTAAATTTGTTTATAGAGTTAAATAAGCGTTAAGTTTTCAACCACTTTTTAGACAATTTTTTTTTTTCAACTTTGCCTTTTTTTAATTTTTGATCTATATGTCTTTGGTCATTTTTTTTTTTTTTTGAAGAGTGACGATTTTTTTTATATTTCTGTTTCAATTTGTTTTTAAGAGTTATGACTTTTCTTCTAATATATATAATAAGCCGTAATGCCATTTCAAGGTACATATTGTCACATTTCTCATTTTTGTCCACATTTTATATATGAAATTAAACTTTTGTCCTTCACGCATATTATTGCTGTTTTTTAATTATATTATTTCTTATTTATTTAATTTTTTCTTCCACTCGCGTTTTTGTCTTTCTCTGCAATATATATATATATATATATAAAATAAAGAGAAAGGGATAGAAATTCAAAATTTCTTCTTTTGTTTATACTGTGCTTTGGATTAAGAATTTGTCACAGAAAAAAATAAGTTAAGGATTCATTTTTTTTTTTTTTTGTTTAAGTTATGATACAAAATGTAAAGAAAATATATGAAATATAAAAAATTAAAAAATTTAATATAATATCTTTTATTTTATTTTTTTTAAATCCATTCAGATAAGAGTATGTATTTAAGATTTTATGTTTTTTTTTTTCATTTTTCCTATCTTTTCTTTTTATTTTTACTTCATTTTTCTGTTTTTTTTTTTTGCACCAAATTCGTACTCTAAACACTTTTTTTTTAATTTTTAAAGTTTTGGATTTTTTTGAGAAGCTCAAATATTTTATTAACTATATTTCCTCTTTCTTTTTATATTTTATTTTATATTACCCAAATTTTCCCCTCTTACCGATATTTCTCTATGAACAAAAGCAATGAGAAGGGATACGAATTCAAAATTTATTCTCTTGTATAGAATTATGATTGGAAATAAAAGAAAAAATAATGGAAGTTAGTAAATTAAAATTAAGTAAATTAAAAAACTAAGGTGGCATTTGATTTGTGTTTGTATTTTTTTTTTTCTGTTTTATGCATTTTATGTTTTTAAAATTTCAAAAAAAAAATAGAAAATACATTTGGTCGGACATTTTCTATTTTCTTTTTTTTTAGAATTTTTTTTTATTTAGGTTAAAAATGACTTTTTGCCTTTCTAAAACAGATTTTGAATTGTTTTCCTTATTTTCAAACTTAAAATGAAAAATAGGTTTAAAACAGATATAAATAATACTTAATATATTAATGAATGATTTTTTTATATAATTTTTAATTAAGGATAAAGTACCTTTTTTGAAATTATTTTCGCTATATTCTTTTATTATTTTGTTCAATATTTATCGATTTTTTCTTCACTCGTGTCCACTTAGACTGTGTTTGGCTTAATAATTTGATAATAGGATATGAAACTCTTATTTAGATTGTTATAGAAAATACAAGAAATTAATTTATTAAATTAAAAAATTAATATATTGATGAATACTTTTTATTTTATTATATTTTATCCATTTAAATAAGAATATTTATATTTCATGAGATTTTATATTTTTCTATTTTTTTGCTTCTTTATTTAATTTATTTTTCTTTCATATTTTTATCACTAATTTTTTTTATTCTAAATACAAGTTTAATAAATTTATATAATTTTTTCTAAACATGAGAGCACGGCCGGCTTTACTAGTATATGTAAATAAATGAATGAAACACCCAACACTTTCAGAAGCAGGAAAGCCGAGCACCAAAATGGAACACAACGGTCAGAAATTGTTTAATTAGAATCGGCAGCGGAGTCGGGATTTTGACAGAGAGGACAAATTATATATACTTATATTTTAATAATAATTAAAACACTATAAAATGTAAAAAATATCATAATGATTATTTTTATTTTATTATGATAAGTAAAGAATTGAATAATATGATAAGTGATGAATAAAAAACATAAATAAATAACTATATATAATTATTTTTTAACATCATTCATGATAATATGCACTTTTTGATTAGGTAAAATTTTTATAATAGAAAATAAACTTTCTAAAAAAATGTAAAAGAGGTAACTTATCAAAGTTATTTTAATTTTTATAAAAAAATTAGCTCATATATAATAATAAATTGAAATTTTCAAAAATTTATACAGCAATACATTCCCAGCACCATCTGTACCATATTCTTTTAATATATTCTCTAGAATACAATAAATAAATAATTTTTTTTTCTATTTAGTAGACTCTCTATCCAATATTATTATACACCAGTTTCATTAAGCAATCACTAACACATCAAATAATTAATTCTCAAATCTTTTTATATTTCTTTTATTATTTATTATTCCGTCATCATATTATACTACTATACATATAATATTAATTAAAATAATAAATAATGTTAAATGAATTCCCTTAGTAGATTTATATAATTGTTAAACTTTGAACGAATTCAAAATATTGTATCTAAGTTAAATTATTAGGTTTATTAATGAAATCAAATTCAAGTCGGATAAAAAATGATGCCATTTAATATTTTTTGAAAACTATAATTAATACTATAATAATATTACAAAATTTCACATTGGACATACTCTCGAATATGCTTTATCCATTACTTGGAATTAAGTAGCTAGCAATCCAAGCTCTTTTTCTATAATGGGTGCATTTATAGTGATGAAAAAAATTAGTAAAAAATTATCGTTATAATTTGTGGAGTAAATAAAAATTTTTATTTTTTAATTTTTAGTATTTTTATAATATTTAAAATTCGAACAAAGTGAATAACGTTAATTGTTGATACATAATTGACCTGAGATGTGTCAACGGGTCCTGCATTGATTGATGTTTGGTTTTCACGTGATAAGGAAACGATTCTCTTGTCATCCCTTTGAGCATCCAAACTACTGTACAAGATATTATTTATTTATTTTTTCAATATTTCTACTTCCTCTTAATGTCTTGGTCTTGGCCTGGTATGGAAATGATTGTCTAGATGTCCCTTTGGGGTTATCCAAAGGACACCACACGATTTACTTTTCCTCGAAATTTCTTGTTACCTTATTCCTCGTCATGAAGTTGAATTCAAATGTGAGTTCAAATTATATTTTTAATTTTTAAATTCTTATGAAAATTTATGTAATCATAATCAATGAAAATATTTTAATTTTTGACAGTAAAATAAGCTTTTATAAGAATTTAAAAGTTCAAAATAAAAATTTAATTTTTAAAATTGTGTTTTTATTTCTTCAAAAACCTCCCATTCATTTGAGATGAGGATTAAAAAATCAATTGTTTTAATTTTTAAGTTTAAAGTTTAGTGAATTATTTTGATAAGAAAAAAATTATTTTTTAACTTTTAATGTAAAATAATTGTTATTCTATCATTCTTTTGAAGTTAAAATGATCATTCTATTTATCTTTTTTCTATAGAATAACACATTTTAATATATTTATTAGAGTGTCAGAAATCAGTAACTTTCTTTGCTAAATTGTTCAATCAACTCATTTCTAGCTGTGGTTGCTTGTTAGTAGGTTGGTGAACTCAATTGCGTCACAACATTTGCCTCGTTGTTGAAAAACTTGAAAAGGTTTGCTGAGTGGGTGGGATTTGGCTGAATACCCTTCTGATGGTCAAATTAGTATTAATTGGAGTAAGAGAGCTAAAGAAAGCAGAGAAGTAGAGTATTAGCAAGTTAGTAGTGTCTAATCTATCTCACATATGTCGTTTGGTAATTATGGATAGGGATGGGAACAGATTGGATCGGGATTGAGTATTGTCTATACCATCCCCAAATCTGTCAGATAAAAAAAATACTCAAACTAGGCGGGTACTTGAACGCTATTTTTAATTGGCTACCATCCTCTAGCCCATTGGGTATCCATAACCTTCAAATATGAGGTAGTTAAATTAAAAAGAATGATTAAAAAATTCTTTGAATACTATAACTTATAAGTAATTTTGTATTTTAAAAGATTAAAAAAATTATCTTTCAATTGATAAAAGTTTTTAAATATTTTTTAATTAGTAAAATTTATTATATTACTTTTATAAAAATAATTAAAAAAAATCTTATATCTGATCACATTTTAAACCTCTACTATAATTAAGTAAAAAAAAAAAAAAAAGGATTGCATACATTTGTTACATCAAAAACCAAATCCTCAATTTCAAATATTATTTAGTGTCATAATCTTAAATTATTTGATATTAATTAAATGGTCTCTACCCTTTAAACATAATATATATATATATATATATATATAGTATCCAAATTGATGGTATTATTTACATAAATTTAGATATCTAATAATTTAGATGGTAATTGAATAATTTAGACGAGTAATCAGATAATACCGGCTAGGTATCTAATGAGTGAGTAATCGGTGTAGGTAATTTAAGCGATAATTGGGTAAAACCAGTTGATATCTTATAATCAGTATAATCAGATATACTACATTTACCATTCTCATATACTATATTTATTTTTTGGGCAATTCAGAATTTACACCAGTTTACTGCAGGCGTACACTAAATTTACGACAGGTACACTACATTTAAACCATGAAGGCAAAAATATCAAATTAACAAAAATCTAGAAAGTTAAATTTTTTATTTTTTAAAACACCAAAAAAAAAAAACTAATTTTTTAGTAATAATTAGTTAAAAAAATCTAATTTTTTTCCCTTTATAGACTAAACCTTACTTGTCTCTTAAATACCCAAATTACTATTGTTAACTTAAAAATTAATTCCATACATGTCCTAAGTCGGTTGATGTCGTCATATGTCGTCAGACAGCATTTCGCTTTTGGTGTATATATGTAGGTAGTTAAGGCGCCTTTTGTTGCTCAAGAATACAATTAACTTAATATGTGTACTAAGCAGTCAGTCTCTCACTGGTTCTTCTGCTCTTGTTTGGTAATTGCCATCTTCGCCGGTGGTACAGATGGCACTTCAAGTTATGATGACAGCAGAGAGGTTTGTTCCTTTAGTTTGTCATTCTTATATATATATATATATATATATGTTTTGTATATATTCTATATCTTATTGGGATGCCCTCATGACAGACATAAATTAAAGAGGGTTTAACCAGTCAGAATTTTTTAAACCAAGATATGCTTAAACTGAACACTATCCAATTTTCATTACTTTATACAAAGGAGTGGCACAGAACCTGGAATGTTTCAAATTTACTCTCCTTTGCCTTGGAGTTTTATTTGAAATTTATTTTAAGATTTTTTTATAATAATTAAAGTTTGAGCTTTTTCAAAAAATTAAGAAGAAAAATAAAAGAATTTATAGCCAATGAAAATTGCAATCACTTTATTATTATTTGAGAAAAAAAGAAAAAGGAGACTTCATATCCTCAATTTGAAATTCGAGTAGAACTTCAAAGGTACGTTAAAAGGAAAATTTGTCCAAAGAATTTGGTGTGTGAGATGTAGGTTTACATTGTGCACATGGGATCACTACCCGAGGGAGAATACTCACCTTCATCCCACCATGTCAGTCTTCTACAAAGTGTAATGACTGATGAGAGGTAATCAGTTTATCCTATTTGGGAATTGGGATTAATTTTCTGTTCATGTGTGTAATCTCAATCACGAAAACTTACAAACTTCTCTATTTGTTTATCTACAGCAAGGCACCAAATCACTTGATTCGAAGTTACACAAAAAGTTTCAATGGATTTGCTGCTAGACTTACCAAGAAGAGCAAGAAAAGATAGCCAGTATATATAAATTGAATGGGGTTTTATATTTTAATTTATTTATTATTATTTCTTTTTACAAAGATACATTTCAAATTATATACACACATATATAATATATATATATATGCAGGCATGGAGGGAGTGGTTTCTGTTTTTCCCAATGAAAAGCTTAAACTTAAGACAACAAGGTCGTGGAGTTTCATGGGTTTAGCTGAGAATGCAAAACGGGCTGTTAATGTAGAAAGTGACTTGATCATTGGAGTTATAGACACTGGAATTACGATTGAATCCGAAAGTTTCAGTGACAAAGGATTTGGGCCTCCACCTGAGAAGTGGAAAGGTGTATGTGATGGCGGCAAGCATTTTAAGTGTAACAAGTAATCTTTCTTCTATATAATTAATCCCATTGACACTATGCATACTTACATTCAAACCATAATTTGTCTGTACTTAATAATTGTAATTATAATAAATCTTTTACATTTATTGTCAAATTTTAATTTATCACGTGTTCAATGAATCTGATAGAAAAGTCAAATTAAATTTGACTATTAATGTAAAAAGGGTGTTGAAATACAGGGACTGAACTACAAAATATTGTAAGGGCAGAACATGTGATTTACTTAATTTTTTCTTTGAAAAAAAACAAAAGAAAGGAGGTTAGGATGAATTAAACTTGTGTATTCTTTACACTCTACCCAAAACTTCAGTCTCAAATTTCTATACTATTCTTTGTTAATTTTTCCAGTTATTTTCCAATTGTTATATTATAAGTAGGCCATATTTAATGAAAAATTTAAACTTATTTGATTTAAAAAAAAAAAAGAAAATTGATGAAGTACACTTGTATATACACATATGCAGCAAAATTATTGGAGCTCGATACTATGAAACTAGTGATGCCATCGACAGAAAAGGTCATGGGACCCATTGCGCTTCTACTGCCGCGGGAAACATAGTCAAGGGGGTGAGTTATTTTGGATTAGCCTCAGGGAATGCGAGAGGTGGGGTTCCTTCTGCGAGGATCGCAGTTTACAAACCTGTGATGACTCGGGAAGTTGTCCCACAGATAGTTTATTAGCAGCCTTCGATGATGCTATTCACGATGGTGTAGACATCATTTCGGCTTCTGCCGGACCATCTATTCCGCTCCCTTTCTTTAGGGACCCGATCACAATCGGTTCGTTTTTTGCTACAAAAAAAGGTATACTTACCTCAACCGCTGCCGGGAACGATGGACCTGGTCGAGGGACAATAACGTCCGCCGCGCCCTGGCTGCTATCGGTAGCGGCAAGCACCACCGACCGGAGAATTATCGATAAGGTTGTTCTTGGGGATGGAACGACACTCATAGTACGTGTTTACATATAGTACATTCGTTCTTGTCTCTTCAATCTTAGTTTTTAACAATAATTAGGTATTCAACATTATATTTATATATATGCTAATTAAGTTACTTTTTGGGCAGGGCAAATCTATAAATCCGGTCAATCTGAATGGAACCATGTATCCTCTTGTTTATGGGAGAAATGCTTCAGAAAGTTGCAGTATTGTCTCTTCGGATAAGTAAAGAGTGACTTAATTTATAGCTAGCTAATTGCATCTCGTGTTCAAATGTGTGTGTATATATATATATATATCTCAAATGTTGAGTTATTGGCAACTGGTTTAAAAAAAAAAAAAAGTTATCATTTTAAAAGATAGTGGGCGTAATGTATGATTAGAGGACAATCAATGAATTTTGAAAAATTAACAACACTACATTTCCTTAGAAAATACTTTTCTTGGAATGTTGATTTCCGGAAGAAAAAAAAAAAAAATTAAAACTACTAGTGTGTAGGATTTTTTATGCTTAACTAAGTTAAATTATTTTTTTAATAAATGTCTATTTATTTTAATCCCAATTTTATAATTGAAACAAAAAAATGAAATAAATTAAAAATTTTCACTTGTTTTGTATTATTATTATTATTTTCTTTTAATTTTTTTTCTCTGCAAACTCAAGTTCCAAATGTACTATTAAGGTATTTTTGGAACATGAATTCATAGAGGGTAAAAAAAAGTGAAGAAAAATGTACAATTTTCCTGTTTTTTCTTTCTTCTTTTCTTTTCAATCTATAAATTCTTATCTCAAACACATTAGTAATTATATATATATGGATGACAATACTTCTCACTTTAATATACCCTACAACAATGATGAACTCGGGAAATTAAATATTGACTCAAATTGATATAATTTATAATCTGTAATTAATTGGAACACTAATTTCAGGTCATGTGCATGCTTTAAGAAGGATTTAGTTTACAAGGGTAAAATTGTGATATGCAACCGGTTGACTGTGGAAGACTTACGGGAATTAGCAGATAGAGGAAATGTCCTTGGAATTATCCTGTTAGTAAAAACACTAGGTGATATTGCTGAATCATTCGATTTCCCTGCAACACTCATAAATGAGGAAGACGGTACGAAGCTCGCGTCTTACATGAAGTCAGCCAAGTGAGTAACCTCATTCATGAATATATATTTGACAAAATAATAGTTTACTGAGCTATATTAACTATTAGGAAAAATGTGTTTATTACTTTAAATAAAAATATTTATTATGAATAAGTTCGTAAAAAAATATGAATCTCTGGTGTACTTATCATTATAAATAAAAACAGCAATTAAGGTAGTTTTTAGTTTTAAAATTGTCATTGCTAACCATTTTACATATCTATTTTGATGTTCTCGAAGCAAACTCTGCATGTTCAATTACATATTGGCGAGTTATAGGTTATAATCTACACGATTGGACTTTTAACCAAATTTTATTTTACAACCATTTTTATAAATTTTTTAGAATATTTTTCATTAAATAAGTAAATATAGCATGTTGTACTATATGATCTTGTGGCCATTAATTGAAAATTTTGCTAATAGAGAATTAAATTGTAATAAATTAAAATCTTAGAATCTTAATTAATTATTATATTGTATAAAAGCTTATAAACATTGTATGTGATATTGTTACTTCACTAAGTTCTTTCATGGAAATGTATCCAGAATGCCACAAGCAATCATAGAAAAAAGTGAAGACGTAAGGGATTTTGCTGCTCCTTATGTTGCCGATTTCTCTTCGCGTGGACCAAATTCTATTGAGATGAACATCCTTAAGGTCTAAGTTTAATAATATGAAAATTGGCCACTATCTTTTTTATTGGTATATTATTATTATTATGTCGTTAGTTGGTTCTCTCGTTCGTTTATTAATTAATTATTTTCTCTAAATGAAAACAATTTCACATATTCACAGCCTGATATAACTGCCCCTGGAGTAGACATCTTGGCTGCGTATTCACCTTTTGATAATCCATTGTCGATGTATGTCTTAGATACTGGTACTTCTATGTCTTGTCCCCATGTTTCTGGTGCAGCTGCTTATGTTAAATCATTTCATCCTCATTGGTCTCCCGCAGCCATTCGATCTGCACTCATGACTACAGGTAAGTAGTGTATGTGTGTGTGTGTGACAAAATGATTTTCTACAAACATGATTTTACATAAAACATGACCAACTTGATCGATGTCGTGGGTTTCTTTAAAATTCAATTTGATGGGTCCTTTATTTTAAAATATTTGACTTATCGCATTTCATTTTCATTAATTTTTTTTTGGTAAAATAATGCTTTTCTAATAGTATAATGTCATCCTTTTTACAAGCTACGTATTTAGTTACATTTCTCACATGTATTTTGCTTGCAGCCTGGTGTATGAATGTTGCTAAAAATCCAGATGGCGAATTAGGTTACGGGGCTGGCCACATAGATCCAATTCAAGCTTTGAACCCTGGTTTAGTGTATGATGCTCAGTTTAGTGATTATATTGTAATGCTGTGCAACACTGGCTTTGATTCAAGGAAAATTGAACTATTATCAGAAGATAAATATAATTGCCCAGGAAATGGAACGGCAAGAGATTTGAATTACCCATCCATGGCTTACTACAATTTCAAGAATAGACCTTTCAAGATTCAGTTTACGAGAACAGTCACAAATGTTGGACTTGAAAACTCAGTTTACAAAGCAATAGTCTCATCGAACCCTATTATGAAAGTCACCGTAATGCCTCAAGTTCTCTCCTTTAAATCATTAGGAGAAAAGCAATCTTTTGTTGTTACTATTTCTGGCAGTGAATTGTATGTGGATTCCTTTGTGTCTGCATCATTGGTGTGGTCTGATGGAATTCATAAAGTGAGAAGTCCAATTGTTGTGTACAAGTAGATCGAATCATTTTGGATGGTTGGCCCACGCATCTAACTTGAATATTATATTATCATCAATAAAAGCATATGAGCCTAAATAATTAAAGCTAGTGCTCGAATTATTATTAGAATTGCTATGAGCATTTGTGTACAAGTGGAAACATTTTCGATGGACTCATCTAGCTTTAATATTATATTATCATCACTAAAAGTACGAGTGCGCTAATAATTTAAGGCAGTGCATGGATTATTGTAATAATTTCTATGAGCCTTTGGCCAAAAGATAATTAATATTATAAAATTTTCTTGTGCCTCTC